>CM062931.1:53281392-54531392 GCA_031878705.1 Tapirus indicus | reverse complement strand
TTACTGACAATGTACACAGAAAACTGTGTACAAATGTACAAAACTGTAAGCAAATGAACAACAAAAACAATTATTAAATCAGGAAGACAAAAAGTTGTATAGGAATAGTAACCAGAGTTTATTAAATGGATCATCTCCAAGAGCATACAGAGTCACAATAACATAAAAATTACTACTGATGTAACAAAATTATATATTAGAGGGATGAGAAAATGTACTTTTGTGTGATGGGGACAAGAGGAGAAAAGAATGCTAAAGCTTCATGATCTGGAGTGAAAGTCAACGCCTACATCAGAATAGTCAAAAAGTAGCAATATATGTACGGTACTTAAAGATACAGAAGTAAGTACCTAATATTAATAAAACCAACTGAAAGAGTTAATAGTGGTTTCCTCTGGCAAAAGGGAAACAGGTAGTGGGGTGGCGAGCACTGGAAACTTAGAACTAGTTAATTCTTTTAATTATGTGAATGTATAATTTCAATAAAAATGTTTTAAAACTATACCAACAAATTGATATAATCTCAAAATTGATTATTATCAAAATGCTCAGATTAGCAAACACCAGGAAAGTATGATCTCTGCTCAGCAAATTCACAACCTAGCCCATCTGTCCCTACATCTTTGATTTTCTAGCTGGACGTCTTTGGAAGGATTACCTTGTGCCATTAAACGAGGTGATTTTCTTGGTGATCTCACTGAATTTTCTTCTATTTTGTCCCTCAAATTCCTGTTAGGTAAAATCAGTTCTTCTTCATCAATGGTATCATTGCCACTTTCTTTAACCACTCCTTCGTCCATAATATCGTCAAGACCAACCACTAGGAAAAAAACAAGAACAAACAAATTAATTTAAAAAAATATATTGGGGATATTAAGTATTGAAAAGTAGTACAGAAAACATTGTGAGATAGTTAAATGCAATAGTACACAGTCCTGAAAATCTAAGTCTATTCCTGGTATGTGATATTGTCGTTACCAACCTCCCAATTCAGTTTTACAAACTAGTTAGTCAAAGAAAAGATTAGCTATACTCTTTCCTGATTTGACCCCCACTGCCACTCTCACTTATCATTCACTGTACCACTGTGCACATTATAAGCAACTATACCTAGAGTACTCAATTATCCCAACTTTGGTTAAAGTAGTACAAAAGAGTTCAATACCCTGAAAAGCTTGTGATTCTAGGTTGATGCTAGAACCAAAAGATTCTAGTTCTAACTACAATTATATTAAAGACTTTGTGCTACACATGTGAGAGTAAGTAACGCAGATATAGTTTTGAGTGGTCACAAACACATAAACACACAAAGAGAAATGAAAAACGTAAGGTAACTTCCCCCGCCCCAAATGCCAGGGAAAATGGTGGGTGTTTAAATATAGCTACACAATTAAATTACCTTTTCCTAGTTAAAAGAGAGACAGAGTCATTCATTTAATGAGGGGAGGAGGGATATGGAAACGGACTGGGGAACACCAAAGAAAATATAAACACTGTATTCATATTGTCATTGGGTTTATTTCTATATATAACAAATGTCACTTAATTAGCTGACATACAGCAATCCTAAACGTGCAGTTGTAGGAAATCCTATAAACGAAAAGTAATTAATTATATCAAACGGCCTGGATTCAAATCCCTGCTAAAACACTTAAATAAAACTTGACCCAGTCACTTATCCTCTCTATCCGTTGACCTCTAGAACGAGAAGAACAATACCTGTCCTACCTACCTCACAGGGCTGTTGTGAGGGTCAAGTGAGATGGTGCGTGAGCACTCACTCTGTAAGCCTTAGAGCACTACACAAATGTTAGTTATTATCTTCATCCTAGTGGTTAGAAGCAACCTCAAGAAGTTATCTAGTCCTCATCTTTGTATCCAAGTAGAACTTCATTTTAAAAGAGTTCAACAAGATAGTGGTCTATCCTAAAATTTAAAGAGAACAAAATTCTTTATAAATAGACTTTCAAATGGTACAATCTTTTTGAAGAGCAATTTGACAACAGAATTATGAAACTGCGAACATACTTTGACCAATAAATTATAAAGAAGAGAAAGAAAGAATGGGTTTTGAAAAAATAATGCTCGCCAGAAAACATAACGTGATCCTTGTTAGCAACAAACAAACAAATAAATCAAATGCATGTACGTGTACATTTAGACAAACAGAAAAAAAGATCAGCGGGAAATAGATAAAAATTATAAGAGTCTATAAAAGATAAGAATATACTTTTTTCCTATTTTCCACAATTTCTGCTATACACATGTATTATTCTCAAATACAGAGTCCATGCTTTTAATCACTATGCTACACACTAAAAGCTTAGAGAAGAATATACTTTAGGAAAACTCATCAGGACTCATTAAGATATAATTAAGAGAGAAACAGGCAGGGAGTTCAGTAAGAAGGCTATTCCACCATGATGGAATACTTAAGTTGCCACACATTCTCAAGAAGTTTTTAACATTAGATTAATAGTTCCATCATGTCCATTTAAAAAAAGCAAAATTTAAGGCTACCTTTCATCTCAAGTCTATATAAAAACATATATACAACATATGCATTACAAATATGCATAGAAATGGATAGAAAAAAAAAAGCAGCAGAGTGTTAGCAGTGATTATTGCTAGTGGTAAGGTGGATAAGGAATTTTGGGTTTTTCAAATCATTGTGTCTCAGGGTTTTCCACATTTTCTACAAGGAGCATGTATTTCATATTATAATAAAGAGCATAAAGAACAATTCAAAAGAGGAAAATAGTCCAGGAGAAAACGATTAAAGCCTGATTAGCAGTTTGCTGGCAGGGAATGAAAAGGTATGTTATGAATTTTAAGGCTATGCTGTCAAGCAGAATCAACAGAATTTAGCAAGCCAAACCCAAAAGTCAATTTTTAGGTTTTATCTTACTCCATTTCCTAGCAGCATCTGACATAGCTGGCCCTTCTCCTCTTCTTAAAGCCCCTTCTCCTCACCTGGCCTCCTATCTCACTAGACACTCCTCATTATCCTGTGATAGAGTCTCCTCTTCCTGCAGACGTCTACATGCTAGACAACTGGAGGATTCAGTCCTCCCACCTCTCTTCTTCATCTACACTCACTCCTAAGTGATCTCACCCAGTCCCATCTATACCCAAGCTCACAACTGACCTCTGAAAGAGTGTAATTTGATATCCACACCACGCTAACAGGTAACTCAAGTCAAAATAAACACTGGTTCCACCCATTTCCCCTCCCCTAAATAAAACTGGCCCCTCTAGAGTACTACCAGTAATAGAACCTCCATTCACCCAGTTCTTGAAGCCTAAAACTCCCACTCTTCCTTAGCTCCTCTCTCCCATACAAGCAATCAGCATATCCTGCTAGCTCTATCCACAAAATATCTCCCTCCTATGACCATTTACCACCTCCACAGCTAACAGTCTACTCCAGGTGACCAGCATCTCTCATCAAGACTACACTATAATAGTCTCCTAGTCCCCCCACCCCACACACACACCGTTTATTCTCCACAGCCATCACTGTGATCTTTCTAATATATTAAGTCATATCATATTACCATTCTTCTGGTCAAGACCGTCCAAATCCTTGCCAACACACTTAGATTTATGCCCAAAATCCTAGCCAGGGCCCACAGGGTCCTAAGATCTTCCCCAGCCAACTTGTCTGACTTATCTCTTACCACTCTATGACCCAACTCTGCACCAGCCACATCGGTCTTTCCTGAACATAGGGAAGTCGAAGGCCATCTCAGGGTCTTTGTACTTGATATCCCTCACTCTCTTGCTTCATTCAGGTTTCACGCAAATATCTATCACCTTCTCAGAGAAACCTAACCATCTTATCCAGAACAGCACATACTTCCATCACTGCCTACTGACCCTTAGGGTGCTTTATCCTTTAAAAACATGTTTCACTACCTGATTAAATATCTAACTATTTATTAACTATTTTCTCCACTAAAACGTAAGCTCCACATGCCAGGGACTTTTGTCTCACTTGTTGCTCTAGAACCTAGAATAGCCACCTGGTATACCACAGGTACTCCAGAAATATTTGCTGAATGAAAAAATTAGGGGAAAGAAGGGGCTGGGAAAATTTAAACCTTGACGAGCGAGAGAAAAACGTTTCCATTAACCAAAAGAGAGGTTGGAAAGAACAAATCTGGAAGTAAGGTAATGACTTCACTTTCTGGATATACTGATGACACGAAGAAAAAGAGCAGGCATAAGAGGCATCAAGGTAACACAACATCAAACACAAGCGTAAGGAGAATTTCAAGGAAGTAAGGATCAGAAAGGTGAACTGCTACAGAGAGAAAAAAGGAAGGAGAAAAACCCACTAACTTGACACACAGAAGCAGAGGGTCAGATGACAAGAGGTTAAAAAGTGAGTAAGAATGACAGCTGCAGTCCCTCTTTTTTATCTGTGAGAAGTTTAATGGTAAAAGAAAAGGGGGCCAAACCAGCTCAAGGAAGTTAAAGGGACTTTCCATAAGTGGCAGAAATGGGGAGGCGAAAGGCAAGAAGGAGAGGTAGGGAGAGTCACCTTTACGAAGAGGGAATGAGAAGGGAGAGACAATGGGGCAAAAGAGGGAAGGGGAGGAAGGAAAAAAATCAACAGAGATCTGGGCATGTCTGCGTGTGCTGGAACATAACGGGGAAGGTAAGTGATATCTTGAGGTCTCATCATCGTGCAAAAACCTCACAAATCAACAACCTACAGTTAGAATTCCTAAGACTTCATTTGACACGCTTCTCAGGTGAGATTTCCAAGAATGCAGCCTTTTTGCACTCCTGCTCCTCCTGGCAACATAAGTTCATCTCAAAAAGTTCATCTTTAGGTTAAATCAAGCTCCACGCTGTCTCCAGCACTTCCAGGGCTCTCATGCTGAAAAAGGCCTCCAACAACTAAAGCACCTACCTAGCCTCTCAGTGCCTCAAAGTGCTCTATAAAATGGAGATAGTACTCACGGTCAGGGGTCGCTGTGATGATTAGATTACTATGTGCGGGAAGGGCTTGGAGCAGTCTCTGGCACTTAGAGACATCCTACATTAACTGTGAACTGTTTTGCTCCACAATCTCCCCCTTCATGTACCCTCTCCTCGACTCCCCCCAGAAGAAATCAACTATTAAAAAAAGTCCCTGAGATTTCTTTCTTCTAATCCATTCACCTGATTAAAGGAATTCACAGTACAAAATGAATAATCTCAGGCAAAACCCTCCCAATTAGGTATTTGTGTTTTAAAGAGTTTAATCCAACTGCTTCTGCTAAGAAAATGAATAGAAGTTAAGGAGAAATCTGGGTTTTTTCAGAACACTGTCTATTCACAGACCTCCCACATCTCCCACTCCCGCTGCCACAATCAAATAAGATTCACTATTTGATATCCAACTTTTTTGAAAGTGGCCATTTCCTATTCAATACATCCACTAAAATGGGAACTTTGGGTTACCAAAGAAATGCAATGGCCTGAATTCTTTAGGAGGCAAGTGTAGAACCATACCTTGCAGAAAAAACAATATGCTTTTTCCTCCCTCTCACATTCCAGAATTAGGTGTCATTCTCAATTGGAAATTTTGGCATAAATTCTATAACTATACTCAGAAATCTCTTTGAACCTGAATTCAGATCACGTAATAAAACTCCTCCCAAATGGCCCTAATTAAATCTGCTGAGCTCTGATGCCAGTCAAGTCTATGTGAGACCCTCCTGACACTAACACGAATTTATTCCAGACTATTTAATCCAATCTATCTTTTTGGGAAGAGGAGGTAAACGAGATAAAAAGAGAATAAAACCACACCATTTGGAGTTAAATTTATTGAATTTCTCAACAACTGGGCTTAGTTTAAATCACTTCAATACCATACAAAACTGAGAACCACAAGCACGGTAGGGAACTCTCTACGTCTGACAGGGCTTAACTCACGCAGGCAGCCAGAGGACAAACTCAACTACTTCTAGGACAGTTATTTCCTCTATTACAGAAGCATTCAGTGTCAGATGTGAGAAAAAACCAAAGAGCTCGGTATCTTTGCAGTGTCACCACAGAGGTCAGACATCTATTCTACAGGACTTGTATTTTGAAGAAGAAGAGGTAAACACATGGAGAGATCCTAACAGAGCCCCACAGCTTTCCCCTCTAACAATGCAGACCACCACCCAGCCTCTACTTGGCCTCCCTTCACAGAGAGTTCTTCCTTCACGGATGATTCAGACATTCATTCCAAAGAGAGGCTGTGGCATGACATACACCATCAAGTTGTGTGTTACATACAATTAACCTTTTCATGGTGAATTTATCATCTTAGATATTAGCACGTTCCTAATGTGAAAAACACAAATAACACTATCACACACACATATTTCTCTTTCTCTTCAATTCCTTCTTCACCACAAACTTTAGAACAGAGATCTACTGAGTCAAAGAAGGCAAATATATATATATCTTTTACTACTTTATATACCTCATCATATGGCCTTCCGTAAAGATTAGAAATGACTTACAATGCGAAGAGTTTCATATTAAGTTGCAATAAGAACTCACTGGCACTGAGTTTTAGATTTTTAAAAGAAACATGGGGGCTGGCCCAGTAGCGTAGCGGTTAAGTTTGCGCACTCCGCTTTGGCGGCCCGGGGTTCGCTGGTTCGGATCCTGGGCACAGACCGATGCACCGCTCATCAAGCCATGCTGAGGTGGCGTCCCACATAGAGCAACTAGAAGGATGCACAACTATGACAGACAACTATCTACTGGGGCTTTGGGGAGAAAAAAAAACAAAAAAGGAGGAAGACTGGCAACAGATGTTATGTCAGGGCCAATCTTCCAAAAAAAAGAAGGCTTATAAAAAAATAAATAAATAAAAGAAGCATGGTTACTAAAAAGGCATGAACACTTCAGACGTGTATACTCCCTTTTTGATTTCTTTAGCTTGGCCTACTCTCCTGCTCAGGCATTATTGTGTTTGTCTCTCAATAATTTATATGAATTCTGTATGTAATATCCATGTTACCTATTTGATGGAAGCATTCTCCCTTGTTTACCTTATTTTGGTATTATTTGATGTTAATCTAAGTTAATTTTTCTTCAGAATGCTGCCTTCAGTTACTCCAACACTATCTTTTCTGCTGTAACTTAACACATTCTAAAGTCTTACATTTAAATGTGCACAAATCTTTCAACTTTTGCCAAACTCAACTTCACACTTTGGGAAAAACTGATCCTTATTTGACAGGAAGAGGGTTTTCTATCAGACAAGTCTAAAAGACAGACACTAGGTTAAGTGAAGTCCAAACAGTCTTCCCTGCAGATCTTCAGAGTCCTCAATGCCCTACAGGGCAGAACTGCACTTGGGGTAGTATAACTGCTCCCAACTTTATATTCACACACACACACACACACCCCCCAAAAAACAAACACCCAAATGCTAATAATGGTTACTTCAAAGAAGATTTTTCCCTTTCTTCTTATTCACATTTGCTAATCCATCTCATATTACAAATGTTTTATTTAAAAGAATTTCCTCAAAACTGTGTGAATACATGTGCGATGTCTAGAAAAAGAAGCTAGAAAGATACACTCAACAAAGGTTTTCTACACAGAGGGAAGTAGTTTTATGGTACTACTCTTCTAAAGTTTTTCCTTTCTATCAAAGTTATCCATGCACATGGTTTTAAAGAGTTGTCTCTAGTTCCATAAAGTTTGTTAAGAGAAATATTAATGCCCAGCACCCACTTCTCCCTCACTCCCCAAATGTACCTCAATTACTTCACTGAGAAAATGTAGGGATTACCACCCTTCATTGAAAGGTGGCTATCGAAACTGAATAAACTAATATAGCTTCTAACACAGTACTTGATAAGCAAACTGTAAGATTTTAAATAAACAGTAGCCATTATTAGTATACCCTGGCAGATCTTTTCAAACAACTTCCCATAGCCCTAAGCGCCCTTCATCTGACTCCCTCCTGTCTAAATAATTCCTCTTACTGCCAAGATTATTCTATCAAGCTAAAATAAAAGTGAGATGGTAATCATTCCCTAAAAATTTAACACTTTAATTCCATCCTAAAATACTATAAATTATTTACCTTTAAGTTAATTCCTTTGAAAATATTTATTGTGACATACTAAGTGTCACACACTGGCCTAGATTACTCTAGACACCAAGGATACAGAATTCTCAAGACAAGTGACCCGGTTTCATTAACAAATAAATACCAAGAAAAGGGGGGGAGACTTACATAGACTCAAACATACTTAACTTACATATCAACCAATTGAACATACTGACTTTATTTCAATTCCAATTCAAATCACACACACAAAAAAATAATGTTGAGGGAACTGGGTAAAACTGAAAGCTGACTGCATATTCGAAAATATTAAGGACTACCTTTAAATGTTTTAGGCAGGATAATATTATTGTGTGTTTTTAAAAAAAAATAAAGAATTCTTGCATTTTAGAGACAGATGCTGAAATATTTACATTATATGACTTCTGGGCTGTGCTTCAAAATAATCTCAGGGGGGAAGGCAAGGAGAAATGAGTAGAGTATAAGTGAAACAAGACCAACCATTAACCATTTAAGCTAAGTGACAGGTAGATGGGAGTTCATTATACTGTTCTCACTGTTTTAAAATAAAATTTTTTTAAAAAACTGTTCCCAGGGGCCGCCTGGTGGCACAGCGGTTTAGTCCGCGCTTGGCAGCCCGGGGTTCGCCGGTTCGGATCCCGGGCGCCCGCCGACGCACTGCCTGTCAGCCACACCGTGGCGGCGTCCCATATAAAGTGGAGGAAGATGGGCACAGATGTTAGCCCAGGGCCAGTCTTCCTCAGCCAAAAGGGGAGGATTGGCAACGGATGTTAGCTCAGGGCTGGTCTTCCTCACAAAAAAAAAAAAAAAAACTGTTCCCATGCAGCTTCATTTTCATGAGGATGAGACAAATAAATGAAATATACAGCATGTCAGATGATGAGTCCTATGAATAAAAGGAAAGAGTAGTAGGGAGTAAGGAGAAGGCAACAAAGGATGGTTTGTCGTTTTAAATAGAATGGCCAGAGGAAAGCAGGGATACATGCACTGGCTGTTTGTTGCACAAGAGCTTCTGGCCCAGGGGAAGCGAAGACTGAAATCCAAGCCCCTGTCTGCCCTCCAAGCTGTGCACAGGAGAAAGGAGTGCCCTTTTCTAATTCACCAAAAGGCACTGTATCAAAAATGATTTGGGTCTAGAGCACTGAACTTGGAGACAGTAGATTTACTTTTGATTCAGCCTTGGGCACCAGAGTTACTTAACAGGAGCCTTTTCATGACTCTTCTAGGATAGGTCACAAGGAGCTTGGGGATGACCCTGCTGAGGTGACTTTTCAGCAAAAGCCTGAACAAGCTGAGGGAACAGCTTTCTAGTTAGAAGGCACATCAAGTACCTAGACCCCGAGGCAGGAGCACGCCGCCGGATGTTAGAAGAACAGAATGGGGGCAGGCCTGGGGGCCTAGAAGAGGGAGAGAAGAGCAGGCAAAATAAGAGAGATGCCAGAGCAAACTAAGGAGGGTCTGGTAGGCCACATGGACTTCAGCTTTTGTTCTCTATGTGAAATGGAAAGTTGCTGCGAACAGTGTAAACAGCACTGTGAAAACAGGGCGACACTACAATCTCACTTTCTAAAGGATTACTCTTGGTGCTCTCTGAAGAACACACTGTGGAATCCCCAAGGGCAGCAAACCTCTCAGAGGCTAACGCCATGATCCAGGTGAGATGGTAATGGCTAATTTCATCACAATGGCAGTGAACAAAGTGAGAAGTACAAGTAGCCGGATTCTGGATATATTTTGAAAAGAAAGCCAATAGGATTTGCTGACCAGCTGAATATGGAATGTGAGGAAAAAAGATAAGTAAAGAAAGTTTTCAAGGTTTTTTGCTGAGCAACTCAAAAGAAAGAGCTGCCACGTTTGTAGAGATGGGGACGAATGTAGGAAGAAGTGGTAGTAGGGGAAAGGGGGGGGTATAGGTGTCAAGATTCAGTTTTAGACGTTAAGCTGAAGATGCCCAACAGACATCTCAACAAGTAAGCAGAAGAGTCCGGAGTTTAGTGAGAAGTTGAGGCTAAAGGTGTATGTGTGTGTATATATATATCTTTATACATATATATTTGGGAGTTGAATTATAAAGAGTTTTTTAAGTTACAAAATCAGATAATATCACCACAAAAGTGAGTAGAAATAAAGACGCCTAAAATCTGAACCCTGAGATACTCCAGTGTTCAGACGTCAGGAAGATGAAAAGGAGTAACAAAAGATTCTGAGAGGAAGAAGACAGGAAGGTGAGAGAATAATCAAGAGAGATTTAAACCAAAGATCATGTGAAGAAATCGTTTCAAAAGGCAGAGATCAACTGAGTGAAATGCCACTGATTGGCAGGAGAAAAGAGAAATGGCCTTTGGATCTAGGAAAGTGACGGTGACTGGTGATCCAGTGGAGTGGTGAGGGCAAAATCAGGATTTGGAGGCAAGATATTGGGGATAAAGAGCACAGAAAATTCTTTCCAGGAGTTTTGTTGTAAATAGAGCAAAAGAATGGGGCAATACAAATATACTAACAAATAAACACAAAAGATGCTATATGGAGCACTGAAATTCAGTCCTAAGAATTCTGACAGAGTATACACTTTTAGAGTTCTTTTCAATTCTACCAAGCACAGATAAAACAAAAAGTAGAGTGGACATCCCATCATGTTAACTACAAACCATATCTATGGAAACAGAGAATAGAAACCTTATCGCAAAACATGAAAATCTAATTTCATAAATATCTAAATATGTATCCAAATATAGGATATAAGGGCTAAAAATGTACCAAAGGTTTTTTTTAACTACCAGACAATATTTATTATGAAATAAAGAAAACTATCAAAATGAACCTAACAGATTTTCAGTTGGATTAGCTCTGCCCCATTCTTCTAAAAACAAGCCCTGAGAAGAGGCACTTGGCCACCCACTGACCGGTTCTGGAAAACTATAGTGACCAGGGAAGCACTGTGAATACGAGCTTGAGTGTTCAGGGGTTATGAGGGAGTACTCAGTTGCTTACGGATTTGCTTCTTGGTTGTTTAAATTTTATTTTTATTTCTTAGGTTTTTTTTCCCTTTTTGGTGGGATAGGCACATGGTGAAATCACTCTCACAGTTCATCTACACAGTACAACAACTACAGACTCAACTTGGGTGAAAAACTAAATATGAATGTAATCACATAAACACCACCTGAGGGGATACTGAAACTATTAACAATGGATTACTTCAATCTGACAAAAGGACTGACTAATCACCACTTAAATTAATGTATACTTTCATTTGCTATTTCTCTACTCAGAATGGACTTCACTTACCCAGGAATCTAGGATCGTCAAAGGCTGGCCACTACATGTCTCTAAGGATGCTGCTACTCTTAATGCCACCTCCACAGAGAGGCCTGCCCTGACCAGCCCGTATCAAATACACCATGTTCTCCACTGCTAGACATTCTCTATCACCTTACACTTTACTTGTAAGCTCCATAAGGACAGGGGCTTTATTTGTCTCAAGTATAACCTGTGTATGTCTCAAAAATATCAATCCTGGGGCCAGCCCAGTGGCGCAGCGGTTTAGTTCGCGCTTGGCAGCTCAGGGTTCGCGGGTTCGGATCCCGGGCGCCTGCCAACGCACCGCTTCTCAGCCCTGCCGTGGCGGCGTCCCATATAAAGTAGAGGAAGATGGGCCAGTCTTCCTTAGCAAAAAGAGGAAGATTAGCGAAGGATGTCAGCTCAGGGCTGGTCTTCCTCACAAAAAAAAATATATATATATATCAATCCTCCAGCAACTGAAAGAGTCTGGCCACACGATGGGTATGCAATAAATATTTGTTAAATGAACAAACAGTACCAACCACTTTTATGCCAAAGCAAATCATTATACCTCACAACTGACGAACCATCTAAGCTGCTGATGCCTGGAACAGTACCTGATGAGAATGTTACCATAAAATAGGAATCAGTTGAAAAAAATGCGACTCAACCTCTTATCATAAATATGAGTCTTACCATTATTTATTGAGTTTCACATTTCAATGATTCAGATCCCAACTAGGCACTTTGTTCTGTAACATTTTGTTCACTTTTACTCAAATATAAGGGAAAACCAGATACAAATGAGACCAAGTGAAAAGTTCTTAGAGGATTACATATTTTTCAGTAGCAACTGAGAAAAAAACTTTTAATGGTATTATATGCAACATTAAATAGAATGTAAACTCCATGAGGGCAGAAATTGGTCATTATGTTTTCTGATATATCTCTAATTCCTAGAACAGCAGCTGGAATACACAGTGTTCAGTCTTAAGTACAGCTTAAATGAACAAATGCATGGTTCCCAAATTTCTATCTCAAGAGGTTAGAACGTCCATGTTAAACTAAACTAAACTTTCTTCAATCAGAAAGTTACCTTAGCAAGCAAGAGAAATAGAATAAACACCTCTAACTCCACCACAGTAGTCTGACTGACCCCTTGCAGAACGTGGAGTAAAAATACTAGTAGTTTAGAAAACACAGATTAGAAGGAAGTATCTCAACATGTAACAACCAAACAACAACAAAAACAAAGCTACTCACTCAGAAAGACACAATCAGTAGCATTTTTTCAGAGTATATATGCATAGGAACTAAAGCCTCTTTAAGAGTACAACTGATAAAGTCTCCATCTAAAAGGAACTTTGATCAAGTATATTAAATAGAGATTAAAGACATAACCTTCCATTTACAATTGCATCAAAAAGAATACTTAGGAATAAATTTAACAAAGAAGGTGAAATATCTGCATACTGAAAACTGTAAGACACTGATGAAAGAAACTGAAGACGACAGAAACTGAAGACGACAACAAATAGATGGAAAGACACTCCATGCTCATGGACTGGAAGAATTAACACTGTTCAAATGTCCAAGCTGCAAAAGCCATCTACAGACTCAATGCAATCCCTATCAAAATTCCAATGGCATTTTTCACAGAAACAGAACAATCCTAAAATTTGTATGGAATCACAAAAGACCCTCAAATAGCCAAAGCAATCTTGAGAAAGAACAACAAAGCTGGAGGCACCATGCTCCCCGATTTCAAACTATATTACAAAGCCAGAGAAATCAAAACAGTATGGTGTTGCATAAAAACAGACACACAGATCAATGGAATGGAACAGAGAGCCCAGAAATCAACCCATGCACATATGGCCAATTAATTTATGACAACAGAGCCAAGAATATACAATGGGAAAAGGATAGTCTCTTCAATAAATGGTGTTGGGAAAACTGGACAGCCACACGCAAAAGAATGAAACTGCACCCCTATCTTACACCATACACAAAAATCAACTCAAAATGGATTAAAGACTCGAACATAAAGACATGAAACCATAAAACTCCTAGAAGAAAACAAGGGAGTAAACTCCTTGACATCGGTCTTGGCAATAATTTTTTGGATTTGACACCAAAAGCAAAGGCAACAAAAGCAAAAATAAACAAGTGGGACTACAACCAAACTAAAAAGCTTCTGCACAGCAAAAGAAACTATCAACAAAATGAAAAGGTAACCTATAGAATGGGAAAAAAATGCCTGCAAATGATATCTGATAAGGGGTTAATTTCCAAAATATACAAAGAACTCACACAACTCAATAGCAAAAAAACAAACAATCCAATTTAAAAAAACATGCAGAGGAACTGAATAGACATTTTTCCAAAGACACAAATAAATGGCCAACAAGTACATGAAAACGTGCTCAACACCCCCAACCATCAGGGAAAAGCAAATCAAAACCACAATAAAATATTACCTCAAACCTGTTAGAATGGCTATCTTCAAAAGGTAAGAGATAAAAGTTGTAGTGAAAATGCAGAGAAAAGAGAATCCTTGCGCTCTGTTGGTGGGAATGTAAACTGGTGCAGCCACTATGGAAAACAGTACGGCAGTTTCTCAAAATACTAAAAATAGAACTGCCATATGATCCACTTCTGGGTATATATCCAGAGGAAATGAAAACAGGATATCGAAGAGATATCCGCTCTACCACATTCACTGCAGCATTATTCACAATAGCCAAGATATGGAAACAACCTAGGTGTTCATCAACGGATGAATGGATAAAGAAGATGTGGTGTGCATGCGCGAGCTCAGGAATGTTATTCAGCCACAAAAAAAGAAGGAAATCCTGCCTTTGGGATTACATGGATGGGCCTTGAAGGCATTATGCTAAGTGAAATAAGCCAGACAGAGAAAGACAAATACTTCATGGTATCAATTATATGTGAAGTCGAAAAAAGAAAAGTCAAACTCATAGAAACAGAGAGTAAAAAAGTGGTTACCCGGGGCTTGGGGTGGGGGTGGGAGAAATAGGGAGAGATTGAGGTTAGTAAAACGGTACAAACTTTTAGCTATAAAATGCATAAGGTCTGAGGATCTAAGGTAAAACACAGTGACTACAGTTAATACCACTGTACCGTATAATTGAAATCTTCTGAGAGTAGAACTTAAATGATCTCACAAAAAAAGATAAATATCTGAGGTGATGAATGTATTAACTAGATGAGAGAAATATTTTCACATTGTATATGTATATCAAATCACTACAATGTACACTTTAAATATCTTACAATTTTATATGTCAATTATACCTCAATAAAGCTGAAATTTTAAAAAAGACATAACCTTGATAGAAAAAAACTTCAACTTTACAGTAAATTTAGAACACATAAGAGAACTTGGACAACACAAGAATTCCCATAAACACACCTGATAAATATACTTAGGTAAGGGTCTTAATTTAATGATTCACAAATGAATTAATATTTTATGTATTTAGCCTTGAAGTAACTGTACATATAGTAAAATGTATCTCATTCCATTCCATAATGTAGGTTCAGAAGTCATTAAATACTTTCTGTTATCTTCAGTCTCTCTGGGCTCTTATGAGCAATTTGGACTGGGTAATCCCTTATTGAGTTCATTTCAATTAAGATTCTAATTCTAGAGCCCTTCCGAAGGAAAATCATGTAAATAGCAGCCCTCAGAGAAAAACTATGTTAAGAAGGTTTATTTCTGCCCATGTGTTACACACACACACATCTCTATTCACAAGTGTACACCCCCTTACTTTTATTTCATACATTTCTAATAATCTCAGTTTCCTGGCTTCTCAATTAAATGGAGGGAATATACAAGATGTTTGAGAAAGATACACTAATAGGCCCAAAGACATTACTAAAAAAGGAGAAATAAATCATTAAAAAAATTTTTTTCTCTATTGATTTGTCTCAGCCCCAATTAATGCAGGGACCAAAAGCCCTACCTACTAAAACAGTACCTAATATCATATATTACTAATCATGAAAGATATCATATCATCATATCACTAATAATGAAAGATACAATATATTTCCTAAGATAATTCAATTAACAGTTAAAAAGCAAATTATGTTCACTACACTGCTTTTTAAAAAAGAAGAGCTATTTAATATATTTCAGTAAATGACCCATCCAAAATGGTTAAAATAAAAAATGGTTATAAAATTAACTGTTTCTTGGGAAATTTCTTATATGGAATAATTACTTTCCTAAAATATCATATGAATTATTAAAGTCAAAACTGCTTGTCCATTAGTCAAAGTCACTTACTTGACAATTCTCCTCCTGTGATCAGTGTGTATCAAATTTGATTTAAAGCATTTCTGTCAATGTTAAACCTTAGACCCAGAAAAAAATGTTTCTACCAAACTCCATCAATAGATCAGCTACCAAACTGACCTCTTTTTACACATTAGATGTACTTTTGTGAAGCTGCCTATCAGGAAAATCTTTCATAAAGAAATTGATTGTAATTATCCACGTAAAACAGGCAAATATGGTTCTGAGGCCAAAATTAAAATAACGTTTATCTCAGAATGAAAAATAGAAATCCATAGGAAGCACTTATGAAGCAGTTAAGAAGCACTCTGCCTTTATAACAATGGCAACGTGCATGATTCTCCCTACAAAAACTTACACAACTGGACAGCAACACACATATTTAAAAGTACTCCACCTCACTGATTACACTTGGGATGATTTGAGTATAGAAAAGAAAAAGGACAATCTGAGCATCAAAAAGAAAAAGGAGTATAACACAATGTGTTTTAAAAATCCATGAACCCATTATGACAACCTAAAAAGAAAGAGCCAAAAAAATAATCTGCCACCTCTGGCACTGGATGTGATCATTTCACCAACTCCTTACTCCAGAAATTGGTAATCAAATGTTAATTCTTTCCCTCTAATCTGCCTTTTCAGTAGGAACTATAGTTCAGAGTAATCAGGCAATGAGGGAAAAACCTTTCTTTACCAGAAGAATGCCCACCAATAAATATAAAAGAAAAGACAGAACTAGAAAATCACTTTGCTTCAACCAATTCCACCAATTATCATCAACGGATGCATAAAACCATTAGAGGAAAGGCTGATGAGGAACTCAATATTTTCATGTTGCCCAAGTTATGTCCCTAGAGATTACTTGCTATCTCAAGTGTTTAGCACAGTTTTGGCTGTTGCTACCTTAACTCAGTAATCAAATTTAACATCAAAACCAAACATTATAAGACTTCTGATGTAATAGAATATTAACTACACAACTTCACCTATGACGGATTCTTGCCAAAATATGTTTAACCTGAATCTAATCAAGCTTTTAAACCTAACTTTCAATTTGTAGAAAATAAAAGGAATAGAAGAACAAGCCAAAACATCACAAAGAAACAATATTAAAAAGGCAAAATTTGGGACATTCCTAAGAGACATTCAGTCTCACCTCTTCCAAAAGTCAGTATAGAAATATGACTAAATACAGTACTAAGTCCTTGATTACTTCTTCAACAAACCAAATGAAAATGGTATTTTGGGGGCAAATGGCAAATTTGAATATAGACATGATATTAGATTTTAGGAAATTGTTTATTTTTTAGATGTGGTTATCGTATTGTTAGGTAGAAATCCTTTTTTGGAGATGCATGATGAAGTTCAACTAATTAGATGGAAGGATTGGATGGATGAACTGGTAAACTAATAA
The DNA here is from genome assembly GCA_031878705.1 of Tapirus indicus. Taxonomy (NCBI): domain Eukaryota; kingdom Metazoa; phylum Chordata; class Mammalia; order Perissodactyla; family Tapiridae; genus Tapirus; species Tapirus indicus. The sequence continues at coordinate 54,514,271 of CM062931.1, read as the reverse complement.
ATGGATGCAGCAAATACAGCAAAACATGAATAGCTCAATCTTGGTGATGGGTACATGTGTGTATACTGGACTATTTTTTCTGTTTCAGTATGTTTTAAATTTTCAAAATACAAAGTTAAATTTTTAGAAAAAAAGAAAAGCTCAAGATAAAATATATCCTTAATCAGGTATCTAAACAGCATATACAGTCCACTTTGTGGACTTTGATTTACAGTCCACTTTGTTCCAAAACAGATTTAAAGTGACCTTAAAAAAGACATACAATATAAGGCAATATTTAGAAAGAAAAAACAAGTTAAGAAAAAAAGTATGGGTAAGAAACTAAGATGAACTCAAGGATGATGTTAGTACCCAGAATGAGTTACAAATATTAACATTTTACCAGGAGTTCCCTGATTTCATGAAGCTTAAAAGTCCAAGTATTTACCAAACTCCTCAGAGGGAAAAATATGAAAAAAGGGTCAGTATACATTAAAAAGGTCCTGCCTCTAAATAAAACACTTAACCATTTCAATAGACACCCTGATACCAGCTTTCATTAGACCTTAAGTACACAGCATGCAGGTGGTGTCCTAGGGAGGTGTACACACCTAAAGGGGTGCACAATCAGTCTGTGTCTGGGAAAAAAAATAGGATTATATGTATATTAACTGTTACCTAAAAACTAAAAAGAAATTAAACTTTACCAATATTCAATCAAACTCACACTAGTATCCTTGCTGGATGCAGGTCAGTCATAACTTATCTAAAGAAAGAGATCTTCAGAGCATAAAGAATTTCATAAAGTGGAGGAGCTGACACCCTTAATGCATTTGTTTGTTTTCAACATTGTGCATTGTTACAGGATGTCAACATAGTTCTTTACATAGTAAAACAACAACAACAAAAAAACCCTTTATAAACAGTAGACTGTTGACAGTAATTTTAATGAAATGACTACTAAAATCTTTATACCACATAGAGGTTCTCCATTAATTCACAGAAAAATCCTTAAGAATTGTTATACATAAGGGTGAGTTATACATTTAAAAAAATTTTTTTCAAATGAGACAAATATTTTACAAATGAGCCAAGTGCTACAAACCTGCTGGCCTTTTCTATTATAAGCAGCTGTAAGTGATACAACATATGAAAAAATACGCACCCTTAATCTGTCCCTATTTCTAGATAAAGGTTAGTAATGAGTTTAAGAAAATACTTGCATTTCTAAAAGAAACTTGGACTAAAAAAAAAATGATGTTTAGAAATGTTTCCATCATTATATGATTTGTTGACAAAGATTAAATGTGGCACCTATAAAACCTCTTATCTGGACACTTTCAAATTTTTCCAAATAAACAGGTTTAGTTAAGTTTTGAGCTCAAATGGTAAATATTTTAAAACGTAATAACTTCCTACTGGTTTAAAAGAACAAGAGACATGTTGAAGATGGCAGAAACGTTCCAGCCTAGCTGCAATAAAAGCCTTTGTATGCTTGATAGATGAGAAGAAAAAACTAAGATTATGACTTCTAAGTAGAGCCCACAGTGAATTTCTTCTATTTGAATACAGGTATCTTTCTTGAGAGTTATCTTCTTCCCCCATAACAGCCATTAAAATCAAGTATCAAAATAAACTTAGAACCAGATGTAAAAAAAGGTTGTATCAGATGACAAGATGAAATTTTCTTTTTGTTTGTTTGGTTGGTTGGTTTTTGGGTTTCTTTTTTTAAATTTTTTTTGAGGAAGACTGGCCATGAGCTAACATCTGTTGCCAATCTTCCTCCTTTTTTGCTTTTTTTCTCCCTAAAGCCCCAGTAGATAGGTGTATATCATAGTTGCACATCCTTCTAGTTGCTCTATGTGGAACACCACCTCAGCATGGCTTGATGAGCAGTGCATCGGTCTGGGCCCAGGATCCGAACCGGCGAACCCCGGGCCGCCAAAGCAGAGCGCACAAACTTAACCACTACGCCACCGGGCTGGCCCCGACAAGATGAAATTTTCAAAAGTAACTATATTCAATCATACTGCACTCCAAAAAAGTTCTTTTACAATTGATCATTTTAATCAATTTTTAAAGTGTAAACATCATTTATGTTACCTATATCACATCATTTTAAAATACCTATTGTGTGTGTTATATAATGGACATTAATACGGTAGAACAAGTATATATACATACAAGTATTGATGAGTACTCAAATAAGTCCTACTGATAAACACCTAAGTCAAAAAAGTTTGGATACCATGACCTTCATGAAATGAAGCCTCAGATACACAAGCAGCAGTTCTGACACCCTCCCCTTCAGGGTGAAACAATACAAGAATTCAATCTCCCTCTAAAATTTGTTATATGAGCAGATGATTATTACCTATGAACAGAGACCTGAATTTTACACACTGAGGCCCAAATTCCATTAAAAAGTAGATATGCAGCCTAGAAAAGTCTCTGACAAGTGAAGCAATATCAGCTCTGAAAACAAGCCAAGTATTCAAACATCCTAGGATGACCTGTGAGCTGAGGTCGGCTTACCATACCAAAAAAAAGTCCTGCTCTAAGCCTCCCCACAGAGTGAACCGCAGAAGCTGTGCTTGAGAAGGATGGCTAGCTGTTGCCCAATATCCATTCAGCCATCCTTCTTCATTCACTAGAATTCCTGGGGTTTTTTAGCTGGGCATATGGTCACCCAAAATAAAGGCTAAACTTTTCAATCTACCTCACTGCTAGGTGTGGCCACTGTCTAAGTTATGGTGGCCAACGTAATGACAGGAGAAATGGTACATGCAACTCTCAGGATATGATCGTAGAGGAACGGGAATACCTTCCCCTTCCCCTTTTCTCTCTTACTGACTAGAATCCAACTGGCTAGCTGGAGGAGCCATCTCAAACTACGAGCTGAACCTGGAAACAGGGATCAAACGTGGTAGTGCAGGCAGGAGGAGCTTCAGTCCCTGACACTGTGGGAGGGACTCCATACCAGCTGTTGATCACTTTCTTCTGAGCTATTACATGACAAAACAAATTTCCTTCTTTATACTACTGTTATTTGGAGTTTTCTGTCCCTCCCAGCTGAACCTACTCCTAGGCCAAAAGGCAAAAATTTTTGATCAAGATGACCCCGTGAGTCACAGCTCATGACAGCAAGAGACTAGGAAAAGAACAGAGAGCCTGGAGGAGGGAAAGCACTTCTCGAATCAGCCAGGAGGCTGAGAATGCCTAGGTCTATGATTTGGGGAAATCTAGGTAACTAGGCTTTCCTAATTCTCTAATAATCACAAGGATCTGCCACTGCCAAGGAATTACAAAATTCAACTCCTCTGGCTGGCAGGTACACCCATCTCTAGGATAGGGAAGGCGGGCTGGAGTAGGGCCCTAAAACACATTTCTCTCTCTCCTGGGCCACTAAAAGTCAGCCAAACAATCACATCCTCAAGATCTCATAAGAATCGCAGATGCAGCTCCCTATCTTTTATTATAATTCCTTTTTGGTCTACATCCTCAAAAGATAGCAAAGGAAAGGACTTAGAGATTTTATTATTCATTTTTCTTTCTGATAGAAAAAAAATGGTAAGAACAAAAATTATGAGGTTAATTAGACAAAGGAATAGAAGATCAAAGCCAAGGTCAAGAAAGTGTTTGCTCAAATGGCCTTGATTTTCTTTATACCAAAATTATTTTTAAATTACAAAGCATAATTCACTACTTTAAATATAAAAAAGCTGTTCATAAATCATCTTATGTTGATTAATAAATAAGCTAAATATCAACTTTTGTACATCGAGTATGTAACAATATTCTGATGAGAAATAAGTATATTTGATCAAGTTGGTACTACACTAAACAATATGAAATTAAGAACCCTAGTCTTTCAAATTGCAAAATCATAGAATACTACCCTTTCATAGAATACTACCGACGATCCACACACAGTACCATAAAACTCTTTTACTCCACTATGTTAAAATGTACAAACATCCAATAACTGCAAAATCATTTGCATTAGAAAATATCCTCTTTTAATAAAACAAATAGTTCTGGGACTGTTCAAGAGTCATCAATCATGTTTAAATCAGCTATATGCTACTGTGATAAACCTACTTGCTTAAATTCTGAGCTGAGATCACAGACAAGGTATAAAAATAAATTCTGATTATAGAGTAAGCAGTGAATTCTGGAAAAACAACCTCTTTTGTGAATAAAGAATGAGACTGAAAGGAATTCTCCTAGGAAGAAAGGAAGAGATAGAAAGGTAAGAGAATTCAGAAAATAAAACATAAGACAGTCAACAACACACACATTACATACACTTTCAAGCTGCCCCAGGATAACGGGTTTAAAACACTTCTCTTTCATACTTTTGCACAAAACCAGGGCTCAGAGGTCATGCTAATTCTATTATTACTCTAAATCAACAAAGTTATGGGTTTAAAAAGCATGTGAAAGCTAATTTGGAAATATGACCATTCCTAACCTGTTTAACAAGTAAATTCAAATTTATACATCTTCAGAACTGGCTCATATTTGTTACATTCTTCTTTTTAACTATATTTTAATATAAGATAGCTTTAATATCTGATGTGTTCTCTACAAAATACTGTGCCAGACATATTTTATGAATTTTACATTTTTAAATAACAAAAAAGAATATTTCCTGACTGTAACTACAACTATAAAATTATCAGATTATACTGAGTTCTGGGAAGAGGAAAAAATACCTTGCTGTTCTGACTCAAAACACAGGAGATATTTTTCTCTTTTCTTGCGATTAGAATACACCACCACCAAGTGGTAGTAGTCCAATCATCACAGACAGAAATGCAGTTTTAGACTAGTTTTTCAAACTCGTAGTGTTACAACGAGATTCGTCAGATGTGCTGTTTCTCCTATTTAAGAAAACTAAAAACTATTAAAATAACCGCAATGTAATCAACTAATTATCAGACATCATTTTCAATAAAAATATCTAAATATAAATTAATATTCACTCCTTTAAACTATCTGAGGCTGCTGTCCACTCAACTTAAGGGGACATCATTCACACTATACTCTCTGATTGGTCCTCACTGGAGTCGTGAAACCCACCTAGTAAAATGCTCTCATCCTAATCGTAGACTCTCCTTACAGGAAAATAGCTCTACCAGGAAAAAAGAAATTAGATCAACTACACCAAGAACTATGTCATTATTTTGGATATCCCTCTGCTTTAGCAAACTTTTAGTTTAATCATCTCATGACAAGTTACCTCTTTTGTTATATAAGTATACATTTGGTAACTAATTTATCATTCAAGATGAACTTAGAGATGCAATAAAAAGTCTATGCTAAAAGAAGATCAAAATTAGGGAAAAGCGGTTGTTTAGGAGGAAGAGACGGCAGAGGACAATATCAACACCAGTAGCTCCAGTTCAGAAATCTTTTCAGCACATTCCAACTAAGGCAAAAAAATACGGAAGGGAGAATAGTACATGGAGTAGAAGCAGAAAGCAGAAGCCTAAAGAGGTCCAAGGAATCCAGGTGGTGTTTAAGGTGAAATCAGCAACAAGAGATTCTGCAATCCTGCCATGACTGAAGAAAAGAGCAAGAAAAATCAGCTGGAACTAAAGAGGACAGAATCTATGAATTTCACTCAGCAAGTTGTCTCTTTAAATATGGGCTATAAAACAAAAATTACCTATGCCAAAACGATCTTCACTTACGTCTGAAATTATGAGCCTTCTCCTATCCATGTATGCACTACAGAGGATCCCAAAATCACTGTCTGAGGAAAAGCCTGGCTCTGTCCTTCTCTGCCCAAGGAGGGCAGAGTAGCCTCCCATTCAAACAAATGCCCCCCCACCAGAGCCTTTAAATTTACATAATCCCATACATGGCCCTGTTTATTTATAAAGTTTATGTCTATGCATTTAGCTGGCAAAAAAAGGTAACTGCATTCCCAACAGCTCTCAGACAATATTACATAACTCACCTTCAAAGCAATATATTTAAAAATCTGGTGTGAGAAATGATGTCCAAGGCAAGTTGTTTGAAAGATAACCTAAATTCTAATCTGGGATTGGGTCAGACCATTATATTAGTCCCCACAGCACGGCTTATGCTGGGATACATATTGAAGGGTATTATAAGAAAAAGCCCAATGTTCACTGACATGTTCAAATTTTCAGTTATTATATTACACATCATAAAACTGTGGAAGAAATTTCTTTCTAGTTTTAGTGCCAGAAATAGTTTTCCTTTTCCTGGGCACTGGATTTGTTTCTACCTTAAGGGCACTAATTTCTCACCTTAGAATGTTTTCCTTCCACAACGACTGCTAGAAATCTGATGGCCAAACTCGTGCCGCCCTGCAGCAAGCATTTTATTTACTATCTTAACTTCTAGTCCCACTACCTGGACCTACTGTTTTTCTTCCCTTGTTTTCTTCTCCCCCCCCCCCACCCCCAGTTAAAATTTGCTAACACCTACAACTGCTAGGCTGGGCACTGTTGTAGTGCTTGTAAGAGCAACCATATAGAGAGCAATCTCTGCCTTCACAAAGGTAAATTATTTCATTTAAAATTTTTTTTATCTTTAACAATTGAAGTGCTTGATAAGTCCCCATGAATCATTTCTGAGCTTTAACAGAGTAATGTCAAGAACTGTGAAGGGTCTGGGATTTTACTCTACTTGCAAACTAACAAATTAGCCTGTTACTGATAAACGGTGTTGACAGAAGACATAAGACTACTGGGTCAGAGACTAAGAATTCTGTCATCAGGGCACAGCAAGCAGCATGACCATGATGTGTCAGTTCCCTCTGCCCCCTCTCCACTCAAGTTTCATAGGGGCAATGCAGGTGGGCCTAGATAGGTGCTTACACACGCAGTGGGTTGATAAACAAGAGAGCAACCGTGTGAGGAATTTATTGCTTTTATGGTGAGCAGTAAGCAAACCTGCTCCTTGTCTGGGGTAAGAGGTGGGGGTGAAGGAGCAAATGTTACCTCATTCCTCAAGGTTGCTTGCTGCAAACATGAGCCTAAAAAATGGCCCAGTTAAACAGTGGCCAGGAACTTGCATTCTTGGCATACCCAATAGAAAAGTTCAGGGACACAGACACAGAAGTCCCATGGTAGACTACTTCTCCCAATAAGTGCACGTTAAATAAATAACTAGCCTTATTAAGCATCCTCAGAAAAATCAGAACAAAATTATTCCTATATTAAACTTTAAGCTCCATAAGAACAGAGATTAAGTTTCGTTTTACTCAATATTGTATATCTACTGTCAGGCACACTACCTGATACAAAAGAGACATTCAACAAGTGAGTAAAGCCAAAAAGCACCCATTTTTAACAAAATTTCTTCAAGTTAATGTTTATTTTTAAGTCTCAATTTCTTCAACTGTAAAATGAGGAGGGAGGAAGTTAGATTTTTTTCCTTATATCCAACCAAATACCACCCTGAATAAATGCTTTACCTGATAAAGAAGGTTTTACATTACTTATGGTACACCTCTGCCTGTTGGCACTTAGTAAAGGCACATCCTTAGAGCATCTTTCCAGTATTCACAATTGACTAAATCACTGACCAATGACCTTCTCTCTCTAAAAGCTTAGTCTTGAACAACTAAGACCATTTCAGGCATTCATATATCTCTCCTACAAACGCACACATTCTTTGAAAGGGAAAGAAGACAACTAGCTCCTTTGTTCTTTTAAAAACAGAACTTAAAAAAAAAAAAACCTCCTTATCCTAATTTTGCTGACCATGAAACCAAATGAAATTTGGGACACAGTGTAGAGCCTTGACCTTAAGAGCACTCATGTACTTGAAGGCAGAAAGACTGAGAATCTACCCAGTCCAAGTACTATGACTTACTTATTAGTGAACCTGGGAAATTACTCCACCACTCTCAAAAATCTCAGTTTATTCAGCCATAAAATGAGATTCATAATAGTTATCTATAGCTCTTAAGTTTCTGTGAAAAGTTAATGAGATAATGCCGGCAGAGTACTTTTGAACAGTACTTGGTACATTAACATCCACACCTACTAGCTATAACATCCACACCTACTAGCTATTTTATCAACTTCCCTTTTATATAATCCCCTGTGAGAGAAAATACCTTGGGGCTTTATAAACTGTCTCCGTCTGCAAACTCCCCATGAAAGCACTTTCCCCAAAATCCTGAGATTAAAGCTAGTTTCATGACAACATACGTAAACTAGCGGTAATAGTTCAAAGAATAATTCATCACCTTCTGCAAGTTTGGTACCTTGCTCCAATGGTTAACACTGTTTCAACTTGGTTATGCCACAGTACCCAGATATTTAGTGAAATGCCAGTCTAAATGTGAAGGTTTATTTTAGATGAGATTAACATTTAAACCAGCAGACTTTGAGTAAAGCAGATTATCCTCCATAATGTGGGTGGGCCTCATTGAACCAGTTGAAGGCCTTAAGAGAAAAAGAAGGAGGTCCCCAAAGTAAGAGAGAATTCTGTCTCCAGACCACCTTCAGACTCAAGCTGCCATATCACTTCTTCCCTGGGTCTCCAGTCTACCAGCCTAACCTAGAGATTTGGGGCTTGCCAGCCTCCACAATTGCATAAACCAATTGCTTAAAATAAACCAATCTCACTCTCTCTCTCTCCATATATATATACACACACACGCAAATACACACACGTACACCCACTGCTTCTGCTCCTCTGGAAAACCCTGACTAATATACTTGCAAACCTTGAGATTTTTGTTAGTAGCTTTATTACTAACACATAACTAGCAATTAAGATTACTATTACAAATAGATTAAGAAACCTTGAAAAGGGAACAAATGCAACTGACAATGGTAGAAATAAACAACAGGGTAAAATCCAATACTGATAAAGGCCAGATAATAATGGACAGGGTTCCAAAATCCTGAAGTAAGAATTACTGGATATCAGAAATTTTACATCTATTATGACTTAATTAAAAGAGAGTCATTGGTTCAATACGGCAGACTTTTATCTCCTCTTACTCCCTAAATCCCATTAAAATAAGAATAAAGGAATAAAAGGTAAAAGCTCATAATAACAAAGAGAACAAGAGGGAGCCCAAAAGCAGATGAAAAGATTTTAACACATTTCTGGAAGATGAAAAGAAAACTCAACAGAAGAGATTAATGAAACAGCAAGAGAAAGTTACAACCTAGAGGCAAAGGGAGCTGCAGCTTAAGAGGGAACCATTCCACCCAACAAACATTGAGAGTTTTTAGGAACAGAATGATAGAGAGCATTGGTAGTAAGCTGGGCTAGAAATAAGGAATTAATTTAAGGCCTAAAGAATGAGAGGTCAACCTCATCCCTTCCCCCAACTGCAGCACCTAGCAAGGCCTCAAGCCAAGCACTGAACTCTGAGCAAGACAATCTTTTCTTAATCCTCAATCGAAACTGAATGAACAATCTGGAGGAAATAAGACAGTTACCACCTAATGAGAAGGTACTTCTCACCATGGTATTTAGAGGTTCCCCAAAATAACTGCAGGCTATCCAGCTAAAGCCCACTTATCCCACAGCAAAACTTGACATAAATTTCCTAATTTCCTCCCATTTTAAATATCAACAAACAACCAAAAATAATCTGACATTTGGAGAAAGTTTGCAACACTATAGGAAAGATCAAAATTAACAAATAGAAAAACTAATTCAGACTATAAAGAGGCTTTTATTATATCCCTATGACAACAGAATACTATTTAAAAATGGTATGAATAAAGATCATACAAGAGTTCTTAGAAATAGTAACATAATTGTCAAAATTAAATACTCAGATGGAAAATAAGGCAGTGAACCTCTAAAAATACAAAATAAAACTATGGTAAAGACACAAGAAAGAGATAAGAAACATGAGCAATTAATCCAGAAAACCCAACATCTTTCTACTAAGAGTTTGCAAAAAAACACAAGAAAATTTCCCAGAGCTGAAGGGATCACTCTCCAAACTGGAAAGGCTCACCAAGTGCCCAGCAAAAATAAATGAAAAGACTAAACACCAGAAGGTAAGGAGAAGATCCTAAAGCTGGGGTGCAGGGAAGGCCACCTAACAAAGCAGCAAGTCTCCTACAAGAATCCGGCAACCCATCAGCAAACCAGAAGATAGAAGGCTAAGAAACAATACCTTAAAATAGTAAGAAAAGGTGATAGTCAACTTTGTTTTCTATATTCAGGCTAATTATTAGTTAGGTATGATATTTTTAAAAAGGATGTCATTAAGTAAAGTAGGCAGAGATAAAGAAGATGAAATGCAGAAAACAACAGCTCTACTTACGGAGGGCAGTGAAGCTCAGGGATCACAGATGTACAACAGGCCTAGAGAATGGCAAACCCAGGCAGGAACAGGACAGTGACAGAGGGCTCTGGGAGGCAGGTCTCCAGAAAAAAGGTAGATTCAACAGAACCAAAAGTATGCCCAAGACCTTGGGAAAAGAAGCCTGTGACAATAGCATAGAAATGCAAGTTTTTTTAAAAAAAATGCAGTCAGCAGCCCAAAAAATAAAAACTGCACTAGTCTTGATCCAAGGTTTGTTTTTTGTTAAGTAAGCAATGTGCTTCAGGAATTAAGTAAGCAAGCAAGCAGTGGGCTTCGAGAATAACAATGGAATGCATTTTAATTAATAGATGAAAGGAAGAAACAAAGATATTAGGGATATAGTGATGAAAACATGATTAATTTTATTTCTCATTTTAAATTAAAAAAACAGAAAACTAAATGTCACTACAAAATAAAATTAAAATAACTTGGCTTTAAATTATGTCAAGCTAAGGAAAGTAGAAGTCAACTGACTCAAGCAGAGGTAAAACAGAGAAATGCCACAAAATATAGAAACTAAAAACATAAATTGGAAAACTCTTAACCTTGGGCCAGAAATTCCCTACCTCTAGATTTTCTGAATTTAGAAAGTGGTATTTTAGTGTTCGTGTTAAAGGTCTTATTTGCTTATCTCTGAGTTCAATTCTGTTATTTTGGTATTAAGGATGACTTGTAACAATGATTAATGAAAAATACTTATTTGAGAAGAACTCACATAATCTATTAAAACTGTCTAAATTGAACAACAATCTATAACAAATAAAAAGCCTAAAAAATAAGATGGCAAAGAACAGAGTGAATAACGAGCAATGAAAGCCGCTTACATAAATGTAGTTATCACTGTGCTTTTAAAGCTGTATTTCAATTAATTTAAAGAAGCACAAAATACATCAAGCCTGCAAATAGGATTTAGGATTAAAGTAAATACAGTCTTCTTTTTTTTCATAAAGAAGTAGTAACAGACTTTATGTTGGGACAGACCATAAAAGGTCACCTAATAGAAATAACTATCTGATACCTAAATCCCCAGTGAAACATCCCAGTCAAGGGGGTCACAGTCAGCAAAAGTGTAAATCCCATATCCCCAGGGAACCTATTACTCTATTTTTTGGAAATCTCAAGTTCTTCCTTTTAGTCAGTCAAACTCTGCCTCCCTCTAACTGCTACCTATTGGATCTAGCTCATTCCTGTGATCCATTAAAAAAGTCAAATCTCTTGCCAATGTGACAAACTTTCAAGCATCTATGGCTGCTATTATGTCTTACTCTTTCCAGCTTCCAGAATTTTCTCTTCTCCACTAAGTTACATCTGTAATTCTATAACGTGTCTGCCTCTTTTTTCTGTTTGCTCTCTTCTAAACATATCCCACTTTCACCAAATCTCCTGTAAGTATAACTCAAAACGATATTAAATATTAACCGTCAATCTTACAGGCTTACATCAATATTCTTAAAGGCCATGCAGGTTCTCAGAAGGCTGATCATTTACTCTTTAACATTCAATTAAGAGTATACATTTTGTCTTAACCAATATATTTTCATCTCATTTGCATGACTACATGTATTAAATTTGTATTTTCTTGTTCAAATGCAATTCTCAGAAAAAAATGCCCCACTGCAAATATGGAATGAATTTATACGTACAGTTGGATCTACATGTGTAATTAATTTGCACAGAGTTCACCGCCCCCACAAATAAGGAGAACAATAATTACTATCTGACAACTGGTTTTTATTGAACCAGAGGTCCACCATGTTTAATTCAATGGACTCCCTGATTGGAAACGTCATCCAAGAGAAGCATGAAGCCATAAAAACTTGTAAACACCTTTTAAGCAAACTTCAGTGATGCACTAGGACATCAATCATTTTTCCATAACAAATACAATAAAAAGTCCCAATAATACACAGATGAATTCTGGCTCTAATGATGAAGCCCCAAACTACAGAGCTATGATTAAAAGTTAAAAATGTGTGTTGCAAAAAAGGGACCAAATCATGTTACTTCTGAGAAGCTTGTAAAACCAGTCTTAACATGTATTACAATACTTCGCTCAGAAGGAAAGCAGTGCAAGCTAAAAATCTTATTGAATAACACTGCTTGATGTCATACAGTATCAATGGCATTCATGACAGGAAAGCAGCTACCACGTATGCATGCTAGCAGAAATTTTCCTTTACAGTTGAAAAAAACACTTAAGTACATAATATCAATCAACTCTTAGCAAATATGCAAGATACTGGTAAGAATTTAATGATTTTTGATGTGTTTAATCTCCAAAAACCATGCCACAGGAGGTTTGTTTTTGTTTGTTTTTAATTTAGTGAATGATGACTTTGTAACCATGACGTAGCCTAGAAAGGACATCTTGGTTTCACTGAAGGGTTTCACTACAAGTGCTATCTGAATGAAAGACTGCTCTGAATACCCATACATCTACAGTGTGTCTGTCTTCCCGGTCTCAAGGAAATACACCAAATTACAGTCCCTGAACATTTCTTTTCAATATATCAAATAAAGAAATGGATCATAAATACAAAATTTGTTTCACATTTATGAATCATAGCTGTCTATGTAAAAGGGGAACACATTTGTTTGTAAAATGAGAGATAAACATTTCTTCATGACACAGATAATGCTAGTTTTTCAAACACCATGTCAATGATTTTGAATACATTCCTCAAGTGGTATATATAAAAAAATATATTTGGTATCTTGAACTTTTTACATGGGAAAATATTATTTTCATTTTAAGAATAACAAGATTTTTTAAGAATACCAATAACTGGTTTGATCATCAAGATCAAACACTTCCCCAATACTTAATGATTTTCCTTACTCACTGTAGTTAAAAAAAAAGTTATTACTGGGCAAATCTAAAAACCATATGCAAACACTACAGTTACATAAAGAAATACTTTACAGAGTCAAAAGCATTCAAAAAGAGGATCAGAAATCTACTAGTTATCTCCCAAAATTAAACCAATGGCATCCTAACTTTTGTGCATCTGAAAGAGCATTAAACATAATCTTCCATGTTTCGTTCTTATTTTTATAATTTTTAAAGCTACTCTGATTTTTAGAGAGAGCTGAAATACAATGCAAGCCATTCAACTACGTCAACAAAAAATTGGTCTTTAACAAGTGCAGCAACCAACCCGGCTCAGCACATTGGAGAAGAAGACAGCAGTCATTTTGTTTACTAATTTTGGCCTGTCAAAACCAAAGTTACAAAAGAACCATAATGGATAGCTTGCACTGACTTGAGGAATACTGATAGGGTCATTTCCCTGATAAGCTTCAGTCAAACCAATTAGTAAAAACCTACAGAGCCCAGTACAAACATCTGGGTAAGAACTATGTCGTTTTTATTTTACAACAAAAAGCTGAAGTAGTTTGTGAATAGCTGAAAGTTATAAAAGTCCACATAGAATTTCACTAAATAAAATTTCTTCATTGTAAATCTAAAATCTAAAATTATTTCAAAACAAATTTTTTTAAAATATTTTTGAATGTTTTCCATTTTGCTATCATTAGAAAATATACAGGCCTTTCACTGAACCAAATATCCCAAAGGGCAAAAGGAACTTTGAAGCAATCAAGATAAATCCCCTGCCGGATGGCACAATGACATCTAAACAATCCCAGACAGAAGAGCTTCATTATTTTAAGTTTCCCCCACATACTCCCTTACATAGCTTAAAAACATACATCCCACACAAACATGAATACAAACAGTTCTCCTTCAGAACCAAGTTAAATAATTGTAGCAGACAAATTTAAAATTAGAAAATAATTCTACATAAGTTCTTAAATAAAAAAGTTAAAGTTTACAAGATAATAGAATCATAAACAAGCATTAATTAAACATACCTCAAAAAAATTTAACTACTTCAATAAAGATGTTCTAAGTCTTCTATTAGCAAAAGAAATGTTCATCAAAACTGAGAAGACTTTTCACAACAATAAAAACTTTTCATATCATCAGAAATCAATTTAAAATGAAAAAAGATAGCAAGTAGGAACACAAGTATTACTAAAGTGCTGGGATTTTATAAGTAAAGAAGTCTAACAGGATGATATACTTGCCAATTTCAGGCCCAGTATAACATCCTTGAGGGTAACTGTACTTCCAGTAACAAGCACATAAGTATTCAATAAATGTTTTTCCTGAATTTGGACTAAACTGTGAAACTTTGCACATACAACCAAACACGGTCAAAAGTGCTTGACAATAAAGATAATTAGATATACCGTACTGACACAGGAACCAAAGTAAAAAACTTGAACAATGCATACATAAAATAAAATTTTAAAAGCTTTAAAACATTTAGAATACAACCACAAAAACAATGTAAACCTAAGCAATAACACAACACAATGTATATAATTCAGAGATACACCATTAGCAAGCAATTCAAAGGACCTCAGTAGTAAGAGGCTGTTAAAACCAAAAGATCCCTAGTAGCCAAAGTGCTGAGGTCTTCAGGCAGAGTAATCTGACAGTTATGGACGAACAGCAGGCCACCTAATACAAACCTTATTACATTAAAATATTAGGGAGAAAATAGTAAAAGGAAAATAAAAAATATACTGAGAAACTGTAGTGCAGAAGTAGCCTAGAGTCATTGAAAAACAGATCACCACCACAAAAACCTGTGACCTATTCTAGGGAACAGTGAGGGAAAGCCCACCTTCTCCACGTGAAGCTGCTTTCCTTTCTCTCATTTTAGCTCACAGAATAGCTAACTGCTCCAAAGTTTGTTGTAATAATTTCTTTGCTATATAAAAGAAAACCTACAAATTTTTCCACATATTAACATATCTCTGAAGTAATTTCTTATTAAGAATTAGTTTAGCCCTACAAAAAGTTATCCTCAATCTTTCAGTTACTTCAACTATAGATCCTATAACAGTGCTGACCAATAGAAATATAATGCAAGCCACATATGTAATTTTAAATTTTCAGGTAGCCACCTTACAAAAAGGTGAAAAGAAAACAAGTGAAATTAATTTTAACAATTTATTTTATTTAACCAAAATATCACCTCAACAAGTAATCAACATTAAAAAATTTGATGAAATATTTTACATTCTTGTTCCTTATTGAGTCTTTAAAATCTAATGGGCATTTTACAGCACATCTCAATTAGGACCAGACTCATTTCAAGTATTAGTAGTTATATGCAGCTAGTGGTTACTGCGTTGGACAGCACAGGTCTAGAGTTCTTTCTCTGGTTTTGAGATATGTATACAAAATACCAAAAGGTCTGAAATGGGAGCACACGATATATTATACTTAAAGGGCTGGGAGGGGCACTGAGAAAGGTCAATTCAGCAGTTCCCTCTGACTCCAGCTGGCCTTGGGTGACTGTTGTCCCAATTTGCAAGGCAATCCCTACTTGCTAGGGAGAGTCCCAATTTATAACCTGTCGTCATGATGTAATTACTAACAGCACCCCCTGTAATTCTCAAAAAGTATCCACTTTGGATGATAAGTTATATGGTGACCCTGTCTATATCCATAATATCCTCAAAAGTAATTCCACACTCCTTGGAAGAAAATTTAGTTTAAATTCTAATTCTGATGCCTAGAAAAGCAGCTCTAAATTCAAAGGAAAGAACCCTAAATTCACTACCCTCATCAAAAAAAAAAAAAAAAGATGCTGCTGAAAAGTCTTTTTATTTTAAATTGCAGACTAAAAAAAAAAAAAAGTAAGAATTACCTGTTGAACAAGGCATCTGGAAATTGGGATCATTGCTATCCAAAACAGGCAAACAGAACTGGTTACTTGCAGATCCTAGCATAGGATCCTTATCGCTGAGCATGTTCTTCAGCGAGTCCTCTAAGACATTTTGACTTGTACTAAAATCCTCACAGACTTCATTCTCCAGGTTGGATCCTAGAAATAGGGCATCATCTAAGTGTTCAGTAGGAATTAAATGATTAAATGTATCAACTATATCCATGAAGACTTCTGTGTGTCTTTCAGCCCTATAGAAAGACAAAAAAAATACCATAAGAAATAAAGCTATCAATTGATAATCACCTAAAACCAAATTATTTTAATAGTTTTGAGTCTAAGAACACACTTAGGTATTTCTGAATTGTTTATAAAAAAAATCCTCACTGTTTTTAGAATATACATTTGGACATGTAGAATGAATCTTTACTACACAATGTTTCTTCATCACGCATGTAGAATATCATTTTACCAGAAATCCTACTAAATGTTTACTCAATTCATTATTTTTAGGGAAAAAAAAACTATGTATATAGTCCATTAATTTGACACATTTGAAAGAATTACATGGCTTAAACCATAAACACATGTTTTTAACCATAATCTTTTCATAAGAATCAGACACTGCTTTTACAATAAGTCCATATAAAAGAGCTAAAATCAAATCATTTAAATTATTGTCCCACACCTATTAAAAGTGTAAAATAGCCTTGTTTTATTTACAAAGCATTTAAATTATTTAAAGAAAGGTAATATAGAGAGACAAAAAGTTTTTTTGTGGGGGTAGGGGGAAAAATGGAAAGAAACTGTCAACTAAACCTAACAAATCAAAACTCAAAAACACTACACACACACAGGCACAGATGTGCACATACACGCATTTTGGGGGGGGGCCTTTTAGGATAAAATGAGATAAATGAGAAGAAGAAAATCTATCAGAGTTTCAAACTTATTCTAGTGAGTTACATGGGATCTACACACGTATGAGCGAGTCTCCTACTTGAACAGCACCTATATACAAGGTATTGCTCAGCAAAGTCATCTCATGCTCTAGAGGAGCCTCAACTATCAAAGTTAAATTACTTCCAATATTGGTTTCAGAGAAAACTAAACCAATGTGTTTTTGGGGGGTGGGGAGGGGTCAATAAAAATTTAATAATATTCAGTTAGCTAGAAAGTTCCACTAATTAACCCAGAACATCTTGGGTTCCAAAATTCCGAGGTTTTTTAGATTAGCTCCAAATCTACCAAAATTTTCTCAAACTGTCCTTGAATTCTTTCCCCTATAAAAATGAGGGAAGAGGAAGTTCAAATCTACTGGGTATATATTATATGCTGCTAAACATTTTACCTACATTTAATTCATTTATTCCCAATACACAATAATAATAAATTGGCTCTATTACCATCCTTGTTTTACAAACAAAATGCATTTAAATAATTTAAATATCTTCCCCAAAGTCACAAAACAGAGCCAAGATTCAAACCCAGGTTTCAAGTCTCCACAGCCCACAGCCTTTCCACTGAGCTATCTTGAGCTAGAAATTGACTAGACTTGACTCATTGAAGGCTCTGCTTTAAAAATAATTTTCCACAGGGCCACCCGGTGGCGCAGCGGTTTAGTTCGCGCTTGGCAGCCCGGGGTTCGCGAATTCGGATCCCGGGCGCCCGTGGACGCACTGCCTGTCAGCCATGCCGTGGTGGCGTCCCATATAAAGCAGAGGAAGATGGGCACGGATGTTAGCCCAGGGCCAGTCTTCCTCAGCAAAAAGGGGAGGATTGGCAACAGATGTTAGCTCAGGGCTGGTCTTCCCCCACAAAAATAATAATAATAATAATAATTTTCCAACAAATCAGTGATTGGCTGAGGCCTTGGAAAAGAGAGGGACAGACTGCTAAGGGACAGGAAGATACACTGGGGGATAATGAAAATGTCCTAAATCTTGACTGTGGTAGTAGTTTCATGAGGGTATATATACCCACCAAAATTCACCAATCTGTTTATTTTAAATGGATGTACTTTCTTTTAACACAATTTAAAATCTAAAGAAAGGAAAGAAAATTTCCTCACTCTCACAAAAGTTAACCCTCTTCTAAATAGAAGGATTTCAGCATTTCTTCTCAAATTTTGCAATTTATTTACACTGAAATAGTAATAAAGCACTGAAATAACAAAATGTTAGCTAGTTGACTGACTTGCTGTTATTTTACATGCATTCTCTAACTATAACATTAAGAGAAAATTATAGCTCACAAGGCTGATGAAAAGTTAAGAAAAGTTTTAATTCCCTAAAGCTACCTGATCTCATTACCTAAGAAAGGCTCAATTATCATACAACACTAATACTTACACTAGTATGTTTTTAGGTTCCAAAGAAATTTTAGTGTAATAAATTTCTGGTAATTAAAAATAATTTACAAAAATGTTACTAAATGTTTACAAAATTAAGTATCCAGAACTACCAACAAATCTGTTTATCTGAATGTGCTGGAACCCAAAGTTTACCACAGGCCGAAACGACCTCCTCTTCAGAGCTGCATCCCAACTAGTAATCTTTTCTTCTCAGATGAATCAAAAAGAAAAAAAGGCAATTCCAGCTCTAGAAACAAAGAGCTAACTTTCCTTCTAAAACTGGTATGCTGAATCTACTGAAAAATGCACTCATTCCCATAGCAACACGAGTCTGGTAAATTCTACAAACTTCACCTGAGGTCAGTCTTTCTGTTGCACCGACAACTGGCTATGTGCTCTCAAGTGATGGGGAACATTCAGAAGTTATGGTCACACAGCTTGAAATCACAAAGCTATAAGGAAGACCGACCCATTCTAAATAGTGAACTAAATGAGCAAAATATTTTTTTCAATAATACTACTATTAGTGAACCATCCCCAAACTCCTTTACCATAAAGTGCCTTCAGAGCCTGCAGCACAATTTTTAATCTCAACAGTACAAAATATTTAGTCTTTAAAGAGCAATTTAAGGGGGCCGGCCCGGTGGCGCAGCGGTTTAGTTCGCGCTTGGCAGCCCGGGGTTTGCGGGTTCGGATCCCGGGCGCCCGCCGACGCACTGCTTGTCAGCCATGCTGTGGCGGCGCCCCATATAAAGTAGAGGAAGATGGGCACGGATGTTAGCCCAGGGCCAGTCTTCCTCAGCAAAAAGAGGAGGATTAGCGACGGATGTTAGCTCAGGGCTGGTCTTCCTCACAAAAAAAATAAAGAGCAATTTAAAAAAATGTAAAGCATATTGTAAATAAGATGGGCAAACCAAACTCGCCAGCATGGGTTTTTTTGGCCAAATCTAGTATGACATAAAGTGTGTTTCCCTGGATTTAAATAAACATCAGGTAAAGGCTTCCATGGTCTAATGTTGAGAAAGACTGGTATAACAAACTCACATTTCTTTAACAATACCTCTAATTTACTCAACAAATGTTTACTAAGCAGCTCCCAGTGTGTGAGACACCTTTAATATGACAATGAGACTTGGAATCTTCCAAAACAGAATAGAGTATAAAGCATCCCAAGCTTATGAGTCCAAAGAAGACAATTTCTACAGGATACATCACAAGACTAGTGTTCTGTGAAATTAATTAGTAAGACTGATTTTTCATAAGTGGTTCCAATTGGCTCTGGGGGCAATTCCAAAGGAAGAACACCAAAAATGATAGTATACAGCCATCCCGGAAGACTATCTTGAAAGTGACATTTAAGGGAGGTATAAAGTAATTTATTTTAAAAAATCAGTTTCAGATGTCAAGTGCCCAGCATCAAAAATAAAAGAATAAAAACTCGCCATGCTAAATTAGAAAACAAATGTTAGCCAACTGTAGAAACATTCACTCACTTAACACGAACACACTGATCTACTAAACGCAATGTCGTATCCTGGGTTAGATCATAGAAAAGAAAAAAGACAGTAGTAGAAAACCGATGAAATCAAAATAAAGTCTGGAATTTATAGTAATGCACCAACGTTAATCTCTAGTTCTGATAAAAGCACTAGCACTATGTCAGATGTAACAATCAGGGAAACTGGATGAAGGCTATATAAGAACTCTATAATACTATGTTTGCAACTGTTCAACAATTCTAGTTACTTCAAAATCAAGCTTTTTTTTTTTTAAAGAAGGACACTAATCTAAAATACAATGCCCTGAGATACCTAGTAATGTGGCTAGACAAAGATAATCAGATCTAATTAAGGAGAAAAATTAACAGTTGATTCAGTATCTCCATTAATTAAACAGACTCCTTGATTTAAACAAATTCCTATTTCTTACATTCAAGTTTTACTTAAATGCTTCCTTATATTTGGCATTACAAATTTAATAATTACAACTTGACAAGCCTATCTGGGACATATTTTAAGTGGGAAATGATATATATATCTAATTAAATTGATAGTAATAGTTTGGAATACATATATGCTAAAATCAGAAATGATTTCTGGGTTCACAGTCACACCTCATGTTTCCAGACAATAAAATGTACCCAGCCAAGTCAGAGAATTGGACAATCTGCTTAATTCAAAATTTCACATCCATTCATATATTTATTAAGCATCTACTATAAAGTATTATCATAGGTACCAGTGAAACAAACCCAGTCTCAAATTCAAGGAACTCACAATCCAAAGCAGAGTACAGACACAGAAACAAATACAACATGCAAACCTCACAACAGAATACGGAAGTGTCACATGAAGGATCACAGGGGAAGGAGACACCCAGGAGGCCGAGAAAGGCTGCGCAGGTGGCGTGAGCTGCATCCTACAGGCCCAAAGGGCACTCCAGGCAGAGGGACAGCACGTGCTGATCAGGAATGGCAGCCTGCCCCTAAAGAGCAGTTAGACAGACTCAGAATACAATTAAAATAGGTATTAGTACTAACATTCTGAATAAATTTAATCTGAGTCCAGAGATAGATCTTCTGCTTTAAAACGCTTGCTTCATCTGTAACTCTCAGAGAACCATACTGCAGCCAAATTTAGTTTACACTGATAAAACCAGCACATATTGTTCTCTATATTTCATGAACGAATAGAATGCAAAAAGATAAGATTTAGAAAGCACCAACAGCAAGAAAAAAAATTACACTTCTACAAAAACCCTCTTTAAGAGTAAATTAGGGGCCACCCGGTGGCGCAGCGGTTTAGTCTGCGCTTGGCAGCCCGGGGTTCACGAGTTCGGATCCCGGGCGCCCGCCGACGCACTGCCTGTCAGCCATGCTGTGGCGGCGTCCCATATAAAGTGGAGGAAGATGGGCACGGATGTTAGCCCAGGGCCAGTCTTCCTCAGCAAAAAGGGGAGGAGTGGCAACAGATGTTAGCTCAGGGCTGGTCTTCCCCACAAAAAATAAAAAAAGAGTAAATTAAAATTGACTATCTCAACTCTTCAGAAACATCTTCAAAGTAAAACTATATATTTTATCATATGATCTCCCTTAAAAAAATACTGCACATAAGCCTATCAATCACTAAAGATATCAAAGGCCCTAACAGGTTATCCTACAATGAAACTCTATCCCACGTAGTCTATACTCCTGTGAGTAGGCATGAGGGTGGCGTGGGCGGGCGGGGCAAATATACATCAGGAGATTATAAAATCTCTGAAGGAAAATGAGGGTAATGGTGATGGGGGAGGAGGAGGGCATTCTATGTATGACGATAATTGAAGGCCTTGCTAACATGTGAGCCAACATCTGAAATGAGGGAGTGACCCACATGTATAAACGGGGAAACAGCAATCCAGGCAAAGACCTAAATAAACGCAAAGTCCCTGGGAATGGGACTGCTTGGTGCCTTCCAGCCCCTACACCAAAGTTTAAATTAAACCATCAGTTCATCAGGCATCCTTACTATGAACAAGCTTCTAACTGGCAGTAGTAGAGGTAGAAAATAAAAGTACCACTACTAATAATGATGATAAAACATAAAACTTAACATGCTCTAACTTCATGCCAGGCACTCTTAGACATGCTTTCCACCAGTAGTCCTCAATCAGAAGCAACTATGTCCCTCCAGAGGACATCTGGCCATGTATGGAGACATTTTTGGCCATCACAACCAGAGGTCTTGCTACTGGCATCTATTGTGCATACTACAATGCTCTAGGAAAGCTCCATAACAAAGAATTATTCAGCCAAAAAACAGTGCTGAGGTTAAGAAACTCTGATTACATTTATTAATTTAACCCTCACAACAATGCAATATTATAATCCCAATTATACAAAAAATAAATAAAATTGAGATCAGAGAAATTAAACTACTTGCTAGAGTAAGTGGGGGAGCTGAAATAAGAACCCAGGACACTTCATTTGAGAGTCAATGCACTTAATCACTACCCTGTATTATCTCTTTATAAAGTTCAGTTCATTGAATGTTTATTATGTGCTGGGCACTGTGCTAAACTTTAATATATAATGTAACTTAATCTTCACAGCCACACAATTAGGTAGGTACTATTATTCTTCTCAATTTACAAGAGAGGGGCTTAAGCTTAGCAAAGTTACACCCAATATTACAGAATAAATAAGTAACAGAGCTGGGACTCAAGTCCACTCTGACACAAAGATCAGTTCTTCACCACCATGATATAACAACATTGAAGATGAATAATAGGTTATCCTTCCAGGATAGAGCCAAGGAAACTCTACATGGTTAAGCCACATGGTATGACAATTCTACAAAGTACAATTCTACAAAGTACAATGCAACCTAATCACCTGCTCTACACACCCATTTCAAATTCTGGTCCAGTTTCATTAGCCAGACTCTTGGCAAGACTTCATAAGAAAAAGCAAGGGTCATAACTTCTTTTTTGAATTTATCATGTAAAAATATCTAGGAATCCATGGTGTCTGCCATACTAAGACCAAAGCTGACCCAAGAACCTAGAAAAAGAACTATCAAGTACAAAGTTGAAACTGGCAAAAGCAGAATTACACTACCAACAGCAGTAAGCAAGAATGAACTTCAAAGTTTACAACTATATCCTATTGACATTATGGGAAGCATCAGCAGTTTGGATTAACCACAGAAACAGTGGAAACAGCTCATCATTAAAACTATGGCCTAGGTAATAACAGTCCAAGCTAACACGTACTTAGCATGTCCTGTACGACAGGTGTATGTATGCATTATCTCATTAGCTCCCCATGAGGCAGCTGCAGTTATTATTTCGATGTTACAGATGAGCAAACTGAGGCCCAGCCCATTATGTAATTTGCCCAAAGTCACATCCCCAGTATACCCGAATTGGAACCCAGGCAGTGTGATTCCTAAGTCTGTACTTTTAAACTACTATACTTTATGCACTCTACTTGCACAACACATTAATTTTTATATCTTAATATGCCATTAACGAAATCTTAAAAATACTGGAAACAAAGTGATGTACCCTTCTTCCAAAATAAATTAGAAAATATGCACTTAGCTACTCCCTAACATAAAAACAAAATGGCTATCCTCAGTGCGTACAAACATCATTCTGGAAGTTATCAGCTACAAACTTTGCAATTTATTTTCGTAGTCTACAACTTTAGAATGTTTTCATGTGGCAAGCTCACACAAATTATGAATGAATTAAAACCATTTTAACTTCAGCCTTTCTGTATAATCTACTATGCCATTCAAAACTTTGTCTAATAAAGTTAGATTGTTGCAACAGATTAAAACTTGGATACTATTTTGAAGTTTTTACTTAATTATTTCTCTTCACCCCCTCTTCATGTACAAATGATGGTAAAAATTTAAATCCCTTGACCATTAAAAAATAATCTAAATTAAATACACGATGCATGGCAGTAATTGTCCAGTCTGTACATTTGGCAATTCCTCATACAATGCCTTTTGTAGCTCTTGAAATAGCTTCCTCTTTTAACTCTAACACAATTTAATATCTCACGTGTTTGAATCTTGTCTCTCAACCTAGACTACGTCCCCCTTAAGTACAAAGAGCACTTGGGTCTCAAATATTTTGAATCAAATCAATACTCTTAATATCTTTCCCTGTGAAATCAATGGGCAACAATTAAAAGAGAAGAGTTTTTACTGTCCTAAAAAATGCAACAGTATCATAAATGTGTAAAAATTTCCCAAGCCAATTTTGTAGTTAAAAAATAAAATGTCTATGTTTCTGAAAAGACACTCCAGAATCTCAGAGGGTGCTCCAAGAAGAAATGAGAGAAACAGAGCCCAAGATATTCTAGAAAAGAAAAAAATCGAGCAGCCACTTGTCAGAAAGATTTCCTGAAATGTGGATGAATGAAAATATTTAAAAATCAGCACTCCCAGGAACTGTGAACTTGAACTGCCTGACACTGTGTTGGTGAAGTAGTTACCGGTAATCCCCAGACCTGAGACGCTGATCGACAAACCTGTCTCATTAAAAAACAGAAAAGATCTTATTTCCAGACAAGAATTATTAAGTAAAAAGGATTTCATAAGAAATCTGTGTAAAGAAAAAAAGTGAACATTTAAGAAAGCAAAACGTATCAAAAAGGCAAACACCATATTACTATGTCAAGGAAGATAACCACATCTGTATTTTAGTACCCAAAAAACAGAACAGCATGCATAATTTACACTCACCAGTTTTTCCAAGTATAATCCATACTATGTAAAAATCTAAACTAAAGATAATTTTGCAGTAATCCACACTGTTACTTGCTGCCTTCCAACTTTTATTAACACAGTTTTATTAATGCTATTACAGAAGCCAAAGATTATCAACCTTTCCTAACAGATTCCAAGACTCAATACAATTTAAATTTTAATAATACAGACTTAAATGATTAATATAAAGACAATTTCCTTTCAATTTTTCTATCCTGAAATCTGCATTGACTAAAGCTATTTTTCACCTCCATTTACACAGAAAACTTCTCTTAGATTTGACTTATTTGAACATGCTGAAGATGAGTATACCATAAGATCAGGTAGATAAAGTTATCTGAGGTCTATCCCAACAGCATGGAATGCACAACTAATTCCATGTGATAGATAAGGAAGTTCACTATCCTCCCAAAGGATGCAACAACTCATTTTCATGCTCTTCAATAAATGGACCCATAAAGCATGCAAGAACAGAGGAACACTGTCCCATTACTAACTCATTTGTTATCCTTTTGACAAATCACCGGTACAGCTACCAAATAAAGCTTAAAATCTAAGGTTATAATTCTGCTCCTAAAAGGTGGCCCACTTCAGTGGAGAAGTCTTTCTGCTGCTAAGGAAGACTGAACTGTGTTTGGCTTAATCAGAGCAATAACAGCTCCTAAAAGTCCCCCCTTAAATTCTGTTACTATCATGGAGAAAAGGAGTGTGTATTAAAAATAGTACTAGTGATGATGAGGAGGAGGAGGAAAAAATTCATTATCGTAATATAGGGCCAGTAACCAGAAGACCTGGGGAGAAAACAATAAACAATAGGTCTAAGTCGTAGTGAAGGTTAAAAACTACTATTTGAAATAATCTTTACACGACACCTTTTGCGCTCTGAAATGAAGACACAAATTCAAAAATAGAAGAATGCTGCAAATATGTCCTGATTCTATGACTCATGTCTCTTCCCCACCACAAACACACAGCTATAAACATTTTCACAATCCCAAACACTTCATACAAGAATCAAAAAACGGTAAGAAATCAATGAGGAATGGAAGCGTAGTTTTGGAAGATCTCAACCAACCAGTTTGGAAAATGGAAGACAAGTTCGACCCCCACATTGCAACTTAATAGAACAGTGCACTATTTAAGTACTGCCTAAGTAGTTTACTGTCTCATTTTTTAATTTTAGCTTAAAATAAGGTGGTAAAGTTCATATTTGGGGAAGGTTCAATTACCGATGTTTCATTTTGAATTAAGTATCTCCCCACGTAATGAAGATTAAGACTGGGCAGATATTAAAACGTTTGTTGCCACTTACATTAATGACTATCCATGATCATATTTGCAAATGATTCCTGAATAGCACCAATAATCACACATTCAAATTACCTCGAATCATGAGTCTCTAGGAAACGGCATTTAAAAACCCAAAGATGGGAAAGGGTCATCGGAGCCGGCAACCCACTGCTGGGGGGAAGGAGGGCCGCCGACCTGTGCGCGGCACCCCCATTCTCTCCCTTTCTCCCTCCTCCCCGCCCCCTCCTGTCAGGTGATCAGTTATTTAGCACCATTAACACGCACACGTATCGACAAGTGGCTCACTACATTACACGCATTGTCGGCAGGCCCGCTTCTAGGCTCCTCGTTTTAACCTAAGCAAGAGGAGCCGACAGTTTGGGTCCCGAGCACAAAAGCGCGCGGTCGCGGGAGGATGGATGAAGCGCCAACTCCCCCTCTCCGCCAGCGGGGCCCGGCCCGGCCACCGCGCGACGCGGGCTCCCCCGGAGGGAGAGGCCGAGGGCCGGGGCGGGGGCCGCGGCCGGGCGTCCCCGGGCCTGCGCGCCGCGCGGCGGGGCACTCACCCGAGGGCCCGGGCGGAGCGGGAGAGGCCGCGGGCCCCTCGCCGCCGCGCTCCCGCCCCGGCCCGCGGGCCAAACGGCCCGGGCGCAGAGGCGCGGCCGGCAGGCCGAGAACGTTGCGCAAGAGCCGGCGCGGCGCCCTCCCGGCTGCGCGGGAGAAAGGCGCGGGGCGCCGCGCGTGGAGGGACGGGGGAGGGGAGGGCTGCCCGTGTCCGCGGCCGCGGCCGAGCCGCCACTCACCCAGCTCCGCCGGACGAGCGCTACCACTGGCAGCAGGAGGAAGATGGAGGCCGCCGCCGCCGCCGCCGCCGCCGAGGAGGAGGGGGCCCGGTGGGTGCCGCGGGGAGAGGGGGTACGCGCAGGACGTCGGCGTCGCTGCCACAGCCTCCCTCCCTCTCCCGGCCGGGCGGCCGCCGCTGACGACGTTCTCGGGCTTCCGCGCCGCCCTCCTCAGCCTCGCTGCAGCCGCCGCCGCCCAGCGCCCGAGGGTGGCTCGCCTCGTGGGGACCGTGCGGCGGCGCGAGACCCCGCAGCCATCGGCGTGCGGCGGCGGCGCGGGGGCAGGAGCAGGCCGCGTCACGTGACCCCACTGTTTACCGTTCCGGGGGCCGCGGCCTGCGCCGCCGCCGCGCCTGCGCGCTGGGGCCCTGCCGCGCCGCGCCCCCGCGGGGCCCCGGGCGGCCGCGCTCGGCTGCCTCCGCGCCCCTCCCGGTCCTCTGAGGGCGCGGCGCCGCCCCGCCCGCGGGCCTCCCGCCTTGTGCTCGCGGGCGGCCCGAGGGGCTGAGGCCGGAGACGGTCGCTGTTCTTCGACTGTAGTAAGCACTCAGGCTTCATAGTTGATGTGAGAATGAGGGCCAGATCGGCCCCCCACCAGGTCCTTTTATTAACTGGGTGTGTGTGCAAGAATGATAGGCGAGGGTGCAGTAGAGGTGGCCCTGCCAGAGAATCCCTGCCGGCTCTGCGCCACAGCCCGTCGTTCATCACCGCCCTCACCTTGCCTCTAAATAGCTGGTCTGCTTTAAGACTCAGGTTGCCTCCTCTGAGAAGCATTCCTAGTCTAGGTCACCAGATCTCACAGTGTGGCCAGAGGATCCCGCCCGGGGTCCCAAAGATCTTTCAGAGCATCGTCAATTCTTTTGCAATCACATATGTGTAAGACCAAATTTTCTTCATCTCCTTCAACCAAAACAACATGGAGCAACCGGTTACATGCAGAAGCAGACGTGAGAATCCTGCCATCCTCTCTTAAGCCAGACATTGAAGAAATTTGCAAAAATTTAAAACAATGCCACTCTGTTCATTAAATTTTGTTGGAAAATGTATTTGCATAATATGTATATTTTGTGTGTGTGCATGTGTGTCAGGAAGTCCAGCCCTGAGCTAACCTCCATTGCCAATCCTCCTCTTTTTGCTGAGGAAGACTGGCCCTGGGCTAACATCCGTGCCCATCTTCCTCTACTTTCTCTGGGCCACCGCCACAGCATGGCTGACAAGTGGTGCATCTGTCCATGCCTGGGATCCGATCATGCGAACCTCAGGCAGGGCCCAGATGCAGAGGGCGCGAACTGAACCGCTCTGCCACCAGGCGGCCCCTCAAAATATATTATTTATGATAACGTAATGAATTTTATCTTTAAATTTTATTATTCTTAGGTTTAATTTCTAAGACAGTAAATATCACTAGACATAACTAACCCATATAAACCAAAGCTCTACTAAGTCCCTCAGTAATTTTTAAGAGTGTATAGCGGTCCTGAGACCAAAAAGTTTGAAAACAGCTGGCCTAGGTTATGTGCTTCTGCAGCAGCTGGGGCTGACCTCTATCTCAGCTCTTAATAAGCACCGTGAGTAACCGTTACTAGTCATCACCCTGACCAAAATGATCCCCTTAAGGACAGGGATAGTGTCCTCTATCTGCAGGAGCCGTTACAGCACCCACTAAAGAGCGAGAGCCGGCACCTGCTGGGCTCGCCTAAACCTTTACCTGTTGATTTAAGCCTCAGGCCAACCGCAGGCCACACGAAGATTTGGGCAGTGGAATCATAGCTCACAGACCTGTGGTGAAGATCTGTTCTTTACTCTCTCAAGTCTTCTGGTATTTCAAGCACACCCAAAACCAAATGCTCTTCTACTAAGGAAGTTTATATTGTCCCAGTTCTATGAAATCCTAGGATTCCATCCCTTGCCTTGACTCATCAATCTCTCAAAACTTTGTTTTAAAATCTGTTGACCTTCAACAAATAGATAGCCAGTTATTTCCCCAGCAAAAACGGGTTCATTCCAGATCAGCAAAGAATTGCAGTCTTGGGACTGTGACCATGGCCAACCACGTGCAGGTCCTCCAGCAGCAAGGGAGGGAGGAAAAACCTTTACAGAAGGGAAGAGGAAGTTGGGAGGGCTGTTGTGAACAAAGAGTCCATTGGAGGAATTGAGAGTTCCATGTGTAGCGGCTTTTCATTGGCTAAGTTGTGACAGGTTCTCATTGGCTGAGCTGCTTGCCGGTCAAGAAGAGGAAGTCTTTTTTTCTCCCTGTTGGGCTCTGCTGTCAAATTAGGGCAAGAGAGCTCCCCCTTTTGGCCTCCCAATCCAATTTAATGGGGTTTCTGCTTATTAACTGGACAAATCTCCTTTAAAAAAATGTTTTTTTGAGAAAAGAAAATAGAAATGAGAAATCAAAAAGTTTTTTTCGCTTGGAATGTCTGGGATAAATTGCCAAAATAAATCTAACTTTCTCTTTACTCTTCTTAGTGTCAATGTGAAATTTGAAAAAGGCATGAGGAAAGAATAAGATTGTTGTTATAAACAAAACCCAACTCCTAAAAGAACTCCATAGAGTAGAGCTCACATGGAAAATCATTAAATGGAAAATCCCCTTGGAAGAGCTGGGGAAAACTTATCTTATTAGAAAAATTTTAGTAAATTTATGAAAAAACAAAATGGAGGCAAAAAGAACATCTAGGAACCATAAGCCTGTCATATTTACAAAACAAAGATTTCTAATCCTAAAAAAGCCAACAAGCTTGCCACAAAGCATGATGTTTTGATTCTATTATTTTGAACCAGCCAAGCACCCAGATTCACATTTGTCCATTAGTGATCTTTGCTTTTTGTTTCCAGATATGAGCACAAACTATCTGTCTTTTACCCAGGTCTTAGAAAGGTTTCTTGAAGAAAGAACCAGCATAATAATACTAGGAATGGCTCTAACAGAGTGCAGGACACTGTTTTAGTTAAAAGATCGATTGGAAAACCAAATTGTATTGGTAACATCAAAAACTCCAAATTAATTTAGGAAAATTAAATTAAATATTAAACTTATTTAATGAGATTTTCTCTGGAAAACACTTTCTATACACACACACTTTCATGTTAGTTTAGAATAGATGTAAATGTTTTTATTCTTAAACACGGGATCAAAACAGTGGGGTCAAAATATCCTGAATTCATTTTACTAAGATCATCAGGGAACTTAGAGGCTTAACCCAGAACACTTTGTTCCTTATGTCAGGCTTGCCCCGTTCCCACGCATTTCTTTACCTACTTTCTCCAGAAAGGTGGCTCCCAGTCACTCAAGCTTTCAGCAGAAAACAATGGGTGAAAAGGAAGTGCATGCCCCATCCCAGGGTGAATAATTTGCACAGTATACCAGAGTTCAGGGGGCCCTAGAGAGGCCGGGTCAAATAATAAAATAAAGCTTGTCCATGAGCCAGGACAGCTCAAGGCATAAAAACACCTTTGCAGACTTCAGCAACTCCTAAGTTTAGGCAAGGAGCAAGGAGAGACCTGAGACACCAGTTTCCTAACCAATTCTGTCATTAACTCTCCGTATGACTGTACCCCTCTCAACCCCTCTACGTTACTCTCCCTGCCAACCTACAAGTACATTTATTTGTTTCTCTTTTATCCATTCCATTATGCACCCCAAGGGGTTTCAGAAATAACAGGTATTGTTCCTGTCTTCAACGAGCTCAGAAGATGGAGGAAGACGGGCCAGTGGACAATTACAACTCAACCTGGTAAATGCTTTGACAGCAGCCAGCACAGAGGACGTGTATTCATGCTTTACCTGGCCTAGAGTGGGCAGAGGGCGTTTCTGACAGAGGTGATGCCTTCAAGGGAAAGAAAGTACCAGAGAATCTGGTATGTTTCAGGAACTGCAAATGATTCATTATCTGGTTGGACATATTGCAGCCATGAAAATAATCAAAATTCTTTTAAGAAAGAAAGTGTCTGTGTAATGTCCCTCAGTGACAATGTCACCTCCCTACTTGAAATCTTTCCATGGTTCTCCAAAATAAAAAGAATAAAATCCAAACTTCTTAATATGGCCATCAAGACCCTTTAGGATTGGTTCTTGTCCAGCTCTTCAGCCTCTTCTCTTCCTATTCTCTGTTTTTATAATTTAGGATACAGCAACATCTTAACTTCTTACTGTTTCCTACACACATCCATACTGTCTCTCAACCTAATTTTTTTGCTTACACTGTTACCTCTGAAAGGAATGCCCTCCTACCAAGTGACCCCAAACACCACCATAATCCCCACCACCACTTTATCTGGATTGCACCTGTGTCCTTTTAAGATGAAGCTCAGTGATAATTGTCTGAATCGTCACGCTGAATGGTGAAACATTAGAAGCATCCCCATCCCCACTCAAGCCAGAAATGAGCAAGGCTGCCACCATGACCACCATTATTCAATATTAGCCAATGCAAAAAGGCCAGAAAAGAAACGATAGATAGAAAGAGAAAAAGAAAAGACACAATGATTGTTATTTGCCTAGGATATAATACCTACCAAAGAGAATCAATTAAATGACTACTACTAGCTTTAAGGAGTTGTTTGAGTACTAGGCCAGTTATTCAAAAAATCTGAAAAAAATTAATAGTTTTCCCATAAACAGCAAGCACTAGTTACAATACAATTGGGAAAATAAATTCCAACAAAAATATGTAACAAACAACCTAACAAGAAAAAAATGTGCATTTTTTCATGTGTACAGAAAGAGAAAAAAAATGTATTTAAAAGAAAACGATCCAGGATTGCCAAAACAATCTTGACAAAGAAAGGTGGAAGGCACACACTTCCCAGTTTTAAAACTCACTACAAAACAACAGTAATCAAGATAGTGTGATACTGACGTGGAATAGACATATTAATCAATGGAATAGAATTGAGAGTCCAGAAATAAATCCATGTGTCATAGTCGACTGATTTTGAACAAAGATCTCAATCATTCAATGAGGAAAGAACAATCTTTTCAACAAATGGTGCTGGAACAACTGGATCAAAAGAATGAAGTTAGACCCTTACCTCGAACCATATATAAAAATTAACTCAACATAGATCAAAGACCTAAATGTAAGAGCAAAAATCATAAAATTCTCAGAAGAAACCATGAAGGCAAATATTTATGACCTCAGATTTGGCAATGGATTCTTAGATATGACACCAAAGCACAAGCAACAAAACAAAAAAAAATAGATAGGGGCCAGTCCCATGGTGTAGTGGTTAAGTTCAGCATGCTCCACTTTGGCGGCCCAGGTTTGTGGGTTCAGATCCCAGGCACGGACCTCATCAGCCATCCTGTGGCAGTGACTCATATACAAAATAGAGGAAGATTGGCACAGATGTTAACTCAGGGCGAATCTTCCTCAGCAAAAAAAAAGAAAAAGAAAAAGAAAAAAATTATTAAAGTGGATTTCATCAAAATTAAAAACTTTTGTACTTCAAGGGGCACTCAAGAAAGTGAAAAGACAACTCAGAGAATGGGAGAAAATGTTTGCAAATCATATATCTGACGAAGGACTTGTAGAATATATAAAGAACCCCTACAACTCAACAATAAAGGACAAATAGTTTAAAATGGACAAAAGATCTATGTGTGCATGTCTCCAAAGGAGACATACAAATAGCCAATAAACATATAAAAAGATGCTCAACGTTAGTCGTTAGGGAAGTGCAAATCAAAACCACGATGAGAGACTACTTCACATATACTAGGACGTCTATGATTAAAAGACAGGTAATAATTATTGGTGAGGATATGGAAAGTCAGAACACTCATACACTGCTGATGGGAATCTAAAATGGTGCAGCTGCTTTGGAAAACAGTCTGGCAGTTCCTCAAACTGTTAAACATAGAGTCACCATATGACCCAGTAACTCCACTCTTAATAACCTAAGAGATATGAAAACACACGTCCATGCAAAACCTTGTAGACGAACATTTAGAGCAGCATTATTCCTAATTACAAAAGGTGGAAACAGGCTAAATGTACATTAACTGATGAACAGATAAACAAAATGTGTTATACCCATACAGTGGTGTATGATACGGCAATAAAAGAGAATAAAGTACCAATATGTACTACACCATGGATGAACCTTGAAAACATCATGCTGAACGAAAGAAACCAGTCACAGAATACGACATATTTTGTGAAATGGTCAGAAGAGGCAAATCTGTAGCACTGGAAAGTTGTTTAGCTATGCTGGCCTGGTGGCACAGCGGTTTAGTTCGCGCTTTGGCAGCCGCAGGTTCGGATCCCGGGCGCCTGCCGACACACTGCTTGTCAGCCATGCCGTGGTGGCGTCCCATATAAAGTAGAGAGGATGGGCACGGATGTTAGCCCAGGGCTTGTCTTCCTCCAAAAAAAAAAGGAAGTTGCTTAGTAATTGCTTAGGACCGTACGTGAAGAGGTGACAGAGAAGCGATGGCTAAGGGGGTAGAGTTTCTTTTCAAGGCCATGAAAATGTTCTAAAATTGACTGTCATAATGGTTACACCTATTTGTGAATCTCCAGAAACAACTGAATTGTACTTTAAATGGGTGAATTGTATGGTATGTGAACTTTATCCCAATAAAACTGTCATTTTTTTAAAAAAAGGAAACTTGAGTAAATGGAGAGATATACTATGTTCTAGGTTGAGAAAAACAATGTAACGAAGAAGTCAATTCTCCCCAAAATAACCCATGAAAGTAATGCTGTTCCTTTTTTAATTTGGCAAGCAAACTCTAAAGTTAATCTAAGAGAATGGAAAAGCTAATATAGCCAACAAAATTAAAAAAAAAAAAGCAATGTGCAAGAGTGGAAGATGGGCCGTTAAATCTGAGCATAAGAATATATAAATTCATCATTACAAAAATGGCATGAGACTGTCTGGGGAACAGGGAGATGGGCAATTAACAGAATGAAAAGGCCAGGAACAGGGGGGATGGGGATTTGCTCCTTAATATTTCCAGAGTTTTCATTTGGATAATGAAAAAGTTTTGGAAAATAGTGTAACATTGTGGATGTAATTAATGCCACCAAATTATACACTCAAAAATGGTTAAAATAGCAATTTTTATATTATATATATTTTATCATAAGTTTTTTAAATTAATAATATACCAAAAACCTTTAAATTGGACACTTTGAATGGATTCATTGTGTGGTATGTGAATTTACATCTCAATACAGCTGTTCAAAAGGAGGTCTTGAAACAGAAAAATAAATATAAATAAAAATTTTGTCTCTAGCAAAGGTGACATCTCAAGTCTACAGGGAAAGGATTACTGGCTACATGGCACTGTTGTAATTGGCAACAACTGGGGAAAAAATTAAAGTTGGATCCTAATCTCACACTTTACAGCAAAAGAATTTCCAGCTACATTCAAGACATAAGAAGAAAATAAATGGTTAATAAATGTATCAGGAAACAACGAGCTTTCTATCATACATCATCTGGCAAACGGGTAAAGTCTAAAAAAAGTGGTCACCACTCAGTGTTGATGTGGGTATGGATAAATGATCATATACTGAGGACAGAATGCAAATTGGTAATTTTCTGGAGAGAAATTTGGCAAGGCATGTCAAAAATCTTGAAATATGCACACTTTTGATGCAGAATTTTCATTTTTAGGACTGTATCTAAAGAAATAATAGAAAAGGAATCTAAAGATTTATGTACTAGGATGCTAGTAATATAAAATTGAAAACACCCTACAAGACCAATAATCGTATTAGTATATATCTTACAGACTTATGTTCTATATAATACATCTGTATGCACACACACACCCTCGCCCCACCCCTCTGTATATATTTTAAACTTTTAATTCTCTGACTCTGGAATTCAACTTCTGGAAATTTATCTTCAGAAAATGAAAGATTGAATATGCAAAGATTTGTATACAAAATGGAATTTACCATATATATTGTTTTGAGTTTGCTTTTTAAAAATCAACAGTATACAGTAAAAATTCCTCCATGTTAATCATGTACCTCTACAACAGCATTTTCAAAATTGCGTAGCATTCTATCACACATATGTATAAAATTTAATCAACCTCCATTGTCTGGACATTTAGAACACTTTCTCTGAAGTGTGACTGAGTTATTGGAACGACCAAATGAATAGATTGGTGCCAAATCCTATCCATTCTTCCTCCTGGAGATCTCTAGAATCTGCCCCTCCTCTGGACTTTGTTATTGAAGTAACCTCCCACCTAGTGTCTTTCCTTCATTTTATTGACCACATGCCAGGACATAATCTTTCTCAAAGGCCAAGGCTAATCTGATGATGTCACTCCTCTACTTATGACTTTTCAAAGTTCCACACTGACTAAAGCATAATCCCATGTCTAATTTCCTAGCATGATTTATAGGATCATCCATGATCTGATCTCAACTCACCAGTGTCTTGTTCTTGCTTCCTATGATCCAGCCACCAAATTCCTCATAGTTCCGTGGTGTGATCTCGTGCTTCCATTCCCTTGCACATGCTGCTTCCTCTGCTGGAAAATCCTATCTGACAAACTCTTACTCAGATGTCTCTTTGGAAAATCTTTCCTAATTATCTTCCTCCTAAAGCCAAGTACTTCACTCCCTGCTTTGTATCTTGTATGGACACACTTCTATTACAGAACTTATCAAGCTGCTGTCTTTCCCATTAGCATTTGAGCTGTAGGAGGACTGGGACATCATTTCATTTCTGTGTCCCTAGCAGTAAGCACATTGCCTGGCTTATTTGGTTAATGTTGCTCCACACAGCACTGATTTTTTATAATGTTATTTGGTTCTGAAATACTTTTCTTTAAAAATATGCACATTGACAGCAGCCCATTATAGTAGACGTTGATACTTTTTTTTTGCATTTGTGTGTGTTCTGAGTGCTATTGCACACTCTGAGACACTGAAAGCTAATCCTGGGCAGACTGAACTGTAAACCTCAGCCAATGTGCATTAGCACAAATCATACTGAACACCCTCTCGGGCACTGTAGGTTCTGCTTCTCTTCTCATAATCATGTTCTGCAAATGGTGGACTTTGCTTTGCTAGAATTTTCTTCCTGTAATTTATTTTAAGTCATTGAGAATAGTTTTTGACTCATAGTGTCTGACAAAATATATGCAATTCAGAGGGATTGTTTTCCCACATAAGAAACAAAGGAATGGTATCAAGCTTGACATTAAAAGACAAGCTGATTTGCAGCTACAGCTCCCTCCGTGGAAATAGAAGCAGCAGCAGTGGGTAATGATCACTAAATAGGTCTGGAAGCAGAGACAACATGTATAGCAGCTGTTTTGAGAAGTTTTGTTGTTAAGGGAAGCATTGGAATGGGGCAAAGGCAAGAGGTAACAGAGATCTGCTCAAAGGAGAGTTGTGTGTGTATGAGTGTTTAGTTAGTTTGTTGGTTCAAGTGCTAACAATACACTTTTGGAGGTGAGCTTTACACAGGTATAAGGATACTCTCACCATTTTAACAGGAGGGAAGAGTGGATAAAGCTGCAGTTAACACTGTGGATTTGTTGTTGTGAGATGTTGAGGGAATTCTTTCCTAATGACTGAGAGTAAGCAAAGGAAGCATACTGGAATATTTGAGGAGAAAGGAGAAGCAGTGAAGTTGATGTCTCTGAGTGGAAAAGCAAGCTTACCAAGGGAAATAGAGGAGATATTTTGGGTAGTGTTGGTGCCTGTTTAAGGTTTGTGATGATAAGACAAGCCAGTTAGCCTGGTTGCATGATTTCTCCCAGCAGCAGTCTGCTGCTCAGGCACAGGCATCGAGAATGTGGATAATTGGATTCAATTAGGGTTGAGATTTTGCCAGACAAGTGTAGTGGAAGAAGAGAGAAGCAATGAGTTGTGGACATTAGGGAGTAATAACAATGAGGGACCTTGGAGTGTAAACTAGGTGACACAGAAAGTAAAGACAGCAAGGAGATGATGGATAATGAGAAAGTGGTGGGGTTCAATAGGTTGGCATCTGAATGAGGCAGAAAAATTACAGTACTGTGGATAGTAAAGCAAGCATGGTGAAAGGCCAGGCTGGTGACTACATTGCAGGATTTCTGAAATCAAGACTCTTGGAGGTAGCATAATTTCAGGTCTTGGCAAATTCTCAGATATGACTATGGGAATGGGCGGTTAAGGTGAAGTGGAGGTGAGTGTCAAAGATCTGAAAGTTCAATTCATTAAATGAGTCCTTTACATGAAAATTGGCATGACTGAGCATGATGGTAGGAACAGGAGTGCCGAAGATGGCTGAGGTAGATGCTAAAGTCATCATGGAAGGAGTGGAGGGACAAGGAGGAGGTAGATGATGGCAATGAGGAGGGGGATAGAGTGGTATATCTGAAGAGCAAGAATATCACAGGACAAGCTTTTAAATTTTTCTCCCCAAAGGGAGAGAGACAAATAGTGTAGAAATAGCTGGAATGGAGAACTGGAAAGCCTAGCCCAAGGTAAGAGGGTGTGAAAAATATGTCGCCTCCACTTGAGAGGGTTGCAGAGCAAATAAGGACATCAGGGAACAGCCAGATTTCAGTTAAGGAGGTGAAGGGCATCTGCTGAGAGGCAGTTATCTTTCTACTGGGTGAAGACTAAGCTCCCAGTTGCGAAAGGAGTTATTTGTACTCTGAGCACATAGAGAACCAGATTCATCAGATATAATTGAGATAAAAGCAAGTTTTATGCTGCCTGCACCTAGGCCCAGACACAGTGGGAAGGCAAAGGGCAGTTTCCTCCACCCAAAGACACGGGGAAGGTTACAGCTCTCCCCACCCCAGGCAGAAGACAGAGAAGGGGGTGGCTGTCATCCCTGAAGCTTGCTGTTTCCCAAGACACACTGAGTCTCTGTCACCCAGTCCAGAGGTGGGGAAGCAGCTTCAACAGGAAGCGCAGCAAGTTACAGCAACAGCAGAATGCAGGTCCTTTAGGCAAGATTGCCTCGGAATAAGGATTAAGGAACTTCTTTCTTATGGGACTAAATGCAGTCATGGCTGTTTTCAAAAGGGACCAGTCCTAGCATTCCGGGACTAGGTTGCCCATTCATAATTCTTTCAAATTATATCACTAAAAGCTAATAACTTGTTTATAATTTGTGTTTGAATTCAAACTAATGCTGAAGAAAAGTTACAAAATCTTGTGTGCAACTTAATTACTAAAGAGAGAGACTCAAGAAAATGTAGCATTTGCTAGGAGGGTCCAGGCCCTACAAGAAAAGTTCTCCCAGGTAGTCCCATCAATAGAAGTATGTGGAAACTTTGCTGATCACCAATGGGAAACCAGAGCACATACTGAAAAGGTTGGAAGGGAGGACCAGGGAAGAGGATTTCTTCCAACTGGAGGAGGGACTGGGAAGTAAGGGGACAGGCCCATGTGGTTATTCACTAATAACTGAGGAGGTGATACAGGAAGAGTGCTCTAGGGGAAGAAAAAGCTAATTCCAAGACTCTGTGGTGGTAATGAATTTAGAATGTTCTAGAAACAGAAAAAGCTAGTGTGACTTGAGCATAGGGCGTGAGACAGAAAGCTGAGAGATTGGTAAGAACCCGGTAGGCTAAAGCAAGGAGTTAGACTCTTGCAAACAGAATTGGAAGCCATTGGGGGATTTTTTTTTTTTAAGCAAGGAGTGATATGGTCAGATTTTTTTTTTCTTTTTTTAGTAACAACTTTGTTGAGACATAATTCACATATCATACAATTCACCCATTTAAAGTGTACAATTCAATGATTTTTAATACATTCCCTGAGTTGCACACCATCATCACAGTCAATTTGAGAACATTTTAATCACAACAAGAAGAGGTCTCACACCTTTTAGTCATTACCACCCAACTCCCATCCTCCTACCAGACCTAAGCAACCAGAAATCGCTTTCACTAATCTAATTTTTGTCTCTGTAGATTTGCCTATTCCAGACGTTTCATGTAAATGGAATCATAAAACCATCTAGTTTTTTGGTTTCAGCTTGAACATCATTTCCTTCGGGACACCTTCCCTAACTCCCTACACCACAGGTCCCCCATTATGTTTTCTTGGGAACGCCTCAACTTTTTCCTAACTTCGCCCACTTATTTAATTAAGCATGTGTAAATTAATCGTTTAATGTTCCTCCTCTCTTCTAGATTCAAGAAAGCATAGACAATATACTGCTCAAACCTTTACTTCTAGTACCCAGCACAATATTTGGCTCACAGTAGAATTTCAATAAACATTCCTTGGCTTGATGACTTAAATTTGCCAAGAATGGATTTGCACAAGGACTTTAATGGCTCCAAAAGGATTTTTGTTGTGTCTCATCATCATCCTTTACTCTGTCCCTACCCAGTGATGCCCCAATCACCCCACTCCAGCACCCCCATACCAGGGGTCAAAGAGAGTGGAGACTTAACAGCATTGGATATGGGTTCATGAGCCAGGTCTAGTATAATTTTGTCCCAGTGCTTCTGCAGGCAGAAGCCAAAGGAGTTGCTTTCAATGAAGGAGTCCATAAAATGTGAAGATAAAAACACTGCTCCTTTGGCATCCAGAAGACCAAGTGTGGTGCACAAGGAGGAGGAGGCATTTCCTCCATTTCTGGAGAGAACACAGCTGGCTTTGGCACCTACCAGACTCAGGGAATGTGCTGCTTTGTTAGCACCTTAGGGGCTCACAGTTTTTTTGGGATTTGTTTTGTTTTGTTTTGTTTTATCGAAGTATAACTGACATACAATATCCTACTAGTTTCACAGTTTTGATAGCTCTGAGAGATGTGACCTTCAGACAGGCCATCGCTATTGTCACAGCGCTTCCCCCTCCCCAAACACAGTGGTAATAATTTAGTCAACAAGGAACATGAAGAAAGCTAGGCAGGATAATAGAAGAAAACTGCGAAACCCACTAATTTTCAGATGAAGGCAAATATGTCTAAACCAAAAATCTTAGCCATTGATGTTCTTTGTAGGATCACTAGACTCTTGTCCCCTCAACTCCACCCTCAGTAAAGGTGGCAGGAGAGATGTTTGGTTCAAATATGTTATCACTGACCAAAGGATGAAGAGATCAGATTCCTGTACACTAAAGATGGATGGGAGCACCCCAGCTCCAGTGGGGTGGGAGAAAGTGGGCAGCCCTTTCACATTACAATAAAATAATAAGTATTTAGTCATACAGACTAATAAGTATTTAGTCACACAGAGATTAACATCTTAGACAAATGATAAATGGTGAATGGTTAAGTTAATATTCAGCAAAAACTGATGCTAAACCAAATGGTAACTTAAAGAATAAACTTCCAGAAAATAGTAATTAACCTGAAACTTTAAAAAATTTCACTGTTGTTATAAGCCTACTATAAAAGTATTAGCAGTTCAATGTTAACAGTTTGATCTTACAGTGCAGAAAAAATCATTGTTCAACACACAGCAATGACGTTGCCCTTATGGTCAGTCACTGTACGTGCATTTGTAAGACTGAGTATCAGCTTGGGGTTTTTGTGAGGCTTACTTTCCACTGAGATGGTTGGTGGAGCTACGTATTTTTATGGACAAGTCTTTCAGGGCAGGTACTGCTGATGGTAATGTTGCTACTAAGGGGATTAAGCTTTCCGTCTTCTCCAAGAGTAATTGACAAAAGTAAAGATTTATTTTTACTTCTGGACTTAAAGATTTGGTTGATGCTTTTGATATGTACTTTTTTGTTTGGTTGGTTTTTTTGTGAGGAAGATTCTCCTCTTTTTGCTGAGGAAGACTGGCCCTGGGCTAACATCCGTGCCCATCTTCCTCCACTTTATGTGGGAGGCCGCCAAAGCATGGCTTGATAAGCAGTGCGTCAGACTGCAACCGGGATCTGAACCCGTGAACCCCGGGCTGCTGAAGCAGAGCGTGTGACCTTAACCACCACGCTATCAGGCCGGCCCCTTGACGTGTATGTTTTTAAAGACAATCCTATGATATAAAACTATGTGTACTACTTCAAAAAATGTTCTTAAGAGTTCTCATCCAAGGAGAAATTTTTTTTCTCTCCTTTTCTTGTATCTATATGAAATAATGGATGTTAACTAAACCTATTGTGGTCATCATTTCACAATATACATAAATCAAACCATCATGCTGTACACCTTAAACTTACACAGTGAGGTATGTCAATTATTTCCAATAAAACTGGAGGAAAAAAAAAAGGATGTTTCCGGTTATTCTCAGAAGCAGTCCTAAGATTGTTGTTCCCTTCACTATGAAGATACAATCAGGCAAATCCAGAATGTGGAAAATTCTTTAAGTCAAATGCCCAGTTTCTTCAACAAATTAATGACATAAAAAAAACTAAAAGCAAACACTTAGATAAGGAGAACAGATTGGTGGTTACCAGAGGGGGGGGCAGTAGGGGGAGGGCAAAAGGGGTACAGGGGCGCACATGATGATGGATGGAAACTAGACTATTGGTGGTGAACATGATGCAGTCTACACAGAAATTGAAATATAATAATGTACACTTGAAATTACACAATATTCTAAGCCAATATGGCCTCAAAAAATAATTTAAAAAAAAAGAGCTAAAAAGGAGGGAGAAACAGTATTGTTTAAAAGAAACTTAAAAGACACACGAAACAAATACAATGTGTGAATCTTATTTGGATTCTGATTTGAACAAACTAATAAATAACTGAACAAATTAATAATTGAACAAACTAATAACTAAACCATAAAAAGACTTTTAAGGTAATTGGAGAAAATTGAACACAGACTGGGGATTTATGGCATTTAAAAAGCTTTGTTAAGTGATAATGGTATTTTTAAAGAATGCTTATCTTTTAGAGATGCATGCGGAAATTCATATGAGTGAAACCATATGATATCTGAATTTTATAAAACGACTCCAGAAAACATAAATAAAATTAAAAATTAATGAATGGAGACTAGATAAAAGAAGAACGACAAAATGCTGATAATAGTAGATGGTTGGTAGGTGACGGGTACAAGAGGGTTTATTATACTGTTCTCTTGTGTATATTTGAAAAGTTTAACAATAAAAAGTGAATTTAAAATTTTTTTTACTTTTACATGTACACATTTATTTTAATATATTTTCATGAACTACTTCCTTTTACATAAACATTTTTGTCCTTATGCTTTGGATCTAAAAATGTAGCAATGGAATATGGATTTGGCTTCAAGGAAAATGAAATCACCACTGAATTCTCATCTCAGCATTCCAATTCCAGAATCTCCCGTGGAGTTAAATGACAGGAGGGTTTTCATGCCAGGTATCATGTGAGAAATGTTTACTTCCTCAGTAGCAAATGAACTTCTGTTGCAGGCAATCATTGATCATTAGTCACTCCTGCTCTGCTGGTATTATAATCTGCAAAGTGTAGTAAAAAGGCTTTCTTTTGTTCCATGAGCCTGTTATATATACAACAGCAGATATTTCCTCTAGCTGCAACAGTTGAACAGTGAACAAGCAACTCCAAGATCTGAGCTGACAAAATTAATACTCTCTTTTTAATCTCTCTTCACAGAAGTGAAAAATTCCCAAATGGGATTTTTTTTCTTCAAAGGCTTTATAATATAAATGAAATTAAATAGCTAAAAATAAAATACAATTCCTCCTCCCAAACTTCCCACTCAGTCACATTTAATGAAAGGTCCCTTAACTGAAAAGACATCTTCCTCTCATTTTAGATGTTAGTATGTTCATACTTGGGAAGATGGCAGATAACACCTCAAATAGAGAAAGTGGTCTCAGCTCATTCTGGTTGAAAGTGCCTCATCTGCCATGCATCTGCACAGAATTCAGTTCGTGTTGCTAGAAGACGACATTAAAAAACATGATACAGGGGTCACCTGGTGGCGCAGTGGTTAAGTTCGCGCTTGGCAGCCCTGGGTTCACGGGTTCGGATCCCGGGCGCCCGCCGTCGCACTGCCTGTCAGCCATGCCGTGGCGGGGTCCCATATAAAGTAGAGGAAGATAGGCA
Organism: Tapirus indicus; assembly: GCA_031878705.1. Lineage (NCBI taxonomy): Eukaryota > Metazoa > Chordata > Mammalia > Perissodactyla > Tapiridae > Tapirus > Tapirus indicus. Next base: position 54,471,528 of record CM062931.1, on the reverse strand, counting down.
CGGATGTTAGCCCAGGGCCAGTCTTCCTCAGCAAAAAGAGGAGGATCGGCAGTGGATGTTAGCTCAGGGCTGGTCTTCCTCGCAAAAAAATAAATAAATAAATAAAAACAACATGATACAAAGCTATTGAAATGTGTGATCATATCACACTATAAAACTAGTGTGGAGAAGCAAGATCTCATGGCCTAAAAAAGTAGAGATGATGGAAGCATTATAGTGAGAGCTATGTAGTAAGAATCCTGAGGGGTCAAAGATGCCAAACAAAAGAGGAACTGAAAGCAGAGTCGTCAGAGTTGTAGAAAGGAAGAGAATATTTATTTATTCATACTCTTGTTCAACCAATATTTATTAATCATCTATATGTTCTTAATATGTATCAGGTATTAAGTGCTGAGCTTATCAAAAATTGGAAATGCAACTTGTTCCTGGATAACTTACAGTCTAGCAGAAAATATAAGGGATGTATATATAAATACCTTTTGTGGGTGATAGAAATTGATGAGTACCATCATGTGATAAAAGTTTGGTATGGTAACAAAAGTAAGGAAGAAATGGTCCAGGGAGATAATAAAGATAGAGCAGTTTAGCTTTTGTGTTAGTATTGTGTGCTCCAAGATGATCAGGAAGCAAGCTAAGATGTAGGCCCATCACCGGGGTTGACAGGAGATAAGGAAACATTATAGGATGTTGCTTGTGAACCAGTCACATGTGAGAGTAACCATGCATTATGGTAAGAGACCCCACTTCCCTCCAATCCTTTTCTGGGACAAGACAGTTACACCTCTGCGGGGGATGTGGCTCACCCAAAGCCAAGATAATGCAAGGAAAACAAGAGGGAGAAAAACTGTAATACTCTTTAGCAAAATTACACACTAGATTCAGTGTTGAAAGAAAGCTTTGTTGTCTTGGTGATTTTGACCTTGAGACTGAAACAGGTGGTCAGCTTCCCCTCTTCTCCTCCCTTATGTATAGGATCTGAGAGCCTGCCGCACGCCCCCAAATCTCCCACCCCCACCTCCTTTCTCATTCTCTCCCTCTCTACCTCAGGCAGTAGTCAGATTCAGATGGACCCTAAGCCAGACAGCGAGGAAAAGGAAGTGGGATGCTGAGGATGGGGAGGGAAGAGGTGGGAAGGGAGGAAGAAGTTTACTGGGTTCTTAAGGGAGGAGAGGAAGAGAGAGGGAGACCAACCAAGAGAAGGCAGCCTTGGTGCCCATCTGCAATAGACTCGGGACAAGCTGATGGGTAAGAACTCACTCCATGTGGGTGTTTGATCATTTACCGGTAAGATTTTCTTTCTCATAATGGCTCAGCTTCCTCTACCTTCCAGACATAGTTAAAATTTTCCTATTTTGTGGTTTCATTAGTTGCAATTCAATATTTCAGAGGATTTTGGAAATTATAACGGCGGACTTTAGGTGAGGAGGGCAGTGTCTGCTCTGCCTACATGGACTCTTTAATCCCTGCTGTCCTTAGGGTGCCAAGAGCTCTTGAACACACCCTCCACATTTGCACTTGATAGGAAGGCAGAACTGAAATTGATCAGAACATGTTAAGAAATTACTGCCCAAAGGATAGCTTGAGGTTAAGTAAAGAAGCTGCTTTATAATACAGAAAGTTGGCTTTGAAAGGGTCAAAGGAAGTGGTGCAGTGTGAAAGCCAAAAAAGCAAATCTAGCTAAGGTAGCTCCCCAGAGTTAAAATTGATTAGTAAAGTAGCTTTACGGGTTTTGAGGTTAAACATAGCACATTCAGTCAAACATTCAGTCAATTAGTCATTGTATTTACTCCTGTCTCCAAGTTACAACTTGAATAGTTGCAGGCAGTTAAAAATAATAAGCAAATTCAATAATTATGGATGTGTTTACTTTGATATTGTCAGCTCTGGCCATTTATCTGTTTAAACAATCAATTCCTCTTTTTCATTTCTGTAATTCTCTCTTACAGATAGATCTCTACATTTCCTAGTAGGGACTCAGGCTATCTTATTATTTTATAAGATACGGTAATAATCAAGATACACGGTTTTACTTTAATTAACAAATTATTGTCCTTTTAAAATTTATTTTAATTTTAAAATAAAATCACAACAAAAAACCAATTTAATAAATATACTAATTATATTATTTGTGGACATATTTCTCATTTATTCATTAAACACTGACAGTGTCAGGCAAAATGCTAATTTCTAGGAGTTGTCACATTTGCTAATTTTTTTCCAGAAGACTCAAACCACTTCTCAATTTATATTTAATGCTAATCTCACCTGTGAGGTAGGTAGGAGTTGAGAGAGGCAATTCACCATGGGTCCTGAGCATCCCTGTGCATTCTTGATGCTCGAAACTGCGAGGCTCTTACTTCTCCTTAACTGGGACATTTCTCAGGGTTGTGTTTGCAGTGAGCAACCTTGAGGGATGAGGTAATGTCTCTCCCAGACATAGAGGGGGATGCCTACTGCTTACTGTAAAAGTGGTGAATTCCCAAAGCTCGGTATTCCTCATCCTCGATGCAAACTCACTGCATGCATAGCGTCCACCGGAAGCTCACACACTTCCTGTGCTGTAAGTAGGAGAGTCCTTTGTCTCTGACCATCGGTCTCATGTCTTTGGCAAGGATCCACAACACTGTAACATACTCACTTATTAGTTTGTAAAATGGTAAAATCAAATTCCAGGCTCTGACTTTAAGTACGTGGCACAAGGATTATAATCTCTATTTCAGCTATCGCTTTCCAGGCCCTCAAGCCTCAGACACAATCGCTTTGACCACTCAGTGATAGAGGCCCCTTAAGAAAAGGACTGTGAGGGGCCGCTGCCGGGTGGCGCAGCGGTTTAGTCCGCGCTTGGCAGCCCGGGGTTCGCGAGTTCGGATCCCGGGCGCCCGCCGACGCACTGCCTGTCAGCCACGCCGTGGCGGCGTCCCATATAAAGTAGAGGAAGATGGGCACGATGTTAGCCCAGGGCCAGTCTTCCTCAGCAAAAAGGGGAGGATTAGCAACGGATGTTAGCTCAGGGCTGGTCTTCCCCACAAAAAAAAATAAAAAAAAAAAAAAATAAATAAATAAATAAAAAATAAAAAAGAAAAGGACTGTGAAGTTGTAATGATTTATTCAGTGCTTTCTGTGTCTCAGGTACTGGAACAAGCACAAGCAGTTACTATTATCCCTGTTTTACAGATGAGAAAAGAAAGACTCACAGAGGTTAATAACCTTCCAGGTCAAACAGTTTGTTAGTGATGGAGCCAGGTTCCAAATGCAAGTCTTCAGAACTCTCAAATTTCAGGCACATGCCATATATTTAGAAGAGAAAATTTGGCAAAGGTACTGCAAATTACCTCCATCAATGTCCTATTGAGATTTGATGTTATAATTATAGAAATTATTTTGCAATGTCAGTTGGGATGATTACAGCAAAAGAGTGGACAGTTGGAGAATCTTCTATTAAAAAAAAAAGACTTGTCGGGGCCTCCCGGTGGCGCAGCGGTTTAGTCCGCGCTTGGCAGCCCGGGGTTCGCGAGTTCGGATCCCGGGCGCCCGCCGACGCACTGCCTGTCAGCCACGCCGTGGCGGCGTCCCATATAAAGTGGAGGAAGATGGGCACGATGTTAGCCCAGGGCCAGTCTTCCTCAGCAAAAAGAGGAGGATTAGCAACGGATGTTAGCTCAGGGCTGGTCTTCCCCACAAAAAAAAATAAAAAAATAAATAAATAAATAAAAAATAAAAAAGAAAAGGACTGTGAAGTTGTAATGATTTATTCAGTGCTTTCTGTGTCTCAGGTACTGGAACAAGCACAAGCAGTTACTATTATCCCTGTTTTACAGATGAGAAAAGAAAGACTCACAGAGGTTAATAACCTTCCAGGTCAAACAGTTTGTTAGTGATGGAGCCAGGTTCCAAATGCAAGTCTTCAGAACTCTCAAATTTCAGGCACATGCCATATATTTAGAAGAGAAAATTTGGCAAAGGTACTGCAAATTACCTCCATCAATGTCCTATTGAGATTTGATGTTATAATTATAGAAATTATTTTGCAATGTCAGTTGGGATGATTACAGCAAAAGAGTGGACAGTTGGAGAATCTTCTATTAAAAAAAAAAGACTTGTCGGGGCCGCCCGGTGGCGCAGCGGTTTAGTCCGCGCTTGGCAGCCCGGGGTTCGCGAGTTCGGATCCCCGGCGCCCGCCGACGCACTGCCTGTCAGCCACGCCGTGGCGGCGTCCCATATAAAGTGGAGGAAGATGGGCACGGATGTTAGCCCAGGGCCAGTCTTCCTCAGCAAAAAGAGGAGGATTGGCAACAGATGTTAGCTCAGGGCTGGTCTTCCCCACAAAAAAAAAAAAAAGACTTGTCTTTGTCTTAAAACACACTTAAATGTTGACTATATTCAAATCCAGTACCTGTTTTAGTGGACATGAAAAGATTTTAGAAAGTATGCATATCATTGAAAAATACTAAGTGGAACCTAAATGTTCAAAAGCATTATTTCTAAAGTCTTAGAAATTGAGAACATACCTGAGGCTTATCAAGGTGCTCTCCCCAGCTCACCTGGAACAAAGATTCCAAAAATTTGGAATCCGAAGTTAAAGGTGTTCTCCTGAACCTTCTCTGGAAGTTGGGCTCCAAATCTGTGGTTACCATGGTAGTGGAAAACACACTCATCATTTACTGTGAAGATTTAGCTCTCTAACTCTCCCAGTAGACAATGAGTTCCATCGGGCCTAGATTCAGGTCTTACTCATTTTTCTAGTATTATTGCTTTGTGCTGTAACAGGTTTCTTTTCCTTTCTACCTTTCCTTTTCCCCCCTTTTCTTCTTGCTTTCTTTTTTTAAAGAATGTAATAAAATATTCCCTAAATGCCAAAAAGTACAATGGAAAGAATCCCTTAATCAAATACAAGCCTTCATTTTGTATTCATTACATCATTGTTTTCATTTCTGTGATGCCAGTTGAATATTAAGTAGAAGGCTGCAAGACGAAAATTTTATAAATTAATGTAGGATGACTAATAAATACTATAAATAACATAACAGCTACCAGCTGCTCAAATTCCAGCAAGCAAAATTCTTTTACCTAATTCTGCTTACATTTATCACTCTAGAATTTCAATTTAGTGATAGCACGGGGAAATATTTACAATTTTTAGAAGCAATGAACTACGTATGAAATAAGACAGAACATTTACTAAGTCAAAGCCATTTTATGCTTCACGCGCTTAACACCAATATTTTGGGCAGATAACATTTATGAGTTCAAAATAAATAAGCATTCTTACAAGCTTAAAAAAAATCACATTTGAAAACAGTGTCCCAGGAACGTAGAAATCTTTAAACAACATTTCCAAAAAACGTTGTTAAGACGGCAAACTCGGGTTCTTGGGTTGGTTTTTTTGTTGTTGATTTATTTCTTAAAACAAACAAACAAACAAATATCTGAACTACTTTGCTGATTTCAGTGTAAGGGTACAATATATATTCATCCTAAGTAAAGTGTGTGTATATATACACACACACATATATTATCGTATATCTCTATACACAGATACACACACACACACACACACACACACACACACACACACAGGTATAGGAAACATTTGAACCTCGGAAAATAATTTGTTTTGGTCTCTGTTATAAGCTTGCAATGACCAAAGAGAAATTTTATTCTATTTTCAAATTCTATGGCAGTATTCCAGTAATTCCTTGTTAGTGGAAACATGGGCAAATACTAGCTTTATTTAGGCTCAGATTTATTTCTTTGGTATACACACATAGTTGTTATTGACTGCTTCCTATGTTAGCTTCTTAAGAAACAAAGGAGTGTTTTAAGGCCCATTGTGGGTGATACTGAAACCCAGGGAACAGGAGGAGACAGGAAACATGACTGAACACTTTTTATAGGAAAGACATTCAGAACTCATAATGTGCTCGAAAGTAATTAACTACCGCTTGGCAGTCATAACATTACAATAAACCAAATGTCAGGTTTTAAAATGATTAAATGTGTAAATGAATTGCCATGATCTCAACAATCTAAGCACCTTTGGCACTATCTTAGTGCAAAAGGGGTTATTTCTAGGGTTGGGGTCACATTTTATCCTCATAATGCCTATATTTTGTACGATTAAAAAAAATCAAGTCAAATGTGACAGCAAAGCTATAGTGTATTCTGAAGGGGAGGAAGGCTATCCTCTCCCCACTCCGGGTCCTTTCTGCCTGGGCTGTGAATTAAATTGACAGGAGGCAGACTAACACGAGAAAATCAAACAAAGCTTTATAACATGTATACATGGGAGAAACCAGGGAAACTGAGTTTCCCAACAAAATGGGGGAGGTTCTCCTCTTAAATAGAAAGACAATGGAGGATGTTGGGGGTGGCTTAGTTATAGGAGATTACCAGAAAAGCACAATAAGGTTATCACTCAGCCTCACCTTCCACACTGACAAGTCTCTAGAGATGAGGTCATCTCCCCTTCTTCCTGGTACAGAGAGGGAGACACCTTTACAAGTGGAGATTTCCCCTACAAATGTAAATGTTTGGGAAACAGAACTTTGATAAGAGTGGGTTTAGCAAGGACCCTCCCAGTCTATTGGTACCCAGAGTTATCTATGGTGATGGCCTGTCCTGGGGACAGGCCTTCTATCTTAAATCCTTTTAGGCAGTTAGTGGGGAGGAAGGTCAAAGTTTCTTCAGAGAAAATAATCAAGGTAAAGAGACATATTTTGAGGTGGCCAATTCTGATCCCTCACAATTCCTATTACAACTTCATCAGTATTTTATATAAGCTTATATTGCAATATAAAAGTTAACATATTAGGTAAGGAGAACTTAGTACATTATGGCTACTAACAGTAAAATAAAAAATACCTACTGTATTTAATTTATGCTTATCATTCAGATTCTTTTCAGTATCGTTGGGAAATGGCATTGGCTTCAAGATTACATCCAATCTGCTTTATTTCAATTATCACTTTCTTTAGCTACTTTTAAAATTATTTTCACCTCAAATATTCTTCACATAATAACAGCAAACTAGAGTTAGAATTTTTCCAATGGTCTTTTTCTACCAAGACCATAACAGATGAGTAAGTACCTTTTAAACAGTTACTAATTCTTGGCATCACATTTAGTCACCACAAATAATAACTCAGCTAAAGGAGGGATATTGATCCACAATTTTAAAAATGTTGAGCTCATTTTCAGGTATTCCCAGTGTGGGGGATCAGAATTGGCCACCTCAAGATGTGTCTCTCTCTACCTTGCTCTGAGGATGCTTTGGCCTTTGCCCACCCCCCTCCCCCCCCCAATTCTCTAAAGGGATTTGGGATGGAAGGCCTGTCCCTGGGATGGGCCTTCACCTTGGATGACTCTGGGTATGACATGGGTCTTTGCTACACCCATTCCTATCAAAGTTCTGTTTACCAAACAGAACATTTGTAAGGGAAATCTCCATTTGTAAAGGCGTCTCCTCTGTACTGAGAAGAGGGGTGGATGACCTCATCTCTAGAAACTTGTCAATGTGGAAGGTGAGGGCTTGAATCCGCATAACTTTACTCTGCTTTTCTTGTAATCCCTCGTGCTTGACACTCCCAACTCCCCCCAAAATCCTTGTTCGTCTATATAAGAGGAGAATCTCCACCATTTTGTTGAGAGACACTCCCTGTTCTCTCCCATGTATAGATGTTATGAAGCTTTGTTTGATTTTCTCCTGCTATTCGGCCTCATGTCAATTTAATTTGTAGCCCAGCCAGAAAGGATCCAGAGTGGGTAGAGAATGCTCTTTCTCCCATCACCAGAAAAAGGTTGCAATCTCAAGTTTCTAATACATTTCCTAAGCTCTACAGGTGAAGAGACAACTGCCTCTATGACATCAGCATTACTCAGTGGTATATACCACACACCAAAGGACCAAGCAGAGACCTCCTCATACATCTGGAGACAGGGATTTTCAGGGTTAGGTCTAAAATTTGGGCACAGGAAAGAAGAGATGGCAAATACTTGTTGCAACTGTCCCTACAGCCAAAGGGGATGCTCCATCATCCCTGCTCCTCGTGCTACTAGCTCCCAAGTCAGAGTGGGTAAGGCGCATCTAAACGTGGAGCCCAGGCCCTAGAAATGGAGGTTGCAGAGGAGGGTACCCAGCTCTTCCACCTTTCTAGAGGGACATGGGCTCTGCCCTCCGCCAAGACCCCTACACAGTGGGAAATGTCTCAAAGTTAGGAAGTGGGTTAAGATTCCGAACTGCTGATAGAAAATATTATGTTCCATATATATGGGGTATAGAGAGCTCCTTGATGCACGTGAGAAGAGATTCTCACATATTGAGGTATATGCGGTAACTATTTGGGTTCAAAACTGATTCGGCTTGAACCAAAAAGCCTGACTTATGTTCTATCAAAATTACATTGCACATCTGCTTAACCATAAAGAAAACACTCTCTTAGGATAAGAATGCATACTTCCCCTCCTACCCCTATTGGTAACGCCTGGATTAGTCCGCCTCCATTAGTCCGTTTCCTGACATCCCGGTCACATTGACCTGCTGGTTTGCAACTGAATACCTCTTGGAAATTTTGATGAAAATGTATCCTGGGTGTGTTTATTGTATGTTCTTTGTTCTAAAAAACTATAAGACTGTACTGAAAACCATGCTTCTCCAGAACGCTTTCTAAGGCCTTCCCGGGTTATAATCCTCACTCTGGCTCAAGTAAACTCAGCTTGTTTCTTTTATCTAAAGGATGGTTATTGGTTATTTTGCATCAACACACATATGCCACAGTTAGTCAGTCAGTTAGTGCGCATGGTCTGTTTTTGAGGCAGCAAGATAAAGGCTCTTCCTAAGGTCACTACCATCAGGGAAACCATATCCACCTGGCACCGCAGAACATGATCTTTGGGATTTTAGAGTACCTCTCAGAGAAGCTCCCTGTAATTCTGAGGGACACTAGAAAAAAATTCTCAGATTAATTCAACATGCATTTATGTGGGTCTACTGTGTGTGAGGCTCTGAATATCACTAAAGATAGAAAGATAAATAAAACACAGATTCTTCTTTCAAGAAACTTAACATCTATTGAGTTTTCCACATTTCTAGTACAAAAAATATCCAGCAATTATTGAGCTATAAGATTACTGTAAGAAAAAAGAGTCCTCTGGAAGAATCTGCTCATGCCATAATATAAATTTGGAAACAAGCTTAGTGTAGTTTGTAAAAAGACAGAGAGTGTGATTAAAGATAAACAGCTACTGGGGCCGGCCCAGTGGCACAGCGGTTTAGTCCACGCTTGGCAGCCCGGGGTTCGCTGGTTCGGATCCCGGGCGCCCGCCGACGCACCGCCTGTCTGCCACGCTGTGGCGGCGTCCCATATAAAGTAGAGGAAGATGGGCACGGATGTTAGCCCAGGGCCAGCCTTCCTCAGCAAAAAGAGGAGGATTAGCAACGGATGTTAGCTCAGGGCTGGTCTTCCTCACAAAAAAAAAAAAAAAAGATAAACAGCTACTAAGGCACTAACTGATTTAATTTCTTCTCAGCTATGGTCAGAATAGAAAATATCTTCCCTTCATAATGTGGGGGATTGGAATTGGCCACCTCCAAATATGTCTCTTTACCTTCATTATCTTCTCTGAAGGAGGCTTTGACCTCCCACCCCCATTAACTGTCTAAAGGGATTTGGGATGGAAGGCCTGTCCCTGGGACGGCCATCACCATAGATTAGATAGGCTGGGGGGGTCCTTGTGAAGACCAAACATTTACCTTTATAAGGGGAACTCTCCATTTGTAAACATGCCTCCCTCTCTGTGCTAGGAAGAGGGGCAGATGACCTCATCTCTAGAAACTTGTCAATGTGGAAGGTGAGGCCTTAAATATGCATAATAACCTTACTGTGCTTTTCTGATAATCTCCCATAACTGACCCACCCCCAACATCCTCCATTGTCTTTCTATGTAAGAGGAGAACCTCCCCCATTTTGTCAAGAAACTCAGTTTCCCTGGTCTCTCCCATGTATACACATTATAAAGCTTTGTTTGATTTTCTCCTGCTATTCGGCCTCATGTCAATTTAATTCGTAGCCCAGCCAGAAAGGACCCAGAGTGGGTAGAGGAGAGTCTTCCTCCCCTTCAATAAGCAAGAAATCATGGTATGGTATAATACTGAAAAGGAATGAAAACCACAAAGCAAAACTTTCCAGAGGACCACTGAAACTGAAGTCAGATACCTGAGGGTTACTGTAAACATTCAATAAGATTACCTTTTGACCTATTATGAAAACAAGTTAATCTTGTCAAATTGCTGTTTTCGTCTTTGACCTGAGGGATAACTCAAGGGTCACAAGGATTTATGAGCTTGTTTTACAGAAGAAAGAGAATGCCTTCAAGGATCACCAGATAACCAGTCCCCAAGCTGCCCCTGATGCCTAGACATTAGATTGCCCAGGGTTTTATCGGGAGTGAAAGAAACACAGATTACCCCTTTGTTTCTCTGAAACTCCTCTGCCACACCCTTTAGCTCTATGTAAAACCCTCTACTTTCCTCCCTTGTGAAGGCAGATTTGAGAGAACCCCTGCTTTTGTCTTCTTGTCTTGGCCAATATGAATAAATCTTTCTCCATCTCCAAGCAGTGATGTCTCAATGTTTGACTTACTGCACATTGGGCACATGAACTTGAGATTGAGAGGTTCAGTAACAGAACCAGAGATCTTTCAGCAGACATTATAAATTCTTGGCACCAGGTCATACTTTAGCTTGCTTCAGGAGTTGATGTCTTTGGAAGAAGTTTTCTGAGTCCCCAGCTCATGAAGCACTAAGGACAGAGCAGGAGCTGAGCAAGGGGAGTTGTGGGAATTCCATATGAGCTTGCACAGAGGATTCAGATGACTCTGAAAGGTGGAGCACTTGCTTTCCTGGGCAATATTACTTGGTATTTGGTGGCAACATATTTGTGTGAAATGAGTGGCCTGATTAGGGAAACAGAGCAGTATAGTTGGCAAGGCTTGGCTTCTAAGAGTCATGGAGGGGAGGAAGTGTTAATTCCTAAGAGTGGTATAATATACACTGCTACTAAAGGTGTGTTTATCTTGATAGGAAAGCAGGAACACCAACTGCTAATGGTGATGGGTCTAGGTAGACTTACTGTGATCTGAAACCTTTTGGAATTCATTGTTCTGTCAGAACTCAAGTTCAGTCAGTGGCTTGGTAGCCCAAACCAAGGAAAGTTGGGTCCCAAGTCCAGGTAGATTCAGAAGTTAGGAAAATCCTGGAAACTGCACATGGAAGGAATGTCAGGCATTGCTTTTCATCGCACTATGGCACCGTATCATAATTATCTGTTTACCTCTCTCTCTCCTCCACTAGACTATAAATTATTTGAGGGCAGAAAATTTATGTCTTTTTATTTATAGTGCCTAGTACAATATCTGGGACAGAATAAATATTTTTCCAATAAATGAATGAATTAAGCAGCTAAGGACTAAATTAGAGGGTAAATCTAAAGCTGGGATGTTAGTCTATTAGAAGAGAGGAGCTTAAGTTACAATTGTAGCTACCACTACTGAGCTCTTCGAATTTACCAACCACTGTGGTAAGCGCTTTCCACACATCATGTAATCCTTACAATGACCCTTTCAGGCAAGTACTATCATAAGTACTACCACAGCCCCTACAATACAGATAAGGAAACTAAGTAAGAGAAAAACTAAAAAACCCCACAAAACATTGTCCAAAGTCCCCAACTACTAAGAGTCGGACATCATAGCTTAAGAGTTTTTTTCCCCTGAATTAATAGATTTTATTTTTTTGAGCAGTTTTAGGTTTACAGACAATTGAGCAGATGGTATAACTGTGGGCACTCCGGCACCAGTTCAACTGACCCCATCTCTTATCAACAGAGTGACTAAGAATTGTGTTTCAGAAAATTTTCAAAGTTGCACAGCCAGAGCATCCACAGAACAAGAAATCTTGACATGAAATGACCATAGAACCAAAGATTCTCCTCCCCACAGAACCAAAGGACTGGGACACGACGGGAACTTAAAAGTTGGACTTGTATCAGAAGTGAGGGGTCCATCATTCAGGAAGACCTGCTGTTAAAATTTCTTCCCCATCTCATCATAAATGTTTAGAACCCTATCATAAATGTTTAGAACCTCATTGTAAATGTTTAGAACCATGTCATAAATGTTTAGAACTTCATCATAAATGTTTGGAATCCTGTCATAAATATTTAGAACCTCACCATAAATGCTTGAAGCCCACCAATCAAAACCTGTCCTGCCAGTGTTTCTGCACGCCAGCCTGTTCTCCCTACTCTCTTAAATTTTGCCCCAAATACTGAATCAGGGAGACAGATCTGAGGGCGGAGACAGATCTGAGGGCACACACCCTCTGTGTCCCTGCAGATCTATCTTGCAGAACAAAGCTGATCTCTTTTTCCCAAAGGCTAATGCCATAATTAATTGATTTTTTATGCACATCATGCAAAGAACCCCAATTTTGTGTGGGTAAAATATTAGAGAGCTCCTATATACCTCCTCACTCCCTGGATCACTGTTTACCCTATTATTAATTTCTTGCATTAGTGTGATACATTTGTTATAATTAATGAATAATATTGATATATTATTATAAATTGAAGTCCATAGTTTACATCAGGGGTTGTGTTCTGTGTTGTACAGCTCTACAGCATTGACAAATGCAAAGCTTAAGTTTTTAACACCTTGTCACAATAAAAAGATAGTCTAGAATCATTAGAAAGACATTCAGACCAATTCCAAGATCTTCTTCTCATCATAGAGATAGCTGTTCTTCCAAATTAATCTGTTACCACACAAAGGGCACGATCTGCTTGCCATGAGACAAAAGTCAATCATCAAGAGGCAAGATGGTGGAAAAAAGAAAGGGTTTATTACCACTTGCTAGCAAGAAGGAAGATAGCCAACTAATGTCTCAAAGAACCATCTTAGAGAACAAAGACTACAAGCCAGTTTCATTGGAGCTGGTCTCCGGGTGGGGGAGGCATCTGGTCTCAGGGTGGGACATCCATCTAGTCTTAGTTCCTGGCAGTCTTTTGTTTTACTTGATATGCAGAGACCAGAGCCACGCCCAATACCCTGATCTTGTAGTTGTCCTTGATGATGGCTATCAGCCTAGATTCTCTGCCCAGGGGTCATCACATTCTGAAGGAACAAAAGAACAAGGTTATCAACTTATCACAGCTGGGAGGGGCCACAGAACCCATAGAGCATGTCTGGGCTAGTTAATCAGAGGTCACTTAAAGTTACAATATAGTTTCTTTTCTACAACATGGCTTCCCTTATGTCAACCTTGTCTTGAGCCAGTATCAAATCTATGAAATTGTTGCATTCCTATCATATTCCTAACAGGGTTTCATGGAACTTGAAAAGCGCATTCTAAAACTCAAATAGAAAGGGTCCAAGAAGAGCCAGGAGAGTTCTGAAGAAGAGGGAGGATTATCCTTACCAGTTATCAAGTCTTATAATCTATAATAATTAAACATGCTCTTGTTACAATCAAATAGACCAATTAAAAGAAATAAGAGTCTAAAAACAGACCCATGCATATATGGATTTTGATTTATGAAAGAAGTGGTACTAAAAGTCAGTGGGGAAAGCGTAGACTATTCAATAAATGATACTGGGACAATTAACTCTCCATATGGGGGTAAAAAAGAAAATTTTGCAACCTCTCCCCCCAAAATTCTGATGGAATAGATAAATGAATGTGGAAAATGAAATTAGAAAACTTTCAGAAGTAATCATAGTAAAATATCTTCATTAAATCTGAGCAAGGAAGGATTTCCACCCCAACCATACAGGAAAACTGATAAACTGAGTTAAAATAAAATTTGAAACTTTGTATGACAAAAGGCACAATAAACAAAGTAAAAAGACATGCACAAACTGGGAGAATTTTACAATTCATATAGTCAAAATAGGTAGATAGAATTTATGAAGAACTCCTACTAGATTAATAAGGAGAAGCCAGGGGAAAAAATGGAGCAATTGATTTCAACAGAGGAGGAAAAGATGGATGGCAAAAGAAACATATGGAAAGATGTTAACCTTACTATTAATCAAGGAAATGCAGATTAAAAGCACAATGCTAGGCTATTATATACTAATTATCTTGAGAACTTGGAAGAATTTGACATTATCCTATATGAGTGAGGGTGTGAAGAAATAGAAATTCTTGTACACTCCTGGAGGAAATATAAATTACTTCCACTACTTTGGAGAGTGAAGGTGGCAGACCTTGCTAAGTCTTTACCAAATCCATTTCTCTCTTCGTCCTGGACACACAGCTAGATGATCTTTCCCAGCTCCTCTTGCAGTTAGATGCAGTTGTAACCGAGTGTTACCAATGGAATGGGATTAAAAGGGATGTGCTTCTCCAGGTACTTTCCCTTTCTGACTGACTGGGAAATGCACAGGGAAACTTGGAAGGCACGAGTGAAATATGGCAGAATCCCTGACGTCATAGTTACCTGAATAGCTGTGTGAAGCAGAGTCCCCTTCACCCAACCCACTCAGCAATTACCTGGTATTCATTCAAATAACTATAAAGGTCTGAGCACATGCTGTTCTAGGCTTTTAGGTGAACAAGAGGTAAACTGCTATTGAATCGAAGCACTATATTTGGGGATCTATTTGTTACTGTAGCCTACTCTACCCCAGAGATGCATTTGGCAATATACAATTATCTACATATCTTAGAAGCCAGCAATGCTGTTTCTAGGTATATTTATTCCCTAAAGAAACTCACAGTTATATGAAAAGGGAGACCTGTACAAGGATGTTCATTGCAGCATTGACAGTAATAGAGAAAAAAACTGGGAAAAAAATTAACTGCTTTCAGAGGAATGGATAAACTGTGATTTGTTCATGAAATGGAATACGATAGAGCACTCATAATTAATGATTTAGACACACATTTATTAACATGGATGAAGTAAAAAAGCAAATTGCAAAATAATTGTAATATGATATCTATCTAAAAATTTAAAGATCAGCACATGAAGAACATTTATAACTAATCTTCATTTACAGTAAAAGTATAAAAATGAGAATTATAATGAAAACCACTAATTTCAGCACAGTAATCCTGGGGCAACTGAAGGGGAGAAAGAGCATTCCCTACCCACTCTGAGTCCTTTCTGGCTGGGCTACAAATTAAGTTGACATGAGGCTGAAAAGCAGGAGAAAATCAAACAAAGCTTTATAACATGTATACGTGGGAGAGACCAGGGAAACTGAGTCTCTCTCAACAAAATGGCGGAGGTTCTCCTCTTAAATAGACAAATGAGGATTTTGGGGGTTGGGTCAGTTATGGGAGATTACCAGAAAATCATAGTAAGGTTATTATACAGATTTAAGGCCTTGCTTTTCACATTGACAAGTTTCTAGAGATGAGGTCATCTGCCTCTCTTCCCAGTACAGAGAAGGAGATACCTTTACAAAGGGAGATTTCCCTTACAAATGTAAATGTTTGGTAAACAGAACTTTGATAAGAGTGGGCCCAGCAAAGACCCTCCCAGTCTGTTGATACCTAGAGTTATCCAAGGTGATGGCCTGTCCCAGGGACAGGCCTTCCATCCCAAATCCCTTTAGATAGTTGTTGGGGGGTGGGGGGAGGTCAAAGCCTCCTTCAGAGCAAGGTAAAGAGACACATCTTGACGTGGCCAATTCTGATCCCCCACACCACCATGCATAATTGTGTTCTGCATTGCACGACCCTTGGGGCAAAAATGGGGCACCATTCATGTACATTACAATGTTTACACAATCTGCAAAGTCTTCATGGCAGAACCTGGGAAGGGAGGGCAGAAATATGGGGGTGACTTTTTAATTGTATCTGTAATTTATTTTGAGAGATGGAGGGAGGAGGGGAGTTGATGTGGTCAGATGTTAACTTCTGTCCAATCTTGTGGTTCATTAGTAGATGCCTTTTTACATTCACACTTTTTGATATGTATAAAGTGTTTCATAATTTCAAATCAAAAATAAAAAGGTAACTAAAGAAGGTCCCAAGAGCTATTCTCTTTATTAGTTCAATATCAAGTATTTCTGAAAATGTAAGAATATTCGGAAGCCATTGAAATATGAAATTTCTAATAAAAATTTAGTATATTCAGCAATAATTTTATGCTTGTTTGTTAACTGTAAAATTCTATGCATATACTATTGTGGTTTGCCTATAGTATATGTGCCATAAAACAGGAATATCAGATACATAGGCTACAGAATGACTACTATGGTTTGAAGGGATCTCTACTCTATCAAAGTAAAACTCATTACTTCCAGCTCCTTTCAAATGGAAATAAAGAGGGGATTGGTGGGGGTTACAGACACCTTACAATGGGCATGGCTATCGTTGATGGGTGTGGAGCCTGAGCCAAAACACATTGTGCCTTTCATTTGCCTTATTACTTGTCCATCAGTATTTGTGAGTGAAGACGAAATCTGGTTTAAATAGTATTAAGGACAATCCAGAGTGTGAAAAACAAAGTTCACGTTAAGGGGCAGATGCAGTGCGGTAGATTATATTTTTCAAAGATGGCCACAACAATACCTGTTACCCCACTTGCTCTTCTTAGAATATGACTTTTTCTCTCCTCATGTTGAGAGGTGGGGCCTAGGCCACGACTTCTCTCCTCCAACCTGGGCAGGCCTTTGTGACTGCCTTGACCAAAGTATCTGGAAGAGGAAGGCTGTGTGACTTCCAAGGATAAGGTCATAAGTATACCACACATGTTCATCTTGATCCCTTGGGACGCTCATGCTGGGGGACGCCTCCCACATATAAGCAGTCCAAGTGCTCTGAGGCTGCCACGCTGTGCGGAAGACTAAACAAAGCCACATGGACAGACACGGAGAAACTCTTAGACTGTTTGAGAAAGAAATGCCTGGCCTGCCCAGATGCTCCAGACCCTCACTGTGCCAGTGGCTCTGATTCCAATTATATTAGAGGCCTGAGAGAGAGTCACCTAGCCAAGCTCTAACTGAATTCCTGATCCACACAAACCATGAGAGGTAAGAAAATCAGTGTTGCTTTAAGCCACTACGTTTTCACTTGATTTTTTTACACCACAATAAATAAGTGTAGGAGAGTAGGACCAGTTGCCAGCTCCCAGATTCTCAGATTATATTAGTACCAACTGAAAGCTTCCACTTTCTTCTTTCCACACGCACAGGCCCCTGGCCTGGTCCCTCCCAGTGCTTTGTCCGTCAAGAGGGAACAATCAGTGTTTGCTGAATAAATGAATAGTCTGCTGCAGCTGAGCACTTCTCATCTCACCATCAAAACACTGCGTTTGGGGAAAATGAACCAATATTGCACACCCTTGCATTCTAGTCATTGTTCTTCCCACAAATACATCCATTTTATAAAACAGTCCAGATAACTCATCCCTGCAGAGTTTTGCTTAAAAGTTTAACTAACTTCCTTTTTTGAATCATGATGGGTTTTTTTTTCTTTTTTTGTGAGGAAGACCAGCCCTGAGCTAACATCCGTCGCCAATCCTCCTCTTTTTTGCTGAGGAAGACTGGCCCTGGGCTAACATCCATGCCCATCTTCCTCTACTTTACATAGGACGCCGCCACGGCGTGGCTGACGAGCAGTGCATCGGCGGGCGCCCGGGATCCGAACCTGGAACCCCGGGCTGCCAAGGGCAGATGAAATCGCTGCGCCACTGGGAGGCCCCATGATGGGTTTTTTTTTTTTTTTTGATACAAACATTAATGCACTGTCTTCAAAATACTAGGCTATTTATCTGAATTTTTCAGCCACTGTATGCTTGAAGAACAAGAGGGTTTAGTTTTGGGGTCTGGCATATCTTAAGGTCCTAGGAATTCTTTCTATGACTATTATTTCTCATTCTTCAAATCATGGAATAATAACCGTCAAAGAAAGAGTAGAAAGCAGGATTCCCAAGGAAGGAGGATTAAAAATTAACTTTAAAATGACCAAATCAAACATTAAAAAAAAATTAAAACATAGTTTAACTAAGTTTAACTTAGTTTAACTAAGATTAATGTAATCAGTAACTGAGTAACCAGTCCAGAGTGTTTCTTTTATAGGATTCATTATGACTCTTGTTTGCCAATCAAAAAATCCCAGTTCAGGAAACTAATTTAGGCAAAAAAAGGGAATTTGTTGGCTCATGTAAACAAACCCTATTAAGATGAGCAGTACAACTGACTTCAGAGGTGTCTGGAACCGGGACTCAAATGTCATCAGTGTCTCTCCATCCACTCTCTTCCCTTTTCTTCCTCTCTCCGTCCCTTGGTTTGTTTCTCCTGCGTGTTGATCCCCAGACCACTCCCAACATTGACTTCCTCCTCAGGGCTGGGAAAATAGCTGTTAGCCGTCACTGGGCTCACATCCTCACCAGAGAGGGAGAGATTCTCTTCCAACAGCTCCAATTACCTACATTGTTCCTCTCTCATTAAGTCGTACCCCATTCTTCCTTTCAGAAGAAATATTTTTCTTCTCTTTACTTTAAGAGCACTTGGTCTGTTCTTCTCCTGAGGCACTTTTCCATTCTGCCCTCTATTGCCTCTGTGTAGGAGGAAGAAATTTTCCTCTGTCCTTCTAGGTTGTTCTGGCTGATTTAAGAATTAAATTGACATGAGATGGATTAACAGAAGCAAATCTAATTTAATTTTGTATGTACAGGAACCCTACATACACGAGAGATTCAGAGACAAAAGATGAAATGAGCTTTATGTGCCATCTTGAACTAAGGAGTGGGATAGGGGCTTAAGGCTTCAGAGGGGAAGAAGGTAATTCACAGGATGATAAGAAGAGCAGATATGCAGTAATTAGAGGTTTGCCCTGCCATACAGATAGGTCATAAAAATTTATTTCTGCTAATAACTCTTATTATGGGCAAGGCCCCCAGTTTAAATTCTCTAAGGGAGAGGTAAAAGTTTTTCTTGACCCCACAGGGTCTTGACTGCCTTTAGCTCAAAATATTCCACATGCCAAATTGGTACATTTTGGGGAGGCCTGTTCTGAACACCTTCACCTCCTTAGGGAGATTATCTCTCTTACTACACTGTAAATTCCATGAGCGTGGTGACTCTGATTGGGTGTTCTTTGTTGTTGTTATTTTTCTCTGGTTACTGTAACCTAGAGCATTAACAGAAGTAAGGGCTTGAGAACATTTTAAATGAGTGTTTTATTTCTAGAGCAATATTCGTTGTTCAATGCATTCATTCAGGAGGTAAAACGTTCTACACATAGTTTTGCAAAGCAGCAGCTTCACTCAACAGCATAGGGGAAGGGACATGCAACCCAGTGGGTATCTCACTGCAGGAGAGTAAACTGGAATACCAACTGACCACTATGTGGGGAATGTTGGGGGGGTGATGCAGGTAGTCAATGGGGCAAAAACAGGAAGGCTCTACAGTGAGTGATACAAAGAGGTTCAGGTAGGCAGGCATTTAGCATAGGGGTAGAAGTTCAACAGTCATTGAGATTCAGGGACATGAATCCAGATCTTAGAAGGGCAATGACTTGAACAAATGCTGTAAGAAAGAAGGAAGGTGCCAGAGAGATGGCCAAGAATGACTCAGAAACTGAGACTCTGGCATAAAGTGGTAAGACTTTCACATTAGCAGAGAAGTATTGAAGGGGATTTGATCTTAGAAATTAGAACTGGCAATGCTTAAAGGTAGTGATTGGTGGTCCTGAGAAGTGGGGGAAGGACTGAGTTTGAAGCTGGGGATCAAAGGACTTTAGCTGTGTGGAGAAAATAGAAACCAACGTGGGCCCTCCAGATGTAGAGGCAATATCCAGAAGCAGGTCTGAGAAACAAATGGGTGAAACAGATGACACCTCCCATTGCCCTCTGCCACACCTTCAGGATTTTACTCTTTACTGTGACTATGGAAACGTCATGTGTGGTGAAACGAAAGGGGAACAAATAATAATTCCATTTCGAGGTGCTTTTATTCTTCAGGATAATTTTCTCTCCTAGTCACAAACTCCATCTGGCAAATATTACATCTTCAATATAGTGACAAATTTTGAGCAGAAAATATCAAACTAAATAACAGCATTGGCAGGTTTTTGTTTGTTGGTTTGTTTAATGCTCTTCTTACTTTTTTTGATTCGGGTCTAGTCGAGTGCCTTGCGGAGCCTGATAAAATGTGAAGAGCACTTCCCACTTCAATGAGCAGAGGTGGGGGATCAGAATTGGCCACCTCAAAATGTCTCTTTACCTTGATTATTTTCTCTGAAGAAAGTTTGACCTTCTCCCCCACTAACTGCCTAAAAGGATTTAAGATAGAAGGCCTGTCCCCAGGACAGCCCATCACCATAGGTAACTCTGGGTATCGATAGACTGGGAGGGTCCTTGCTAAACCCTTTCTTATCAAAGTTCTGTTTACCAAACATGTACATTTGTAGGGGAAATCTCCACTTGTAAAGGTGTCTCCCTCTCTGCACTAGCAAGAAGTGGGGGATGACCTCATCTCTAGAAACTTGTCAATGTGGAAGGTGAGGCCTTAAAAACTGCATAACAACCTTACTGTGCTTTTCTGGTAATATCCCACGACTGACCCACCCCCAACATCCTCCATTGTTTTCCTATTTAAGAGGAGAATCTCCCCCATTTTGTCAAGAAGCTCAGTTTCCCTGGTCTCTCCACGTATAGATGTCATACAGCTTTGTTTGATTTTCTCCTGCTATCCAGTCTCATGTCAATTTAATTCATAGCCCATCCAGAAAGGACCCAGAGTGGGTAGAGGAAAGTCTTCCTCCCCTTCACAGACAAAACTAAATTTGAATTAAGTTCTCCCAATCATTGGCTACATAACCCAGAAAAAAATAATTTCATGTCTTTGAGACATAGTTCTTTATCTGTAAAATAGGACTGATGATAGATGTCAGGTGGTTTGTTATGAAGATTAAATAAGATGGTGTATTAATAGCATTTGATATAAGGCCTGTCACAGTAGACAAAGTGAATGCCAGCTACTAATATGTCTATGGAGCTGAATATGTTCCATTTGTCCTTGTTCTCACCTTAATTTTGGAGACAATAAATTTAAACATCTGTTGATTAACATGTTCCATTTACTAAGTTCTTGATAAGTTAAAACTAGAACAATATTTCTACTTCAAGCATATGCCAAAAAAGGGTGATCATAGAAGCTCTGCTTCAGGTGCTGGTTAGATCATTTCAGTCCATCCTTCACACTAAACAATTTCAAAAGCTGAGGTTGAGGTGGCCATAAAAAATAATCAGTTTGAGGGCGTTGGAGAGCAACTAGAGACGTGAGAATCTGTGGGCTGAGATCCAGGAGAAGAGGGAAGCCAAGAGAGGTGAGCCCAGAATGTGAGACTGCTTTCTGCCTCAAGGTGGTTGTCAGTTTCAGAAGCAGAAGCTGAGAACATGAAATGTTTGGTTTTTAAGGGCTTTTAGAACAGCTGATATATTCATAAGATACAACATTGGCAATGTATACAAGGAGGAGGGCAGGGAAAGTTTCCCTCTCACTCCTTTCTCCATATACCGTTTCCCCTTCCAGGAGGCAACCAATATTACCACTTTCTCATGTATCCTCGTGTATCTGAAAAGGAGACTATTCTCGTAGCGCAAAGAGAGACATGCTGGATGTATTTTCAAGGAGTGGCATGGCGGATCCATCAGAGCTGCTTTATCGCTCAAATAAAGCTACTGCTTAGGTTAGCTCCTTTCAGCCAATATTCTTAAATATTTGTTTAAAATATATTGAAACTAATTTTTAAATAAATATTGTATGCAGACACCAACCCACTTATTTACTGCCATCCACTAGTCAATGTCACAAAAAATTTGTGAAGTATTTTCTATAAGTTTTGTAGTTTTCTTCTCTTTCCAGCTTTCTTTTATGAGTTTTCTGAACCAGACAATTTGCGAGAGCTATCATAGACACTGCCTGTGGGTCTTGCAAAAATACTCACTGGAGATATGTTGGCATAATGAGGGCTTCCTAAAACTCCCGCTAGAATTGCTGTCTACAGTGGGCAGAGTAGGGTCAATTTAACTTCTTCTCAGTGTTAGTTGTATCTGAAAACCTGAATTAATTATAATTTATTCCAGTGATGACTTAATCCTGCTCAAGTTATCTTCACACTGTTTTAATTAATATTCTTGTCCAAATTTATGCCTTTTTATTCCTCTTTTATATTTTTATTTTACCATCTACCTTTAAAGTAGAAGCCTCCTGTTTTTATTTCCCGTCTCATTCTATTTTTCCTATCTATTGAGTATTTTTAATTCCTATCAACCTTTATTTTTAACATCAATCTGCATTTTAAATTTTAATTTATTCTATTTTAAAAATTCTTCTTAGCCTTTGAATTTTTGTCCCCATTCCTTCATTGTTTATGGTCTGTGCTTATTATCGATTTATCTGTATAAGAAAGAAGTACCAGAACTCAGTCAAAAAGAGGCATGGTACTACAAGTTTAAGGAAATTGATTTTCATTAATGATAATGTGGAAAAGCAAAATTTGGAGGGATAGTCAACTGGTATCATCTCCAAGTTTGTCTTTGTTACTGATTTTAACCACCGAATTTAGACTTTCCAGAAGAATTATGGCTTGTTTATCTCAATTCTTGTCTAAGGTCGGGAACTACATTTCCCAGAATCCCCTTTCCTATATGGTTCCAGGTTAGAATTGGAGAAAAGGAGAATTTGTATGAGATTTGGAAAGTAAATAATATTGAAGCCATTATGCTCAGAAGGTCATTGTTGTCAGACTGGGTGACGGTAGAGGCACAGATGCCCCGTGAGTCTGCTCTTATAGACATCTAAAGTGGTGTCTTGAACATATGCCCTTACTGTGCAACCAGAACAATATAGCTGCGTGGAGTACTTTTGAATGTTGCGTTTTAAGAGAGAAATACCAAGGGAAACAGTATGGGAAAATAAAACCACTCAAGTCTGTTCTCCCTTCCATGTCTTGCCTCTCTTGCCACCTGCTGGCTCTCCCGACCAATAGCAGCCCCTGCCCCTCACTTGACACTTAGCTGCAGACCCAGAGGTGATAGTTACACAGGGGCAACTGTTTCCCCAGAGGTGACAATTTCAAGAGACCTCTCCATGAGTGCTTTCTCATGAGCAGTCCCACAGTGACAAGTCGTGCTAGGCTTCCTGGACTCCTCTGCCAGCTCGTTTGTCCACCCACACCGGTGCTCCAGGTGGAATACTTCTCTGATCTTCTGACTCCCTTTCAGACCTTCACTTTTGCAACTCTTGTATCTGTGTAAGGTCTAATTCTAATAATAAATCCCTTCTTCTCACTATATTTACAGTGGCGGTTTTCCTACTGATACACTTTGGAATCTTTTGATCTTTCTGCTCTGCTGTCTTTATTGCTTCAGCAAATAAAGTCTTCCATCATGGCTGCAAAATGACCACCACAACAAGCATTATGTCCTCACATGATGTTGCCCCAAGCAGGAAGCAGGGGCATTGGCACTAAAAGACCCTTCTCCCTACATTCTTCTCCCAGAAGCCTCTAGCCGAATTCCCCTTAAGCCTCACCAATCAGAACAGGGTCATGTACCTTTCTCTGCTCCCTGACAAAGGGGTGGGATTGCTGAGACTGGTTTAAACCTGTGGTTCTGCTCACTGGCTCCCAGGATAACCTGGAAAACTTTTAAAACATATTGTCACCTGTACCCAACTTGCAGTGATTCTGATTTAATTGCTCTGGGGCGGTGTCCTGGCATCAATATTTGTAAAATTCTCTCACGGGGTTAAGGTGCGGCCACGGTTGAGAATCATGGCTGAAATCAAACATGATTCATTCTCTGGAGCTGTTGCACAACAAACAAAATCAGGGTTCTGTTCAAGGAAGAAGGTAGAAATGGCTGTGAGATGGGCAATCAAGAGTGTCAGGATATTTTTTTATCTATATAGATGATCTCATCTAAAGATGATCTATAGAATAGATAGAAATATGACTAAAATTCCTACCTGGTTTGCGTCATATAACATCACTAAGCACTACCAGATTCTATGTAAGTTATTTGATGCATATATTCCATTTTTACTGACTCCAGGAATGATAACAGGACAGCTATTCTCCCATTCCTCAGTTACTTGAGGAAAAGCCTTCCCGAATGCCCTACCAAACCGTGTTGCACAGGGCTCAAGAAATAACTACTCCTTAGTCGGGCACATAAAATTTTGAAAAGCTAAATAAACATATGAATCCCTTATCAGGAGAAATCTTAAGTGATTTTCAGAAATTTTACCTAGTCTTGTGAAGGATTTGGCAAAAGATATTCCAGTCACAGAAACTGTAGAATGCTACAGGAGTTCTGAGGCTGGCAGTAATCAGAATCTCCCGGTCCAGCTCTATCTTCGCCAATGGTACTTTCGCTAAGAGCTGCAGAGAGAAAAAAAATACAACTGTGAAGGTAAGAAATTGTGTGTTCCAATATGCAGGTTGCTAGAAGAAAAGGAAACACACCAGAGTCCTTAGTTTTAGGATTTAGTCAGCTATTAAGAATATTGGTCACCGGGAGTCACACTCCAGAGATCTATCGCTTCTGACGTATTGGTCTGTGTACCCCGGCACTCATTAGCATCATAGCTTTCGGTGGACCAGTTCTGCAAGGATTGGCAAACAAAGGTCACCTTTTTTAAAGGAAATCATGCTTAATCGGTGCCTGAAAATAGAAGAAGCTGCCGGCTATACCTTACTGGGTGACAAGTTTGCTTTCATCTTATAGAAAGAATATTACTTTAAAAATTGTATATGTTTATTTTTAAACAGTCAATATATTCATGATTCAAAATTTAAAAGGAACACCTATAAAGTCATCTTACAAAACAAAACACAAACTTTAATCTGAACACGTCTCCATTACTAACTACCAATTTCCAGAAGATACAAAAGACAGAGGAGCATGTACAGTGATACCACGTGAGTGCAGTCGGCAACATCCAGAATTTGGGAAATTCTACAGGACAAATAACCCAATGTCTTCGACAGATAAATTACAAAGGAGAAAAGGGTAATTGAGAGAGAACCTACAAATAAAAGAAACATGCCAACCAATTGCAATGTGTGGAATTTACGTGACTCTTAAATTGAACAATCTGAAAAAAGAGACAATCAGGGAAATGTGAAGAGTGATTGGATACATTGAATCCTTGATGATATTAAGCAATTACTGTTAAGTTTTAGGTGTGATAAAGATATTGTGGTATGTTTAGAAAAGATAAATTATCTTTTAGAAATGCACACCAAAATATATTCGATGAAATGATACTATATCTGGCAGTTGCTTCAAATAACCATTATGGCGGGGTATTGATGTATTAGGTATCTATTGCTACACAACAAATTATCCCCAAATTTACCAACTTAAAACAATAAACCTTTGTCTCATAGTTTCTGTGAGTCAGGAATCCAGAAGCAGCTTAGCTGGACGGTTCTGGCTCTGGGGCTCTGTAGTCGTCTGAAAGCTGGAGGATCTGCTTCCACGTTTACTCAGTGGTTGTTGGCTGACCTCAGGTTCTACTGGCTGTAGTTAGATGCCTCACTTTCTTTACTCTTCATAGGCTGCGTGGGTGTTCTCAAGATGTGGCAGCTGGCTTCCCCCAGAACAGAGCCCAAGGTGGAGGCTGCGGTCTTTTAAAACCTAATCTCAGAAGTGACATACCACGACTGTGCCATATTCTATTGGTCGTGCAGGCACCATGAGCCAATCCTGGCACAATACAGAAAGGGATCACTGACTGGTATAAATACCAAGAGGTGAGGCTCATTAGGGGCCATCCTAGAAACTGGCTACCTGATTAATCCAATGTTTTGTGGGCTTAAGCCATGCCTCCATCCCTCCTCTGACCTCTGTAAACCCAAACTGTGACTAGTGGACCATAGAGGTATTTCTGGTCTCTGGTTTCCGTGTAAGTTCAGAGTGATTGTCTAGTATGATTCCCAGAAGTTCTAGGAATTTCCCTTTCCTCAGTGCAGAGTCAACCAATAAACAGACTCTAGGGAAGGTTTGAGGGAAGATTCACCATTAACACTGATGGAAGAGTTGCAGGATCCTTTAAAAAGACCAGGCCCAACAGGCACATGAAAAGATGTTCCACATCACTAATTCTTAGGGAAATGCAAATCAAAACTACAATGAGATATCACTTCACACCTGTCAGAATGGCTGTAATTAACAAGACAAGAAATAAGCGTTGGAGAGGGTGTGGAAGAAAGGGAACCCTCATACACTGCTGGTGGGAGTGCAAACTGGTGCAGCCACTATGGAAAACAGTATGGAGATTCCTCAAATAATTAAGAGTAGAACTACCATATGATCCAGCTATTCCACTGCTGGGTATTTTCCAAAGAACACGAATACATGAAAGTGTAAATATATATGCACCCCTATGTTCATCGTAGCATTATTCACAACAGCTAAGACTTGGAAGCAACCTAAGTGCCCATCGAGGGACGAATGGATAGAGAAGATGTGTATATATACACAATGAAATACTACTCAGCCATAAAAAAGATGAAATCTTGCCATTTGCGACAACATGGATGGACCTAGAGGGTATTATGCTAAGTGAAATAAGTCAGAGGGAGAAAGTCAAATACCATATTATTTCACTCATAAATAGAAGATAAAAACAACAACAAACAAACACATAGAGAAAGAGATTGAATTGGTGGTTACCTGAGGGGCAGGGGGAAGGCAGGAGGGTGAAAGGGGTGATTGGGCACATATGCACGGTGATGGATGGTAAGTAGTCTTTGGGTGGTGAACATGATGTAATCTATACAGAAATCGAAATATAATGATGTACCCCTGAAATTTATGTAATATTTTAAACCAATGTTACCTAAATAAAAGAAAAGACCAGGCCCTCCTCAGACTCTGAACTGGCTTTGATTTTGGAATTGGGTAAAAGATCATAAATCCCACTATAAGGACTTGAATTATGCTTTCTGACCAGAAGACCTATAATTTTCCACCTATATATATATGTCAAGTGGCACCTTAGTAACCTGCCCATCTATTTCATTTCTAGGGATCTTATGATGAATTAGCCATCACTACAGACCCCGGGGACAAAACACTCTAATTACCATTTCCTCCCTGTGGCTTATTGTTGTAATTTCACCTATCTTGTCTCTGACAGTCCAGCACTGTCACCTGACCTCTGACACTTCAAGATCTTATTATTCCCCCGGAGTTGGGCAACCCAATTCCTTTGTGGTATCCTGCAACATTATTTCTTGTTTACAGAAGACTCCCACATACAGGGCTCACCATGCATGTTGGTGTCATCATCCTTAACCATCCTTAACCTATTACTTAATGCCTTGGTAAGTGGCAAGTCCTCTGGGTCACCTCAGAGGCTATGGTTCAGTTGCACATAATAGACCCATGTCAACATTCCCCTTTTCTTTAGCATTCGAACAGCTTTCTCTAAAGCAGTGCTTCTGAAAGGGTTTTCCTGGGACCAGCAGCAGCACCTGAGAACTTGTTAGAAATTCAAATTCTCAGGCCCCACCCTAGACCTGCTAAATCAGCAATTCTGGGGTAGGGTCCAGCAATCTGTGTTTTAACAAGCCTAAGTTTGAGAAGCACTGTCTTAGTGAATAGGCTAGAATAACCATTTTGACTGCTCTAGTCTCAACACATCTTAAAATTTCTCATATTTCTGACTTTCAAAAATTAAAATAAGTTGTAGTTCAGAGGAAGGAATCACTAATGCCGGGCAAAACCTAAAAACATAATTAAATTGTGGAAAGAGGTAAAAGAAATAAGATATTGGAAGGGCTATAAAAATAATAAATTATGTTACTTTCTATTGGGTTTGGGAATTTATTTTTGTATATTTCAGGTAGGATAAGAAGATCACCCCGTGAAGTTTCAGCTTGATTGCAAAGGAATCGGGTACTATTTGGTTTTGTGAACTAGCTCTCTGTTAACTGTTCCTGTGCTTACCACACCACGGGGGAAATGATTAGTTCTCTCGAGCGAGTACAAAGCAGGAAGGGAAGCAAGATGCCCCTCGTTAACTTCCCAAAAGCTGAAACGTACTGAGAAGCAAGCTGTCTCAGAAGTGAGAGTGGCGAGGCCTTCGACAAAATAAGTCACCAAGTAAAGAATTTTTCTTTTAATATTTAACCAATATGTCACAAATGCTTGGGATTGATGACATTATATATCGTCAACAAATGAAAAGTTACTAGCTAGTTTTGCCTAAATTGTCTAGTCATAAAAGATGAAATTTTCAAAGAAAGAAAAAACAGTAAATCAGAGAAGCAGTCTCCATTGATCGTACTGTCAAGGCTGTCAGAATTAAGTCATTATAGCCTTTTTTCATCCATCAGGAGGTAGAATTAGTGGGCAGATTTATTTTCCAAGTAGAAATTGTTGGTAATTTTAGCTCCTCCACAAGGAACAACCTGATTTGTATGTGTGACCAGTCAGGCAACTCACTGCCAAGGCTTGCTTACACTTGGAAGGTCATCCTGGCAGGTTTTTGCTGTTGGAGCTGCACTTCTGGGATGGGTTGGAGTCTGAAGCACCAATGGGCCCTGTCAAACCCAGCAGTGTTAATTCTCGTCCACAGCATATGTATCAGGCATAACTACAACTATCATTTAATTAACGTCTACGTATTTGCTTCTTAGAATCTGTGTTTTAATGGCATTCACCTGATAGCTACCCATGAAAATTATTTGAATTTACTTGTGTAGCAGGGGCATTTTAACAAACTTCTTTTGCAATCCAGAACCTTTAGAGAGAGGTTGTTTTTGTTTAGATACACTTTTTTTTTATTATGCTCTACTCAGCAGTTGGAGTTGAAGTTGTGATCTGCTAGTCTAAACCCAGGAAGGCGGAGATCGGATTTGCCCTCCTCGTCTTCAACGCCAAATACACGGTACAGAATGTTCATTCCGTGAACATCTATGGAATTCAGGCACTATTTCCTGAGTGTAGTCAATGGAAGAATTCAGGAGCTCTCTCAGGGCTAGAATTTTGCTTCTCGTCTTGCCCCTCAGGCCCAACAAACAACAGAGACTCTCTACTACTTTCTAAAAAGAAAAAGCGCTTCTTTCTTAGAAAAATATGTATGTGTTGAATTGACAAAAAGCATCTACTAATCAAATTTGGCATTTAATACTTAAATAAATCCTAGCAAACACAAGTCGTATACATAAAACACTAACTAGTGAAAACAGAACAGAACAAACTGTCTTACCCGGCTGTTTTCTTAATATGTTGTCTGATTTCCTCATGATTGAATTCAGATTAGGGAAATACCCTGGCAGAGATTTGCCTAAAACACTGTTCCTTGCAAAGGAAACAGGAATTTAAACATGTTGAAACTGGGGGCAAGCCTCATTGCGGGTATTATCATGTTACAGATTCTGCATTATGAAAATTAGAGAAACCAACTAATGAGTTGTTTCCCTCAGGCTGGATTCTCGGTTGACAAGAAATGGGAGTTATTCGTGAAGTTCTGTGGGATCATCTTATCGATGGTATTGGTGGCCGTCTAGTGTGAGCAGGTTTTTAATGAAAACAGACAACTTAATAAAAGAGTTATAGAGAGTCCCATTAGGGGGACCCACCCAGGTCCCATTAGATCAAATGGGAACTGAACTGGGATGCTTACTCTTTCAGACTAGGGGCTCTTTTTAGCTGTGCATTCATTATCTGAGTCTCTATGTAAACTAAATTCTAGGGAAGCAAGGGTATAATCTTTTCATTAATGAACATCCACTTATAAAATTAGTCTTTTCTGTAAGTATTTCTCCCCAGTTAACACTAGTAGTATCTATTACCTCCAAACCCCTTTGTTGGTCATTTTCTTGGCAATCAATGAAGCCAACAACACAACGCAAACATAAGCAACTGAAATTTAAGTTTAAGGATTGTACAAAGTCAAGGAGTGATGTCGGATAACTCAAATCACAACACAACTTATCATCAGATGAGGATCTGGTAGAGTCAAATCAATTAAAAATTTTTATATAGATGCCATAGTAGATGCTTGAAGACAAAATTATCTCAAAAATAACCAATTGATAAAGGTCTTTGGAAAACTTAGAGTCTTGGAATATTTTTGCAAAAACGATCAACTGTGTGATCAGAGTGCATACGTCAGAAGTGAAATGGATGTTACGTTGTTCGATCTTACCATTTTGTTGGAGAAACTATATTCCACTCCCTCTGAAATCACTCGATTCATTAAATTGAAATTGAATGAATGAGCTGTTTTATGTTAGTGTAGATTCTTCCATTGTCACTTAAATAAATGTGTTTGCCTATCAGTTTAGATATTTTTATAAATGGATAATGTCGTTTTCCCAAAATGTGTTCTGCACAATACTGTAGTCCCAGTTATCTGTGGAAAAAGGAAATTCACAGAGTACAGGACATTTTCTGTCTCCTACTCTTTCTCCCTTCTGCTTGTGCCCATGGGGCTGATCTGTAAGGACTACAGGTTCCTTTGCCCTCTGCCTTCCCCTGGGGTTTGGCTAAAGGAGAGGAGGGCTGAGGGGGAAGGGGAGACTAGCAGGACATGAAAGGGGGAGGGGATATGAGGCTAGGTATTTATTTCTGGGTCTCTTACTCCCTCCTGCTGGATTGCACTAGTTAGTTGGCTGTCTTCCCTCTGAGGTCACAGATTCTGTGAGGCAGTCCAGTTCTGTCCAGTTCAACTACTACCCCCCCCCCCCCCCCCCCGTCTCTTTAGGCCTGGAGGTGGTAGCAGTACTCCAGTCCCCCTTGTTGGCTTCCCTCTATTAAATGTTTCTCAATTACCCACTGTGAGTGTACCATCTGCTTCCTTCTGGGACGCAGATTATACAATGGTTAAATATATTGCCCTCCTGGAAAGATTCAAAATTCATATTAGCATATTAAAGGTTCTCAATAATGCAGCAGTAAATAACGTCAAAGTTTAGCTGAGTGTTTGCCAAACTTATTTATTCACAGCACCATTTTTCTAACAATATATGTAAGAACATCCCTTGAACAACACACTGGATTATAAAATCCTTTGCCTTAAAGTATACATAGCCAAGTTTAATGGTTTAGTCTTGATGACTGAGGGTAATCATTATATCTAATTGTTCTGTGCTGTGAAGCTCTGACGGCCTGAAGGCCTAGAGGTAAAAAGCCTAAGGCTGTTGGCCATAGCATTGATGTGTCCCAAATGGCTGTGCTTTTTGAATTCAGTTTAGCTTTTATGATCCACATCTCTCAGTGTCAGGCTGACAAGTACATCTTACCCACGTGCTTCTCTCCCGTGCTCTGCATCTTATTTACCACGTCTAGTCTGGCAGGAAATCGAATGACCGAAGCTAGCTAAAGTTACATCTAAAATAAGATTAAATAGGTTTAAATAAGTGCCTATAATTCCCTAATAAGCACACTTTGGTGCCTAAATTTCATGACATGTATTTTGGTTGCTTGGAAACTTTACCCCTTTACACTTGAGATTTCAGTTATGTAGGATGTTGCTCTGGATGTACTCTTTAAAAATAACTCCACTCCAAATATAATATATACCTGAAACTTATGTAATGTTATAAAGCAATGTTACCTCAATAAAAGATACCAAACCACCCTATAAACTCTCCTTTGGTAGCGATTAATGCTGAATATTTCTGGCTTTTCAGCACATGACAGAATTGCATTTCCTGTGCTGAGTGGCTCTGTGGCCAGTTCTGACCATAGATGAACAGAAGTGTTAACGTGTGATTTCTTAATCAAGAGCTTAATTCTCATGGGAGACACTCGAAAGCTCCTTCTGCTTTTGTCAGCTAGCACTTTCCAGAGTATTCCAGATGCTCCATCAGTGTGGGTCCCAGTGATGGATATGAAGCTTAAGTGACAAAAAAACCTAAGTCACTTCCAGGGTTGGTTGTTTCTGCAGCCTATCCTGACTTACTTCAAAAATAGAAAATGGTTCAATCTAAATGAAAAAATTTATGAAATCACAAGGTATTTACAAAGAACAGTTTGTTTTTAAGGAAAATGAGAATGAGTTCCATAGGCAGTTCAAGAACTCATGTAAAAGCTGTAACAAATGGTTACATAAAAAATGGTCAGGCATATATAGTCACAGCTGTAGTGGAGTCACACAGGTTTGAACCCCTGGCCTCCACTACTTCATCAGCCAGTCATCTAACTGGAGGCTCAGAGCCCTTATGTATAAAATTGGGACAATCTAGGATTAAGATAATCAAATTATGAAAACTACCTGACAATATGATTCTTAATAAATGGTAACTACCATAATAGCTAATTGACTGATTAGTCTGGCAATATATATCAAATTATAGAATTAGTTAATTCATTCATAATGCATATAATTAGCTTAATTCATTGAAGGCAAATATGTATTCTTCCTTTGCTTCCATTCCAAGATTCTACTTAGGCTAGTTATCCCAAACATAATGCAGAAACAGTGTCAGACACTTTTAAGCCAGAGTCTTTAATTTTCAGTTCAGGTGTTTATGGAGGCATACATACATTTATTCAAGGAATCACGGAATGTATAGTATAACCATGAACGGCAAACACTACTTCATGTATTTTTTTCAAAACTGTAATTTTATTGTCTACATGTAAAAAACGTTTACTTATGCTTCCACTTCCCTTTGAAATCACATTGCCTGAAGTTCCAATAGAAGGCATTCTATTACGGAAAGGGCTGGGGTACTCACTGGTGACCCAAATCTGGTGGCACCCTCTTCTACTCTGTCATATTCTTAAATGCCCAGCAAACAGTAGAAATTTATCGATGAATACAATGGCGTTTTAAAACAGATCCCAGAGACTGAGGCTGAGGCGAAATTGAGGGACCACAATTATCATTTTGAGGTGCTCTGGCTGGAAGGAGGATGTGACTAAATGTGATAGCTTGCCCGAGCTGGATGCTTCCAGGCACGGAGTTGTGTGAAAGTGTGGGAATAAAAGAGCATTGTCCTAGGATAACGGGGCATAAGGAGGAATAATAAATGAAGGTTGCAGTGCACTGCAAAATGACCAATGGCACTAATTTCTAGGTTTTTCCTTCAACTAAATGATTGCATTGTCTCGTTAGGATTCAGTAATTGCATTATTTACATGTCAGCAACATTATGGATATTATAGACAAGCGTAGTCAGCTAGTCATTATCTACATCATCCTATTGAGGGAAATTGTTATCCAAAACTAACCTTTTAGACCACCACCTGAAACTTCTCGTATTCAAGACCTCAACTTCTATTTCTACTATTTCTACTTTAATTCTTGTTAGATGGAAGGAATCCACAGGATATATTATGATTCCCATAATTAGTCATATTTACAAGATAGAAAATATTCAGATAAACAGCAAATCTCATCATATCGTATACTGTACAGATGAGGTTTATATAGTAAACTGATTTTTAGCACCATACCTACAATCCAACACTGCAAGCAAATTTTTCAAATTCAAGGTATTTTTCATTAACCACGATGGCACCTCCTCTCAATCAACGCAAATGCTGTTTCACGGGCTGTGATAATAGTAATTATTGTGTAGTAATCAATTACACAAAATTATCACAAGAGTAGGCAGTATTAAAAAAAACAAAAGAAAAAACCAGCCAGGTTAAATAACTAGCCCCAATCATGAAAGACCTAGAAGTTAAAAGAACAGGGGCCCCCAGGCCCTCTGGTGCCTTCGGCCTTGGAGGAATGAAATATATTAAGTGTTAAAATGGCACGACGAGATGGAAGCAAATTCTTTAAAACACAAGGTGGAGTATCATTTTTTTACTCAAATTTTGAGTCTTTTACTCAGTTGTAACTGCTATTCAAAAAAAAAAAAAAAAAAAAAAAACCAGACAAGGACATCTGTCCCTTTTAGATTAACATGAGCTATGCAAAGGAAATTATTTCAGAAACTGAACCTTTATTAAGCCCTCACGTGCCAAATACTTAAGTTCAAATTAATTTCAAAACCTTTAAAGGTATGTAACTATTGATTTGCAAATAAGAAAACTGATGCTCAGAAGTTAAGCTGCCCAAAACCAGTTAACTGGAGGAACTGAGCGTCAAGTCCAGGCCTTCCTCTACTCTACACTGTTTCCCTCCTTAGTAAAGGATAGTACAGTGGTTCAGAACTACCTAAACTTTTAAAAAGGAAAGTTTATAATGGAATGCACTTGTAATATTAAACAGTTCTCATGACCCTAACAAATTGTGTCTAAGGAGCTTACTAAAATAAAATGCCAACTTCATTTAATGTTTCATTTGTTAAAAAAACCAAGGACACACTTCACTTCAAATGGCACTAAGTGCAATTCCTATCATCTCCTACAAAATAAGATAACTTGAAGCAAAACAATTTCGATGATGATAAATGCATTTCATTATTTATTTAGATGTTTAAGCTCTCGCACTAGATTTTTACAAGCTGGTGAACACTGACAAATTATTTCTCCCACAGAACTATAACCACACATTCCCAAACAGTATAAATATATGGTTGAACTAACATTAATACACATCACCATTTTATCAATTACATAATAAAACAAATTATCAAGTATCCAAATATTAAGTTACACAGCTCAAAAGGCATATAAAATATTAGATATCTGCTCAATTCATTAGCAGAAACCCACTTCTTTTTTTTGCAAGAGAGGTTGGGAAGAGAAAGAAAAATCACACTTCAAACAAAAATAAGCTGGTAAACAACTTCAGATAAGTATGAAAAAAATTATAAGAATTTCAGAAGTTTTATGATTAAGAATTGCTTTAGCTACAATAACAAAGCATCTCTAACTTTTAAAAAAATATTTACTAAATTAAAGAGCATATTCTACATATTCTGCACAAGACAAAGGCAACATTTTACTAAAAATACTTAATAGCCCCCTCCCATTCTTTTCTCAGGCCCTCCCTGTTAAGTTGCACCCCAAAGTGCAAACATTAAAATTAACTGTAAGGCTTTTTTGTTTGGAGACATTAAAGACATGTGCTTCTGTACAATGTAGATATTCAAAATGGAGGTTTTCCCTAACAGCACAAAATGAGATTTATAGAAAGACATTAAATAATCACTGTAAGACTTGGTAAAAATCCAAAAAAAAAAAAAAAAGTTGAGCAAACCCGATGTACACTGGTATGAATGTGGGAGATGTAAACATAAAGTGAGCAGGCAAATAACCATATAGGCCCTACTTTCTATGTTTGAAATGACTGAAGGAATAAACCACATAAGGTCCAGAGTGTTCATAGTTCCTGGGATTTTAGTTTCTGTTATGATACGAAAAATATACAAGTATTGTGCTGGGTATTTTGGCACCTAATCTTTCTAAATTTCTTATATATTGATAAGATTCTGGCATGGGAATTTTAAAGACATAACTCAATACTGCATGATTTCAGAAAAGGTCAATTTGTACAAATGATAAACACATTTTAAATGCTGAACAGCAAGAATCTTTTGCTAAGTGTCCAAATAGGTTGATCGTAACCCAAACAGAGGTTGCAATTCTGTCAAGCTTTGTGGCCTGGTAAAACTGCTTTTTAATACTCCTATGGAAGCTTCATAAGACTTATTCACAAAGCCAACATGTTGGCTACTATGTACGGTAACTTAAGTCCTGTCTCAAGCTCCACTCAAGGCGATGGCAGCAGGCACCCTAGTTTTTTATTGAACGCAACAGTTGTTTCTATGACCATTGGAGTCTTTGAAGCGCAGCCGCATTTTAGGACGGTACTTTTCCAAATACAAAAGCTGCTTGCTGTTAAAGGCCCCACGCCGCTTTCTGGAAGGAAAAAAATGAAAGATTAAGTCAATAAAGCAAAATCTCTCTAAATTAACATGTACTGTGCTATAGGCAATAATCACCTCTCTTGTGGCAATTTATCTTTTGATTATTACACTGTGACTTAACGCAGAAGTATGGACAGGCATACAGGTGTAAATGGAAAAAGGGTAGTAAAAAGATTTTCTAAATCTTTTGAGTGGTGGTTACAACGGTCAAAATTTATGAATCCATTTATATGAAGTTCAACAAAGGACAAAACTAATATATGGTACAAGAAGTCAGACAGACGGCCCCTGGTGGCAGGGAAGATGACTACAAGGGCACAAGGGCACTTTCTTTTTCTTTTTTTTTTTTTTTGTGAGGAAGACCAGCCCTGAGCTAACATCCACTGCCAAACCTCCTCTCTTTGCTGAGGAAGACTGGGCCTGGGCTAACATCTGTGCCCATCTTCCTCCACTTTATATGGGATGCCGCCACAAGGGCACTTTCTGAAGCCATCAAAATAGTCTACATATTGTACTACTGGGTGGCTGTTACTGTCAACTCCTCTACCTTTGAGACCTGTGTGTGTTATTGTATATTAAGGCAATAAAAAGGCAAATAAGCAACATATTCAGTTGAGAATTTAAAGCAAAACAATAATTCAAACAATTATCACTGGTTTAGAATCTTTGTAGTATTAGCATCTACATGGAATGCCGAAAAAGATCTTTATTTCCTGGTTTTAACACTATTGTAAAAATGAACATAATGGTCAGATGGGCTGTCGGGGAAAAATTGTTTTCATAGGTATATAATTAAACTCACATTCAATGAGGAAATAGAAAGAATGCAAATAAAAAGGAAATTCATCAAATACTTACTGTCTTATGAACTGTACTGCATCTTCATATTTCATCCCACCTTCAATTAATGCTAGGGCAACAAGCACTGGAGCTCTGGTAAGGGAAGAATTTTGATAAATCATTTTTTCACAATCAAATCCGAGAAAATTCAACACAGTCATGCACTGCATAAGGACTTTTTGGTCAATGACAGTCTGCATATACAACAGTGGTCCCATAAGGTTAGTACCATATAGCCCAGGTGTGTAGTAGGCTGTACCACCTAGCTTGTATAAGTACACTTTATGATGTCCACACGACGACGAAATCTTCTCTAACGACACATTTCTCAGAATGCATCCCTGTCATTAAATGATGCATAACTACTCCAAACATTCCCCAATCCAGAGTACTATTATTTATCACACTTCCTATGTAAGGACTAACTGTAGTAAATGTTGACTTTATGTTAAAAAATTAAATAAATATCAGTATTCCCATACCAAACCAAGATTTTTATCTAGAACCAAAAATGAACTATGCCCTTAACTATTACAATTTAGTCTAGAAGTTTAGACTTATATTATTGGAGGGCAATCTTGAAAAAATTTAGGGAGGAGGGTAAATTTTGACAAATGCAGACCATTTTCCCTGAATTCTAAAAAAAAAAAAAGCATTTGTTCTTAAATATCACAAAACTCCTTTCCTAAAGATCTTCTGGAGAAGTCTGCTTTCTCTGTTTTATTATCAATGAGATTGCAACACAGTTGCAGGCCAATACCCCCAAGGGCCATTGATTTTCAATTCACTCTTTTCCACCAGAACTTTTTTTGGGTAGGGGTGGAGGGTGGTGGTGGTGATTTACAAATATGAACACGCATATTTTGGCACTACTGGGTAATGAGTTTCTACTGAATCAGAATCTCTAGGATCAGAACCCTAAATCAGAAGTACAGCATATGCAATGCAGACCACTTTAGAGAATTCACAATCCCTTTTCCCAATGAGCTTGGACAATGGTTCCAATACCATTGACACAACTAGCACACACGACTAATCTGTAAGTAATTTTGCCCACAGAGACAAGTGTAAATTGCAGGCATAGCATTTGTTAGTTCCAGCTGTACTGGAATACATTATTCTGCTACATTCACCTACTTTTTAAATTTAGTTCAGTAAGTAATCTAACAAAGCAAATTGATTCACAAAGTGATAACTGAGTCTTTACTGGGGTCAAAATCGAATTTTTACTAAAATTAAGACCAATACCATTACATGGATTTAAGAAATTCTCTTACCTCCCAAGGCCTGCAACACAATGAACAGCAATACAACAACCAGGCTCTTCACGAAACTTAATTTTCACAAGACTTAACCAGTCATCAACAATCTGATTGGATGGTGGTGCGCCATCATCAAAAGGCCAATCCTAAGTCAAGAATATTTAAGCATTTCAGATTTTTAATATAAACACCACACAAATAATGCTACATTTCTAACACCCAAATGTTTTCAAAAGCATTTTAACATATTTAAGTGTGTTTCATGAAACCCCACTATCAATGAAACGCAAATAAATGCTGAATCTTTATAAAGATCTTTTATTTCAAATCTTTGCTTAGCTTTCCCTTTTATTTGGAAATTAAGATACTGCATAATTTTGTAACAACTTAAAAAATTAAGCTTTTTGAAGTCAGTGGTTTATTTAAATAAACTTTTGTAGCACAGTATCCTAAACACATAGGAACTATTAAATACTTACGAGAACATGGATGCCTTCTTTCTCCACAAGAGTAGTGTCATAAGTTGCTTCACAAACTCTTACTATTGTGGTAACTCCATACTTCTTAAGTTCCTGGACAAAACACACATTAAAAAACAGTGAGGTCTTCATAATCACATCACTACTGCTCACCATTTGTCATTTTGATCATCTCTCCAATAGGTATTGCTAGTTAATAGAAAATCATGGAATAAGTGGTAAATCTCTGTATGTTTAACAGGGAAGGGAAATCGTGTTTTAAATGACAATACTAGACTAGCACAAAGGGAATGTTAAACATCACAGATATTTTTAATAAATTAGAAGTTTCGTTTTTGTTTTAAATCCTGTGGCCCTTCATCTACTAAAGCTGTTTACAATCATGGTAATACTGGCTAGATGGAGAGGAAGCACTAACAAAAGTGGATTAGAAGTAATTCAGGGATGAAGGTAAACAGAACCAAAGGAATCATTAACCACTTGACTCATCTGACTTGAATCAATTATACTAACTACTTAAACTTTTTGCTCATTTGCAGTACAGTGTGTAATTTAGAGCCTCAAAAGCATATTCAAAGACGCAAATCCCAAAAATACAGTGTAAAAAACCCCACACCATTTCAAACTACAGGTTTAAGACTCATAATGCATTATTAATTATAAGTCTTGCAGCATTTAAAAAACATATAGATGGTAATCAAAAATAAAAGTATTTCTAGATCTGGGAGGCCTAGTTGTTGTTTCTGAGCATCTGCAGATATTCATATAATAAAATGTGTATGCATCCAAATAAATTACTCAACATTACATCCTTCCTCGCAGTCACAGGGGTAGGAAGTGAAAGAGCTCATCTAGCAACCACCAGGAAGAAGCAGAGTTAATGGCTGAAAATTTGATTCTAAGTATCAAATGGGGTCAAGACAAACTAACCCTGGTTTACAGTATGAGTCACTAGGCTAAGTGGATATAGGAACAATTCATAACTGGCAGCCTTCCTCCTATAAATGTCTTATAAGATAAGCGAGAGCCATATTGTTCTACTGTCCACATATCCATTTAAATTAAGCAAACTGTGAGGCATAAACAACTAGATATTAACTTATACATCCAAACTAACTCAAGTACATGTCCTTGTTGAAATATATAAATCAATTTACCTCAAACATAAAGAAGACACTGATATTTCATTTCTGGGAGTTAGAACGGTAGGCATACCATCTCAAATTTTCCAAAACAATATTTATTTTGGTAGACAAAAGGCCCCACTGTTAAACTGCCATCAGTTTAAGACATTAAAAAGTTCCAAACCTTACCTCTATAAACTTGTTTAAGGTCGCGTTGGTTGGATTGTGTGTGATGAGAAATCTCATGTTCTTGTATGTGACTTCCACAGGAGCTGGGCGGTTCATTCGAGCCATGTTAATTTAGTTTAAAAACACTCAACAGGGTTATGAAAGAATTTAAAAAACAATACAGAAATGATGCAAAGAAACCGAGTCTACTTCAATAAACTCCACTTGAAATTCTCAGTGCTTTGAGTATGAAGCTGGGAGCAATGGGAAATGAAATGAACTAACAAGAAGCAGCAATTCTTCAATCCAGTAATACTGAGTGAGGCAACAGAAAGGAAGTGCACTGAGGTTTACCCCATCCAGGTCAGAACTCTGGTAAAATGCTCTGTGGATTTCAATTCAACACTTCTGTGTCCAGGTTAACCACTCTTATGGGGGCTTCTTGGTGGAGTAGTAATGAATTTCTACAGTTCACTTGTCTGCATAGAGGTCGTGCTGTGCCTGGCAGTAATCTCCACTGCCCTTCAGAAACTCCATAAATGTGTGACCAAGAACACCACAGAACTGCTGTTTAAAAGAAAAAGAGAGAGAGAAAAAAAGTTGTTTTCCAATTCAAAAGGAACATGTTATGCTTTTATAGTATTTAAGTGCATAACTATCTTTTCAAATTTGGGCCCAAACTACCTTTTCAACTTTTACTTGAACCACAAAAATACAACAGTGATCACAGATTAAATCAATAAGCATAAAGCAAGCACTCAAACAGACTGCTTTAAACTGAAATTACTGATCCAATACAAAGATCCCTTGAAGAATACCACTGTTACCTTTGGTCAATATCTCGTATACATATCCTTCTATTATTTAGTCCTTTTAATAGTTGGTCGTTTGCTTTACATTGTTCTAAACTATATGCACAACAATTCTATATTGATTTTTCCAACAAATAAAGTATTTTTACATATCACAAACTTCATGAATACTTTGATGTTTAGTCTTTGCATAATTTACTTCTTTAAAAACTTAACCAGTATATTCTTAAGAGAAAAAAAAGAAACTAGCTTTCAAAATGCTTCCATATCCACTATCTCATTTGATCATTAACAACCAACTAATTTATCATTCCCTTCTAACAGATTTTCCTCACTTAAGTCTCTGGAAGTTAATCAACTTGTTATGTGAAGTATAATAACGATATATTGTTTATGAATTTTAAACAATTCTCATTTATAACTATGAAAGATATTCATAATTTTAATAATATTGTTTTGTATTTTAAAACCAAAATTTCACTTATCCAGCCTAAAACTGGAATCTAATTCAAAGGGTAGAGGGAGGAGGTGGTAGAGTGGTGGAAATTACCCTGCACTCCTTTCACAGGTCTCAAAAGCAAAGTAACTACCACCACCAACAAATAAATATGTATTTGTATTTCCCCCAAGCTCCCGTTAAAAGGACTAAATTAGTTTTACACCAATATCAAACATTAACTGAATATTCATAGATATTCTCAGAATAGGTACACAAAACATTGACGTTAATCTTCCAAGCAGTTTCTAGGAAACTTATGTACTTGGGAATAGAGACGACTAAGGAATGTTAACAAGAGCACCCAGTGCCAGCCACTGCCCCGAACACTTCAAGTATATGTATTCTCATGGGTAAATGACCAAATAAATTCAAACTATCTGCTCCTATTTTCATTTTACACCTTTAAAGAGAGTTCCATACTAGCTGTAGTTTCTAAAAGAACTTGGCTAAATTTTGAATAACTCATATGGAGATCTAGCAGATCACAGAAAACATCAAGTCAAAAACCCAGTTCATTTTTCTGTCAAAACAAAGAAACTAGCAGCAGGAGTCATTTCTTAAAAGGTCATCCCATAGAGAAGATAACTTCCATTATTCCAAATCTGTTCAAATGAGCCCTCGGAGGTTGTTAACTTCATCTACTTACTAGCTGGGTTAAAAACGAGTGACTCAAGTACCATTAAGAACTTCACTATTACAGTGAATAGATACTGCAGTAATCTAGGAATAATTTCAATGATTCTGTCACCTCAAACCCTAAATATTACTTCCTTACAATCAAAAGTGTATTCTGGCACCTTTCCAATGAATTCAGGAAGTCATTTGTAAAGCTGTTAAAGGCAATGACTCTTATCTCAGTATTCTGATTTCCAGGTAGTATCTTTTTTCAATTGAAAGCCGATTTATGCCAGCGGGAGTATTTCAAACCAGTCTTTCCATATTTAACAGCTAAAATTCCTGTTACAGCTGAGTCTAGCCATATCCCTTCACGTTTCATCAGGAAGTAGAGACAGCAATACAAAAATAATCCATTTAGTGAACTGGTTATTACTACTGAGTGGAGCCACCCAGTGGCGGGGGGAGGGGGGTCGCTTCTACCGAAGTAGGTAAGCAGTGACCACTAATACCTAACACCTTCCTGTTCTGCCCAAGACATCCTCCTAGTCCCATTTCCTCACCCCAGAAAAAACTATCCATGAAGGCAGCTTGGAAATACCAGGGAATTTTTTTCTCCTCGCACTTATCGGTTGCATATAATCACAATCACACACACGTGGGGAGAAGAGCAACTCCTGTGCACAGCTTCCGTCAGTCGGTCAGACTGCAGTCGAGGCACTCAGCCTGTAACCGTTCCGTCACAGCTCGCGGGGAGCTCGTTCCACACCCACTCATACCCATCTGGACCACAGCGAGTGTAACACGCTGCTCACCCCCGAGAATGACCTAGCTTGCCGGTTTTCAACTGATTGATTTACTGCCATCAAACACAATTCTCATAAAGAGAGGAACAGGAAGCATTGCTTCAGAATCTGGATCCCAGGCAGGCCGACGGTTCCAACTGCAGCGCAAGGAACAACTTAATACTCTTGGAACGGTCGAGGCTTCCAGCACAGACAGAAGATAAGCCTCAGGCTGCTGGCTCCGGGTGGCTACCGCGGCCACAGCCAAGGGGAGACAACAGCGCAGCACGCCGGGGGTTTCAGGAGCGCTCTCACTAGCCCCAGTTACAAGGCGCCACCCGCGGCCAGCCCCAGCGCGACGCAGCCCTGGAGCTCCCACGGTGCTCAGACCCGGGCCACCTCCCCCCGACCCGCCCCCGGGCGGGGACAGGCCTCGACTTGTCCCCATTACCCAGCGCCCCAAGTGCGGCGTTCCCTCCGCGACAGCTCGAACCGCCAGGTGGCACCGAGGACGAGGCGGGGCTCTGCGCCGGCGTCCTCACCTGGCCGAGCGCGCGCCGGCCCCCGCGGCGGTGGCGCAGGGACCCGCCCGCGGCGCCCCGCAATCACGGGGCCGGCGCCGAGGCCATCTTGTCGGAGCGCCGCTCCGGCCGCCGAGCACACGGGAGGCCGCACCCGCGCGGCCCCGCGCCCGGGCCGAGACCGTTACCGCCCGCAGGGCGCCCCGCCCACCGCGCCGGCCCGGACCCGGGGCGCCGGCGGGTCGGCCGCAGTGACACGCGCAGCCCGCGCCCCACCCCGGGCCACGTCTCCGCTCCCCGGCGGCCGCGCTCCCCGGCCGCACAAAGGGGCCCCGGGTCCCACCGGGCGCCGGACCCGGGCCGAGGGCGGGGGCGGCGGTCACAAAGCGGCTTTTGTGCGCCCCGCCCGGCCCGCTGCGGCGGCCCCAACCGCCCCCGGCCGCCGCGGCTCCAGGACTCGGGCCGGCGCTCCGCGGCCAGCCGCCTCCCGCGCCCGCAGCCGGCGCCGCCGGCCGGCCCGGGTCCCCGAACCGCGGCCGGGGCGGCGGGAGCGGACGCCGGGCTCCGAACAAAGGCGCCGGCGGCCCGGTGCGTGGCCCGGCCCGAGCGGCGGCGGCGCGACGGATACTCACAGCGATATGTTTACTCATTGAAGATTGTGGCCTAATCATACAGCCGGTCCCGAGGCGGCGGCGACACAGGCGGCGGGGGCGGCGGCGGCAGGGCAGGCGGCGGCGGCGGCGGGCGCGGGGCGGCGGCGGCTCGGCGGGCGGCGGCGGGGGCACCAGACTCTACCATGCAGCGAGCGGCTCCGCGGAGAGCGCGTCCCGAGCCGGCCTGCGGGCGGGGCAGCCAATGCGCGCGCCGAGGCGCCCTTGCGTCACGGGCCCGCCCTTTTATAGCCGGCGCGACGTGCGCCCCGCCGGCCACCAATCGCGGCCGGGGCCCGGGCCCGGCGCCGACGAGCGGGGGCGGGGCCCCGCCCCCTGCGGACGTCAGCGCGCGGCGGCCGCCGCCGGTGCGAACCGGTTGATGAATGGCGGAGCGCCGGGGTCGGCGCGTGGCCCGCGCGGGGGCGGCGGGGCCCGGGGAGGGGCTGGGCGGCCGGAGCCTGGGCTGCGGCTCGGGTGGGAGCGGGGGAGGGTCCCGTGTCTCGGGGCGGGAGGAATCCCGCCGCAAAGCCCAGTTCTCCGGCGAAGACCAGCGCCGAGTGCGCACATGTCAGGGGAGCTGGAAGTTGCCTCCAACTTAAATGCAGTCCCCGCGGGGCTGCGGCCGCGCCTCAGCCCCGACGCCGCTCGGCGGCCTG
Source organism: Tapirus indicus (assembly GCA_031878705.1). Taxonomy (NCBI): domain Eukaryota; kingdom Metazoa; phylum Chordata; class Mammalia; order Perissodactyla; family Tapiridae; genus Tapirus; species Tapirus indicus. The sequence goes on along the minus strand of CM062931.1, from coordinate 54,427,305 downwards.
AAGTCAATCTCGGTCACCTTCGCCGGCGGTTTACCTTGGCACCTGCGCCCCTGCCGTCCCCGTCATCAGATAGTACTTCTGTCGCATGACCGCTGTACCGGTGACTCAACACCTGGAATGCCGGGCCCGAGGCTCGGACACGTGGATACCTGTCGCCGGGGGCCCTTCCGGGCGTGGAGAGCCCTCCCTCGGCGGAAGACGGGAGGGGGTCCCCAGATGCGGATCAAGCCCCCGCTCCCCACCGGCCTTTCTGGTCGCGCCTGCATACTGCAGACGCTGCAGCCGCAGCTGGCTCAGCGGTGGCATTTCGAAATCGCACGCATCCTTTGTATGGTTGCTCACTTGATGTGTTGTCACAGATAATGAAAGGTTGGGCACTGCTAAAAGGAAGCGCTTTAAAAATTAAGACTCTTCGGTTTTGTCAAGGACTGATGTAATTCTTTGCGTCAAAGCTAAAGCTCCCCCTTTTTATTCATTTTCAGTGCTCGTGTGTCACTGTTTTCATAATTTAGGCCTTTAAGGAGTAAAGCCTCATCACGGTTGTTCTGTGCGACACAAGGGCAACTCTGTCATTTATAATCTGAAAACCCTTTCTCCTCTGCTTTCTGGAAGGAGTCAACAGGACTTTTACCTGCTTTGATTAACTCGGTTTTCTACTCACACTGAGGCCCTTTGTTTGCTGGTTTCACTGAGCAGTAGATTGGAGAGGGCTTTAGGGATCAAATTGTGTCTTAGGTCAGTGTACTGCAGCATCTTAGGATTTCTTAGAACTTCTGTTTAGAGACTGTGCTTGCATAATTATTCAGCTTTCTTATAAACATATACTCTGTAAACAAAGTAAGTGCTTAAAAAAAAATTGGATCAGGCTTTTGCAGGAACAAGAGTCAAATCATCTTCATTTTAAAGAAACTGCTTGCCTAGGAAACTTTTGAATCCATCTAAATTAACGAAAACTAAAGAGCTTGAGACATATGTCCCTTCACAAACTACAAACGGAGTATAAGATTTTAGAATCTTAAGGTCTAAAAAAATATAGAAGGATTAAAAGAAATAATCTCGGGGTGGGAGGGGCCTTTCTAAGTAGGTCAGGGAACTCAAGTCACAAAGGAAAAGACAGATTTCATTATATAAAAATTTAAAACTTCTATATGGCAAAAGACTTTTGATAAAGTTAAAATATTAATGGCCCACTGGGAGAAAATATTGACAATGTATCATGGGCAGAATTAACATCATAATGAATAAAAAGCTTGACTAACAAATAGAATAGTGTAGTTAAAAAACACATATTTAATCAGCTATTCTACTCCAAAACTTGGTCGGGACAGTTATGCTAATAGGAATAGTGAAAGTTAACCATATACTGACTTTTCAAAAAATGAATTTGGTGGGACAAGATATAAATTCAGCAAATGTTAAGCAGAGGCAAATCAGTATTAGCCAGTTTTCTTGTAGAACTTGTGGTACGAGTTGTGGGCTTGTCATCCACAGATCCTATAATTATCACAAGCAGTGCTGACATGAAATATCCAGTCAGCTGTGCTCATCAGGCTCTAAAAGCTGGGCTCAAACTTACAAGTGGCCTAATCAACTCCTGGGGGTCTTCGTCTCTCAGGTGAGAGGTACCACCTCGCTCTACTTTGAAAAGGGCATAGTTCAAGCATGAACAACTAGAAAAAGCTTTTGCTGTCGAGAGAAAGGACACACTTTAGACAAGATATAAATGTGATCTTGCTGACCAGCTCACTAAATTCTCTCATGGTAGTCAAGGGCCTGCCCCTCTGGCAGCTGCCATGTTTCTGTGTGTCCTGCGCCACTGTGGTTCCCTGCTGTGACCTGAGGCTGAGGGTGTCTGCTCTACTCAGCCCGATAGTTTTAAACTGCTGATTCTTAGAGAACAGTGGTCCATCCCAACCTTGGTCGGGAGACTCCTGTGTCTGAGGACTTGCTAATCTCTGTAGATTTGCACTGGGAGCATCAGCACCTGTACTAATTAGCAGAAGGTCTCCAGACTGAGCCAACAGGCTTGCAAATAGTGGTCCGGATATCCAGAAGTAAGAGAACACCTCTGAGAGCCAATGCTCCAGAACAAGCCCTAAGATGGAAGACTTCTTCTTCCACTAGACAAGATGCCCAGCTTAAGTTACTTTTCTCAGCAAAACATATGTCCTTGAACTCATCATGGTAGGCAGGGCCTTTCATCAGCATATTCAAAATGCAAAAGCCAACAGTGGGAGATTAAAAAGACCATAAAAGCGTGATGAGGAAGATCTCTATGGGAGATGAATCACTGCAGAAGACAACAAAGCAGCAAATCCTGATGGTGAAGAGCAGAGAAACCCTTACAAGGACGGCAGATCTCCTGGTAAACATTGAATGAGTCCAGTTATACCGGACATATGAAAGGAATGGAGGATTTCATTTCTTTCAATCTCCTCGGATTGATTAGGGCTATGAGTGGTCAGTTGGGGCTTTGAGGAAGGCTGATCAATAAACTTTTAATATAACAAAAGTATTACCATTGTGATGATGGAAAGATCAAATATGACAATAACAACCCAGAAAAAAACACTAGATTGCAAGGTATGATGTGTCAAGTATACTTAATAGAGGCAAATACCCCAGTGGGTGTCTGGCTGTAGTGCAGAGGGTGATCTTAAGTAATGCCCATACTTAAGAAGTCTCCTAAAAATTCAGGGGTACAGCCATGCTCCTCTCACCATTGTGAAAGTTTATTTTCTTTTTGCTGTTATAGAACAGACTATTTTATTTTATATCTCAAATTAATCTTGTTGTGATTGTAAAAAGATGTTAAAAAATGTACAGTATACTTAAATTTCTGTGAACATATAATTTTCAGTGTATAAATGTTGTCTAAAACTAAAGCATGCCCTATGTTAAAAAGTGACTTAGTTTTCTTCCTTTAAGACGTTGATTTATTGTCTTTTTTCATATCCATATATTTTTGTGTATTTATTATTATTTTTTAAATTGAGGTATAATTGACATGTAACATTATATTGTTTTCAGGTGTACAACATAAGGATTTGATATTTGTAGGTATTACTAAATAATCAACACAATACGTCTAGCTAACATCTGTCCCCATACATAGTTACAATTTTTTTTCTTGTGATGAGGATATCAAGTCTTTTTAATAAGTTTGATGAGTAATAAAAACCAAACAGCAATGCCACATCATCATTTCTGTGGGAATTTTAGACAGAAATGTCCAATGAGCAATTAAGCTCATCACAAGCCTTTCAAGGACAAAGTCCATAGGCCAATAGCTGCACTTGAACGGTTGTGTTTTGTATGTGTCAGACACAGAAACTGTTAATCACCCACCCACGTGAGTGCTAAAGATGTAAATATCTTTAGATGAATGAATCCTGCTGGATCAGAAATAAACATTTTATTAAGTCATCAAACCCAATCATTAGAGGTAATGTTTTCTCTGTAAAATTGGTTTAAGCAGTTTTTGAAAAACTTAAAAAATAAAGTCTGTTTTGAGTAACAGTTCTCTTTAGTTAATCTTATGTCCATTTTCTGTCCCTTTACTTTTCACATCTAATTTGAATTAAATATAAACCTGAAAATTGCTTAGGTGAGTATTCAAATCAGACAAAAATGCATTTTCACATTAGAAACCCTGCCCCAGAATATAGTGAGTATTTACTACTGTGGCGGTTCAGCATGCATGTTAAGATGTGATAGATAGATTAGTCAAAAGAATATTCGTCAAAACAGTATCTGCATGCTGGATGGAACTGTTTCCTTGGGACACTGAATGAAGGACTTATTATGAACCTATAATAATTCACAGAGTTTTCATAGCATGCCATTATTATGACTGATTCACATAGTGGTACCCTGAGAAATCTAGTCTGAGAAAACTCTCCTTATTTTTGGTGAACTTCGAAAAATTTTTTTTGCTGTTTTAGAGTCTGAATAAAAATCACCTAGCAATTGGAAATCAGGAGTGCCACAGTCTCCATGTGATTGTTTAGACCATATTGAATTGTGCCACAGTCTGAAGTGAAGCAAAAATAGCTTAGGAAAGGAGAATTTAATCTGGCCACAGAAAGGGAATGGAGTATAAATAAATTTTAAAGGTTGGTTGTGCATGCTATGGCAAAGCTGTCACTTGACAGGTTTAATTTACAGAGCTGGCATTTAGACTGCAGATAATCCAGGCAGACACTGACCTAAGCAGCATTACAGGGATAAGCCTTACATAAGGAGAAATGTTCTTGAACCGTTTCCGGCAAACATAACGACACTTAACAAAAAAGCTACAGTAGTCATGCTTTTTCTCTACCCTAACACAACTGCTTTTTAACTGGGCCTGTTTAACAAACATTGCTATCTTAGTGTATTTCTGTGGCTCGTTTCATCACTGGAAGATACTGAATGAGAAAAAAGGAGTATAGAAGCATTTTGAAATTTCTTGTTTTAAGATAGTTGTCATATCTATCATGCGTCTGTTGAATCCTCAGACATATTAATACATATAGTGGATATGCAACCAATATTTGTTTGGATATGATCAGCTTACTTTCCCACCTGAAATGGTTTTGGGGCATCCCATTCCTAGTTTTCCTAAGTTTTCTTTGCAGGCTCCTCTTACTTTCTCAATCCCTTTAAGGATGGTGTTCACTGGGGTTTTGTCCTGGGGCCTCCTGGCCCCACTCTGCTCACTCCCATAACTTTGGCTATCTACCTTCCCTCCCTCCCTCGTCGACACTTGTTTGTTAAATGCTTCGCATAGGCCAGGCACTCTGCTATCTTATGAGGAACAGCATAAACATTGCTTCTGTCTCTAATGAAACTTACAAACAGATGAGGAAAGAGAAAATACCAAGTAAAAGCAAAGAATATAATTATTGGTTGTAATATGTGCTGTGAGGGAGGTAAACAGAATAGCTGGGGTGACTTACCTGAGAAGAGAAGTCAGGGGTGGTGTCTCCCAGGAGACCCAGACCTAAGTGACAAGAATGAATCAAGGAAAGAAGAGGAGGAGAGAGATATTCTTGGTGGAGGAAATGGCAGTGCAAATACTCCACGTGGGAAGAGTCTGGTGGTGCTCAGGGAGATAAAAGACCCTAGGGGCTGCAGGAAAATAAGAAAAGGAAAGGAAGGCAGGAGCCAGCCTGGAGATCTGCAGAGACTAGATCACACCAGGCCTTCCTTGCAGGCCGGGGTAAGAATTTGGATTTTACTTTAAGGACAATGAGCAACAGCTGCATAACAGGAAATGTACGTTTTAAGAAAATCATTTTTCCTACTCTGTGGAGAATGGATTGGAGGGAGCCCTAGAGTGGAACTGGCGTAATGGGGTAAAAGACTGGAGCTTTCTGACCTTGCTAAATGGTGGACAATGATGGTGTCGACTCTGACGAGGACAGTGGAAATGAAGAAACGTGAGTAGATCAGAGATACAGAAACAGAACTGAGAAGACTTGAATCACAACATGCCCTACGGCTTCCAAAAATTGTTGTCAATGTCCAAACAAAGGTACATGGCCATTATTGTAAGCCTGTTTTATGCTATGGTGCCGAATTTTATAGGCACACTGACAAAAAGTTCCATAATTCACATGACTGTTTTCATTAGCAATGTTTGTAAGGAATAAAGCAGAATTGTAAAAGAAATAAAGGTACTCAAAGTCTGCTTGGAGAAAGGCACTATTTCTGAGGATTTTAGGAACATAGAGGAGTGGGAATTCCTAAAAATTGTATATTTAAGTTTTCATAGAACAATGAAACTCCTGATAGATAACTATAATAGTAAGAAAAGCTAAAATTTATTGTGCTCTTGTTTTCCAAGCTATGCCAAACAGATATTTGCATTTTTTTCTTGAACTTGTGAGAAAAATCAGATTCTGGGATAGAAATTGGTTAAAAAAATCAACACAGTGGGTGATATCCCTTGAGATATCTGCATAATGAAACATCTACATTATAACATATTTATCAGGAATTATATGTATCCTTTCATGACTTTAACAGGGTGAGAATGCTTACTTTGTAATGTTAAATGAAAAGAAACAGGATACAAATTATATGACTTATATAATTACAACTATGTAAAAATACAAGTTAAAAATAGAAAGAAATAAACCAAAATGTTAACAGTGTTATAACAGACATTTAAGTGCTTTGTGGGTGTCATTGGGTGAAGTGATGAACAATTTTTTTCTTTACAAATTTCTATATTTTCTAATTTCTTTCCAAAAAGTCTAGTCTTATAATGGGGTGGGGGGATATCAAATCATTGCTTAAAGGAATTTAAGCAGATCCAATATTCTTAATATTTTCAGAATTTCAGGGAATGTTTTCTGAAAATGAGTGTCTGGAATATTATTTATATGGAAGCAATGTGAAATATTTAGTTGTACGCTGACAATTTAGAAGTAGAAGAAGGAGTATTTGTGTAGCATTTGGATTTGGGAGTTAGAATTTGTCAAAGAAGAGGTGGTTCTGACAGGTCTGTAGCCTCGTTGCAATCTCTACAGCGGAGATGGAGGCACCACATTATCCTAACCAGACTCCAGCTGTCAAAATATCACAGCCATTCTTGTTCTGAGTCCGTGTTCCCAGAGAGTTAATCTCGTTATAATCTGCTTTTAATGTGGATTTATTTGCCATCAGAGTGGGAATGTAAGGCCCAGTCAGTGAGAAGCTCCCTGAGAACTTGAAATAAAAGGAAATATGGTTATCTTCAGAGTTTAAACCAGAAACTCTGCCACAGTGAAGGTATTTCTATACCATATCTGTGCCTATAAACCAAAAGGTTGCCTATAAATGTATGCCTAACATTTGGAAACATCTGAAACTTGACTCAAGGTGACTTGGGTGTAATCTAAGGGAAGTCGTACTGGAATGTGATTGTAAGCTGTAACTGAATTGATTGCATCGTTATCTGTCTGGAGGAAGATTGTGTGAACAGAGGGAGGATGATGACCTAGAAGAGTACGTAGAAGAGTAAAGTCTAAAGATTTGAAGGTTGTGTTTATCCAGCTCTGTCTAGGGAAGAGGCGTTGAGTCTGCATACCATGAGCAAGCTGGTTGTTGTAGAGATATATTTTACTATAGGATGGTATTAATAACATCAACGGACATTTATTGAATGTTTGCTATGTGCTAGGTACTGTATTAAGCACAGTGTTAATCCTTTTATAAATCTCCCCAGATTGATATTATCCCAATTATAAGAATCAGGACATGGACCCTCAGAAAGTTTAAGGTCACACAAGTATTACGTGATGCAGTGGGGATTCAAATCCTAGTGGCTTGACTACCAGAGTCTCTGCCTCCCCCAGTCTGCTAAACTGCTCTCCTTGCCTTGAAATAACCCTTAAGGTTATTTACTTTCTTATGCTCTGGTTCTTTGCTCAAGAAATAAACTTAATCGTTCATTTGGATTCCCACGTATTCTAATCCAGAAAAGGAATAATTCCATTACAAATGTACTTGCATTCTGGCTTGTATGTCATCCTTCTGTGAGTTTAGTTAAAGTGAATCATAAAAGATGGTTATATGGTAAATTACTGAAAATCCATCCTCCCCTCTCATTCTCATGCATACATCAAGAGAAGTTGTCCCCTTAGCCAGTGCTCCTCAAACTGCAGACTAGTGCCAGCCTACGAACTGTGTTGCTGATCTGAGAAGACATAACTATAGAAATTGAGAGCAAGAATTTTAGAAACTTTTATAGCAATTTGACAGGGTAACTTTATGTCTATTGAATTTAATTTTAAAAATTAGGCTTCTATTTTTAAAATTTCATTTTCAAGCATTTCATTTTTATTAAAAAACTGCTGTAAAGGATGAAAACTGTAGAAATCAGTTACATTATGAAAAGCATTATCATGAGTGCCTTCTTTAGCCTTTCAAGAATGAGACCACTCCATGATCTTTTACAATATTATTTATTCCTAGGCTGTCCCTCCTGGGCTGCTGTCATCAGAAGAAAAGAAACCATTCATACTGTTTCTCAGCTTCCTTTGGTAAGCTTTAAATAAGAAGTATGATCGTGGTTTTACAAATATATGAACATGTTTTTGTTGATATATTGGTGTGTGTCTGTCAGGACAATTTAGAGTTGCTGCAGCGCACTTCCAAAGAGTTGAAAATTAAATAGAAAATGTAATTTACAACATCAGATGACAGCCGGGAAAAGTATGTCTACAACAAACTTATAGACCAACTGATTTTATAGTCTTTGTGAAATTCACTTTTTAACTCAAATTACATTTTACTGCTGTTTAAGCCATTTTCCTTTTATTTAGTGTTCATTGTGTAAAGCAAATGTACTGTTTTTATAAGTAATGATGGAAATGGAACTCTGTCTAATAGCTTTATACACTAGCGCTTCCCAAAATAACTCCATTTAAATCCCTGCTGTTTACAAGTGTCATCATGATCTTTTTAATTAATTTGGAATGGCTTGAAAAATTTATGCTGCAAAAGAGTATTTATAGTTACAGGATATTTTTCTTCCTTGGTGTATGTGTAAATATGAATTGATTTTGATGAAATTGTACTAGTTAATGCCCCGCTAAAGGATATCGTGAATATCAATGATCAATGACTCATCTCTCCAGTGTTCTTTCCACTGAGAGAGTGAACAGAGTGAGCAAAATTATCTATCCTCTACACTGCCATAGAGTCTGACCGCCTTGGATAGGTCCTGTCCAAAGCTAACCATCCCACTACAATTATTTAGTAGTTATTATCTGCAGGCTTCATGATAAACACTTCATGAGCATCATCTGATAACCTACTTGACAGATGAGGAAACTCATTCCTTATCTTTATTTTCTTCTTGAAACTCTCTTGTTTCGCCTACCTCTCCAGGGGCTCCTGATATGGCTTGTCTCCCTTGGCCTTCCTGCCCTACAGGTGTTGGTATTTTTAAGGATATTTCTTATTCCTTCTCTGCCATTCTCTTACACTCTATAGCCCTAGAGTCATTTAGAGGACTTCGTTGGTTTCAACTTCCAAACATTCAATGACTCTAAAATGTGCTTCCAGTAAAGACTTCTCTCCTGAGTTCCAGATAAATATTTCCATGGGATAAACTCCAAGTACCTCATACTCAACGTGGCCAAAGCTCAGCCAATAATCTCCTCCCTTCTCTCATGAGACCTGTTCATCCTGTTGTTATCCTGGGACCAGTGACCTGCACCCCTGTGCCTCAGGTGCCCAAGCCAGAAACCTGGCAATCACACTAGACTCCTCCCTTTTCTTCACTTCTGTCTGACTGGCCACCAATTTCTGTTGCGTCTATCTACTAAATATCTCAGAAAGAGTTCCCCTCTTTTCACTTTTTACTGTCAGAGTCTTCCTTCCTTCATTCACTTGTTCCTTCCTCCCTCCCTCCCTTTCTTCTTTCCATACTTAATTCCTTTAACAATATTTACTAAGTTGTACTGAAATAGCTTGATTCAATGACTTCTAGTCTTGTCTCCATCTAATTTATCTGTATTTTTAAAAATTAATGTCTGTTTTTAAAAATGCAAATCTGATCTTGTCATTTTCCTACTTAAAATCCTCCAATGGCCCTCCGTTAACTTTCAGAGAAAGTCCAAACTCCTGAGCAAGACATTTAAGGCCCTCCCAATCATGCCTTTGCCTCTTGTCCCACTGTTACTCTTCTGGTCTTTGAGACCAAGTGTGATTTCCAAAATTAGATGCCGTTCTTTCCAGACCTTCATGGTCTGCAATTCCTTTCACCTGGAAAATTCTCTTACTACTCCCCCTAAAACCCTAAAATTAATTCTTTTATGGAGTTCCCTGACGTAGGTACTCTGTTCCCTGCGCTTCCCTCGTACCTTGTCTGTCCCCGGCTGCAGCATTCACTGCACTATGAGCATCATTTTCGTAAACTCCATCTGTCTCCCTCAAACCCCATGAAGTTCTCCAAGGCAGAGGCCGTGTCCTACCAATTTCCCTGTGTCTAACACAAGACTTGGCGCATAGTAGGTTTTTAATGAGCAACTAGCGTATTTTGTACTATTATTGTTTCATGCTTGATTTAAGGATGTTTGGAGGACAGAGCTGGTGTTTGGTAGGACACAGAAACCCGAAATACAGGATCTGGCAGCAGACAGTGAGATTAGAAGATGAAATCAAGAAAGTGATGGTGCTAACAGGCCGGCTTATCTTGGATAGTATCACCCGAAAGGACAGCTTCTTTACTGTCTTTTTTTTTTCTGTATTTGAGTATTTCTCCTAAAAGACTATTAATAACTCACTTTTACATTACTGCTTAGAATAATCTTACTTTTTATTCCTTGAAATGAATAACAAGACAAAAGAACTGACAAATGGTATCAGTGACTCAGGAATAAATTATTGATCTAGTACAGATTCACCCAAAGTGATAGTGACATGCTGATCTCTTTGGCAGAGCCTTTGCACAGAGAATTCTAGACTTAACTTCCCCTCTGTATCATCCTCCCATTTGTGCCCTATAAGGCAGACAGAAACCATGCCCTGAGAAAATACTTAACATGGCAAACCTAAAGTAAGTTTACTGTAATATTTTAAAATTGTTACATTGTATTAGTGTGATTAGACTTCTAGATTTGCAAAAGTGTGAACTTGAAGACTGGACTAATTTTTTAGATATTTAAGGAAAATATTTTCTTTGTCTTTATTTTGCCAGTTATACCAAAGAATTGCTAATTAATGTTAAAGTTGAACTGAGAAGAGTATGGTGTGTGTCTTGTTGCGTGGTTGGTAATCTTTACATACACTGGAATTGCTGACCAATCACTGGTAGCGCTAGTTATTTAAGAACAGATTTTACAATATTTATAATAGTTTTCCTGCAATTACGTCCTTTTTGAGACGGGAAAATCCTGGCAGGTGGCTACTGTACGTAAGACTTAACTCAGGATGGCAAATATCTTGTAGTCGCATCCTATTCAGGATTTGATCCTGCAACCATGCACAAAATTTATGATATTATGGAAATCGTTAAAAATGGCCCTTCAAGGTTTTTAGTTATTTTTATTCTTGGACACCTGACTTCTACATAATAATCTTTCATTTTTAAGGAGCTTTTTATCTTTTCAAAACACTCTAACTACCCAGCCTCTCTGCCTGCCATGGCCGTTGCATAAGGAAACTGTGGATTGTTTATCTGTGTGACTTTCTGGAGCGTCTGAGATTCAGAAGCCACTAGAATGATGAAAAGCAGCAAATGCAGTAAGGGGTTGCAGGATGGAGTTTTCCCAAATGTGAGAAGATGAAGGAATTTTAGAGCCATGTAAAGATAGAACTGGAAAAGCCCGCAAGATCATCCAATTATACCTTAGAGAATAGAGCTCTGGAGAGGACAAGTGACTCACCCAAGTGCCCACAGAAAGTGGCAGTCATCTCAGAGCCAAGGGGAAGTCCTCCCAACAGGAACGTACTTTGCATTTCCATGTAATTTGACTCCTCAAATGATTTCCTTTGTATTATCTGATTGCATCTCTTACTGATTCGAGCAAGGCACAGGGAGGAGGATCGGCCATCTCGCTTACACAAGGAGAGGTCAAAACACACTTAGTAAATGAGCCAACCCAAACTGAAAACTGCTCCCAGACTCATTCTTTTCATAAAATCAGGACGCACAGGTCTGTTAAATAAATGCTCAAATCTTCTCTGAGGCCACGGCTCCCACACCGTTTAGAGGCACCCAGGGTGATTCTGATTCACAAGTTGGGGTCTGTGACTGTTAGAAGCTCCCAGGAGCTGCTGTTCTAAGGTGGCTACCTCATCATTGCTAGGCAGAGGGAAAGCACGCCTTTGGTAATATAAGGCAGGCATGCTACTCAGGGAAACAAAATCATCCATATCTAGTGCAGTGGGGCCCACAGACTTCTTTGTGGTTCCAAGAATTATGATTGCAGTAGCATCTACAGCAGCAGTAGTAATACTTCTGGTAACCCAGGCCCCATGCCACGCACACAAATTGGTATCTGAAGAGACAGGACAGAGAGGACACTCTGGCCAAAGGTAATTTTAAGGATTTTACTTCCTGTAGGTCCAGATCTTTCTAATGATGTGACAAGAAAACTGAATTCTTAAATGCTCTGATATCCAGAGAACTCTTCCAAGGTCCTTATCTTTACTCTAAAAATCTGACTCAGTCCTCTAATGATGGAGATGGTTGCCATGGTGACTCATACGTGTACCTCCACCTATCTTAGGGCAGGCTCTAAGGTTTCTGTGGAGCCCATTTCTTTGCTGAGCCAACTGTGTTCTCCTTTGAAGAAGGGAGGGTCAGTTAGCACTAGAAATGAGCAGAAATTCTTCTGGGAGTGGAAAGATGAAGAGAAATGGAGGTATGAGTTTTCCAGGAATACATGGAATGATCACGGCTTTGCTTGGCTCTGTTCTGATATCAACCACATGTTAACATCTTTAGCAGAAACCACACCGGGTGTTTCAGAACTGCCCACACTGCCTCCAAAAACAATCTTCTCCTTGTATCGTTCTGGCAAAAATTTCCGTGAGCATTTACTATGCACTGGCCCTGGTAGAAGAGGTGGGTACACAGCCATGAAAAAGAGGCTACCCTCCACAGTGTCCCATACGTAAAACAGTTTCAATACGGTGCACTGAAATGAATACAATGTTTTCCATTGGGTGCTATGGGGACCCTGAGGAGATGCCCAATTCTGCCTGGGAGGTTGAAATGTGGGACTGGAAGTGAAGGCAAGACAATCTTCCAAAGGAGGAACCAGCGTCTAGAAGAAAGAATATAAGAACTTTTGGTCCCAAGTTTTAGACCAGATATTCCCAGTATTATGGTAATTGGATGAAAAGAACATGAATGCTTTTCACATGCATTAAGATTTTCCAGAGGGATCAGAAACTTGACAAGAATAGAGAAAAATTTTACTGTAATAAAAGGTACTTAAAAAAGACTGCAAGACTGAACTGTAACTAAATACACTTCTGGTGAGAAGAGTTGTAAAGTCTTTTTACTGCCTCTGCTGAGAGGAGTCTACCATCTGTTAATCTGAATATTTGTGCTTCCAGCATTCTGTTTTCTTAATTTAAATCACTGAATTACCAAAAAAAGGTATGGTCTATGTCTATGGAAATTTCTAGATTGATAATTGGGAATTTCCAGCTGTGCTTATAAGTTTTGTAAAATAAGGCCAACCTATATGACATCACTAACTTTGATGCCCTGCTATTATTCTTTCTTATTTTCTGCTTTAAACAACCATAACCATTACCTTTTAAATAACCTGAGTCAAATAAGTTAATTGTACCCCATTACAATCACAATCCCAAACTGGGCAAGAGTTTTGCTTAGCTGTTCACACCATAATTTCCTCTTCCTCTCTCCTCTCCTACAACCCTATGTGAGTTTTAAATCATACTTCACCTTTCTTGCTCCTATATACAAAGACCCTGAGTTCCAATCCCCCCTGCCCCGATCAGAGGCAATGCAACCAAGTCTTCACCAGTCAACCACACATTCCTTAATTGTGATTCCTTTGCGGTGGCATCAAGATCTAAAACATGCACTAATGGCCAGAGGAGACTGACAAATCTAGCTCCGCATAGCACTGAAACAGCTGTACTACACGACAGGATTCCAAGTCAGCTCTCATTAACCTGTCTTAGCCAAGAAGAACTCTATTTTTAGGCCACCCATGTAATTGGTTATTTATAAGGAGGAAGCACATTGACCTTTGGTTTTCACTATTGAGCATGGAGACCAAAACCATGTGTGAAAAACCACCCAATTACCACAGCAGATTCATCCAACGGTGCCTTTTAAAAAAGCTTTGATATCATCAAGAGGTTGCATTCACTGAGTCATATCACACAATTACCTGGGACCTATTTGATTAGATTGAAATTGAATAGTATACTTTGAGGAAAAAAATGGTTTGAATTTAATCAATATACTCGGATACACCTTTTTCTTACTACTTTGAACTTTGGGGACCAGTTAAATACAATCTGGTAAATTTGCATGAAGCCTTCTGTGTAACTATTTATATCACATTTACCAAAAATATTCATTGAAAAGAGGTCATGGTCATGAGCAATGTTGAGGATGGTGAACTTTATAAGACATAATCCTAGTTTTGAAACAAAAGATTTGCATGTACATAGAAAAAATGCCTGGAAGAAATACATCAAAATGCATATAGTGGCTATATTTCTGAAGTAGTATAGATCATGCACATTTTATTTTCTGACACTTTTCTTTATCTTCCAGATTATACACAGTAGCTTGTATGGCTTTCATATATGAGAAAAACCCTATCAACACTTTTTAGAAAGGCCCAGGTAATTATGATCAAGTATGTACAGTTAGATTCCCAAAGCAAAAATAATATCAAGTTATTAAAAAAATAAATTATGGTTCACCCTTAAATTACCAGATTGATTGATTTTTTAAAATTAAAATACTGATTTTTGAACTTTCCAGTGACCAGATATTACATTATTACATAGCATAGCTCTTACTGGACCTGGTTTCAAATTTTGATAATCCTTTGATAATTGAAATATAAATTTTGTGACCATAGTTCCCCCAACCACCTGGGATAGGTCTGATAAATATTTGTCCTATTGACTGGCCTAATATTTGGGCTGTAAAATATGATCACATGTAATTTGGAGATGGAGGATCCAGATTACTTCTTAACAAATTGGAACTTTGTTTAATAGAAAAAGAAATCATGCAAGCAGTTCTAAAAGTCGAACGCTATAGATATGCTTAAAAACAAACCCCTCACCCACACCTGCATCCCAGACCCCACTCCTCGGAGAGAAGCACCAGTTTCTAAGGGCCGAGGAGCTCGGCTTGCGGGCCTGTTAGCACGCGGGTTGGTGCCGTCAACTCACCCTCTCCAGTCTGCGCTGCAGGGGTCGGTTGCGATATCCGAGGAGAGTCCCACACTTCTCGCTTCACTCTCAGCTCCCGAAGTGGGTCACCCAAGCCTCTCTCAACTCCTTTTATACTCCTGAGGGAGTGGGCAAACCCCTCCTTCCCAGTTGATTAGATTATCTCGAACGGGACTTTTTTTTTCACACCTCTATTAATTGCAATCTAGGCAGGGGCCCACGAAGCCCTCTGTTCTGGATCTACTATATAGATTCAAAGCAATCACTGTAGGTTATCTATGTGTGGTTCCTATTTCCCAATTTAAAACCTTTTTTGGTAAGCCTTCAAATCTTACCCACATTTTGTCCCTGTTAAAAATAATTAAATCAAGAGTGTGTTTATATTAACTCAATAACCCTTTTTTGAATTTCTACCATGTGCCATGGGCTGTGCTAGGTGACAGGAATCCAAGGAAGACCAAGACATGGTCACAGCGTCCACGTAGCTCACAGGCTGTGATGGAGACAAGGAAACAGAGAGTCCATCTTTTGCAAAACGGCGCAAAGATACACAGGAGGAACAGCGCTATTTGCTTCTACAGTGCTTGCGGGGTTCCGCACCATTCTAAACCTTTCCTATATGTTAACTCACTTCACCCTCACACCAACCCTAGGAGGTCGGTTTTAGGATTTTCTTCACTTTGCAGCTGCGGGAACTGAGGCAAAGAAAGGTCATGTCACATGGCAGGTGAGTTGGAGAGCTGGATTCAAAGCCTGGTTGTCTGGCTGCAGAGTCCATCTTCTAGGCGCCGCACAATAGTGCTGTTCAATAAACAGTGGTTGGACAACTGAATGACAGTAACGCAGAAAGTGCACTAATAGGGGACGTGGTAAGTGCTAAGGGAGACCCGAGAAGGGCGTCTAACTGAGACTGAAGATTCAAGGAGGGCTTTCATGAGGAGCTTGTGACTTCGAGGCTGAGCTGTGGAAGAGAAGTGCGTCTGTGAAAATAGGGGAAGGGATGGGACAGAAATAGGGAAAGTCTGCTGGGATAAACAAGTCCCTGATTGTGCAAGAATTTGTATTCTGTGCTAGGGAACATGGAAAGCGTCCCAAGAGAATGGGGAGCCTGAAAGTGTTTTAAGCAAGAAAACCTTAAGTCCAAGTTGTGGTTTTTCAAATGGTCTTGGAGAAAGCAAGAAGGGAGGCAGGGAGATAAATGTGGGACTTGTTGTAGCACAAAGAAATATGGCTCTCTACGTCAGATCTTCAGCCCTGCCAAGACTGTAAACTCCTGCAGGGCAGTTGCTAGGTGTGATTCATCTTAGCACCTGAATAGGGCAGAGCCGGTGCGGCACCCAGGAAATGAGAGTGCTCAGATAAAGGTTTTGATGGAAAATAAATGAAAATCAACTACTACCAATTTAATCCAAAATGTTTAAAAACACTTATTTCTGGCAATAATTTCCTAAATACTCTTTCGTATTTGAATCATTCTTCATTTAATCCATAATGCTTATGAGTCTTAAAAAACTATTTGGATCACTTACTCATTAAATAAATCATTATTAAGTCAATTATATATATAGACATTATTATATCCTTATTATATATATGGATCTATATATCGTATATATGGATCTTGTGACAGCAGGGAAAACAAGGTTCTATGGGACCAGTTCCTGGTTCAGGGAGCCGATCGTCTTTACATGACATTCCTTAATCAAGAACGCTTCTCAAAGACAGAAAACTCTAAACAAATATTGAACGGTTGTTAGAAGGCTCGTTTATCTCAGAAGTGTGGGCTAGAACTCTGAAATGACTGTCTCAATATTCCTGAATTAAGCAAATAAGTAAATATATTTTGTATAGTGGAGGTTTCTCACTGTCAGAAAAGGAGAGTTATAAATATGGAACATGGGAAAACTATAATATTGGATTGGATTTCCAGCACACCTAGTGTCCAGTGTTGGTTTCTAAAAAGCGTTCTCCAGCCTCCCTGGAGAAATGACTGGTTCCAGGACTGGGTCTGGAAGATACAAGATGAGTCTGGAACATCTTGAGCTAGAAATTTAAAAAGTGCTCAAAGATAGAAGGAGACATATGAAAAGGACACTGGATCCAGCTTAAAGAGAGTCCCATTGGCCAAATCTGGGACAATTTGGTATCAAAACAAGTAAAGATAGTAACAGATTATAAACCATCAAAACAATGAGGATCCATGAGTCCATACTTAAATGACTATTTGAGGGCCGACCCGGTGGCAGAGCGGTCAAGTTCATGCTTGGCAGCCCGGGGTTCGCAGATTCGTATCCCGGGCGCCCGCTGACGCACTGCTTGTCAGCTTTGCCCGGGTGGCGACCCACATAAAGTGGAGGAAGATGGGCACGGATGTTAGCCCAGGGCCAGTCTTCCTCAGCAAAAAGAGGACAACTGAAAATGGATGTTAGCTCAGGGCTGGTGTTCCTCACACACACACACACACACACACACACACACACACACACACACACACAATAAATAAATAAATAAATAAATATTTGAGGGAAAAGAGAAAGATCCTCCTTATAGTAGCTTGCCAATTAGTATATATGGAAGAAGTGGAATAAGAAAATCATTATTTGACAATTCTCATAGTAATAATTCAGGAAAATAAATCATCAATGGATACTAAAACTAGTGAATGAATGTTTCATGTGTAATAGGATATTTATGTGATCTCACAGTATCCCCCCAAAGACATTTACTAATTTCAAGGGAAAAGTAGTTACTTTAGAGAGGAGAAACCTGGTAGTCATCACCTCAACAAAATGGCAAAGTTAATATCATCAGTAATGGGAGAAATTCATGTCAAGTGCCTCCTGATAAGAGGCATAGAGAAGAAAACAACATCACTTTAGGGATATGCCTGCCAAATATGCATAACACAAATTCAATCATGAGAAAACATCAGGCAAACCCAAACCGAGGCACATCCTAGAAACAATTGCTTGTACTCGTTAGAAACGTCAAGGTTATGAAAGATTAGGAATGACTGAACCGCTGTTCAGATTAAAGCAAAAATGGCACGACGTGATAACTGAATACAGTCTATGACCCAGGATTTTCTTTCTTTCTATTTATTTATTTATTATTTTTTTAAATCGAGGTGACATTGGTTTATAACGTTATATACATTTCAGTTATTTATTACTTTTATTATTATTTTTTGACCCTGGATTTTCTTTTGCTATGAACAACATTATTGGGACTATTGGGGAAATATGAATGTCTGTGGATTAGCTAGTAGTATTGTATCAATGCTATTTTCCTGATTTTGATAACTGTACTACAGTTATGTAAGAGAATGTTCTTATTCTTTTCTTTTAGACTCTGGGGTGTAGGACACTGAGGGGTTAAGGGCATCATGTCTACAATTTACTCTCAGTTTAGAGAATAAAATAATATGTATATATACGTATAGTATTATGATAGAAATCTCATTTTGTGTCTATTTTTTTTAAAACCAAGACTAGATTTTAAGACCTATGTGTGTTTCTATGTGTACATCTAGTCTCATGTTTCTTCTAACTGCTGGATGGTAGGTAGTTCAAGGGATAATTGCTTCCACCACATTTTGTTTATCCACTCCCCAGGCATGGACACCAGCTTGCCTCCAACTTTCATCACAATCTTCACACCTGGCTCCTTTTGGATATGCAAGATTTCTTAGGGATGGATATTCAGGAGCTAAATTGCAAAGGGCATAGTGTATAATACCTATATTGTTTTGACCAAGAAACTCTAGATTGTTTTCTAGAAGGCTGCATCAATGCACTCTTCTACCAACAGGCACCAATATTCTCGTATACCCCTCACCTCCAACCTTCTAACACTTAGCATTACTCAACTTCCTAATTTTTGCCTATCGAATGCATATAAAGTGCTACTTCATAGGTTTTTAAAACTTTTATTCCTGTGATGATTAATGATTTGAACATGTCTTCATATATTTGCTGGTCTTTTGGGTTTCTTTGAAAATTGCCTATTCATATTCTTTTCCTATTTTTATTTTTATATTTTGGTTTCCTGTTTCTTGTTGATTTGCAGTGGCTCTCCACAAACCATAAAGAATAACAATTAAACGTGAAGGGCATTGATTATCCCCAGGGTTGAAGTTGGAAGAGGAATGGAATCCAGAAAAGATATATAGGAGATTTCAATTGCATTGTAATGTTTAATTTCTTAGGTTAGGTGGTGGGTCAAGTAAATTTATTGACATATTCTTTGTCTCTTTGCAAATCTTCTGTGTTTTGTAATTTAAAACAAATTCTATGTGCTACAATTTACCCAGTATTCTGAATCAGCGATTCTCAAAATGTGGTCCCCAGAGCAGTAGCATCAACATCACCAGAGAACTTGTTAGAAATTCAACATTGGCCTGCACTCCAGACCGCTGGACTCGGAAACGCTGGGATCGGGGCCAGTAATGTGTGTTTTAATGAGCCTCACAGGTGGCTCTGGGGCAGCTAAAGTTTCTGAATTATCGCAGGGAAAACTAAAGCACATTTTGATGCTATTGTAAAAATAAGAAATTATACTGTTGAGGCTCCCAACTATTCTTTCTTATTTTTTGCCTTCTATTTCTTTATATCTGCAGTATTTTATATGTCTGGACCAAATTTCAAATCTTAATTATTTAGTACAATGCTACAGGCTAAAATTACATATAACTTCATCACCTAGTTTCTTCAATTGAAAGTTAAACTAATCTAATTTCTTTAACTTAGAATATCCAACATCCATCTTTTATAATTCAATCGCTAAATTATTGTCTCAGGTTTTGCATATTCATTCTTTTTTATGAAGACTGGAAATCCCTCCAACAATGTTTGCTGAACTTTCAGCACCATTTCTTGAAAGCTTGGTGCTAGAGAAACTAGCAGCAGAACAGTCCTGGGTTTTTCCTTGATGCCAACTCCCAACCGGAAGCCTGGGAAACCCCGTCTCTTGAAGAACCTGTCATTTCCCTACCGGTAAACACCCAGCTCACATTCCAAAGAACCTTTAATGGTGATGATTGGGTACAACCTGCTGAGATAAGCCCCTGGAAATTTGCATGTACATTTAAGGTCAGCAATTTTAAAAAAGTTTCCCCACTATTTTGCAACATAATTTCACAGATAACTTATCTTTCTATGTGACTAGTCCCCGTCTGGCTGTACAAGGCTAGCCGCAGGTAAGCTCTCATTGAGGCGGGCGAGATCTGTCTGTGACACCAGATCTGCTTTTTGTTCTTTTAAACCCCTGTCTGGGCCTGCCTGCATCTCCATGGTAGGACTCTCCCAACCTCCCCTGTCCTAGGGCCATGGCCCTTTCTCCAGATTCTTGGCTATGGAGGTGCCCCACTGTGCCCCAGGGGTCAGGATGGTCATCCTCCACACCTCCTTTCCACACATGCAAACATTAAGCTGTAGGGTCCCTATTCCCTCAGGGTTCAGATCTACTGACAAGGGGATTAATGAATTTAAATAGAATTAATCAGTCCTCACTGTGGTTTTCACATTTCTTTTAAGAAAATCTTTCACTGAGCGAAAAGTAAAGCAAACTAGTTCAAGATTCAGTGAATCCTGTTGAAGGTAGTTTAGTTTTGGAGCTCAGCCAGTTGGCTGCTTTCTCTCTGGCAAAGAGGGGCTTTCTAAGGAAGTGATCCTCAACCCAACACTGGAAGCACCCGAGTGTTGAAAACCATGTTGATGCCGTGCCCCCATCCCCAGAGATTCTGATTTAATTGGCCTGGGACCGGGCCTGGGCATTGGGAGTTCTAAGAGCTCCCAGCTGTTATTAATACTGTTTTCCACCTTTATAACACATGGGAATCACCTGTAGGGCTTTGTTAAAATATGATTACTGGGCCCCGCCCCAGAGTTTCTGGTTCAGTAGGTCTCGGATGGGGCCTGATGATTTCCAGGTCTAACAAGTTTCCAGGGGATGCTGATGCTGCTGGTCCAGGGACCACATCTTGAGAACCCCCTGCTCTAGTGAGAACTTGAAACCCACTGTGCTAGGTGAGCTTTGTCCCACCCAGGAAATACTGCCACCTCCCTTTTTAAAATACTTTTTAAACTTTAGAACGATGAAGAACATTATTCTCCTTAATTCATTTCACTTTATCATCATCCTCGGTCCATGAAATCTCCTCTTTAGTTTTTTTTAAAACTTTTTACCTTACTTCTCATTCTGTACTCCCGACCCCCCTCTCCCACCAAAGGAGGGAGACCTAACTTCTAACTTCTTTGATGTGTGACCTTTTATAATTCCGTGGAAATACAATACAAAGTATCCCATTTGAAGTAGTAACACCGGTTCTGAGAGTTACAGAGAGTTTGCTCAGAGGAGGATTTTAAATCTGGAGGGCTTTTAGGGGGACTGCAAGTTACAAAATGGCCCTAAACTGCCAAGACTGTCAAATACTTTGTACCTCCAAACCTTACATTTATTCTTTTTTTAAAGAAATGATTATATTGAAACCTTCTCTAATAAATAATAATTAACTTTGTTTTTTCTTGCAGTGATGCTTAATTTTCTGTCGAGTAGGAAATTTCTTACAGCATTTATTATTCTTGATGCTAAAATACAGCTAACACATAAGTTACAGTGGGGAAACACTGTAAATCATTCATAGATTATCTCTAAAATTGGACATAATCATCTGCATAAAATATAAATTGTGATTTGTTTCCCATGGGGTTCCTGGGTTCAGGCGTTTCCTACTTCCACTGTTTTAATCAAATCAAATTTATATATTTCACTCTCTCAGCGAAGTTAATGAGACATCCTTTGTGACTGGATTTCACACACCAGCAAAGCAGTGTAATAAAATGACCTGTGCCCAGAATAAACATATGCATTGATTTTTAACTAGCCATAATGTTCTGGAAGGCTGTCAGCTTTCTGATCCCTTGTTATGTGTGGGGCACAGTCCTAAGGACTAACTCATCAAACTACTTTTAGTGTGTCTGTGATGTTGCTCTGGGTATCACACTTATTTTTATAAATATTTCTATATTTATTTGTATTAACATTCAATTTATCTCAGAATGTTACCCTTGGAGAAATGATACATATAAGTGACAAATACCACTAATTTTATTTATGGAATAAGTTCAATTTATTTACTATTTAATTAAGGAAGAAAATGCATTTTATTGCAGTGTTTTTTAATCCTTCCAAATTCTCCTTTGCCCACAGACACACGCCCTGTGTATCTTATTGCCTATAGCACTTGGTGCAATGTTACGTATAAATGTTTTATAAGTACCGGTTGAACTGACTTAGACCCCAATTTTAGGTCCACTGCATCACTGCTCTGACATTCCTTCCACTCTGTGGAGAAATCTATCAGATGCAGAGGCTCTGTGGTCAAATGCCCTCAGAAAACCATTTTCTCCCAAATTAGAGTAAACCTTCATCCAGGAGGCACTGTATGCCACCAGATGTAGCGGGAAAATCTATTATTTTCTGTTTCTTTCCAATTGCACTGTTGTTAAACCACCTCCAAAATGAAGCATTTTTTAAAACGTAATTGCTATCCTTACTGATGTGTATACAATTTGTGATGGGTGGTGATTTCTGCATTTAAAAAATGTTTGTTCAAGAATTTGCTACATTTGTTTGTGTAGTTTAAAAAAAATTCTTCAGTGTACTTCTCCACACATTTCTCAACACAATTGCTCATCAGTCTATTTATATGACCCCTTTTCCATCTTTGCAAGGTCATTTAGAATTCTAATCCTGTCCTCCAACGTAATAACCACTTATTCCAATTTGCTGTTATCTGTAAATTTAATCATCATGCACTCTAGCCCATCAACCACGCAACTGATGAAAATGTTAAATAGCCTCGTATCCAAGATGAAACAATGGATGCCATCGGTTGGTAGACACTGCTCCTTGCACAACATCAGCACGATTCGGCAACCAAGCTATTTCTCACATAGCTTTATTCTAGCCTTTATTTTTTCATAACTAATGTGTAAAATATGAAATTAAGTTGTTATTAATGTCAAGATATATTTTTTCTTTTAATCTATCAAATATTTTCAGGCAGAAAATGAATGCCTACAGATTTTGATGCCCCTATCAGATCAGCAGCTCTTCAAAGGCAAAGTCCGGTGATATATGTCTGTGTTTACCCACTCCTCTCTCATGCCATTGGAGATAGACTTGCATCAGGAATGTAATCCATTAACTCACTAACTAATGAGTAGATGTAATTTAATCATCACAACAAAAAAAATCTATTGTGCACTATCTTAGTTTTTTTCCAGACAATATTTTTTGATAGCTTTTTCCCAAACAGAATGCAAAATCTTATAGGACCTGGATACTGATTTAACATGGTCTGTATTTTCTCAAAATTTGTAACAGTGGGATATCGTAACTCTCACCGGTCAGGGCTGATTTTCGTGTCACTTTCTAACTTCCCCTCCATCACACTTGCCCTTCAGTTGGGTGATGTGCAGTGACCTAGAGCATTTTTGAGATTCAGTTAAGGGGTTGGTGAGTAGGGCATATTTTTATTTGGGTTTAATGGCATATATTTACCTGGTTTGCAATTATTCCCATGTACAGTTAGCTGCCTTGGTGTAGAAATGCATTCCAGAAATAGTCCATTGTGCTGTTCTGACCCGTACATAGGATGGATGGAGCTGTGGGTAGGTTCTGCTGTGCCTGGTGCTGATAGTGTGTGGGTAGTGGAAAATATTCAACATTTGAGAGTTATAGAACCAGAAGCCAGAATGGAAAATTCTCCCAAATTTTACAGCCATATGTGAAAAAAGTAATTTGATAGAGTTCTACCTAAATTCGATAACATTCCTGAAAATTTGTATGACATCGCCAATAACAAATTGTGATATTAAAAGAAATTTTTGAAATTATCAATAAAAACAATTTCAAATTATATATGCTGGAGGAAAGACAATTATAATTCTATTTTTTCTTTATCAACTATTACACAGTTGTCACATGAAGAGGCAATCAAAGAGGATGTGGCCAAAAAAATGTAGAAAAATGTATAATAGGGATGCGATAGGAAGTTAATTAATAAAAATATTATGTTCTCTTTTCTGGATTTTGTGATATCTGTGGCATTTTGCATCTTTTTAAGATTTATAATTTGTGTTTTTCCATTCTAAATGTTTATTTTCATAATGAATTTATATTTTTTATTGTTTTACTTAACGGGAATCCACAGATGGTATAAGTTCCAGGCTTCACAAAGCCTATATTTACTCTCGATTCTACCCATTCGCTGGTGTGTAACAGTCATGGAGCCATCCCTGGTCCAGGGTAAGTCCTGATTAAGCCAATCCCCTCCTCCTGTCTGTGATTGGTTTAGGGGCGGACTGTCCCTCTCTCCATTGACTGTGAACCAGGAGTCACATGGTCCCAGTTCCTCCTGGCAGGTGTGAGGTCTAGAGAGAAGCCAACTCAAGAGGTGGCCAGCACAGAGAGAACCTCGGAGCTGAGGGTGCTGTACCTGAACCCTGGTCCACCTTTGGATGTGCAGTATACAAGCTCGCTAGCATTTGCGATAAAATCAGGGCTTTCAAGAGCAAAGCTAATCCTTATATTTTATTGAATAATTTAAAAGGCAAAACTAGCTTAAACTGTAAGCACATGTAGAAAAATAGTGCCCAGTTTTTCTAAAGGATTTTCCATGTGTGTAGAAACCATTCTAATCACTGCATCTTTGACACTTTACAACATTGAAGCTATAAATTGTATTCATTTGGATGTTTTAAGCTACTAATTTATTAAATCTTAATTTATTAAAAAGCTGCTAATTTATTCAATGTGAAAATACAGAAAACTAGGAATAAGAAAAAGTGAATTCATGCATACTTCTAGAAATTTTATTATTTTGGTCAGTCCCTTCTGGTCATTTTTATGTCTATGTTTATTTGAAAAAAAATCACTATCATACTTTATATTCAATTTTATATCCTGCTTTCTTCTCTTATTCTATATGACCCCACATGGGTCTCCAGAAGGGCCTCCATATCTCACAAATTCAGGGGTCTCCTTTCACATAATAGTCTGTGTGAGTGGCGCCCCCTGGAGTTGTGCAGTGGACAGCCTGTGTGGCTATATGAGGCAGCCATTTGTGTCTGGGTGCCCGACTCTTCCAGGTATCCTGGAGCATCTTCCTGGACCACCTGTTTAAACTATAGACTTGGGAATAAAAGGCAGGGCAAACCTTTCCTGGCTGCCTTCCAGCAACACCAAACAAATTCAATATTCAGCCTTTGTGCCTTTCTCTCAGGCTGGCTTTGTCTGAAGCTGGGTCCCACAGCTCTCTTCTTACAAGGTTACACCTATACCTTTTCTTCACCTTGAGATAATCTGCTGACTCCAGTGGATGAAAGAGAGTGTTAAGTAAATTAACCTCATGGCTGTCTTAATGAGTGCATTTCATCGTTACATCATTTTGCATGGCTCCAATTTGACTTCCTTCTGCTGGTTTGTTTGGATTGATTTTCTATCTGCTCATGTTCAGGAATCTAAACTGTTATTATCCTTGCCCTATCTCCAGCAACGGTCAATCTTCATGATTCTAATTTTCTTCTTGTCAGAAAATGAAATATTGCTCATAATCCTATAAAGGCACCTAAATAATGGTGAAAAGCCAAATTACATAATTATTTATAATGGCAAAATATCCTATTTCTCTAATAGTGAAAATACTAACTTACCTGTAACTGCAGACACATCTTTACACTTAATTTATAATTTTTAGTCCTCTGATAGTTCCTGCCAACTCCTCTTAACTACGTATTTTACCAACATATGATGTGGGTGGATGAAGGATTACTCAGAAAAATGGTACCTAGTTCTCTGCCGATGGCATGAACTTGAAGATGACGGACTGTGCAATAAAATTCATGACTCTCCCCTCCACCCTTGGTTCACGAAACTCTCAGTTTTCTAACTTTTATTTTATGCAAACAGGATTGACTCCTCAGACCAGGCTTTAGAGAAAGCACAGCAAATGGAACAATTTCTTAGACGGTTAAGCCCTTACTCCTCAAAAGGAAAGAAAGAAGAGAGAATTAGAAGAGAGAGAGGTGGAAAAGGACGGCCAGGTGGTTAGGAAAAGAGGCAGGAGAGGCAAGAGGGGGCGAAGAAGAAGGGTCTTGGGGAGGAAGGCGAAACAATCGGGGCAATTCTTTTGCTTCAAAGTTTGGGAGACATTATCTACTTGAGCTGATGGAGGAAATTCAGCTTTGCCAGGTTTGATCTTTGTTCTAACTGATGTTTGTGCAATAGGCCATCTTATGTAGCAAATATTATATAGAGGAATATTAAACATCAAGTATATATTTTTTGAGACCCTGGGTACCTGTTGACATTATCTGAAAGCTCTGTAAAGTTATTAACAAATATTTTTATAAAACATGTTCTTCACTACAAGTCCTCTGTGGAAAGTGCCACCAAAGGTATATATTAATCCTATCTTTCAGAGAGCTCAGTAGGAGCGGAAAATCTCTTCAGCATGCCCCAGCTATCTGCACGATGACCCTCTGGGTGGCTAGTGTGTTTGAAATGTTGTGGGCCAGTAAGAATTTCAGTGGCTCACTGGACTTTATGACCAATATATAGGACTGGGTTACCCAGTGACCACTCTAGCTTTAGGATGGGAATGAGGGGGACCTGGGGAAGCCACACTTACCTCTCTGCTGCCTGCCTTCTTCCTCCCATAGCCATGCTCCTGGCTGGGATAAAGGGCTGGATGGGGATCCTCCAAGAGCCGAAGTACTATCACCAACCCACTGGGCTCCTTTCATGAACTCATAGATGCTTTTCTAAATCCAGCAGAAATCTGACTCCCTCGCCTGGTCGTTATACTTGTGATCAGAATCCCAGCACATGAACTGGCACTGGTGCTGGGAACTGTGAGTCACTTCTTCCAGGTTGTTCCTGGGGTGGAAGCGAGTCTCTGCAGGGGAAGACAAGCAATCTGTCTGTCAGGTGAGCTCGTCACGGTCAGCATCGCTGTCTGAGCACCGACTTCCCGAGAGATCACGACATGGGTGTGAAAAGAGCCCTTGTCAGATTCCAGGAATATCAGTGTCTCATTATGTGACATTGGACAAGCTCACGTAAGTTCTCAGAGCCTTAGTTTCCTTGGCTAGAATGGAAAATGGTTCCACAGAGTTGGCACCAAAATTTAAATAGCTAATGTATGGAAAGTATTATGCAGATCTAGACAAGTGAAGAAATTATAACACTGTGGACATAGTATAAGGCATAGTGGATCTTTGTGATAGCTTCTAAATTTGCAAAAGAATTTGAGACATCTGTAATATAGTTGAGGAGAAAGGAACAACTCAAAAGAAGTAGATAACCATTCATAGGTTATTTATTCACTCAACAAACACTTATTGGTCACCATTCTAATGCAAGGTCTGTGAGGCACTGTGGGGATATAAGGATATATGATATATGGCTTGTCCTTAAAAAATTTATGATCTAGGAGGGAAGATTGGACATATATATAAGCAATTCACAGGGTAACATTTGTTGTATGTAAAATGTGTACATGAAGTAACTACTACGGGCAGTTCAAAATGGAAAAATCTTGAGGAAGTCTCAACGTAAAAGGAAGGCAATGGGAGCCAGTCCCACACATGTTGAATTCCCATGATGTGCCCTGCCCTAGGCATCTGTATATTCAGTGAGGACTCCTAGGCAGAGAAAACTGTCTGAGCCAAGGTCGGGAGGCAGGAATTCACATACAATAGAAGGTGTGGCAGGGAACAGCAACCAGCTTGGGTGGAAGCAGCACCCTAATAAGGATGATTGAAATGAGTTTGAATTGTGTAGGTATAACATCATGGATGGCTCTAAATATAAGGCCGAGGTTTGGTCTTTGCCTTGCAGATAATGCAAGTAATGCTTCCTATGGAAGCCTTATGAAGAATAAAAATCTTTCCTGAGAACAATTTTTGTTCTGCTCACAGGCTCATAAGTGGGTCACCTCCATCTGGAGCTAGATTAGCTCTGAATCTGGGAAAGATTATGTAAGAAATTGTTATTTTCAATACCAGAATTTCAACTTTGTCATGTGCTCATCTGGAACCCAAAGCTTCTGGAAACTTCTTAACACAATAAAATGTAGCAGTTGAAGCTCTTGGTACCAGTCTGTTATTTACTGGTACCAAAAGAGGACTTTAAACAATCAGTAATTGAGAGATCCCTTGGCTAAGGGGTACGTTGTCTCCTTAATCCGCCAAGGCACTGGAACTCAGACTTTAACATTTGTATCAGTCAGAGTCCTAGTCAGGAAAAAATGATGTAAAGAGAGAATTTATATAGGGAATTGGTGATACAGGTGGCAGAGGACTGAAAGGGCAAAGAGGACACACCTTCCAGAGAGAGTGACCGCAGGAAGCAACTACCACCGCTGGGCCTGGTGGAGCCGGGGAGAAGGTTGTGGTTGTTGGAACCTGGAAGCCTGGAGGAGAAATGCAGACCTCTGAGCAGAGGAAACTGCTTGGATGGTGCTGGAGCCTCAAGAACTCAGGGAAGAACCCAGTGGAGCTGGAACCCGGACATCAGAGATACTGGCGATCTGGGGGAGCGCCATGGGGCTGGTTCCGGGAGACGGAAGCAAAGTGGGAGCTGGAACCAAGTGCTAAGGTGAAAGACACAGCTGGGTGACCCTGAGAGGAACAGCAGGCAAGCTGGAGGCAGCGTGTCAGTCTCCCTCCTCCTGTCTCCGGTCACAGAACTCCAGTTTCAGCATCACAAGGTCAAACGGAGCAGGGTGGGTTTGATCCCGGGAGATTGTTGCTAACCGGACCACAGGTGTACAGCTCACAGGGGTAACTTATTTACAGCTGAGATTCCTGAGATCCACACCCGAAATTCTGATTCAGTGGTTGTAGAGTGTGGTCTAGGTATCTTCACTTTTGAAAAGGAACCTCGAATTATCTGATTCAGGGGATCTTCAAATCACTCTTTCAGAAATGCTGTCCTAGTTTTTCCAAGCTAAATCCTTGAGTCAAGTTAGAACAGGAGGTGGTGAAATGCTCAATTCCAGTGATTTGGTTCTCTGAGGCAAACGATTACGCTCATGAATTAATTTTGCTTTCTTATTTTTTTCCACTTTAAGAAATGCTAATTTGAAGAAGGCCTCTGGAACATCTCCACCGACCGCAAATGGCGGTTTTGTTCACTATGATAGTCAGTATTTTCTATTTCGGCATTCATATGTAATTCCTCCTATGATTTAATACCAGGAAAAGAAAACCTTATCTTTTCATGTGAATTTGTATAGTCTCTCATCAGACAAAAGGAGAGAAAGAAAACAACACCTTGAATTTCTCCTTTGCTGTGGCTGCCAGGAAGCTCAGTCATTTAGTGCCATCTCCTCCAAGGCTTCTGCTCTAATCATTTGGTTTTATATTTTTTAAAGTTATGAGTTGTCTCGTGTCTTTCTTCTCTGAGACAGGTTGGACATAAATGAATACCTAATAACTAAAATTACACCTGTTATATATATATGTATATATATTCTTTTCTTTTTTGTGTGTGAGGAAGATTAGCCCTGAGCTAACTTCCACTGACAATCCTCCTGTTTTTTGCTGAGGGAGATTGGCCCTGGGCTAACATCTGTGCCCATCTTCCTCTATTTTATGTGGGAAGCCGCCACGCCGTGGCTTGACAAGTGGTGCCACGGGCTGCTACTGGGATCCGAACCTGTGAACCCTGGGCCGCCAGAAGTGGATGGCACAAACTTAACCACTACGCCACCAGGCTGGCCCCATACCTGCTATATTTTTCAAAATACTTTTGTATATAGTACGTTAAGGTTCCTCATTGATTAACCCAAGGTGAAATAAAGGCCAAAGTTGATGTCCTTTTAGAGGAAATGCGTCTGCTGTGGCAGTTTTGAGAAGGTACTGAGCTTGAATATGAAATAATTTTTCATATAAATGTCCATTGTTAGTATGTCCCCCAGGCCTCTGTGTACTATATAAACCAAATTAAAAGCCTATGGGTAAAATTCTACCTTTTCTATGTCTAATTTATTTCTGCTATTTTTATAATCATATCTTGGGAACTCGGGAATGACTACAAAACACGATTATGCTAGGAGCGGACGATCACTAAAAATTCAAAGAATGCTCCAGGCAGATAGGGTGTCTTGGCCCTATTCTGAGGGGGCTTATTGCAGATTGATACCAGATTTCGTTTATAGACATCCTGTTGTGTACAATCCCTGAGAGAGCCCCTAATCAGTAGTGAACTAAAGTAAATATCCTGGACCCTTACTTTATGGTTATTTCCTGATAATTCTTAAAGATGAGTCCGTCTTCTAAAGGAGATCATGTAACTGCCTCCGTGTCTGAACCCCTTATGTGGTATTTGAAGCGGACCCATTGCCCCGAATCTTCCACTGTGGCGAACAGTGCTATGGTGTTGCCCTCGCTGTCCAAAGAATAGCAACTCCGAGTAAACACATGAGCAAACATTTATTTTCTGGCCATTACACTATTTTACACTGTATTACTATTGTGTTCTTTTAACTAATACAAATAATAACTAATAGAAAAAATTGGGAATACTCAACTTGTAGAGTCCTTTTCTACCTCAAAGAGAAAGCACTTCCCACTGCTCTCTT
Source organism: Tapirus indicus (assembly GCA_031878705.1). Taxonomy (NCBI): domain Eukaryota; kingdom Metazoa; phylum Chordata; class Mammalia; order Perissodactyla; family Tapiridae; genus Tapirus; species Tapirus indicus. The sequence goes on along the minus strand of CM062931.1, from coordinate 54,396,776 downwards.
CGCATATCTAAAGCTTGTCCTGGAAACAGTCCTGGTGAGAGTGACTGACGAAGAGCTCTGGCATTTGACACCAGCACAGCCCCATTTATCTGAGTTGTAGCTGGAGTCTCCTAATTAGAATAATCTGCTCCAGGGACTGCTGACCTTTTCAGCAGATAGGTGGTGATCCCACTTATACCATGGATAGGTTTTCTGGACTTCTTTTCCTCATAACTATGCAAATTATTCAGCCAATGTCAAATAAATAGCAGAAACAACAGTTTAAATTTGCAGTATAGCTATTGAAATGCTCTGGAGAAGATGCGATGTGAAATCCCTTAAAATCAGAAGAGCGTAAAAGTAGGATTGCGATGAGGAGATTGAAGAGCCCGCGTGGAAGACAAAGGACTTCATGCCTATTTACCAAAAAGGTTCTACCCATGTGGTGTGATCCTTTGCCTGCAACATGACCCGAGGGAGCCTGCGGGAAGGAGCACTGGAGAGAGAGCTGGATGGCCTGTGTTCTGTGTGGGCTCTGCCACTAAATGAGTGTATGCCCTTGAACAAATCAGTACTCTTCAGCCATCAATGATGTCATCTAAATAATCAGAAAATTGGATCAATCAATTTTATTATAAGATTCCCATTGGCATAGCAGTCTGTCTCTAAGTGCTCCGTAAAGTACCCACGCAGGTAAATTTTAGTTACCTGTTTGCTGAAAACTAGCATGAAGAGTGTCTGGAATCCCTTCTGCATGCAAATACTGGAAAAGGCAACCAGGGCCTGGAGCAGTCAGCAAGTGGGTGAGCAGGATTTAAACCATTAGTGAGCTCCTGCAGTGGAGGCAGTGAAGGGCAGACACATCTGTTTATTTTGCAATTTATACAGTCAAGGAGCAGTTTCTAAAATACACCCTATTTTGTTTCCAAACTATGCTCATTTAGGAAAGAAATAATTTTGGTGGTAAATGGTCATACTTGTGAAACTTAGTTGTGGCCTTTAGCCGTCTGTCATTTACCCTTTTTACAGATGTTGCTGTGTCTTTGCTGTTTTTGATGCAATTAGCTACTTTTGTGCATTTCTACCTAAAAGGGTGGCTGTCTCTGATACTACATGAGCTTCTGAAAGAATTAGATTTGGGAAACAAACTGCACTGAGAGCTGATAAAATAATAATGTTGATGTATTTTATGTTAGGATATGACAAGCCAGACGTTATTTTCTGTGCAATAATTGAAAAATTATTTGCTGTTGTTTTCTTGCTCAGTTTTAAAACTGATTGTCCATGTAGCACCGTCCCAACCGCACATGGTCTCATTGAGTGGTCTCTTTACCACATGTTTACAAGGCAAAAACTCAGAAGAATAGTAACCGTTGTCACATTGACGATGACACCATAAACACAGGTCACAAGTTCATTAAGGGAAACAGTTGTGCCAAAAGTTTTTTCGGATGACTACTTTTATTTTTAGAGTTTTACTATTTTTTTTAGTTCTTAGATATATTAATTGATAAATCTCTTGGAAACCAAGGCCAACATACTTCAACAGTTAAAAATAAGAATCACATGAACATCTAATGGGAAAATATTCCCAGTTGTAGAATCAAGGACGACTGAAGATAAAAAGAGATGGACATAGAAGAGGAGAGAAAAATATCAGTGCAACACTAAAGTCTAATGATGTAAGAGATCCAGTGGTTAATTTTTATTTGATGACTATATGCTTACTTGCAAATCTATCTGTAGTTTCAAAATATATTGGATCCAGATATAGAGGCTCCTCAGCAGATGACAGATGATGACACATTAAATCACTCCACAGGTTTGCAGTTACAGGGTAGAAATGATCGTCTGCTGAATTTTAATGTGTTGAATGTTCATTGCAAGTCCATTTTTCAAAGCAAAGTATGGTAACAAATGTCTTTAACCCAAATAGCATGGACTTTAATGGTACATTGATGACTGAATTTCAGGGACTAATAATCTATTTATAGTACCTCCTAATTTTCTCAATTGTTTATTTGCAAGTTGAGTGTAAAAGTTGAACGTTAACCACTGTTTTAGCATTAAATTAGAACAGTCACACTTGAGTTGCTTAATAGCTTACCTGGATTTTAGTAGACTGACCTGTGTTTCATTTTCGTGGCCTACTTTTTTATTCAGTTGAGTCACATAATGGACTGTAACTGAGTCACGAAGCAGGAAACAAGCTTGTGCCAAGTATATAGGGCAAAGTTGGCATATGTGGTGTCTTCACTCTGTTAGTGGAAAGTGAGTTCTGGTAAATCAATCAGTCAGTTTATCGTTAGCATTTCCCTCACCTGGTGAGATAGGGCGTAGTACAGGTCCATGTCCTTTACCTGCAGTTATGAAATCCAAAAAGCTATGAAAAGAGGAAGTATTTCAGAAACTCAAAACCTGGCCTGAGCTGAACTCATTTAGCAATGAAAACTACCGAAGCGACTATGACTTTTATAGTCTTTATTTATCCCTCTTGGTGTGAATATTCATATGCTTCACTACAGAAATATTAATGGGTTTGATAATGGGGTTCTATCTAGATCCTGCTGGAAGTGTGTCATATAGTGTGATATATGGTACATGTACCCTATTTTCTTTCTAAAATCTGAAAGATACTGAATCCCAAAACATATCAGTCCACAAGAGTATCTTTTCTTTGATCTGAAATCTCTTAATGAGTATTTCTCAATGTTGAGTCCCTTTTTTATCTTTTCTGCTACTTCCCGGGTACATTCATGATTGTTGCATTATTACTGCAAGTATTAAAGGCAAAATACTGCTTTTATGCTCTCTGTTGTTAGTACGTAGTGTAGGCTGAATGGCTCGCTGGAAAGAGCCCTACCCATAGAGTTAGAGAGATCTAGAATCAAATCCTGATTGGGCTGCTCACAAGCTGTGACCTTGGTCAAGTTATTTAACACCTCTGAGCATTACATTTGTTTCCCTGTAAAATTTTGATGTTGGTACCTACGTCCCTTTTTTAGGTCTCAATCTCAAAAAAGTACGAATCCTGGTGAGATAGAGTATGGTCGTTATCCTTTACCACTGTTAGATTCCATTGCTAGTTCTTTCTTTGCAATGGGGATGCCTCAAATGCTAATTTTATACTTAGCAATTCTAAAATTTATTCCTGCCTTTTCTGCCAGGGCCTCAAGATACCTCGGCTGTGAGTTTAGGTACAAGTAACTGGAAAAGTAAATAAAACCAACAGAATTGGTATTGCAATTTTTAGGGAAAGTGAAATAGCAATCTAAGATGTGTTCTGGTAGCAGCAGAGTTATGGAAAAGAGGTGAAAATCGTGTCGATGGATACTTTGAGAAACTATTGGGTTGCATTCATAGAAACCTTTTATGACATTATTTTGGACATAGTCTGTGATTGGGGGTGGAGGGAGGCTGCCCCTGAATTTTCAAATTCTCCATCAATATCTATGATACATAATATGTAATTTCAAATGATTCTTGACAATTTCTGATCCAGAAATCATATATATATATTATTTTTAATTTATTATAAAGTATATATATTTTTTCAGTAGTGGTCCTTGTTTTGAACTTTTCGAGTTTATTTCTGTTTTCAAAATTGCTTCTTCTTTGCATAGTGCTTCTGTTGTTATTTGAGGTTGTAATCAGGGGATCCATCACCATTCAGAGGGTTTTGCTTTACAGGATACCACATGCACGTACCTTGTTTTTCTATTTTAAATTTCTCATTAAAATTCAGGGTCCTTCAGACGGACAACATTAGGCAACACTTGGTGTAAGAAAATATGTGGTTACCAGGGGGATTAGGAACTATTCCAGGTCTGTTTGACCTCTTTTTTTTTTATTGCAGGTAATTTATTCTAATAACATCAAAAGTTGCTTCCCAGGAGAGAGTTTATCCTTTGATAGGTGTCTTTATAATTCCTTAATGCCACTGGTCTGAAAGGTAAGCTTTTCTAGATATATTTTATTCTTTTGAATATTAAGCCCATAATATTGTTGTTCTTGGTGCTGTTGAGCTAATTCCGACTCCTTTTGACCCTGTGTCCAGCAGGAACCCTGCCTGGTCTTTTTGCATCATTCTCTCACCTTCAGGTGCTATATCAGACACTGCTCTGCTGCTGTTCATAGGGTTTTCATCACCAATTTTTTCAGAAGTTGATGGCCAGGGCCTTCCCCCTAGTCTGTCTTAGTCTGGATGCTCGGCTGGCACCTGTCCACCATGGGTGACCCTGCTGGTGTTTGAAATCCTGGTGGCACAGCTTTCAGCATCACAGTGACATGCAGCCACCACAGTATGACAGCTGACAGATGGGTGGTGTGGTTCCCTGACCGGGAAGCGAATCTGGGTCGTAGCAGTGGGAGCAAAGAATCTTAACCACTAGACCACCAGAGCTGGCAGCCCATAATATTATCTTTGAATAATAATAATAATAATAGGCATTATTTGTTGTGCACTTACTATATAACTGGCATGTGATCTCATTTAATTCTCAAAACCTTTCTTTGTGGTAGTATTATCAATTAGGATTAGGGTTGACAGGGAGAGAAAAATGAAATACCCCCAAACAATGGCTGAAGTCAGATGGCTTATTTCTCTTTCCTATTCAAGTAGTCCAGAAGTAGTCAGTCCAGGGCTGATATGGCATGGTGGCAGGGACTCTATCTCTTTCTGTCTTATACTTCTGGCATATGTAGCTTCCACTCCCAGGGTTACCTCATGGACAAAGAAGGCTGTTAGAGGTCCTGCCATCATGTTCATACTCCAGCTGTAGGAAGAAGGAAGGATGGGAAGGTCACACCCCTTTCTTTAAAGACACTTCCCAGAAGCAGCACATAAGCTTTTCTAGATATATTTTATTCTTCTGAGTATTAATCCCATGATATTGTTGTTGTTAGTGCCGTTGAGCTGATTCCAACTCCTTTCTACTCCTTCCGGCTCCCTATATATCCAGAGCTTAGATGACCACACTGAATGTGAGATTCTTTTTCGGTCGTTTGTGTGCCTAGCTAAGGTTAAGATTCTACTGCTAAGGAAGAAGGGGAGAGAGGGTACTGAGAGATAGCCAGCAGCCTCTGCCATATTTGAGCTATTATTGTCCTCATCATACAAATGGAGAAATTGAGTCATAGAGAAGTTAAATTGACTGACTAAGATCTCCCAGATGGCAGAGCCAAGATTCACACCCAGATCTATCAAACTTCAGAGCCCTAAAGCACTACTTTGAAGTGCTTCAACCTTAAAACAGTTATTTGACTTTATTCTGTCTCTTCAACTAAATCAGTATAAAGAAAGCCTTTCTGACTAAGTTGCTAGGTTGATCTATTGAAACAATGGAATCCTTTATTTTACCAAGCGTTCTTGGCAAAGGACACAGTACTGGCATCAACTTGTGCAATGAAGCCTTTACTTCTGCTGACCTTTTGGATAGGTGGATTCAGAGTTTAGTGACAGGTTTAGAAAATTGCCTGGCTGACAGATTAAAGTCTTGTTTTCAGTCTTCTACTTGTTCAGGGTTGCAACAGGTTTAAACTTCATTAAAATAAGCTTTGCTATCCTATTGATGGTTTAGATTTTAAACCAGGTAATAAAAAACAAGGTTTTCAATAGAAAAAATGATTTACTGTAGGTAAAAAATCACTATTATTATGACTTTTTTCTGGAAAGATATATTTTTAAGTTAATGACAGGACATCTTAGACTAAATCAATCCATACTACTTCTAAGTTACTTGAAAATTATTACATTTAAATGGTTAACCTGTGATTCTTTAATATGTTACTTGAGAGAAAATCTAAATCAAAGAAGACATTGTGAACTAGGACTTGTTTCCTTCCTTCCATTTCATAAAGTTTAATTTGTTGTTCTTTGTTTTTTAGCTTCAGTTTTACTCAGGCCCTTGTCTCTGCCTAGCTTGTGAGGTTTTTTGGTCTTTCTTATGCCTGCTTAGCTCTTTGTTTTTAGCACCAAGGGAGAACATGTAAAATGTGAATGAATAAATCAACAAACAAACGCCATGTTTTATAAATGTCACAACTTAATGTTGCTTTTTTGCTTAAAGTTTTCAACATTTTAAGGAACCCCTGTACATTTACCAATACTTTTCAGGAATGCTGTTAAAATAAATATCATAAATCAGTTATTCAACCGAAGTCCTTCCTCAACTAGCCACAACGCGAGGGACGCTAAGTGGCTAATGACAAGATTGAATGATTCAATGGTTTGCCTGGAAGCGAAGGGAGATTTTCAGCGCTGCAACAACTTGCAGAAAAAGTTGTTCAAGATGAAGAAACATGTGATGAGAAGTCAGAGGGAGCAGTGTTCGTGGAAGAGATTAAGAGTCTAGCAGGGATTTTACTTTTTTGCTGTGCATCTTTGGTCCATTTCTTTGGAAATTTTAAGCAAGAATAGGACCAGTTGCTGGATAATGTGGACAAAAGAACCCAAACTATTAGTATTTAGTAGATTTTCCACTAATTCTTTTATTTATTATTGACTTGTATTTAAATAAGTAATACATTAATACATATTCCTTGTTAAAAATTTTAAACTCCCATTTGAATAAAGGCAAAATCCCCTTTTCCAATGATTCTCTATCAACAGAATCTTTATCATATGGCAAGGAGTCTGGAGATAGTTTGGTTCCTGGACTGGCTCAACCGTGTCATTAAGGGCCCAAGTTCTTTCCATTTATCCACACTCCCGTTCTTAGTGTGGTGGCTTAGTCCTCAAGCTCCATCCTCCCTTTTGGGAAGATGGCTGATGCAGATCCTGACATCACATGAAGACCCGAGGAGAAGATCATTTCCTTCCACTTGTCGCCTTTTCTTAGTGAAAAATACCTTTCTTCAAAGAACCCAGCAGAATTAATCCCATTGGCCACAATTACCTCTCAAGTGCAAGCATAAGTTACCCATTGTGCAAAGGGTATGAGACCACTGTAATTGGTTTGGACCAATCAAGATTGATTTTCTGGGACTGGAGAGGAGTTTATCCTCCCTCGGATAATGTGTTCAAGGGTAAACAAATCTGGGGTTTTGTTAGCAAGGAAACAGCAGTGGAAGGCAAACAAAATTTGCATTGCACATTTTGTTTTTGAGAAATTATACTCAAAATAAAAATTCAGTATAAAATAAATAAAATATCTTTGCCACCCACAAGTTTAGGCATGATGCTTAGCATCTGATCTAAAATCCATTTATGTTTTTATTCTTTCAACAAATATTCTTTGACCGCTCACTACAGGTCAGCCACTGTTCTTGGTGCAAAGTCTAGAGAGATGAACAAGACACACATTGATCTGCATTAGGAATGCTTCAGCAGCGAGTAATGTAATAGGCATTTAAAAGTGGCTTAAAGCATAGGGACATGTAATGTTCACCTAACAGAAATTTAGGACAAGCAGTCCCTAGTCCAGTCCCTCTAAAATGTTACAAAGGATACAGGTTTGTTCTTCTCTGTGTTCTTAGCATGCTGGCTTTTGTCTTTATTCTTGTCACCTCATCGTCCCATGGTTGCCATAGTTCCAAACATCTCATCTGCTTTCAAATCACAAAGAAGTGGCAAAGGAATCTCGTTTCTTATCTTGTCCTTTTTACAAACATTGAAAAACTCTCAGAAGCCTCCTAGCAGGTTTCCATGAAATCTTGTTGGCAGAACTGTGCTACGCTGGTATCCTCAACAGCAAAGGAATCTGGAAAAGTAATTTTCTTACAGAGAATCATGAGCTGTTCACATTACTGCCCCAAATAAAATTGAGATTCTGTTTATAAGGGGAGGTGAGGATGATGGTTAGTCAGTTACAATGTCTTCCGTAGTCCCCTTGTTCATGGGATTAATTCTCTGTCTGCTTTGTGGAAAGGTAGAAATAAATCAGAAGGATTTTTTATACTCTAGTTTTCGAAATTACGTCTATAGTAAGTAGTCCTTAGTGTTTGTTTTTGCATATGTAGATAGAAAATCTATTTGCTTATATAAGCTTGACATGATTTGGGATTAGGATCTGCAGGGCTACATTTGGGTTCATTTTGGGGATGTAAGATGTTGTAGAGAGGGACAGAAATGTAGAACCAGACACTTATGTTAAGTATTAGCTGATAGTTACTCCTGGGGTAAAAAGTGCCATGAGCAGAGCATCCACTGATTTCCTTAGAGCGCCACCGGCATCTTATTGCCGTCATCAGCTCATTTGTCTCGCTGCTCCGCTACCCAATTAGCTTCCCGAGGGAAGAGGCTATGCTTAATGTATTTCTGTGTTTCTAACCCTGAGCTGGTGTCTGGCATGTAGTAGGTTCTCAGTGAAGCTTGGAGGCTGGAAATTATCTTTCACGGAGGAAAATGTGGGAAGGAAAGTTCAAATATTACATATTAAGGAATTAAAACTAGAAGTAGTTAAAAAACGAATTTAAAAAATGAAAAGTAGTCAAACAATAGAAATGGTTTAGGTAGCAACTAGACCTCAAGAAGAGTAATTTGTCTCTTCTTTCCTTTATCAGTTCTTTCCCTCTCTCTGGGAGGTACAGTTGTGGTCATGTGGTGTTTGCTCAAAGTGCTTGGGTCTGCACGGCACAGAAGTGGGACTAAAGTGCAAATGAGGTGGAACTCAGAAACAGCCTGTCAAAACAAGCCTGATTTAAAGCAGTTGCCACATATATGGTATCGTTTTTATAGCATAGAAAGCAGCAAGGACGGACTTGATTGCAGTCACAATCTACCTCTACGAAGTTGGATAAGTGAATTCAAGCAGGTGTCCTAGAAGTCAAGGGTGTGTTGATGTTTATTTCTTTCTTTAAAAAATTCAAAAATAAAATTTCTCCAATATTAATTTTTAACATTTGCTTTATTAGGTTGTTATTGCGTTACAAATTTACATTTCGTTAGTGATATTGCTTAATGATAATTCCCACATGCTCATGTTTTGAAAAGTCGGTGAAAGGCTTTGAGTTCTCCCTCCATACAAGGCTTGCGTCAGTGCGAGAGGGAGGGCAGGGCCCCGTGCTGAACTGGACCCTGTCCCAGCTCTGGACTAATCCTGGACCTCGGCCAGGTCAGTTAACTACCTGCTGCTTGGTTTCTTCATCTGTCAAATAGAGGTGAGTGAGAGGATCACGTATGACTTCTTCTAGCTCTAACATTTCAGGATTATAACATCTGAAATGCCCACGTCTACAGGAACCGAAGAGGGTTAAGGGTTAATATTTACCCTACAAGTTAGGTGTTTTGTAATAAAACTTTCATCTTACAGATTATTAGATTGTACATTTGAGAAAATATGGCAGCTACATGACATAATAAAAAGCTAAAAGATACAATTGACATTTGGTATATTTACTTGGTATATTTGGAATGCTATTGCATACAGAATTGCATATCTTTCTTTCTTCCACTGAATTTTATATTGTGAGCCTTGTCCCATCCCATTAAAAAATACTTAAAAAATTTTTTCTTTCTTAAAATTTTTTATATTGTTAAATCAACAGAAATACAGAAAAATGCATAAATGAAGGCAAATACTCTTGCAGTTACCACCTCTCTCAGCCGCCCCAGAAACCCTTTTCTCCCTCCTCACTGAAATTTATTGCTCTAATGACTTTCATGATAATCATTTCCTTATTTTTATTTATATTTTTACCACCCAGTGTGCATCCTTAAACATTATCATTTATTGTTGCCTAAAAATATAATTTTTAATAGATGTTTATATTCCATCATATAAAGATACATCAATTCATGCAAGTGCAGTTTATTGGATTATTTAGTTTCTTTCCTGACAGCTTATTGTTTTATTTTAATTTTTGAATAGATATCTGTTCCCATAATGCAACATTCTAAACATTCAAAGGGGATGCAGTGAAAGGCCTCTCTCTTACTTCTGTCCTCCAGCCACCTGGCTGGCTCTGGACCACTTGCTAGGAAGTTGTTCTTGAACAAAAAGGAGCCTAAGAATGGGATCGATGTTTTTTCAGGTTTAATGTCCTAAACGAATCTAAGTAGGTACAAAATATGCAGTATAATACTTATTAAAGCATGCAAAATCCCTGCAGCTGATTTTTCTTTTATATGAAGCTGGCATAGTTTCAGGAGTGAGATATGTTGTTTACTCATAGGTTAGTGAAATGCATAACGTTGAACCATTGTGTGAATTGGATGTGAAATAACCACAGAAGGAAGTCTGGATCGAATTAGATGTAAATAGTGTTGAGGCCTTTTGCTTTGATCTACTGTAGAGTTGAGAGACCCAAGTTACTTCCTTTGTCTCTTGGGCACAATGGAAAACTAAACAGTTTATGTTTTGCTCTAGCAGATGAATAAATAAGGCCATGATGATAACATACGTTATGCAAAAATACATAATTCACTTTGCATGAATGGAGGAACTAATTACTATCTAACCTCCCTGACTAGTACACCATTTTTATCAGGGTTCTTTGGTTGCAGGAAACAAAAGCAGACTCTGCTAAACTTAAATAGAGGGAATTTGCTGGAACGATTCAGGTACTCATTGTTTGGCAGAAAGGCTGGAGAACCAGCCTTTGAAATGGACAGAGCTAACACAACTTAGGAGGTCCAGGAATTTGGGATGACAAGAATGGTCTCATATCAAAATTGGCTTTGGATATTTTATTAGATTCTAGTCAAAAGTGTGTGCTGATCATGGAACGTCATGCAGAACCAGAGCCCAGTGTGGCGTTATCAGATACAGTGAGTGATAACCTTCGGGTGGACGCCTCAGCAGACTTATGACAGAAATAAAACACTGAGATCCAGCCTGAACAAATCCATAAGGCAGGAATAAATTACTCTCATGTCACCTGTCACTGTTACACCAATGCCCCTCCCTCCAGTCACATATAGGGCCTCATGGGTGGGGGAGAACGTGGGTGGTTCCCTTTGACCAAGTGATGGAAGAAGAGACAACTTAGGCCCAGTTTACACATGAATTGCCACAATACCTTAATGCTAGTGGAAAATGGGTTGCCATCACATTACAGCCCCACCCAGGGATGGAAGGACAGTATTCAAAGGAAATTCTCCCTGTAGGCAGTGTTATGAGTACCACAAATAGTCATTGACTTAGTACGGAGAGAGAAAAAAGTGTACTGAGGTATGGATATACAGGGTCTCCGGGGCAGGTGGGAATGGCTTGGCTGCTTTGTCTGGGGCCTAGCACAAGAAAAACTGGAATATTGTCTTGGTAAGGGGTCCTTGTATTGGTCTTCCACCTTCCTTTCCTCACTCTTCTGGTCCCTCACTCCTGTTTCCCTAGGATTGCAGGGACACTAATAAGGTAGTATGACATGAACTTTGAGGGGAAGCCACCTCTCTGAAAAGTTCAGTGAAATATTTGTCAGCAATTCAGACTCCCAGGACAAATTGTACATGCTCTGCCCAAGCAATAATATATGTCTAGTGATGGCTCAAACTATCCTTATGACTGTTTCCATTATTTGAGAAAGAAAATGAAGAGAAGCTTGTCCAAATGATTTCTGATGACTTTCAAGTATACTCCTTCTCTGAAAATATCTCTAACCTAATCACGTGTAAAGTAACTGGGCTAGCCATCAGAGATAGAAACCTGTCTATGAATTGACTGGATAAGAAAATTGTCTCATCAACAAAACAAGAAGCTGCTTCATTCTCCTTAGCCTGAGAAAAATCAATATGTAATCAACATTTTAATTTTTTTCTTAAAACTACCCAACAGATTGAATTTGACCATTTCCCAATACTGTCAATTCTGTCAAAAATCTAACAAAGAATGTAAGTACCTTCTAAAGTATTTCTTCCACTCTGCTCCTTGACGAGTCTGAAGCTGTTAAGCAACTGGTAACTGTTCTTCTTACTTTAGCATTTGGCACATTTCCTTTCTAAGAACTTCCAAGATACCCCGTGTCCCATTAAAAGTAAAGAATGGCAGAATTTCCTTACTGAAGAGATAGGGAAAAGCATAGTAACATCATTCCTTGGCCTCACTTTATAATGCTTGGTAGAGAGGGAGGAGGGAGGTGTTGATAAGATGGAAAAAGCAAGTTACCAGCAGGAACAAGGAAGCAACAGGGAGAGTCAAAATGTGGGATGAGGTGGGCACTCTGGATAATATAGGACAACAGAGAAGAGACGGAAGGCCATGTCTGTGGTGATGACTGGCCAGTTGGTGGTGTGGAAGAGAAATGAAGCACAGCTGATCTTATCATGTTAGGTGACATCATTCATAGCTTTCTCTATGACTCAACAGAATGTGTGTAAGCCACTTTCTCATCAAATCAGCTGATAGTGTTGTCACTCAGCAATGGGGAGAAAACTCTTTTTTTTTTATTAACTCGTTTTTTAAAATTTTTTTATTGATGTCTTAATAGTTTATAACATTGTGGGGTTTTAATTGTACATTATTATTCATCCGTCACCATGGGATGTAACCCTTCACCCCTTGTGCCCACCCCCACCCCCCTTCCCCTTGGTAACCACCAACCAGTTCTCTCTGTCCGTGTGTTCATTTATATTCCACATATGAGTGAGTTCATGCAGTGTCTGTCCTTCTCTCTCTGGCTTATTTCACTTAACATAATACCCTCTAGGTCCATCCATGTTGTTGCACATGGGACAATTCTGTCTTTTCTTATGGCTGAGTAGTATTCTGTTGTATATATATGCCACATCTTCTTTAACCAATCATCAGTCGAGGGACACTTGGGTTGCTTCCACTTCTTGGCTATAGTGAATAATGCTGCAATGAACATAGGGGTGCGTAAGCCTCTTGTGATGGTTGATTTCATCTCCATTGGGTAGATGCCCAAGAGTGGGATTGCTGGATCATAAGGTATTTCTATTTTTAATCTTTTGAGGAATCTCCATACTGTTTTCCACAGAGGCTGCACCAGTTTGCATTCCCACCAGGAGTGAATGAGTGTTCCCGTGGGGAGAAAACTCTTTTAATGGACTGATTATATCATGAACCCCTCAGAGCTTTCCACCACTCTGAACTCCAGCTTCAATAAAATCCACTTAGCACTTTTTGTATTTCGGTGACTGAGGTTACCAAGCAAATGATAAGGAGCTTCCTGGGTTTTCAGAATGGCTGTAAAGAATGATTTTCATTTAACCATGAGTTGAAAATAGGTAACGTAATTTACAAAAAATGGTTAAGGATGGTGTATTGGGCATCCGTAATGTGTGACTGCCCAGTATTCATTTCCCCTTCTTAACAACACATTTCTTTTAGAGGAATTATAATTGTATTATTATTATTATCATTATTTTGGGTTCAGCCTAGTGGACTTGAACTTCAGGGCCCCCATACTTTCTTAACTAAAGTTTGAGTATTAAATTAAAACTGGGTCAATCAGACACTTATTCCCTGAAATTTAAATCTTAGGTAGATTAAAGACAGAGAAAATGGTAGGAATTCATCTAATCCAGGGGTAAGGTCCTGAATTTTTGCCACCATGACACTATTCCTGTCATTCCCGGATCCTTGACCACTGGGGGTACCTTGGCTCCACACATTCCACGTCTGATTCTCCAGCTTTCCTGCAGATAATGAGATCTGATGTCTTTCAGTAAATTTCTTTTGCGTAAATTAACTAGAGCCGATTTCTGCTGTTTGCATCTACAGAACTCTGACTCATTCAGAAGGCGTGCCTTACCCATTAGGCAGGTTAAAGGAAAGTTGACTTTATTGCTAGAAGTCATATGGGGCCATAACCAGAAATAATGCCACACTTAAAGATTTAAACAACAATTTTTTAAAAGCCCGCAGAAAATACTTATTAATGATAAATACAACAATTTTATAAAGAAAAAATAAGTAATATTGAACAAAAAAAATCAAGAAATGTATTTTTGATAATTATCTCATGGCAAAAATATGAAATAGATGACAATAGGTTTTAAAAAATACCTGACATTGATTGATTGATTAATCCATTGATTACCATTGACAAATTAGAGCATAGGCTTATTCTACCTGCAATTATTTCCTCATTACTGCTTGTTCCTCATTATTTAAATCCCACAGAAATTTTCTGGCTAGGCCTGTATTATTAAGTACAGAGATGTAAAATTTCAGAGCTATAGAACTTGATTCGACTCAAATCCTCCCAGAAGTGAGAATTGTATAGTGAGTTTAGTCAGATGGGATTTAATAGGATCCAAAGTTGGGGATTTATTTATTTTTCCCTTTGAAGATTCAGCAACATTGATGACTTTTGTGTGGGAAGAATGTCTTCATATATCACATTAAAAAAAAGTGAAGATCTTATTGCTTGTCACATTCCATGTGTATCATTATCTTGAAGGATTATCAGGTATAATCCTCTTTATCCACAGACTTAATATATGATATTACCTTTCTTTTTTAAATGCATTTTTGGCACTAGAAATGGAGGCTCATTTGTATCCCATGTCTGAATTTCATTCTCACAGAAATTATGTAAAACAGAATAGAATGATGCAAAAGATATCAAATATTGTCCCCTTTATTACAGAAGGACTTTGAGAATTACTGCCCTAACAGGTAACCCGTTGGCATGAACAAAAGACTGAGCAGAGTCTGATGTGACAATCACACCTAGACTTGACTGCTTTTATCTCAGAAGAGCCAACGCTTCCTCAACGGATGCCTCCATCTAAGGAGAGAAGGTTCTGAGGTCTTTCCTCTCATCTTAAGGTGATGTCTCCCTTTGCATCTGATAAGTCCACATGATTCTGAATTTGCAACCCAAACTGTAGTCATCAAAGAAAATTTACAGTAATGTTTAGTTAGTAATCTAATTCTCCATAGAGCACTGGAGTCTTCTTAAAAGATCCTCAAACAGCAGAATTCTTAAGAATGATCTTAAAAATATGATCATGCTACTACTTTGCTGTGTTAGGAATGTTTTAAGATGCAAATAACATAACAATTTAAAAATTACTTATACAAGTAGTGTCATTTTTCTCACGTTAGATGAAGTCAGGCAGCAGATTTCAGGGCTGTCTAATGACTCAATAAGTTCATCAAGGATACCTCTTGTTTGTATTTTTCTATTCAGCCATATATAGCATATTTGCTTGTTGCTTCCTAGTCTCAAAATAGTTGCCACAGCTCCATGCATCACTTCTACACTGAAGGCAAGAAGAGGGAAGGGGTGGTGACCGTGAGCTCTCCTCTCTAGTTTTCTCCTTTTAGAAAGAAACAAAGCTCTTACAGAAGCCTTCTATCATATTTCTGCTTATGTCCACATTTGCCAGAATATAGTGTTACACTCACCCTAAAACCAATCTCTGAAGGGGATTAGCATTACTAGGATCTGTTAAAACCAACCGTTACTCGTCTCAGGTTCCAGGGGAATCGATGTTCGCTTCATAAAGGTACCTGTGCCGATTACCAAAACCCAGAATTGGAGAGAAGGAAGAGAATGGAGTGATAGTCTTTCCATCCTTTCTCAGCTGGTTCCTTCTTATTCTTTAGGTCTCTCTTTAAATGCCATCTCTTCAAAGAGGCCTTTCCTAACCATATAATCCGAAGTAGGTCCCCTGATTGTTTTTCATCACAAACAACTGCCCATGCATTCTCAATCAGTAACTACGCAATTTTTGCTGATTTATTTTATTGTCTGTGTCCTTTTGCCCCTGTCGCCCCCAAGATGATACCCCTTTTCGGAAAAAGCACTTTATTGGAACTTGTGCAGAGCAAAACAAAAATCCTATTCCATTATTGGGGGATGCAATTAATAAGGAACTTAACTGATCCACATTAGGCAATGAAGTTGTCTTTCTTTTGGGCAGAGGACAGATTAGTTGATGGAAAGGCAAACAATTTTTCTCCAATCTGAGTCCCAGACAAAATCGGAGATTCGGACTTGGGGGAGAGCATGACACTGAAATCCCTGGAGGTGGGTTAACCCCTAGAGTGTGAGGGCCGGCTGGGTGCTAGAGAGACCAAGCAGTAATGAGAACGGTAATGACAAGCCTACTAATAGTACACGGCTATTGGACACTTACTAGGGATACTACTTAGGGCGACTCATTTAGACTCCAAGATATTTTTGTGTGCTGGGTACCCTCTGAAAACTTGAGAGTTTCAATCCCTGTCGTGGCTCACCTTTCACCCAGACTGTCCACTTCTTAAGCCATGCTCCTGACCACTGCCTCCTTTGGGTCAGGGATGGCCGATTTATAGGATTACGCTCTCCTTTTCTCATTATAATTCCCCTGTATATCCTCCAGACTTCAGTAAGTTTTGTTAAATGCTATACATATCTTGGTTTTAACTGCGCTTTGCGGGTTTAGGAAGGGGCCTCTGTTAACACATACGGGGAACATTTGGGTGGGCAACACTGGCTTGTTAAAGTGGTCTGCAGTGGTCTGGAGCAGAACGGCTGTCAATGGTATGGGTGACAACCAGCACAGCAGTGCGGATCTGAGGAGTATCCCTTCCTCAGAGGTGGATGCCCAGGAACCTGAAGAAGGACACCCTCACCAAAGTGTGAAATTATATGGAAGCTCAAATTATCATTACCCTCCGAAGGCAAGAACTTGGGCGTCTGGTTGCGTGAATCTCTGACATCTGGTTTCCACCCCTGGACTTAATGTAAATTGGACATATGGCATAACCAGGTTCCACCTTGCCGCTAATTCCAAATTCAACCCTCCATTCTCCCCTGTCCCCCTCTTGGACACCATGATGAGGGGGTTGGATTGGTCAGGTTGCGTGGAACCTAAAGGTGTCCCAGCAGTGGAAACCTTTCAACAACATAAAAGACACGGCCAGCTGTCCCACAGGTGGTGTACAGAGAGGAACCCATACCTGGAGGATACTCTGAACTGGAAGTTTCAGCTGTAGTTATGAAGATCTTTGATGCACCTGAAGCAGGAGAGAAATATCTTTTGCTCAAATGTCATGAAAAGAGAGGATTGTCTCTCTATAACCCAAAACTCCACTGTAAGGAAGTAGGAGGGTTTGAAAGGCCCTTAAAGCCCCGCTCACAGCAGCTGGACAGCTTTTCAGGAATCTAATAGTGTACGATAAGGTAGCTAAATTTTGAGCTATTACTATTTGCCAGACATGGTTTATTTAATTTTCACAATTCTACGAAGTAGGGATTCTCCTTCTCCCCATTTTACGAACTCCAGTATAGCGTTTCTTGTCCGAGGTAGCACAGCTGCTCCGTGGAAGAACTGGGAGAGCTGTCACAGAACCCGCTGACCATGTTCTACTTTTTCTCTCACTCTGTTTGGCTTTTCTGCAAATTCCCAAGGTTCTCTTCTGATGGGAGGCCACACATGCCCATACATTGATGTGAAAATTACAATGAACCAAATGTTTAGAGGAGAATTCTGTGCACCATGGATCATACGCAGAGCATGGACAGATCACTGACTGAGCAAGAAAACCAGGTGAATTCACCTTTCAGTGTGGAAGGAAAAATTCCAGAAACAATGTGTTCACAAAGCAGATTTGGTTGACTTTTACACATTTTTTTTTTTAATTCCTAAAAGAACATAGGATGTGGGAAAGAAACTCTAAAGGTGCTATATTTAAGGCGATTTTTTTTGTTAAAGCACGTGTTTTAGGAAGGGGCTGATAATAGATTAATAAATGTATTAATGTGAACTCAGTGTAAACTCAGATAGGTACCAAATGACCTCTTGGTACACTGCTGCGATCTCCTTAGCTTTCTACCTCTAGGCTACCCTACAATCTTCCCAGTGTTACTCAATCCAAAACCACTTTACACTGGTGGGAAGAGTTTCTCGTAAAGTTCCCTGATCAGTTGCTGTTTTCTTTCATTCCCTGCCCACATTCACTCTTGTAAATTAGCAGTTATCTCAGAGCCAGAACAGTGGGAGAGAGAGGAACCACAGGAATACATCACCCCACTGTCCTGCACTTTTTCAACCAACGTGTCCACTGTCATTGGAGACTACAGCTTTTGGGGGTTGGGGTTTCATTTATTTCTG
This sequence comes from Tapirus indicus, assembly GCA_031878705.1. NCBI lineage: Eukaryota > Metazoa > Chordata > Mammalia > Perissodactyla > Tapiridae > Tapirus > Tapirus indicus. Next base: position 54,378,850 of record CM062931.1, on the reverse strand, counting down.
CAACAAGCCTGGATTGAGTGCCTACTACTTGGCAGACATTGTGCAGGTAAAGATCAGAGAATGCGACTGACCCCCGACCCTGCTTTCATGGAGCCTGTGTTCCAGTGGGAGCAAAGAGAAAGTAAACAAAATGTAGAGATAAGCCAAGGTGGGGGCTGGATGAGCTGCCACAGACACTAGAGAGTGAGATAAAGAGTGATGGGTGGGGAGACGTTAGTTTGGGCTGTCAGGTAGGGAAGCTGCTCTGACTGGATTTCCTCTAAGCTGAAGTCTACCTGACAAAGAGCCGGGTCAGGCTTCGACCTGCTTCTGCATCTAATTAGGGGAGAGACCACTGGCGAGTCCCAGAATCTCCCGGTCTCAGTATTTTCCCCTCCAAATTAAGGAACATAGCAACTTTATAGAACTGTGAAAAGCAATGAAATAATCTGTCAGATAACTTTGTATATGGGAAGACAGTTACTATATTCAGTCACTGAATTTAAAATATATGTTAATTATCTCACTAAACACAATTCCCACAAAATATAAGGGGCTATATAATGGTCTGTTGCCCTTCTTTTCTATATTATTAAACTCCCCCTCCCCCCCAGAGGTCTGTAGTCCTCTTTTCCTAAGATGCCTTCCAGGGAATGTTCTGCAGGCCACTTAAACTAAATGTGGGAAAAAAAATAGCACAGCAGCTCATTTTCCCCATGTACTTTTCCCATTCCAGCTCTCTCCCAGTGTTAGGCAATGCTATAACTTCCTAACATTCCAATCGAGAATTTTTGCTGTAACCTTTGAATCATTGTTCTCTTTCACTCTTAACATCCACGTGGATGCTCAAAGTGCCCTTGGACCCTCTCTACAGGCAAGGGCAGAGCACAACTGCATGAGCTGTTGACACAATGACTTCCTGCCTGGCGATGTTCAATTATGTATCACTGTGTTTCCTCTATAAAGAGGGGATAATAATAGTACCTACCTCCCAGGATTGTTGTTGTAAAGAGTAAATGGTTTACTACTCTGGAGCCCTTCGAAAAGTTAGTACTCCATAAATGTTGCTCACTTTATTACCCATTTCGTGACTCTGGCCCTTCTTTCTTATATATCGTATCCCGGCCTTTGCTATCTCCCTTAAGCTACAGCCACTCCCTTGCATGTGGCTACTCCACACAGCCATATGCAACGTTATCCTATTGCCTATAATTCCTTCATTCATTCACTCCACAAATATTTGTAAAGCATTGACTACGTATGTGTTATTGTACTAGCTGCTATGGCAGATTCCTAGAATAGGAGACACAGCCTGCATTGGTCAGGTCAGAATCCAACAGAGAAAAGGATTCATATACCTGCAAAATGCTAAATGACAATATGAGTTAAATAGCCATATAAATTAATACAAGAGGAGTCACAAGATGTTATACGTGAGTTTCCCACTTAGCAAACATGCATGCATTCTTTACTTTACTGCTTTAATAATTTACATACATGTTTTCAGGCTTATGCGTATTTATTCTATTTTCCCTTTGATCCTTGTACTAATCCTGTCGTTAGATTAAAGTACCTTTGAGAAGAGGGAGCAGATCTATGGCAGAATTGTTAGTGCAGAGGCTCTGGGGGTAGAAGAATCTCTGCTCTGCTACTTGCTAACTGTGAGAAGTTGGGAGAGCTGCTCAGCTTCTCTGAGCTTCATTTCCTCTCTATAAAATGCAGAAAAAAAAATAGTACTTTTTTGGATTAATATGAAGATTCAATGATATAATCCACGTAAATCCTTAACACAAAGCCTGGCATCTGTAAGTGCTCACTAAACATAAACTATAATCCCAATTGCTCTCTATAGAGCTTGTGGTAAGTGAAAAATCAACATAATTCACTGGTGTCTAGTACAGGGCTTTGTAACTAGTGGAAAATGAATTAATTTTGGTATTCTATAGGTTACAGACAATAAAAACTCTCTACCCTCACCTTCAAAAGCTTAAAATGCATGATATTTTAATATTTACTAAAACGAGACATGAAAATTTATAAATATATTTCAATGTTATTGACATTGAAACCAGTAACCAATGTTCTCCCAGTAAGTATTTTGTTTCAGAACATTCTTCTACTGATATTATCTAATTTAGTGGAATGTCAAGTGTTTGTTACCAGACTCTAAATGAAATAAACAAGCTTATCAGACTCTATAAAATGTAAAAAGGATAAAGCAAGGTAGAAGTTTTTGCCTATAATACACCTTTTCTTTAGAAGTAGAGCAGAATGATTTAAAAATTCTCAAATGCTACTTCTCTTTAGAAACTGGATGATGGCCTTTCAGTAGTTGGTGGAATGCCAATTCTCAAATAGCTTCAAATGTGGATCTGTAATTAAAATCAGAAAGTTGAACCACAGAAACATACCTTCTTGATGTGTTCCACTATTTCTCTTCATTTCTTTGATTCTTTTACTCTCCTATTGCTTATATATATATATATATATATATATACACACACACACATATATATTCTGAATATACATATATATTCTACTTACTCTACATATTTTACATTGAGACTTCGTGAATATATGGGACTTATAATGATAAATTGCTAAAGGCTGCTGCTTTGGGGTAAATATAGGGATCCAAGGAACCACAGAGATGATTCTTTCTCTCTCGTTGCTCCAAGGGAGCCTGAGATGTAATGACTCACCTTTTCCATTGTTGGAAATTGCATCTGTCTCTGAAAAGCAATTTTGGTTTTGTAAATCCATAGTTTATAGAACTTCAAAAATCATTCCAAGGGGCCACTTGAAAATGAATCGTCAAGAACTGATACTGGGGCCGGCCCGGTGGCGCAGCGGTTTAGTCCGCGCTTGGCAGCCCGGGGTTCGCCGGTTCGGATCCCGTGTGCCCGCCGATGCACTGCTTGTCAGCCATGCTGTGGCGGGGTCCCATATAAAGTGGAGGAAGATGGGCACGGATGTTAGCCCAGGGCCAGTCTTCCTCAGCAAAAAGGGGAGGATTGGCGACGGATGTTAGCTCAGGGCTGGTCTTCCTCACAAAAAAAAAAAAAAAAAAAGAACTGATACTGAATCAGGAAGTGTGATCATTCACGGATCTCAGGCATGTCAGACCAGCAGGCTCACAATTTTGCTGTACAGGCAACAGGGGGCAGGAAGAGGCGGCTGAGGGCCCGTGTCATTGTCCAGGCAAGGTCAGGGGAGGAGGCTGCCCCTCCAGGCCGGAGCTGTCTTCCTCAAGAGCGACCTGAGATCTGAAGTCCACAGTGACTCAGTGTCACAGGGGGTGGCCTGGAGGTTTCCACACCTGGATTAAATACCAGAAACCAAGTTATTAGACTGAAAACCGGGAGAGTCCTACAGAGGTGCCGACCTCAAACTACCAGGGCTGAAATCTAAGGAACATTTCTCCCATCCCACCTGAAGAGTTGGGGAGAAGAGGGGAAACTAAGGGCTTTGTAGCCCATAAGCTGAATCAGACTGCGGATTGCATTTTATTAAACTTGGGTAAGATATCTATGCTCTGTAAAATCATTGCTTTCTACACTTTTGCATTTTCCTTACTTCCTCTTGGTTTTATAATGAAAACACTTCTTATTTTAAACCCATAGGGAGCCTTTGTGACCTCACTCTCCTGAGTCATTTCTTTTGAAGCAACGAATCAAAGCAGATATTCAGGAAAAAATAATGTGATGACAAAATATACTAATTTTCTCATCAAACCTGGAAGAGTTGAGGAAGGGGTTTGGGGAGAGGAAGGAGGAGACCTTAAGACAATGGAGAAATGTAAATTAAAAGCTCCAAGTGTGTTTGCTTCTATAAACATAACCCAAAGCAGAATATTCTGTAAAACGCGATGTTCAAAGCTTAATCAGCACTTCAGGCAAAAATGACACTTCTCTCTTGGCTTTGTGAGACAGAATCCTGAGGTCCACGTCCCTTCAAACATCTTTAAAAGTGCAATCATTTCTCAGAAGAACTCTGAAGTGTGATTTTAAAGCTGTCTTAGACATAAAACTCAAGCCATTACACCTGTGTGTTTACTGAACTTTTTATAGATGTGTGTTTACTGGGCAACCATTGATACTGTCTTCCATGGGTACACGCCGTTCTGTGCCCGGAAAAGGTTTGCTGCCTCGGTGTGGTCGCCTTAAATGTCAAGGCCGCGCTGGCTGCAACACCCCTCCTTCCTTAGTGGGGCCGTGTGCAAACTCGCCAGCACCGACAAAGAAGCAAAGTTCTCGGGGAAGAGAGTCAGGAGAGTCAGACGTCCTTCTATGCACGAACCCCGTCAGAACTCTGTCTGCCGTGATGCTGAGCTCACTCTGGCTTTAAACATGTAACACCAGTTAATCACACAATTGTTGGGGGTGCACAGCCACTGTATGATTACTGACATTGTCAAAGGAATTAGCATGTAGTTACTATGAGCAACATGTTCTGTTTTGTGGAAACTATGCAATTAATTTGTCCGAGGCTAATAAATTAAATGTAGCATACGTTCATATAACAGCTGCCTGGAAGGAAGGCTGGCTGGCAACACATTTACTGAGATCGCTTTGAACTTATTAGCCTCTGTACTCAATGCAGAGAGAGGGGTGGGTCCTGCTTTAGGGGAGTTATGCCCGTGCCCACATTTACTAAATAGATATTCTAGGAAGTTTGAACACATTTCGTTAGGGGAGAGAAGGTGAGGTAGAATGTGGAAGGAGGAAAAAGTAGTGAAAATGATGCTAAATCATTAGGCACTAATTTGGAGTTGAAATAGAAAGGCAATAAAACATATGTGAATTTATACTGTGAGTCTACACGTGCATATGACACGCACAGAAATTCAGTTTATAGGCGATTTATCAGGAATACGTCTATTGCGATCAGGAAGGCATTCCTGTAGCATGCCCAAGAAGTTCTGGATTATTTACAAGGAGTTAAAAGTCTCTTTAACTCCTCTTCTATGTTTTCTGCCCGTTCAGATTTCATGATAATAATCGGCCTAGATTTGGTTGAAAAAGAGGAAACTTCTGAAATTCGTTGTTTCAGTGGAGGGTTTGGCAGTGTTCTGAAGGAGTTTACTGATCACCTTTGGACCTTTTTCAGAAGTCAGCCTTGGTGTGTTTTGAGGAAAAGACCTAGTGTCTCCCAGTTTAGGTCAGAATTGCTCGAACGGCAGGGCTGGCTTCATAGTGCCCAGCCCTGCAGTGGATTCAGCAGGCCGGGGTTCTTGGTGAACTCTCAGTGTCCAGAGTTAATGTCAGAGAAGAGGAAGGTCCCCTCTGTCATGTGACAAAGTTCCTAACTCTGGTTAGGGTTTGGTTAAAGGTTAGGCTCAAAGACTGGAAGGAAGAATTTTCTTTCCCTGTGTCTTTCGTTTGGCTGGAAATCTTCAGGTTGTATACCTCAGCTCAGTACCTGCCAGCAACCTCTCTAAGAAATGATCCATTCACTTATGGAGGTAGGGGTCATACATTCCTATTTAGGAACTGCCCTCCTTCTTAACTTTCCTGCAGTTGCCCACCCACTCTCAGCCTTACACAGATTACCAGTGAAAACAGATGGGAAAGAGGTGTGATTATCGTCTAACTGGAAGTGAGATGGGCAATATTCTCCTCAGGCATCAGTGAACCAGTGTCCCCAAGCAGCTGTGTAAAGACTTCAAACCAAATATTCTAGTTTTGATTGAACCTTCTGCACATGTGTTGGAGTATTTTCTTTTTCTATGTGAGGGAGTGCGTTCAGTAGAGTAAAGTGACATTTCATGGTTTTTCACTGAAGACAGACCCAGTGGCCAGTCTAACAACAAAAGAGACAATATGACAGATGGCATTTTCTTGATTATTTTTGTATTTTTAATTAAGTCTAAAATGTAGTTTTGAATTAAAGAGAAATCTTATTGCTGGCTGTTTAGACATACTTATCGCAGAAACTTATATCAATATGGCAAATAAAGCTCTTATATCTTTAGCAGAATGTAATTATTGAATACATTACATGAAAAATTAACTCTGTAGATCAAGAGTATACATTTAGGTTAGCTAAACTATTCTATGAATTGATTTTGTAATCCATTTTCATTCCTGAATTTGTTATATTTCAAAAATGATCCAAAGATATGCATTTTTGTTTAGTAGTATATCAATGTTATTTTAATGATTCTTAGCAAAAAATTAAATATAATTTTACCCACTCTGGTATCTGCTACATTTATTTGCTATCTTCTTTCAGTTCAAAGTTGAAAGAGAATTCATCTTCAAGTGACTTCTTTAAAAGTTTCTGTCAAGAACATAAAGATAAAAATTATTTCATGTGTTCAAAGTTATGTCAAGATTTTAACACTCTTTGAATTTCTTCTACCAATTTATTTGCTTTCTTTATTGCAGAAGAGTCTTTTTGAATAATAAAAAGGGAAATTCATACCCCAAGTTATATATATTCTCATATTTCTTCAGACATTATTGAGAAAAGAAAGACATAGGGAGATTGTTGGTCAGAGAAGCTGAATAGTGATAAATTTCCCTTTATGGAGAAAGCTAAGGAATGACTGGGTGATCAGGTGCTGGCGATGGCTTCCTGCTCATCAAGCACGGAGTGGAGCTTTGAGGAGGCGGGAATGGGGGTGGACAGACCTGGCTCTGCCTCCTACTTCCTGTAGCACATTGGGCAATTACCAGCAGCAGCCCTGACTCTCCCTTTTCTCACTTGCAAAAGCAGGATAGTACTTTGCTCATAAAGTAGTGATGAGAATTAAACTAAATGATATGATATAGCTAGAGCATTTAGTAGATATTATCATCATTTTTGAAAAACAGTGTATATTATCAATATCAATCTTCTAGACCCTTCCCTCAGGAGAAATTATTCTTTTCTTAGGTTATTTGTGATTATGAGTTTATCCTGTTAAAAAAGCAGCTGGATGTTATTAATATGGAAAAGCCTTCCTGATGCACGGTTTGGTTAGCTGATCACAAAATTTAAGGATTATAAGAGTATTTAGAATTTATAAAGATTCAATGCCTTCAAAAAAGAAAAGTGTCCCTCAGGCCTTTCTTTCTTCTCCAACAAGAGAAATGCTGCGCGTACTCTTGGTGACTGTCTCAGGCAGAAAAAGTCAACGAGCTGAAAACATCAGACACACGTCACACCCGCTTATGGCTCATGGATGTAATTTTTGTAATTATAAAAATGGTAGAACTTTTACTTATGTAATACTTGCTTCTATTTACCCCTCCTTTGATTGGGATCATGTCTTATTCGCTTTTGTATACTAACAATATGTCTGGTATTTAGTAGGTTTATCAACATCAATATTCTTGACGAATAAAATAAATGTGTGAATAAGTAAGTAAATGAGTACAGAGATGACTACTGTCCTTGAAGGCCACCCTTGGACATGTTTCCTGTTAACAGAAACTAAACCACTTGCCTCCAGACTTAGTGACTAATTAAAACTGTCAGCTTTCCCGTCTCCACCGAGATGCCAGGAAGAACTGTTTTTTTATTTATTCATACGTGTATAAACCCTTCTCTGATTGCCTGATGACCTACCAACGCTGAGAGGGCTAGTGATTATAAAACATGGCTCACTTTCAGTCCAGTGATGGTTTTCAACTGTGTTTGGAGGAGTATGAGGTTTTGAGGACTCTCAGAGGCCAAGTTGGGCCAGAATCTAACTCAGGGAGGTGAAGGGAAGGGAGCCAAGGGGAAGTCCCAGCTCACGACAGTGTCACCTTTTCTCCTCTGAGAGAGTAGTTCTACTTTGATCTGTTTTAGATATTGAGGCTCCGTGCTAGATCTTCTTGAGCCATGGGATACACCACTGAAAAAGTCTGAAGCCCGAGTTCGTGATTATACAATGTACTAAATAGAAAGAGTTAGCCTCCAAAGTCAGTGAAAGAAGACAAGCTTGAGTTCTCCGAACACCCAAGCTAACTTTTGAGTCATCAGAGCAAAGCATATTAAAAGGTAGTGTTGAGAGATAATTCTGGCATTTCTGGAAGACTTCTGAGCAAAGAGCATTGACAGCTTTCTTCAAGGATACTTGCAAATCTGCCCCAGGCAGGGAGTAGATTTGCTTATTCTCCAGAATAATAAAGCCAGTCTCACTCCCTTCTTGGAGATAGTCCTGGGTGATAAAAACAATATGTCCCTCTGAGTCAGAAGGCAGATTTGTTTCCTGATCAGAACAGTAAAGATAACGTCTCTCTCTGCAGGGGTGGATGGACAGGTTTACTAGAAGCTCCTCCAGCAGATTGGGGTTTTTCTAAGCTCAGGGTTCCTTACTCTGACACAAACCCACCGGGAGTGCAGTGTCCACCTGGGCTACCTCTGCCTCGCCGCCATGGGACTCGGGGGTAAGAGGAGCCAGTGTGAACGTGAAGTTCATACTGTCTGCTGTGCCATGTGTAATAAATTGTACAAATCCATTTGGGCTCATTGTCTCCTTATTGGCTGAATCTGGGGAAGTTTGGCAAACTGACCCAGCAGCTGCAGTGGTGGCTGCTGTTCAGGATCTGTTTGGCTGCTTGACAGGTGGGACCTTCACCTTTTTTCAGAATCTTGACCAGGAATACCTTACCTGAAATATAAAGTCCCCCTCTTACCCGTGCTTTTCACTTTCTGGGAGAGCCCTTAGCCGTGTGATAGACTTTAGTAAGAGTGTTCGTAAGGACGTTGGGTTAATGTGTGCCCTATGTAAAACTATATTCAAAACAAAACTATTATTGTTGTTAATATTTCTCTTCCTGCTATTTTAGGAGTACTTTTGTTTTCACCTATCCATCAAGGTAAGTATTTTGAATATGAGATCCTGGTCAACTTCTAAAAACAATGTTCTTTGAGTTTTATTGCACATAAGAATCAACCGGAGAGCTTGTTACAACAGCAGATTACCGGGTCCCATCCCAGAGAATCACATTCAGTGGGTCTGGAGAGCCCTGCTGTCTGCTAATAATAAGACCCCAGGTGATTCTGATTTTGCCAGAAAGGGTCACACTTTAAGAAATAAGATTTTAAAAGACCAAGAGTGTCTCTTTAAGTATAAAGAAAAAGTGGATGAAATCCACAATTTCCTTCAAATCCTGAAGGTTTGATTGGGGAGGCAGATGGGGAGAAACAGGGTGTCCACATTCTGATACATTAACCCAGCCCTTCACCCCCGCTTCTGTTCTAAAACTGAAACCACTTCAGGGTTTCCTTTGTAAGGCCCTCACTATTTTTTTTCAACAATAATAGCAGGTATTACCGACACAACTGGTCCAGAAGTTATTATTCACCTCAGGGCCAAGTCGTTCTTCAATATAATGTCTTGAACAGTAAATCATCTTTTAATATGTGCCTTGGTGTAGAACGCGGGTTTGCAGTGCCAATTTGAAGCTAGACTAAGCCTGTTCATTTGCCAAAAGACTGAAAGCATTCCAGTAAGGCTCTCTACTTCCTTTATTTATATGCTGTCAATTAGTTTTCACATCTGGGCAGCCTTCTGGAATTTTCTATGTGGGCTGATGCTCATTAATTTAGGGTGGGCTTGTGGTGCATGAATTAATTTTAACATATATTTTGTTGTTAATCCTGAAACCTAGTTGGTTGTGTGTTATGGACTGAGTTGTGTCCTCCCTCTCATTTGTATGTTGAAGCCCCAACCCCTAGTACCTCAGAACTTAACTGTATTTGGAGATAAAGTCTTTAAAGAGATAATGAATTTAAAATGAGGTCATTAGGGTGAGCCTTCATCCAATATGACTGGCGTCCTAATAAGAAGAGGAAATTTGGACACAGACATATCAGAAAGTCATGTGACCACAGGGAGAAGATGAGCATCTACAAGCCAAAGAGAGAGGCCTTAGAAGAAACCAACCCTGCCTACACCCTGATCTCCATCTTCAGAACTACGAGAAAATAAATTTCTGTTGTTTAAAAGTCACCAGTCTGTGGTCCTTTGTTGCGGCAGCCCTAGCAAATGAATATGTTGTGTTTTCTTTAAGGGGCTCTCAGGACAGGTCTCACACATTAGAACAAGTTTGCTTGCTTTCCTTCTGCCAGCATTAGAGGGCATCTTTGGCGGGTCACACCTTAAATGATACCAATTTATATTCAGATTCTTGTTTTACTCTAGTCACTAAGGCTTCTTAGATAGTACCTAAGAATCCCAGCCTTGAGCAACAGAATTACTAGATGTCTCAGTGGGTATTTCCCCCAAATAAAGGGATCTAAGTGGCAGGCAGATTTGATTTACTTATTCAATAAATATTTTTTGGCTGCTTATCATGTGCCAGGAATTGTATGTTCTAGGGACTGGGGACCTAGTAATTTGAGTTAAACAAAGTGCAGGCTCTCATGAAACTTACACTTAGCATGTGTGGGGAGTGTGTGTGTATGAGTAGAAAATATACACTTAAATAAATATGTCATGTGTCAAGTGGAAATACAGCAGGGTAAGGGGAAAAGATGGCTGGGATTGTATTGGAGGGCTAGGAATGGGGATACTTTATAAAGGATGGTCAGAAGGGCTTCTCTGAGGAGGTAACCTTTATGCAGAGTCTGTTTGAAGCGAGGGATGTGTAGATGCAGAGATGTTGTACCCGGATGCCCCTTCAAGGAAGGACTTTCTGCCCCAGTTGCTGGACATCTGTCACCAGACAGCCTTCAATGTGGGAAATTTCAGGCATTGCCCCAGCTGCAAAGAGCCTCTTTCTTAAGGGAACGTCCTTCCTGTGGGTGGCCCATGTCCAGTGACTGATCACAGTAGGGGTATAAAAGCCCAAACATGACCTACCTGACAGGTGGTTTCGGTTTCTGAGTGTCCCCCCCCCCCGAGGCCAGCCGAGGCTGTTGAGCCTACATAGCTTCCTCTCCCTCCTTTCCACAGTTGATTCCAAGAACATCCCTTCATAAACATCCTATGTGCAGAAGTCTGTTTCAGAGTGGGCTTCCTGGAGAACCCAGTCTGATAGGGAGGGGGCCATGTGGACATCCAAGGAAGAGCATTTCCTTGTAGAAGAAACAGTAGGTGCAAAGGCCATCGAAGCACTACCCATATAATAATGACGTGGTTATACAAAGGAGGGACGGAACCAACCTGCTTGGCTTTGTGTGGCCGTCCCAGAGGGACCAGCTGGGGTGGTACAGAGCTGGCCAAGGAAGGTATTAGGTAGGAATTTCCTCGTAGGGAGTAGTCAGAAACTTCCTAGGGAAGAGGAAGTCAAAAAAGGAGACACAGAAATGGAGGTGGTTTTGGTTTTGAATTAAAATGGAAATCCAACAAGCTTGTTGGAGACTTCTAAGATTCTGAGTCTTGTGGTTTCTCTCACTAATGAATTGTCGGGGCACTCCCCAACCTCAGGGACCTTCTGGAGCAGTTTTCAAACCCAAATCCCACGTCTCCACTCCAACTCTCTATAATCTCTGCCTCCTCCCCTCCTCTTCCTCCTCCTCCTTCTCCTCCTCCTCTTCCTTCTCTTCTCTTCCTCTTTGACTGCAATCTTCTCACACATCCTCATTTTCACATTCAAGGCTCTCAGAGGGGAAGGAAACAGCTTTGTCCAGCCTAGGACACAAATTGATCTATTAGGGGTTCAAAAATGCTGTTAGTTATAAAGAGATGATGGAAGTCAATCATAGAAAACAAGCAGTACCCCTCAACCTCATCCTCCCAAATAACAAAATAGAACACAATGCCTTGAACCAAGCTCAAGGAGAAGATGGTTATAGAACTCAATTTTCCTTATGAAGGGAAATAATCCCCAAATTAAGTTATCTTTTTTATTTACATAAAACATAGGGAAGAAGGTATGCATGAAAATTAGACACAGCTTGACTTTCATATGACTAAACAAAACCCCATAGTGTGTGTTCTGATTTTCAAACTATTATTACTATTTTTAATACTTATGTCTGTATCAGCATATCCAGTTCATAAACCAATAACCATTTTAATTATTTACTCAAGATTGTATTAGATTTTTGCAATTCTCTTTGAAGGTGTAAATTTAAATTCTTGCATATTTAGAGTAGAATGAACTATGATCATCTAAAAACGATCACGTGACCAGAATGAGCCAAACGTGGGGGCCGTGAGGCAGCACTTTCGGTTCAGGATTATTTTTGGCTCATTGTTCCTTAGAACAATTCTTTCCTGCTTACCTCTCCCAACCCCACGAGGGTGGTGTAACACAACCTAATTAGGACTGAAGTTGAGGATTTCTTTAGAATAAGGACAGGTCCTAGGGCCCACAGGGGTCTTAGAGAAAACTATAAAGAGTTGAACCTTTGTAACCAGAAGATTTTCACCCCGAAAAGAAACCTGCCCCCGTTAGCAACCATTCCCCATCGCCCTCCCCGCTCCCTGACAACCACGCATCTACTCTCTGTCACTATGGATTTGCCTATTACCTACTATATATTTTAAATCTCTTTCAGTTTAATAATTACTAGCCTTTCAAAATCCTCCCTCTTTGCTCTAAATAGCCTTTTTAGCTTAATTTAAATGACTGTCTACTAAGCAAGAACTCTTCTAATTTGGGTAGGGTCAGTGAAGAGCCACGTGTTTGTTACAGTGAAATACAAAGCTTCGTTTTAGGTTTTCCTCTTTTATTTTGATTTTCCTTTAATATAAATCCAATTCAAGGATGCAGAATACTAAAGAAAGGGAAAAGAAACATGAGATGCAGGAGGAGGAGGAGGAGGAGAGATGACAGTATCATAGAGGAAAGAAAATTTTGTTGAAGAAACTAAAGAAGAAACAGTCACGGGTCAATTCTAAAAAAAAGAAATTACCCACCTGCCACCCCCCCCCCCAAACAAAAAGGGATGAAAAAACAAAACCAGATCTTACGTGATGAAAAACACTTTTCAAGTTTCACAGTCTAGGAAAGGGGCCTCCAAGCCATATTTCAAAGAAACTCTTCATTTTCACGTTAAGTTCTAATTCCCTTCAATAAGGCATCTGATTTGGGGTGTGGATTTTAAATGTTTTATTAGCCATGAGGGAAGAAGATACAGCAATTTCATCATTTGGGGGAAAATAAGAACATCCTTTTACTCTTTATAAAGTTTGAGAGATCAGAAACATCTTTTTACATGGGAACAAAGGAAAAAGAGTTTGATTAAAAGTGATGCTATGAGTTCATTGCATAAAGGTAATTTGAGATTAACTAGGAACAGACTACATAACATCAAATGTACTAGAACAGCATGTAACAAAGAGAAGTCTACTGGTGTCTTTCCTGATTTCCAAGCTTAGGAAAGTTTGCTTTGTATTATTTCTTCAAAAATATTAACTGAAATTCTATGTATTAAATTTTAATTCAAAAATAACATTTCTATCACAAATGTGGATGAGAAATGCTACTTCTAAAAGTGTTGATATTGGAAAACAGTGGATTGAATGGTAGAAACAAACAAAATGTAGAGAACTTATTTTCTATACCTCTAGGCTTGACAACTAGGAAGGTTTCAATTGAAAGCCATAGGTTCAGAGTAAAGGAAGTCAATTTCCAAATTTAGATGGAGAAGAGTAAGATAAGACAGGTAGAAGAAGCAATTATAGAAGATTTACAGAAGGATGATGGAAAGGCATTTATGGTGCATTAAAGATGGTGGAAAATTCTTTGACAATCCTTTTGTAGAAAGACGGGATCCATTGAATTCGGGTTGGTCTTAGTGATTTCCTTGACCAATAAAGTTCAGTGCCGGTGACTGAGCAACTTCCAAGCCCAGGTCAGAAGAAGTCTTGCAGCTTCTTCTTTGGTTTCTTGGAATGTCTGCTGTCTGTGCTCTTCAGACTCTCAGTGTCTTAAGATACTGCTTCTTGGAGCAGTGAGAAGACCCAGCTGCACTGTGAGACAGGATGTAGGTGCTTGAGTTAACAGCCCCAGCTGAGCTCTCAGCCGACAGCCAGCACCAACTGTGGGCTGTCTTGGACATCCAGTCCAGCTGAGCCTTCAGATAATTACAGTCCAGCCAGTATCTGACCGCAGCTGTGTGAGGGACTCCAAGGAGGACTGTCCGATTGAGCCCTTCCTGAATTACTGACACCACACGTGGTAAGCACATAAAATGGTTGTTTGAAGCTGCTAAATTTTGGGGTAATCTGTTATGCCACAAGGGTTAACAGGAACAATTTTGGTTTTGTCAGACTGCTCTAGCAACTTCTGTCACATTGGGCTTTCTATGACGAGGTTGTTGGATTTGCAAGGATAGGAGAACCCAGTCTGGAAACTTGGAACAAACAAGTCATATAATTATGAGATAGTACTATAACAGCAAGGTGAACTCTTGATTTTGATGCTTAGTGGAGAATCTCCTTAAGCCTCTATCTGTCTTCGTTAGATCTAGCAGTAAAAAAAAAAAACAAAAAAACCCATCTGCATAATAATGTTCTTTATCTCTGCTCTGCTCTTGGTCGGAATGCTAGACTGAAGGCGTCGGTACTCTACCTGCTTGAACTTTGCTCCAGACCCCTGGCCCTTTCCCTCTTCCTGGGAAGAGCTGCCCTTGATTACAGCACTTGCTGGGCTGGATTTCAGGATTCCAGCAGCCCCGGCTCACAGATGATTCTGGGCAGACTGTCCTGAGCATGACCCGCTGGCATCACAACCTGTGTGTGACTGAATGCTGATCTGCTCAAAATATTTTCCGACTTTAGCCCAGGCCACCTGTGCTGCTGCTGCCTCTGCCTCTTCCTCTTCCTCCTCCTCCTCCTTCTTGCCTAATCAGTGCTTGGGGGATTTGTTTAACTACCATCAGGCTAAATGTTAGAAATGTGTTCCTGCCCTATCAATCAGCCCCTGTCCCCTGTCTGGAATGCTAGAAGAATATTTCAGTCCTTATTTCCATATAGCTATGCACTGGTCCACGACGGGAGACAAATTCAATGCTGACCTGCTTGAAACACCCAGTTGTATAAATGCCCCATTTTTTATTTCACCATTAAATCATTGAGTTTTACCGGGCATCTCAAAGTGTACATATACCACTTCTCTATGATTTGCAATCACCATTAACCAGAAAAACACCACATTATTGTGGTATTTTTGGATGACAGGTATGTTGGGCTCATGGGGGTAGTGATAAGGGGCAGTTGGTGTCATTTCTTTTTGTAGATTTCTTCCTTTAGAGCAGAAGTGGCAAACTCAAAAGCCAGTGGGCTGGGATGGGGATGAAGGTGGGAGGTCAGGGTGCAGGGGGCTGGATGATGAGGTATATGAGTGAAGACAGCCAGCTTTGTAAATACATTTCATAGCAGCATTACTACATCCCAAAACAAACCATGACACCTCAGTTCTTTTGATTGTTATTTATTTTTATTTCATCACACTTGTGCTTTCCTTATAGAGGTCATAGTTCTTACAGTGGTTTGTTTTATAATGATGTCTTAAATTGAATGCCTTCAATTTAAGACACACTTTGCATACTAAACCTGCAGGAATAATTTTTTTATTTCCGCCCAAAAATCTACTCTTACCTTATTTTTCACAAAATCTGTGAGGAAGTCCCTCTTTCATTTTCCCACTTTTGATACAGGCATGAATGCAAAGAAACATTTCTGTAGTCGAAGAAAATCGGCAGTGCAAATAGAGTGAAAAATGGCAGTTCACACTTGGTTTGTGTGTCAGAGAGAAAACAGGAAGTGGTGATGATTGGGTTGAATTGGGGCGGGGAGGCAGCGTCTGAAGGAGAGGTTGCCACTCAGCTCCAGATGTGTCGTGTGGGACTGTCAGAATATGGGCCAAGCTTTGCCAGATCTTCTGATTTTCCAAAAAAAGTTGGACATTTGGATAAAAATCTTCTGATTCCTAAACATTGGCAACCAAGTCAATTTGTAAGGAAATGTGTGGGTCAAACAAAGCACACTGCAGACAATGTGTGGCTTGAGGGCTGCCCCCTGGGGACCTTGGCTTTGGAGGATGTGTCTGTACTTGAATCTGGAGGGCTAAGAGATCGAATTCTAGTTTCTGGCTTTTCTACATAATTATGTTGCATATTGTTATTTACAGCTAACACTGGGCAAGTATAACCAAAGACAATTTTCTAGAGTCAGAATGAGCCTCAAACAGAGAATGCATCCCAAGAAGGCCTTGTGTGAAACAAACCCAGTGTGGCATCTACACATGGAAATAAGTGGAATGAGAATGAGAATGACCTGGACCCCAGTCTGGAGGGCAGCAGAGACTCCTTTCTCAACCACGTTGACCAAGGGAACTAATAGCTGATATCAAATCTGTTGTGGTCTATTGCTCCCAGACAAGTATGTCCAGGGGGTGTGGTAGAGGTGGGAGAGCAGGGCTGGCGCAGCTGAGATGTTGGTCAAGGACTGAACTCATGCATGGTCTGGAGTCAGCAGTGGGTCAGTAAGAGACCTTCTAACGGAAGCAGCCTCTTGTGGCCTTCTCTGAATCAAGCCCTGGACAGTGTGTCAAACTTCCTTTTCTGGAGCACAGCTAATTGGTGGACCTCCCCCTGGCTGAACTGGGAGATCCTATCCTTTACTGCATCCTGATTGGTAGAAATGCCAAACCTTTTAAAGGATAGCCTGGAATCGAGCATAATTTTCAAGGAGACAGTTGTCCTTTTGGCTTTACTGGCTGGCGGAATAGGAGACTTCTCACAAAACGGTGGGTTGTAGATGCATATGTGGTCCTGCGCTAGTCTCAGAAAGTTGGGTATTCCATAGATTGATCCTTGACTGTCCGGGGAACTCACAGACATGGGAGATGCTGTTGATACACCAGGGTGGCACTTTTGAGTGTGTCCATTAAGCACCCAGAGTTGAAGTACTTCAAATGTCTGTAAAATCCAGTCAGTTTTGTCCACAGGAACTTTGGAATCTGGATAACATTTCCCTACCCACTCCCCATTTCTATTTCTGAATAAACTCTCAGCCAAGACGGGGCCAAGCCTGACTGAATCAAGCGTGGACTAAAGAGCTGGAGTTGCAATGGGGTTTCTTTGGACGGGGAACTAGAATAAGGCTCCTCACTGGACACAAGAAAAGAGAAGATTGCACACCATCAAAAACCATACAGGAACACAAAAATCCAAAATGCAAGATGGTGAATCAGAAAGGTTGCTAAATCTGTGGCTGCAGAGGCAGGAAATGAAGTTAGAATTTGAGGATTAGAGAAATGGAGAAACGGAAACAATCTTGGATCAAACTGGGGTGGGATTAGGTGGAAGAATAAGAGTGATCCTGACCAATTGCTTAGAGCAGTGTGACAAAATCTCTCAGTGGGCACAGCAGGAAAATCTGCAGAAAAAACCTTCCTGGAGCTCTTTCCTGGAAAGTCAGTTGTGTTGAATGATAGTTTACATTATGTAACTTACTACATTATAGAGTCAAATGTAAACTTTGCATGAAGTTTTAAGAGAAAACCTAAGACTTCAAAGACAACTTACTCTTGCTGTGGACTGCTTTGGGCTATGCTGCAGTCATTCAAGTTGCATACACATTCTCTCTCCTTTGCTATTATGAAGGATAAAAGACTGAGAAGCAACGGGGGGGGGGGGGGGGGACGACATCAAAGAGTAGTCTGGGCTGCCTTTAATGGGCCAGCAGGTGCATGGTCACTTGCTGGGTGGATCAGCTGACCTACAGGGCCAGGGATGGAACTTGTACATTCTTTATAGTCATTGCGTCATTGCATCGATCTGTACCTACATCAACTATGGGACAGCAGCATCGAAAGTGGTGTTTTTTCAACGATGAGTTACAACGGTTTAATGGGACATGAAAGCAACTTAGTGGGATTGTTACTGATGTTTTAAAAAACAAAAGAAGTAAGTAGGAAAAAATCACATTTTCAGTGTCATTTTGGGAAGATTTTGTTATATTTAGGTGAGTGCAACGGGTTATAATGTAAAATCTATTTACTGTGGGTTGTGCTAAAAAATTGTCACTATTCTAAAATTTTTTTAGTTCAAGATATTAATAGGTATCTCATAAAAAAAAGTGTTCCTTGGTCAAGTAAATTTGACCTTTTAAACAAAGTTAAAGGCCTTTTTAAATTTTAACTAAAGTACTTTTCGGAACAATAAATATGCTAATGGAAATTGTGAATTTACATCAGATAGGAAGTCTGCAATATTTTCCGAACTTATTTGACATGGAAACCTTTTTTTGGACATAGCATTTCATGAAACTAGTGTTATGTGGAACAGAGGGTAGTTAGTAAAATGAATGGAAATTCACATTCCATTGTGTCGGTTTAGTGATCCTCAAGTAACTTATGTTATCTTCCAGAAATTCCTAAGCTAAGATCCCCTCCTGTTATTACATATTGCAATCTGGATTGAAAGGGCTGAATCTGAACTACATTCAGGTTTGGTATTCAGAGGCAACAACATCAGGTAGCTACCGTCCTCATAGACTTCTCTCTCCATTGTACTTATTTCTATCTGGGAGTGCCATCAGCTACGTCACCCCTCGGGAATGTTCTCTGGCATTCTTGTTGTGCTCCTACTAAGCATGACCTCAAAGTGGGCATAGTCTATGGGGATATTTATACCCCCCAGCACACCCTCTCCACCCCTCCCCAAGAAACAAACAAGCCCTTTTTCATTTTTAAGGTTTACTGCTTATCAGAACAAGGAAACAGATGGAGATAAAAATGCCCTAGGAAACTGTGAGAAGTCACAAGTCTCTAGAATCTTTATACATCTATTGTTTCAGGTTAAAATAAAAATATGTATTTATATATCTCCTAGAAAATATAAAAAAGTCATCTTTTCAATAGGCAATTTTCTTAAAACATTAAGTGACTCCTCATCCTGTCTGGGAACTTGGTGGTCCTGGTCCACAGACTGTTTTTCTGGACTTTTGATCTTTACTTTTATTTCCAATAGTGATGCTTACGTCATTGTCTTCTAACATCTGACTTGGCTTTTATTAAGATTATGTATAATTTTTTCCTGCCTGATTACCCCTCTTCTCAGCATCAAAGCAGAATAAGACCAGCCTTTATTTCATAGAGAGGACATTTGCACTTCTGAAGATGGCACACTGGGGCATACCAAGCTCCTAGCTCCTCTGCTCAGCTCGGGAACGTTCCTTCTGGACACTTTCTCATACGTACGTTTAATAAAATCAGTAAAAGTAATATTAGGGCCAACTAAACATCCTATAATAACATTGACTTAAAGAGGATTAGCATAACACTTGAAGTATACAGTCCTACTTGAGGATAATTTTTAGAATTTTGTTAATAAAAACAGTGTCATTGATTGTTATGGACTGAATTGTGTCCCCCCCAAATTCATGTGTTGAATCCCTAAATTCCAATGTGATGTATTTGCATATACGGCCTTTAAAGAGATAATTAAGGCTAAACAAGGTCATAAGAGTGGGGCCCTAATCCAACAGGACTGCTCTTCTTACAAGACGAGGAGGAGACACCAGGCTTGCGCACGCACGGAGGAAAGGCCGTGTGGGGACACAGGGAGAGGGCAGCTATCTGCAAGCCGAGGCAGGAGGCCTCAGGAGAAGCCAAACCTAGCAACCTGGATCTTGGACTTCTAGCCTCCAGAACTGTGAGAAAATACTTTTCTGTTTCTAAGCCACTCAATTTGTGGTATTTTCTCGTGGCAGTCCTAGCAAACTAATAGACTGATTGTGTTTTCTTTTTGCTGTGAATTCTAAGAAGCTCAGAACCAAATGTTAAGTTCATAGTAACTATACTGTTCACATAGTTCACCTATTTTCAGTCCTTCTTTTGTGACACAGACTTTTTTCCATTTCAATTTTATTAGCTTATTATTTGTTTTCATTGTTTACTGCCTCGAAACCTTTGTAGGAAAGAGCCGGGGTACAAAGAAATAAATAACAATTGAAATGGATTCTTTATGGTTACAGGTTCTTCTCCAGTTTTACAGGCGCACCTGCTCAGCCTCCTGTGCTCCCTTTGCATTTCCTTGACCCTTCAGGGCTGGAGCGCTGCAAGGCTCAACCCTCAGAACTTAACTCTTTCCTGTGTGAACGCGCTCCCTGCATGATCTCAGTCAGTCCCATGGCTTTCAATACCAGCTGTATACACACATTTAGCCTAAACTTTTCCTCTGAACTCCTCACACCAATACCCAACTGTCTATTCAATATCTTCATTTGAATGTTTAGTAGACATCTCATATTTAATATGTCCAAAGCCAAGCCAAACTCCAAATTCTTCCCTCCCCTTCCTACAGTCTTGATAAACACCACCTTGGTCTTCTCCATCTTGGTAAACACCAACTCTGTGCTTCCAGTTGCCTAAGCCGAAAACCTTGGAGTCGTCCTTGACTTTCCTGTCTCTCATGTCCAACTTCCAATCTTTCAGCAAGCCCTGTTGGCTTTTCCAGTAAAATATATCTAAAAGCTGACCATTTTTAACATCTCGCTTACAACTCAGGTGACAGCCACCATCACCTCTCCTTTGGATTATTGCCTCCGACAGACATGGTCTTTCTGCTTCCGTGCTTCCCTCTTGTAGTCTGGTCTCCACAGCAGCCAGAGCAGCCTGTTAAAATGTAAGTCAGATCAGGTTACTTCTAGGCTCAAAACTCTGCAGGGGTTTTCCACCTCTCCCAGACTGAGCGGCAGTCCTTATACTGATCTCCCAGGTGCCGCCAGAGCTGGCTTTGCTTCCCTCTCTGCCCACAAGCATTCCTCTGTGGCTTGCCTCACTTGGGTGCAGCCACACTGGCCTGCACTTGCTGTTCTTCTGCGTAAAACACTCTTCTCCAGGATCTCTGCAAGCCTCACGCTTACCTCCAAGTCTCTTTATCATTTTATTAATCAAACACTACTTTATCAGAGAGATTTACCCTGTGGTGTGATGCTAAATGTTTAACAATTGGCTCTCTGAAAAAAAATGTATGCTTGTATGTACGTTATAACACAATTTTAAGTTTCATCTGAACTGTTGACATTTGATTCATTACTTTCTGAAGTTTAGAGTGACTGTGAACAAACAACAATAAACCAAGCCCTGATTTCCTGTATTCATCAAATTTCCTGCTGTAAATCTTCCCACCATGGCCAATTTCCAGCTACTGAAATGATGTCCCTGCAGATGGAATTGGGACTGGATGTGTAGTAGTGGCACACGATGAGATAGCATTTCTACCGTACAGACACAACAGGCACGAGAAGCCTCAAGAGCACAGATAATTGTGAAATGTAGTAAAAGAGATAGAAAGGAGTGAGTTTTATATATTTATTGCCTTTGTTCTTATAAAATGTATTTAACTTTAAATTGATATAATTTAACTTTTAGTGAGACTGTGTTTTACAACCGGCTTACAAAATTCCTGGAAACTTAATTGGTTTTCACGAGCTGACGGGAACAGGGGCTGGCACCCTATAGGCCACTTCCCTGATCATCCTACGTCTAACAGCTGTCCCTTCCAGTCCCTCTTGATTCCCTTTATCCTGCTATGTTTTTCTCCATTAGCGTTTAACTTATTACACACATAGGTATTTTTTTCTTCCTACTAGAATTTAAGCTAAGTAAGGCTAGGTACTTTGTTTATTTTGTTTACCTCCGTATTGGCAGTCCTTAGAACATGCCTTGCACGTCATTTAGGGGCTTATTTACTGAAGGAATGAATGAGCTTACTAATATTTTTTTCAAAATGGGTATCAGCCTGTTATGGAAAAAGCAATCAACAGGGAGTTGGAATCATACTCCGCAACAGCTGCTGCCCGCGGCAGTTACGTGCAGCTCCTCTCTTCTTCAGCTTCCCTGTGAGGGGGCTGTCATTGTTATTACCACTTCACAGATGAGGAAGCTGGGCGCAGACTTGCCCAATGACAGACAGCAGATAAAGAACACAGCCGGGATTCACACGCTAACGTTTTGCTTCCAGAAACAATGCTTTTCTTTTTTTTTAACTGAAGCAATTTTTTTTAAATTATGGAAAATTAAAAAAATGTCCAAAAGTAGATGGCATAGGATAATGAACCCCACATATCTGTCATCCAACCTCAACGTTTATCAACTCCTGGCTAATTTCTTTTCATCTATGTTCCCTTCTTCTATATTTCCTCCTTTCTATATTCCTTTCACCTATATTCCCATCCAGATTATTCTGAAGAAAATCCAAATCATTTTATGAATGTCTCAATGTTTATCTCTAAAAGATAAATACTAAGCCATATTCTGGTTGGAAATTTGGTATTGTCCATTTTTGGCCTAGTATTTGTTGGTCAGTTACTTCATTTTCCTGAAAGTTTCCCCACCTGCAAAATGGATATGCTATTGTTTCTCAGATTTCTTGAGTAATACATGAGACAATATTTTCAAAACCCTCTGTTAAACTACAAAGCACTATATAAAGGTTGGGTTTTCAATCATATGTTGTGACCCGCATGGTGCTATTGACACACTTCAAGACTCGACATCAAAGCCCAGTTTGGTTGAGAACACACAGGCATGACCTGCTTTCTCCCAGCGATGTGGTTTCCTAAATAACATCAAGCCTCATAAATACGCCAGAGTTCTTACAGAACGTCAGCAGTCACATGGAGGGTAGAAGCCCTTGCAGGACTGTAAAGCCTTGAGAAAACAAATAAAGTATCACTTTTATATTGTAGTAAAGAGGAGCTGTTGAAGATCATAAATATTTACAAGAACGTATCACAACGTGCTTCTCGACTAGAAGCACGAGCATTTCTTTTTTTTTTTTTTTTTTTTGTGGGGAAGACCAGCCCTGAGCTAACATCCATCGCCAATCCTCCCCTTTTTGCTGAGGAAGACTGGCCCTGGGCTAACATCCGTGCCCATCTTCCTCCACTTTATATGGGACGCCGCCACGGCATGGCTGACAGGCAGTGCGTCGGCGGGCGCGCGGGATCCGAACTCGCGAACCCCGGGCTGCCAAGCGCGGACTAAACCGCTGCGCCACCGGGCGGCCCCCACACGAGCATTTCTAAATGTAGGTAATACTGTATAAGGGGGAGAGAGATGGAACGAGTGAGGCGACAAGATCTCACAAGTTAGTGGAGCCTCGCGTTTACTCTACCATACATGACAACAACACCAGTAATAATAACGACAAAAACAATATCAACACACACTTACATGGTTCTTTTTTATAGCTAGCAAATTTATTGAATTTATTTACAAAAAGTTTGTTAAAATAAACTTACATGGTCCTTAACGTGTCAGGAACGGTTCTAAATGCTTAACATATGTTAACTCATTTCATCATCACAACAACTTTATGAGGCACGTCCAGTTATTATCTCCACCTGTAAGATGGGGAAACAGAGGCACAAAGAGGTTAAGAAATTTGCCAACATTACACACGAGTCATGGGGCAGCCATGACTTAAACTCAGGTGTCTGGCTTCAGAGTCTCTGCTTCTACCACCAGGCCCTCTCACAGCAGCTTTCAAAAATACAGTACAGTATTTTGTCTATGGTCACCATGCTGTACATTATATCCCCAAGACTTATTTATTTTATAACTGAAAGTTTATATGTTTTTGACCACCTTTACCCATTTCACCCACCCTCTACCCCCCCACCTAATTCTTATTTGTGAAAAAAATTCATGAAATCAACTGTTTGGTCAGCTGGCCATATTTTCTCCTAAGACACACCTGAAAATAAATTCATGTTTACTAAAATAAGAAGAAATATATTTATCTGCATTTCATTCCAGATGATCTCATCTATCATGATCTTGTATACATTGGATTATGGAGTAAATTGCAGCAAAACTGAAACAAATTGATAATCAAGATGTCAAAGTTTGCACTAATGGCAAGTATGTTGTGTAGAGGTAGGCCTCTGGACCCTCCAGACACACTCTTCTGCTGTCAGAGACATGTAGGTGAGAATTTTGGAATAAACTGCTTAGGGAATGAAGCTTAGAGAACCTAAAACAAAATCTAGGGATCCATATCTGAAGACAATGAGTATTAGTCATGGGGTTTTCCAGGAGTTCTTATTATTTCCTGACACTAGGGTATGCCCTGAGTAAGATACAGCCAACTGGGCAAGACAGACCTGTAGATATTCTAGAACAATGTGATATGGAGGTTGAGGCAGGTTTGCAGAAGGTGGTAAGTTTATAGGGTAAGGAGAGTTCATGCTCTGCCTCGGAGAATCAGAGAAGGCTTATTTAGGACTTTTAGGAAAGATCTGAAAGAGAGAGAGAGGACTTTGAAGCTTGAAGAAGAGAAGGGAGGGAGAAGCCTGGTAGGCCCTTTTCAACTCTGTGGAATAGTTATTAGCCAATTCCACAGAGGAGAAAACCTGAGGCTCAGAGGTCTATACCAATATGTGCAGAACATGTATGCATGCCCAGGTCTTTCTGTCTCCACAGCCCAAGCTCCCTGGACTACATCCTAACACTTTCACACAAAAGAATTAGAGCTGGAGCTATAGGATTCTATCATGTCTGCGCACATTTTGTGAAGCAGTGGCATGGGGCCACCAAGATCCCCTGACATTGAGCAGTATAATATTATGCTTAGGAAGCAGCATATTTGGAATACAAATCACTAGAAAGTGGAGAAGTCTGCATATTATACTTCAGGGTTTTGCGGTCTGGAGACCAGATTTAATCCTGGGTTCTGTCTCTTGTCAACTATGTGATGTGGGGTAATTAAGTTAATTTCTTGATGCCTTTGGTTTTTCATCTGTAAAATGGGTGGCATCCCCTATTTTGGTGGTGGTCATAAGGAAGAAATTAGATCATATATATGCAAAACACATTTTGGCAACAAAGAACATCATGGGAAATAACTTGTCATGTGGGAAGAGAAAGTTCACAATGTTGATGCAAATAGGTTTGGTTTAAGAATGGTCAGCCAGTGTTTGGGAGGAGGAATTATCCCCTAGTTTAAGCTCCTTGGATTCAGGACTAAATCCCAGGATGAAGGAGTCAAATAAAGAACAAGTGAAAATCAAAAGAGCAGAGATGTCTGAGGTTCACAATGGTGATGACAGTGGCGCCTATAGCTATGGAAGATACGGAACCTCTTAATCTCAAGTTCGTATGCCCAATGTGCAGTAAACCATACAATGAGACATCAGTGCCTGGAGATGGAGAAAGTTTTATGTGAATTGACCAAGGCGAGAAGGCAGGAGCAGGGGTTCTCTCAAATCCGCCTTCACAGGAGAGGAAAGCAGGGGGTTTTATAGAGCTAAGGGTGTGGCTGGAGGAGTTTTGGAGAAATAAAGGGGTAATCTGTGTTTCTTTCACACCGGATAAGCCCCTAGGCAATCTGACTTCTGGGTGTC
Organism: Tapirus indicus; assembly: GCA_031878705.1. Lineage (NCBI taxonomy): Eukaryota > Metazoa > Chordata > Mammalia > Perissodactyla > Tapiridae > Tapirus > Tapirus indicus. Next base: position 54,353,643 of record CM062931.1, on the reverse strand, counting down.
AACGGCAGCTGGGAACTGGTTATCTGGTGATCCTTGAAGGCATTCTCTTTCTTCTGTAAAACTAGTTTACAAATCCTTCTGACCCTTGAGTTACCCCTCAGGTTAAACAGGAAAAAAGCAAATTGTCAAGATTAACTTCTTTTCATAACAAGGTTGAAAGGTAGTCTTATTGAATATTTACAGTAACCCTCAGGTGCCCGGCTTCAGTACAAGCTCTGCTGAGGCACACTTGGCCCTCCCAATACTAGGCATTCAGTGTAGATGTCATTGGGCTGTAGCAGTGTGCAGGTTTGGGTGTGGGGCAGTAGACGTTGAAGGAGAGAAAGAGTATTCTCTACCCACTCTGAGTCCTTTCTGACTGGGCTACAAATTAAAGGCCAAATAGCAGGAGAAAAATCAAACAAAGTTTTATAACATGTATGCATGGGAGAGACCTGGGGAAACTGAGTATCTCTCAACAAAATGGTGGAGGTTCTCCTCTTAAATAGACAAAGGAGGATGTTGGGGGTTGGTCAGTTATGGAAGATTACCAGAAAAGCACAGTAAGGTCATTATGCAGGTTTAAGGCCTCGCCTTCCACACTGACAAGTCTCTAGAGATGAAGTCATCCACCCCTCTTCCCTGCACAGAGAAGGAGATACCTTTACAAATGGAGATTTCCCTTACAAATGTAAATGTCTGGCAAACAGAACTTTGATAAGAATGGGCCCAGCAAAGGCCCTCCCAGTCTATCGATACCCAGAGTTATCCACCGTGATGGCCCGTCCCAGGGGACAGGCCTTCCATCCCAAATCCCTTTACACAGTTAGTGGGGGTGGGGAAAGTCAAAGCCTCCTTTAGTGCTTGATGTGGCCAATTCTGATCCCCACAACTTGTCCTCCTGGCAACTGCACTGGATGTCAAGGGCCACAGGAGCGTCACTTAGTGAGCTCGAACAGAAGAGAGCAGCCATTCAACTATTCAGAAGAACACATTCTTAATTTTGGGGAAGCTCATTTTTCTACCGAGCATGCTGGGACAGAACCAGAAAATCCTGCTGCCCAAATGCCATTGTGATTATTTTTTCCCTCGGGCTAGTGTGCTTTGGGAAACACAGTTTCCACTTAAGTAATAGTGGAAGGGAAGGAACTAGAAGATTTCTCCTAATAATAGAAATGAATAAGAAAGTGGTAAATAATATTTAGCCTGGGCAAGTGTAATGGTCAGCATCCAGCAATGAATGATAGGGAGTATGATTTCAATGTTAAAAATTCTGAGATGTCAATTTGAATTCAAGAATAGAGATTTTCATTTAACTACTCAATGTGTTGTTTTAGTAAAAAGTGAAATGTTAGATATTATTAAGAATCTCATAATGATGAAAGAAAGAATAGTTTTCTTTTACTCAAAAAATCATGGTGTGTTTTTGGGCAACACACAAAGGAAGACAATAGAGCTAAAAATAAATAAAGGTCAGTAGCAGAAGGGTAATAAAATTAGGGAATGGCAAACCTCCCTGTAGAAGCAGATTTGAAGGATTAGGATTCTGCTGTGGAAGAGGCCCAGAAGGAGATAGGATCAAAGTCTGTTGCACAATGAAGGGTGTGGATGGGGGGGAATGTGGATTTGGTCATCAAATTCCTAAATTCCAGCATTATTCCTGAAGCTTCAAAAAGGTTATTTCAGGACTAATAAAGGGGAGGTCTACTTTTAAAAATGGGTAATATACATGTGGAATTCATCCTGAAGGAACTAACAGGTTGAAAATTTAAATAGAAAATTTAAAGTTTAGAAGGGCATGGTGATCGATTTGTATTAGACATCAATAAACTTTTAGGAAGCTGGGGTGTTTTTCAAAGATTTCTAGATTAATGCACAGAGAACAGTTAACACGATCTCTACCTGTCCACAGACAGAATTGGGGTACTTGGTTGAATGGCATTTTTTCCATCTTTTAAGAGAATTGGAAAGGTTTGACATTTTACTGTTTCATAAGTCAGTGACTGAATTAAAAATATGAACCCTGATTTCTGACTTCCGTTTTAGGACAACTTCAGGGAACAGTGCCTATAATTAATGAGAACATTGTTGATATTTTGAATTATAATTGTTAATAAAATTAACAACAATAGATTTGGTCTTTTAGGTCAAATCACCATCTTATATAATGAAAAGCAGTCTATTCTTAGGCAATCATAAGCTTCTTAGTCTGAGAGCAACTTGCTGAATAATTCTTCATGTGATATTTTAGTCCATGAATAAACAGGGGGTTTCACATATCATTATTGCTGTAGTATGAACTTTACATAATAGTAACAAAAAACTGAGCCTAATTGGTCTCTTCCAGTAAAAATATTTGAGAAATTTTCCATTGCCCAATACCTTCCCATAATGGAAAATACACTGCATGGGAGGTATGTGTAAATATTTGATTCATGTTTTACTGATTTCAGTGTCACAACCTATCAATCATTAACACTTCAAAAAACATGTATCTGGTTCGTTGTTTCCAAAGTACACTCTTTCTCTGAAGGATTTTTAGATTCTTAGAATTAGAGAGGTCCCTGGTGAGCACCTAGTTTAATATTTTAATGTCATAGATGGTGAACCTGAGACCAAGAATTTTGAGTGACTTTCACAAAATCCTCAATCCAACTTTAGCTGGCTCCTAGGACCAAGACCTTCAGGCTCCCAAATCAGTGCTCTTCTTAAGATACTAAGGAGAACTACTGTTCACCCTTTGTTCTGAAGGAAGGTATATAGAAATACAATAACCTTGTCATAGTTGTAGAAACTGAAGTGAAGAAATTTAGAAAATTGCAGGCACTGGCATTTGTTTCCCATGCTATTACACGTGATCACTTCTAAAATTAAATGATAACCTCTTTAGAAAGAATGGTGAGAATATTAGCTTGATGTTTTACTACTATGACATCAAATAAAGGTTCCCAACCTAGTGCCTGGCAGATGGTCAGCATGTGAAAGTATTAGTTAAATCTGATTGGGATTAAAAAAATAAAAATTCTAGATAGAAAAATATCTGGATTATTTAACTGCCAGCATATATTTTTTAGAAAGTATAAATACATCTACAAGATGACAAATAATTTAGTCTGAAAAAAAAAATCAGTCAAACCAGGAATGTGGTGCAGTGCAGCCTAAGGCACTGCCTTCCAGGCATTTCCAGTAGCAGTGGTCCCTGGCTGGTGGAGGTGACAGTGAGGGGAGGGAGGGCCAAGGTCTGCCAGCGTTCCCAGTAGAGGGAGGCAGTTTGACTATTGAATAAACACTTATATTGAAGGTTGTTTCCTCACATTTAGGTAGAGAAGCAGTATGATGCCCTGGTGGAGGTTGAGGAGCTCTCAACTCTTCTGTTGGAAATTTATCCTCAGGGTAAAGCCTACAGAATTCCTCAGCTAACTCATTCCGAGAAGCCAGCAACAGCCTGACCATGTGGCCAAGTAATGATTTCTTCCCTTCTCTGCTTTGATGAAGGGGAGTCTATAGAACCGTGTCCAAACCCCTGTTCTTTGGCCAGTGCCAGAGGTGATGGCTTGTCATTGTGTTTTCAGTTTCTTAGGCACAGAGGCAAAGTGCGGTGACAGACTGGAGCCCGAGGAGCTGCTGCAGGCTGAGTGTGTTCTGCTGTTTGTGGGGCAGTGGGGCTTATGACAGGGGGCTCTACTCACAGCGTCACTCTCTTCTGAGACATAAACTAATAACTGAGGTTCAGACGGTGCTGTTGGTTGGGATGCTGTGGCTTAGTCCCTCAAATAAAATGCAAAAGCTTCTGGTATAGATCTTGCCCTTAAGCCTGTTATCTCTCAATAAATAAATTCTTAGTTAACTTAAACAGAAATTAGTTGACAGGCAGCACAAAGAAAAGTCGGGTTCAGGTAGGTATCTACAGACAAGTAGTAAGGAAACTCACCACATTTTTTTGGCCCCAGAACCAATTCAGGGAAATCAAAAATGTTTCAATTCACATTTTAATTTCTGCACACAAAATGCTAACAGCCTTATTGGGTTCCATGAGGGTGACGGAAAAAGTACACATTATTTGGGTATTTTATTTATATTGGAATGTAAATAAAAAAAATGGCCTTGAAAATATTATGATCCGGACTTATTTCAGAAGCAGCATCAGGAGAGACTAAGAGCGCTGGAAACAGGCTGGGTGGAGAGGAGTCCAGGGTAGTGTGGGATGCTCCGTCTCAGCTTTCTCACATGTAAATTGGGGATGATAACAGTACCTAGTTCACAGAGTTCTTGTGGAGATTAAATATAATGACATATGTTGGTTAACAGTAAAAGGCCAGAAAACAATATTTCATGCAAACACTAACAAAACAATCAAAACAAAGCAAAAAAGCTGGGGTGGTTATATTAGTAACAGGTAAGTAGATGTTATGAAAAAGAATATTACCAGGGATAAAGAAGGGCACTACATAATGATAAAGGGGTCACTTCATTAAGAAGACCTAACAATCCTCAATGAATATGTACCTAAAAACAGAGTTTCTAAACACCTGAAGCAAAACACTTATAGAACTGAAAGGAGAAATATATAAATCCATTGTAGTTCGAGATTTCAATCCTCCTCTCTTAGCAATTAATAGAACAAATATACAGAAAATCAGTAAAGATATAGAAGACTTGAACAACATAATCAACCAACTTGACTTATTTAATGTTTATGGAAAACTCCACGGAAAAGCATCAGAATACATATTCTTTTCCAGTGTACATGTAACATTCATCAAGACAGACCACATTCTAGGCCACAACATGAATCTCAATAAATTTAACTGGATTGATATAAAATAATACAGTCTGTGCTCTGGCTACAATGAAATTAAAATAAAATCGATAACAGAAAGATATAGAAAATCCCCAAATACTTGAAACTTAAACAATATGATCTAAATAAAACACGGATCAAACAAGACATCACAATTGAGATTACAAAATATTTTGGACTGAATTAAATGAAAATATAACACATCAAGATTTGTGGATGTAGCCCAAACAGTATTTGGTAGAAAAAATTTTAGCATCAAATGCTTATATTAGAAAAGAAGAAGGGTCTCAAATCAATGATCCAAACTTCATTCTTAAGAAACTAGAAGAAAAGAGTAAATTAAGCCCGAAGTAAGCATAAGGAAGCAAATAATGAAAATAACAGAAGGAATTAGTGAAATAGAAAGTAGAAAAATATAAAGAAACATCAATGGAATGCAGCACTTATTCTTTGCTAAGGTCAATAAAACTAATAAATTTGTAGCCAGATTAACAAGAAAAAAAAAAAAGAGAGAAAATATTACTTACCAACATTGGGAATGAAATAAGAGACATCATTACAGTTCTTACAGATATTTTAAAAAGGATAATAAAGAAATATTATGAATAATTTTGTGCCAATAAATTTAGAATGTTAGGCAAATTCTCTTGAAGTCACAAACTACCAAAGTTCATGCAAGAAGATATAGAAAACTAGAATAGTTGTATATTTATTAAAAGCCATAGAAGTTACAGTGAAAAACTCCTCTATGAAGGAAACCCCACACCTAGATGGCTTTGTTGGTGGATTCTACCCGCTATTTGATTTAAGGATGAAATAATACCAATGCTACACAAGCTCTTCCAGATCATAAGTGAGGAGAGGACACATCCCAACTCATTATATGAGGTCAGCATTACTCTGATAAAGACATTAAAAGAAAAGAAAAGAAAACTAAACTCCAATATTCCTCACAAACATGGATGCAATGAAAAAATCCTTAACAAAGTATTAGAAAATTGAATTCAGTGATATGTAAAACAGAATACATCACAACCAAATGAGTTTATCCCAGGAATTCAAGTTTAGTTTAAAATTTGAAAATCAATCAATATAATACCAACCAATATAATATCAACAGACTGAAAATCATATATCATCTCAACAGATGTGAAAAATATATGCATATGTATTTCTCTGCATGTTGCTTTTTTCATTTAGCTTTGTTTTTTAAATTGTAAATCTATTTTAATTAATGATTATTTTTCAAATGATATTATCAGACTTATATAAAAAGGCAGTCTCCTTCCCTTTTGATTTTTTTTTCACTTTTGATTTTTGCTTCCCTGAAACAGGCACTTTCAAATATTTTAGCTGTTTCTTCTGGTATTTACCTTCATGTTTGTAGATAACATACTTCTTAAGGTTTTTATATTTTAGTTTTAGACATTATCTATTGCTTTTCTACTAAGGAGGAGGATTTTGTTCTCTTCTCTGTCTCACACACACTCACATTCAGACACATACTTCTCCATGTCTCACACCCCCTTAAAGGGGAAGTGTTACTTTTTTTAGTTCAATCAATAACCTGTGTTTAAATCACCATGTGACTATTATTTGCAGCTGAGCTACATGCTGGACTAGGCTTACACCTCTTGTTCAACTTCTGTATTTCCAGGAGTCGGTATTGTTCAAAATTACTGTTTTGTTTCTGTTGTTTTCTATGATTCAACCACGAATTTATCCCCAGTCTGTAGGTAAGTTCTGTAGGTAAGTTATTTTCAGTCTGTAGGTAAGTTCTACCTACAGACTGAAAAAATCTCTTCAGAATAGCTCGCACATCAGATATTCATTTTTTTCCTGATACCCTTTCTTCTGTCTTCTTGATCCAGTCTGGACTGGTTGCTTTCTAGGAATTTTGAACAACTGTTGTCTTTAGATTTCTATTCACCATTACCCTAGATATTACTTTCCTGTCTCTCTCTTTTTCTTTTTTTCTTTTTATATCCCCTCTCCCCTTTCCCCCACTGTCTTATGCTGGATCTCCTGTTCTCTGCTGTCTCTGTGGGTTTATCCATTTAACATTTTGTAACTGTCATTTTACAGGTATTTGGGGTAAGAGTGAAGATTAAAAACATGCATTCAATAAATCATGTAACTGGAACAAGTTTGTTAACTTTTCATAGATTTGGTTTGAAATACCCCAGAAAGTTCTTCCTTTGACTCATGCTTAAAGATACTGAATCCTCCAAAGAACGTCAGTAAATGAGGATGACGTCATGGGAGTTATAGGTATATGCTAATTTTTCATTTTTCAAAGAAATCTGAGTTGCTGATTCTCTGACATAGAAATTGAAAATGTCCAGATCTCCTCCTTGTAGTTGATGAGGATTTTCTCAGTTTTGGTTTTTTTCCTAGTACAGCAAAAAAGTAGTTAGGACATTGTGAAATAACATAGAGAGATAGTAATGTTCTATATTTGCACAGTACCTTTTATCCTGAAGGTTTGCCAAGTATTTTATAACTTGAAGAAGAGATTGTTTTGTTCTCAATTTAAAAGCACCTCATTCTGAGATGAAATATAATTACCTTAGGAGGTACAGCTATACAAAATAATATTTTAATGAAGGAAGTACACTTTTGGGGAACTCTGAGAGTCAGATGACTATTTCTGACAAACGTTTTCAATGATCACAGCTCATTTTCTTGTCGGATGGCATCTAGATTCTACTGGTCAACTTAGTCGAATTTCTTACCTTGAGTTGGAGATGATTGCCATGATTTAATTATCAAAAATACGCCTTCTAGCACTCTCATACCTGAAATCAGCTTTGAAAACTAACTCAAATAGGGACTTCCATGAATACCGCCCAAGGTTAGAGGCATAAATAAATAAAAAGGTTTAACACAAAAAGTATTAAAACATTTATAATATTTATCGTTTCCAAAGTAATAAAACCCCTAAGATTTTACCAAGAATATTCATATACATGTCTTGAATTTTTTAAATCCCAAATGAATCCTAAGAAGATAGAGCCAAGCAAGGTAGCAAAACCAGATATTCTATTTTGTAGACTACCATTTACATTCTAAAAATAGTGACACTGCTTGTTTAGTAGGCAGACTTCTGGCAACCCCAACCCAAACCTGCAGCTGAGAACCTGAACACAAACAAAAAAAGCCTCTGAATGGTCACAACAGATGTCAAAAAGCTAGCACTTTCCTTGTGGTAGAGCCACGCCAGCCCTCACATTCAGCAGCTGTTCCATTCTACACTGTTTATGAAAGAAGAAAGGCTGCTATCAGTAAGACACACTGACAGCAGTGTCTGCATTATTTTAGAAGATTTCCCTAAATGAACAAACAAATCTGTTTTGCTAACTACTATTAAACGGAAGAGTGATTCTTGTCAAACTTCACTTTCTCCAACTATTTTGAATTTTTCTTTGGTCAAATAAAATCCTCAACCCACATCAATTTAAAATCCACTATTACCTGAAAACTCAAGGTCATGTTAAAAATGTATCAAAACTCTAGGTACAGGAAATAGGATGGGTAATGCCTTACATAATTAATGGCACTTTTTTGGGGGGGGTAAGGAAGATTGGCCCTGAGCTGACATCTATGCCAATCTTCCTCTATTTAGTAGGTGGGACGCTGCCGCAGCATGGCTTGATGAATGGTGTGTAGGTCCACGCCCAGGATCTGGGCTTACGAACCCCAGGCTGCCAAAGTGGAGTGCGTGAACTTAACCACTGCACCACTGGGCCGGATCCAATTAATGGCAATTTCATTCACGCATTCAACAAACATTTCACCGGGTGTTACTCTAAGTGCTAGGCACTGTTCTAGTGAAGAAGATACATTTGCGAACAAAGGAGACAAAATCCCTGACTTTGTGGAACTTACATTCTACCAGAGAGAGGCAGATAATAAGCATAATAAATTAATGAATGATAAAGTGTGTCAGAAGCTGGTGAGTATAATGGGGAAAAAAATACAGCGGGGTAAGGGAGGCTGGAGGCATGGGGATGATTGCAGTTTTCAATCGGGTGTCGAGGCTAGGCCTTACTGAAATGTGATTTGCACAAAGGCCGGAAGAGGGGAGGACTCTCTGGGAATAGTATTCTAGGCCCAAGAAATGGCCAATGCAAAGACCCTGGGGTGGCAGTGCAGCTGGTGTGTTGGAGAAACAGTGAAAAGGCCGGTGTGTTGGGCAGAGTGAGAGGAGGAGGTGTAGTCAGTGAGACGAGAAGGGGAGTGCCCACTGTGTGCATTTTAGTCCGTGGTCAGGACTCCTGATGTTGCCATGTTACTCATGCACTCTTATCAGAGGCATGACAACGAAGAGTGTCTGCCTGCATATAGCCCTTTCCCGGGGAAGCTACCCACGTTCAGGCTTTGCTTTAGCTCAAGTGTTTTGGATGAAGTGACTGCAGCCTCTCCTCCCTCCAGCCTGCCCTTGATTGACTGGAGCGGGAATGGGACTCAAGGGCAGCCGTCCACAGCACGCTAGGCTCCCGGAGTGGGCCTGGGACAAAGGCTCTCTCGGAATAGTTTTGAGCGGATTCAGCCAGATCCTTCTCGGGAATTTAACTGAGAAGAATGAAAGGAAAACCAGTTGATAACAGAAAGAGAAGGGGACACACAGGAGCAGATAGGTTAACAGTGGAACAATTAGAGTTACGAACATTCGGGAAGTCCTGCTCCCCAGGTCCCCAGGGAAGCTTAGGAATCAGAATGACCCTCTAGCTTCTGGCCCCATGAGGCTGATTCTAAATGGTTCCTGCTTTTCCCGGGTTTCCATGTATTCATGAACTTGTATTACCATCCCTCCTCATCTTACACTGTTTCAGGTAAATTGAATAAATACCTATTTCTTACACACAAAAGAGCCCAACAGAAATTATAACCATGAGTACGATAGTCTCCTTGCATTCATAATCATCTGTAGATCAGTTTAGGCTATTGAACCTTGAAAAAGATTTTCACCTTCTACGTCCTTCAGATGTAGTGGACAAGGACACAGACTTAGGAGCCAGACTGTCCGAGATCAACTGAAGCCCCATCCCTTACCAGCGATGGGAGTCTGGGCAGTGATTTCACCTGTCCTCAGTTACCGCATCTGTAAAAGAGAGAAGAAACCTCTGCGAGTCGTGGAGAGGATTCGATGGGTGAACACAGAGATCCCTCAGAGGATCCCTCAGAGTAAAGACTCCATCCGGATCATCATCTGATGATGAAACAAACCACTATTCCTATGTGATAAAGAAATACTCCAGGCGACTGCTGTCATGGGTGGGTTAACTGCTAGTTGTTAGGAGAGTGGAGTTTACTGTTTAATTACTTACATTCCTTCAAAATAGTTGGACAATCTCTACACTCTATTGGTATGTTTTAGGTAACAAAAGTTTTTCTTAACTGCGGAGAAACAGTTATCTATGGAAAGGGGGACAGGCAGGCATAGCTGTAGAGTCCCAGCTCTATGCAGGAAGGACCTTGTGTTTGGTGCTGGGGAAAGTGATCGTGACACCCAAGGAACACAAAACTTACCCGTGACTGAATCTAAGCTCTGTGAGGATTTAGGTTTTTTTCAGTCTTTGTTTGTCTTTTTTTTTTTTTTTTGGTGAGGAAGACTGGCCCTGGGCTAACATCTGTGCCCATCCTCTTCTACTTTATATGTGGGATACCTGCAGTAGCACGGCTTGATAAGCAGTGTTTAGGTCTGTGCCCAGGATCTGAACCTGCGAACCACTGGCCACTGAAGTGGAGCATGCAAACTTAACCACTATGCCACAGGGCTGGCCCTGCTCTTTTTTTTAACTACTGATACACACCAGCACCTGGAATACGGTAAGCACTCAAATATTTTTGGATGAATGAATAAATGAAAAGTAATCAAGTGAACGAAAAGGCCATCAGAGGATTTCAAAGCTGGAAGAGAGGAATGAATCAAGAGCTCTGGAAACACAGAGGGAAGCGGGTTGGACCACGTGCTTGGGGACAGAAGATTCAAAATCTGAATTGGACCTCAAAGACCAATGTTGACAACTGGTCTAGTGGGGTGGGGCTCAAAGGGAGAGCCTTTCTAGCAGAGGGAATTCCAAAGGATCAGAGACGTGCGAGTGTGTATTCAATCTGGAGACTAGAAAGTCATCTGGGGCGATTAGAACTGAGAGAACCTGGTGGAGGACAAGGGCGGTCCAGAGGGTGTGACAAGAGATGGGACTGAAAAGATTGTTTGGAACCAGAATGTAAAATGACCTCCTGTCCCATATTTTGGATTTTATCCTATAGGCATGAAATTAAAACAAAAATAGTTTCTATTGAATTAATACGTATATGTTCATACTATTTACACAATATCAAATATTCGTTAGCACAGCGTGGTCCTGATGATCTCTGAGATTTTAAAGGTAGTTCTCATGGTAGCGTGGACAGAGATGAGTGTAGAGAGACCAGATTTGGGGGGACAGTTGGTTATTGTACTAATTCTTAGGAGAGAAAAATGCTTTCAGGATTTCTGGAATTTCAACAAAGAATGTTAACTCCATCAGTTATTTTCAAACTCTGCCACAGCTTCTAGAATTAACAGCGCTATGAGCTCCCTTTCTTCATCAGTGAGTCAATTCAGGAAATATTTACGGAGGCGCCATTATGCTTCATGCGCTTTGGGGGAGGCAGAGCCGGACAGAACAGGAAGCTCCCCATCCAGTGGAAGACAGACGCAGGCTCAGCCTTGGCAAGTGAGTTATCACATGTCTAGGTCTTTGGCAATTTGACTGTAAAAAAAAAAACGGATTTCAGTGCAGTTTTTAATTCTTTTCTTTTTTCAAGGGGGTGGATATCATTTCATGTTTTTAACAGCTATTTTCTGGGAACTCTGTTCTGGGCTTGTCCATTTTTCTATTGGATTATTGATCTTTTCTTATTGGTTACATATGAAGGGAAATAGTTGTTCGTGTTATCAATTGTGACATTTTCCCCAGTCCGTCATGTGCCTTTGTTTGCGTTTTTCTTCTTCAGTATTTTTAAATACAACCAAATGTATCCATTTTTTCTTTTGTGGCTTCTGAGTTTGGTATCATATTTGGAATGTCGTTTGACACTTCAAACTTATACAAAATCCTTCTATGTTTTGGTATTATTTCGATTTCATTAACCTGTTTGGAGTTTATTTTGGTTTAACTTTTATTTTTTCCCAGTGGTTACCCAGTTATCGCGACACTGTTTATCAAGTAATCCATCTTCCCCACACTGATCTGAAATTTCATTGTTGTTTTATTTTTGATTCCTGCATTACCATATAATTCTAATAATTATTTATTTTAATGTTATGCTATTTGTAATATGTTTTCATGAAAGTTATACTTTGTTAGAACCAATCAATAAATCAATATATTATGTTGTTTTGTCCTGTTTAATGCCTTACATTCATTATTAATATTTCTTTATCATTTTAAATTATGCCTGCCTATTATTAATAACAGTTGGTTTTTGACCCACTTATTTACTGATCACTGATGTTTGGTCTTATTTCTGTCTGTTTCTTTTGAGCTTTGTCTTTTCTCCTTCTAGATGAATGGAGATTTATTTTGGCTTTATCTTCTAATTATTTGGAAATGACACATGCTCTTTTTCGTTCTATTAACTTCTCTGTCAGCTTTAGCAATCAACTATTTTGCCTTGCTCCCCAGGCTCTAGCTGGCCTCGTCTTTTTTCTTTTTCTCAAACATTCCAAGCTTGTCCCCGCTTCAGAGCCTTTGCATTTGCTGTTCCTGCGGCCAGGAGATTTCCTCCCCAGACCTTTGCATGGCTGGCTCCTCATCACTCACTGAGATGTCACTACCGTCACGTGTTGCTTCACGACGGGGATATATTCTGAGAAATGCATCATTAGGCGATTTTGTCATTGTGTGAACATCATAGAGTACTTACACAAACCTATATGGTATTGCCTACTACACACCTAGGCTATGTGGTACTAATCTTACGGGACCCCATGGGATATGTGCTCTGTCATTGACCAGAAACGTCATTATGTGGCCCATGACTGTACTCAGAGAGACCTTGCATGGTCTCGTTGGCGAAAGTACCTTCCACCCCACTCACCCCCAGTCCCAGGAGCTCATTCACTCCCTACCTCCTTATCTCATTTTGTTTTCTGCATGGGCTTATCACTCTCTAACAGGATTCCATTTTATTATTGGTCTACTTGTCTTTTGTTTGCTTCTTTATTTTCCTTATACTCCCACTAGAATGTGAGCTTTATGAAGGCAGATACCTGGTCTATCTTGCTCATCATTTTATCCCCAGTGCTTAAAGCCATGACTGGCACGTGTTAGGCCACTAATATTTGGTAAATAAATATTTGTTGAATGAATGAATGAAGTCCTTGCTTTTTCTAACAATGTCTTCCTATTCTTCAAAACTCCGTGGGGTTCCTGGGCCTCCAATACTAATCAGCGTGCTCTGGGCTGATCCTCCCTCTGCCTTTCTGTGTAAGTCCTCAGCTTTGCTGTTGGGGGAATGGTGATCATTGCCTCCTTCCTTTAAGGACAGGCAGGGTCCCAAGAAGGCCAATCCGGGGTGAAGGGGCAGCAAAACCTGGGGGTTAGAGAGTCCTTGGTCACAAGGGCCAGCACATTTGCAAATGGACTAATTCATTTATTTTGAAAACAATTGGTTTTGATGTAATGTCTTGTAAATAACTGATGCAATTTGGTTGCTTTAAGAAATAAACATTTTTTTTTCTCTCTCTTAAGACTCTGAACAAATTACATATACTAGGAAATTAATTGTTTTCTGGTTGATGAGTTATTAAAAATTTCCACATGTTTAATCAGTGTTGTTAACTGGATTTCTGAAGTAAAAATGGAATAAGTTTGGATTTTTGGACAAGGTAGGCTGAAGTAAGAGTCTGAGAATTGTAAGAGATGAAGTTCGGTGCCAAGGAGTTGAGGTAGCCGGGGATTTCTTGCTGATCACAGTGAGGTCTTTCGCTGGCTACAGCCTTTAAAGTGGGATGCTAAGATCTGTAAATAATCCTGCTTCTTGGTGTTTCTTTAAGCCTTCAGTCTAGGCGGTCAAGGCAGATAGAGATATTCTCCACTCTTCTCCCAACCACCACCCGGCTGGAGCCTCACCTGACCGACAGCCTCTCTCGATGTTGTTAGCAGTAGGCAGAGTCCTGAAGGTGGCAGTGAGAAGGGGAGTGAATATGTGCATATGTGTTTGTATGTGTGTGTGTGTTTGGGCTGGGGGGCAGAGCTGTACAGCAGGGGGAGGTGAGAGGGGAAGGTGATTCTTCCAGAAGGAAACTGGATCCTCTGTTAGCTCCGGTGTCCTCTTGCATACTATTTCCTCCAGGTCATCCTATTACTTCAACCCTCCCTCCCTCCATCCATCCATTCATCCTTTCAATAGATTCATCAACAATCTTTCAGAGCCTCTATTGTTCTAGGCATGGGGTTACAGTCGTGAACACAATGAGGTCCCTGTTCTCATAAAGTTTAAATTCTAGTAAAGAGACAGAAAAAAACAAATAAATACATATTTCATTTGATAATAAAAGCCTTGGAGAAAAATAAAGTAGGGTAAGGAAAAAAGAGAATGAAGATGGTGATGGGGCTCCTTTATATGGGGTAGTCAGGAAAGCTCTCTCTGGGTATGTGACATTTGAACTTGAAGAAAATAAAGGGTGACCTTACTTGTGGGTTTCTGGGGAATCCTATTTCATGACCCATTAATGAGCCATGATGCATGGTTTGGAAAATTCTGATAGGGCTTATTGACTAGGTAAAGTTTGGATTTTACTATAAATGAAATGGGGAAGCGTTAGAGAATTTGAAGCAGAGAAGTAACATTATCTGACATATTTCAAAAGAATCCCTTTGGCTGTTGTATGGATAATAGACTTTGTGGGTAGTGGGACACAGAAGCTGGGAGACCCTTTCCTATGACTTTGCTATAACTTTATTCACTTACTGCTGTTAGTATTCATCAAAGTTTCTTTATCAGATATGCTAAAAATAGGTAAATAACAGCCACCTTTAAACAGAAGCTTCATAGTTTGCGTCTTCAAATGAAATAACACGTGGAAAAACTGACAGAATTGGTGCTCAGTAAACTTCAATTTTCTCTATCTTTCAGTCTTAATTGAATCTTCTCCTTGGCTAAACAAGGTTTGTCTGGAACAGTCCAGTTTCTCTACAAATCTCATTTAGTTGTTCCATCTTGGTTGGCCTCAGGCTGTGTTCCTTGGGTCCAACACTTATCTTCCAGGATCTCCTCCTGCACAGCCAGTGTCCTCTGACTCAGCTGGCTTCTCCACGGTGGACCAGGGCTTTCTGTCCTTGATAAGTGGCTCAAGGCACATAATAACTTTGTTGTTGCTGCTGATTGCAGGGCAGCCCTTAATTGTGTACATCTTGCCCTTAACACATGTAGCTAACGAACGAGAAACTGCTTTTCTAAGGAGAAAAATCCTTTGCAAAGAACAGATAGGGAACAGTTCATGTGGAGGCTCTTTTATCCCAGAATGTGCTTGATATTTCCTGTTTCTTTCTTAGACTGGCTTTCCCTCCTTCTTCGCTCTGCTTTGTATCCTGGGAGGCTGACTTTTATGGACTCCTTCAAAGGCTCCCTCCCCCTCTGGTTTCAGGTTGGGTTTGGCTAACAGGAGGCACCAGTAGAGATCTGATAATGGGAAGGGGTTGGGTTTTGGGTATTTGTTCCACCAGCTTCCTTTTTGCTGGGTTGCCATTGATTGGTTTTGTCCCTCTACTGAAGGTCACAACTGCTGAGGGCAGCCCTCTGTTACAGCTACAGCTTCTCTCTCTGGGTCCTAGTAACCTTCTCTTACCCTTCAGACCAAGGGGTGATAATGACTCCTAATTGTTCCTGGTCCTGGCGGGCTGCACTGGCCTTTGTGGGTTTCTCTTACCACTGCCTACTCCTTTGTAAGAAAATCCTTCATTAAACTCTCTTCAGCTGTCCTATCTGTTTCCTGCTGGTCCCATGACTGGATACACAGAGGTTTCTCACAGGGGCAGCTGAGTGGGGAAGTATAAAACTTTTGAACGGAAAAATACTTAAAACCATTCAAACATCAGAAACAATTTTATCTTAATGTGGCAGAAAAGGGGACTTTCAAATTAACCTATCAGTTTAGCTCATGGCCATCAACATGTGAATATTTACGGCCTATATGTAGCCATTCGAAGCAGAATTGGCAGAAGTATTTTGAGGAGAGAGTGTTTCTATTAAGCATCAAACAGCTACATGTATGCTTTCAGGACCCACAAAGACTAGGCAGAAGGACAATTTCCTTATAAAATTCTTTTCAACTGGGAAAGGAAGTAATTGGATATGATTGAATGAGGGACTTCCAGTTGTGAGATGCAGTGAATACTGCTTCCGTGTGAATCACAAATATTCAGTGAGAAAGATCATTGGTTAGGGGTGGCATGACATGGTATTGAGGCTACAGTTTCCAGAGCCAGACCCTGGGGCTCAAGTCCTGCCTCTGCCATTTCCCAGTTGAGAAGCTTTGGGCAAGTTACTTAATATCTCTGTGCCTCAGTGTCCCATCAAACACAGGAAAAAGAGGAGTACCTAACTCATAGTATAGTTATGAGGAATAAATGAGTTAATTCATGTAAAGCACTTCAGATAGTGCCTGGTGATAAATGTTCAATAATTCTATTTATTTGTATTCTCCTGGAAGTAGGCATGATGTTGCTAGGACGAGATTATTATTACTTGCAGAAATAACCTTATTTGTTGCCTTTCCCCTCAATTCTTCCCCCTTCTGGGATGATGCAATGAGAGCCCATAGATAGGTCTACACATAGACCTTGTGTGTTGTACTGTAGAAGAAGAACCCCCAAAATATGAATCTAGACCTTATATAGGACAGGGGTGGCTGTCCCCTCATCTTTCAAGAAAAGAAGAGATACCATTTTGCCCCCTACTGTAAACAAATTCTCCTTAGGAAGAGAAGGGGAAGGATCCTGGGCTTCTACCCTTCGGAAAGTAAATGTAGTCAGCCCTCCATGTCATCGAGTTCCATTATGTGGATTCAACCAACCATGGATTGAAAGGCCTACAATGGTTGCATCTGCCCTGAACATGTACAGACTTTTTTCTTGTCGTTATTCCCTAAACAATACAGTATAACAAGTATTTATATAGCATATCATAAGTATTATAAGTAATCCAGAGATGATTTAAAGTATATGGGAGAATGCGCGTAGGTTATATGCAAATACTCTGCCATTTCATAAAAGGGACTTGAAGGGATTTTGGTATGGGGGGATCCTGGAACCAATTCCCCACAGATACCAAGGGACAACTGTAAATGTCTCCTGGGGAAGATAAGACAAGCATTCCTAGGTTTACAACTCCTGGAATTGTCTCTATGGCTTTGGGACTCATCTGCCCCCAGAAGTGTAAACACACCTCTGGGAAGGAAAATCTTTTGCTATCTATTCAATAATCTTTTAGACGTCAAGGATTGTCCTTTAACCTAATCCCAGTAAAATTTTTCCAGAAAGCCCTAACTATTCAGAAACATTAAAAATTCACTTCCTGACACCTGGCACATAGCAAACCACCATCAATGTCAGCTATCAGGGTCCTGGGAACGATCAGAAGCCATGGAAATTGTATGGTAACTGGAGGTTTATTCCTATCTGAGAGTTGTTGGATAAACTTATTTGCTCTCTATACTTCTACATTAATGCTTCTACATTAATTGCATTTATGAAATGCAAAACTTCTGAAAATTTGTTATAGAATCCAAGACAATTTATAATCATAAAGTTATTAATGTAAGTTGTTACATTTATTAAGTTAAATCTAATCATTTTACATAAATGATTTAATTTAGACTTCATGGCAATATCATAAGATGGGTACTTAATATCTACATTTTGTAGAACAGGAAAATAAAGCTCATGGAGGGGAAGCAGCTTGCCTCAAAGTTATATAGCCAATAAGTGGTAGAGCCATGAGTCCAACGCATGTGTATATGACTTCAAAACTCCTGCTCTTTACTGACACAGCTGGGAGCAGAATCTGTGTTATTTTTTATTTTTATTTTTTGCTGAGGAACATTGGCCCTGAGCTAACATCTGTGCCAATCTTCCTCTATTTTGTATATGGGATGCCTGCCACAGCATGGCTGAGGAGTGGTGTAGGTCTGTGCCTGGGATCAGAACCTATGAACCCGGGCCGCTGAAGCAGAGTGCACCGAACTTAACTACCAGGCCACAGGGCCAGCCCCCAGAATCTCTGTTTTTTTTTGTTTTCTTTTTTTGTGAGGAAGACCAGCCCTGAGCTAACATCTGTTGCTAATCTTCCTCTTTTTGCTGAGGAAGACTGGCCCTGGGCTAACATCCGTGCCCATCTTCCTCCACTTTATATGGGATGCCGCCACAGCATGGCTGACAGGCAGTGCATCGGCGGGCGCCCGGGATCCGAACCGGCGAACCCCCGGCTGCCAAGCGCGGACTAAACCGCTGCGCCACCGGGCCGGCCCTGGAATCTCTGTTTTTAAAGGGAAACTCCTGTGAGTCCTCCATTCTCTCTGCTGGAGGAGGACAGCATCTGGGAATCAGAGAAGCCGTGGAAGACGTGGCTCTTTCTCTTCTGCTTGGTTCCACCCAACATTCGGGTTTAAGTCTGGTGCCCTGAACCCACAGCCTGACACATTGGCTAGGGCGTAGTCCTGGAGGCCAGATTTGGGAGTCAGGAAACCTGACTTTGCCTCTGTTTCATCACTTACTGACTGTGTGACCCACGGCAAGGTGGTTATTCTCTCTGAACTTCTGATTATTCATCTAGAAAATGGGGAGAAAAATGCCCATCTTGTCTTACTCACAGGGCTGTTTGCGAGGATCAAATGGGATAATATATGTGAAGGCACACTGTAGGCTGCAAAGCTTCCTATAAAAGTAGGGGATTATTATTTACTCACTAGTAGACATGTACTTTGCCAGACACTGAGTTAGTTGGGGGCAATAAAAAAAATGAAAACGATGTGATCACTCAGGTTGCTTTTTACACTATCCATAAGTGGAGTAGGCAATGTTAGGCGCCTACTGAATTCCCGTGTCCTTGCTTTGTCTTTGTCAACCTGATTATACATTTGCCCCGGGTGGCGTGTGCCCGACCCCAGGCAATGGATTATAAATTATCTGGGTATTTATGGCTCTCCATTCCCTGCTTTTCCAGCCTCCTTTGCAGTTAAAGGTCTATGTGTATCAGTTGGAGTTCTGGCTTGGAACAGAATTTCACTCAGATGGTCAACTGAAAATATTTTAGTGATGAGTCCATGTACAGAGATGGGGGCGGGGTAAAGGCATCAATAAGGCACCCAGAGACCAGCCACAGTGAGGGGCTGTTACCACCCCAAGGTCTGAAAAGGCAAGAGATGGGGTGTTGTCACCGGGGCCCAGAGAGGGCTGGAGCCGTGGAGCAGGGGCCGGCGGGAGCTGTGGTTACCGGAGGACGTGGCCACTGCCAGAGCTGCAGTGCTGACAGGGGGCGACGGGGAGGGATGGGGAGGGAATCCCCCAACCTCTCTCAGCTCGCACCCTCCAGTCTTCGCTCGCGTCTCTCACTTGCCCAACCTCATCAGGAGCTAGAAGGCAAAGGAGCTCATCGTACGACTCCGTTCTGTTAAGGGGAAGCCTGTCATTGTCATTTCTGGGGAAATTTGGCTTTCCTGATAAAAGGGGTCAGGAATGGATGGCAGTTCCCTTTATTCCTCCTTTCCTTCCTTCCTTGAATGAGGATAAGATGGCCAGAGGGCAGCAATCATCTTGCAGTCATGAGGCAACAGACATGAAGGGTGGGAGCAGGACAGGACAGGGGGAGCCGGGCTGTCTGGGGGCATTGTCAAGCAGTCGCATCCGCTCCTGCAATCATGTCTTCAGACTTCTTGTTTCATAAGTGATTTTTGAGTCTCTTTACTTTCATCTGGTCCAAGCCCTACGTGATACAGCATATTCGGTTCATAGATCTTACTTAGAGTTGATCTGAGGGGATGCAATAAAATCGGTCTTATAAAAAGCAGCCCGGCGCAGTGAGGGTAAAGGATTCTCATGATTGAAGAAGTGAAAACATGGCATCTGGCTTCATGTAGTCCCCAAATTCAAGAAGTGAAACTTGAGTCCAATACCACATCTTTCCTACTTTTGTCCCACTTTCCCCACCTGTAATCCTGCTTGATCGCTGCCGTTGACGAGGCTGCAGGCTCTGTGCTGTTGGGATCAGGCCCGTCTTGCTGACCGTTTGTTCCTGGGGCCTTACAAAGAGTATGCTCCCGATAACTAGTTGCTGACTTAAATCAGAAGTGTCCAGAACCATTAAAGCCAAACATTGACTTTTCTCGACCTTGGCTGAGGTCAAGAATTTGCTATTATTTTCTTAGATGAAAAATTTTCTCAGTCACAGCTTCTCAGACAAAACTTCATCTTGTAAGGGTTGCAACATCAGAGACTGTGATTCCTCTCTCACCAGTCACAAGTATTTGAGGACATTCCCTTGAATGATTAGGAGACGTAACTTGTGGATAGCTCTAGGTCACAAGACTGAGTATCTAGAAGTTGTAGTGCAGGCTGTGCTGGAATGTCCTGCTTATTTAAAAGAATTACACTCCTATTCATTTGTTTGTCCAGCCCTGTAGACAAACACCTCAGACCTAAGCCACAAAACTCAAAGCAGATTTACTTAAGGAGGAGGACGTAGGCTGGAACACAGGCAGCATTTTATTGGTGAAGAAGGTGGGTGGGGGACCTGCTTTATTGTGAAAACAGTTTATTTTTATATTGAGGTGTTATTAATAGGGGTGTTTGGTTACAAAAGAAATAAACAGCGAGAGCAACTGGAATGTTGGTCTAAGTATGGGGAAAAATCACATAAATAGCCATTTTATGTTTTTTAATGGCTTACTTTTGTTAGGAAAACAACATAATCTAAACACCATAATTTATGTTCTGTCATATGACTTCAATTACATATTGAATTAGAAATGATTATGCTAGTATTTATTGTGCTAGCTTGCTGAATCCTGGGATATGAGATAATTGGGTGCATGTCAGTAGCTTTTTAAATCAATAACTTTAACGAAACAGGTCTCCAGTGGAGGCTACAATTTATTTGAACTGATTGGTGTAAATTTTATCTGTTCATTATATCTCAGATTGATTTTAGATGTGTGCAGAGTTTTGGGGGAGTGAGAGTATTTTTAACATTTAGGTAATTTGATTATGCTAACGGTTCTCTATGATCTGGTCACAAGAAGACTGTGTCCCTTTCCATAATCTTGTTTTAACCAAGCTATCCACAAAAAGAAAAACACATTTATAATAATTTAGTAACTAAAAAAGACTCTGAATTGCTAGGAAAAGGATTAGAGAGTGTAAACTTGAAGAGAACTGATTAGACTGGCAAATGACCCTGAGTTGTTTTCATGCTCTGCATGTTTGTTTTCCAAACATTTCTAATTAGCACATTAAAAAATTGAGAATCTGGGTTGAGACAGTTATAATTTTGAGAGCAGATCAGGAATAGCATATTTTTCTCTATAATCTGCCTCTGCTTATATTTTTACTTTTTTACACCTGTGTGAGGAAAAATACAAGTTTGTAGCAGAACAATGGCCCTGATATTTATTATCCTGGAGAAAAAAGGAAAAGAAGTAACTGTTGGAAAACAGGAAGGTCTGTAAATTCCCAAGTGTTAATCTTTTTGGTGACTATTTATTAGCTTTGGAATCCTCATCTGAATACTAAGGACAGTGTCCAAAACTATGAAAGATGGCAAAACAAGGCATGTGGTTGCATGAGCTGTTTTATGCTGTACTTATTCAGAGAGTCAAAGTATGGTTTGTTCTTGACTTATACTTAATGAAGAAGAATTTAAAATCGATACCTTTAGCAGCCTGTGGTTACCTGGGATACACTCCCAGGACAAGCCCTTTTGTGTGTGTGTGTGTGAAGGAGGCGGAGGGATGGGAGGAGGTTGGGGTTGAATAATTCTAATATCAATTTTACAGCATCTCTTTATGACTATAATCGCTTTTATGGGGTTTAGCAGCTCCCAGTTGGATCAGCTTAAATTTAATTTGTATTAGAATTGCAGAATTCGGAAGAGGGAACCAAATCCCTGTGGATCATAAAAATTAGATGCTAGCTAGTTAATATGTTTTATGAGATACAATTAAAGTAACCACTCTTTGTAGTTTGAGAAAAAGTGTGATATCATAGTCAATGACCTGGAGACACTGCCACCTTCTTTCCAAGTATTTCCTTGTCGCGTCAACTTGCTGAGAATTGTGGTCTTTTCCCCTGCATTAAAAGATATATAAATAAAACGTTTTTAAATTAAATTTTTAATTTTGGGTAATTGTAGATTCACATACAGTTGTAAGGAATAATACAAGGAAATCTTGCGTGCTCTTTGCCAGCTTCCCTTAATAAAGAAAACTATAGTTGAAAGACTATAGTACACCTCACAACTAAGATATTGACATAGATCCAGTCCAGATACAGAACATCTCCATCATCACCGCCATCCCTCACGTTGCCATTTATATCCATATCCACTTCCCTCCCAGCCCTACCTCTTCTTTAACCTCTCTTGACTACTAATCTGCTTCCCATCTCTATAATTTTCTCATTTCCAGAATGGAATCAGTTTGTAACCTTTTAGGATTGGTTTTTTTCCCCACTCAGTGTTATTATCTGGAGATTCATCCAAGTTACGGTGGTATCAAAGGTCCACACCTTTTTATTACAGATCAATATTCCATGATATGGCTATACCACGGTTTGTTTAATCATTTACCCAGTGATGGATGTCTGGGTTGTTTCCAGTTTCTGGCTATTATGAATAAAGCTGCTATATATATTTATGCACAGGTTTTTGTGTGAACCTATCTTCATTTCTCTGGGATAAATGCCTAGGAGTGCAATTACTGGATTGTGTATTAATTGCATGTTTAGCTTTTTAAGAAACTGCCAGTATGCTTCCCAGAGTGGACATACCATTTTACATTCCCAGCGGCAGTCAGTGAGTAATTCAGTTTCTGCGCATCCTTGCTAACAAGTGACATTTAGTGTCACGATATTTTACTCTAGTCATTCTGATAGGTGTGTAGTGATACCTCAATGTGGTTTTCATTTGCAATTCCCTGATTGTTAATTATATTGAACATCTTTTCATGTGCTTAGAGCCATAAGTGAAATGTCTCTTCACACCTTTTGCCAGTTTTCTAACTGGATTATTTTTTTACTGATGAGTTTTGAGAGTTGTTTTTATATTCTAGATATTAGTCCTTTGTGGGATATGTGGTCTGCAAATATTGGTTTATAGTTTCTTTTTTTGTGACGAGTGTGTCTAGTTTTGGTATCAGGGTGATACTAGCTTTATAAAATGAATTGGGAAGTGTTCCTTGTTCTTCTACTTTCTAGAAGAGATTGTGTGGAATTAGTGTTAATTCTCTTTTAAACAATTGGTAGAATTCTCCAGTGAAGCCATTTGGCCTAGAGATTTCTTTTTTGAGAGTTAAAATTATAAAATCAATTTCATTGATAGTTACGGCGATAATTCATTTCTTATTGGGTGAGTTCTGATAGTTTGTGGAGTTTTTCTTTTTTTTCTGTTTTTTTTAGGAATTGGTCTATTTCATCTAAGTTTTCAAATTTATGTGTGTAAAGTTTGTTGTAGTGTCCTTTTGAGTCTGCAGGGTCTGTAGTGATCACCTATTTCATTCCTGATATTGATAATTTGTGTCTTCTTTCTTTCTTTGTCAGTCTTGCTAGAGATTTGTCAATTTTATTTAGTTTTTCAAAGAACCGGCTTTGTGTTTCATTGATTTTTCTACTGTTTTTCTCCTTTCAATTTCATTAATACCTGCTTTTATTTTTGTTATTTACTTCCCCATGCTTTCTTTGGGTTTATTTTCCTAGGTTCTTGAGGAGAGAACTTAGATAATTAATTTGAGACTTTTCCTCTTTTCTAATTTATGCATTTTGCGCTATATATTTCCTGCTCAGCACTGCTTTAACTGTGTCCCATAAATTTTTGATATGTTGTGTATTCATTTTCATTCTGTTCAAAGTGTTTTTTAAATTTCCTTTGAGTCTTCCTCTTCAAGTATGCTGTTTAATTTCCAAGTGTATGGGGATTTCCCATCATCTTTTGGTCACTGATTTCTAGTTTGGTTCTATTGTGGTTGGAGAACACACTATATATAATTTCTATTCATTTAAATCTGTAAAGGTTTGTTTTATGGATCAGGATATGGTCTATTTTGGTTTGTGTTCTATGGGCACTTGATAAGAAGGTGTATTCTTCTTTTATTAGGTAGAGTGTTCTACAAATGTCAATTAGATTCTATGGAGGGAGTTGTTGAGTTCTTTAATATCCTTGCTGGTTTTCTGTCTAGTTGTTCTATTAATTGTTGAAAGAGGGATACTGAAATCTCCAACTATAACTGTAAATTTGTTTGTTTCTCCTTTCAGTTGTATTCGTTTTTTCTTCATGTATTTTGCAGCTCTGTTGTTTGGGGCACTCAGATTTCAGATTACTATTTCTTTTGGGTGGATTATCCTTTTATTGTTATATAGTATCTCTGTCTTTGTCTGATTATTTTTCTTTGCTCTGAAGTCTGCTCTAACTGAGGTTAGTTTAGCCACTCCTGTTTTCTTTTGATTAATGCTTGCATGATATATCTCTTTTCCACCCTTTTACTATCAAACTATTTGAAGTGAATTTCTGGTAGATAGCATATAGTTAGACCATGTTTTCTTAATCCGCTCTGCCAATCTCTGTCTCTTAATTGGTGTATTTAGGCCAGTTACATTAATATAATTATTGATATATCAGGGCTTACGTCTGCCATTTTATTTTTTGTTTTCTTTTTGTATTCTTTGTTTTTTCTCTATTTTCTTTTCCCTGCCTTCTTGGAGGTTACTTGAACAGTTTTTAGAATTCTGTTTTGATTTATCTATAGTATTTTTGAGTGTAACTCTTTGTATAGACCTGTGAGTGGTTGCTCCAGGCATTATGTTATATATATATAACTTATCACAGTCCACTGATGTTGTCCTTTTGCCAGTTTGAGTAAAGTATAGACACCTTACTCTCCTTTATATTCCTTTACTCTCTTAATTGGGAATCACATCACACAGTGTTATAATTTTTGCTTTAACTTTCAAACATAATTTAGAAAACTCAAGAGGAGAAGGAAAATCTGTTGTATTGACTGTATCTTTTCCTTCTTCCTTCCTGATATAACAAGAATCCTTCTTAACTGTTTTCTTTTTCTTTAGAGAATTTCTTTCAGTCATTCTTCTAGGGTAGGTTTACTGGCAGTAAGTTCTGTTTTCCTTAATCTGAGAAAGTTTTTCATTGTAATTAGTGGGAAGAATAGGGACAAGTAGTTTACTCCCTTATCCCAGAAGTGAAAGTCACTTTCCAAATTTAAAAATAAACAATCAAATTAATAACATATTAAAAGTTAAGTGGGAAGACTTATGGGAAAGACAACTCTCCTTTGTCCCACTCCTGCACATCTGCGGGATTGTCCTTCAGAGATAAGCACTTTAATCATTTGCTTCTAGTTCTTTCTGAATTCACCTCCATAGAGTTAAATAACATAACTTTTAATTTTTCATCTCTAAATATCATCCTGCTATGTTATAAAATCATTTAATTTGCTTGCACTGTCCTCTCCGTCTCTCTTTTCTTAATTTTGTCGTCATATGTAATCAATCCTAGTTCTTTGACAGGTCACCTATGCAACTTCAAATTATACTCACATCTCTGCTACTGTATCTGCCGTGGACAGTGTTTCTTGTCTTCTTCCTCGTGAGAAGAAATATTAACCCTCCCTTCCTTTCCTCCAGCATTTTTCTCCTCCCTCCGTCTGACAACCTCTGACAGCTACACATTTACTTCACCCTCTTCTCTGCCCCACTTTACCTACACTTTTATTTCAAAACAATCTCAGCGTACTCAGCTTATACAATACCACTTTATATGTGTTAAGTTGTGTATTAGTCAAGGTCCAGTTAGGAGACAGAAATCTCACCTGCTATTTGAGCAGAGAGAATTGGAAGAATTGTTAGCTAAATATAAATTTGTTAACCAGGTAACTGAAAGGGTAAAAAGAGAATTATAGTCATCAAGGAAGTGGCAATTATAGGAAGCAGCTACCACTCTTAGTATTGAGAGAACACAGAGAAGATATTGGAATTACTAAAACTTAGAATCTTAGAGGAAGGTCCCACAAAACTGAAACTCAGACTTCAAAGGAGGGGGCGCTGCTCCGCTGGTGCTGATGCTTTGTGGTGGAGGGTGTGGGGGTGCTGAGGCTGGGTCCGTGAATGTTGGAAAAACTGCAAACCAGATTCAGCTGCAGCCAGGGGAAGGAACAGCTGCCGCCAAGGTAAAGAAACATTAATGGGGTGATGCTCCTAGAAATGGGGAGCAGACAGGGAGAAGCAAGTCTCTTCTTCCTGTAAGAAGTCTCCTGTAACCTTGCAGTCTCCCTCTAGTGCCTCCCACAGTCAGCTGAAAAAGCAAAACGTGGTCTGCAGAGCCCCAGGTCCAGCATCATAAAGCAGAGCATGGAGGGTGGTTTGGAGCCAAGAGACAGTAACTTAATAACTGGCACTACTGTCACTTGGTAATTATTTTCATGTAGTTTGATATATGTTTTTGATAAGGACTGTGCATTTTATTTATTTTCTGTGAGTTTGACTTTCCCTTAAAGTGCATATTGATTTCCGAGATTGTGTGTACAAAATACTGAAACCACCCTATTTATGAGCAGACTCAGTTCTCTTTAAACCATATTTGGCTAATAGAAGAATTTTAAATTTCGTGTATCAGTGGCAGCCCGAAGGGAGCAAGGAGAGGTATAAAGCAGGACTGAGTGACTTGAGAGATGATAGAATATAGTCAATCAGAGGTAGATGTTCAGTACTTCTCAGTTTGTCCCTCAATGTCATTTTATAAATTTCCTTGGGCCACTGACTGCTCACCTGCACTCTAGGGAATGCTGAATTCTTTTAATACAAACACATACTCCAGTGTTGGCAGAAGATTCTCTTAGGAGCACTTGAGACGGTGGCAATGAATCATGCTGCCCTCAGTAAGTTTTTTCAGAGTTGAGGCATGGAAGCCAACTCTAGCTAAACCCTACTCTGCTTTTTTTTTTTAATTGCATCATCTTTGGAAATCGAAGGGGAAGATGAAATGTGAGATAGAGTTGAAAGGATCTAGGTTTATAAGCTTTCTTCTTCCCTCAGTGATCAGGAAAATAGGAAATGAGGACAACTTGTTTCATTTTGAATGTTTTATTTTATCTGTTAGATCAAATAAATGGCCTCACCCCAATGCGTGTGTTCTCCATGTATCTGATGAAATTAG
Organism: Tapirus indicus; assembly: GCA_031878705.1. NCBI lineage: Eukaryota > Metazoa > Chordata > Mammalia > Perissodactyla > Tapiridae > Tapirus > Tapirus indicus. The sequence goes on along the minus strand of CM062931.1, from coordinate 54,326,435 downwards.
ATAGAAGAATAATAAATGCCCAGGTGAACCTAAAGAGAGAATTCACACAACACTGCTTATCCAACATCCATGGTGGTATGGGATGAAAATATGAAAACTAAAATTTGTTGACAATTTAGAATTTCCTGAAGTAGCAGAGCATAACGTATCAGGAAAGCCCCTTGACTTCTAGGTGCAGGGCGTCACTCTAGCTGTCTCAGGAAATGGGAAGATGGTTTAAAGGTATATGTGGCAACAAAAGGATCAAAGATCTCATAGGATTTCTTGAAAGAATATCAAATGACATTTTTTGAGCACCTCACATGCACAAAACCGAGACCGTATTACTACTCTCATTTCCTGAGGCTGGAGATGTCATGCGACCACGGTCCCGAAGCAACGCCTGGCGGGGGCAGTGCAGCGTTTGTGATTCCAATGCCCACACTTCTTGATTGCCCCCCGATATTAATTATAGCCGCCAAGACTAGTAACAGCCACCAAGACTAGTGACTCTTCTTGCCTCTGATATTCAAGGTAATCATGATCATTTAGCAAAATATAAATGAATTATATATGGACACATGAAAGCTACTACATATTTTTATAAGAGTTACTAACTTTAGAGGATAATCAAAATTCTGTTCTGTTTGAAATTATTATCCTTAAAGCTAAGTCATTACAGGTTATTAAATATGACATTAATGTAGAAACAATTTCATGACATTTCACTTTTATTTGGAGTAACTCAGATTATTTATATAAAGGAGGATAATCATTTAACAACTCTTATGCAATACATACTGTAGATGGAAAATGGCATTTTAGCTTTGATTAGGATGATTTGAGATTCCTGCTGAGAAGGTTGCCTAAGGTCACAGAACTACTCAGAGCTAGAAATACAGCACAGGAATCTCTATTTCTAGTCCAGTGATCCACTTAGTTAAAACAGGGCTCATGCTATTCATAAATCAATGTCATTTGTCACAAATAAATCTAGTTAAGTAAGAAAGGAGTAAAAATTAGATGTTAGGGGCCGGCCCGGTGGCGCAGCGGTTTCGTCTGCGCTTGGCAGCCAGGGGTTCGCGGGTTCGGATCCCGGGCGCCCGCCGACGCACTGCCTGTCAGCCATGCCGTGGCGGCGTCCCACATAAAGTGGAGGAAGATGGGCACGGATGTTAGCCCAGGGCCAGTCTTCCTCAGCAAAAAGAGGAGGATTAGCAACGGATGTTAGCTCAGGGCTGGTCTTCCTCACCAAAAAAAAAAAAAAAAAATTAGATGTTAGGAGAAACAATCGTTTATGTAATAAATGCCAACTAATCCTTTTTTTGAACTAATTTTATATCATCTACCCATTTCTTAGAAGAAAGGCTTTATAAATTTAACAAAAGTGTATAACTATTATTGATTATCAGTTGCCCTTGTTGAGATATAGCAATTGCATTTAGAGTTCATTTTGTAAAGGCCCAAGGATGTTTTATAGGATTAGATGCCAAAGAAGTAAAGATTATTATTATTATGTATAAAAAAAAATACAATTATATATTATTAATTATATCATGCTAGTGAGGAACCTCTGTGATATATGGTGTTGCTTTATATTTTATTTATCTGAGTGTTTAACACTAGTATTTTAATCCAGAAACTGTCCTTACTTTTTTTTTATAGTGGCTTATAGGGCTTATAATGCCCTCTAAATTTTTCTAGTCTTACTCCACTGACTGAAGCCAGAAAATGAATTTCTAATCAATTCTTCTTCCTCCTAACTGTTCCTCATTTTAAGTCTCTCAAAACAATCCTGAAAAATCCCTATTTTTAGTTTTTTTGTTTGTCTTTACTATTAGGTTATAGTAAAAATTCACTTTATTCTTACTTCTTTTCTTTGCTTACCTTTTACTTTAGAGTTTTTAATTGCCAAATATTCATTGAGTACTTGCAGGTTTAATAATGCCTGATAAGTATTTCAGCACAGTATTGAGCACCTCATAAAGCTTCAATAAAAAGTCATTTTATTATCAGAAAAGAAATATTATTTTATTATTATTAAAAAGTCATTTTATTTATTATTATCATTAGGAGCACGAGCAATGCAGCAGGGCTACCGAGCAAAGTCTCTGTCCTCAAGAGCAGATCTTGAAATTCAGTAATGGAGAGAGACGGCATTTAGGAAGGAGAGAGTGTACAAGCCAAGGCCATATCCTCGTGCCTCTTGTCTCCGATGCCTTTGCTGCTTTCCGCTCACTTGCTGGCCCCTGACTTGATATCAAACTTGGGACTGAAAACTGAAAACAGGTGGGAGAGCGCTTATATAAATGTTAGCTCACACTGTAATTCCTGGTGTGAACATTCCAAATCATGAACATAGACTTCGACCAAGGAAACGTTGGAGATCTTTGGGACAGTCAATATTATTCCTTTGAGAGCTGGTCACATTTCTAGTCAATTTCAGCCAAAGGTCCCTGGAGTCATTCCAGTGTCTTGAGGCCATTCAGAGATGGACTATAGTTGTATGTCCTGAGAAATACACATGATAACTCTGGGCACAATTTAAGTTTCATACTAATTCAGTAACTGGTCCAGTCTGTGCTTCTAAATATCCCCAGGCCATAGAGTGGACTGAGTTTTTTGACCTAGATTTATTGCAAACCTCATTGCCTGGGACTTAGGAATTGGTTTTACCCAGAAGTGATGTGTTTGGAGCATGAGGCATCAGTCACTTACTTGTGTTTGGGGTTCCTCTAAGATTTCCTTAGATTCTTCTGTGCCACCCAATCCCAACAATATTTACTCAACACTCACTAAGTGCCTGATATTGTACTACATATTTGGTTAAAATATATACCATAAGGTTTTTGCCCTTGAGTGGCTTACAATTCCAAAGAAGTGGGTTTTAAACTGTGTTCATTGCACTTTAGGGTTCCAGGGAGAACCCCCAGAGCCACAATAGAGGTTGCTACAATTTTAGAATTGCACTTGGCACATGATAAATTCCCGATAAATGTAGCCTTGTGGGTTTATTGTTCAACTAATCAACTTTTTTATTCGCTTTATGTATTTTATATATATATTTATATATTGATCATCCAAGTAAGATGTTATTTTTAAAAAGGGTCTGCTCCTAACTAAATAAAGTTTAAAAAATGAATGGTCTCACTTATCTCTTGTTTCAGAGTCATACCAAATATCCATATATTCATTCCATCAAGATTTTTTTCAGTTTTATAATATGAAGTGCTACTTTTGACTAAATGACTGCCTATAAAAAATTCAAAACATTTTGACAAATATGCATTCCCTACCGAGTTTTGGAACGGCCTAATTATAAATAATAGGAAAAAAGAGTTACAGCCACCAGCATTATGAGACTGTATGTGTTGAGGCTGGACCAGCCTTCATGGACATTATAAAGGCTAACATTTATTGCACGCCAGGTACTAATCTAAACCATTTTAGATATTTTATGGCATTTAATCTTCATAGCTACATTATGAGGTAGGTATTATTATTATCTTGTTTCACAGATGAGCTAATACTGAAGACCAGAATACTATTTAACGTGCCCAAAATCATATATGAGAAAGTGGCAGAGCTGGTATAAAACCACAGGCATCCAATACAGGAGCCATGAAGTATTTTTATCCCAATTCTATAAATCAGGAAATTGAGGTACAAAATATCAGAATTTTTACCTTAGAATATGCAACCACGAACTGTCAGAGCTAGAATTTAACATAACATCACCTGATCCCAAAGCCTAGTGGTTCAGAACTATCACCATGGTTGGAAATAGTTAAAACTTAGCAAAAGATAAATTGGTTGTTTCTGACAGTTATGTAAAATGAATACTCAATCAAGAGGTTTAGACACATGTAAAACAATCTTTAAAAGCCTGAGAAAACTGATCAGCTAACATCTGACAGACATTAATGTATCTAAGGAAAGATTATGTCACTCTATAGAGGCATTTAACATCTTTCGTCAGATACACCTACCCTACGTATTTAATATTTTTCATAACATAAAAGAAATTTTTGAAAATTCCAATTCCTGATATTGATTGCTAGTATATAGAAATACAATTGATTTTTTGGTATATTGATCATATATCCTGAAATCTTGCTAAGCTTGCATATTAGTTCTAGAATCTTCTTTGTAGATTCCATATATTATCTATATGGCGAGGTTTGGTAATTTGTATTTTTCAAGGAAATTGTCCATTTTGTCTAAGTTATCAAATTTATGGGCATACATTTATTCATAATTGCCATAATTATCTATTGCTATGTAACAAATTACCATAAACATATTGGCCTGTCGGAACTAGGGATATTGTGTGTCCGGAACAAACTATGGTTCCAGCTGCCTGGCTGAGTAGTTGTTAAGATACAACCTCTTGGTCCTTACTTCCTTGATGTATCTTTAAACCTACACCAACCAAGATAACTTGAAAATGTCATGGTTTTCTCAAACCCAAATAAGATTGACCACTAAGGTCATCTACATATTGTAAATAAATTATATGAGTAAATATGTCTCTATGCTATGTTTTTTTAAAAAGTGAGATTTAAGATGACCCTAAATGAGTCTTACCTGTGTAAATACCCTTTCTATTAGCAATATTTGAGATCTGACAATATTTAGTAATGTTACTTGTCTATTTAACTGAGGCTATCAATTTATTTCAAATTACCTCTAATCCATAGAGAAAGTAAAAGTAATGCATATTCTCCAACTCACAGTGTTACAATTCAAATAACTGAAGGGGAATGGAGTGAATTAAGAAAGTTCAAGGATATTATCTGAACTCATTCAATTCTGATTTTCAATAAAACAAATTCAATTTGTCTGTAATAATATGCTCCCTGTTAATAAAAACGGGTAACTGACACTGACATGGCGAATTGGGCAATAAATCATGGGCCTTAAGAAAATAACAGTTAATCCAAATATATGGAATCTTTTTTCCTCTTTTCAACTATTCTAAATCTAGTTTTTTTTTTTTTAATTTTAGATTTTTCTGCTTCTTTTTTAAAAGAATCCACCTGAAGCAAACACACTCAGGAGCTCAATAAACAATACGTAAGCAAAGTCTGAAGAGGCTTATTCACAACAAGGGGCCCAAATCCCTCAGCTGTAGAATTATTCTTTATCTCTATGCAGCTTGGAGACCTTTAGGGTCTTTTCCCTTCCTTTTCCCACAGTCTTCCTACTTAGCATTCACAGACGGTACCTTTCCTTCAGGCTAGAGTAATTTTAACCTAGGAAAATTTCTCCCACTTTTTTTGGGAGAGGGAAAGATAGAAAAAGGAGTCAAACTTTGAAGCCTGTGCTTAACGTAAACGTAAGCACTTTATTTCCAGAGAGCACTGACCAATTTTTGTTTTTACTCACAAAAATAACTTTAAAATAATTGCATTTTGTGATCTTTGACAATTTACTTCTGTATGCACCACCTCTGAGTATTCCTGTATTGGAATAAATGTACTGACGTTATCTTTTCCATTGGTAAATATAGATTCACAAAATATTGTGATTTGTTCACTGGTTTACATACCTACTGTTGAAATGCAACCATGTAGCAGTTTCACAACACAGGGTAGCAACCAAGAGTTCTGTACACAAATAAGATTTGGGGGAACCACAAAGAATCATTGTTCAAAACATAAGCCATGCTTTCATTAAGGTTAAACCACACAGTTCATTCAAATTTTCCTTTTCCTTTCTCTCTCCTCATTATATCAGATTGTGTTGATTTTGCAATGGGGTCAAGGGTAGTAGCAGAAGAAGACAATGGGTTGTTTTGCCAGAATAAGGCTGGTATGTTCTAAACTGAGTGTATGTTACATTTGCTTGTTTAAAAATGAACACATAGAAACACAAGAAGATAAGAACTGAATCAGAGCCAATTTCCTTCCCTCTCTATCTGAAAATGTAACGTAAGGTAAGGTCCTCTTCTATTCCGTTAGTAACAAAACGTGAGAGTAGTACTAGAAAATAGAGGTTTTTAATTTTATTTTTTGTGATTCTTTATTATGTGTCTGTTTATCCTAGCTCTTCCACTTACTGTGTGACTCCAGGCAGCTTACTTAATCTCTCTGTGATTCAGTTTCCTCCTTTGCAAAATGAGGGCAATAATGTTAAATTTGGGTACTCATAGGGTGGTTCTAAGAATTAAATGAGTTAACAATTGTAAGGGTTAGCTCTTTCCCTCCTTTCTCTTCCTTTTCTTCTCCATCCTATTTGTATATCATCCTTGTAGACTAAGTAGGAGTTACTGCTTCCCATGAATTGTGCTTAAATATGTGCATCCGAAGATGACTTTTGAGTGAATGGACATGTTGACACCAAGGATAAGAACATCTTCTATTCTGCTTTCAACTCATTGCCTCATGCTGCTCAGTGATCTCATGGCCTTTCTGTCTGTTAGAACCACACTGGACTGACCACAAAGTCTCTCTCTTGTTTTTCCAGAGGCACTTCAAGCCAGTTAGTCCCTGACCATTATTTATATTATTTATCTCTGGCTCTAGGACCTGCATTAGTTTGTTAGGGCTGCCATAACAAAGTACCACAGACTGGGTGGCTTGCACCAGAAATTTATTTCCTCACAGTTCAGGAGGCTAGAAGTCTGAGATCAAGGTGTTGCCAGATTGGTTTCTTCTGAGGCCTCTCTCCTTGGCTTGTAGATGGCCGTCTTCTCCCTGTGCCTTCACATCATCTTCCTATTGTACATGTCTGTGTCCTAATTATCTCTTCTCATAAAGACACTATATGACCTCACTTTAACTTAATTACCACTAAAGACCGTCTCCAAATACAGTCACACTTTGAGGTCCTGGGGGTAGGGCTTCAGCTTATGAATTTTGAAGAGGCACAATTCAGCTCATAATAGGACCTTAACTTGCTTACCAAGAAGCTTATATCTTAGTTTTCTGACCAACTTCCTAGCTTATGAAATTTCTTAAACATTTCCATTATCTTTGTAACTCATCACCCAGAAGAGTCATTATCAAATTATATGCTGTACTCCTCTTCTATTTCTAAAATTATTGATTAAAGTTAATCTCAATGCTGATCTCTGTGACATCTCCCCCATTCATTGTATTTCTCTATTTCCATGCTCTAATTTTTGGCACTAAGGCCAAAAATTTCTCCATGATAAAATATTTTCTGTGAATACAATCCAATAGTGATTTACCTTTAAGATAATCTCTGATTGAAAGGTCTCAATGTCCCTATTCATCTATTAATTTACCCTTTTAAAGCATCCTAGCAGACAACTATGGTGTCCCTTATGAAAACCATGTTACCCCATTTCCAGTGGATTACCCTCCTTAAATATTTATTGAGTTAGAGAAGGGACTTGGGTTCTTTTGCTGAACTTCATGGCTGGGTTTATAGTCAAAGTATTGTACAGCACCAAGACCATTAACATTGAATTGTTAGGTATAGAGAATTTTCAAGAATGATGTTTAGGTTAACTGGTTATGGCCAGAAACAGAAATCAATACCTGATAAAAAGTTGATGCAAAAAGCAGGAAAGGAGGTTGGAGATATATAAGGGATGTTGCCAAAATAGCGTCAGGAAATCAGATGAGAGTCAGCCAAACAAACTAACAAAAACAAAAACAAAAAGTAGCCCCTCTGGAAGTCACTGATATTCATTCTCAATGGCTAGATTAGAGTAAGTATGTTTGCCAGCTATGCCACAGAAGGAAAAAGTTGACCTGATGACATGTCTTGTCTCGTTTGATTTTGCCTTATAGATTAAGCTTCATACGTCTTCCCATATTCACAAAGGGAGAGTCGTAGAGTCTTTTTAATAAGTTATAAATCCTTAAACCTCTGGCTATTTGTAAAAATGATCAGAAATTTTATGTATTTCTGTAATTTCACCTTTTACATCTTTCAAAACTGTTGAGTGAATCCTCTCTGGTCCCAACATATAAACATCTAATTTATTTATTTATTGGGTTGAATAATAGGGATAGCAAAGTGTTTGGTGTCAGAAGACTGGGGTTGAAGCCTCAGACTTTCTGCCTGTGTAATTTTGGGTGTCAGCCTTCAGCAATTTGCCATTATTTATAAACAGGGCATAACACAGGTGTGTGTGGGGGTGGGTTGGACATGTCCACTAAAAAGTAGGTTATTATCTTTCTGAATTTGCCTACATTTTGGAACTGGTCTTGGACTTCATCACAAGTAGATGGTTTCAGGATTGTAATCCCCCCTAAGAAAGACTAAGTAAATGTTTATAGGGGACAATTGTGAGTCAAATGCTGAATAAACTAATTATAGGCAACAAGTTAAAAGGTTAGAGACAGATTGGAGGCAAAGTTTAAGAGCCAAGAGTTTGGAGTTAGTTGGAAATGGAATAAGACTAAGGACTGGTCAGGAATGAAAGGAAAGTCTGGAGTAATTGCTGAAACACCCTTGGCTTGTCAATAGCTAAACTAGTCAAGAGATTGTGTTGATAGGATGATTTTGGTTATAATTTATTTAAGAACAGCTTAAAGAAATCACGAAACTATCTTTGTCACGTAAGAGGAAACTTGGAGGTGGAGTGATCCACGTTAAATCAATTGAGTGGCTCAATGGCAGCATCCAGTAAACAGGTTTTGTCTGCTTTTTTGTCTTTTTTTTGCTGATCTGTTACATTCACCATGGAAACCTTTTCTCAGTTAGATTCTCTGCACAGCTGTAAGATGGCTACAGCAGTTTCCATGTTCATAGCCAGCTATGAAAACATCCAGTGACAGAGAGGGTTCTTTCTTTCTTACATCATTTTTTAATGGTTGTATTAGATTGCTGGGCTGCCATAAGAAAATACCACAAATGGAGTGGCCTAAGCAACAGAAATATATTTCCTAACACTTCTGGAGGCTGGAGGTCCAAGATCAAGGTGTTGGCAGGTTTGGTTTCTCCTGAGGCCTCTCTCCTTGACTTGCAGATGGCCTGACTGCCTTCTTGCTGTGTCCTCAATGGTCTCTCCTTTGTGCACGTGCAACCCTGGTGTCTCTGTGTGTGTCCAAATTTCCTCTTGTTCTAAGGACACCAGTCAGGTTGGATTAGGGCCCCCATATGACCTCATTTAACCTTAATTACCTCTTTAAAGGCCCCATCTCTAAACAGAGTCACATTCCAAGGTACTGGGAGTTAGAGCTTCAACACATGAATTTTGGGAGGCCAAAGTCAGCCCATACATTGGTGGAAAATCTTCCAGTAAGTTTCTCCTATATACTCTCCCCTCATGTCTCATTGGGCAGAATTATGTTATGTGACCATGCTTAAACCAATCCCTGGCAAAAGAAATGGGGTCACAATTATTGGCATAGGCCTATCAGGATTTACACTTGGAACTGAGAATGGAGTAGACTCCTCTTGATTTATGTGGTGGGAAGAGGTAGACACCAAATGAATTCAAGGCCCTTCAAGCAAGGAAGTAGCTGGGGAGGACTGTTAGGAAGGCAGCCAATTTGTGTCCACAATAATCATGGACTTGTGGTTTATGGGTAATATAGTCTGGTCTAACGGGTCAAAACAGAGAAGACTACGAATACATTAAGAGCTGATGGAATCTAGGAGATGAAGCCAGACATCTGGGTGCCTTTTGGAATGTCTGGTTAGAGGGAGTAGTTAAGAGATAAACCAGTTAGTGGGAGAGGATGGTAATGGACAACCAGGCATAAAATTAGGTAAAGAGAGTTCAAAAGGGTGGCTCAAGAAATAGTTCCACAAATCCTGACTTTACAGTATGGATAGTATACTGTATTTACCCTCTCAGAACTTTATTTCTTTATTTGTAAAATGGGCATGGCAAAAATAAATTATTTCACAGATTTGGAGGATGAAATAGGTGAACTTAGGTGAAAGGAGTTATTGCACTATAAAGTAGTATACAGATAGTAGAAGTTATTATATGTATAATTACAATATTTATTCTAGTACTTTTGACTTGTGAGAGTCCAGCACAATTTGAGAAAGGAACTTAGTTCAGTAAAGATTTAGCAGAATTAATATAATCTACGTGTCTCATTTTTATTCCTGAGGGCATAATTTGCACAGCAATCATCAGATAATATGGAATATCTGGATAAAAAAAGTCCTGTTTGAAATGTTTATCTCTGAGTGTTAGTGTAGACTCTTCTGTTGTATGCCTATCCCTGGTGAATGTGCAGTTGTTGCCCTGAGTACGTGTGTGTGTGTGTGTGTGTGTGTGTGTGTGTGATTGTTAAGCAAGGTATATGTGTTTGTTTTTCTGGGTATGGACCTATAAGTTGGTTGAGTCCTCTTCTGTCTCTGGGGAAAAGGAGTTTAAAAAAATCCATCCTTTTGGGCCAGCCTCTGTGGCCTAGTGGTTAGATTCGGCATGTTCCTCTTCGGCAGCCTGGGTTTGGTTCCTGGGTGCAGACCTGCACCACTCGTCTGTCATTGGCCATGCTGTGGTAGTGGCTCACATTAAAAAAAAAAATCTGTCCCTTTAAAGATAATTAAAATTTTAAATCTAAAGCAATCAAAAGCAGGAGGAGTTAAGCAGTCTTTCAAATTTGAAATATATATATGCCTGTAGCTATTTCATTAATTAGAATGTGGGTCTTACACCAACTCATGAAGATCATTGACTCCAATAATCGTTTCTGTTTTTTCAAGGCTAATAATGATGGCAATGATATTGATTTTTACAGACCTTTGAACTGTTGAAATCTACAGTATGTGACTATTATAATTCTTATACAAACTGTATGCAGTACAGTTATATCTTAGCTTGGGTTCCCCAGGAAGGAAAGCTTGAGACAAAGGCTTGTTTTCACTTTATTGAGGAATATGAGCCTAGGGAGCAAAGGTGAGTGAGAGATGGAGCAGAACAGGAAAGGAGAGAGATGCAAAATGAGAATGTAGTGTCGAGTAGCTCTCTCTACAGACAAGTGGCTGCTCTGGGCCTTCAGCCATATGAAATGTGTCTTAGGACTGTCCTTCTGGGATAGGACCTAGTTGACCTGCTGTTGGTCAAATAATTGGGCTTGCCTTTCTGGGTAGCACATGCATGGGTGCAAAGCACACTTCTGTTTCATCCCACACAGTGGGGTCAATGAAGAACGTGTGGGCAGAGGGCAAGAGGCTCCTGGGACTGGTCCAAGGCAGGGCGCTGTCAAAGGGCACCTACACCCAAGTGTTTGAAGGTGCATGGACTGGTTGCTTCATCCATAGATGGAAAAAAAGACAGGTGAGGGGAAGAGAGTCTGAAAGTGTGCATAGGACATATCCAATACACTGTGGGTATGTGTGTGTGTGTGTAGGCAAATTATTTTGGATAACTAGAGTTTTACTGTTGAAATAAATATTAATGCTGGTAAGTATTTATGGTGGAGAGATATTTTATATGCGTGTATTTAGAAATATGAAGCTCTCCACAATGTGGATGGCATTCTATATATTTTTAAATACTTATCTACCCAATTTAATAGATTTTGCAGAGGAAATACAATATTCATGGGTCCCATTTTACGCTTTCCTTTTCCTCTTGGAAATTAAGAATGAAAAAAGAATGGCATTTGGGGAATTGCATTTATTTTTAGGTTGCCAGACAATTTAATATATGTGCTGGTAGGTCCAGCAGAAGTGTGAAAATATAATATAATATTTAACTAAGAGCTGTCACATAGTGAGAAACAGCTTCTCTGGAATTACAGAAGCAATATTATCCCTCAGTGACTTTTTGTTGACATTCAAATAATGGCAGAGAGAGACAGTTCTGTCTCCCTGGATGACACTGTGCTTTCAGGTATAATGCCATACTCTGGGGCCAATGTCTGAGCAACATTGCTTGCTTCTCTAGGTTTGGACAAGATGAACTGGAAATATCAACCAGTCACCTGTATTTTAATATGATTTCTTACTGTAATTATAGTTATCATGGTCATACGTTGATACAACTTAAAAATTTTCCAGATGGATGAATTACTTTGCAAACCTATGGTGACTGTAAGGGAAGTTGTAGCAACCTTTGTCTTTTAGGAACAACAATTTCAAATAGCATCAAAAGTTGTACTGAAAAGCCCTTCTATTGGGTGATTTTTACTGAGGAAATGTTAGTCTGTTTGACATTACTTTCTGGAAGAAGTTAGTTCCCAGAAGAGTGAGGTCTAGAGAAGAAGACAACATTTGGTACAAACATCTTCTTTCAGTACCGAGGTCAAATACCCAATGGGGAAATTTAAGGGTGGTGGTTACATTTTGAGCAGAGGAAAGGACTTCCTTGGCTAGCGGATTATAGTGTATTGTGACCACATGTTTACCAATGTAGGTTCTGATTCAAACTACTTTCCTGTGACACTGGCACATAGATTACAGGTGAGTTTAACTTATATTCACCTGTTTATCTTCCATGATAAATTTTTCTCTTAATTTGCAAGTAATTTTCAGATGTTTTACCTTCTCATACAACCACATGGCATATTTTAATCTGCCTCAGCTACTAAAGGACACACATTTAAATAAGGCTAGTTTAGTTGAGTTATTATAATTATTACATGCATTTTAAATGATAAAAGTGATGTTAAAGGAACATTTGGAAATAGAAAATCACCTATAAAAATCATCTTTAAACCTGCAAAACTGATAAAATCACTGTTACTTTTGGGTATTTCCCTGCAGTTGTTTTCCCTACATATCGTTTATATTGGAATAGTTGCAACCATATTGTACATATAACTGTTGAGCCTTATCTTTTCCAGCTAAGGAAATTTGCACATGGTCTGCCAGTGTGAGTAAAACTTAATTTCTAAAGGGAACATTGATAATATATCACAGAAGACTTCTCATGCTCATACTCTTTCATACTCTTCGGTTTAGGACTGCCATGCCTAGAAAAATTTTGAAGGAAATCAAGGATGTTATCATCTTCATGAATATTAAGAATATTCATCAGTGTTTTATAATACTGAAAGTTGAGCATAACCTAGTGGTCCAAAAATATGAGATTTGTTAAATAAATTGTGGTATAGCTACACAGTGGAGTGACATTTAGCTATTAAAATTATGTTGTAGAAGTGAGTATATTGATTAGGAAAAATACTTATGGTTTGCAGCTAAGGGAAGAGTCAGGCTAAAAAACAGTACATTCTATACCATTCCATGAAAAAAAAATGCATGCCTGCACATATATACAGATATAACTATAAACAGAGACAATGAAAAGTTAATACTGATGGCCTCTGGTTTATGAGATTATCGTTGAAACAATTTGGGTTCAGTTGCAGGTAACAAAAGACATTCTAGAAAGGAAATTAATAAGAGAGTTATGTAATTATGAAATCACTGGAAGGGTTAAAGAAGCAGGATCTTGACTGAGCTTCCAGAAATGACTCTTGGACTTGCCAAGCTGGCTGTTTCCTCTGTCATCATCTGAAAGCTGCTGCCATGATCATTGGCTCCAGCACCAAGTAAACTCAGCTGAGATCCATACCAGCAAAATGGTGCAGCCACTAAGCCAGGGAACAGACACTGTTATCCCTGTTACCACTGCGCCAGAAAAACTAATGCCAGCAGGATGGTGCTTGACAGCAAAAAGCAGAAGTGCAGACACAACCTCTTTCCATCTTCCAAATCTGTGGGCACATCTGTCGGCAGAAGCACTGAGTTCAATGAGTCTTATAGTCTTCAGCTCTCCATCCTCCAAAATGCCGGAGTGCAGCTACAGGGGATGGGAATGGAAGTGTGAACCAGTATGCCATAGTGGACCCAAAAGCTGATATCCTTTATAATTTGATGTTTTCTGAGTTCTTCAGCATTGAGCCTATATTATCTTTGTGATTGGAAAAAAATAATAAAATTTTATATTAGGAAGTTTCAATGTTATTACACAGCTTAAACAACCATCACTTTTTATAGCTACAGTACTTGCTTGGTTCTCAACTGAAAAAGAATTTTCCATACTTTCCTTCTGCAAAGTGAGATCCAATTCCACATAGGGTTTCTGTATTGACGTAAAGCTACCGAAAATATTTAAGCCTGTATGAAATGCAAAGCAAAAAACACACATGTAACAGGCAAATACAACTTGTGACATCTAGAATGAGGATAAAGGGCACACATATTTAGGAAAAAAGAGAAAACAACTATTTTTCATCTTGATGCAACAATGACACACAATTTTACCTTGTTGGCCAACTTATAACATGACAAATAAAAATGCTCCCTCCATAACTTCCCTATGAGGGCCGAGAAAAATGTGTCTAGAAAGTGAATCTTCTCAAGTCGATCACATAAGCCTCTACCTGTCAAACACGGCAGATTTAGCCTGGTGATGCTGATAACACTGTCTACCAAAAGAGAGCAGCTCCCACGGGAAAGAAGTCTTGGGCCGGAGGGAGGATGCTGTTTCTTTCCTTGTGATACACCTCTGCAGATTCATCTTTATCCAGAATACCAATTCAGTTTGACTTTACTGCTTTCTATTCTGTATTTTTGAGATGTCTGCTGAGTACCTACCAATGTGCAATGCGGCACAGAAATTCAGCAGGCAGAAGATAAGGTCCCTGGTTCTTTGAAAGCTTTTTTTTTTTTTTTTTGTGAGGAAGACTAGCCCTGAGCTAACATCCGTCGACAATCCTCCTCTTTTAGCTGAGGAAGATTGGCCCTGGGCTAACACCTGTGCCCCTTTATATGGGATGCCACCATGGCATGGCTTGACAAGCGGTGCATCAGTCCATGCCCAGGATCTGAACCTGCAAACCCCAGGCCACCGAAGCGGAGCACGTGAACTTAACCGCTATGCCACTGGGCCGGCCCTGAAGTTTTTTTTGAGAGCAATGAGTTGAGACATATTTAAATAATGAGAAAAACTGCAAATGACTGAAAGTCATAATAGGTCTTTAGATAGAAAATAATTTCATGGCGGATTGCTCCTGCATTAGCTAGAGCGACATTTTCCAAGCCTGGCAAATTAAAAAAAAAATCCAGCTTCATGGGTCCTACTCCGAGAATTTGATTCAGTAAATTGAGTGCACGACTGAGGACTCTGTATTTTAAAAAGCTTCTGAGGAGCTTCTGATAATCATCTAGCTGTTGACCACTGGACAAGAGGAGGCAGAGTTCCTGCTGTAATCTGCTTTGACACACCCACGTCACACAAATTTCTCTTAATATCAGTCATTGAGAAAAACTAAAAAGGCGATTTTATTGGCAATGTAGATAAAGAAAGAAATGTCATCAACTGCCCATCCATCCTCCCCCTATTTTTCCTCCCACATGCAAGCCTTCCCCCAGGGGGCTGTGACTGACTGGATGCCATGCTAAGGCCCTCTTTACCTGTGGTGGGATGACTATGGTTGTCTACTGAGGCCCGTGTCTAGAGGAAAGGAATGGACGCGCAGTAACTGTGGTTGCTCCTCACGTTGAGAGCTCAGCACTCATGGTGCTTCCGTCCCTCAGCTCTATTTACCAAAGCATGTCTGTGCCTGTCTGTTCCCAATGGTCCATCTTCCCCAAGGCAGCTACATCATAAGCAGGCGCTCCATTTTTATTGGGGGATTTGCTCTATGAGGCACTCAAAGAGCACATGTTTTTAATTGATGGATGGGGGGAATCACTCGTTCTGTTGAGCTTAACCATTTCTCATTTTCTATCAGCCTTATTTCCATGCTTTCTACTCTGAACCACCCCTATCCAATTAGACGTGAGGTGAGAGGGAGAAGGGCCAGTGGCGCAGAATAAAAGAGATAAAAATCTGGCCCTTTAATGATCCTGCCTACAATTCTTCCTTGACTCCTCATTGCCCTCAGAATAAAGCACAAACTCTCTAAGCATGGCCCTCAGAGGTCATCAATATCATGCCTGCACCAGAGACAGCAGTGCACATTAACATTCCATCTGCTTCCCTACATTTCTAGGTCCTCACAGTTGCTGGGGGGCGGGGAGAGGGGGATCATGTAACTAGCACTAGCCAATGAGAGGAGGGTATAAGTGGTGTGTGTCACTTCTAGGCTGAAATATATAAAAGAGATTCAGATGGCTCCTTCCCTGCTGAGATGATCCAGAAAGCCAGATGTTCCTGGTGTTGCAGGTACAAGATGGTGAGTCTCCATCGTCCTAGATCCTTACGTGGCTGTGTGCGTCCCACCATGACCAGCTTGCCTCCAACTTACATTGGATATGTATCTTGAGTGAGAGGTAACTATTATTGTCAAATCACTGATATATTTTGGTATTTACTTGTTACTTGGGTATAACCTAGATAATCCTGATTAATATGCACAACTTGCCTGCCCTTCTCGTTTCTACTCTTGCTGCTATTTTCCTTACGCTTCAGGCTGCAGCCACACTGAATTTCAAGTTCCTTGAACGTGCGTACCTCTGATCCTCTGCACATGCTGTTCCTCTTCTAGACTGCTTTTCCAGTTCTTCCTTTGTCTAACTTTTCCTCCTCCTTTTCTCGGTCGGGACATCACTTCTTCCAGGCAACTTTTTGTGACCTTCTAAGTCTGCATTAGATGCCCTTCCTATAGCAACTTGAATTTCCCATGTACTTATCACAGAATGAAGTAGTTCCCTGCTTAGTTATCCTTGTGCTCCTTTGGGCTGCAAGCAAGTGTGGGCAGACACCCCATCTGTATTGACCACCATTATATCCCTAACATGGAGAACAGTACCAGCCACACGGTAAGTTCTCAATAAATATTTGTTGAATGAATGATTGAACGAAGAAACTCACCCAGGCTGAGGTGGAGAGCTAGGGCACAAGGCAGAGTGAGGGAGGAGCGCGGCAGCCACTGGAAGGCTGCTGGAGATTTGCCTTCAGGGCATGCAGATGCTGGTTCTCCATCTCCGCTCTACTGCCTGCTCGATTGCTGGGCACTCTCCCACCCTCTGTCGCTCTCTCCCTATTGGCTTGCCGTAATTTATCAAAGATACATTAGTACCTATTGCCAAAGATTACAAAATCCAACTGGCTTCTGAATACTAAGTGGCCAATATTTACTATAAGCGAGATGAAGATAGGCTGTTCCCTTAATAATATTTTGCTTCTAAGTAAGAGGAAAATTAGTCTAAAATTTGATTGCTAGAGTGTCAAGGAGAGTCAGTGCTTTTTGAAGGATCCTTTGCACTCCAAGTACCTTTCTTAAAATGGGAGCAGTCTATTCCAGATTAGAAAAGCTGAAAGAAGGCACCCCACAGAGAATATATTTTTCTTTTGTTCTGTTTTCTTCTGGGCTTGACAACCCAGGAACACCATTTCCCTCTGCTGAGTGACAGGATAAAAATAGTGGCCATTTGTGCATGTACACCATTGTTGAAATGCACCCTGTATACTTTAATGAAAGTTATTCACCCAGAAATCTTGTTCTAGCTAGTAAACTGATTCAAACACTGAAAGTAGATGAGTTGATAAAAAAATTCCAATAAAATACCAATTTCCCACTTTCTCCTTCATTTTAAGCCTATTCTCTAATGGTTTCTTTCTCATATTTAAAATTCTATTGGGCTCAAGTAAGAGGCAGTCAGATAATTAGAAAAGAAATTAAAGAGAAATGCAGTGGAGGAATGTTTTTAGAAGTTCAGAAAAGGCTGAGTGTATCCATCGCCATTCATTGAGTCTGTTAGGAAGCTATAGTGCAGAATATTGAATCCAAGCATGGTGATTCTTCTAGATGTCAGCATTAGTAGCCAGAGGGCTTGCTCTTCATCAAGACAATCTTTCCCCTTCAGAAGCTTGGCCCTGAATAAATAGAAAGTACTGATTAAGAGAAGTGAGGGTGGGGAATATTTTTGAACAGTGCTCTTGGGTGTTTGTTATTTGCAGTGCTCTCTGCTGAGAGCCCCAAGGGTGTTTTCAGAAATTCTCTGTGGTCTGCACTTAGTCATAAGCCCTTTGGGTAAGTAAAAAAGAAAGAGAAAGCTTCTTCTCTGCCCTTGAGAAGTGTAGGAATGATTAGAGAGACAATACCCAGAAAATTCAAGCACAATTAGGAAGCAGCCGGGGAACACGGGCAGGAAAATCTGGTACAAAATAGAGTCTATGGAATAAGGAATCACATATTGTGAAGAGAGCATAGAGCAGGGTTTTAGAACATGGGCTCTGGACTGCTTGGGTTCGAATCCCATCATTGCTATTTATATTTAACATGTGACTTTAGGAAAGTTACTTAACCTCTAGGCAAAATGGGGATAATACTATGTTCACCTCATTTGGTTCTGAGGATGAAATGAGACACTAGCAGAGTAAAGAGAAAGTGATTATCATAATACTTAAAACATATATGCTCAAAAAATGTTAGCTGTTATTATTAATATCATAGGCAATATTGTTGATCAGGGAATTACCTCAGTTAGAGGAGGTAATTTTCTACCCACTTCCTAAAATGCTGTCCCTCTCTCTTCTTTGTTCTTTTTTTTAAATTCATTTCCAAACTTAGCATATTCTGGACTCTTTAAAAATGTATTAAAGTATATAATAATAATATGCATTTTTATTAAAATAGTATACCAGCCAAGTGCGAGTGCCTTAAATGCATTACCTACTTAATCTTCCCACAACTTATAAAGTAGGTACTATCTACAGACTAATATATACATATCCACACAAATGAGTGCATATTTTGTTTCATGCATCAACCTAAAGAATCCGAATAAAAATCTTTCTATCTATGATCCAGGTTTTCTTGTGATTTTAATGGAAACTAGTAGTAATATTGGCAAAGAAAGATCATAATGATTGCTATATAATAATATAAATGTAAATGTATAATAATAATAGCTAACACCTATATAGTTGTGGCCGGGCATTCTTCCGACATATGTGTGTGTGTGCGTGTCTGCATTCACTTAACGCAATTACAGAAAGTCTATATTGATCATGAGGATCATCACCAATGTATTGTTTTAGTAACTCCACAGTGCTTTTTATTGACTTTGGGCACATTTAACCCAATTAAACATTTTTTTCTAGAACTCCTTAATTAGTAGCATTTGTATCCTTGGATCACCTTAATAGGTAAAGAAAGAAAAACTGAATCATTATTTCTCAGTAACACTTCTCCTTATTGTTCCAGAAAATCAACAATAACATCAACAAAGCCTTATAACCTAAGCAGAACTCTCACGATGATTAAGAAATATTTGTCCCAAAGCATCTCTCTTCCTTGAGAGATCACGGTTTCCTAACAATTTATTACAGCAACTTTTTTTTTCTCATTTCCAGTCAGAAGTTCCTCTTATTACAAGATCATATGTTTGTGCAGCAATATTTCTTTAAACAAGAGACTGAGACGTCAAGTAGGAACACATATAGTACCCAAGCCACCTGGAGGTCTTGTCGTCAGGGAGACGTGGTAGATAGAGTAATGGGAAGGGGCCATGAGCAGAGGAATGTAGGTGCTTCCAGAAACTGGAAAATGTGAGGAAAGGGATTCTCCACTAGAGCCACCAGAAAGAATACAGCCCGTGGATTCATTTGGACTTCTGACTTCAGATCTGTAAGATAAAGAATTTGTGTTGTTTTAAGCCACTAAATTTGTGGTAATTTGTTATAGCAGCAACAGGAAACTGACACAGATACTAAATGAGAGAACCATCATTTGCTTAAATCTGGTCTCCCTATGTTGCTATTCCGACTAAAATATGCCCATGGTTCTAAGATGCACGTTTTGTCCATTTTCACATCTTGGAAGTTGTGATGCATCCTAAAATTAATCACATCTTACAACTGCTGTCAGTCAGCCAGCAAAGGGGTTGTAGTGGTGTTACCCACTCCTTTGGGAACCTAAGAGCACCATCAATAAAACTTGGGTGTCAACTATTCAACAGAAAATGCCAGATAAAATAGTGGAGCTCTATTAAAACAATTTTATCTTGAAATAATTTCAGACTTCAGAAAAATAGTACAAAGAATTTCCATATAAGCTTGACCCTGATTCCACAAAGGTTAACATTTTATCATATTTGTTTCACCATTCTATCTCTATGTCATATATATATATGACATAGAGATAATTTATATTATTTAGAGATTATATATAATACATATTTTTTTCTGAATGATTTGAGAGTAAACTGCCAACATGACATGACGCTCTTTGAATCTGAATAATCCTTCAATGTATATATCCTAAAAACAGGGTCATTCTCTTATATAACTATAATATAGCTATCACAATGTCAACTAGCATTGATAAAATACTCTAAAGGTATTCATATTTTTCAATTGTTCCACTGATGTCCTTCATCACAAAAGAAATCATAATTCTGGTTCAGGATGCAAACTAGGGTCACATCCTGTATTTAATTGTCTTATCTCTTAAATCTCCCTTAATCTGAAAAATGCTTCAGTCTTTGCTCGTCATTCATCACCTGACATTTTTAAAGATTAAACACCAGGTATTTTGTAGAATGTACCTTAATTTGAGTTAGTTCTGATGTTTCTTCATGATTAGAGTCAGGCTATGCATTTTTTGGGGTGGGGGGGCAGGAAAATCACAGATATTTCTTTTCAGCGCATCACAGGAGTTACCTGATGTGGTTTTGTGTCACTACTGATGTTAACACTGATCACTTGGTAAAGGTGCTGTCACCAGGTTCTTCCACTGTAGTCACTATTTTTCCCTTTGTAATTAATGTGTATCATGTGAGAAGAAATTTTGTGGTGATGTAATCATCATAATTTCTCTCATAGAAGTATCATGATGTCTTTTCATCGTAATTTCTTTCTCATCGTAATTTCCTAATAGAGCACTCTTTTAAACCATCAGAACAAAATGGTTGTGGGGAAGAGGTACGGAGGGCAGTGAGTCACATGTTTTGGCCACACTCTTGGAATGGGAGTCAAAGGCAGGCCAGCTCTACATAATCTCAAGTCAGTCCAGAGCCTTGGGCCAATGGCTTGTGGTTTTTTTGGTGGATTATTTCATGAAATGCAGCATCAACAATGCAGTTGATGGAACAGAGGATGATATTATGTGGAAAAAAATAAAAACATGGATATTGGTGAGTCTGAGCCCAAAAGTAAAGGTGGACTTTGAATGTAGAGAATTTGCAGGAAAAAAACATAACTAATTTGTCCTGTGTTTTCCTTTTGATATGCACCAAAGTGATATAATAAAAATCTGTATAAAATTAAGTCCAAAAGAGCTCTTTTAATAAGTATAAATAAATATTCTCAGTGTTAAGAAGACCTTCTGTCATTGTTTAATTGGCAGGGTTTTTTTTTCTTTCTTATTAGTACATAATGGTATGTTTTATAATTCGTGGTGTCTTAGGTGCCATATAGTGAAAGCGGTGAAATTACAGGATGAGGACTGTGCTTATCTAGTCCTTCTATTTTATTCCTTACCATTATTTCTCTCTATATCGTATTCTTATATGTCCTAAAAGAAACTCAGATGAAAATAATTTATATTGTACCATCAGCAGGAGGAGCCCTAGTTACAACTGTGAAGTGAGATCAATTCTTTGCTATTCTCAACCTGAGTTTACCCTGGGTGGTGTCTAACCACTCCTCTTCTCTTTTTATCACTCACTCCCCCACACTGAAGATAAAGCTGCTCTGAGAAAAAAGTCTGATCAACTCATTGAAAGTGAGTTAAGTTAGGAAAAGACGGTGCCCTTGGTCAGCATATTTGCATTTTCACGGGGACAGAGCCCTTGGTCAGCTTGACCAAAGAAATGAAGCCTCACTGCAGACTTCCTCACATCGTCGTGGGGTATTATTTTTTAGAGAGCTGGGAAGATTTTTCTGATTTTGCCACATAGTCAACTGCCTGCTCTCCCTGGGACTGAGAACTGCCCTCCTGGGGTCCCCTGGATGTGGTAACCCCAGAGGACTCTGTTTTAGTCACAGTAGCTCTTTTGCATGATAAATGTCCCAGGAGTAGGGGCGTAACCTGAGACCTTCAGTCACAGATTTGCCTATTCATCCTCACGAGTTACACACCCCTGATGTCAAGACCTCAAGGAAGATGCAAACTGGAGAAGATTCTGCAGATATCTGTGACCACAAACACAGATCAGAGTAGAGGGCTTTATCATGAAAAATAAAAAGATCTGGGAATACTGTATTTACTCTGCAGAAGGAAAGATTAAGGGAAAAACGTGTTTGGCGCTGTAAAAATATGAACTAGGAACAAGCAATTCTTTAACAAAAGTACTCTTGGGCCTCTCTTTTCCTCCCACCACCACCACCATCACCCTGGGCATGAGAAATTACACTGCCCAATAACAGGAACTGAAAAGGACTAAAAGCCGTCAGCATTGGGTCATAGCAATACAAATCATTCCATATTTGGCTAATACCTCTTTACACTAATAAAACATGTATCGTTTTGAATGCTGGTTCTCATTTACAGGTGAATGTGGGGAAAAAAATTTAGCGACTACTTAGGCAGCTGCAGTGAACAGAGAATTATTACTTCCTTCCCCTTTTGGCTCTTTTAAGTTCTCAGGAAGTACAGCAGAAAAATCAATACCAGATGGCTCTAAAGGAGATGACATTGATTTTTTATTTATGCCCTATTTCTGAAAAGAATTTAAGGTAGCTCTAAGTCTCAAATCATTTCCAGAGTAGAAACATCTAATTGTTCTGGATACAAGTCTCCTTGGGGGGAAACGTCATTTCCATGGATTTACAAAGCAAATCTCTTGGGTCAGTGGTTTACAGGTGCTGTTTGGTCTCCTATGACAAGGCCCTGTGATTTTAATTGCTGTGGCAGGGATCCACCTTAGACCTGCTCTAAAGCACCTAGAAAATAGAAATTATTGGAAGAAAAGCATCCAAGTTATGTTCTCTAATTTCGTAGATAAGTCGGAGAGAGGCGTGCCCATTTGTAGTGTAACAACCTGTATTGTTGGAGAACGAAGCATTGACGGAGATGAACAGAATGAACTAACAGTTTTGAGAAATTCGCTAGGCTTTCTACTCTGACAGCACCAATCTATTTGTCTCATGTTTCCTTTCTGATGCATGCACAACAATTATGTATGATAAAAACCTATGTCTCACAAGCAGGGCCAGCTACATAATTTGCAAGGCTCAATGCAAAACAAAAATGCAGGCTCCTTGCTCAAAAAGCAGGAAAAATGCATTTTCCTTTTTTCCAAGGTTTTTTTCTCTGCCTGTCATAGACTTTTGTATTTGCTACTTAGTACCTTGCTCCCCCTGGCATGGCGTTACTTGCAGGCGAGTGAAAACCCTCACAGGAGCCCAGGGCCCTGTCCTGTGACTTGGCAAGCCAGGCACTTTCATCTGACCCCAAACCATAGCCAGGCCCCAGCGGGGGGTGGCGACATAGACATGTATGGAGGGAAGAGCATGTGAAGACACACAGGGAGAAGGCCCTGTGAAGATGTAGGAATGCAGCAATGCATCCACAAGCCAAGGAATGCCAGAGATTGCTGGCAAACCGCCAGAAGCTAGGAAAATCCAAGGAAGATTCCCCTATGGGCTTCAGAGGCAGCTTGGCCCTGGAGATACCCTGATTTTGGTTTTCTAGGCTCCAAAACTGTGAGACAATAAATTGCTGTTGTTTTAAGTCACCTAATTTGTGGTTCTTTTTTGTAGGAGATCTAGGAAATGAATACACCACGTGACACAGGATATACCATTTGTTTAATTTCTGCCTGCCCCTCCCAGGCTCTCAGTTTTACAAGGAAAGGGACATGATATATTTTGTTTACTTATGTACTTAGAACAGCGCCTGACACTCAATATCTATTTGCCGAAAGAATGTAGGGATAAAATATTTTATTTTTTCCCATTCTTTTCTTTGCCACTCTTTGTTATTTCTAAAGATAAATCCAAGTCCAAGATTGGTGAGGTAGGAAAAAATTTCAATAACTGTAATGAGTACAGCAGAAAATTTCACTTTGTATTCTATTATGGTTCCCTAAAAAATATTCTGTGGTAGAGACTAATTCTCTGGTAGGGAGGGTCTTAAACATCTCTGAGCGAGTCCAGGAAGGCACTGTGACCAGGATGGAGACTGCCTGCCCAGGAGACCCCATTGAGTACTTAGGGTTAGGTTGTCCTCTGTGTGTGTGTGTGTGTGTGCCTCCTGCCTGTTGATTGTGTAACTCCAAGAAAGTGAACACAAGTGCTGACCGGATTGCTCCATTTCCTTCCCCTTTGCTGTACTGACCTCTGCTGTTACAGAGCAGCTCCTCTCTCACGTCCAACCAGGAAAACAATCGGTAACAAGGCTCATCATTCTGGAAAATACAAATAAACGCGGGCCTCAAAGGCCACAGAGATTTCCACCATTTACATCCTAACATGGCGTCTTAGTTTGGATGCAAGTTCCCCTGAGAGAGGGGCCCACAGGGGCACAGGTCTTCAGTGTCACCGGGAGAGGCAGCGGGGCTGTAGGTGCTCACAGGAGGAGAGAGAACTTGACGCAGCTTCCGCCCTCCTCACCACCGGATGTGCAATCTGCAGCAAACTCTAGTTAGTGAGGTCAGACTAGGGTTTTTTTGTTTTTTTTTTTAATTTAAAAAAAGTAGCCATGATTTTATTAATTCTCATCCTTATCTAATTCAACCACCTCCTCTGGCCAACTCATGTGAGGAAAAAATATTCTGTGCCTTCGCTTAGATGAGCAACCTTATGTGACTCATGAATAACAGTTTTAAGATTAATGATCTTAGTGAAGTCCTTCTGATAAGGCGTAAGCATAATATTCTAAAATAGAAAGAATGAAAACAAAGAATGTGTTCTTTGTTAAATATCCCTTCTACTACGTGAGTTTTGGAAAGTCCCGTATTTTATGAATCATAAGCCTGTTTGATCTTGATGTTATACAATCATTGCAAAAACAAGACTGTGTAGATGTTGCCACCTGCTGTTTGCCTGGAAACGTACTCGTATAATTCACTTTATGTAACAATACTCTTCCCTCTAACTCCATTTCTTTTCCCGCAAAGACCATTTTTGTCTCGATTTCTTCTTCTTTTAAATTTATTTATTCGGTTACTCTTATGTGCTCCCCCTACAAGGTCATTACAAGGAATTCTTCCACTGATATATTGGAAAATTCTGAGGAAGTGACCTAATTTTCCTTCAATCTTCTCCAATAAGTTGAAATCAGTTTCAGGTTTGAGAAGACATACAGTATGAGTCACTGAAACCCCATTTTAAAAGTACTTTTGTCTCCAATCTGATTTAGAGGTCACGATTACTGGATTGCTGTTAGTTTTAAGATTCAAATGCAAGATACTTATAAGACAAATATCTGCTTTTTTTTTTCTGTAAATATATTTAGATGTCAGTGATTGAGTGCAAAGTTCTTTTTCTTAGAATAAAATAGCAATCACTTTACTTACCAATTGGTCTTCTGAATTGTTTACTTTGTAGTTCTGTGGTGTGCCTGTAGCACTATTTTAAGTATGCTGTTGATTCAAACCAGAAATAAAATAAAATTTGTAAAATCTTCACAACCATATTTTAGGCTAGTTTAAATGCACGGAGATAATCTGTGGTCTGCAGACAAATACCTATGACTAGACCCAGTAGTAATCATAATTAAAATCTGTGAACTGTTTTACAGTTTATAAATTCCCTTGTATATTTTAGTAAATTTGGTCCCAGTAACAATCCTGTGAAGTAATTAGTACAGAAATTGTTTCCATATTACAGATAAGGAAAGCACAACTGATAGAAATCAAGGTACTTGTTGAATATTACACCAAAATAACTCTATAAATCCAGTTCTCTTAACTCCAAAGCTTATCCACTTTTATTATTCTTTATGAGTTAGTTTAATTAATTTACATGATAGGTACTCAACTTTTTTTCAACTTTTGCTTATTGAGTGAATAATTTTAAAATGTTTTAAAATAATCAGGCCATTCACTTTTAAATCTTTGGGCAGCTCTCTAATAACTGAAATTCACTGAAATGTATTCTCGTCCTAAGAAGCTGGCTGGACAAACTGGTCCCCAAATACTGCCTTCCCTCAATGTGTACTGAGCACTTCGTTTAGAAAAGAGCAGGTACTTTAAAATGGGATAAAGTATTACTTTTCATTACTATCACTATTTTGATTGCTGCAAACAAATTACCACAAATGTAGAGGCTTAAAACAACACAAATTTGTGATATCACAGCTTCTGTAGGTCAGACATGCTGGCATGACATGACTGAGCTCTGTGCTTGAGGTATCACAAGGCTGAAACAAGGTGTTGGCCAGGCTGAGTTCTTGCGTGGAGACTCTGGGGCACAATCCACTTCCAAACTTACTCAGGTCGTGGGCAGAAGTCAGTTCCTTTTCACTGTAAGACTGGGGTGCCCGTTCCCTTGCTGGCTCTTGACTGCGGGCCGTTCTCAGTTCCCAGAGGTCACTCAGGTTGATTGCCACGTTGATCCTCCATCTTCAAAGCCAGTAATGGAAAATGTTTCTCTTGTCAAACCCCTCTCATGCTTTGACTCTAACTTCCCTCTCTCTGACCTCTAGGCACGAATTTAAAGGACTCCTGTGATGAGATCAGGTACTCCTGGATGATTTTTCTCAACTGATTTTGGACTTTAATTCCGTCACAGAATATCTTCACACGACACCTACATTAGTGTTTGAATTAGTGTTTGGGAGAAGGTGTGTGTATGCCAAGGGCTGGGAATTTTGGGGGCCTTTTTAGAATTCTGCTGACCTTGCTTGTTACCTGTGAAACTACAAGCGTCTTCTAATTTGGCCTCTAGTCTCCAGACTCTGCCTTAATATTCCTATAAATTCACATTACAAAGTGGCCCCTCCATCAATCTTTCTAACGCATGGTTCTGATTAATTTTAACATCTTGCTTCAATCGAAAACAAGAAAACAATCAATACTTTGCAGGCCTCTCAATGGCACGTAAGGTCTTTGAAAACCAAGATCTGAACCACCTTTTTCTCTGTGCCTTCCTTCATGCACCGTTAAACTGAGAATTTCTTGTGCACAGCAAGCCCAGTGCTTCGACTTCTCCCCCTGCTCCTTACCCCCATCTTTACAAGTACAAACCCAAGTGCTGTTTCAAGGCCGCATTCCAATGCCAACTCCTCCAAAGAGCCTTGTATTAACCTACTTCCCCTTTCCATATTCTTGTCTTATTTTGTTTTGCAAATCTGTCTCTCTAGTGTAGTTAGCACTCCAGGTTGGGTTAAGGTAATTAATAAATGCCTGGTTGCTCTACCAAATGGCGAATTCTTCTAGGCCAGATCTGGATTCGGTTCATCTTTGCCTCTCTACAACACCTGGCAGTAACTTGTAGAGATTATATGTTCCAAAATATTTGTTGAGCCGTTAACTAAAAATCAAAATAGAAACCAGAATGTTCCAAGAGTTCACGGATCTTCAGGATGAATGCTTAATTACATTTCCACATCTTTTGCAGTTCAGGCCGAGAGTCTTTTCCAAGGTCATTGACTCTAGAGCTTCTGTCGTTAAGTCAGACGATACTCTTCACTGCTGAGCTAATACTGAATGATCAATTCATTTATGTTTCCTTCTATTATAAATAAATATTTTTGTTCGTTTTTTATTTCTTGGAGAAA
Source organism: Tapirus indicus (assembly GCA_031878705.1). Taxonomy (NCBI): domain Eukaryota; kingdom Metazoa; phylum Chordata; class Mammalia; order Perissodactyla; family Tapiridae; genus Tapirus; species Tapirus indicus. The sequence goes on along the minus strand of CM062931.1, from coordinate 54,298,950 downwards.
AATGTTTTCTGCTTAAATTTAAGAAAACTTTCAAGAGCTAGAGACAGACTTAATCTTCTATCTTATTTTCTTATTCACAAAGTTAACCTTTTTCTATTGTTAGGAACATTTCTTTACAAGTTCTTCCCTGGCTAGTGGACTCTGCTGTATGAGCCATGTATGACTCAGCAATTATTTTGGATTTTTAATGAGTTACCGTTTATTTAAGCAGGCTTCAGAAACATAATTACTCATTGCGACATTCGGCTTGCACATTTCCAGGTAGTGACTAAAAAGAAGAACAGAACAGATATTTACTTGGTAACTTTTGAATTTTCAAAGGACTTTGGCATTAGTATCTAATTTTATTTCATGAAGCATGTATCTCATTGCTGTAAAAAAACAGTACCTTAGAGACTCCTCTAGCCTTTAGGGCATACTGTAATAAGTCATTTTGGAACAAAAAATGAATGAATGAATGAATGAATGAATGAAAAAGTGAATGAACTTATAGAATAATGATGGGTTATAAAATAAACCAAAGACTTTAAAACTGCCTGTCTGAACAATAATCAAAACCTCACAACTTAACTAAAGGACTAAACTTAACTAAAGAAGACCTGAATAAATTGATAATCATATCATTATGATGAGAACACTACGAATTGTAAGGATGTCAATTTTCCCCAAATATTCTACAAATTGATGCAAATTCAAAGCATGAAATAGGTTTTGTTTTGCTTTTTTTTTTTTTTTTTTTAAGAAGACTGGCTTTGAAATTCATTTGTAAGGGAAAATGCATAAAGCTATTCAAGGAACTTTTGAAAAGAAACAATGAAGGAAGATTTGCCCCACTGGATATCTAAAGTATACTTTAAATTTTTGGTAAATAAAATGGTGCAGAATTAGTGTAATAATCAACAAATAGATCAAGAGACAAATATGGAATTCAGAAACAGACCATTTATTTTTGGAACTTTAGTTTATGAGAAGGATGGCCTTCATTTAGTGGGGGAAATTATTACATAAAAGATATTGGTCAAGAGATTACTAGTTGGCCTGTTCTTCTCTGCTACCTTAGTTGCAGAACCCATTATTTCCAGCTGGGAATATGGCTGCCCACAGTAAAGACAATACTTCCCAACCTCCCTTGCAGCAAGGTGGCCATGAGATTAATTCCAGATCAATGAGATGTAAGCATGAGGGTTGTGCTGTGATCTTAAAGTGAAGGGCATGGCCACCTTTGCCCTTCATCCTTCCTGCTCGCTGAAACAAGGACACAATATCTGCTACCCTAAAGCAATCTTGGCCCCTTTGGAAAAAGCCGTGGTTGTGGTAGGTGGAGCAATAAGAGAGAAGGAGCAGGGATCCCTGACACTACAAGCCCTGGCTTGCTTTCTTTAAATTTTATTTTTGGAGGAAAAAAAATTATTTTGTTTAAGTTTCTGTTATTTTGCATTTTCTGTTATCCCTAGATGAACTCCATCCTAGCTGACAGATGTAAGACTATTGATTATGCATTTTTTAAAAAAATTTAAAGTTTACAAAAAAATAAAAAGAGAAGAAATAAGAAAGAAATCACTTTTATTAAAACCTGTTAGGAAAGAAAAAAACCCCCAAGCCTATAGCATATATTTCTGAGCCTCGGTTTCATCTCTCCATTGCTGAGGTAATAATTCTTTAAAGAGATGTCTATTTATTTTTGTGGGATAATGGTGTCAGTTCGAAAAGTTCACTTGTAAGTTTCTTCCTTAGGACCTGGAATAGACTTTCCCATAGAAATAAAGTTATGGATGGTGGTTGGTTCCCTATGAGCCAATGCTACAGAGGATAGTGGTAGGTTCTTGTGAGCATACAGGACTTTGAATCAAAATATTGGTAGCAGTACACATTTCCAGTCCCCTATCTTTCTCATACAATCACACTGTTAAATTTACAGTATTATATGTATTTATGTTATCAGGAATATAAATGCTATTTATTGCTCAGCCAAATATTATACTATGATTATTTTCCCTTTACTACAACTTTTTGTTTTCCTTGGGGTTAATTACAGTTTATTTTCTTCATTTGCTTGTCTTTCTGTACACTAATCATCAATTTAACCCTAAATTCTCGAGCATTTGTCTAAATCTCTTCTTAATACATTCACACTCACCAGATATTCTTACGTGGCCCATCATTTTGAAGACTGTCTCCCAGGCCTTCAGACCTGCTTTGATCTGGAATGGTTTCATTCTGGGCCTTGGGTACAGCTGTCGTCCTGGGAACTCTCTTCATCTTGTCCATGGGTAGGATCCCCTGTTTCTTGAATTACATGATTTCTTATTTTTTGGTTTACTTTCATTGTGCTGGAGCACATCCTCTACTAGCCTCCTGAGAAAGAAGGATGATAATAAAGGATGCTGTGTTTTGTGAATATCTTAGTGTATCATCAAAATTTCTTGATAGTTTGACTGGGTAGATGATTTTAGATTGCTTTCCCTCAGAAATTCAAAAGCACCATTCTATTTTATTCTACATTGCAGCTTTGCTGTTGAGAAGTCCAAGCCACTCAGACTCTTAACTCTTTGTTTGAAAACTATATTTGTTTTCTACTGCTATGTACCAAATTTAGAGAAATAATACCTATTACTTATATCATAGTTCTGTAAGTCAGAAGTCAGAGTGGGTTTGGCTGGACTCTCTGCTTTTGGGGTCTTGCAAGGCCAAAATCAATGCATCAGCCAGGCTGGGCCCTCATATGAAGGCTTTGGGGAAGAATTCACTTCCAAGCTTTTTCAGATTTTTGGCCAAATCTGGCTTTCAGTTGTAAGATTCAGGTCCCTATTTTCTTGCTAGTGGTCAGCTGCTCACATTGCTTGCCACATGGCCTCTTCTTTCTTCAAGCCAGGAGTGGTGGCACTGAATCCTTCTGGTACTTTCCATCTCTGACTTTCCCTTCTGCTGCCAGCCAAAGAAAACACTCTGCTTTTAAAGGGATTAGATTAAACCCACTTAGATAATCTCAGTGTCTTAAAATCTGAGATTTGGGATTTTAATTGCGTTAACAAAATCCCTTCATAGCAGTACCTAGATTAGTGTTTGGTTGAATAACCAGAGGATGGAAATCTGGGGGGGCCCATCTTTAGAATTCTGCCTACCATAGTAGCCATTTGTGCTTTGCAGAAGAGCCCTCCCTCTCCTGGAAATTCTGATACTCTCCTTTGCTGCCTGATCAGGGAGAACTCTCCTCACCCTGTTCATGGTCATCTGCCAGTTCCAAGTCACTACTGCCAGAGGTGAGGTTTCCCTTACAGATCCCAGGGGGAGTGATAGGGTCATTTGTAAATCGAGGAACTGTGAGCTGGGTAATCCATTTTGTGACATAAACATTTATTTAAGTTACATACTTTTGACTGTTCTTGTTTATAAACATAAAATTCAAGGTGATATGAACTCTTAAATGCCAGATCATGTCTCAGACTGATTAAAGTAAGTAGAAAATAATAAATATGTAACTGAATGCCTAATCTTTTATAGAGATTCAGATTAGAATGTAAGACAATTAAAAAATTATGTCAACATACATAATGAGTTAGCTTACAGACTGTTTTCTTTCAACCATTCTATTGGCATGAAATCATAATTAACGCTGTTTAATTTATTACATTTCTAACTATGATATGAGTAGGCAAGGCATTATTACAATTAGAGTGTAAGAAATTTGAAGGCTTTTATATTAAATCTTATTATCAAAATCAAGATGTGAATCTGAAAAGGTCTCTTATATGTTTGAGAGGGAGCAATATTTTGATCAAACTGGGAAAAGCTTTCAACTCAAAAGAAGGCTGAATAAGCCTGAGAGGATGTAGGAGGGAGTGGGGATTAACTCCAGTATCCTTCACGGTCACGGGTAGAGTTGATATGCTGTGAGGAGTATGCTTGGTGAAGAGCGAATTCACGCTGATTGGCACAATCAAGTGGATGGAGGCTTCGGGCAGGATTTGGGAGGCGAATGTTGTATCTGATTCTCAGTGCATGGTTGGTTCTGATCTTTTTAAAAAAGAGACAGTATTAATTCCTGTTATTTCTCAAGTGATATTTTAAAAAGCTGATTATCAAACTTCCCTACGTAGGATAATGCTTCAGTGCCTTCAATGAGATCTCATGGACCATAATATAATGAAATCATCGATCAATTTCTGTTTGGTATTTCTTGGCCACTGATATTCAAGTTTAATTGGTTGACTGAATAAAAAAATATACATATATGCAAATCTATAAAAGTCTACTATTTCTTTCTTGGACATAAAGCATAGCTATCTTCTGTACACTTCTTGTCATGTACATTATGTTTATTGAATAATAAAATATGGGTTATAACTATTTCAGACCCTCTTTGAACTATTTAAAATCATCTTGGAAATATTTTAAATCATCTATTATAAGCCAATAGAGAAATACTAAAGTTTTGAATTTTTAAAAAATGCTATTACTAATATTCTTTGGACTGAATCAATTCTAATAGTTGCATAAACGAGTCTGTATCAGTTGGGGTTCTCAGTGACAAAAGTCAACTCTAATTGATTTAAGCAGAAAACAAGCATGTTGTAAAGACATTGGACAGCCTGTAGAGTCACCAGGAGAGTTGAAACTCATCTCAGAGAATGGAGAGGAGCAGACTGCACTATGGCTGCAAGCACAGCACAGCACTGGCCCTGCAAAGCCGCCTCCATCCCTGAGCCCTGGGTGCTGTAGCTCATCCCCTGACATCGCCCATGGGACACCAGACTCTGCCACTTCTGCCTCTGGAAACTGGATCTGTCAGTCACTGCTACCACCTCCAAAAAGAAATCTCTGTCCCTGCTCCTTTGTGCCAGAGCCATGGCCTGAGAATCCTGGCAGCTCATCTGCTGGCTCAGCAGAGGACAAATGCACGTTCCTCGATGAGGTGCACACAGGTTGGCTACAGGGATTAGAAATTTGAGAATCTGATATTTTCAGCTTCTGTAGTGAGAGTTAGTCTATTGCTTCCACCAAGACGGTCAAGATAGGTGTTTTTTCCCCCAAATATAGGAAGGGTTTTAGATGCTAGGCAGTAAGTAGAACAAAACAAGATGAAACAAAATAAAATAGCACCAGCATTCATAATAAGGGCCACGAGTAAACAATGCTCATTGTGAATCTTATATAATGGATAAAGCAAGCAATAAATTGAATATTTGCTATTTTAGTACTCACTGACAATGAAATTTAAAATGACTCAGTTTTAATCATTTTTCTAAAAATTAAATTGCTATATGGGGATCTTGCATCATGTTCTGAGATATCTACGGTATTTCCTTTCTCTTTTGAGTTCTTGAAAAATGGCTAGGTGACAATGAGCGCCTGAAGGGCAGATAGTTGCTATGGAGGGATGTGAAGGGCATCTCCACCCCCATCATCTCAGTCATGGCGATGGAACAGTGCCCAGAAGGCAACCGTATTTTTTTTTTTTTGAGATAATTTTGAATTTACAGAAGAGTTGCAAAAATATTCCTGTCTGCTCGTCTCCAAGCTTCCTCTCACGATCACATCTAACCTAATCAGAGAACATTTGTCAAAACTAAGAAATTAATCTTAGTACAGTGCTACTAACTAGAGAATTTATTTGTATTTCACCAGTTTTTTCCATAAATGTCCTGTTTCTGTTTCAGTTCCCACACTGCATTTAGGAATGCCATCATTTCTTATTATTGCAGAGTGTGTGTAGAGTTACACAGAGAAACTTTACCCTTCTTACCTGGGCTAGTCTTGCTAGGTACTTGGTGGGAATTAATTTTTAAGGTCAATTTCCTGTTATGACAATTACAGCATGGGAGTGAAGGGAGCACATAAAACCTGGAAAATCACAGGGAGCATAAATAAGTGTAGGAGACTCGGGTGGGTCTCCCTTTCTTTAATATTTTGTGGAATCACAGAATATTAGAGTTAGGAGGACCTGAGAGATCATCTGGCCCCAAACCTCTTCTTGCCCATAAGGGAACCGAGATCAAGAAAATTAGGTGATATGCCTTTGAGGAACAAGATTTCCTCTAGAACTCAAGTCTTTAATCTGCTGGCTGTTTCACTACAGCAGCAGTTCTCAGTGCGGTCTGGAGACCCCTAGGGACCCCAAGACACTTTGAGGAGACTGGGAAGTCAGAATTATTTTCACAATAATATGGAGACACTATTTGCCTTTTTCGCTTTCATTCTTTCATGAGTGTACAATGGAGTTTTCCAGGGGCTGCATGACATGTGCTATTGCAAGAGAATAAATGCTAAAGCAGATATGAGATGCCAGTGGTTTTCCTATTAAGCTAGATGTTAAAAAGATTTGCAAAATTGTAAAATGGTGTCAATCTTCTATTATATTTTTTCATGTTTTGGAAGATATAGTTATTTCTCTTAAAAAATACATTATTTATGTTAACATGTACTATTTTCATTGTTCTATTTTTAAATATGGTAAATATTGATTGACATAACCCACATAAATGAAAGGTTTTGGGGTTCTCGATAATTTGTAAGCACGCTTCCAGTAATTAGAATGATGTCATTAGTAAGAGAAGGAAACAAGGACAACAGCAACTATCAAATCTGTTAAATTAATGATGTTATGGAAATGCATTCTGTGGCACTCCCCTTCTTTTCCTGAATACAGCTCTGGCTGATTTGGAGTAATTTTTAGCTCACTATACGTGATCACAAGCTCCTTACATGCCTTGGAACTCAGTGTTTCGTGCTTCCGCGTTCATGATTGACTTCATTTCACTTTATGAAGTTTGTGCGAAATATGTGAATGCTTGTGGATATGTGCCAATTATTGAAAATGCTAAATTAAAATGCTTTGAACTAGTTTTTTATTTTATCAACTCCACATAATTGTCATCTACTTTCTTCAGGGAGTTATGTTGTCTATGTGTTGCTTAATTAGGTTTATGAAAGGGGCAGATGACAGAAGAAATTCCCTTTCCAGAGCAAATGAAAAGGACAGAAAAATCCCTCTTGTTCCCTGCCAATGTGTGTTTGTGCTCCTACGTGAATTCAATGATCCTCTATCCAGCTCCACCCAAACTATTTTTTTTAATGATGGCTTTTAAATCTCAATCCTGTAAACAGATGTACTGTTTCCTTAGAAAATGAGCTGTTTCAAGGCAAAGTTGGGAAGAGATGGGGCCTGGGTAGGTGGAGGGGCTTCCAGGAACTTTTGTGATCAGGAGTTCCAGAACTACGAGGAAAGCCCCAACACTACTCTTTACAACTTTTGTGCCACAGTCACTTCAGTAAAGGGTGCCAATGGCAGTCTTCTGGTTGTTTATGTCACAATTGGATGCATATGTAAGAGGAGCAAACCCATGCAGCTTCTGGAACAACCACAAATCTGGAGAAAAATAATGTGGAAGTATCCTGTCACTGTTGTCCTGCCCTTACGCTGACCTGAAACCACATTTTTGTGATTGACAGAGGTGGCGGGAAAAACTATCCTCTTCTCTGGCTTCATCTGTTATTCTCACAAATCAGTTACTCCCTTAGTCCCATTGGGCATGTTTATTTTATTTCTTTAGCAGTTAGTACTGGGAAGGCAAGAACTTTGTGTCTCATACATTGTTTTGTAACGTACAACATACAGAAACACGAAATAAAACCAGAATCATTGTGATATCATTTACTCCCACGGTTTCTCCTACCATGGAAGAGGTTTAATCCTTTACTTAATTTGCATCCTTTGCTCCTCGAATCCTATTAAATAATTCATCAGAAGGCAGTAACTTAGTGGTAAACAACATACTGTTTCTCCCTCTTGGTAGTTAGTAAACTTTAGCTTCTGCAATCTGTTCTCATAAAATGAATCCCATCATTCCTTTAATCATTTTAGTCACTCTTCTCTGGATCCATTCAATTAGATTACATCTTTTTGGCAAGAGAAGTACTTGAATTGAACAGTCTTCCCATATGCTGTCTCAGAAGAGAGGTAGGAAAAGACTTGAATCTTCCATTCATGACTCAATGGCTACAACCATTTTGACTGATACAGCCCTCTGAATATAGGAGGTATTGAACAAATGCTTGTGAATGAAAAATGTTGCATAGCGACATATTGACAATTTATTATTTTTTCCCATTTATCTCTCAAGAAATTTACTAACATTTGATTTCATGAAAACTGATTTTCTATAGCAGTAAGACTTTTATTGGATCTCATACTAATATCATGGATTCGATTATATATCATATATCCAAGCACAACAACTGATTACGGTAGCTGCCTGCACAGTTAGCCTGTGATGCAACTATTAGCCAGGCGTGTGCTGGACTGACAATATGAATAAAGGAATGAACGAATGAACTAGCAAAGCACCAAGAGTTTTCCAATAGGACATAAAATACATACATATAAATATGTATAAGTAAAATAATTGACTTTATTGTTCATGCAATTTGTTTTTACTTCAATACTTTCTAGTTTAAAAGTGAAGTTTAAAGTTTTATAAATTCTCAATATAATAAAATTCCCTCATTAAAATTACAATTGTTCTAGAAAATTTATTTGATTTCTTGGACCTTAAATAATACATTTTTTCAATCAATATTTTAAAAAACAAATCACAAATCACTCTGAGGAAAAAAATGTATATGCTTTATAAGACACAAAGCATATTAGAAGAAAGAAAATTGTATCAAGCGATTGTATTTATTCTTGCTTTTGCTGACTCTAAACAGAATATGAGGCAATCTGCTAAATAAGAATTCTACTAGGAATACGGACCTTGATGAAAAGCTATTTTTGAAAAGTAAAATTATTTTTGTTCATGTATTTTCTCTATGTTTTACATTTATTTTCAAAATGGTATATAATACACATAGGATATATTATTACATACTTTCTTTTTATATAAAAAATGAAGACAGAAAGTCTCTTAAGGGATTTTGTGAAGTATAAATCTGTATATTTGTTGATCAAATCCTCCATATCAGGGGTTGGCAAACTGGCCACTGGCTGGTCTACCATCTGTTTTTGTGAACAAAGTTTCATACAAACTCAGCCGTGGGTATTTGTTACATGTTGTCTATGGCTGCTGTCATCCTACAATGGCAAAGTTAAATACTCGCTGTGGAGATCATGTGACCCACTAAGCGTAAAACTTCCTCTCTGGCCTATACAAAAAAAAAGTTTGTTGATCCCCATTACTGGTTAAGAGCCCAGGTTTATTCTTTACATTCACATGTGCATGTTAATTATCTTTAAATAATTTCTTTTAAGCATTCTTTTACCTTCAAGGATTTTTTTTTCATTTTGCAAAATTGAGAAAAAAAGTTAAATTAGCAGTTTCTGAAAACGGAGAGACAAAAATACGTGAAATACATCTTCATCTCAGATTCTTTACAAATGCCATTTAAAAATTTTTCCTTTTTTCTCAAACCTTCAACTATTTCTTCCATCTGAAGTCTTCAGTATTTAGGAATGATAAATACATGATATCAAATATCGCTCCTAAAAACTAAAAATCACTTGTGCCCTCCTAAGATAGATTGACAATTTGATTTTTGCTGCAAGTGATCAAATAAATCTCCCACTTAGATAAAGGCAATTTTAGGCTAAGAAATGATACCAATAGAGTTTCCTTTAACTTGTGTGGCACGTGATAGGCTCTCACTAAGGCAAAGGAACAAAGGTTAGTGAAATTTCCTCGCCTATATATTTATGGTTTCTTTGGTGCTGCATTTTTTTTAAAGCCTGGATTCCTTTCTATCTTGCCCTACTGGTTGAGAGTGTGGACTCTGGGGACAGGTTATTGGTGTTCAGATTCTGATTGTGCCACTTACTAGCTGCGGGGCTTTTGCAAGACACTTAAGGTTTCTGTGCCTCAGTTAGCCCATCTGTAAAATGGGAGTGGTAACAGTAGTACCTTATTGGTTTTGGGGAGATTAAATGAGTTAGTATCTGTAAAGCACTTAGAAGTTCACCTGTGCACACTATGAACTATATAAGTATGTCCTATTTTATCTACTACAACAATGTAGCAGTGCCAAATATTTGTAAAATGCCTAAAGCTTTTGTTGTAATTACAGACTTTCACAACTGGAGTAGAGGAAGCTGGAAGCTGGACATCCAGCTTCATCTAGGTCACAGTCCCAAAGTAAAGAGATTGACAGACACTGTAAGCACAAGGGCCTTCCTTAAAGAAGCTCAACTAACGAGCCAAGGAAAGAGGCATTTTTTGAAGGGTTTTATCATTTGTTTCTTTTTCTAAAGTATGTTTGCTTAATTAAAGACATATTAATTTAAAATTTATGATCCATTAAAAATTTATCTATTTGTGATATAACATAAGACATACTCATGAACATGCGTTACATACTATTTAGGTTATCACCCACTATCCTACATAATAGCCAGAACACTATGGAAACCAAATTTTTCAAATGAGCTTGGGCCCTATTATTTCAGAGTCTAACATCTTCATGTTTTTAAAAAATTTTGTATATAGATTACAATGATTTTTTTTGTAGAAAAAATATGCATAAGTCTTCTAGATTCGAGTAGAAGACACAACTTATCTTCAATTCTGTCTGCTATCTAGGAGGCAATGTGCTGGGAATATCAAGCTCAGTTTGTGAATCACTCTTAATTGAGCACCCTTAGAATGATTCCAACAAACCTGAAACAGGAGTAAATAATCTGGATTACTTTCTGAAATCAGCAACCTAGTCAGAGAACACTTAAGTGTTTGGTATATAAATGTGTGAAGGGCTCTGACTTTACTGAAAAGATAATCATAAATATAAATTGTTACTTATGGGTGAAGGTGTCTGACAATAGATGTTTTCAGTCCTTATTCTAATAGAAAGAAAGCACTTAGGATAACTTCAGTGGCTGTGGTGATTGACTGGAGCGTAGAGGCTATCACTTGAAACAAAGTCATGATAAAAATTTGCTTTAGTGTCGCATAAGAGACTATTTGTTCTTTGGCAACACACAATTAATTCTCATAATAGAAATGTGGCACTTTTTTCTAGATAATAAAATCAATCTGTCTCATACATCATTTCATTTATTCAACAAAAGTATATTACTCTCTTATTATGAAATCTGCAGTATTCCAGGTGCTCAAGTTACAAAATAGAATCCAAACCCTCTAGGAATTCAGAGCTAAGGCAGGAGATATAAAGACAGGTAAAACACAAAATGGCAAGCACTATATAAAGTCATGTGAGAGTCAGAGGACAGAGTGACTAACTGTACGTAAATTAAACAAGACTTCATCAAAAAAAAGGAAAGAAAAAACAAGGAAATACAACAATTGAAAGAACTGCTTTTTGGAGAAAGAATATCGATAATTCATTCATTTCTTCCCCCATTTTTCATGTTCATTAAAGTTATATATGCCCATGGTTTAAAAAGTCAAATAGTTCCTTAACCCACTTTGTTTCCCCTCCCAAGACATCCATTTTCAATTTCTATAACTGAATCTTTTTAGTTTAATTCAATACCTCTAAAAATTGTACTTATATTACTATTATTCATAACTAAGTTTTTGGAATTAACTATTGCCTTCTCACATTAGATAAATGGGAATTTTGCTCTCTTTCTTCCCTCCTTCCTGAACACACATGCACACTTTCAATTCTTCCAATCATCCTAATAAAATATTATTGCAATTTTAGTAGGATCAATATTTAGTATTTACATTATTATGATTATGTAAAGATATTCACAGTTGAGCCATGTATTATTATTATATGATTATTTTTCCTTGCCTATATAATTTTTTCTTTTCCATGGAGTTAATAATTGTCTTTTTTTAAGCTGCTTAGTATTCTATGCATACATTAGAAATTCGCTATCCATTATTCCCCAAACATTCAGTCACAAGAGGTATTTTACTAATTTATTTTTCTTGAAAATTGTTTCTTGGGCATTTGTCCTGAAAATATCTGATAGTACTTTACTCTTGGGATTCAGCTGTCATTCTGAGGTCTCGCTTTATCAAATTTCTGGGGATTCCCTTTACTCTCCATGTTGGAGCTCCTGTTACTTGGATTTCTGGTTTTCCATGGTATTGGTTTCCTGTTTTGTAGAAACATATCCTTTAATAGTTTTCTGAGAAAGGGTATATGAGTGGCACGTGAAATGTATCTTCATTTTGCTCTTCACTTGATAATTTTGACTCAATATAGAATTATGGGTTAGATATTTTCCCACAGGATTTTGAAAACTTCTCCATTGTCGTCCAGCTTCCAGTGTTGCTATTAAGAATTCTGATTCCTCATCCATTGTATGTGCTAATGTTCTGAAATTTTATGATGATGAGTCTTGATGTGTATCAATTTCAATCCATTTAGCTAGGCATTCAGTGTACCCTTTTATTCTGGAAACTCATGCCCTTCAATTTTGGGAAATTAATATTTTTGAAGCATTCCTCCCTTCTATTTTCTCTCTTATCTTTTTCTGAAACTCCTATTATTCATATGTTGGACCTCCTGGATTGTCATCTTTTTTTTTTTTTTAAATCTCTTCTATCCTATTATCCATTTCTTTGTCTTGTTTCTCTTATTTCTGGAAAGTTCTGTGATGTGCATTGCATTGGTTCTTGGTTTTCCTCATTGATTATTTAGGATAAGCTTACTACTATCCTGTTCTTTTTTCTGTTGTCCCATTTTCATTTTCTTTTTTTTTTTCTTGAACAGGCAAAAGTAAGTGCATGTATGAAATCTAACATCTCTTCCGCAAAGGCCTCATCCACCTTTTAAAGAAAAGTTTATAAAGATTAAGGAGCTCTTTTATCCTGAACAATCAGGTAAAAAATTGGTTGGTTAATCAAGAAAGTCTGCTGAAATAGGGAATCATAAAAAAGAGTACATACTTTAAACACATTATTTTAAAATGTCATAATTACATTGTCATAGAATTTGTTAGCCAATCTATTGATTTTGGAACAATGTCTTTTTTGTGTGTGTATACATCCATTGATTTGAATACTATATTGTCTTTCTTGCATAAAATATTATCATAGTGCATTATGTAAGAATAATATAAGGTCTTCATTTTTTTGTGACACAAGATCTTAACAAAGACCATTTAAGACAATCTGAAAGAAAATTCCAAACCTCAGTAGATTTTCTTAACTTTTTACAGTTGTATCACCTGAACCAAGTTCTACAATTTTTATTAGATGTGTACTCCTATAGACTGAATGTGCTCCCCAAAAATCATATGCTGAAACCTAATTTTCAGAGTGATGGTGTTTAGAGGTGGGGGCTTAGGGAGGTGGTTAGGTCATGAGGGCCCTTATGAAAGAGACCCCAGAGAGCTCCCTTGCCCCTTCTGCCATGTGAAGGTACGGCTGGAAGATAGTCGTCTATGAACCAGGAAGCAGGCCCTCAGAAGACACCACATCTGCTGGCACCTTGATCTTGAAATTCCCAGCCTCCAGAACTATGAGAAATAAATTTTCATTGTTTATAAGCCACCCAGTCCGTGGTATTTTGTTATAGCAGCCTGAACTAAGACATATATCATTTTCAAGTCTTTCTAAAACATTTAGCTTAGTTTTCAAGAGATATTAAATATATTTATATTGGTTTACATAATATTTAATTAAACTGCATATTTGCAATAATCAGTGCAACTGGGATACACAATTTTGAAAATAACTACAATTGATTTTTCCTTTTTGCGAGGAAGACCAGCCCTGAGCTAACACCCGTTGCCAATCCTCCTCTTATTGCTGAGGAAGACTGGCCCTGGGCTAACATCCGTGCCCATCTTCCTCTACTTTATATGGGACGCCACCATGGCATGGCTGACAGGCAGTGCATCGGAGGGCCCCCGGGATCCGAACCTGTGAACCCCAGGCTCCCAAGCACGGACTAAACCGCTGCGCCACCGGGTGGCCCCTACAATTGATTTTTAGAAAGTATCCAACTAGACTGGTGTGAGAAAAAGTTGGGGGGAGGGCTGGTTAAAATAGCTAATCTTGAGGTTTAGAGTGAAGAAAGAGTCTGGTTATAATGAGGAGGGGGCTAAAGACAATTTGATTAGTATAGAGATAATGGGGTACAGGTGCATCGAGTACGAAAGAATTGGAAAGATGCTCAGTGGGGAGGTTATCACTGGAAATGAGACTCTCTGAATTAAGACCTCTCTGATTTACGATGTGCAGCTTGTGCCACTATTGTGCAGGGAAGACTGCTCCGCGTGTGACGTGAAAACGCCTATCAATGAAGATTTAAAAAGATATTAAAGTAAAATTTAATTGTTTGTCTGATTTGTCAGAAATGTACCAACTCCACGTTTTACGATACAACAATTTTTCCATTTTATCTTGAACATTAGAATTAGGATTAATTATTAATTGGGAGGGTTAAGGAAAGAGGGCGTGGCTATGGATGCAAATAGTATTTAAATGGCTGTGTTTTATATACATAATATTGATTATCTGGAAACTTCAGCTATGATTTTTTTATTTCGTCTAGATTCTATAAAATAAATAGATGAGTTATTAAAGTACAGAATCGGCATTTGGATTTGGATGAAATTATGAAAAATCGATCAAGAGAATAGGTAAATAGACCCAATTTAGTTTTTTAAATTTTAAAGAGAGAAATGGAAAACTTTTCAGACACTTAGTTTTGTAAATAAGAACAGAGAACAAAATTTGTCAGCAATATTGCAACTGTTGTAGATAATATGTTGGAATTCTATATTGTGGTTTGATTAGAAAGAGACAAAGAGGGTAAACTGAGAAGATACTGAAATTCATAAGGTAGAAAAAAGAGACAAAGAGAGACAGGAAGAAAGATAAACAAAAAAACAAAGGAAAAAGTAGAGTTGATTACAGCAAACATGAAATAATGACTATGCAGTTGCAGAAATAGAACAGAGTCCGGCCTGGCTGACAGGCTGAAGTGTCGGCCTGGGCTTCCTCAGGCCTAGATGTCCTGGACAGAAGTGATCAGCTATGGAGATTGCACACTCACACATGGAAAATGCTTAGAAAGGGTTTGATTTGCTTCAGAAAAAGCCCCCTCCATCCCCCACCAACTGGACTTGAAGTCACAATTGAAAGCAGCAAACTCCCTTTGAGAAAGCGTTCCTTATTTCCTCTGAGTTAGGATTGTTCTGGGACTCTGTGGGGCAGCCTGTAGATGATTCCGTGTTCACTGCAGACAGCTGGGATGGGCTGGGGTTTGTCAGAATGATGTTCGGAGAATTGGAAAGGCTAAAGAAAGATGGTTGTAGTTATATAATGAAGGACCAGAATTAATTCAGAGGCCAGAAGGGACCCTAGAAAATAAAATAAAAATGGGAATTACAAATGAATGGATCTTTGCCAGTGGTAAAAATCTAGGTCACTTATAGCTGTATTTTTCCATTTGTTTTTCTGTCTGTGGACTTTGATAGTATCGTTGTCTAATAAATGTTTCATCATCTGAGTATAACAATAGATTTCATTCTAGAATACAATTGTTATATAACAAAATTCAGTATGTGGAGAAAAGTCCATCAACACAGTTTTAAGCTTTGTGTGTCCTTTGTTTGTAGGGAGTCAGGCATAAATGAGCATTTGTCATTCGACTCTTCTAGCGTGTTTCTAGCATACTGTGCCTTGGGCGTGACATATCAGAGTCTGTTGTTTATCTTTTATTACCTGCCAGACCCCTCTGGAAATAGTCTCCATGGGATTCATCCTCTGCAGCTTTGTTTCCAGTACACATATAAATACACGTTGAAGAATTGTTGGGGATATTGTGGTTTCCAAAGCTGACTTAAATAAAAAAGTGTGAGATGAATGATGAAGGGGACCTTCCGGAGGAGGTATGAAGTTAATAATTAAGATGCTATTTTCCAAAATACTGACAGCAAAGCTTTTTATTATCCTATGTCAACTATTTGAGTGCCAGTATGAATAAGGGCAGCATGATTATACTTGTTTTATGTCTGCTTTGGGGAAATTTGTGAAGAAACTCTTTTCTCTTACTATACATTAAGTTTATAAATATAATAAAAACTAAATTCAGAATTTGCATGGAAAGCTCATTTAGTTTGAATAATCATTTAAATAACTTCATTAGGCACTGAGTTTCTGAAGCACAACGACGCTATAAAAATTTTTATTCCTGTTTTGGTTGTTATTGAGAGCACAATCCTTGTTTTTCTCAAAGCTTTTGTCTCATGTTGATAAAAATGCTTTGAGGTTAAATGGCTGAAGGTGAGAACCCATTTTCAAATTATATTTGGAATGCACAACATTTTAAATAATGACTGCCACTCGTCTGCTCTAGAATATATTAAAATACTCAACTGTCAACGTACAGCATTTCTCATTAGTTCTTAATGCGTATGTGACCAGCTTCTACTCCTGTCTTTCTGATAGCCCATTCTGAAAGACTGAAATGTAGACTGGGAGGCATTCTCTGGTCAGGTCTGGGAGGACGTAGATTTTCTTTAGATGATGTTAAGAAAATATAATGCGAGAAGCATACCTACTATGCGCAAGACACAGTGGTAGACCAGTTCATTGTGTTTGAAATAGTGGCATATGAAGAGTAGACCCGATGTCTACTCCCTCTCCACCTAGTGCAGAAGACAGCTAAAAACCTAAGGAAAAATGAGGTCGCTGCTGTGTATGATCAGCATAAGCAGTAACCTTGGGACGGAGACAAAACAAGCGTACTTTCCACAAGGAAATGGTAACACTAGGTGAAGAAGCTGTTCACTGAGGAGTACCTTTGGCTTATCCAATAGTGCCCTGTCATTGTCAGAAGCATCAAATGATGGCCTTGTTTGTGTAAGAGGACAAATTTATTGAAAGTTAATTTGTAGCTGCAAATGATGGCTTAAATAGAGTAAAGATAATTAGTATACGCACCATTAGTTTTTTGAAATTTGGATTTCTAACTATTTAACTTCCTGGACTAAGTTTAACTACTCCTGGGCCTATGGCAGAACTGTGTTTTCTCCTCCGCCTCCCACAACTTTAGTGAAGGATTCCTGGTGACCCAGCTTTTGTAAAAATCCTAAGACCAGTCTAGACCAAATACTGATTGTTCACTTTTAGGAGAACAGAAAAACCAACAAGATGATTTTAAAGTGCACAATTTTCACAGCAAGAGTCACACTTTGTCTTTTGGGGAAAAGTTCTTTGATAACTGGGATGGAATGTTATATTTAACCGATGTAATAAAGGCGAGCCTGGGTTGCACTTGACCGGACTCTGCACTGAACAACCTCCTCTGTGCTCCCCCCCGGCTGGGGTCCTATTCTCGGGAAGAGAAAGAGTACGGGAGGGGGAGGGAGACGTGTGACATTCCTTTTCCAGTTAACTAACGTCTGGAAAGTACAGTGACTGTGTTCCACCCCAGACGCTGCGGGAACGCGAGCAGCAGCAGCACGAGGTCAACTGCAGAAACCCAGCAGCTGAGCAAAGGCTCGGTGGAGTCAGGAGGGCAGGGTGCCTTGAAGAAAACCCCCTAGGATGGCCCCTTTCCTAGACCGAATACATTCTTCGGCAGAACCTTCGGGGAAAGTGAACAGTCATTAATCTTAGATTTGGTATTTCCCTGAAGAATATTTTCCTGAGATTCCCTAATTCAAAACAATGTCATAAAGTCACGTGTTCAGCCAAATTGTTAGCAGTGAAACCGAAAATAGATCAAAAACGCATTCTTATTCCCAAAAGTAGACGCTATGGGTCTATGAAGTTGTGAAATTGAGGGAAATGACAGCACATCGTAATAACTAACATCTGTTGATTAAGAACCTGTGTGTGGTACTGGGCTGGGTGACAGTACCCCGGAGGCGGGGGAGAGCTGTTCTCTGCCCTGTGGATGCCCATGACTCAGTGCAGAGAACACCCATCCACGTGGCCACAAGGGGCTGGCGCGGGCACAGTGCTGAAGGGAGGGACGCCCCCCGGAGCGGGGCCAGAGGTCGTCGCTCTGCAGCCCCAGGGAGGCGGCCTCTGACCCTCCGGGGCAGGACTCCAAGGCTAGAGATTACCTACCCCAGCTTACCCTCCTTCCTCTGCTCTATGCCATCGTCTACGCAATTGTGAAGACTTCCTGGTTCTATTTGTACATTTTAAGTGTGTTTTGTCTCTTAGGATTCAGAAGTCTGTTTTTAGATTTCAAGGTTTATAGTTAATTTTATATTTACCTCAAATCGACCTCCTTCCAGTTCATTCAATGCCTCTCTTGATGTTAAAAACGAAGTTTGTGTCTCAGATGCAGTGGGTCAGAGCACACTCCCTGGAACCAGGATGCCGAGTTTTAATCTTGCTTCTACTGCTTACTAGCTGTGTGGCATGGGGCAAATTATTGGGCTTCTCTGTGCTTCATTTGGACATTAATACTACCCATTGGAAGAGATTTTGTGGAAAGATTAAATAAGTTACTACATGTGATGGGCTTAGGATGGTGCTTAAAACGTAGTGAGCACTCACTAAACTGGAGTTCTTCATCGTAGGTACTTTATTTTGTTGTAGGCTGACCAGAAATTTCTCCCCTAAGTTTTCATTTTTACGGTTTTGAAGAGTTTTACACTTTTTCCTTCTCATGGTAGAATTTTATTTGCCTTTCTTTATGATAATAATAATTATATGTGGTATACATTTGTATAAATAAGCACATGCCTATCCACTTCCAGCCCATTAAGACTTTCCTAAGATACAGTGACTAGAACTATAGTTAGTATTCTAGTTATAGGCACATCATATTCTTTTAAAAGATAGAACACCTTCTCCTGTCATATTTAAAATATTCTTTTTGATGAGCCCAGTATTTTTATCTTCAGCAGCCCATTAGTTGGTATCTTCACTGACAGTTCTGTAATGTTTTGGGGTCTTACTTTACACTGTATTACAGAACCCATTATCATAAATATATATTATATACTATATGCATATTTAAATTTTTCTACAAGTCTCTTCTTACCTTTGAAGCATTGTGTTGCTTTTCAGCGTATCCACAAAGCCTTCAAAAATTACTTTGATCCTATCTACACAGATAAATATATTTTTAGATGCAAAATCTTAATGTCTCTGGAAAATACGAAGATTTCTTTTCAGTTCACTTATGAAAATGCTAAGTAAGACCAATACTAGCACCAAGCTCAGGGACTTGACCAACTTTTTGCTTCCTTTATTATTTTAGCTTCATATTATGAAAAGAACATGCTGTTAGACCTTTATAAAATCATTTTTTCGCTTCTCTGAAACTATTGGTTAGGCACACTTTTCTCATATAGAATGTTCTGTTCCAGATTTTACATTGCCTTGTCTCTGGAGGTGAGATTTGCTCTGGACTAAGTTCTGTTGTTGCGTATTTTGTCATCTTGTTGGGAATGGAAGCAAGATCCAGAACTCTTCACGTGGGGAGCAGCTGCATCATTTACACTGTGACACTTCTTTCACACAGAGGCTCTTTATAATGATAGCTTCTCTATAATTCTTGGGTGGATGTGGATACATAGGTGGAGCAGGTTGCCAACTTGGATCTAGGTTATTTGATTGCGAGAGTGGTGAGCATCTGTGGTGGTAGAACTGGAAACTCTCTGGGTCATCCCTGACATTGACTATCTAACCCTCCATAAATGTGCTTGCAGATGAGAAACTTGACACTTTTCCAAATAGCCCATCCCAATTTTTGCCTATAATATTAAGTAAAATTCTGATTCTCTGTAACTTCCAAGAAATTTATCTGCATTTTCCGTCTGTGTTTAGTTTCACCTCAAAGATAGAGATGCTACTGAACTCTAAGTTGAAATGTGAAGTATTTTTTTTTTAAAGAATGACTTGAATTTCCTGCTGCCTTTTATATAAAACTGTTCAGTGTTTAGTATTTTTAAAGACAACATCTTTGGTTTTCAATATTTTGTTGTCTGTAAAGTTTGTAAGTAGCATGAAGAAATGAAAGAAGAGTGTCAAACACATATGTGGATTCTGCTACTTTCTAGATGTGAAGTCAGAGACTTCTTTCAGGTACTCAGCTGCCTCATCAGGAAAACGGTTCCAGTAGTTTTTTCCTCATTCATATAACACATACTCACACACCTTTTTATCATGGATTAATTTATGTTCCAGGGACCAACAAATAATTTATCTTATTTCTCCTAGAGCTTCTAGACCTATGACTGGCCTATTTAGGTATTCACTAAGTACTTGTTGACTAAATGAATGAATTTCATACAAAGTAGAGTGGTCCCAGCAAGTCACTTGTTAACAAGGGGTACGAATGTAGTATATCTATTCTCTTCAATTTCTATTTTTGGGGTATTTCAAACTGTGTCTAGTTCCAATCAGTATTGACACGTTAAATCTTTACCAGAAAGAATTATTAAAGAACTTATATTAGAAAATGAGCAATTACAAGAACTATTTGTAGTAACATGAAACAACTCTTTCTGAAAATATTTACTTGTCAAAAATCTAAAGTTTGGGGAAAATAAAGGACTTTTATTGTTTTATTAGTTTTTTCTTTTACTTTATGAGTGTCTCTACCTTTGAATTTTTGCACTGAGGATTATCAAGTTTTCAAATAAGCTCCAAATGATGTTGTTTATCTGATTGTTGAACCAGATAATGAAAAAGGAGAGTACTTTGGGCGGCATCTTGAATAAGACATGGAACAGATCAGATTGCACAAACATAGTTAACTACCAGGACTATAGAAAGTAAATATTATGTAATTTTGGTTCTTTTTAATGTCTCTGATTTTTCTTTATTTTCTTTTATATTGTTTCTTAATGTTTAGAAAATGCTTTTGAAATATCAGCATGTTTTAGCTATGTTATGAGGAAGCGTAGGAAATAAGATTTTGTCCATGTCTTAAAGGAAGTAATCATAGCCTTGAAGATAAGGTGTGGTTTTGAGGATAAATATATAGTGAAAAAACCCTGAGGGAAAGGGGAAATTAATTGGATAAAGAGACAGAGTCATTCTGGAGCAGCTTGTCACCAGCAGAAGATTTTCTTTCTCTGAGCTCTTCTTGAGAAAAATTTGAAGGAGTCCATGTAATATTTCATCTAGGGAAGTTGTTTTGATTACATCAACCTACTGGGTTACCATCAGGTCCTGTTGGACATCCGAAAAGACCTCATTTGGAATCATTTATGACGGAGAGATCTGAGTCAAATGTCCCTTCTGGCCTTATATTTCAATACAATAGGCCTTGGTTGTCATCATTCATTCATTTATTGGAAAATACTTACTCATTTCCTATTTTATTCTGGTCAATATATTAAACAGAAGGATACATCTAAAATGCCACCTTCAAGGAATCTCCAATCCGTTGACTAAGATCTCCTTCTCAGTCTTTCTTGATTTCACTTCCTATTCCATCTCTCCAGGATTCCATATCTCCTTATTTAAGTCTCTTTCTTGCTGATATCCTCAACTTGTTTTTGTTATTGTCTTCCTGAGTTTGTATCCTCATAAAACCTCAACCTTGTGTTTTTCACATCTCCAAAACAGCTTTGCTGGAGAAAAATAGTCGACTTGTGTAGACTGGTGCCACTACAACTTCCAAGTCTGATTCCTGTGAGACACTCAGCGTTTTTGTTTCCTGAGTTGGCTCTTTCTCATTCTCTGCTACGACTACGTCAAACCATTTTCCGTTCTCCTTCAACCTTTAGTCTTCCGTATCTCTACTGTCTGAGCATCTCCCACCCAAGAAAATTGGAAGCTCCACAACTATCCACCATTCTGGATAAGAAATGGATAACCTTTCTTATCCAGAATGAATGAGAAAGATGGAGTGTTTAAAATTAGTTTTAAATTCAGTTTCTGCCACTTATTGCGTGAACTTAATCTTCCCGAAGCTCATTACGACATCTGAAAAGCACTCATTAAATGTTGACAATTCACTTCTTCCTCTCCTCTTCCTAATTTTCCTCTTCCTCCTTATTTTTCCTCTTCCCTCCTCCTTCTAACATTCTATCTTCTTTTCATAGAAGAATATGTATTAAAATTAATTCTTTTATTTCAAATCTAGTTTCCATTCCTTCTGCCCTTTCAGGGACCTTGCTTTATCCTTTTTCTCCTCTCTTTAAGATCTTCTTCTTTACTGGCTCCTTTCAGTAAGCATTTAAATATGTGTGAGTCCTTTCTTCCTAAAAGCAACATAAACTTTTCTTCGCCCCCTATGTACTCTCCCAGTGGTCATCCTATCTTCTTCTCTTCATACTTTTGAGTTGTATTTCCTGACTGTCTCCAATTGATAATAGAGGACATTTCTGTTGTGGTTATTGTGTGTAGACCCTGGGCTAAGTACCTCTCATTCTTCCTCAACTCACTTCAATCTGGCTCACATTCTGCCACTGAAATTGCTCTTACCAAGGCTTCTAGTTACCTGGGTTGCAAAATACAGTGGGCAAGTCTTAATACCAATTTTTTTATCATTTCAGTGGCATAGCCTATTGGTGCTCCCTTTTGTTAATACAGCTTTTATCTCTTGGTGTCAATGAAACCACTCTGTCCCAGCTTTTTCTTTTACCTTCTGGTCATTTCTTCTCTGACTACTCTCTGGGATTCCGTTCCCATGGTTGCTCATTAAATGTTGTTTCTCAGTTCTATCTTAGTCCTTTTGTTTGCTCAATCTCTGCTCTTTCCCTTAATGATTCCAACCACTGTCGGGACTATGCTTTTTTCCTTCCATTTTATCTTTTGGATTCTGCCCATATGGCCAATGCTTGCTGGATGCCTCCAAATGACGCAGTTATCTTAGATTCCATATGTTCAAAACAGAACCTAGAAACCCCTCTGTCAGGTCTCCTCCTCATTCTGAGTTTCCTAATCAGAAGCCTGACTGTTATCTTTGACCCCTGTTTCTCCTTTACCTCCTATATCCAGTCAATCACTAAACTGCCAAATCTGCCTCCCAAAGACATCTGTAGTATGCTTATTTTTTTCCCATCCCCACAGCCATTATCCTAGTTCAGATCAGTGTAATCTCTACCCTAGACTCTCCAGGTGGATATTGCGGGTCTAAGTAGTTCCTTGGTTTATAGCTGTGGTGGTTCTTAATTGTAGAAGGGGCAACTAAATATGTACTTGGTCCTTAAGGAATCACAATATTTGCACTAAACTAATCATTGCCTTTTGTTTTGGAGAAAAAAGTATGTAGATGAAAAAAACCTACTTTAATGATATTGAGAATTATTTTACAAAGCACTAAGTGAGATCTTTAAGAGGAAACTAAACAGTTTACCAATTGTGATGAAGAAGACAGTAATTATGAGTTATTTGAACAGGCTACAAAGTTTAATAAGGGATCTACTTTCACTGGGGATTTAAGAAAATTAGTCATCTTTGAATGGGGTGGCTGCAGCAAATTGTCCAGGGGGTTAATTTTGAGCTGTGACTAGAAGAGTAGATAACTATCTAGGATAGCCTAGATAATCAATAAGAGCCCAGCAAGAAGGAAGCAATGTGGGCTATAGGAATGATAAAACTAGTTTTGTATAGATGGAGATAGCATTTGTGTGTGCAAATGGCCAGCTATGGAGCCTGGAGAGATTGGTGAGGCTGGATTATATAAATCCTCGGAGAATACCAATTGAATTTTTCCTGAAGGTGATGGGAATTTGTGGAAGTATCCTAAGCAGAGCAATAACAGGACCAAAATTGTGATTTAGGGAAGTAACATGGGCAGCGATCTGGAGGGTGGGTAGGAGAATGGTGACACAGAATGCAGGGAGAACAGTTTGGTAATGATTGTGGTGGTCCAGGTGACAAAAGGCGGGAAATGGAACACTCATTTTAAGTGGTGAATTCATTGAGCAGAATTACCACAAATGTGTTTACTCTTCCTACTCTAATCTATGCTGCTTTCAAGTTTTTATAGCAAAGGTGGCACTGGACAAGCATCTAACTTTATAGATTTTGGGTTATTTTCTTAGACCACGTTGCCAGAGGTAGGAAAAGTGGTGAATAGGCATGGATATTTTTAGATTAGTTCATGCAAGTTTGTGATGTGTTCTTTGAAATATCTCTTCTGTAAATATTTTGAATATACTTTCTTCCCTTTTTCTTTGAAGAACACACTTTATGGAAACTGAAGGCACATTCTTTTCTCTTTGACATATTTCTTTTTTCAATTTGATAATCATTGATCCTTTTTTTCCATTATTTCTAACACAGGTTAAAACTTGATGAGATTTTTTGGGCTTGTCTTCTTTTTCATGCATCCCCATTGTTAACGAAATCAGAGTGGTCAATGCATTAATGATTATAACTCAGACTATAGCCAATATACATGGGTCGAAGGTTTTTAAAATACTGACATTAAAAAGGTAATTGTTAAAGAAAATTAAAAGTAAATGAATAAAATCAGTGATATTTAACGTCTAAATAACAGTGATTAATATATGGGAAGTAAACTTATTAGGTCAAATCAGGGTCAAAATTTAATGCTTGGCAGAATCCCTTCAGGTTAAGCCTCCTTTAGTTAATTTGCTCAAGCCACTGAGTTGAAATGCAAAATGACAAACTTATATTAAGCCATATAAACAACTTTCAAAAGAAACAGTGTGATGAGAAAAACATGAATTATGAAAATATCTTGAAATATGAAGCAGCCTTTAAGGCCATTCCTGTGTCTGAGACAAAGTAGCCATCTGATGAAATGATAGCAGAAACATTTCTGAAGTGGGAAAAGCTTCTCTGGTGGAAGTGTCAAAAGAAATCAGAATCAATCTGTTGCAGTAGAATCTTGAGATTGTCTAAACTAAGCATGAATTAGATTTGCATATTTATGCCATGCCATGAAGATGAAATTGCAAGTCTGTGTTTATGCTCGTGGTTCTTCCAGCCTGGTTTACTTCACCCCTCTCTGTGTTCAGCTCAAGTGTTCCCTCTTCTGTTTAAGCTTGGCTTAGTTTACCTGGCTGTCTGAAGACTCTGTTGTAAAATATTCTCCTGTCTAATAACAGCAGTTCTGTCGAGTCCAAGCATGAGTACATTGGTCATGGCGCCCCCTCTGAGAACCCTCAGATTCTTGACATACCCTGACTTTTCTGAGAGGTTCCCCTGGTTTATTGTGTTCAGCATCTAGAGCTGCTTAGATTAGGGATTAGAGCCTGACTCAGCGGGAGTCATCTCCCATGATCAGGGGGCTATGAGGTAACCTAGAATGAGGCATTTTCCCAGCAGAGATCCCCACTAATGCATGGTGCCTGGGTAATAATCACGACTAACATCTATTTTGTACTTACTATGCATCAAGCACTGCTTGTCCAACATAACGGTGCAACCAGGAGATTTGTCAGTTGAAACTATATTGCTGACTGCTTGATAAATGGTGAAAAGTTTCTAAACTAGTTGCTAAACAGCTGCTGACAAGAGTCCCTTAATGGTGCGCCCCCCCAACCCTCCAAACTTCTGCAGCTGTCCTACTGTTCCCCTGAGGCCTTTTGACCTCTCCACAATCCATCAACTAAAGAGTTAGCATCTGGCCCTTCAGGGGCCCTCTAGAACCCTGCCCTAGGTTTCCAGCACCCCAGCAGTGACTCAGGGGCATTCCGACTGATAGCGTTCATTAAGAATGCATTAACGGGCCTGGCTTGGTGGTATTGTGGTTGAGTTTGCGCTCCGCCGCAGCAGCCCGGGGTTTGCAGGTTTGGATCCTGGGCGCATACCTATGCACTGCTCATGAAGCCATGCCGTGGCAGGCTTCCCACATAAAGTAGACAAAGATGGGCACAGATGTTAGCTCAGGGCCAGTCTTCCTCAGCAAAAGGAGGGGGATTGGCAGAAGATGATAGCTCAGGGCTAATCTTCCTCACACACAAAAAAGAATGCATTAAGTACTTGTGCTCTGGAGCCAATTGCCTGGGTTCAAATCTTAGCTCCACCACTTACGATATATGTGATTTTTGATCTCGTTAGTCTTTCTTTGACTCAGTTTTCCTCACCTCTAAATTGGGGATGATGATGTATTTATCTCAAGGGATTGTTTTGAGACAAAATGAATTAACACAGGCAAAGCATTTAGAAGAGACGTGACACAGAGTAGGTACACTACAGGTGCTTGTTATTTTTATTGATTGTACTAATGGTTAAATGTTTTGACCATGACCTCTCAGTACCATGGTAGAGACCACCGCTGGGGAGGACATCTGTGGTCGCTGCTGCCATCATTGTGCCCAGGGCCCTCTAGAACTTCTGCGTATTCTGAACAGCATCCCAGTCTTTTTGAGACCTGGCTGTGTGGTAGTTGAGAAACTTTCTTGTCTTCTTTACTCCCTACCCTACGCTTCAAATTAACTGCCAACATTTAAAAATCATAAAATTGTACATAAAAATCCAGATTTCTGGCATTCCTTGGATATTTGGAAAACTGGCAACACTGGGGTCACATTTTGTCATGGAGATGAGTAGCTAGGGCCACGTGTTGGCTCCTTCCTGGGCAGGGGTGTCAGCTCTGGCGTCCACCATCCAGTCCACTGCGTCTCTTTGCTGTCTGCCTGGTATCTGAGTTTGCTGTCCCTGAACTAAGGTGTCTTAACCATGTCTCTTTCTTCACAACATGGAAGCCTTCAGCTTCCATAGCAACACTTTATTGCCTGTACTAGATTGTAAGATTCTTTATGAAAGGGACCATGTTTTATTTATTTTCAGATCTTTGACTTTGCCTGATCCCCAGTAGGTTACCCACAGTCCTCACTATTGGGACTGATGAAGTTTAATCTGGTGGTGACTTATACGGGAAACAGTTATAAAAAAACATAAAACTGTAAAAGAAGGTATACTTGAGGTAGCTGAGTGAACAAGTTTTATGAGTCACACAGATAACATTATATAAAAGAAGTGGAATTCCATCTAGTTCAACCATCTGGCTATGGAAATGTGGGAAGCTCTTCAAAAAATTCCCGTTCTTCCTTGGCACTCACATGACCTTGAATAAATCAACCCTTGTGGACCTATTTCTTCCTTGGCAAAAATGTAGGTAATAATAAATGTTTCCTGGATGTTGTGAGTATTAAGTGAAATATAAAATATGATCTGATTATGAACATACCTGTAAATTGTTAATATACTTGCTGGGTATGATTATATTTACAGCAGTTTTTGCAGATGAAAATCCTGAGGTTCCTCAAGGACCTGCTTAGTGGAGAAGTCGGCATTAGAACCCATTGGCATGAATCTTGGCTAGTAGGCTTTTTGCTGAAACATCATTCACATTGTAACTAAATGTAATTGAAAGATTAAGGAGAATAAAAATACTCTTCTGGAGGCGGGATAAACCAGGAAGCCACTAAATTTATTTCAGCTATTATAGCTCTGTAGTCTGATCACACTAGTATATGAAAGAAAATCAAAGGATTGAACTAAATATGTTCTTCATTAAAAAAAATTTTTTTCGAGCCTCTCTTATGGAGTCAGAGGCTCATGCTAGACTTAGTTCTTGGGTTTTTATTGGTGAAGTTCTCGGGTTGGTACCTAGGTGAATTGTCTTTGTTTTTTTCTTAAGAAACTTTCCCTTTTGGTCTGCTGTGTGTGAAGGCAGGTGAATGTTACTAAAATGAACTTTCCCTGGGCTCAAGTCTCCGGCATTTAGGAAGCAGAATGTTGCTTTGGAAATCAGAAGGCCTGTGTGTAAACTACGTCTTTCACTCACTCTTGTGGTCTTGGGCAAGTTATTTTGGGTCTCATTTTTCTTGTCTGTAAAATGGGGATTCTCCTACCTTGAGAGTTATGCTGAGGAAATGTGCCTGACAAAGGGCTCAGTTTTAGCACGCTGTCCTTCAATTGCAAGTTAGAAGCAGGAAGCAATCTTAGTTTATCTCATTTGATTCCTTCAATCTGCATATGAGGAAATCTCTAATAGGTCAAACTAGTACCAATGTTAGTCTGCTCCATTTCCTTTGAAATTACTATGCCTGGCCAAGTGTTGCATTTTCTAAACAAATCTTCTTTTAAGAAAACCAGAGACATGTATATGTAAAAACATTTACCAAATATACAATTATACAATGTATATTTCCAGCAAGGCAATTTTAGAAATGGTGAATATGTACAAGGCTAGTATATCACTGTCAGAATTCTATCAGAAGCGTGTTGGGAAAATTTACACAAATATTTGAATAAATCATAAACTACCAGAAAAAAATAAACTATCTCACAAGAAGTATCATATCATTCAAATGTAAGATTATCTGGAGTGAAAGAGACCACAATTTTCTAAGAAATGAAACTTTAAAATCACAAAAAAGTCTTTCTCCTGCGAAATATATCTTTGTGAATATAGTATCAATAATAACAATGTATCATAATTACATACTAACACAAAAAAGTGAAATTCTTTATTTCCTCTTTTAGCCCTTGCAGGCTGAATTGGTTTTATTGACAAATGAGTAGATCTGTTCCCCAGCAAGCACTCTGGACATGTATTTACATAACTTGCTCCCATGTATGGCCCCTCTCAGAACCTGCTCTTCAAAAAGACAATGGCTCAAAACATTTTAAATGTAGTTTTTGACCCTGATCTTGCCATTTTCCTCTCCCTTCAAACCATAATGAGAAGTTTGTAAAAAACATTAAAAAAACCAGTGTAAGTTTTTTTTGAACATTTTAATTTTTTTCAGTGTTAGCTCTGAAAAACTGTGCTGAGACTGCTGGGGGGATTCTGTCCACTGTGGGTGCAGACTCCTGAGCTCTCCACCCAGCCCGGCCTCACTGCTCAGCTCTCACTGCCCTGCTGGGAATAGCCCTTGACAGCTCTATCAAGGGATCTTGTCAAAGATTATAACTAGACTGTAGAAGTTAGGTTATTTTATTTTAAAATGTTTTCTTCAGGTTTTCCCAAGCTATAAAACAGTTTGCCCATGACATTTGTTGTGCACATATAAAACACAGTCACCAAATAGCATTTTATGAATGCAAGTGCTTTTTTGAAGTAAAGTAAATATTGATGCAATAAAGATGAGGGTCAGGAAAAAGAGAGAAGAGAATCCAATTCCTCAGGTGCTTATGCCTCTGTTAAAAAATGATAGAAACCATAAAAAGAAGACTTTTTAGCTGAATTGAGTTTGGTAAAATTATTTAGGAATAAACAATATAAGATATCCCAGAGTAAAATATAAAGATAGAAATTTTGACAAGTTGGACAAGATTTTAATTTATTTTGTGACATTTTCTGTACTACATACCAAAGGAGAAACAGTAAATTCAGACTATCAGCAGAATGTTGAGCTTCTTAATTTTGAATTATTTAAGTGGATATGGAAATGACAAAATTTACTTCACTATAAAAGTCTCCTATACTCATTTTAGACTTTAGCTATCCAATCATCATACCTTCTTGACATCCAAATTTAGCTATATTCATGATCTGTTATTTGGCTTTTTGTTTGTTAATTATTACAGGACTCAAGAGATGAAGGTAATGATACCGAAGCCAGCAAGACGAGTAAATTAAGAAGGACAAGAAAGAAAGTCCCTAAAACACATACTTTTCCAACTGAAATAGGAGAAATGGATATATCCAACTCAAAAGGTATCTTGCTACGATGATCCCTCGAGAATATGTGGTCAATGCAACCTCTATTTTGTCCTCATTTTCATAAAACATTTTCTTTTCTTCTACGGGAGAAGCAAAAACAAAGAGAGAAAATTTATTACTACGTAGGCAACATGAAAGATGGCAAATATAGGCTTACAATGTAAATATATAAAAATAATCAATCAAAATGTTCAGCATTTAAAGGAGTAGAACTAGGATGATAGTAGTAGGAAAAAAAGAGAGAGGACAAGAGAAGGAACAGATGAGTAAGAGGAGAAGCCCATTTCTGCTCGAAAACGAGTGCAAAGATCGTTACTAGAATTTGGAGACAGCCACAACAAAGCTGTGGAGCAAGTCTTCATGCCATATATTGGGATTCCAACTAGGCTCCAAGGGATTTGAAACAGTGCTCAAGCTAGGAGTGAATTGGGACAACAGACTCAGCCCTAGGAAGAGGGGTATTCCAAGGCAGGGTGGTAGGAACAGGGAGTGCATGCCGACAATAAAAAGCAGTCAGATCTTTCGTAGATTTTATTATTGTATTTAAATTCTCTACAGACAATGCACCTCCTCATGGCCTGCAATCAGGGCAGGCTACTCCCACTGCCCCTTATTTGGTATGTCACTGCCGAAGCAGAAATTCTTTTCTCAAGTGTTTGTCTCCGTATCATATTGAAAGACAGTTGAAAGCAATGGCAACATGTTTTAACATTTTTGTTTATTATTACAGAAAAGATCAGAAACCAAATGGTGTGCCACAAATTCGTGGATATGAGCAGACAAGTCGTGAGACCCGGCTCTGCTGAATCTCATCTGCCGCAGGATGACAAGGACTCCCAGGATAAGACAATAGTGGTAAAACCATCGCCCCTCAAAACGCCAGCCAACGCTCCTGGTGGCAAATTTGACTCAAACTTCAGTGATACTGGTAAGGTCTCTGGGACAAACTGGCACATGGCTCTAGCTACTAATCCCAAATTTGTATCTGAATTAGAGATAATGTGATGTTGGTTGAGGAGTGCTAGCCTGGGAGTCAGAATACTTAAAAGAATTTATACACCTATTACTTATAAAGTGCTTTACAGTTTTCTTTACTCACTAGGCTGCTTGTCTGGAAAATGGAGGGATTGCAACGGATGATCTCTCGAGTCTTTTCTAAAGTGAAATTCTCTTATTCTAAATTTATGGCTTATTAATAGTGATATAGCTATTTTGGTCTATGA
This sequence comes from Tapirus indicus, assembly GCA_031878705.1. NCBI lineage: Eukaryota > Metazoa > Chordata > Mammalia > Perissodactyla > Tapiridae > Tapirus > Tapirus indicus. Next base: position 54,268,240 of record CM062931.1, on the reverse strand, counting down.
ATGTATTGGTTAAAAATCTCTGGGATCCAAGTGATAGAAACTAGTTAAAAAGAGGCATTTATTCCATGAGGGAATCCATGATGAAAGAGTTGAACAAACAAGGTTTGGAAATATAGCAGGGTGTGAAGTTAGAGGGACAGTGTCCACCAGGCTATGCTCACTTCTGACACCAATTGTAATTTGGGGGTTCCCAAGACTACCCTTAGTTTTGACAATTAGCTATAAGGACTCACAGAACTCACTGAAAGCTATTATATTCAAGGTTATGGCTTATTACACTGAAAGAATACAGGTTAAAGTCAACAAAGGGAAGAGACTCATGATGGAGAGTCCCGGAAGGATCTAAGCATGGAGCTTGCACTTGTCTTCTCCCAGTGAAGTCATGGACAACACTATTCTGTTGGCAATGATGTGTGACAGTATGAATGGAGTATTGCCAACCAGGGAATCTCACCTGAGTCTTGGTGTCCAGAGTCTTTATTGGGGCTCCACAGTCAACCGGTCACGTGGCTGACCTCAGTCTCCAGCCCCTCTAGTGATGAAGCTGATACCACATGACTCAACAATAAATGACATTGCTAGACCTTCTAGTATGACCAGAGGCCCAGGTAAACAAAGACACTCTCGTCAGGCAGGATATTCCAAGGGCTTGGAGATTACCTCCCAGGGGCCAAGGGTAAAGGCCAAACTTTCCTCAGTCAAGTCAGATTCTTTACTATACACAGGCCCAAGGAGGAAGTAGAGCCTGGACATGAACACTGTTGGGACTCCATATGTATTAGTTTTCTATTTCCACCATAACAAATTACCACAAACTTAGCATCTTAAAAAAAGAACACAACTCGTTCTCCCACAGTTCTATAGGTCAGAAGTCTGGGTTGGCTCAGCTTGCTTCTCTGCTTCAAGTTTTGCAAGGCCAAAATCAAGGTGCTGGCCATGTGGGTTCTTAGCCAAAGACCCTAGGAACAATATAAGTTCATTCAGTTTCTTGGGAGAATCCAATTCCTTGTGGTTGTAGGACTGAGGTTCCTATTTCCTTGCTGGCTGTGAACTAGGGTGGCCCTTGGCTCCTATAGTTCTATATCTCAGAGCCAGCAGTGCTTCAAATTCCTCTCATATTTGGAATCTCTCTGAATTCCCCTTCTTCCACACCTCTTTTCCGCCTACAGCTGGAGAACATTCTTTGCTTTTAAGGGCTTATCTGGGTAATTCAAGCCAATATTCCCACATTAAGGTCCAAATATTGGCAAAACTAACAAGAAAATAGCTGCTGGCCACATTGGCTCTTCCACAAATCACTTGTGACCTTTGTTTTGTATAGTTTCAGCCATAAAAGAAAGATGGAATTTATCATTTCTTAGCCTCAAGTCAAAAAATCTAAGGAAAGAACTTGTGTCATGAGCTCTCTTTGCACCAGTCAACTATGACTAGGAGTGTAGGTACCCTGATTGACTCAACTTGGTTAATTCAGAAGCTCCCTCTTTGGCCCAGGGCTAGTTAAGTTTTTTTACAGGCCCTAAGCACCAAAAAGTTTACAATCCCAAACAAACCACCCACACAGAATTTAGAAACAAAGTCAAAAATCAACCCCCAAAATATGTGTAAGGAATTTCAACATGGTATTTTCTTCTCTGTGATAACTACTCTGAGGTTTTAAAAAATGATATATCTTTTTCAAAGCAAAGCTCCTTTCCCTCCCACCTTTTATTGTTTTTGTCCCTTGTTTGTGCCAGGTTGCTCTGCCACCTGGGTTTTCCAACTCCACTGGGATAACGTGATCTGGCCGGAGGGTGGGGTCCCATTTGCACTCACAGGGTGGTTCTCAGAGCAGCCACATGAATGACTGAGGGCAGGCCTGGGAAAGGAGGGTGGCAGATCATCCCCACGTCCCATAAGCTGAACGTGTTACACAGCATACTCTCCAATGCACTTTGCCCTTTGTGAATTGATATTTCTGAGAGCCCAAATGCCTATTCAGTCTGCCTTTTGTAAGTGACCGTGGCTTGTGCGCTATAACTGAAATACGTCCTCATTGTCACTGAACACAGACAACATTTCTCCAAGGCCTTCGAGTTGCTATCGAACTTTGAGGGTTTTTTTTTTTAATGTTTTCTTATTTTTTCCCCTAAACACTCACAGCAGTAAAACTTCCTCTATAAAAGCACATGGGTTTAATTTATTGGTCCTCTGAGGGGATGGGAAAGGAGAACACCTCCCAGAAACCACACTGTAAGAAAAACAAATGAGCCCCTGAACTGGCAATTATCCACCTGCTATTCATCATGTGCATCTGGGAAGGGCTGACCAAAGGTTTAATTGTAACTAACAAGGATGATTTGTCTGAAGAAAAGAAATGCAGACAATGATGCAGCAAGATTAGTTGATGCCTTGAAAATGAAATTAGATTGGATAGGGTTCTCACATTTGGTGAAAGAACTGAACTTTTAAATAAAAAAATTGATACTTAGGAGACATACCAAAATATGTGATGCCAATTTTCACACTTGTTAATTAGACAAGGTCAAGTCACACAGGCTGCATTAGTTAATTAATTAAACCACATACCCACTGACTAAAGGAACAGTCAGTGGGTGCCTCTCATGTGACTGTACTGCTGCAGGTGCTGGGAATATGGCAGCAAGTGAAGCTAAGCCCCTGCTCCCCTGGACCTGATTTGCAAGTGGGAAAGACGGACAGTACACATGTGAGCATGCAATATGGCAGAGGGCGATAAGGGCTCTGAAGAAAACAGAAACAGGGTGATATATTGTTATAGGCTGAATTGTGTCTCCTTAAAATTCATATATTGAAGTCCTAACCCCTAGTACCTTACAATGTGACTGTATTTGGACATGGGGTTTTAAAGGGGGTAATTAATGTTGAATCAGTTCTGTAGGGTGGGCCCTAATCCAATAGGACTGGTGTCCTCATAAGAAGAGGAGATTAGGACACGCACACACAGAGGGAAGACCTTGTGAAGAAGATGGCCAAACTGCAAGCCAAGGAGAGGGGCCTCAGGAGAAACCAACCCTGCTGATACCTTGGTTTTGGACTTCCATCCTCCTGAGCTGTAAGAAAGTTAATTTCTGTTTAAGCCACCTGGTCTGTGGTATTTAAGCCACCTGGTCTGTGGCAGTCCTAGCAAACTAATACACATACTCATTGTCCAGCCATAGTGCAACTTGGTGATCTTAAAGAGAATCAAATCTCATAGGATTAATACTCCAGGTGATTATGTTTAATTTTTTTCCAGTACTTTGCACCGTGGTAAATTATCCCACCTTTGCATTTGGTGGCGTATTTATTGTCTATAGTTCCCTCACTCAATAGTATAAAGCTCTATGAGGGCAGGGCTTGTTCTGGCTGCTTCCTAGATGTATGTCCAGTATAAATAGTATGTGGTAACTAAAAAATCGATCTTGAGTGGATAAATATTTTTCTTATTTTAAAATAACACATATTTACTGTAGAGATTTTCGAAGACACAGATAAGGCAAAGAACTAATAAGATCACCTGTGATCATATTACTGGTGAACCAAAAAAATGACCTTATTCCTTCAATAGGAGATGCTTTCTTATTTTATGTTGTTAAAATATTTATAGCTCACATATAATTGCTTATTATGTTTAGAATACTGATACCTAACATTTTCCATGTTTTAAAATGTTTATATATTTTATTTTCTTTAAGGAGAATTACTTAACTGGGGCAGAACACCCAATACTTCAGAATAGGTTGGAAACTCAGCAGCTGCTAATTTAGCCAGAAACGTTGTAATCGCTACAGCTTAATTGTTTGTGTGAAATGGAAGGTAGTTTTAAGCCTCAGGAGTCTCAGGGTAGCTAAATGTATCCGTGACAGGACATTATTGCTAATATATTTGCATAGGTGGAACCAGTAATTTGTTTTCCTCACGCTTCATGTACTTAAAATCTACTTAATCGATGTTTTTAAACTGTCAATCTTTATGCTTATCTTTAAAGCCTAATTATATCTTGAAAAAGGATACTCTAGTATCACTTTAAAATTATAGCTGTTCTCTGTCAGTGATGTGACGGATTGATGGGTATTCAGATTCAGACATGATCGTGGTACCGTTACCACGGTGGAGTAATTGTGTTCACTTTCTGCGTTTAAGAAGCACTTATGTGGTGCTTACTGTCTGCCAGGAACCGTGAGATAACTTGTTTAATTGTCATAACAAGTCTGTGAAGTAGGTAATATTGTATCAAGAGGAAGCTGAGGCCCAGAGAGGGTAAGAAAGTCGCCAGGGCAAAGGCAGGATTTGTGGGAGGCAGACCGGCTCCAGCGTTTGTGCTGAATCACTATGGTCTGCCGCCTGTCCGAAAAATTCGGATGGTAGCTGACACTTACGATGTGCGCTGTGTGCCCGACCCTTCTATACGCTTTAGATACATTCAGTCATTTTACGGTAATGAGCCACCACCAGGAATCAAAAGGTCTGGATTCTATTTCAGTTTTGGCAAGGAATCCAGAGTATGATTGGGGACCCTCGTTGTCCTTCTCTGGGGCTCAAGCTGACGAGTTGGTTGGAGTAGATGATTTATCCCCGAAGTCTCTTCTAACTCTAAAGTTTTAGAGTTGGCAGACTATTTAAAAAGTCTTGAAAAGAACTATTTTTTTAGGTTTCTAATTTTAAAATTGAGTACTCAGTCTAGATTTTTCATCTCCTACACTCTCATTCTTGGAAAAACACTTTTGTTTGTTTATTTATACAAATTTTAAGTTTAAATTCGACAGAGAGATGTAGATGTCTTAGATTCAGATGCCATTATAAAGATATAAAGCCCTTTTGGCAAACAAAACAAAACAAAAAAAGCAAACCCACAGAAAATAAAGCAAAATAAACAAAGAATTTTACCTTTAATGATTCAGGAACTTTTAATTTTGGCATTACCAGTTCGAGAAGTTCAAAGTCTTTTCATGATAGTCATTTATATACAGACTTATATGACGCCAAAGCCGTCCAGTTATGCAAATACATTCTAATTTCCATAAGCAAAGGCACTTTCAATAAGTACTTACATATAATATTGCTATATACTTATGCAAATAATGTCAACTTTCACCTAGCCCCAAGGAATAAACAATCTCTTAGGCTGATTAGAGAGGATATCCTTGGGGATGTGGTAAAGGCAGAGCGAGAAAGGGAAGATCTCCAACCCTAAACCAATGATGAATAGATGATGCTCTTGTGAATAATCAGAATGACCGATTCCTGACTCTCTAGCCTCCTTTTGCTTCTCAGTTCATCATGATCTAACGATTTAGAACCATTCTTTATTTTACAGATAATACCAAGGACAGCACTCAAGTTCCCACCGCACTTCAACTCTCCTCTAGAATGAAGCACATTAAACAAGAGATGGCCAAAAATCACCTTCAGTTTGTGCGATTTGAAGCCACAGACCTCCACGGTGTGTCCAGATCTAAGAGCATCCCAGCACACTTTTTTCAAGTGAGTTTTACAAGTAGAGTTATGATTGAATGTAATTTCATGACCATTAGCAAGCAAATGGTCCTTATTACTCTTTCGTATTTTATTGTAATCCATACAGCAATTCAAGTTGAAAACCAATAATTGGTTTTGTTTCTTCCCTTGTCTCTCCCCAAACACATTATTGTTCCCCAAGGAACTGGACACATACTTTCAGCTCCCAAATAGCAATTCCTTACACAATAGAAATATAAAACTAATTAAGACTGGTAATTTTAGTCCTTCTGCCTTGAATAATTTCCCTCCACAGAATTATCTTTTCTCTTTTACTGCAATTATGAAGATTATATTTTGTTTGGCATGAGAAAATTGCACCAGAAGACCCAAGAGCAAATATAAAAAGAAAAAAAATGATTAAATAGAAAGAATTTGCTAGATAAAAAGCATATCTCTCAGTTTCTAATTCTGATGGGAAAATATTATTGTTGGATGACAGTGAATACTATCAAGTTCTTGAAAACAGTGATATCAAGAAATATTGTATTTTTGGATGTGTTTTGGTACTTTCTGAGATTTTTTTTCAGTTTACATCATGTATTTATTTTAATGACTGATTTATTGTGTTACTGAAACATTTCTTAGGAAGAAACGTCAGCCAGTATTACATACAAAAGTATAAAGGTTAAGCATCCCATAAGTTTATTTTTTGAATATATCTTACTTTTATCACTTTACTATCAAGCTGTAATTTTTCTTGTTTGCTTTATGTTGGGAAAAATTGGGCATTTTCAAAACACTTTTAAAATTAATTCCAACAGATTCAAATTTGTTTCTTAATAAATTCTTTAGATCTGCCTGCAGATATTGTTCCCTCTTCATCCAGGCAAGAACACATATTGATTAATTTTGATAATGAAATGTGAAATCTACTGTGGACAGGCCCAGAATCTAATTCACATGAATTTCTTTCAGTCAATGAGAAAACGTTAACTGACAGTAGTTGGAGACCTCAATATAAAATTGTTTGCTATTCGGTTTTTGTCAAATTCTAATAATTTATTCCACTAATATCATCTAAAGCTACATATTTAGAACATTACTCTATTTCTCAATGGAACTCCTTTACAAAAATATAATTTAATATGCTCCCTATATTTGCTGAGGAGTGACATAACTAACGCAAAGAGAAAATGTCTGCATTCTTTTTCTTTAAAAAAAATGCTATTGAAAATATTTTCCATTATCGTGTTCAAGGTCTCACATATAAGAATCACTTTTTTTTTTTTTTTGGTGAGGAAGATTAGGCCTGAGCAAACAGCTGTTGCCAATCCTCTTCTTTTTGCTGAGGAAGACTGGCCCTGGGCTAACATCCGTGCCCATCTTCCTCTACTTTATATGTGGGATGCCGCCACGGCATGGCTTGATAAGTGGTGCATAGGTCCATGGCCAGGATCTGAATCCGCCAACCCAGGGCCGCCAAAGTGGAGTGTGCAAACTTAACCACTACGCCATTGGGCCAGCCCCCAAAACCACGTTTTTTTCCTGGAGTTTAGCTAGGGGAAAAGTTTGTCTTATCATGACAATTTTAATATAACTCATCATACTTACTCTCAATTGCTGTATTTATTCTTTTTTTTTTTTTTTTTTTGTGGGGAAGACCAGCCCTGAGCTAACATCCGTCGCCAATCTTCCCCTTTTTGCTGAGGAAGACTGGCCCTGGGCTAACATCATGCCCATCTTCCTCTACTTTATATGGGACGCCGCCACGGCATGGCTGACAGGCAGTGCGTCGGCGGGCGCCCGGGATCCGAACCGGCGAACCCCGGGCTGCCAAGCGCGGACTAAACCGCTGCGCCACCGGGCCGACCCCTGTATTTATTCTTAACCCCAGTTTTCTAGTACATTTCATTACTCATATTTATTACCTAGTTATTGTTATTTTATTCTCATTTAATGATCATACAGTATTTATATATTTTTTAACAAAACACTTTGAATTCATTTTGGAACTCATGAAGGTATAAATAGTAATGAGTATTTGCATCATGGATATTTGTAATTTAAGATTAAATAATTGATTTTGGAAAATTTATTGTGAATAGACATTAAAAATAGGTTCATCTGTGCAAACCAATCTAGACAATGTGTGTTTGTATGTATATAACTCCATATGGGAAATTCATGAGACAAAGAATGTGGTCAACAATTTGAATTTGCCTCTGGCTTAGTGAAAAGTAATTTCCAGCTTTATAAAATAATTTTTAAACTATTTTTTTATTTGTGGAAAATAAAATACCAATATGAAAATTATTCTCAGCCCATGAAGGGATATAAGAGATAGTACAATCCACCTTCTTCACTTACAGATGAGGAGACTGAGTCTCAGAAAGGTAAGGAAGGCTCTCTTAAAATTGTACCTGCAGTTAGTGGCGGAGCTGGGATCAGTCTGACTCCTCACTTCCAGTCCCGGTGCTTGTTTTATTACACCTTCTGCCTCCAGCTCAGCTTTATTTATTTATTTTTTGGTGAGGAAGATTCGCCCCGAGCTAACATCTGTGCCTATCTTCCTCTATTTTGTATATGAGATGCTGCCACAACAGGGCTTGATGAGTGGTGTATATGTCCATGCCCAGGATCCGAACCTGTGAACCCCAGGCCGCCGAAGTGGAGTGCACAAACTTAACCACTACATCAACGGGCCGGCCCTGGCCCAGCTCAGCTTTTATATCTCCTTTTAGTCTTCATTTCAGCTAAGCGTTCTTTCTTATTAAATCAAAAAAATATTGATTTTTTTTAAAAACAATCATCTACTAAGAATAGAGGAAAAGATTGTTATATGTTGGTATCTCTGTTGTCTTTTTTTAGAGAACTTACCATGTGCCTGGCCCTGTGCTGAATGCCTTACAGACAGATGTTAGTTTATTTAAACTTTCAACCAACTTATACTGTCTCTATTCTATCAAAGGACTGGCTTTTATTTAAATTATATGCAGATAATGTGGGTTCTTTCCTTTATCTAATCAAAACATGATATATTGCTATAGAACTCGTAACTAATTCTTTGGTCATTTCAAAAGGTGACCTTCACTGTGGTGCAAATTTCAGTTATCATAGAGATTTGAGCCATTCTGCAAGAATTTTTATTGAGTCCCTGGTGATCTATACTGGAGTGTGTAGTTGTCCTAGTGCTTTATATTTATAAACACAATTTGAGATATCTTAATTTGTGGTCGTGAACAAGATATGTTTCTATACATTTATGTATTTCCCACTACTAAGAAAGAGTAGTTCAAATTCAGAACATCCAAAAAAGAATAAAGAAAATGACAGTGTTAGAAAAGAGTGCTCAGAAAAATACAGATTAAACAGCCTGAAGAATAAAGTGTGACTTTTTACTATTCTTTAAATTTTTGAAGGACTGTTGGAGTGAAATGGTAACAAGCTGTTCTCTATTATTCCCAACCAAGTGACTACAAACACAGACTGAAATTGCAGGAAGTCTCGGAAGTCTCATGCATAAAATACATTTCCTCTCATTTTAGATACATACAGAACTAACATACAGATTTTCAAACTAAAAAATTGACAAGTAGGGAAATAACATTATTTCTTGCAGTGAAAATTCAAATTAAAGGATTTCATGCTAAAGTACTCTAAAATCCCACAATGTGTGTGTGTGTGTGTGTGTATAACGTTTATATAAACAGGTCCTTGAGTGAGTTGAAAAATTAAGCAGGCACTGAACAGTGCTTGACTTACTCAACTTTATCACTGGCAAAAGTCAATTTGGACCAGCCAAGTCAAATGGCATTTGAAAATACGTGTAGAGATGGTGCAAAGTGAAGGAGGCAGTGGCTCACGGTCAAAGGCAGCAGAGTGGACCAGTAGATGGCCTCCGCCAGCACCAGCCCCTGTGTGGTAGCCATGCTCTTTCGGATCTGAGGTAACGTGAGAAACAATCTGGCTTGCAGAATGTTAGGAAGTTTTATTAACCTCATGATGTTCACTGACATCACGGGAACCAAACTTTATAGTCAGATTTTTCTCCACCTGTTAATGTAAACTCCAACACATGAAACCTTGTTGATATTCCTGCTACACAATTTCTAGAAATTGTTTTATGTGTCTGTTTAATTTTATAACCTCACCACTTCCTTGTTGTCTGGCACATGGCAAAAGTGACATAGATGCCCAAATCCATCAAACTCGAGAGATATCCGGGTAGAAAGTGCTGCAGAAGTTGTCTCGCCCAACACTTTTGTTTCACAGACATGGAAACCAAGGCACATAGTCCAGCGACTTGCCTACCTTCACACGACTAATTAGTGAAAGAGCTAGGACTAGAAGTCGGATTTGGTGACGCCCAGTTCATGCTGACTTGAAGCTACAGAATTTTGGAAACTTTGGAGATAGAGGTCCGCATTCACAGGCAAGGTTTCTGGGACTCTGTGAGACCGGGAGGTGGTTCATTCGTATGTGGGTTGTAAGACTAATGAAGAGAGGAGAGTAGCTGTCAGCAGACCTGGCTCCTCTGGTGTTAGGATGACTGTTGTGTCTGTGGTGTGTCGTAGACTGACCACAGTCAGCTCTGTGAGAAGGACTGAGCATTCTTTACTATACACTTTTCAAAGTCAGTTAACTATGGGGATTACACTAGAAATAAGCCAAAATAAAGCCTTGTCTGAAGTATCAGCAACTATGCCATTCAACAAGATGTGCTTTAAAAAGTACTTTGGGTTATGATCATTTCAAATAATTCCATAAGAGTTTACCTTTTTCACTTGCTCTGGAGACATTTTCTTTATCATTATACCTTTTATTTATGACTGCTGTTTTCAGATCCAAGGGCATATAAAGCCTTCAAGGCTAAAAATATTAGGCACTGTTTATGAAAGTACCTTTGGGGTTATTATTTTAAAATATTTAAAATTGATCTAATGTGAAGCTAGTGTTAACCAACAGACATTAGGCACATTTCTTTTTTCTCATTAGCAAGGCTCTCCCCCCCACCTTTTGTTTGTTTTCAAGTTTCAATATCTGATTGCTCTATCCTTTAACTTCTTTAGGAAAAAGTGATCCATGGCGTTTACATGCCCCGAGGTTATCTTGAACTGATACCGAATCCTAAGGACAATGAAGTGGATCACATAAGAGCGACATGTTTTAATAGTGACATAGTCCTGATGCCTGAACTATCCACATTTAGAGTTTTGCCGTGGGCTGACAGGACTGCAAGGGTGATTTGTGACACGTTCACCGTGACCGGGGAGCCTCTGTTGACTTCCCCGAGGTACATCGCAAAGAGGCAGCTGAGCCAGTTGCGGGACTCTGGCTTTTCCCTGCTCTCTGCCTTCATCTATGATTTTTGCATTTTTGGTGTGCCCGAAATTATCAATTCAAAGACCATATCTTTTCCGGCTTCAACACTGCTAAACTATCACGACCAGCCCTTCATCCAGGAGCTCGTCGATGGCTTATATCACACTGGAGCCAACGTCGAGAGCTTTTCCTCCTCGACCAGGCCGGGTCAGATGGAAATCTGTTTTCTGCCGGAATTTGGCATCAGTTCAGCTGATAATGCATTTACCCTCAGAACAGGTGTCAAGGAAGTGGCAAGGAAGTATAATTACATCTCCAGCTTTTTCATTGAGACGGGATTCTGCAACTCAGGAATCCTGTCTCATAGTCTCTGGGATGTCTGCGAGGAGACAAACACGTTTCACAGCAGTGGTGGAACCGGGCGGCTCACGAGCGCCGGGAAGAAGTGGTTGGCGGGCCTCTTGAAGCACGCCGCTGCCCTCAGTTGCCTCCTGGCTCCTGCCGTCAGCTGCCGAAAGCGCTATTCCAAGGAGAGGAGAGACCTGAGGGACCGCGTGCCCACCACGTGGGGCTACAACGACAACAGCTGTGCTTTCAACGTCAAGTGTCACGGAGAGAAAGGCACCCGGATAGAAAACAAGCTGGGCTCAGCCACCGCAAATCCTTACCTGGTGCTGGCCGCCACCGTGGCCGCCGGCTTGGATGGACTTCAGAGCAGCGAGGATGTCTCGGCCGGTCCAGACGACAGCACAGACCTTTACCGACCACAGCCTTCCGAGATCCCTTTGAGACTGGAAGACGCCCTCGTGGCGCTGGAGGAAGATCAGTGTCTGAGACAGGCTCTAGGAGAAACGTTTATTCGCTATTTTGTGGCCATGAAGAAATATGAGTTGGAAAACGAAGAAACAGATGCTGAGAGAAATAAATTCTTAGAGTATTTTATTTAGAATGGAACCCTTAATATTCCTCTAGAGATGTGATTTTTACTTAAGTAGCTGATCGACCGGAAGGAAAAGATTGGACTTCTGTAATTAACAACTGCAAGACTACCAACGCTTTCGCTCTATTTTGTCCCTGTAGAGTATTTGACAGATGAAGTGGGACTGCTGAGAGGATTCTGATAACAGAAACAAACAATAAAGTTGTGGTGAAGCTGTAATATGCAAACGTACCAGGTCTTGTCAGTTAGTCATCATTTCCTCTGTGCATGCTGACCTGGATAGAAATAGTCACTCTTTTAAGGCAACACATATATTCACACAATAAAAAAGACTGAAGAATTAGAAAGCGAAATTTAAATGACTAAAAAAAAAAAAGGAGATAATTTAAATATACACATAGTTTGTGACTGCCAGGGAGACAAAAATAGATACTAATATAATCTCACTAGTCAAGACATATTGAAGATCTATTTTCCAAGCATCATTGTGATGTTTCTAAATAACTTAAGTTTTGCAAACACACGTCATGATAATGAGCCAGCAGAAGTTTTCACAAAGGTCTCTTCTCTTTTTACCCTTCTTCACTGGCTCCTAAAAGGTTTAGGAACTTCAAGGCTGTAATGTCCCCAAGAAACAAATCCACAAGAAATGGAATTTGGGCAGGGAACAATGAGGTCAGATGTTTAAAAGTAGTCAAAACCTTTCTTTAAACAATGCCTCATTTAGAAGCTCAATACATAGTATAGGTGGAATGGGTATGTGCGTGGGGGTGGGTGGGCTCTGCCTGATTTGCTGTATTGTTTGTTTTTTTGTGTGTGTGAGGAAGACCACCTCTGAGCTAACATCCGTTGCCAATCCTCCTCTTTTTCTGCTGAGGAAGACTGGCCCTGGGCTAACATCTGTGCCCATCTTCCTCCACTTTATATGGGACGCCGCCACGGCATGGCTGACAGGCAGTGCGTCGGCGGGTGCCTGGGATCCGAACCTGGGAGTCCCGGGCTGCCAAAGAGCAAACTAAACCGCTGCGCCACCGGGCGGGCCCTGCTCTGTTTGAAACTAGAAATTTCAAAGATACCTCTAGTGCTTTGTGAAGTGTGAGAACAGCTGCTTAGGTAACCAGGGCTGTGTTTCCAGCTCAAATTTGTATTAAAATGACTGACTCTGTTCTCCCCAGAGGTTGGTGTCTCCGCAGACAATATTAAATATTGTAGATCTTTGTTTGAATGAGATAATATTGTAACTATTGCTAAAGTTTAGCTTCTTTTGAGAAGAAATTCAAAATCCCCTTACTAGCAAATGAAAACCCTATTCTACTGCTTAGGCTCAAACAGGAGATTTTATGTTCAGTTAAAGCTGACTGTGGTCTCATTTTAGGTAGAAACACTCGAGCAGAGGGTGGGAATTTGGCTCAGATCCTCCTATTCAGATCCACGGTACTCAGTAGCTTCGACAGTGAAAGTCCGTCTGTCCTTCACTAATTGCTCCCCTCTCTTCTCCTTTGAGCAGAAGTGTGTTCGGATACATCGGAATCAAGTTTTTGGTGCATTAAGAGGTAGAGGAAAGTTGTAGGGTGAGTGGAGAAGGTGAGGAAAGTGCCTGAAAGCTCCGAGAATGAAATCCCACACCTTCTATCAGGGGAGGGATGGTAGGAGAACCCCCATGGCAGTTTGCTAGTTTCTGCCAGTATTTGTTCTCCCTCTGTTCTCAGTCATAACGCCTCAGTGTGTCAGTTGGGAACACGCTATGAAAAGTAAAAATGACATTTCTGAGCTTCCATTGTGGCTGAGCGTGGTCATGTATTAGCTTCAGGCCAAAGAGATGCAGGTAGATGTCCTATGTGGAAGCTCTAGGAAACTTCCTTGGAGGACAGATGCTCTGTTCCCTGCCCTTTCTCCATCTTTCTGCCTTTGCCCTTCCTGCTGGCCGCTCTGCAGATAAGATGGCTGGAGTCTCGCCCTTGGGAATGGAGGCCACACGAGGTGGAGTTAACAAGGTGGAAGCTCTGCCTTGTGGAGCACAGCTCGATTTGCCCACATCTGGAGTTTTACCTGAGAGAGAAACAAACTGCTACCCCTTTAAGGCACAGTGATTTCAGGTCTTTGTTACTTGTGACAAAACTTACCTTCTTTCTCATTTGTGTGTGAGTGTGACTGTGTCTGGGTATGAGTGCATGTGTCTGGGTGTGTGTGTGGGGGAACGTTTGAGGGTGAAAGAATAAAGATATAAGAACCAGGAAAAGACCACTTCCTCAATATTTTCACTTTTAGAGAGACGACTCTGAGTTAGAGGGATCCACACATGCAAAACATCGTAATGATCTCTCACCTTAACAAAGCTTGTAGACCCTTCATAGTTCATGGGTCCTCATGAGACACGAAGGTTTTACCACAAAGGGTAAAAAGTGTTATAAAAACTCTACTAATCATGGTATCTGTAGCCTTTATTTTTTTCCTTACACGTTATATTAGTATAACTTAAAAATCACAATATTTAGTGTGCCAGTGTGAGGGAATTATGTAACTGGGAATATTATCTTTGATGTTAAGCATACCACAGTTCACAGAAAATATTCAGCCGGGTGTCACCAATCAATATACAACATAAGCTGGTGTGGCATTCTTCACAGAGATTTCCTGTTGGTGCGTGCTACGTTTATTCTCGTTTTTTAAGGCAAACCTAAGGTAAGCACTGGCCGAGGGAGTTTAGGGCTAAAGGAAAATGGAGGGGAACGTAAAAATTCAGTTATCTGTTTCTTTTCTATTTCTTTTATCTGTTCACAGGCTTGCTGTTTTTGAGGAGACTTTCTCCTGATATTTCTACCTTCCCAGTCTAGGTAAGAGGGCCAGACATTCATTCATCAGCATTTATTGGGCCCCTTTTGTGTGCCAAGCCTTCTGCTGGGACCTGTGATACTACAGGAGACCAAGACAAAGAGGATGAGCAGATGATGAAAGAGTTTTGGATCTGTGTATCTTAAGCAGATTAAGCAGAACAGAAAGGTTTTTTTTTTTTTTTTTGTAGGCCTAATGCTGAAAAAACTACTTAGAAGGCTGCTTTATGGCTTGAAAAGGATGCTTTATGAATGTCTTTACAGAAATTACTTTCTTATTTTCATTTGCTATAATTGTTCTAATCAAAGCCTAGGGGGAAATGTGATTACTGAATTTAAAGTTGGTTATTAAATGAGTATACATAAGAAATGTAAATTAAAAACTATAATGTTTTTAGACTAGAAACTAAAACATTAGTATCATAGTAAGAAGTTTCTATTTTCAAGGACATTTTATGACCTAAAATTTCATTTTACAGTGCCTCAATAACAACAAAGCTTGAAATGATGATTTGAAGGCAATGAAAGATCTAAAAACTTTAATATAAATAAAAATTGAAAGCACACAGTAAAGTCAGAACTTATCAGCAACATACAACAGTCTATTGACATATCTCTAGTCACCTGTTTGACAGAATACAGTTACCAATATGTTTGTGATGTAGGTTTTATTGGACAATACCTTTAATCTTGGGTTTCCTATTTCAGGTGTTGCAACTTGTAGCTCTAAACATTACATAAGTACACAGTGCCTCGCCTCTTCCCTGTGTTGCCTGTAATTAGTGGTTTACATGACAGATTTCTAATTAGGATGTGAGTTCTGAGATGAAGAGCACGGATCTTATTCATGTTTATATTTATATGTCTTATTCCTTGCAGATGTTCTGGATTCAATAAATGTTTAATCAATCAATTGATTGAACAACTAACATGTATGGTATAAACATATGATTCTATGCTTGTACCGTATAATACTCTCACACACACTCACATAACTGGAGAGAGGGAGAAATAGAGATGGAGATAGCTGAGAGAATCAATGATTCGTGGTTTGTTATTGGCCCTAAAATTTGTGCCATTACACGAATGTCTTCAACTTCTCTGTTTCTGGATACTCCTGTGTAAACACAATTTGATTGGTTTGATGGGGATTATAAAAAACTGAGAGCAGGGTGGAATGGTCAGGCTTTTGGGCCACATGGAACCCTTCAATAGCTTTCGTATGTTTGTGGAATTCCTGTCCTTTTGTCTTCCGTCTCCCAAGGCAGAAGTCAGAATCTCACCTTTCAGTTTCTCTTGCAGCCATGGTGCAGACGCTGCCGATCAGATGCACTCACTCAGCCCCCATGGACTCCACTCCGGGTAAGCCTGAGGGAGGCAGCTGTGACAGGAGCCCCACTGGTAGCTTCCCGGCGTGGCATTGGTGATTGGTGGTACTGTTGCCCAGTGACAGTGGCTTAGGATCTCTCTGGAGCAGGCAGTGTAGCTTCCAAACCTGATTTTCAGACCCTCCCAGATTCTGTTAATTACCTCGTATCTTTTAATAAATTCATTTTCTGCATAAACTAGCTAGAATTTGCAAAAAGAAGCCCAACTGAAAAACAATATATAAAAGGACACACAAAGAACAAGAAAAATTTACTAAGAGAAAAGGAGGAAGAAAGGCAGAGAGTATTCCTTAATCAGGAGAGTTTTAGAACATTTTATTGTTTATATTAGATTTAGATTAAGCAAAGGTTTATTAAGCTCCTTGTAAAGAGCATATATCATGCTGGTGCTTCCTCATTCATTGCCTTATTTGAAGCTTTACATTTCCATGAGAAAGGTACGCTTATTATTTCAAAAGTAAAAGATGTAAGACTCAGAGAGGTCAAGTGTTGGGAGAACGAAATCCAATCTAGGTTTCCACACTTTGCATCTCGTGGTCTCCACGCTATACCAACACGCCACTCACGGCACAGCCCCAGCAGAGTACAACACTGGAATTTATGCTGCACGTTATATTTCAATTTTAAGGCATCTGAGCACCAAAATGCAGGCAAATAGTTAAATAATTGGACCTTTTCTTTTTGTTAATATGCAGTTCAATTTAATGTAGTTTCACTGAGTATTAGTCAATGTGTTTGACTACAAATAAATCTCAGCAAATCAGATGTGGAATTGTTCAGGTAATAGCCGCCTACCTGATAATTCTATCCAGGCCAGAAAAATCTCATCACAAAGGAGTATCATGCCATAACCACATTCACTTCAGAACATTTCTCAGAGAAAAATAGTAATTCAAGCCTTAAATAGTTTTATAATTTTTTTGAACATAAAAAACACCTGCTTGAAATTTCTGACAGTCCTTGGAACTTGAACTGAAATTATTTTGTTCCATCTTCAGAAATATCCTTTGACAAGAACTCAGCATTTGCCGAGAACATAAAAGATTTGATACTTCTCTCTAGCTGCTTAAGGAATAAAAGATAAGAAATCACATTGATTTTTTTAAAACAGCCAGCCCACATGAAGGGAAAAGGTATACATTAAGGGGAAAAGAGAATCGGTTGAGAACTTGGCACACAATGAGATAATATAGTTTTTTTCTTTTCTTTCCTTTTTAGGATTTTTCCTTTTAAGATTAATATCTTAATCAACTGATCATATTAATCTTATCTGGAAAGGAAATAAATGTATAATTTTAATTAACAACCATACAAATTTAATTCTTATACAACTACCAATATATGGTTTATTGAAAACGAATGGATAGCGACTTATTGGGCATAGACAAGAGATTTATTGAATAAATTGTTACATTGTAGAGAACTTTTCAAACATAAGCTAGAGGGCAGCAGTGTACCATGAAACAGTCAGGATTGGTGGCTCAGAATTCATCACAAAACCGAATATTAAACATGAAAGTAACCAGATCTTAAATGAATGGAAATTGAAAAAAATGCATTAGAAATACTAACAGTAGAAATGAATTTCCAATCACATGACTTACATTTGAATATATTTAGGGGAACAGATATTAAGTTCAGGCTCAATATCACAGATGAGAGGAGAGAGGAGCATTGGAGGGATACAATATTACTGAGACTGAAGGGTATGTTCAAGAGCCATTAGAGACATGAAACCATGGAAACATTAGCTGCATTATGTGATGCCTGAAATTAATCCAGGTTTTAAAAATTCTGGATGACTCTGCAATGGATTTGGAATAAATAGTTGTGAAAAGGACTAAAGAAGAAATGTTTAATATTTAATAAACTATGAAAGGAATGATAAAAAATCTAGCTATAATTTGTTACTTATTTGGAGGTTCATTTAAATGAATCAGATTCTAAAAGCCTCTAAAACATCTACAAATTAAATTCTACAAAGTGCTAGTTTTCTCTCTGAGATCACTAGAAAACATATATGCCAACTTAGTTTTTATGAGGTAATCAGAAATTATGATACTGTGGTGTCCGAAATGAAAAAGAATGGTTAGATTTTAAGTTGTTATTGATGTTAAATACTACGCAGAATTTCTATTCAATTGATTAAATAATTGTTTTTGAGAGCCATTTGTATGTAAGTTACTGAAGATTCAGGATGATGCAAAACCTGATAATACCTTTTTCTCTCCCACAAAGAGCTTTCAATTTAACTGAGGGAGTAAGGTATATGTATACATGTCTATGGATTGAGGACAGCACATGTGTGCTGTTGAAGAGAGCAAAACAGCACACAGGAGGTTGACTTGATCAAATTATACTAAGGTCTCCTCTGTATCACAGATTTCCTTCGCTTCTACCTCATTTCCCCCAGGAAGGCAGGGGTTATCAGAGCCTATGTCTCTAGGACGTGAAGAAGGAAAAGAAGTGTGGCTAGGAAGGAAAGAAGAAAACCAACACCAACAGCCAGTGTGTCAGGCCATCCCACTTCCTTAATTCCATGACAGTGAACCGGCATCTTAGTTCAGCCTCATCATGGCCACTTGCAACGCAAGAGGTGTCCCTCAAGTGTTTTCAGGATCCCACTTTTCTGGTCTTCTCAGGTTGGAATGCTACCAGTCACCCCATTCTCTACTGTAGCTCTGGTATGTCTCTCTCCTGGTGTTTCTTTCCCATCAGAATTTAAACACGTTGACATGTTTCCAATGTGTGTGATACACACACACATCCCAGGAGGAAAAGAGAAAACCTGTTATTAATCCCAAGTACCCTTCATACTCTCTCTCCTTCTCTTTAAAATCCAGTTTATTGTTTGGGTTACATATCTTGTCCTTTTTACTTTCTTTTACTATTTACTCCTCACAGCTCTGCACCAATCCTCTCCAGCTGCTCTCACCAAAGTTAACAGTGACCTCCCTCTTGTTGAATCCATTGGCCATGTCTCATTCTTTATGTTTCATGACTACTGGACAGGCAGCATTTGACACAGCTGACCTCTGCCTCTGTGTTGAATTGGGTTTCTCTTGACTCATAAGACACTATAGGCTCTAGGCTTTCTCCTCTCTCTGGCCCCTTCTCAATGTCCTGTGAACCCCTCTCTTCTATCTGATATTTAATGTTGGTTATTATTCAGGATCCTCTCTTCTCTCTAAAAAGTCCTTTCCTTATTCTAAAAGGTGTCCCCATAACATCTTATCTATCATTAATATTACCTTTCGTTGATTGAAACTCTTGATTTGAAGTAATGGGAATCAAACTGAACTTGAGTAAACAAAAAGAAAGATTTTTTTTAGCAAGGGTGCCTCATGGACCCTAAGACCTTCGATGCAGGTGGGTTTCAGGGATGGATCTAACCAGGGACCAACGCACTATAGATAAACCAGAACATCTTTTCTCTTTGTTCTCATCTCTGTGCTTCTCTTCATGCTGGCATTATGCTTTCTCTCTTGCTGTCGACTAGGTTTCTCTGTTGCTTTCTCTATACAATGGAAAATGGCCACTGAAACAGACCAAATTTATATCTTTTATGTTCGGTAAGCAACTTGCCTGAAGCTGGACTTTCCTAATTCCAGTTCCAAATTGCCTGGTTCAGTTTGGGCAATGTACCCACTCCTCATTCAGTTAACTGTGGCTTGGAAGGGAGAAGCCACATTGTACAATCACGGCCCCTTTCTCTATGCCCATGTGGATGGGACAGAGAAGGAGAATCTTTGTGGGATGACATGTAAACCCAGTGAGTATTCCCAGTAAGTCCTATACCTTCAGTTTCCATCTACTAGCAGATGATTGCCAAATTGATTTCTCAAAATGCACCTCCACTTGAATGTCCCCCAGCCATCTCAAACGCAGTACATGCAGCGTTTAACTCATGACCTTTTGGCCTAAAAATCTACATATTGGTTCTCTGCTATTTTTTAAGTCTTCACTGGCTTCCTTCTAGAAGTCCCGTGCTGTGCCTGGTCACTGGTCGTCTGCTGCCATCCATTGTTCAAGACCAGGAGGGCTGGTGAGATGTGTGGCCTCTTCTCTTCACGTAGTCAGGACATCTGCTGATTCAGTCCCACGTCAGCTCTTTCTGGCACTATCGCTCTTCTGAGTCTTAGCCATGTCATGTATTTACTGAAAGACCTACATGTTTCACTGGGCGACTTCAGCTACGGCTTCACCTCACCCCATACACTGTGGCCCACAGCAGGTCTGCTGTCTCTCTCTGTGTTCTTGGCACGTGATCTTGGGCAAGTAACCTAATTTCTTTGAGCCACAATTCCTCTGTTGATAAAATAAGCATATCCCTCTTATCCACAGCAGCAAACCTGTTACAATAATTCCTCCCTCCATTTTTTTAAACCTAAGAGTACTACACATAAAGTTAGATGACATTGCTAAGAAGTTTCACAAATGTATTGTGCTAAGCTCCTTTGGATGTTCTTTTAAAACTGTGACGCTAAACGAATGATTGTGAGATTTTATCATCTAACAGGTACTGAAAACTTTGCTATGAGTTGGATTAACAGAAACCTAAAGCTGAGTGGAGAATAAAGATATGTCTTGACTGAAATCTGCAGGGAGCATCTGAATTGGACACGTACTCTACTTCAAATCCTCTAGGCTTCTCTTTTAGTATGAAACAACACTCTAAGGATTCAGTTGGCATGGTCAACCGCCATACTTGAAGGTCATGGAGACGGTGGGATAGAATGGTTCCCCACTTCAGGGGCGACCATTTTTTATACTCAGGTACCCAGATGAGGAAGCCCTATGCTGCATGGTGGCCTTATAGTTTGTTTTTGTTTATTGGTGAGGGGACAGTAAATGTTTTTGCATGTCCTGTGGTTGACAGAGCTGTTTCTCTGTCTCACTGGTATGAGAGAAGAGACAAAATTAGTGAGAAAGTGAGGCAGCTTCTGGAATCACCATGGTTACAAGAATGCCCTAAAACAACTCTGCCCAAACCTACTCTAGCATCACCTCTGAGCTTTTTAGAAATGCACTCTCGGGCCCAGGAGTGTGAATTTTCACAAATGCTCCAGGCAATTCCTCTGCATGCTTAAGTTTGAGAAGCACTGCCTTGCAAGATCAAGACCTGTCCAACAGTTCACAGAGATTTCCATAAGCCCTGAATCTATGGGAAAAAAATACATAAAGGCTTCCGCTGCTTTCAACATGCTACTTCCATGCTTCTAGTTTCTTGTGCTCCTGGGGCTAACGTTTGCTATTCTAAACTGCTACAGAAGCCAAACAGCTGTTCTCACACCTAGGATAGCTTCTTAATACCCAAGGAAGGCTTTTACACGCTTCAGAAAAGTACATTATCTGCTGTGCTATTAGGTCCAATGTGATGCCTATTAATCAAGTTTGAAGCTAAGACAGTGAAAAGCTTCTTGACATGTGAATGATCTCACTTCACTTCATCACTACCTCCTCTAAGGAAGGAGAGAGACTCTATAAAGAATAGTCTCTGATTGAATCTCTTCCAACTTATTGAGTTTGGGATATTTTTGAGAATAGAATTTTGGCAGCACATTTAACCTTATTGAGCTGTCTGATATTCCCAGGAGGCAATATTCTTGCACAATCAAGAAGTCACCTGGTTTTTGTTGGGTACTGGTTGGGGTTATGCAATGCCTCTTAATATATCGTAATTCTCTCTAATAACAAGCTCCTTTTTTCACGGGACAGAAACAACTATGTCAGGATATATACCCACAATAGGAAAACACATTATCCACATTGAATTTGTCCACATTTCTGCAAAGGATTCTGAAATTTCTGAAATGCATTATTCACATCAGATTCACACACACACATGGTAATGGGAAAGAGAGAAGCATTTATCCACAATAGATCTAAACCTTTACATAAAAACACAGGCAACTGTACAATTTGAAAAAGTACAGCCATTATGCCTGTTGGGGCATCCAGTGCAGAGTCTCACACAGCACAGTCTTTGCAATTAGAGCACCTGGGTTGGAGTTCTAGCTCTACTATTTACTATCCCTGCGTCCTCGGGAAGGTTTTGTAAACTCCCAGTGATCAGTTCCTGCATCTGTAAAAATGAGGTTCATTCTAAACCCTCAGAAGTCAATGTGACGATTAAATCAGTGAAGTCATGGAAAGCCCCCAAAATAGTGCCTATTTGTCAAGCTTACATTACATATTTGCAAGCAGGACAGTCTTATTTATTTTTTGTGACAAGAGAAAACATGGATTTCCTTTTACCCTGTCCATATGGTTTGAGACCGCCCCAGCAGGGGGATATAGCTTAAAAAAGGAGTTCCCTTGGAGACCTTTATGATGGGGGGTGCATAGAGGAGGCAAGTGTAGGGACCGGTGTTAGGCATTGAACCCTGATGTCTTCTGGCCTCTAGGTTTGTTTCTCCTTCTCATTACAAATAATTCTCATTGCTCTGGACAGGATAAGGGGGAACGTTTTTTTCTTTTTGATTGTGTATGATTTTTAAAAATTTACTTTATAACTTGTAATACACTTCAGAGGTAGTTAGTGTTTGACTGACAGAAAATATAATAGGATATCAGATTCAAGCAGTCCCTCAAACGTCGTTCTTTACAGTTATATTCTACACACGTGTAAGAAGAAGAGAATATTCGCAAGTGGAACTTTCTGGAAGAAATCCCATGTAGCATGGATTTTCATCTGCCTGTGAAGTTGAAAGGAATCTTTCTAGCATACCAAATCACAATGTGTTTCTTGAACAATGCAAAGGACTGAAACGTAGGACTATTCACTCATTTTCTTACTACTAAGCACATTTTTCATGTTAAGTCAAAGAAGAAATATGCAGGGTTAAGACAAAGGCAGATCTGAATAATTTATACAAAGGACAAAAACCTAACATATACAGAAAATGATGTTTGACACTGGGATTTCCTCTGAGAAAAGCTCATTTTATTAGATTTCAAGGAAAGTAAGTTTATTCTAAAGAGTAACAGATCTGTGATAACCTTTTAAACAAAAATTCTCCAATGAGGAGTATTTATAGTTAAATTAAGAAATAAAATATTATAAATTGATAATGATGCTGAGACCAAGAACCATCATACAATTTTATACATTTTATGGTTTCTTCCATATCATTTTCAAATCTGAAAATCTTGCAAGACTTTTTTTCCTGAAGACTTTAAAAATCATCCCCAGAATAATAACATGTTTTATGTTGTGTTACCTCATTTAATTCCACATAGTTCAAATAATGATTAACAGACTTTTCCAAATAGAAAATTAAATATGGGCAAATTAAGATATTCACAAGCCATCTCAAAGTATTTATAAAATGTGGCTAATCTTAAAATGAACGAACACTGAAGATTATTACATTGTTATTTCTCCTGTCAGATTTGGCATATTTAGACTATGAACTTTGGTTTAATGATTTTTTTTGGTGAGGGTAAAATCTTTCATCCTTTTCACTAAGAAGATTAGTCACACACCTTTCTTATGCCAGAAGCTGTTCTGAAATACTTTCTCATGAGTTCTGTACTATAAGACTGTGCTTGCCATTGCGCATGGCTGGTTAGAGCTGCATCTCAGGCTACAGAAGGGCTTCTAGTGAGAAATTCACAATGAATTAATGAAATTTCAAGTTTTGCTGCCATACAGTGACATAATAAAATCCTCTGGGATACATATTAAATCAGAGAGTGTCACCATCAAGTGGCTCAGTAGGTTTCATGCTGCTGCACGGTGAATAAGAGTCTCCCAATAAAGCCACACCATGAGCTTCTATATATTGTACAGTAAATCAATAGGATTTTACAGCAGAATTACATGGTAAGCTTCCCTGTGCTTTACTTTAAATCAATGGTGATTCACAATAGGATTCACCTTTTGGCTTCTATGAATCGTATGGTAAATCAAGTGTCTTTATTTATCTTAAAACTGGAGAGTTGCCATCACATTATTCAATAAAGCTATAGGTGGACCATTTCTAATAAGAATGAAGTCCTGTTTCTAAAGACTTGCCTCAAGATAGGTAATGACTTTCTCAAGAATAAAGGTGATAGCTCCTATGATGTCAAATATTGGAGTCACTTGGAGGAAAGAAGCAAAACTTACTGGAAGGGACAAAACAATTTTTGGAACCACAAACTCATGAGGAAACTGCAGGCTACGAGAAGTCTTTCTGTTGGTGGGAGGCAAGATGATGGTGGGAAAAAGGCTTCAGAGAGAATGAGGAAGTGTAGGAGGGAAGAGTATGGGATGGTGGCCAACTATTGATTGAAAAATCCCATCCATCAATTGGTAAAAATTTTATTCGTCCTTGCCAGAGAGAAATAGTTACTTGATTCCATGGTCTCTTTTAATTATAACATTTTTGGGATTAAGGAAAAACAATTTTTAGAGGAAATATTTTACCAACCTAAAAATATTTTCTCAATTCTGGAAACTTCTTGCCTCTTCAGTACAATTTAGTTAATTTTGTATAAACTAAATTCAAGTTGACTGTGTTCAGGTTGGGTTTTAGTCTATTGTAGAGGGAAGGAATTATAAGTATCAAATTTAATCTTAGAGCAATTTCACTCATGAGATAATCAAATAGTGTAGACCTTTTAGAGAACCCAAAGGGTGAGGTTTCCAAGAAGACGCAGAACCAAGCATTTTGGGGATGTGAAAAATATCAATTATTCCTCACCTTTCTTTTAAGGATGAGGAACCTAAGGCCCAGAAAATGTTCTATGACTTGCCTAGGGCTGTTAGTTACTGGCAGAGCCAAAACTATATCAGGATCTGCTAATTTCTAGTCCAGTGCCTTTTCAAAAAATGCTGTACAATGTCAGCTTCCTACTATCTTATATTTAAACAGACTTTTTGTGCTGTCACTGGAACTTGTAAAATATTTTTACCCTTGAATCTGCCCTTTCATTTGCATTTTACCATGTTTTAAAGTCCCATTGGTTTTCCGCCCAGAGGAATTTTGAACTAAATTGCCTTTTGGGTTCTAAATTTGTTTTAAAACTCATTTTGAATTGGCTCATAAAACTGTGAGCTTGTCCTCCTTGAGTTTGAGCCCATCCCCTGATTTAAATGGACTTGGACATAAACTGGAGATCATTTCCAATTTTTCTCTCCTTCCCAATCATCAGTCAGACTCTTGCTGTCCTGTTTTACATTCTCATGACAAAAACCAAGGAAAGCATCTCAACCCTTGAGGTGATTGTAGAGCCCCTTGGACCAGATTCAAACACTTTAAGGGAAAAAAAAGGAGTGGTGGTAGATTTTAGACAAAAGTGTATTCAAACCTGTTCCAGAAGAAATGCCAGCAGATGTCGATGACTCGTAATCCTGCAGTCCTTGATCTCCTCATTAGCTCTTGATTGCCTGACCCTGTGTGCTCACAGCTACATCAGTGTCAGGGGCTGGCTTCCTATTTTCTCTCGGGAATCTGAATGATCCCCCCATCCAACTCACGGCTTTCACCGACAATGCCCTCTGGGAACTGGAGTGGCAGAGAAATGCTACGCAAACACACTGGTTTTGTTTTCGGTACCTTTACCTCTCGCCTTCCGTGATCTTCGAGATCTGATCCTCGCTGTGTCCAGTCTTACACAGGAGCCTGGCACTCCTAACACTTCTGCCTTCCTTTCCTCCTGTCACGGCCCTGAAACACACAAGGGGACAAAGTTTTAAGCAAGAGTTTGCAATGGAGATTACACGAGTAAGCGTGTGTGTGTGTTTCAGAGTTTGTGTGTGGATGTGTGTAAGCAAATTGGAAATAGAAAATCATCCACATTTCTTTAAATGAGTGAAAGGTAATGCTTACATTCAGCTTAAATATCTGTAGGGTAAATGAATGAAATTACCATACTTTTTTTTTCACATTTTGGTTTTGGACACAAATATTTTGACCCAGTGGAAGACAGGCCAAGTAGAAGCTGCAGGCCCAGTTCCCTGTTGGAACTACACTCCAGCTGCAGACAGATGTTCACACGTCACATTCAGGGGGACAGCTCTTCAACTGCAGCCTAGAGAGTGGAAGAAGGAGCAGAGTGAGGTGAACTGGGGAAAAACAACACAGAACCAACTGGCTGATCATCCCACCCCTCAGAGCAGCGGTTCTCAGACTTGGCTGCACCCTGGAGTTACCTACGAGCTTTTATCCCGATGGGACTGATCTGGGGTGGTGCCTGAGCATCAGGATTTTAAAAATCTCCCAAGGTGGTCCTACTGTGCAGCTGAGTTGTTCTTAACCTTGGCCTTAAGGAATTATTGACTCTCAGTTCTGCTTTTGATTTAGCCGGTAGTTCTCAAACCTGCCCGCGAATAAGAATCACCATGGGAGGCTGCTCAAGACACAGATGCCTAGTCTCGTAGCAGCTCAGAATTACTAAACAGAATTACTTGACGGTGGGTCCCCAAAAATCTGCTTTTAAGAAAATACCTCCTCAGTGATATTTTATGCAGCTAGCTAACTGAGGAGAGAAGTATTTATCTGCTCTGACAATTACCAAATAATATCTACTGGCTCACGTGCTTAGCGTTCCACAGAAACTTCTGCTGACAGACAGTACTAGTCACAGCTGAGGAGGGGGAGAGGCGTTCACGGAAAAGAGGAAGTTGTGCTGGAAAATACCTTCCAAGTGGGAAGAAGAATAAGAGGAAATATAGAAAGGGAGGAGAAAATTTTTGTGCACATTTAGTACTATTTATTGATAAGCCTATCTTGACTGAAGTATAAATCAATCAAGTGACTCTCTAATAAGGCAGAAAGAGCTGGATTTACATCCTGGAGCTGCCACTTACTATTGTGTAAACTCCAGACATCTGTGTTCTCAGCTATGAAATGGATATAAGATCACCTTTTTTGTGGGGTTGTTGTGAAATAACATATGTAAGGTGACTAGTACAGTCCCGATGGGGAAGATATTCTGTAAGAGGCAGCTGTTATTTTTATAGTCTACACATAAATTTTTTTCTGAGCAATAATACATGTAGGGAGGACGACAAGGAGAGAAAGATAATTTAGCAGAAGCATACCAAGCCTGGAACAACCGTAAAACTTAAATGCCATCTATTAAGAAAAACAAAAATTTCAAGGTTGTTTTTTATTTCAGTCTTATTATACTGTTTTTAAAAATGTAGGTGGTCTCAAAAATGCAATTTTGTTTTGAAACATTTCCTTTTAAGATCATTAGTCCTTCTATTTAATCATCCAAGAACATTTGCAATTATCCCCAGTATTATAATCATACACAAAATTATTATTTTTCTGTCTTAGATATGCAAAAATAGCCTAAAATATCAATTTTGGTTTCATTATGTCATTTTCTATTCTCTTCCCCCAAATGCTGTAAGTTTCTTATAGGAAAACATAATAAGTGAATAGGACTCTGACATTTATTAAATAGGGTATTTATTTGATATGGTATATCAATTTTAATATATTCAAGCCTCTGAACAATCTATATCTATAGAAAATATAGACTACGTGAATATGAACAACAGGCTGGCTACATTTATTTCTTCATTGGTAAAGCCTATGATTATAAATGGCAAAAAGACTTAAAGTATCTCCTGATCTGGCAATAGAAAATCATCCCATCTACTATCCTCATAGCCTAATTTCAAAGGGAGAGAGAGAGAGAGAGAACGAGGAAGGTATGTTACTATTGCAGAAGTTCCTTCCTTTTTCAGTATGAACCCCACATACAATGCCCCTAAGACCTGCAAGTGAGTCATAGTACAGTTATCCCTTTATAAAAAATATAGTATAGTGACCTATTTCAAAAATATCATTGGTAACTATGACAGGCCCAGAAAAGCACAAAAGAAGAACTGACAGAGACAGAAGTCTGCCTAGGCCCAGTGGTAATAGGGATGTGAGAACCACAACATATATTCTCAAGGTGAGTAACTCCAGCAGGAGAAAGAACGAGAGACGTAAAATTCACACAATAGGTTAAAGTTCTGAGGTGAGAATTTCAAGTTTCAAGAGATACTGCAAAGCAAACATAAGGAATTAATGGTCTCAAAGATAAGGAGAGAAAGGTAGACTTCCAACAGACTTCTATAACGAAGGAAATTTATAGTGTTGCATAACATTATAATGCTGATGGGGAATAGCTTATTAAAAGTAGTATGTATTTGATCAGAACTGTAGGATAATTAGCTTCAATGTGGGGCTTCTTCTCCAGCGACTCACACTATTTTGGAGAGACCACCAGAGTGGGCTGGACCAGAGTAATTGTGCGTCAGCATTTGCTGAGTGCCAGGCATTCCTCTCACCATCCAAATAGCAGGAGTTGGTGGAAGCTTTCCATTATTCACACAAAATAGTTATATCTCTGAGGATTGGACTTATATAATTAACAAAAAGACAGATTCTTCCAGGCTGGAGAATTCAGGTCTTCTCAATGGGTGGGTTCTCCAGAAAATTTTTCAGGCAGAATAATGAATAATTCAAAAGCCTATTAACATTTGAGGTCTGGCAGGGTGGCATACACCAGGTCATTCTTCTTGAGAAGAGGAAGTAATTTAGGTTACCTATGCACAAGTCCTGTCCTATGTTTTCTATTTTAGTTCTTGGATGCCAAAATAAGTATACATCTTCTTACAATGAGTTTCATGTGTTTGTGTGTTGACATCTTATACACACAATACCTTTTTCTCGCTATTTATTTTTTCCACTAATAATATGGATATTTAACTCTTCTTACACCCAGATTCCTCTTTTTGAAACATAGTTCAGATATTGTCACCTCCTTGAACAAAAAACATTAGTGGCTCACAGCTGCCTATAGACCGATATTCATATTCCCTGGCTTTTATCCACAGTCTGCTCTCCCTTTCCAAGACCTCAGAGCCCAGCTAAGCTGAACTAGCCAGAATTCCTATTTTCACTTGTTATTTTTGCATGATTGTGCCTACTTTTGCTCTTGGTGTTTTTTTCACCTAAACTGCCATTTATCCACATCTCTATCTGCCCAAATCGTCTATCCTTCACAAGATAGCTATAACATTCTTCTCCACCCCATTTCTTATTTCCTTCGAGCCACACCCTGAGTTGAAAATACTATTTTTTTTTTAACTCCTGGTTTAGCTTGCACATTAGGAGGAGATTTTATGGACCTCACAAACCCTTCCAGGATCTTATGAGTAATCAATGTGACATCCAGACCCAAAGGAGTGAACATTTTCTCACATCTAATATGGACAATTCCCATGTCAGTGGTATAGTGTCTTTTCTAAAAGACTTATTAATTCAGCTCCCTTATCATAGCAGAAAACCCTGAATCCTTGTTCTGACAAGGTCTGTTATTAAGAGAGTTGGGGGGGATGCAGATGGAGGAAGCTTTTGATATTTCTCTTCAGGTATTTCATCTGGTGCTCTTATTTTTTAACATCTTATTGTCTTAGCTCAAGCAGCTATAACAAAGTGCCATAGACTGGGTGGCTTAAACAACAGACATGCATTTATTTCCCACAGATCTGGAGGCTGAGAAGTCCAAAATCAAGGGGCTAGTAGATTCGGTTCTTGGTGAGAGCTGACTTGCAGATGGCCGCCATCTAATCATGTGTTCACATGACTTTTCCTCGATGCATGCCAGTGAGGAGAGAGAGCACTCTGTCTTCCTCTTCTTATAAGGGCACTAATCCCATCATAAGCATCCCACTCTCATTACCTAATCTAAACCTGATTACCTCCCAAAGGCCCCAATTTCAATATGGTCACATTGGGGGGGTTAGGGCTCCAACATATGAAATTTTGAAGGGACACAATCATTCAGTCCATGACACATGTCTTAACATATTTGCACCCGCTAAGTTTCCAGTACAAGTTCTAGATGCTTTGGAGAATGTCTGAGATCATGGCCTGAAGTATTCTACTTAAGTTGTTATTTATTCTCCTCATGTCCACAATCCAAAGATCAAAGGAAAGTGAGAACCCATCTCATGGAAACTCTGCAGAACAATAGGATAAGGGAAACGGAAATATGTCTAACTACCTGACTCTCCTCTAACAATAGGCTGTAAAATATTTCAGGACAAAACAGAATTCAGAGGGCCTGTCATTTTCCCAGATGACAAAATGTAGGACATTAGAGAAGGTGTTATTTAAGTTAAAAACTTCTGACGAGAAACCACAAAAGTAGCTCACAAAAGTTGGTGAGCGTAAAGCTTAAGAACCCTGTGTGTTTAGCTGGATGACCAGATGGAGTCTATCCCACTCTTTGACTGTTCTCATTTAACAATCTATCAGGCAGTAAGCTCCTTGAGGACTAGTTCCACCTGTTATTCTCCTTTATAATTCCTGCAGCATGATGCTTTGTACCGCCCAGGCACTCAAGAAATAATTACTGAATTAAGAAATGAAAACTGGTGTCGCTGTGTGCTTTGTTGGAAAATGTTTAAGGCTTTGAGTTAAGTTTCAGCTTGGTTATTTGCTAACTGTATGATATGGGTAAGTCATTTAACTTTTCAAGTTCTTTGGCCATCTGTAAAAATAAGTTAGTAATGACGTCTAATTTACAGTTTATTGCAAGGATTAAAGTGTTTTAAAAGTTCTTGTCCTCAGTTTGTACTCATTTATTCCACATACAGCTAATGAATGCCTGCTCTGTCTCAGGCATAGTTTTATGATCTTGGATACATCAGTAAATAGAACAGATAAAAGCTCCTGCTGTCATAGAACTTGTATTATGGTGCAGGAGACAGAACCAATAAAAAAAAATAAAATTAACCAGTCACTCAATCCGCTGACCAGTCAGTTGTAGAGGATGTTGGAAAGCCACAAGTGTTATGGAAAGAAGAAAAGAAGAGTCAGGGAAAGGATGGGAACCGTGGGGGTGGTGGAGCAGGGGCTGTATCACGGTGTTGAAGGCGGTGGTTAGAGGAGGCCTCACTGGGAGAGTGAGATGGAAGCGAAGATTTGAAGGAGGTGAGAGAGTTAGCTAAGTGGGTGCCTGGACAAAGAGGGTTCCAGAGTTGGCCAACATCCTCAGGCAGGAGCCAGCCTGGGGGCTTCTCTGGTGAGGCTGTTGTCAGGGGAGTGGGCAGGGATAGGAGCAGCAGATGAAGTCAGAGAAGTAGGAGGGCGGGGTGGCAGAACATTCCGGGCCTTGTAGGTCCCTGTAAATATTTCTGCTTTTCCTCTGAGTCAGACTGGGTGCCAATGCAGAGTCTGAGCAAAGATGACATGGTCTGACTTCCATTTTATTTGCATTTAGTGCATAGAACAGAGTGGACACCCAATGCACCTCTGATGATGCTTACAAATTGAAATTCATATTTTTAAATGATTATTTATGATTTCTTTTAATCAGAATAAAATTTTGGTTGCATTCTAGTGTGCCAAAATGCTCAACAAAATGAAACAATAAACAAGGGAATTTCTGTCAGCTTATTGCCGACCTTCTAGGTTGACTATTATTCATGAAATATTAGGATTTGTATTTTCCAGAGTTAGTTCTTAGAAAGTAAACAAACTCTGGGTTTTATAAAAGTCAGTATACAATTTCCTATCTTCTCTTCTTAAGTGCTCTGGAAATGTATGACAAATTTTTGGAGAATTTAAAGCACCGTATTTTTATTAAAAATAATACTCTTTTCTATGAGGAGGCATTTTTCTGACCATATCTAGTAGAAATGACAAGACAGACTTCTATTCTTTAGTCGCTGAAGTGATTTCATGGCGTTTATTGTGCCCGTCGGGGTTCCACTGCGCTGCTGGTTCCTTTACCTCAAACCACTAACCCAGGCCTCTCCGTTACCCATGCTGCTCGGCACGGTCAGAAAAAAACCATCAGCTTCAGCATTAGAACCTTCCCAGAGCTTTTAATTTTCTTCTCTCCTCTCTCCCAGCAACTTTCTCACTTCTAATCAGAAGAAACAATTTGAGTCGTTCTTTTCTTATTTTCAGAGGGTCCTGAGGGTACACTCATGACAGCTATACCAGCTACAATTTAATTAAATGACATTCTTTGCTGAATAAATTACTGACATCCATTTAGTCTTCAAGTTGTCTTTAAAAACTCAAAAGGAAAAAGCCCTTTACAAATTTAGCAAATGCTCACAAAAGAAAGGTTTGAATACCTTTATCTTTAAAATCATTTAATGCACTTTATTGACACATCTTAGGTCCATCAAATGACAAAATTCTCTAAAACTTATTTTATGCTGTTTAAAAATATTGACAGTGCATTTGATTCAGTGAGAAGAACATTAGATTTTACTCAGTTGTCAATATAGTTACAATCTTGTTTATATCTCTATAATTAGTTTCAAAGAAATAAGTACTAGTAAGTTATTTGGTAATATTAATACTACACTATGGTGGACAGAACAATGGTCCTCCAAAAATCCTCACATCCTACTCCCTGGAACGTAGGAACATGTTCCCTTACATCCCAAAAGGGACTTTGCAAGTGTGATTAAGTTGTGGATCTGCAGCTGGTAAGATTATCCAGTGGACCAAATATAATTACAAGGGTCCTTATAAGAGGGAGGCAAGAGGATCAAAGTTAGAAAAGGTGATGTGATAAGAGCAGAGGTTGGAGTGATGTGACCACAAGCCGAGGAAGGGTGGCAGCCTCCAGAAGCCGTAAGAGGCAAGAAACCGATGCTCCACCAAGACCATCCAGAAGGAGCCAGCCCTGTGGACACCTTGACCGTAGCCCAGTGAGACTGTTTTTGGACTTGATCTCCAGACCTGTAAGATAATAAATTTGTGTTGTTTTAAACTACCAAATTTGTGGTAATTAGTCACAGCAGCACTGGGAAACAATTAATGCATAGCCATATAATTAAAACAAATCTACATTTAAGAAAGTTAATAACACTGATATATGTGTTCAGTATATTTGATAGTACAGAAAAAGAGAGTAGGAAATATCATTAGGGCTCGGTTTAATTTGTTGAATATAAGAGGAGATATTTATCCTTTTGGAGAGAGATTTATATATTTTGAAGAAACCCAAGGGAAGAAAACACCAGTGGGAGCCTTATAGACACCATGACATCTTTCTGGAAGAGAAATTGAGTGGGTCTAGGGGGTGGGGAGGAGTTCTCAAGTCGCAAGATGTGATGGTATCTTACCATACTTTGCATAGAATATAAATTTGAAGTTGATGTATTTTGAATTTTTAAAACTTTTCAATAATAATTTTTTTCTCAATATAGAAAAAGTATAAAATATAGATGAGTGTATGAAAATAAGTAGTTTCATAATAAGAAATCATATTAACACTTGCTAATAACAGTGGCATTTTTTTTCTGATATTATTTCAGGTATTTTTAAAATATATCTGATGCTACAGCTTATATTTTAATCTTACTTTTTTCCACATAACATTATATCATGAATATATTTTGCATGTCATTGAGAACTCATAAGTATTCTGCTATAATGGAGAAGTCAAATTCTTCATTGTTTTCTTAACTAAGAGTCACATTTAATTAGTTGTTTTTACAAGAGGAAAACCTTTAGATACATTTTTATTTCTAAGATCTGAAAAATCGTTGCCTACTGGTTAAGTTAAGCATGACTAGATCAGTCTGGTCATATCAATTATCACTAAGTCAGTAAATAAAATTAATTTTAAAGTTTACAACTTTCAGCCAACAAACACAATTTTCTCTAACAAAGAGTTTAACAACTAGCATTTTCTTTAGCATTCATAATGTTAATGAAAAATGCCAAGAGTTCATGAAAACATTAACAAATGGTCAATATTAGAATGAGATATTTTGAACCTTTAAATAAACAGATTTAGAAGGGATGGAGAATAACAATAGTTTATTTTAGATTTTGTTGCATATGTGAGGTGAACATTTTCTAACTCTTTCTTATCCACTTTAATAAAAACAAATGCATAATACTTTGCTTTATATTCTCAAAAGTCCTCATGTCAGCAATTTCTCATTCTCTCAAGCTTTCTGTGACAAGAATAAACTTTAATTTTGATAAAGACTGAATTAAAGACTTTGGGAGCATATAAATAATATATATCCATTCTTTTTAATAGATTTGCCATGATTCACTCAGCTCTTTCTCTATTTTGGACATTTAGATTGATTCCTATTCTTTACTCCTATAAATAATGCTGCAGTGGCTTCTTTGTGAATGGAATTTCATTTATATTTGTAGTTTTTTCTTTAGAAGAGATTACTAAATCATAGGTTATGTACATTTAAAAAAATGATACATAATGCATTTAAAAAATGATACATAGTGCTTCTTTGCTTTATAGAAAAGTTGTAACATTTGAATCTCTCATCAGCAGAGGGTAGGAATGTTCATATTTCATTACACCACTGAAAAAATTGAATATTATTTTAAAACACTTTGTTAATTTGATAGGCAAAGAATGGTAACTCGTTGTTGATTAATAGCATTATTTCTTTGATTATTGTTGAGAATCAATTATTTTAATAGTTTATTTGAACTTCTTTTGTGACTTTGTTGTTCATTACTAGGGATAGGGGAGATTAATATTTTTTGTTATTTTTTATCTCTTTATATAATAGGGAAACTAAGTACTTATCTATCATCTTTATTGCAAATGTTTTCCCAGTCTCTCATTTGTCTTTTATTTCTATTTATGTGGTTTTGCTGTGTTGAAATTCAAATTTTATGTAGTTCAATCCATCAATCTTTTCTGTTGTAATTTCTTTCATTACTTTTAATCTTAGAAGGCTCCTCCTTCAAGATATTAGATAAATATTCATTTATATTTTCTTGTAGTTTGAAAATTTGTATTTTAAATTATTGGTTTTATTGATTTACTTTATGCTAGTTTGAGTCCACTTAGTATGTGTTTGGAAGTGTTGGGAGACAATCCTCCATGAAGCTTTCATGATTCTGCACGAGCTGCACGAACGCTAACTTCCTTGGTTTCACACCCTCTGTTCAAGGATGTTCGTATAGCAGACAGCCTTGGAAGATGGACATGGTGTCTCCCTTCAGAGTAAAGGGCAGGCATGCCTACTGAACATTATAAAATATGACAGTTTCCTAAACTCAGAGTTTCTCTCCTGTAGTGCAAACCACTGTGTGTGCAAGCATCAATATGGGCTCATTTGCATTCCCTCTGTGGGACTCGGGGGCAAGGAAAACCGGTGCAATGATGCTTAGCCTCAGAAAGCTTGATGGGCTGGGAGTGATAAAGTTCTTTTCCTCTAACATTGATTGCATCTATGAAATTGTTGGCTTCTAAATAGGCGATCATTTCAAACACTTTGCTCTTCTTGATAAGTATACTAGTCAATTTTAAGTAATGGCAGATGAAATACTTGCTCATTAAGTAGGTCTATATCATTTTATTGTATTCTCTAGATATATGTTAAAATATCCAAGGCATGGTTTGTATTTTTAAGCCTATAATAGTGTGAATGTTCTATTAAAAGAATTAAGAGAATATTCTTCAATAACTGGGCCTTTAAAATAAGTTATATTTTGAGATCTATTTGATTGCCTTTATAAAGAATTTATTAGTAAAAATCTATGTTCCACAGCTTTGAGATACACTCCCACTTAAAACCTCATAGCTAAGAAATAGGTCATACTTAATCAGGGTAGCTAAACTAACATTCTTTGGGTAATGAACCAAAGCATAAACAATTCATTTAGGAGATCACGGACTAGATATTTGTAGAATATGTAGTTACCAAACATTTAGAATCCTACAAATTAATATGGCACATTAGAGTTTTTCATATATATATATATATATATAAAATCAAACTAGTCTATATATATGTATATATACAGAATCAATATCAAAGGACAGTGACTGACAGAAATTATGATGCTGTGATATAAAAGCAACTGAAAATTTCAGCTGATCATTTTAATGTTTAATGTAAACAAAGTATTTTTCAATATTAAAAAAGGTGAAAAACACCTATTTTTTTATTTTCTTTAGAAACAGCTGAGCATTCTCAGTTTTTTTTTAGTAAAAAAAATAGTGCAAAAATAATAGAAAACGTAATTTTAACTGTCAGCTTCTGCTGCAATAACAGAATCCCAATATTCCCACGGTTTACA
Organism: Tapirus indicus; assembly: GCA_031878705.1. Taxonomy (NCBI): domain Eukaryota; kingdom Metazoa; phylum Chordata; class Mammalia; order Perissodactyla; family Tapiridae; genus Tapirus; species Tapirus indicus. The sequence continues at coordinate 54,232,263 of CM062931.1, read as the reverse complement.
ATAACAATAATTTTTTCTGTTGTTCACATTACATGAGGATTTAGAGTTTGGCTGTGGGTTGTACTGAGCTGGATTAAGCTCTAGGCTGTAGGTCAGATTCAAGTATTCATTTTGGAACTGGGATGGCCCCATCTTAGACCCTCACTTCCACCCTTCACAAATTATTTGAATACTTCAATTATGCTTCTCAATTTTTTTGTAATGCATTAAAATCAATATCTAGATGGTTTTTAAATGTAGTCTTTGAAAATTGTTTTATGTAAAATAAATGTTATGGAATCACACACACACACCCAAAAAGAAAGAAAGATGGAAAGAGCAGCTTCTATCTGGGACAAGTCTTTCTCCTGTCGGTCGGCACAGGAGCAAGAAAGACCAAGATAAACAATGCAATTGTATTTGAAGCTTCTTATTATGTCCACTCACATCTCAGTGGCCAAAGCCTGTCATGTGACAAGCCCCAAATCTGTGGGCCAGGAAAGTAAACTCCGTATGGCTAAATTGGCAAGAGAACAAATAATTGTGAGCAAATAATATCATTACCACAGCAAAGTGTTCGTGGTATGTGGAATAAAGATGCAACTATTATTACTATTAACTAAAAATTGTGTAACAACTGATTGGACTAACAGTTCACTGCAGTTGAGCATCAAAATGCCGCTGTCCTCCCCATTCCTCACCTGTATTACTATATTTCTGTTGTATTAACATGACTCTGTTGCTTCCTTTCTGAAATCTCACCTACAATATAAGGTCTCAGTTGAGAAAGCAATTAGGTTTTGTGTTGCTTTAAACTATGGATTATTTAATGCAGATAAGAACCATATTTATATTGGACACTAAGTTATATTACGATTTTCAAACCTCTTTCAAAAACATGTGTAAGGCATTTGTAAAAATCAATCAGTCTCGCTGGAGAGTAGGGTTTGGTGAATCATTAGATAATTAAGTTGGAGAAATGGGTCCAGACTGTGTAAGTTTTTCACTGTCAATTTATATAGCTTATTTACAAGTAATTACAACAAAAAAATCCCATTCCATCCTCATCCTGATGGTTTACTACCTTTTCATTCAGGAAGGGACATAAAAGTTGACCTAACCATATGCCTACTCTGTTATTATTCTATCCAAATCTTATTCCTTCCTCAAAGTCCTGTTAAAACTTTACTTACATGATGGAAGCTGCCTCCAGGCCACAACAATCTCCTCATTGCACTGGAGTCCAAGGCTTTAAACTTCTTAGTCCAAGGTTTGGTCAGTAAATGGATGAAAGAAGAAAAGTTTGAAACCAAGAGAAACTATGAAATCATGTGTCTGTAGCTATGCTTGACCCACTATCCCTTGCTTTGAGCACAATAAAGAAAAAAAGATTTTTCCATCCAAATTCTTTGTTGTTTTTGGTGCCAATATTTTAGCAGTCCCGCCAAAATATTAGATGAAATCATTGTGAAATTTATTTAGAAATATATATGTATTTAAAAATATAATTTCTTTAGAAATAAAAATATAGATTTATTTAGAAATATATATTTTAGACATATATATGAAACATATATACCTTATATATTTATATACCATATATATACACATACCATATATGAATGTACACATGTATGTATGTACATGTATATATGTGCACACAGGTAATATTATATATTAACTTCATTTTGGATGGTAAAAGGGAGTAACAGAATACATATAAAAATAAGATGTTGGGTCTGATAAAGTTGGGGACTACTGTACTATAAGAGTGTATGTAGGGCATAAATTTAGAAACATGGTTCTGGCTTCAGCATCAAGGATGGATTGCAAGATACTGAGACTTGAGACAGAATAAAAGTGACGAGGGCCTGAACTAGGTAACTTTTATCTGTCTTGTAGATTGGGAATCTTGAAAAGTTTTATTTGAACAAAGAGTGCCACTGCTAAGAAGCAGCCTGAAAATCAGTATTTAAAAAATTATTAAAGAAAAGCTTGCAAGAAAACTTAGAAATATACAAAAATGAAAAAAGTTACCCACAATTCCTCACACTAGTGACATTTACAGTAAATATTTTTGTTGAATTTCTTTTCTGTAAACTTTCTGAGCATTTAAAAATATCTTCAGAAATGATTTTTGAAATAAGACAAATACCTCCATATAGCAAAAAAAAAAAAAAAAAAATCAAATAAAGCAGAAATTTCTGATATGAAAAATAATGTCTTCCCATCTCCAGTTCTAATTCCTAGATATAATTACTTTTTATTGTTTTTGTCGTCTCCTTGTGGATGGGATGGCACAGAACATTTGGAATTCCAAGTCATAGGCGATCTCTTGGTCTGTTCTCCATATAACTTGTGTAAGTGTGTGGAGGGGTGTGTGTATGTAGGTAAAATTGACAGGCAATAAATTGCACAGTTTTAAAGTGTAGAGTTGGTAAATTTTTATGTATGTATATACTCATGAAACCATCACCACAATCAAGATAATGGACAATTTCATCACCCAAGAAGTTTTCTTTTTTCACCCATGTATTCTTTCTCTCCTCCTTTCTGCTTCCTCTCCCCAGACAACAATTAACCTACTTTCTGTCACTATGGATTAGTTTCCTCTTTCTAGAATTTTATACAAATGAAATCGTACAGCATGTATTCTTTTATTTGGCTTCTTTTACTTAGCATAATTATTTTGAGATTCAAAAGATTGTTTCATATACTAATAGTTCATTCCTTGCTATTGCGGGGTAGTGTTTCACAGAGTGGATATCCTACAATTGGTTTATTCATTCACTTGTTGATGGACTTTTAGGTTGTTTTAAGATTTAGCTATTACTTATAAAGCAGCTATGAATATTTTTGTATGATTCTTTGTATGGCCATATGCTGCTTTAATTTCTCTTGGATAAATATCTAGGAGCAAAATGGTTGGATCATACAATAAATGCATATATGCATACAGATGCACAGAAAAATATGTAGAAGGAACGCACCAGATGGTTAGAAGGTATAGTTGGCAAAGGGGTGTATGATGGAAGGAAAGAAGGGGATTTGAACTATGTTTACCATTTGTTTTTGTCTATATTGTTTGGAGTTTTAAAGATAATATGTTCATGTATTTCTTGTGCAAAAACTCCCCAATAGTATTGAATTCTTTTAGGAAAAATAATTTTGTTATGAAAGTCTAACATTCCTGGCCTCCACCTTCTTTCCCTGTAGTGACTCAGCTTTTTATATTATTATTAGGCGGAATTTTTATTAAGTTGAGATTTCTGGAGAACACATTCACAACGTCAGAGCAGAGTGAGCTGTCAGATTCTGCATACGCATTTGTCTGTACGTACATCAATATATATGTGGTAATTGAAATTCAACTATTTTTTATTTTTTAAACAAAATTTAGTGAAATCAGTCTGTCTGCGATGATACCACCTTAGAGCATATGCCTGCTGTTTAAACAAATAAGAATAATCTATGTATATTATCTTTAAATTGTGCTCATCTCATTAAATTACACTGTTTTATGCAACACCAATAAAATGTCAGACATGACTAAAACAAGACATGACAGATAGAGGAAATAGTCTACTTTCAAACTGCACACCTGTTTTAATTGGAGAAGGGAAGACCTCTTCAATCTTTTAAAGAAAATGTCTGGATAGAGATTCAAGACATATGTATTATAGTCATGAAGTATAAATTCTCAGAAAGCCACAGCTCATTCTGAGCACCAAAACCTTCTAAATGTAAGTAAATGTAAATGTAATATATTTCTAGAGCAACTTCCCAGAGGTGCTGGGGCACGAGTCTGGGGGCTCAACTGCTAGTTATCTCACTTAGTATATGGTCATTTATTTAAACTTTCTAATATCCACTTTTATTGTTTAAAAGAGAGATAAATAATAAATTCTCATAGATCATGAGAGGTAAATGCATGAAATATATAAAATACCTAACATCACAAGTAATGCAACACATATTTGGGATTGCCAGCTTCCAATAGCCTAAAGTTAGCCTAAGTGTTTCTGGATTCCTAAAATATTCCAGGGATGACCTAAATACTCCAAGTCACCACTACAAAAGTGGTGAAAAATGGCTGTGAAAGTGGCACTTCTGGCCCCGCGTGTTTCTGTATATATTTGGTGACTTCCAAAATGAGCTTTTGGAATGAGAGATGCATGGTGCAATAGCTAAGTACACAGGCTTAGCAAAGGGAATCCCACAGTCCTTTCCAGACTGACAGGAGGCAGTGTGGAGTGGAGCATATTGGACATCCAGTAAATCCCCAAGAGACCCAACTAAATGAAAGTCATTGTTTAAATAAATATTGAGTGTAAAAGGGTCGAAATATAAAGCTCCAAAAAATGCCCAGATAAGAGTGGCACAATATTAGAATATTGATATTATACACTAAAGTGGATGTGACATCTGGTAAAGACTAGAAAAGAGAGATCCAAGTTGAATCTGAACAGAAAATTCAGTTTTCTCATTAGATTCTCCAGGAGGAGACGCTGCACATTTAAATCACAACTTCACAGGAGATATTATGGGATCTCTCAGGACATGGTGGCCATCGTCTCCGGTCTGGGCCATCGTCCTGACAAAACCCTCATCAACATCACACCAGCTGAGTTGGTGTCATGGTTGGCAAAGACTGGTCAAGTTTTTGCATGAATGGGCTGACACTTGGGGTCCCAAAATGTTCTGAGATGTGGGACTCACTGCTGCAGGACGGGGAATTTACCATGGATCTTCCTACCAGGAGCACGGGCAGAGTCTCCTCCTTCACCATCGTCATCACCGTGACTGCCAAGACGCAAGTCCTGCTGATGGGCAAAGCTGTCCACGGTCGTATGATAACAAGGAAGGTTGTGAAATGGCTTCCCACCTGTGGCGTTCCCACCACTGACCTCGTCTGTCCCTTCCCCCCACCACTCCCCACTGCTTTGCACCCCTCTCCTTCCCATACACACACATAAACCATTTTTATACTGGGGGCTGTTATCCCACACACCCTTTATTGCTGCCAAAACCACATAGGTTGGGGGCTGGGCCTGGATAGACAGACACCTTCCTCTACCCACATCCCATCCTGTGTGTGGTTGGAAAACCTTTTTTTTTCTGAATAAAAAAGATTCTACTAAAAAAAAAGATAAGGGTATACATAGACTACAGTAATAAAATATAAGTATGCATTTATTATTTCCTAGCAAAGTATCTTATTGTCTTTTTCACATATTGACCAAGAAGATCTTGTTGGATATCAGATCTGTGGCATTTGGGTCCTAGCGATGGGAATGATGACTGTGAGTCCCACAGTATAAAAAATTATTAGCAGAACCACTCAAAGTGTTCTTTTCCAACTGTACTTATAATTGTGTGGGTTTGCTTCATATTCATACCTCAAAAAATCAATCTTATTGTAATTCTGATTTACTATCATTTTTAAATACAATATTTTTAATAAAACATAGATATGAGGCAAAAAAAAAAAAAAAAAAAAAAGAACACAGGCTCAGGAGACTGATAACCTAGGTCCTAACCTGTCCTGTGTGAACTGGGTCCAATAGTCACCCTCTGTGGCTAGTTTCCTCACATAGTTCCCATACCTGAGGGTTGTGAAGATTCAGAAAGTTACTGTGTGTGTTTGATGCTTAGAACAGTGCCAAGTCTATAGCAACAGCAATTAGATGGTTGCTGTTATTTGTATTATTTTTACTAAAGGCTGAACCATGCCTCGCTCATGAAGGAGAGAAAGCACCCTCTCCTGCCTCCGCCATGTAACCCTGTGAGCATGACTCTACATCCTGATCCTCAAATGGATGCATAGAGCATTTTGTGTGACAGCCCATCTCTAAGTAGCTTCATTCATCTCCTCTGACCCGAGGAATTAGGTATGAATTAGCTGTCAGTTCTTCCCTTTCAATAGTGCTGAGGGCCAGCCCCAGCCGCCTGTATCTCTCTGCCCCAGCACTTCCACTCAAGCACTTCTGTAAGCGTAGACAGCAGAAAGCCTGAAGTTCCCAGCCCCTTAAGGTGTAGGAACAAGGGGATGCAGTTTCATGACAACCACGAAATGTGGGTTCAACCACGACACCTTAAGCACTGGGAAAAGTGTTAATTCATGACAACCTTCCAGACTTCCTGCTAGGACATCTCCTGACTCTAGGGAGAAAAGTTTCCAGATATTGGGACCATAATTATACTAAAAATGATTATTGTCTATCTGAAATTCAAATTTAGTGGAGTGTCCTTTTATTCGCCACATCTGCCAGCCCTATAGAGAGAGTAAGGTATGCAGTTTAAATGGATCACACAACCAGAGATGTTAAACTGAATATAAAAGTGCCTTGTGAAATGGACCTTCAACACCTGCATTGTCCCCAGATGAATGGTGTTGGCTGCTTCCGTATTGGCCTTTGGAAGAAGCGTTTAAAGTGAGCTTGAGAGATTCTCAAAGTTAGCAGATTCATTCCTCGGAGGCTCTTACTGATATCTGAAGCAGAAGAGAAGAAAAATCCTTCTAACAGAATCTGCCATTCACCAAAATTTGTCCTACAAATGCTCCCAGCAGAGGCAAAATCTCTGTCCACTGACTCCTTCCTCTGTCCCCTTCAACCCACCAACATCATACCTCCTCTTATTCCTTCGTGTGCCCTTTTAACACGAGCTTGAATTCCATTCACAATCTTTTGCCTTATTAATAGTGATACCGAGTGTCTACTTAAGGAAAAAGTCAAATGAGAAAATAAATAACCTTGAAACAATTTTCCAGGCGAAAAAATAGTTCCACATATCACATGACAAAATAAGTGTCTGACATCCATCCCCGTCATCTTGAAGATTTGTAAGTTCCTCATTTTTGATGCTTTCAGGTCTTGGCACTGCTTCCATCTTCTTGGAACATTCTGAGTCTTCCTTGACTCCAAGTAGTTCATTGACACTTGTCCTTCTATTCTCAGCTTGTGTGAAGCTTCCTCTAAGTCCTTCTGGAATCCCCAATCCAAGCTGGGTGTCCTGACTATGTGTTCCCTTAGCTTCTGTTCTTCGCATCTTGGCCCTCATCACTCTATACTGTAATTATCTGTTCACAAGCCATCATCCATCGCCCAACTCCAAGTTCTACGTGGACAGGGATCTTGTGTACAGTACAGTGCCTAGCACACAGCTGTTGCTGAATAAACATTGATCAGTAAAGATGTGAATTTATAACAGTCCCCTATGGTCCTAGCTACTATTTTAAAATGAATAGGTTATTCCTTCTTAACACAAATATTACTAAATAATAATTTCCAATGTGGATGAAAAAGACAGTTCCCCCTATTCCGATTTCACAGGAAGAAAATAATTAAACCTTTTTCTGCAGAACAGGAGGTGAGGAACTTTTGGAGTGAACTAATTTCTTATTGTCAAATACTGAAAGATTTCTTTAGAGACGTAGTTCTTTTAAGCTAAGGGAAGCTACTTAGAGTTTCATCAGGTGAGGCCTGAGTCCTCAAAAACATTTCAGAATACGGTTGGCTCCAGCAAGGAGAGAATACCTTCAGAGGTCAATGATATTCACTCCTTAGCTCCTGGGGAAAGAAACCTATTCAAGTTTCACAAGCATTTTTTTAAAGCAGTATTCTTTTTGTCTATTAGTTGGCATAGACCAAAGGGCTGCAATAAATACGCTGCAAAATGTATTATGTTATGGTACCATACAAGTTAATTTCTTGCTCATGTAACAGTTCAGATTGGGCCTTCAACTGAGCGAGGTGGCTCTCCTCCATGTGGTCATTCAGAGATCTAGGCTCTTTTCACCTTGAAGTTCCGCCACCCCCCAGAGCATGTTATTTTTGTCCAGCTGGATTGGTAAAGGGAGCTAGCGGGAAGGGAGAAGAAAGTGTCAGGAAGCACTTCTGCTCTCCTAAAAGTCCTGGCCCAGAAGGCACACACATCATTTCTGCTCACATTCCACTGGACAAAAGTTAAGTCACAAGTTGAACTGTAAGAGAGATTGGCTAATACGTGTGCTTGCTACAATCCCATAACTCTGGAAGCAGGTGAGATGAATTCCGGTGGAGAGTTCATGATCTCTGTCCCGTCACCTGAGGTCTCTGGCAATACCAGTTACCACAGCCTGCACCTTCAGGGAACTACTATATAGGACAGTTTCACCATTTCCTCTCTATTATTCTCAGACATCACACAAAAGGTAGACTCCTTATATTTCCTTGATTCCTAGCATGACTCTGTCTCAGAATCCCGGTACTTTCCCTACCACGAGCCATCTTCTTACTTTTGTTTTCTCTTCCAACAATTCCCATTGTGCTTGGCACAGTAATCAAAACACAGTCGTTGAAAAATGAATAATAGAGTGAATATGTTCCATGTGGTCCCACTTCCATTATAAACACATATCCTTTCATCTGTCACATATTTACTTTAACTCGAACATGGCATTCTCTTGAAGAGACTAATTCCTTATGGTTCCTTTGAATGCGAACTACGAATTCTCCACTTTCCACGTTGGACAGTACCGGGAGGTGTTCTGCTTATTTATCTGTTGCCACTTTGCCTTAGTGAAAATATGGCAGGAGATGTGCTCTGGCCCCAGCAAATCTCACACCATCTGTGTGTATCACCATGACCCATCACTGCCATCACTTGAATGCCAGCATACCCACATTCATTGAGGAATTTAGCACCTAGTAGTATTCCTTTTCTATTGCTAACTCATGTTTTTTTTCTTTACACGTTGTCAATGCAAAATAATGTTATATATATATATTATACATTAAATTATTATGGTAAGAGGCTCCACTAGCCTGATGGCAAAAAACCAGTTTCCTGTCATGCTGCCCCACCATCTATTTTCGTGAGTTTCCTAGAAGGCTTTCTCGTTTCTATCCTGTAAAGAGTCTCTCATAATTCATCATTCTGGCTTCTCTGTCATCCTACCAGGACGCTCACTCTGCTCCTATTACCCCTTGAGAGACAGCCACTCCCGTGGGCACCGCTGTCCTCTGCTATGGATAGCTGTTGACACATCTCAGGGAGTGCCTGGTGCTCTGCCCATGACAAATTAGGCCCAAGCACGGGTCAGTTCTTTCCCCCGAGTTTATCACAGCACAGCAATGACGACTAACCTGCAACTTTTAAATAAGACTTTACTTAAGATTTAAAAATAATGAAATGGAAGGACACACAGAGAAAAGGTACAAGATACTTACCCATTCTCAGAGTCTTGTAAGAGATGGACCACCTGCTTAGCTCCTGACATTTATTCATGTGCTGTAACTTCACTGAATTACCTTTGCATTCTGCTGAAAATAAATTGATCACATATGTGCAGATCTATTTCTGGACTCTCTATTCTGTATCATTGATCCGTTTGTCTATTTTTAACACTAGCACTAAACTGTCTTGATTACTATAGCTTGAAAATAAATCTGAAAATCAGGTTGCAAAAGCCCTCTCTCCTGGTGATGAATTCTTTATGCTTTCATATGCCTGGAAAAACCTTCAACTCATCTTTGTATATAATTCTAGGTTTGAGTTTTTTCTTTTATTATGTTAAAGATCTGGCTCCATTGTCTTCGGCTTGTCTGGTTTTCCATGACAAGTCTGCTTATCTGTGCTTTCACCACACAGTGTTTCTTTCTCTGGCTGCTTTTAAGAAATTCTATTTCCACTGATTTTAAGCAATTTTATTATTATGTACCTTGGTGTAGTTTTATTCATGTTTCTTGTGCTTGGGGTTCAGTGAGATTCTTGGATCTGTGGGATTACAATTTTCATAAATTTGAAAAAATATTGGCCATTATTTCCTCATTATGTTTTCTCTCCTCATACCTTCAGCAACTCCAATTGTGTGTATACTAAGCCGCTAGAAATTGTGTCACAGTTCACTGACGCTCTGTCCTTTTTTTTTGTCTTTTTTCTGTGTTTCACTTTGGATAGTTTCTATTGCTATGTTTTCAAGTTCACTGACTTTTTCTTTGGTTGTGTCTAATCAGCTTTTAAGCATGTGAGTACATTTTTCACATAAGACATCGTAGTTTTCATATCTAGACATTCAACTTGGGTCCTTTAAAAAAATTCTGTGGTTCTTCTTCACCTGCTCAATCTTACCATTAGCTTCTCGACATATAAAATATACTTATAACAACTATCTTAATGTTGTTGTCTATTATTTCTATCATCTATGTCAGTACGGGGTCAGTTTCAGTTGATGTGTTTGTCTCCTCATTTTTGGGTTGCATTTTCCAGCTTTTTTGCACCTCTGATAAATTTTGATTGGATGCCTGGCATTGTAAAATTTACCTTTTTGATTACTGAATCTTGTATTTCTAAAAATATTCTTGATATTTGTTCTCCCATCCAATTAAGTTAGTTGGAAAGAGACTGATCTTTTGGGTGTTGTTTTTGAAGCTTGACAGGTGGGACCAGAGCATGGTTTAGAGCTAACGTTTCCTCACCACTGAGGCAAAGCCCTTTAGAATATTCTATCCACTGACTCATAATTCATGAGATTTTTATTATGGTCATTGGGAAGAGGGACTATTCTGTGCCCTGTGTCAGTCTGGGTATTGATTTCTCTACTCCTTTAGCATGGTTCTCTCCCTGGCTGTGGGTTCTTTCCTTTTATCCATTTCTGTTCCAGACTCAGCTGAAGACTAGAGGGGGATCCTCTTTATATCTCTGGAACTCTTTCTTTGGAGCTCTTTCCTCTGTATTACTGTCCCTTGAAACACTACCTGCCTTAACCTCCCCATATTCCCAGCTCAATCTCAACTTCAAGGGACCACTAGCCTCCATCTGCATCCCCCCTCACTATGCTGCAGCTTGCAATTCTCTCCAGGCAGTAACTTGGGGCAATCATAGGCTCATATCATTTCCCCTCTCTTTCTTAGGGGTCTCTGTCCTTTGTTACCTGATATCCAAATCACTGTTTTATATATTTTGTTCAATTTTTCAATTGTTTAAAGGCAGAGAATAAATCCAGTCCCTGTTACTTCTTCTTGGCTGAAAGTAGAAATCTAATCATCTTTCTTAACTTAGGAAATTCTTCTTCCTAAAATGACTTATGGAGGTTAACTAGAGCCTGCTTATTCATTTTGGGGAAAATCTCACCCCTAGTCATAATGTGGTGGCCTTGCTTTTCAAATCTCAGATCTAATAACTTGATAGAATTCTCTCTTTTTCTATCTAATATTAATTATTCCAAACCTTTCCATTCTAAACTCTTTACCAATTTCTCTCTCCCTGTCCCAGCAAATGACCTTGCCTTCTTAAACTGAAACTGAATTCACTCAGCTTCCCGGTACGCTACAAAGTGACCTGCCATTTCACTTCTCTTCTCTTCTTTCTCTTCTGTGTGAGAGGAGTAGATGTCTCTTATATCTGAGGTGAATTCCTTCATATGACTGTGGATCCTGCCCTCTTCCACCTCTGCATGAATTTTGCTCCATCAGTTATTAGCAACCTTCCAGATGCACATTTTTCTTGAAATTATTCTTAGAATGAATTATAAGCTGTCGAGAGGACTGGTTGCCACAAATGTAAGTTTGTACTATTTGTACTATTTTGAGTTGTGTCAAAATGATCCAGGACAGAATAAATTAGCAACAAACATCAAATGGACGTTTTTGTTTCTGGCTTTCTGTCATTTCTGTTATTATTCCATGCAAATATACTCTAAGTTATTCAGAGGAAAACCAATTTCAAGGGATCTGTGGCAGAAATTGAACCAGAAATAATAATAGCTGCCACTTGTTGAGTAGTTGCTTGGACCAGATCCTGTGTTAGATGATTCACATACATTCCCTCCGGGAATTCTCAAATACCCTGTGGTGTAAGGAACATACCACTTGTAAATATCGTGAAAATGAGGCTCACAGAGGTTAGGTAATTAATCTACGTTACTGAAGACTTAGTAGCATCTTAGACAAAGGTGTTCAAACAGGTAGCATATTTGGGAAGTAATACCAAAAAAGGGCAGAACAAGAGCGGAAGTAAAACAGGAAAGAGAGACAGGCAATACAAAGGACACGTTTGGGAGCTGGCCTCCATATGGGAGACTGGGCTGGATCTCACTGGGACCTTCTGAGGAACCTTATTAAATATGTTGTAGAACTGTCCTCCCAGGGGACAAAAGAGAGAGGCATTTAATCATCAGTTCCCATCCCCTATTGGTCAAGGGTGGTCCCACAGGTGTAAACTGTCTTGTACCTTGGGTTTGCATGAGTAAGAGAAACCTTAGGGCAGAAAGCAAAAGACAGAGACTGTCAAGTGGCAAGCAGGCAAGAAGCCATTGGAAGCTTGCATGGAACTGTATGCACAGCTGGAGTGAGAAATGGAGCCAGAGGATTTGACGTGATGCTGTAAGAGGTGTCTGATACAATTCACTCTGGTTTCATTCAGATCCGCTATGCCTTCTATGAAGTCCATTATTATAGAGTCCCTCGCAAGGAGGTGATCAGCTGCGGTCTCTGTAAGAATTAACATAAGAGGCTTCTACGGCTGGTCCCAAGGCGGTAACTGATACTCATCATCTCCTTCCTCTGCCTCCCATGCTAAATTTTCCTCACTTTTGGCCAGTACTTAAGCTGCCAAGAGGCACCCTGGTGTCCAAAGCTTGGCTTGAGTTATTTGGTTCTTATTTCTGACAGTTCTGAGCCCTTCTCTTGGCCTTGTTGGATAGTGATTTTGACAATTGTTTGCTCATTATTATTGCTCTGAATGGACACACAAAGGCATGATCCAGTGAATTCGCTGGGTTTGAAACATACTCTCTCTGCCCCCATTGTTTAAACCACTCAGCTCCTCATAGTCATCAGAGCTAGTCCTTCCTCTCTTTGCTCATATTTCTTTGGCCTACTGGCATGAGGAGCCCAGGGTTACCAAAAGGTAGTTGTGCGTAGTTTCAAGTGGAAGTCTTGTTCGACACTCTGGTAGGGGTATTTCACTTCCTCTATCTACACCCTCCCTCCTCCTTCCCCACACTAATAGCCCCCCTCACCCCATTCCAGGAATCAAGGGCTCTAATCTGGCAGAGCCTAAGGTCAAGAGGTTAAGAAACACAAATTCTGCAAACGTGTTACTAGGAATTATGGTGAGAGAGGCCAATCCTTCCATCTCTCGGTTCATAGACTGAGGTATTTTAGCATCCGGGAATACTGCATCCTACATTAACTGTTAGTCTGGCCATCCCAGAGGACAGTGCCCAACCTCACAGGGCACTGTCCTCAGTCTAATGCTGTAGCTGAGCTTTTTATAGGTCTTTCCACTGTTCTATTTTGCTGCCTGCTTCTGGGTGATGGAATATATGGCAAGAGCAGTGGAGTTCATGATCACGTGCCATTTCTCTCACCTTCTTTGCCCTAAATGGGTCCCTAGGTTTGAGGCAGTTTTGCGCAGTTTACCACGCCCATAGGTTAAGAATTCTCTAAGTCTTTGATTGGAGGGGCTGATGGAAGCAATAATGTCAGGGAAGACAAACCCACATCTGTAACAGGTACCAATTCCACGAAGGACAAAACACCACCTCCTCCTGGCAGGAAGGAGTCTAATGTAAGCAGCGACTGAACCAGCCTTAACATTCCCCTCAGCTTGACTCAACTTCAGACAAGCTTCTTCCTGACCCCAGGCCCATCACCTCCCTTTTCTTAGAGCATTTACTTTAGAAAACTCATAATTGGAATTTCTTTCTCTGGCCCATTGAGATGTAAGTATTTTAAAAAGCTTCCAGCCAGTTTTATAATCCAGGAATGCGTTCCTCAAGGACCTGGGGCCATCCCTTTGAAATGTAATCATCTCCCAGTCTGAATGGGAGGATAGGAGCCTAACTTCAGTGAGTACCAGTTAGCAAACACAGAGGCCTCACCACAGAGAAAAAACTTTGCAAACACAGGAATGACTCAAAGTGTACAACACATCTCATTGGTCAACCTCTTTCCTAACATCCTCCAGTACTTTTCCACTAGCTCACCCCGGAGCTTAAAAACATTCCCCTACTTTGTTTTAGGGAATTTGAGTTTAGAATGCTTTCTGGTCTCTCTCTCCTATTGCAATAGTCTTGAATAAAGTCTTTCTTACCTGTTTAACTTTGTCCAGTGCAATTTTGCTGTGACGTCGCCTGCTTGAAGACGGTGCCATGCTCAGGCTAATCAGGGTCTCTGATGCTGGCAGGTTGGATGGTCAGCAGTGGCAGTAACTCCAATAGTCTTAATGGCCTTAGTGACAGGGCGTACATGCTGTTGGATCCATGCGTAGCCTCCGTTCTTATGTGTATGTATATTCCTGTGTATATGTATAAATATTTATACTTAAATTTTTTCTGGATCATTTGAGAATAAGGTCTGTATGTCATGGCCTTTCCCTTCTAGATACTTTTGTTTTATTTCCTAAGAATAAAAATATTCTCTTCCATAACCAAATTATAGTTATCTCTTTCAATAAATTCAACATTGATATAATGTTTTTTCTAATCTACCATTCATATTTCTATTTTGTCAGTTGACCCAATAATATCATTTATAGCACTTTCTTCCCAGGATTTAGATTTATATCAGATGCTGAATTCAGTTGTCATGACTCTTTAGTCTATAATCTGAGATATCTTCTCAGCCTTTCTTTGACTTCTGTGACATTGACATCTTTGAAGAATATAGTTCTCCACTCCCTACCCCCATCTATTTTAAAATAGAATATTTCACAATTTGGGTTTGATCAGTGTCTCCTCATAAATAGATTCAGGTTATGCATTCCCTGTCAAAATATTACAAAAGCGAGGTTGCATCCTTCTCCGGGTGTCACATCTGAATGCCCATTATATCCATCTGTTCCTCACTTGTGATGTTCATTCTGATCATTTGTCAAGTGCCATTTCTCAACCGTATGTTTTTTTTTTTTTTTTCCTTTACAGCTAAGAAGTAATCTGTGGGGATGTACTTTAAGATCATACAAATATCTTGCTCTCCCCACACTGACGACTCTTGGGTTGGATCCCCCTCCTCCACCCTTCCCTGAGGTTTTGTTATTCATTTGAAACACAGTTGGGTTCATTTATTTCAATTTTAGTTTCAGTTTATTTGCTTTTGTTTTCAGTCCCCCTCACCCACCCATTTCTCATCCTTGCTGATCTGATTTTTTTTAAACATGTAGAAGATTAATATGTTTCTGAAAGTTAAGACTATGTACAAAAGTATTTACAAAGAAGTGTCACTGCCTACCCTAACCTTCTAACCTGTCCTTGTAGGTAACTAATGTCATAGTTTCCTGATTTACCCTTCCAGGGCTTCTTTTTATAAAGATAGGTAGATATATATGTATTTTTATATTTTCCTTTCTTTTCTACACAAAAGGTAGCATATGATGTTTTGTACTTTGCTTTTTTCACTGAATATCTTCTGGAAAACACTCCATATAATATGCTATGGTTTGTTAGTGTGCTAAGTGAAATTTAAATGCCTATCAAACTTTTAAAAATTGTGGAACAATAAGAAATGATCCACATTCTAATTAAAACACAGGCATCGTTTAATTCATTCATGAATTAATAGTGCTTAAGATGGACTCTCAGGTGCTTGTTCTGATAGAGGTTGGTCCAGTACTAGCTCCCTTTTTCTCTGACCATTTTCTGTTGGAAGTTGAAGATTTTTAAATCGAAAAAAAGGGCTCATTGTTTATCAAACTGATGCTTCAATTATTCAATTAACATCTGCAATTTCAACACGTCACCATACATATGTTGGTAAATTCTCATTAAAATTATCATAGAATTCATGCTTTCTGGATTCATCTTTGTTTTTCATTTAAATGAATTGGGTTAAAAAATTCTTCCTACTTTCGTCATTTCAAATTGCGTGAGTGTGGCTCTGTGAGTCATTACAAATACATGATATTTCACCCGTGAAGGGCGAGGATAATGTTTTTACTCTCATGAAATATGTGGCTCAGGTTTTGAAAGCTTTTTTATTAAAGGAAAGTAGAAAATTTTCCTTCACAGACAATCTATCCCACTTGTTTTTTTTTTAGGATTCAGTGCAGATGAACAATTTAGACATGTTATCTTTGAGTTCTAGAAATGAGATTGCATAATCACCTAAGTTATCTTTGAGGTCCTTGAGTCCAGAGAATATAATGCTATAGAGGTTCAATATGTTATGATTAACAATTTGAATCCCAGTTTAGTATCGTACCAAAATGCATCTTAAACTATTATTTCTCAGTGCTAGAACTGATGCTGCTTGTATTACTAATGCTTTCCAAGTTGTAGGTGATGTGTTGCAGAGTCCCTGAGATCTTCCAGCCTGTAACAGAGGAAGGAACTCTGGACCAGAACTCTAATAGTTTGCATCATAGTCCTGGCTCTGAAGGATGTGACTGTCTGATCTGGTTGGAAGAGCTCTCTAACATTGTCTAGGCTAGTTCTCTGATTTATGGATTTCACTGAGGAAATTAAAAAAAAATCGGGATACTTGGTAATGATTTGGTGTTGGCAACTTTTAATTTTGTCAATAAGGACATTAAAATACATTACTAGTAACTATAACTAATGTTCTATAAAAGAAAGAGCATTTTAATGCACCCCCAACACAAAACCATGAATTCACTAATGCAGAATAAATCATGATAGTTTAGATTGAATAGAAATAGCTTTATGAAAAAAAATCCCAGAGAGCACAGTGGAAGAAGAGAAATTTCTTTTTGTTTATCCCCATTTTCTTTCCTTTTCCATCTCATCCCTGACAGAAAAGAAGGGGAATTTTTCAAAGACAGAGATTTCATTAAAATAATAGTGCAATGACTTAATCCAAGGGAGGCAATCAATATTGGCAGGAGAAAGATTTGTTTACCTTGTAGATCCCTCAGTTTGAACATCCTAACTTCCCTTCAGAGACAGACACAGGGACCCAATATAAAGCATTCAGTGAGGAACTGGAAAACTGGGAGAAGAGCAGAGGAGAAGAAAGATCAGGAAGGTCATGAGGGGTGATGGTGAAGTAAGGGAGGGGGAAACTGAAGTGAATAGTAAGAGAGGGGCAACAGAAGTGAATAGCAGGAGAGGGGGAATTTACAGATGCTGAGGCAGACACTGAGTTGACTGAATATTAACTTGTGGGATAAGTAAAGAAATCTTTTGGACTACATGTATGACATTGTTTCATAGTAAGATATATTTCCGGGCAATGGATTGCTCACGACTCATTTCTAGGGTGTTATGGGCATAAATTAAGAGCTACAGTACTTATTTTTAACTTTCTTCTCCTCCCTGTTGAAAACTTTGTCAAAGGCTAGCATTTGGGATCCACAGATTCAAAATATTTCTAGTCTGCCAGAAAGTCAGAGTTTCATGCTTCCGCATGATTTTTCCTCTGCTTCAGCTCTCCACTGTTCCTTCTCCATCTAGACAATTGCTATTCATTTTTTGTGATTCATCACAAACAGTAACTCCTCCAAAGAGCCTTCCTAGCTTCTCTTCCTAAACCTGATGCCCTTCCTCTGTGTTGTCACAGTACCCGCTTTTTAGCTTCTTTTTATTACACTGAATCATACTTGTCTTGTTAATTGTTTGTCTTCTTCTTATCTATAAAGATTCTGACAGTAAGAACTATATTTTAACTTTTTTTGCATCTCACCCCATGTTGAATGAATAAATGCCATTTCACATTCACGAGTCTTTATGCCTGCTATTTCCTCTGTCTAGAATCTCTTTATTCTTGTCTTCTCATGAAATTGCTTCTTATTTCTTTAACATTCTTCGTTAAGTTGCCCTGTCAAGTCCTTCTTGACCTCTTCTCTCACTGCAACAGATTTAATCATTTGATTCTCTGCCTTAATTTTGTACTTTTCATTAAAAGGTAATTTTCAAAATGATAAGATTATGTCTGTCATACAAATATAAAATAAAACAGATATGAACTATTATATTTAACTCATCAGTTAATGAGTGAACCAGTAAGATGTTACAACCACTTCAAATGAGAATTGGATTTATGGAGATTTATATATCTACTGGACTAATCCACTTGCATCGCTCAAAACAGGAGCCATTTACATTACAGTGGACAAGGAACATCTGCATCATCGTTACTTTTTCACAGATTAACTTCCATCTCTACATTGCTGTAAAATATTCTAGTCAAGGACAACGAAAGACACAGATTCTTGTAGAATCAGATGACCCCCAACATTCCACCGAAAGACACTCAATAATCTTTTTGCTCATGTGAAAGTCATTCACATTTTTTTCTGATACCTATAATAGTTTATTATTAGATTTTCACCCTTTTGAAATTATTTTCGTATTTCCCCTCCTCCCACATCATAAACCTCTTAGGTAAGGGACCTGACTCTAAACTCTTCTCTCAGCTGAGTAAAGACTCTCTCAATTCCTCCTTCTGTTTGTCTGAAACCAGCTATAACAAGGAAGGTCAATTAATTAGCAAGTTAACAGTAAAATGTGAGTAACTTTTAAAACCTAAGTGTGAGAAAGCATTGGAGAATTGGAAGGATTAGTAAATAATTCTTGCACTTCATCCTTCCAGCATCTTTATTTAATTCCCCAAAGCCTACATCTGGCTTAAGCTCATTTCTCATAGACTGGGAGAGAATGGAGGATTCTGCAAGAACCTGGGAGCATGAAGAAAGGTAATTAAAGATGACTGGAACAAAGGTAACAGTAATCAGAACAATAACTATAACTTGTATAGACTCTACTACAAACTTCACAATGAAGGTTTGTTTTACTTTAGTTTGAGATTGGACCGTTATGGGCATTCTACAGCCGAGAGGTTAAGTAACATGTGGAAGACCACACAGGAACTGGGTGGCAGACTAGGGTTCAAATTCAGCACAATGGGGTTCTGAGCTCTTAACCACTAAGCAGTCAGCCTGGGAGAAGCCTGTGCCCAGGAAAGTTTGCAGCAGGAAGGGCTGTGACGTGTTAATGTTTGAGGCTGTTCTCACCTGGGAGTTCTTAGCAGAGGCTGGGTCTGTGATCTGTTTTGATAGCCAACTCAGTAAGGCTAAGCAAATAACCCTCCAAATACTTACCCACATGGTAGATGCTGACTTATAAACAGTTGTCCTCATATTTGGTGAGCTCTTTATTAGCTGTACAAATGCAGACGGAGAAGGGAAGGGCAGTAACGCTCCTAATGGAGAATACTACATGAACACCCTAATGCTTGCTTTTAAATACACTCCTGAAGTTATTTGAACATATCTGTGGCAGATATTTTAACAATATTCTTTAATAACAATGTTATATAGTGCTGACTTGGTTCTGAGTACTGTTTTAGGCATTTATATATTATTAACTCATTTAATTCTCAAAACAACCCCATGGGGTTGGTACTGTACCATTTTATGGGTGAGCAAACGGAGGCACAAAGCGTTGGATTCAGACACCGCAGTCTGGCTCCAAGAGCACATGCTCATCACTGTAGGGCTGCCTCATGGGGGATCCCACTCAGCAATGCCCATTTACAGGTGAGGACACCCTATTTTCCCCATGAAATGATGCTTCTATTCCCATCTTGTAACTCACTCTTAGCCTGAAATAGATTACTTTCCTATAGCTTATGCAAGCTTTGTTCTTTCTGTATTCTCTCTGGATAGATAAGAGGGTTGGGTTTTAGAAGCCTTCCTTTCACAAAGTAAATAGGAGTTGAGATGTCAAGAAAATGACAGTGTACAGAAGAGGAATTATAAATAGTCAGATCAATTTAGCTTCTTTAGTGAGCACCAACCCAATTAACTGGAAGCAAATCTAAAGAAAAGTGTAGTTAATAGAATAGCTAACTGCACAAATGAATGTGGGGGATTTTAAAGACCAACTATAAATCATAAATAATGGAAATAGGGAGTGACCTCTGGGAATTTAATAAATTTCATTGTAGCTCACATCTGGGCTCTGACTCTTAATAGTTGTGTGACCTTGAGCAAACTAAGTAACTACCCCAAGCCTCAGTTTCCTCACCTGTAAAATGGAGATTCTGAGTACATACCTCCTGGGGACAATGAGGGAAGTAATTGAGATGACGTTTGCTAAAGTGTTTAGTGTAGGCCTGGCATGTGGGAAGTGCTCAATCCAAGCTAGCCTTTAAAAATAACTCCAAAATTCTCTTCTTCAGCCACTAAAAAATGTTTGTGAGGGTATGGGGTTTTTACTTCACAGTCATGCAGAATTGTGTGACACGGGATGCTGAAATCTTGAAATCACAGCAACTCTTGAAATGAGATCCAACTTGACTGTGGCAGGGGAGTAATTCAGTAGAGCCAGAATGAGCCGTGACCTGTGTTCACATAGTGTCGCTGTTCCCAGCCATGTGACAGGACGCAGTCCAGAGCCAGTGACAAAGGCATAAAACATTTATATTTAGAAATCCCTCCACATCTCATAAAATTTCCCTCCAGTAAATGGAAACGAATCTGTATAACTGCTTTTATTTTTTCAAAGTGTACTTCAACTTTTTCTACCAAATAAGGAAAATGTCTGCTTTTATTTTAACTACTTTTGTATTGTCCGTCACAATATAGAAATAAATTCTGAAAGTTGAATTTTTGTTTTCTATCATTTTTAGGCCTATTGTAATTCTTGAATTTGGGATAAAGTATTCATTCAATGCCCAACTTGATCCAAAAGCTGACTGTTCAGCTGAATAGTTGCCACACAAAATAGTTGGGGTTACAGTATAATTAAACTGATTTCTTTAGAAATGCTAGAGATTCATATGAATCTTTAATATTTTGAGGACACAACTTTAATCTAGGATCTATTTTCAAGGTTCTACTTTACTTGGTGTTTGTGAATTAAGTTTTCTTTGAAGGACAATTACATTCTTATTTTTAGTTCCCAATGGGTACATTTAAGGTGATGGCAAGTCTTTCCAATGAAGTATAAATATATGTACAATTGTATTCTGAAGGGACATTTTCTAAGTAAAAGAATTTATTCCTACTTATTGCTTATTTTAGGCTTGTGGGGGTCCTGGGCCAAGGTTGCTGCTGATGTTGTTTTCACACTACATTGACACTCACGTTGCAACGAGAAAAAAATAAAGCTTTGATGGAAATCATGTAGTATAATTCTATACTGTTAGAAACATAATACAGTGTTTAAGTTATTACAGATCATAGAAAAAGATGAAAGTTTTCTCAATTTGCTTTACAAAACCTGCATAATCTTAAAAACCAAATGAAAAACAAAGCCAAAATGTTCATAAATATAGATCATAGACCAAAATTTATAGATCCAAAAAAGGAAGAGAACATCACAATTTTAGGACTAAAAGCCATTTCAGAGAAAATTAAGCTCAACCTCCTTAACTTCCAAGGAGTAACTGAGAACACTTTGGCTCAGTGAGATTAAATGACTGAGGAAAAACGATGCAGGCCGTTGACCAACGTGATGCACTAGGATGAGGAATTAAAAGATTACAGTGGCACAGGAAATTAATTGCATAGGAAAATAATTTTATCACAATACTTGTAAAAAAAAACCCCAGCAACCCCGTTATGAAAATGAACGATTCTTAAAATGTGGCAGAACTGCTATACTATGTTACTGCAAATTACCCGTGACTTTAGACTTTGTCCTTTAATTCTCAGTTAGTTTTACTGCTTTGATGAACTTGATCTGTTAAGGCAGCCACATTGTAGTCATTCAGTCACAGCAGGTGTTCTTTAAATGACCAGTTAGTTAACCAAATTAATACTTATTTTGATAACCAATGTTGAATTGATGAGTTACATAGGCGGTTTCAATATGTATTTAAAAAGATATTATGAAATAAATGGTTTATCTATATGGATTAAAAACCAAAAGATAGATCAGCATTTTACAGCATTTCACAAATTATTGGAAGTTGATATTTGTCATATTCCTCAAAACAGTTTGTACAAGTTGACAAAACAATTCTGAAAATTCAACGAAATAGTTGCTAAATGTTGAATTGAACTGAAATTTGGGGGTATTGTAGATATTACTTAAACCAGGGAACTGTCGATATGTGAATATTTTTCACATATTTGGAGCTTTCAATATGGGAAGGCTGATATATTTTAAATTTAGACGCATTATATCATTTCTTACAGTCTAAAAATAAGCTGGACAATGAAATATTCCCCTTCTCCAGCAATTCAATTATCAGAATAGGTTAGTCGATAGGAAAACACCACCAATTAAAATAATAAAATATATAATCCTAGTAAAATGAATCACACACAGTGCACAGTATATTTAACATTATCCAATTTAATACTTTAATATTAAATTATCCAATTTAATAATTCCACGAATGCAGTAATTTAGAGTACAGTTTGAAGATTTGGCCAATTTGGCATATCTCCATGTACCTCGTAAGCCCTTCTCCCTATGGATTCAAACAGAAAATCTTCCCATCACAAGCATTTACACTGTGGTTAAATGTTTTGGGAGTCTCATATTGTCCTTTCTGTCCTCATATTTCAGCAGCATTCAAAGCACAACAGTTGGCCGATCATGAGGTTTTTCCCCATAGCCGTTGGCTGCCATATTTCTCTTTGAGTTCTTAATGGCTGTAGATAGCTGCGAGGCTAGCATCTGCCTGAGACACAACCACAGTGAGAAATTCACAATCACAACATCAAGCCTCTGGGTCTTTGTAACTTACACGGTAGCTGGGGCTCGGATTGTTATGTACATCTGAACAAATGAATGTCTGTTCACCAGGGGAAGTAGGAGAGAAAGCAGGGTAAGAATACGGAAGATAAATAGGAGTTTAGCCGTCTGTTCGTTTTATGTTACTGGACAGAAAATCTTTTTGAAACAGCATGAAAACGACATGGATATGGTTGTTTTTAGAGTTTTCAAGTTCAGTTAAATTCTCTAGAGAATATGTTTAGCTGCCGTATTCAGTTTCAAGGGATGCTGAAAGCCCTCATTACTGATGGGTCTTAATAGCAGACTGCCCCTATTGATTAAAAAAGTCACCCTACCATAGTTATAGAAATTCGCTTTCAAGTATAAATCTGCATATATGAATATATTTTTTACACATTCCTGTATTATATAGTACAAATGAAATAAAAACTTGGATATACGTTTTTCTTTGAATTAATGGATATTTTATATTGTATTTGTATTGCATTAATGGATGTTACAGCAATTTATATGAATAAACTATTTACATCTTTCCACAGATTTCTGAAACCATAGCAGTTTTATTGTTACTTTGGGGAAATATAAATAATAAGTGTGGCCATAAAATTTTAGCTGTGCGAAGCATTTGATTTTAATTTCTGTGGGCTTCAGCATCTGTCTCCTGTCATAAACTAAGTTATATTGCCTGTGTTTGCACTGATCATCATTTACTTAACAATGAAGAATAAGGGCTGTAGGAAAGTTTAAGCATCACTTAACTTGACTTGATTCGGGCAACTTCATGTATGACATTTTAGATAATCAAGGTTGGTGGTCAGAAGTTTTTTGGGCAAAATGCAGGAAATTAAATTTTCATTTGTTTAATAGTATCTGTAATTCACATTATTTATATGTAGCAATTTGTAGCCTTAAAAGATATTAAGAGATCCAGATGAGGCTCAAAACATAATTTTAATAACATTTGTCTGGTTAGTAAAATCTTTTTCTTAGGCCTGCAATCATAAATATGTATGTCTGTCCATATCTACTTGTACATTTAGAATGTGTATCAATGATGTAATATGGGAGTCATATTTCTGAAGTTTCTAGATATGAAGGTGTAACCCAAATATGTAATCAAAGGACAAAATAGTAAATGTATAACTATATATCAAAAAGTAATAGGAATAATTTTATAAAATAATCTTGGAATGGAAAAAAAAAAACAAAAAGGAAGACACAAATGTGCCCATACAAAATAAAAAAAAATTACAAAGAAAAAGAAGAACAAAGGCTAAAGACAAACAGCAAAGTTTTATTTTCTTTAGCCTAGAAGTTCTTATCTTTCAATAAAAAAGGAAGGAGATGTGCAGTCATTTCACAGAAAAAGATGCCAAGGCTCACTCATAATTAAATCTATGCAAATTAAAGCAACAAAACCCAATTATCATGTCTTTTGGAACAAATGATCTTGATAATACCCAAATTTGACAATGGTATGAGGAAATAGGTGGGAGATATATTTCTGCTAACTTTTTGAAGTACAATTTTGCAATACCTGTGCAATAGAAAAGGCACAAGAGTTTGACCCAGCAACTGTGCCATTAGGAATTTGCCTCTGTTGCTATATTTGCAACCATATGTCAAAATATACACACACAGACACACATACATGTACAAACACACACGCATTACCTATAATATGAAAATATTGGAAACTATCTGAATGTCAATTGAATTACATGAATATGCGTAATCTCCATGGGTAGACTACTATGGATCCATACAAAAGGATGAAGCACATCTGTATGTGCTGATTTGGAAACATCCCCATGATATATTGTTGGGAGGAAAAAGAACAAGGTTCAGGATGCAATGCACAATACAGTGTATATATTATGCTCCCATTTGTGTAAATAAAATAATAAGCTAAGATGCGCTGAGTGTACGCTATATGCCAAGATTTACACTAACTGCTTTACAAATTTCAAGATCAAAACAACCCTCATTTTCCCATACTGAGGATTAGAAAGGATTTGTAATTTTCCCAAAGTTATGCAAGTGGCCAAAGACATTTCCTTGAATCGAGTTCCAGTTTCAGAATGTAATCATTAGGGTTGTTGGGGGCAAGGGCTTAGGAATTTCCCTGAAATTTAATAAATTGTGGCTACAAAAAGAACATGGGCACAACCTCCACAGAGAATTTTATGTAAAAATTAGAGTTTATTCTACATTTCTTACCATATCTTATTTGAATATCTATGGTTGTTTCTTATTTTAAAAAAAGCACACACCATTTGTGCCTTTTCCCTTTAAAAGAAATAATGCTCCATTTTTTGAATTTAGCTTTTT
Source organism: Tapirus indicus (assembly GCA_031878705.1). NCBI lineage: Eukaryota > Metazoa > Chordata > Mammalia > Perissodactyla > Tapiridae > Tapirus > Tapirus indicus. Next base: position 54,207,320 of record CM062931.1, on the reverse strand, counting down.
AGAATTAGTTTAAGGTTTCCCAACAGTCACAGAATAAGATGGCTTGCGGGTGGGGAGATTGGGATGTCACTCATAAGGAAAGCAGTGGTCCCCTGGGGAGCTACATGGGTTCCGTACCTTTGACACCAGACTTCTCGTTTTTCTCATCTTGAGATGATGCATTTGATGTCTGGCATCAAGTCAGCCTCAAGAGCTTTACACCAAAGTGCTTCATCAGCTCAGCAACACTCACTAACACTTCTTAAACCAAAAGGGCAATTGTTTCTCGCCTTTTCTTTCTTCCTTTTTCCTTATGCATAATTCATGCAAGATTATTCGTCTGTTTATCACGCTGCTCTATGATCTAACTGAAGATTAGAAATGAGAAGATAAAACTCTTTTAGCCACAGATTCAGGAATAATCTTTTGCTTTTAAACATAATCAATTTATTTGGCTCCCTGAAATGAAAGTCTCATAATTTTGAAATCTGAAATATCCTTGTTAAGAAAGCAGTACAATAATGGTGAATAATAGCAGAATATAAATGCATAGTCTCACAAATGAATTTGCAACCAAGAGTAGAGAATAGTGTATTTTTCTAATACTAGTAAGTTAAAGTTTTACTATAATTTTAAAAGTGAATCATATAAATGGATGAACCTAGATAGTTAGGGTATAGGCTAAGCTGTGATAACAGAGGCCCTACAGTGGAGGGGCTCCAACCAGACAGCACACTGATCCCCTCCTTCAGTTAGCCGTCCAGGGCAGGCAGATGGGCTCTGCTCTCTGAGGTCAGCCAAGGCCTCAGACAGACATGGCTGCTCTTCCATTCCCAAAATGGGGGCCTCAAAGTTGTTGCAGCCATTTCTAGCTGGAAGGAAAGGGAAAGAGGAACGGGAGGGGAAGCCATCTTCCTTTAAAGGCAAGTGATATGGGAATTGCACATTTCTCTTCCTTGCAGAGTCCATTGGTAAGAACTTAGACACACGGCCAGTCACACCTCCAAGGGAGACTGGGAAATGTAGCTTTCTTCTGGGTGGCTATGTGCCTAGTTGGAATGTTATTACCATGGAAAAAGGGGAAAACAGATTTGAAGGGAGGGCAACAGTCAGTTTGTCACATGTGCCTTTAATTATTTTACATTTTTAAAGTTCATTTTACAATTGCATATAAATGCTAAAGAGATGGAGATCAATAAAGCATAACTTGAAACTGCGACAATATGAATTAAACTGCATTTTTAGCCGCAAGCATTTCATTTAATTGTACTTTTAGTTGAGGTGTTGAGTAATTGAAACTAAAATGTCAGGAGTCAATAGTTTAATTCAAATAATTTATAGGAGGACCTATAAAACAAGCCACATTACCCCTCTTCATTGTAAGAATTCTACGGCTGAAAATTTATACCGTGTTTTTAAACTAAAATTCTATGTTAGTACCTTCTAAACAAATTTACTGAGTTAGTCATTCAAGAATCTCTAAATAGGTTTAACTTTTCCAGTACTTCTGGAAATGTTACTATTGCTTTGTTAACATTGTGTTTCGGGGCCACCCGTGTGGCCTAGGGGTTAAGTTGGTGCTCTCCACTTCTGCGGCCCGGGGTTCACCAGTTGGGATCCTGGGCGGGGACCATGCTCCGCTCATCAAGCCATGCTGAGGCCGGGTCCCACATAGAGCAACTAGAAGGTTGCACAACTATCACATACAACTATCTACTGGGGCTTTGGGGAGGAAAAAAAAGCAAAACGGAGGAAGATTGGCAACAGATGTTAGCTCAGGACCAATCTTCCTCAAAAAAGAAAAGGGATTGCCTAAAAAAAAAAAAAAAGCATTGTGTTTATATCCTTGCAGTTAGACCCATCCCAGACTGTTGGAGGAGGTCAGGAGAGGATGTGACCGCCAGTCCTGTGAGCAGGACTTCCCACGCTAGAAGCTGCCCCAAGGAGGAGCCTTGAGACAGTAACGTGTTGTTGAGGCCACCTGGGGGGTGTAGGTGACCGAAACCCATTAAGGCCTCGATATCAACTTTTAAGATTCTGGCAGGTGGGTGTGGAGATCTACTCATCTTGTTGCCGCCCAAGACAAGCCTCCTATGTAAATTTCCTTGCTTATTAAACCTGCCACCTACCGATCTGGGGTGATCTGTCTCTTTCCACAGTCTCTCCTCACCCTCTGTGTACAGGGGCCAGTTTGCCAACCATCACAGACCTCAAAAACTTTTACTTGAACAATTTAGCTGTAGCCCATCTACACAGGGTGCTGTGATTTATGTAATCTCTATTAAGTTTCTGCCAGAAGGACCAGTGGAGATAGATGAAGCTGGACATTTTAAAGAAAAATGGCAGGATATATAAATTTCAGAGTCATTCAGTGCTTTGAATATGGACTCAGTTCTATTAGTCTTTCTGCGTGTTCTGCCATGTACTGTGTTCACTTAGAAAGCTGAAGGATGCTTGGGATCTGGTTTCCCAGGACAAACAGATAGAGACACAGCGGGCCAGACCGACAATTCACAGCCCTTTTACTGATAGAAAACACCAGATCAATCAAGAAAGTTAAAGATAAGCTGCTAGTGTTCTTGAAAGCATGTTTATTTAATTTTTGCTAAGTGGAAAGATACCTTTTCATGTTTTGTTGCTGCAGATGTTGTTTACGTACTTTTTATTTTAAAAAAAAGGCAAAATTGTGAATTTCTCATCAACTTGTCTTTAGGTTGAATACATTTCATGTAGCTTGTGCTTGCCATTAGGACTAAAAACGTAACTACACTTGGAATAGAACCGTATTTGAGTTACATTGCAAAATTTTTTGATTAGAATTCTTCTGATAATACTTCACACATTCCATAGCCATCTATATGCTAATATTTCTAACAAATTATCAGATGCTATTTCTATGTAACCTTTTTCTCAACAAATGAGCTGTCATGTTCATAATGGCCTCAATTTTGGGTGGCAGTTTTAATTTTATCTATCAAAAAGTTGAAGACTCATAAAGAAACTAATTACATAGTTTCACAGTTAATAATATGGTTTCTGGTTTTAAGACTTGTAATGTGCAAATTTATCTGGTTAAATTTTTTAAGATCCAAGGCCTTTTTTTTAAGCTTGTAGAAACCCATTCAGAAGCAACATAGAAGTTTTCATACCATGGACTTGGAAACATCGAATGTAAATTTTCCATTACCGTCATTAATTTTTTTTTGTAAGCCTAAACTTCTTCAAATCACATTTCTATTGTATACACATTGTCTTATTAAGGTTCTCTCTCCAAAGAATTAATGACTCTCCAAAATGTAGTCAGAAGAAAAGCATATCCGCTGGAAAATTCATGTGCGTTGTTTACCAGTAATGTTAATACTGCTTACTCATCTCACACCTTGAGATTTTCAACAGTATAACTTGTAAGTTGTACTGTTTTTCTGACTGTTGACTACCGACAGGCAGGCAGTGCAAAGGAAATCCACGATATGGAGTTATTTCACCTGTATCTAGGGTAATCCTAGCAAAGACCCAATTAAAAATAAGTGAATTGACTGATACAAAACTGACATCATTTGATATAGTTTTGTTGAGAAATAAATGTTTAAAAACCAGTATTAAAATGTAGAAGGATTTTACAAATTTTCCTTTGATGCTATCCTTGACAACTTGAAGAAAGGATTTAAAATTGGAAAAGCAAATTAATAGGGGAAAAGAGACAAAAAGAGAGAAGCTTAGAAACCAAGAAATTGAGACACAAATGTTACACAATAGGGAAACTGAAAGAAGAATCTATCAGAAAAAGCTTCTAAGAAAAAGGAAGAAAGATAAGGAGTTTGAAGCAAAGTTGAGGTTGACTATACTCTTTAGGTTAGGTCTTCTGGCAAATGTTTTCTGTAGCCTACAGAGATCTGAACATTCCTACATTTATTTTCTGAGCATGTAAGGACTCTGCCATTCACATATCCACCTGAAGATGCAGAAAGATTTTCATATTGACATCAGGAAGACTCTAAGTACATCTTATCAACTCATTATTTTGCTTCCAAATCCAATCTGAAAATACACTTCCTCCACTCTATGTCCTTAAGTGCTTTCTCTCATAATTGGTTTGGTGAATGAACGACTTGAATGTATTCATTGTGTAATAGCATTGCACTTCTTTACATGGTTTATATGATTATCCATTATATCATTTAATTGTTTTTGTCATTTTATTTCATAAGGTTTTTGGGGTACAACTTATTTGAAAGACATATGCACAAAAGCTCATGCATATTTCTCTTTAATGTCAAAGTACTGTTTCCATTAAGCTTAATGGTCCTTCAGAGAAATTGACTTTTGAATATACAAAACTATTTTATCATTTTGATTGAAATAGTTTTAATTTGGACACTTTGTCGTCTGTAATGTATTGAATGCTTGCATGATTGGGCTTAATGGTACACACTCACTGGGTCTATCAAAGAGCAAATTGTGTGTGTTATCATTCATTCTCATTACTACTGGTTGACTTTCACATTTCAGACTCCAACATGGACAGTGTTTATCAATGACTCTAGCACATTGATTCAGAAATCAACTTTCCAGTCTTTGAAAATTTCAGACACAAGCCCTATTCCTCTTCAACATAGAGAATTTACAGACTGAAATCTCATATGACTTAAACTGTCATAATATTGTAAATGTAGTACATAATCACACATTTGATGCTGCTAAATTAAATCTCACAGCAGTGATGAAAACAACCAAAATTTGAGCTCTGGATTATGTAGAAAGCCTGGGAGATATTTTCTTACTTGTATGATGGATTAATTTGTTTAGAAGAAAGAAAGATAGAAAGGAAGTTTGTAAACCTGAGTTTTAAAGAGACAATTTCTTTTTTTTTTTTGGTGAGGAAGACCAGCCCTGGGCTAACATCCGTGCCCATCTTCCTCCACTTTATGTGGGACACCGCCACGGCATGGCTGACAGGCAGTGCGTCGGCGGGCGCCCGGGATCCGAACCAGCGAACCCTGGGCTGCCAAGCGCGGACTAAACCGCTGCGCCACCGGGCCGGCCCCGTAAAGAGACAATTTCTTAGAGAATTTTTGTTTCCCTAATAAAAAGCAAAGTACTATGTAAGTGACTATGCCATGGCTGGTTCAAAGTGTTTGGCTCAAATGTCCATCTTTGCTCCCTCTCAAGACTCCATGAAGATGGTAATGAAACAATAGAAAAGAGAAAAACCAATATTTTTGGATTTATTGATGTAAATTCAAAAGTCTTTTAGTAAACAAAAATCCTTGCTCTTAAAGTGCTTGCATTCTGGTGGAGGGTGATGGACAATAGACATAATGAATTAGTAAAGCGAATCACGGGTTAAAAGTTCTAAGTGCTGTGGAAAAAATGGAGTAGGTAAGAGAAATTGGATATGGGAGTGGTCAAGCCTCACTGAGAAGCTGACATTTGAGAAAAGACCTGAAGAAGGATAGAGGGTGAGCATGCAGATATCTGCTGGAAGAATAGTCCAGGCAGAGGGAGCAGTCAGTGCCAAGGTCCTGAGATGGAAGATTGTCCCATGTGTTTGAGGGACCAAAAGGAGGCCAGTGTGGCATGAGCAAGAGTCATAGGAGATAAGATCAGAGAGATATTGGGGGTTTTGTTTTTGTTTTGAGTAAGGAATGATGTGTGACTTAGGTTTTAAAAAGATCACACTGGATGCTGTCTTGAGAATAGACTGAAGGGGTACAAGGGTGATGAGAGCAGTTAGGAAGCTACTGAAATAATCCAGGTGAGAGATAGTGGTAGGTGGACCAAGATCATCGGTTAGAGCTTGGATAAAGTGGTTGGATTCTGAATATATTTTGAAGGTAGAGCCAGTAGGATTTCCTCATGGACCAGAAGGGGTGTGAAAGAAAGAGAGGAGTCAAGGATGATGTCAAGATTTTTGGCCTGATAAGCTGATGGGATGGAGTTGCCATTGCTGGATAAAGAAGACTGTGAGAGGAACAGGTCTAGGAAAAGATCAAGAACTCAGCTTTGGATACATTAAATTAGAAATGTCTATCACTCATCTAGTTGGAGACGTTGAGAAGGAAATTGAAAGAGGCTGGCGTTCAGATGAGAGGTGTATTCTTGATATAAATTGGAAGTCGTCAGCATAAAGATATTTTTTAAAGCCAAGTAAATGAATGAGGTTACCAGGAAAGTGAGAATAAATAGAGAAGAAACATGGTCCAAGGGCTGAACTCCTGGGTACTCCAATGCTAAAGTATGGGAGATTTTGGGTGACTAAAGACTCATGGGGGAGTGTTGACCAATGAAGCAGGATTTAGGACGACGCAGCCTGGAACATGAGTGAAGGGGGCTGTGACTGACTTTTCCCACAGAACCCTAGAAAGAGTCCCAGTTTAGACTCTGCATGATAGAAAGAGGCAGGCATGAGAAGACCTAGTGACTGCCTTGTGGGGTTGAAGAATGAATTTGTAAGCCTATATTTTAAATGAATTAATGTATGTAAAGCATTTAGAAACAGTGCCTGACATTGTCTAGGTAACTAGCAAGCTATTATTTTGTAGAACGGGATCAGCAAGCTGAGGAAGGAACTGAACTGTTCAACACAATTATGGGTGTTTCTTGGGAGCTTTGTATTGGAAGAAGAGAAAAAATTAAGTTGCTGGGTTGGGAGAGAATGAAAAATAGAAATATTTAATGGGGGATTTTATTACATTTTTGCTGTGTAATATGTGATAAGAATGTTTTCCCCAGTATCCCCACAAAATAGTCAATAAAATTGCTATCTTTTGAATGTGTTGTTGAATTGGATATTTCAGTGACCATGACAAAATACCTCTTGTTCCACAGAGGATTTGAAGTGATATCAGAGATACAAGATGTTAGATCTTGAATATTTTTCTTACTCTCCCAGGTCACACAGATTTTCCTGTTTCTGAATACTTATATCTTTTGATAGCTATTTTGGCATTCTTTGAGAAATTTTCTACAGAAACCAATATGGGAATGTTAGTAAATGCAACTTGAAAATATATGGGTTAAACACAATTAAATAGCTTCTTTTCCTGTAAAAATTATCTAGGCTTTTACTATATCATTTGGCAACATGAATTTTTAAGCAAGGGAATATAGTATGTGCCCTTTAAGATTAAAAAGGTGTGTATCTCATAGGATTTATGGCACACACTTGAAGAAGCCCATTCAGTTGTAACTTATCTTTAATCAGTTATTGTGTATTGGTGTTATTTTTTTCCAGCTACAAAATCCCCACCAAACACAAGCTGGTTCCAAAAATAAATTTGTGAGTTGAATGAAATGAATGGCAACATGCACAGCTCTGGGACCTTGAATTCTGGAAGACCTCGAGTTCTGTTGGACGTGAGACAAGTAGGTCCAACCTTTGCTGTATTTTGGCGCCATCTGGTGGCAGTTATCTGACTTAGCAGAAATATCGGTGGGAAGCATTCGGAGTCCCGTTATTGACTGAGACGCCTAGCACAGTGGTCGTGATTCCAGAAATCTTCTGGTTCCTTGTGCGGGAAAAGACTGGGAAAGAAACTCCAGTCTACCTCTCCGCATCCCCTCTCTGTATCCTGAGATAGGTCACTTATTTCCCTGTATTTAATCCCGTCTCCCCAGGAAGGGTAGGACTTGTATTTGCCGCATTAAGAACCGGGACTAGGTGGCAGATGGGGACCAATCACAATTGAGCCATTTCTCAGTTCGAGTTTTCATGGGATTTTGCTCTATAAGTTCCGGGAATTCAGAAAATATGTGTTACACTGAGTAAACTCATCAAGGAGGAATTATTTTGTGACTGTATAGAATGAACAAAACTTACTTTCTACCGTCAAGGATTAACAGTATAGTGGGGATGACTGCAAATGGGTATTTTTTTTTTTTTTTTTTTTTGTGAGGAAGACCAGCCCTGAGCTAACATCCATTGCCAATCCTCCTCTTTTTGCTGAGGAAGACTGGCCCTGGGCTAACATCCGTGCCCATCTTCCTCTACTTTATATGAGACTCCGCCACAGCTTGGCTTGACAAGCAGTGCATCAGTCCACGCCTGGGATCCGAACCCGCGGACCCCAGGCTGCAGAAGCAGAACCAGTGAACTTGACCACTACACCACCAGGCCGGCCCCAGTAATTCTGACAGAGTTGAAAAAAATGTTATACCGTTAGAGCTAATACTCATGACTGGCTACATAATTTGTGGGCAGCGTAAAATGAAAATGGAAGACTGTTGAAAAATTATTAAGAATATCGAGACAGCAATAGCAGAACATTAAACCGAGCACAAGGCCCGGTGAAGCTCAAGGCCTGTTCCACTGCATGGTTGCGTGCCTGGAGGCCGCCCCGCTCACACTTATGAACTCAGTTTATTAAGGGTGACTAAATATATGCTTTATATATGTTAATTTGTTTAATTTTCACAAGGACCTTGTTAGGTGAGTACTATCCTTGTCATCATTTTACATATGAGAAAGCTGAAGTATGGAGAAGTTAAATAACTTGCCCAACATCCCACAGTTAGTGGCAGGACTGGTATTCAAACCCAGGTGTTCTGGCTCTAGAGAATCCACTTCAACCATTAGATAACAGGACCTCTTTGGTCCTTCTTAAATTTAACTCTAGGAAACAACTCACCTACCCCACACGTGCACTCACATACATATTTCCTGTATTGGCCCTAAATGATTAATGACAAACCTATTTCTTTGACTCTTGTTTGTAATGGAACTCTCTATGCCAACTAGTCAGCTTAATAAGCAGAAGGAAGCACTAGACACAGGCCTTGTGGGTGTCAGTGTCTCCCTCTCCAGCCTAAGATCAGCTGAAAGAGTCACCAGAGGATGGAAGTTGGGTGTCGCTTAGAAGTGAAACCTACCTGCTCTGTAAGAGATTAATTATGCAAAAACAAGGAGTGGCTACTGAAACCTCTGATTTCCTGGTACCCTGATTCAAAGCAACAGGTACTTCCTAAGAGCCTTTATATCAATCTCTCTCCCTAAAATTATAAAATTTTGTTCCTATCCTCAAGAAATCTGCATTTGGTGGGGGGAGGGAGAAAGGAGTTGACACACAGAGGTTGAGACTAGTTCAAGAAGACAGGTGTATTCTAAATTATTACTCTAGCACCTGCTACAGGAAAAAGGGGAGTGATTATCCTGCACCTACCAGTTTGAAGAGTTCTTCTGAGTGTCTTAGATGGCATGTCATCAACCTCCTCATTTATTTGATTCTTCCTTTGAATCATGCAGAAGCAGAGGCCTACAGAGTTGGCGGCAGCTCTGTGTTGGGACCCTTGTGTCTCACTGCTCACTTTTTGGTTCTTTTCAGTACACTTTACCTCTCCTCGAGTCAGCCTTTTCATGCATGGTATGCCTTGATTGGAATCTGCCAGAGAGGATTCATTTTATTTGACAAGATGGACAGTTAGTATTTTCACAGTGCTTTCTACTAGTTTAGTTATTCCATGGTGGAAATTCTAGAAATTTGTGGGCTGAGTTGGTCCCAGGGGAGAAGATCATGCCGTAATGTCTTGCTTAGGATGCCATATGGCCAATATTAAAAGTTGCCTGCAGTGTTGTGCCTCTTCTGGGTGAATGTGACCCTACCATTTGGTTTTGGAGAATAAGCATGCCATCTGTAGACTCATAACCTATTTGTTTGAAGTGGAAGATGATACCTAAAAACAATTGGTAGTTTATTCACACGCTACTCTCAAGATAGTTTGGATTAATTTCATTTTTTGCTCTGACCAGACAGTTTGGCCTAATCTAGTTTTAAGTTGTGGCTATAACATAGTGAAAATGATTCTACAAGGAGAAAGCCAGTCTCCTAACTCACAGTAAAACAGTCTACTCGACAGACAGAACAGGGATCTGAAAGTGTGCACATATCATTCTTTTTTTCTTTTTTTATTGAGGTCACATTGGTTTATAACATTGTGTAAATTTCAGATGTACATCATTATATTTTTGGTTTCTGTATAGATTGCATTGTGTTCACCACCAAAAGTCTAGTTTCCATTGGTCACCATAGATATGTGCCTCTTTACCCCTTTTGCCCTCCCCCACTCCTTTCTCCTCTGTTAACCACCAACTTGTTTTCTGTATCTATGTGTTTGTTTATCTTCCACGTATGAGTGAAATCATATGGTATTTGTTTTCCTCTGTCTGACTTATTTCACTTAGGATAATACCCTCAAGGTCCATCCATGTTGTCGCAAATGGCACGATTTCATCTTTTTAATGGCTGAGTAGTATTCTATCATATATGTATGTACCACACCTTTATTCATTCATCTGTTGATGGGCACTTGAGTTGCTTCCAAGTCTTGACTGTTGTGAATAATGCTGCAGTGAACATAGGGATGCATATATCTTTTTGAATTACTGTTTTCATATTCTTTGTATAAATACCCAGAAGTAGAATAGCTAGATCATATGGTAGTTCTAGTTTTAATTTTTTGAGAAATCGCCATCCTGTTTTCTATAGTGGCTGCACCAGTTTGCCTTCCCACCAGCAGTGTAGGAGGGTTTCCTTTTCTCCGTCTCCTCTCTAACACTTGTTATTTCTTGTCTTGTTAATTATAGCCATTCTGATGGGTGTGACGTGATATCTCATTGTAGTTTTGATTTGCATTTCTCTAATAATTAGTGATTTTGAACATCTTGTCATGTGGTTGTTGGTCATTTGTAAATCTCCTTTGGAAAACTGTCTGTTCATATCCTCTGCCCATTTTTTGATTGGGTTGTTTGCTTTTTTGTTCTTGAGTTGTACGAGTTCTTTATATATTTTGGAAATTAACCCCTAGTTGGATACATGATTTGCAAAAATGTTCTCCCAGTTCATGGGCTGTCTTTTCATTTTGTTGATGGTTTCCTTTGCTGTACAGAAGCTTTTTAGTCTCATGTAGTCCCATTTGTTTATTTTTCTTTTGTTTCCTATGCCTGAGGAGACATAGTATTCAAAAAGATACCGCTAAGACTGATGTCAAAGAATGCACTGCCTATGTTTTCTTCTAGGATTTTTATGGTTCCAGGTCTTACATTCAAGTCTTTAATCCATTTTGAGTTAATTTTTGTGTATGGTGTAAAATAATGGTCTACGTTCATTCTTTTTGCATGTGGCCGTCCAGTTTTTCCAACACCATTTATTGAAGAAACTTTCCTTTCTCTATTGTGTGTTCTTGGCTCCTTTGTCAAAAATTAGGTGTCCATAGATGTGTGGTTTTATGTCTGGGCTCTCAATTCTGTTCTGTTGATCTGTGTGTCTGTTTTTCTGCCAGTACCATGCTGTTTTGGTTACTATAGCTTTGTAGCATATTTTGAATTCAGAGAATGTGATATCTCCAGCTTTGTTCTTTTTTATCAGGATTGCTTTGGCAATTCTTGTATAGATCCTGAACATAAGATTTTCCCTTAATTTCTTTTATTTTATTGCTGTCAATGAAAGCATGTCAAAATTACCACCCAAATATTGCTCATATATATATATATATTTTTGTGTGTGTGTGAGGAAAACCAGCCCTGAGCTAACATCCATTGCCAATCCTCCTCTTTTTGCTGAGGAAGACTGGCCCTGGGCTAACATCCGTGCCCATCTTCCTCTACTTTATATGGGACGCCGCCACGGCATGGCTGACAAGCAGTGCATCAGCAGGTGCCCGGGATCTAAACTCGCAAACCCTGGGCTGCCAAGTGCAAACTAAACCGCTGTGCCACCGGGCGGCCCCTTACTCATATGTTTTTGTTTATTTTTATTTTGAGAAAAATTTTAAAACACAGGAAAGAAAAACATAACACTTACTTTGATATTTTCTAATGGGACAATGCATTATTGCGTTTAGTGATTTCAGGGAAGGACTATATGTAGTTTGCTTTTGTATGAACATTCTCCTTTATTTTCCTTGATAATAGGAATTAATGAATACTTTCATTACCTGTATTTGCAATCCAGAGGGTGCATAATGAAGTTAAAAGTATATATCATGGAAACTGTCTAATTTCCTTAGGGAAGGTTATATTTATCAGATTGCTTTTCTTATTAGGCATTCAATTCTTCATTCTATGAGGCTGTTTCCTCTAAAGAAAAAATGAAAAACATTCATTGAAAACTCCTATGATTATTTTTCTATAAAAATCCCTGTAAACACTAGAAATAAAAGTCAGCATTTCTCAGAGGTTTCAATTCTGTTCTTCCTCAGCAATTTTATACCAAAGCCAGTGAGCACCACAGTTACACCTTTGATGAAAAAACAAAAATAAGTGAAAGTCTTTGAAAATCTGCCATCAGTCTTGAGTAGCCTTTGAAGGGATGGTTCATTTTTATTATGTGATAAAGAAATAAAAAAAGAGAGACATTTTGCTAAGGTGATTGGTTTTTGAAAAGATTGGCTGGAACACCAGATAAATTTAGAGAACTGTGTTGCTGTAGAGAACCAGTAAGAAGATAGGTCATTAAAAAAAATCTGAAACAAAATATCATACCTGTAACAGTTAAAGTAGATATAAACTGTCTCCTGGAGAGGTCAATAATTATATTTCTTTTATATGCTGAAAGAAACACTGTCAGTTTTCTATAATGAACTCAATAGTACCTGGAGGCTTTTGAATCTTAGAACCTTTATAGTCATTCATCAGCGCTGAAATTATAGATCTCGCGTGTTTTATGATTGAAGAGAACTCTGGACACCATCACTAACATCCCATTGAATTCCCTTGCTAGTGAGTTTCATTGTCATTTAAACTCCCTTATTAACAGAAGACAGTAGACTAAAAACCAAATTCTAAATGACAAATACTCAAAAACATTTGAGGAAAAATACAGCAAACATAATTAAACAGTCTAAATTATTGGTTTTGTATTAACCACTTAAGAGCACAAAGAAAGTAAATTACAATTTATGTTAAACTCACAGGCATTCATTGCTTACATAATTTGTAAAATTTATGCACAGATTAGCTGTTCATGAATGTTTTATTTTCATAAGCAAAACAGTTAATACTATATTACAATAGAGATCATCAGGCAATATAATGAAAAATGACATTTGCTTAGGAAGGAGAAAGATTTTTCTTTTTAACTAAAAGTATTCAATTTCCAACTTATTCAAGAGTTTGGAGTGGAAAATTATTTACTTGTATGGAGCCAAACATTGAAAAAAACCAAAAACCCTAGGAATTTAGAAAACTAATAGAACTTACTGATATCAATGGAATGACAGTTGTTGATAATGTTTATTTCCAGATCCTCCTGGCGGGTGGGTTAGGAGGGAGAGAGAATGAAATATAAAGTTGTTTAGCAGGATTTCAAACAACTAAGTGCCAGAAAGTCAATTCCATTTTCTCTAAAATTTCTGAAAGCTACTCAGGAGAGCTCAAATTAGGCCTTTAATTTATTTTCTTAATTCTCAACGTTAGGGGTCTTTCAACCCTAAACCATGGAAATTTGTTGAACATGATGTCACCTTTTGAAAACATGTATCCTTATAATAGTTTGTTTTTTGCTAATAGCTTATTATTATAGCATAATATTTCTTTAGCTAAAAGCAATTATGGTGAATGTTAGCAAATATCATTGAGGACAAATTTCATATTTTATGGAATCATAGTCTAAGAAACAATTGTAGGCAACATTCAGTTTAATAATTTTCAAAAGGTTTGCTTATTTGTGCCTTAAAATTTTTGAAAAATTGTCCTTTCTCACCCATTTTTAAGTTGATAATTATTTTTATCATAATTTAAAATGGTTGCAAGAGTGTAATTTATAGTGTTCTGTAAATATTGACTTTTAAAAATAAAATTGTTACATATAATAGAGTATAAAATCCATAGCAACTTTATAGTTACCATCATTCACTTAAAAATACATGAACACATTGGGGCCGCCGGGTGGCGCAGCAGTTTAGTCCGCGCTTGGCAGCCCGGGGTTCGCGAGTTCGGATCCCTGGCGCCCGCCGACGCGCTGCCTGTTAGCCATGCCGTGGCGGCGTCCCATATAAAGTGGAGGAAGATGGGCACGGATGTTAGCCCAGGGCCAGTCTTCCTCAGCAAAAAGGGGAGGATTGGCAACAGATGTTAGCTCAGGGCTGATCTTCCCCACAAAAAAAAAAAAAAAAAAATACATGAACACGCTCTTATTTAACATTCAGAAATTTTCTAATTTCTCTTTCTTTTTGGACTTGTGCTTCCAATCTACTTTCCCCATAAAATTTTATATGAATGTAATAAATATTTAATGCATAAAATTCCTTTTTAAATCATCCTATCAACTTTTGCAACAAAAACATGTAGGTAAATTAAAATGTAAAACTAAACTTCCCATGGTCAAAGATTCTAGATGTTAAAAATTTTCTTCTGAATTATCTTACATTTATTAGGATACAATTGATCGAAGTAATGTAAACAGTTCAAAATTTGATAAGTAAATGTTATCTCATATAAAATGGCTGGAATTTAAAAAATAATTTCTGTATCTGTGGATAATAAATATTACCTTTTGTTAGAATAATGTTCAGCATCAACTCCACTCCTGTTTTTCATTATGTAGATGCATGTACTGAGCAAACTTATTTACATAAAAAATGAATGTGGGAGCCAGCCCTGATGGCCTAGTGGTTAAAGTTTGGTTTGCTCCGTTTCAGTGGCCTGGGTTCAGTTCCTGGGCGCAGAACCACACCACCTGTCTGTCAGTAGCCACGCTGTGGCAGGCGCTCACATAGAAGAACTAAAAGGACCTGCAACTAGAATATACAGCTATGTACTAGGGCTTTGGGGAGGAAACAAAACAAAACATGGCACGGTCCTTAAAAAAAAGAGAAAAAAGAATGTGAATGAGAAAGGCCACTCAATTCTTTGTACCCTTCTGAGGTACACACAAAATATATCATGATGTACTATTGAAAATTATGTTTCAAGTTCAATCATCAGTTAGCTCCATCAGGTTCTTCAATTTTGTTAATTACCAAGGATTGGATATCACCTGACCGGCATAGAGATTTGTTACCCAGTTATTAGAGTTCAGTTACACGACAAAATTTTAATTTTTCCATTGTTCTGGAGGTTTTAACATCACCCCCAGCTCATGCAATATACCATAATAAGATAGAGGGTAAGATATATATTTTTCTTTTGTGTAGTGAGGGAACCTCTACTATGAAAAAGAGCTGCAACCTGTATGAATCCTATCAGAACATTGCCGATAGGATATAAACACAATTTGTAATAAAAACTCTTCCGCAGATCTGTTTTAATAAAGAGTACTTATGGAACTAGCCTTGAACATGTAACCTTTTCAAAATCTTTGTGACTCACATAAGATGCAGTCCCCCAGTTGAAAACCATGGAGTTAGTTAATAATGATGTTTTATAGGTTTGGAAACTGAGGCCCAGAGAGGTAAAAAGCTAGGTAGTGGTGAGTTGGTATCAGAAATATTATGTCTGTATATGGACTGGTCTATACTAAAAGTTCTTAACTTTTTGTGTGTGGTTAGACTTACGGTGAATATAGTCACTCCTTACTTTGTGGCATAAATTAATTTGACTTGGTTTAATAATGCCTAATGTCAGGCAATTAGGTACATCTCTACCTCTTCTTTCCCCGGTCAATAAAGTGTATTGAAAGTGAAGTAAGATGCATGATTAATATGCTCAAAATGATTTTTTAAATCATTTTTTTCCTCTGTGTTTATATGCTCTGTCTTGGGGTTCACTGATTCTTTCCTCCATGTCATTTCCTCTATGATCCTAAGAATTCTTATTTCAGATACTGTAATTTTTACCATTTTGTCCTTTTTAAAGATTTCATTTTTAATTTTGGTGAGGAAGATTAGCCGTGAGCTAACATTTGTTGCCAATCCACCTCTTTTTGCTGAGGAAGATTGTTTCTGAGCTAACATCTGTGCCCGTGTTCCTACTTTATATGGGGTGCCACCACAGCATGGCTTGATAAGCAGTGCATAGGTCTGCACCTGGGATCAGAACCTGCGAACCCCGGGCCACCAAAGTGGATTGTGTGAACTTAACCACTATGCCACTGGGGTGGCCCCTAAAGATTTCATTTTTTTCAGTTGAAATTCTCATCTTTTTCTCCTTTTCACCTTTCATTTTCTCTATTTGGAAAATACTTTTGCAGTAAATATTTTTAAGTGCATTTTCTGGAAATTCTAACATCTGCATCATACGTGGATCTACTTCTATTGACTATCTTTTCCTTTTATTGCAGGTCATGTTTCCTGATTTCTTATTATTTTCTGGGCATTGTATATAGTAGAACCATAGAGACTGAAGTAGATATTATTTTTCTTAAAGAGAGCCCTTTCTTTCTTTCCTCAGGAAGCTGGGGTAGGGGCTTATCCCTTGGATATTGAGCTGGATTAGGACTGGGTAGCAGTTTTAGTAACTCTCTGTTTTCAATGCCTTGAGGGAAAGTCCTTCCTGGACTTTACTCTTATTGCAAGTCTTCCTTTTAATCAAGATTTTATCATCAAAGTACTGTGTCCTCTGTCTTTCCAGCTCAGCTCCTCATCATGTAGCCATAAAATCAGCCACGGTCTCAGGGGAAAACTCAGATGATGGAGAGAACTAGCTTGGCAGTGTGGCTCTCTTCCAGATAAAAATCTGTTACACCAAAACGTGTGGTCATTAAAAGCTATTCCAGTTTTCCTCTACCCAAGTAGGGTACCTCACATTATGAAAGGCCTCTGCCAGCCCATGATCAGATTTAGCAAATACCCTGAAATTGGAAAGTCAGTTATTTGCACCTAGGAATGTCTTATTTCTTGCTGAAATTTATTTCCTTTAAACTTTTTTGCAAGTCTTTAAACAAATATAAAATACAATTTTATAGTTACCCATTTTTTCCTGGTTTTTACAAAGGCAGTAAACTACATTCTATCCGGAAGTGGAAATCATCATTTTTAAAGAACAAAATTGACAAATTTTGGTTTTCTGTTATTGGTAACAATTTGTGACAGATCTCAGAATTAATTGTGACTTTAGAATTGAAAAAGCTTATGCAAAGTTTTAATTATTTATTTATTTATTATCTGTGTTTAAAAATTTTTTTGAACTGCTTTTGTTAAAATATTTGGTGATTAAAAAAAAAATCTAGCTTCTCTAGAGGGATTGGAAGCTTGGTAGCACTTTAGGATTTCCAAGTGGCAACCATCAACTAGAGCTGAGCTGTCTCTACCCTTTTTAGAAAGGTCATGTGCTCTCCACTTTCCTATTGTCATCACTTTATTCCAGCCTGGTCCCTATAGACATCTGCCCTAGGGACAGATAAGCAGATGCCATGGGTAGAGTAGAATGTCATGGTGGACGTGGCACAGGGCTCTGTCGCCTGCGAGATCTCCCTTTAAGAGAACCTGCTGCAGAGAGCACAGTTGTCTGACAGTCTCCAGATGCTGGACCTTCAGATTCACTGTGGCACTATGTGCAGACCACGTTGTACCTGGGTTGCTCCAGCCAATGACACAGCACAGAGCACAGAGATACTAGAGGCAGCCATTTCTGCTCAGTGTGGGACTCCTCTAACAGGCAACCTCTGCTCAGAGACTCTCCATCAGCCTGACTGAGACAGTCCCTGAACAGCATTACTACATGGCCTGGCAAGGAGGTTGTCAAGGAGGACCCCATTCTGAGTGGAGTGTGTGGCATAGAGAGTCTCTGGAACATTGTGGTGGCCTGATTGCTGAAGATTTAACTGGTCATGACCTGGGATAATATCCCAGTGGGGAGAAAGGTTTTGCTGGAGTGATTATTTAAGCAATTGAAAGATAAAGGGTTGGGGTGGAGTTGGGGTTGGACCATGCCTATAAGAACAGTCGAGTTGGCTGGTCGTTACCAACTTGTACGGTTGCCCTGCAGAGGGATATCGAGAAGCCGAGTGTGGTTAATGCACTGTTAAAGGCTAAGTGTGAGAGCCAGAGGACAGATTTGGTGGACTACAAATAGGCCCCTATCTCTTCAGAGGAAGAGTGAACCTGATGAGGAGCAGGTGAACTTGGTCAGTGTCACAGAGCTCCAGAGACATTGAAATGCTTAGTGAGGGCAGTTCGTTCTGCTGAAGTCAGGACTGTGGTTGGGAAAAGCTGGGGCCCTGGAATACAATCCAGGGAAATCTGGGTAGATGCCCCTAATGAACTTGACTTTGCAGACTCTTCCAATCCCTCAGAGTTTACAGAGGTGCTCCACACCCACCTAGTAAGAGTGAGCATTTCTCTTGTATGAAAAGACACTGTAGGGGCCGGCCCCGTGGCGCAGCGGTTTAGTTCGTGCTTGGCAGCCCGGGGTTCGCGGGTTCGGATCCCGGGCGCCCGCCGACGCACTGCTTGTCAGCCATGCCGTGACGGCGTCCCATATAAAGTGGAGGAAGATGGGCACGGATGTTAGCCCAGGGCCAGTCTTCCTCAGCAAAAGAAAGTGGAAGATTAGCAACGGATGTTAGCTCAGGGCTGGTCTTCCTCACAAAGAAAAAACAAAAAGAAAGACACTGTAGAGGCCTCGCCCCAACAAAGCAGCAGGTGTTCCATGCTGGCTGCCCCAGCTCCTCTCCTGGCTGCCAAGCTGGTAAGTAGTTTTAAATCTCAAAGTAAATCCACTGGATTATGTTGGGCCTGATAATGGAGGAAAGAGATTATGCACTGAGTGAGCTGCAAAAATTAGCTAGTATGTACCAGCAAGAGCCAGAGGATGGCACTGGTGTTGGAATTTTAATGGTGATCAAGGGAGCCAGAACATGGATTGGGTAAGCAAGAATTCATTGATTTGGGGATGCTTTCTCAAGACATTGGGTTTAACACCCTGGCAAGAACTCCAGGGGGTAAGGAAAACACGCTGAGAGGAGAGCTAAGGGAACTCTTAGAAGCCTTGAGAAGAGGATTATGGCCCACTCTGAGCAGAATAGAAACGCCTTAGTTACAATTTAAGATGGTAAAGGAGGATAAAGGGGCTAAGGAAAGTATGTGTACAGGGGTGGATATGGTATATGAGGCCAGAAGACCCACTGGAAGTTTAGTGCCATGGGTGGGCCCCAAGAACACACCATTACCCAGGGCCATTAGGAATGTGCTGGTGAGAGGGACACCAGCATCACCGAGTTCAGTGGTGTCTCTCCTCTGCAACCCGGGGCTGACTGTGGGAGAAGCAGTCACAGGGCCAGACTTGTTAACAGCCAGGGGGTGATGTAATACATCCTGGTCTGAGAAGGCATGATTGCCGATGGTTACTCTGAAATGAAGGTTTGGATAACACCACCAGGTAATCCACCCACTGAGGTGGCAGCTGAGAGTGAGGGGAATTTAGAATGGAGAGGAGAGGTGGATGATGAGGAGCAGTTACGGCCCTTAGACCATCCGCAGTGATGGAGGAGGGAGTTCAGACCACTGACCTCCCTTTTCAAGTGTCCCTTCAGGAGAATAGCATATGGGGACCATGGAGAAGCTGCTCCCTCAACAGGAGTGGAGAAGTGGATGTGTGCAGCACAAGGGTGGGACTGTAGATGGAGTCGTGCTGCTCAGATCCCCCTTAAAGAGCAACTCCTGCAAAGAGTACAATTAACAACAGCCCCCAGCTGCCATGCTCACCTTTCATGGGTGAGCTCACCTTTCACAGGTATCAGACTTGCATTGTTATTTGAAGGCTCTACAGTCTTATTCCTGCTTCCTTCACCTGTATCCTTCCTAGGCATTTTCCTAAATAAATCTCTTGCACACCTATTCCATCTTGGTGTCTGTTTCTCTCATGACACAGTGAGAATCTGTAAACCTGCAGAGGTGAAAGCAAGTGAGTTCATTTCCTGGATAAAAGAAACGAGGAGAGAATGAAAGCATTCAAATGAACAAGTGTTTGCAAATTCATATTTCCCATTTAAAACATTTGTTATTTTGGTGCTCTTTAACAAAACTGGAAACCAATATTCCTTTAATTTAAAACAGGAAGGAATAGTGGTTTTGTATAATTACTAAATATTCTCGATAGTCCATTGCAAAGAAAGGTGCTTCTTGGACTAGCATTAAAAAGGGAATTAGAGGCCCATTAAGGTTAACTAGATCAGATAGTAAAAAAGTAGTGATGCCAATTATTCCTTACCTTTATTTAGGAAAGGGATCTAGATGGAAAAAGGAAAGGATCCACAGTTAGAAATTTTGTAGTTTACTAAGAACAAGAGCACTGAATTGTTAGCAATCTTAATAAAGAATTAATCCATTTTTAACTTGAACACATATTGTATATTTTGTGTATCTTTGATGTAACTGACATAGTTGCTTAAGGGAAACATGAGAAGACAACCCACTCTGCTTTCGTGAAGTTTATACAGCAGAGTCCCCTCTCTGCTTCTCTGCAGCCTGCCCAGGGGTGGGAAGTGTGTGCGTTTGTACCTGTGCAAACCTATGAAGGGACAGAGCTTCCCTTCCACCTCTCTGTCTGTACTTTCTCTGCGCCTAGAGCATCTAATGGCTTCATCACTCCCAGTGTAGCACCCTGTCTGGGTCTCCCCACTTCAGAGAATGCGTGCTGACGCCTGACGTCACGCCCCGCAGAATGATCATTTTCTCAGTGGCCGTAGCTTCGGAGGTGATGAAGTGCGAAACTTTATTTCATCTGCCGTAAGCTGTTAAAAATGCCATATTTTAACCCAAAGCGTTAGATACCCTAAAACAACCTTCAAGTATCCACTGCCATCTGGAGGGACCCACGATAACGGGGAGCTTCTTGTTGTTCTTCTGCCTTTAGGCGGCTCACTCCTTGGATATTTCCAAAGAGTTTACCACCCAGAACATATGAAATACGGAATAAGAATCTTATGAATATGAATCTTTTTCTTCCTCATAATTCTCTTTTTATTGATATGTCTACTCTACCTTCTCTGTATAGACAGAGCTTAAAGCAATTTTAGGGTTTACTTAGAGGAAGGAATAAGTGAGGGGTTGAAAGGAATGAGACTGTATGGTGCACTTGGGGAAAGGAAAAGCATCCAGTTAACCAAAGAGGAGTGAGGAAGGATGATGGATTAGACTGAATAGGAAATGCAAGCAGATGCCATATCCTGAAGACGGTGGGGATCAATTTGTATTTTAGGCACCTATTTCTGGAAGCTAGGAGCTAGACAGAGAGAGATCTAGGCTGGGTGTTATGTTTTCCCAGACGATAAATGATGAAAATTTAAACTGGGTGCTGCTAGTTTGGGTGGATAACATGCTGGTTAATTTTATGTGTTCACTTGACTGGGCCACAGGGTGCCCAGATATTTGATTAAACATTATTTCTGAATGTGTCTGTGAGGGTGTTTCTGGATGAGATTAACATTTGAATCATAGACTTGAGTAAAGAAGATTGCCCTCCCCAACGTGGATGGGCCTCATCCAATCCACTGAGGGCCTGAACAGAATAAAATGCTTAGTAAGAAAGAATTCTCTCTGTGTGACTGTCTTCAAGCAGGAACATCAGTCTTTTCCTGCCTTTGGACTCATATTGGGACTAAACTTCCACCATGATCTCTTCTGCTTCTCAGGTCTCAGGACTCGCACTGGGACTACAGCACTGGCTCTCCGGGCTGTGGACTTGACAGCTTCCATAATAACGTGAGCCAATTCCTTATAATAAATCTCTCTCTCTCTCTGTGCATATATATATCCCTTTGGTTCTGTTTTTCTGGAGAACACTGATGAATACAGAGTTTTGGTACTGAGAAGTGGAGTGCTGCTGTAACAAATACCTAAAAATATTGAAATGGCTTTGGAACTGGGTAATGGGTAGAGACAGGAAGAGTTTTGAAGTTCATGCTAGAAAAAGCCAAGATAGCCTTAAAGGGATTGTTAAAGGTGGTTCTGGAGAAGACTTACAAAGTAAAGGGGATAGTTACAGAGAAAGCTTCTATCTTCTTAGAGAATACATAAATAATCATGAACAGAATGTTGGTAGAAATACGGAGAGTAAAGGCCATTCTGGTAAGGTCTCAGATGGAAATGAGGAACGTTATTAGACAATGGAGAAAAGGTGATCCTTGTTAGAAAATGGCAAAGAACTTGGCTGAAATACGTGCTAGTGTTTTGTGAAGGTAGAATTTTCAAGCAATAAAACTGGCTATTTAGCTGAGATTACTAGGCAAAGTGTTGAAGCAGTGGCTTGGTTCCCTCTGAGTGTTTGTAGTAAAATGTGAGGAAAGAGAAATGAAGAAGGAATTGTTAAGCAATAAGGAATCAGAATTTAAAGATTTTAAAAATTCTCAGCTTATCTGTATTGCAAAAATGAGAAGCCTCGTTTTGAAGAGAACACCAAGGGTATGACTAAACAACCATTTGATAAGAAGATTATCAGTGTAAATCACAGACCTAAGCAGCCACCTGAGCAGAAACAGTGCCAGTTTGAATGGAGGGAACAGAGACAGGATGAAATAAAAGAAGTCTGTCAGACATCTTAGATCCTACAGGACTGGACCATAGAGCTGTTTGCCAGCAAATGTGAGTGAGCTATTCTTCAAGACAAGGAAAGAATGACCCTGAAGGTGATTCAGACATCATTATGGCTGCCTATTCAGTTTCAAAGCAGGATGGGGAGGGACATTACCTCAGTTTCAACAGGCCGAACAGCAGCTGCCTAGAGACCTCTGTCCGGTAGAAATTTGGAGGCAGGACCACATCTCCACTTGGTCCTGAAGGCAGAGTATCAATCAAAAGAGAATTACTCTTGAACCTTAAGATCTGTCGGTATTTACTTTTCTAGGTTTTGCTTGGGACCTGTCACCCCCTTTTTCCTTCTGATTTCTCCATTTTAGAACGGGAATATCTACCCCTTAAAAAAAAATTAAGGATGATGGTGTCATTTGCTAGGAGAGGAATTTTCAGAAGAAAGAAGGACGTGAGAAGAAAAGAAAGGGAAGGTTTTAAGAGCAATGGTGATTGCTCCCTTTGAACATGTTGGAGTGGGGTGGTCTGTGGAGGTGAGGTCTTTCAGTGGAGATGTTTGGCACATAGTTGGGCATGTGGGTCTGGAACAGAGGAAAGCTATTTGGAAAAGAGATGTAAATTTAAGAGATTTACTTCATAATGGGAACATCATAAATATGTATGAGAAAATAACTTTATGAGAGGACCAAATTTCAAAATGGAAAAGACCATACATACGTAGTGTCCCAAAAATGAAAAGTATTTTTTAGGTCTAAGTAGTGGGCTGAGAGAGACCATTGCCGTTTGTCTAGGAGATCCTCATCTGGCCTTCTGGGAGCAAGATTCATTCCGGTCAGACAGAACATCCTGGTTACTTATGACACACTGGAGAGAACCCAGGAAACAATGAAGTTGATGATTCCCCCACCCACTTCCTCTTTCTTCCAAATTTGAACTGGTTTAGGACTCCCAATGGTAAGAGTGCTTAATATGTAAAAGTTGCAGAAAGAATGTTTTCTTTTTTCTTTCTTTTTATGTTTCAGCAATAAGCAAAAATTTCCTGTATAGGCAAAATATGTAATCTGCTAAATTTAGCTTTTTCTCATGCTTGACTTCAGTAGGTTATTTCACTGTGCAGTATTTCTCTTTCTTTATAACTGTAGAGAGCAATTCTTTTAGGTAATGTCAGTAGGAATAGAGTTCCCTAAATTCCACTGTGGCTGACAAAGGAAAGTGTAAACATTCTCAGAAAAAGTCTCCAGTGATTATTAATATGCTCTCATGTCATATCACTTAGACTATAACTCATTGACTAACCATAAAGAACTGACTTTATCATTTTAGCATTCCAGTTTGGACTAATTTAGGTTATACCTTGCTTAATCAAACATCTCTTTCCTACCTAAGAGACTTTAAAATATTGAATTTAGGTCTTGGGGAAAAAAGTAATTTATAGACTATGTAGTTCTATTCTTCCAGATGAGGAAACTGGTGTCAAAATGTATAACTGACTGGTCCAAAGTCATTCAAATTATTCATAAACTGTTCACTCTGCCGACCCAACACTCTTTCCATTGCTATCTGCTTCCTCTATAGCATCTTTCATTTCTTCAACATGTAACTTTCAGAAGTCTGCAAAATTAAATCAACACGATCCTGTTGGGGTCAACCTCCATAGGAAGCAGCAGGCTTTGGCATACACATATGGCTATGTCAGTTTGCGTTTCCCACAAAGCAGAGCCTGAGACAAGGACTTGGGTGCAGGTAAGTTTATTGGGGAGATTATCTAAGGAAGCAAGGATGAGGGTTGGGGGAAAGTGAAGACAGAAGGAAAAAACAATATTATGATATATTTCCAAGGCCAATGCTCTAAGGAATGAGGAGTCTATTCCACTGGAATATCCTGAGAAACATACAGGAGGCTTCCAGGAATGAACCATCCAGAAAAATAGGAGGCATCCATCAGCCTATATCCATTGGTTGACAGTTTCCCCAATGGCATTAACTATCCCATGTTTCTGAACTGAAATTTTGCAGGGCAATGGGATATCTAATAAGGCAAACCTGAGTTCAAAACCTGGCTTCTTCATTTTCAAGTTGTGTTTGTTATTATTACTTAGCATTTTGGAAATGTGTACTCATTTCCCCCATCTATTATTTCGATGTTATCTCATTGGAGTGTTGTGAAAAACATTTGTTACAGTGTGGCTCTGCATGTTTTTTTTTCTTTGCTTAGTAGCATTTAGCAAGTGACAAATTTGTATTGGACATTTTTCAAGCACTTAAAAATTCAATGGCAGAGACAGCATAACCTCTCATAACACTGTCACGTGTCTAGACTGCATGAGGCCAAGGGTAAGTTAGTGTGATTCCTGAGTACATCAAGAAAAAAGAAAGCATGAGCAGCACCAAAATTATTTTTCAGGGTTTGGCACATGTATAACTGTGTTAAGAATGTGGGAAAGAAGCCAGTTTTAATAGAATGACAGTGGCTTGTATTTCACGAATATTAAGAATTACAGGATGTAGATGACGGGAAATTGAGAGGACTGAAAATTACTGTGAAACAGGAACGTGCTTTTGAAATTTATTCTTATTATATGAGTACCCTTGCCCTGAAAAGATTACATATCTGTATAATCCCCAAGGATCCCTCATGATGTGTTTCTAGCTCATATTTGCATGAGATCATATAACTCCTGTTGTTAGCAAGAGAGGAAAGCCTTAAGTATAATGGATTAAATAATTAAAATAGCAATGATTTGCACTTATGTCTGCATGGAAAAATTGTTAGAGATTAGATACGCCCTAGGTAGATGTCAGACTTTGTTGCTAAATTGTTGTGAGTTTCTTGATGATATGATGATGACAATGTTCATTTCCTTAAAATATCCCTGAGTGTACTATCCTATTTGGAAATGTTTTAAGTTGAAGATTTCTTCTGGCTTTGAAGATTTGGAATTGTCACACTCTGCACTAGAATCAATGTTTGAAAAATTCCCTTTTCAGTTTTGAACACTTTGTGGGTAACAAAAGTACATTGACATTTCCTCCATAAAGATGAAGGATTGCAAATTCACAACTCATAGTGAAGAAGATGAACAATGTGAAACAGTTTTTCCTCGCCCAGTTACTATGGGGCAGTTATGTGCTAAACTCCCACTTCTTCATCGTGAGTGGTAAGATATGCATATCGGTTTTAAAATACAGTTCAGTCTGGAGGCAAAACATCAGTCCAGATAACTAAAGTCCCAGTTCCTTCTGTATTTCAGGATCTAAAGGGGGAAAGTGGGGAGAAAGTGTGATGATTATTTACAAGCTCTTTGTAAGCTAAGGGCAATAAGGGGTCAGTCACATGTGATACCTGTGGCTTAGACTTCACCAGCCTGTGCCTACAAAATACAATAAACCTGTTTATATCCAAATTAGAATTCCATGGAACTTCATCTCTCTGGGTTGCTGAATGTAAACCCCTCTCAATGTATTTCTCATTCTTTTCAGAAGTACTCGAGTGAGACTGCAGATATTCCCACAATCCAGCCAGTCAGCACCAGTTACTGAGGGTGTTACTTGCTTCATCCTTTCTTGGTTCCCATCTGTTTACATCTCCTGCCGGAGAAGTGCCTCTGCCTCTGCCTGTGTTGGGGCCTCCAATGTCAATGCTAAGTAACCTGACTCTGAATGCTCTCTCCCAAGGCTTCCAGTCTTGGAGGTTCCAGATCATTATTGGTTTTTATGAAGAATTATGGAGAATGGACTCCTCTACAATTGTTTGCCACTCTTTGTTTCCTCATCTTCAAAACACCTACGTCTGTGCCCACAGTCTTACCAAATATACCAGTTCGTGTATCAGCTGCTGGTCTTTTGTCATCTAATCAGTAGAGCTTACCCAGTCCGTGAGCCTGCTGGAAAATAGGCTCTGTGGAATCTTACTTATTCTCCTTCCTCTTCTGCTTCAAGGAGGAGGTAGCATCAAGGAACACTGGGTGAGGGGTGAGGTGTGTTTCTTCTAGTAATATTTGTGCCTCAGTTAAGCCAATAAAAGTTGTGTATTTGCCACCCCCAGTCTTATTTAACCTATAAAAATAAATAATCAATCACACTTCATTTTATTGGTAAGGAAATAGATTGAGCAAAAGTAACTAACATAATTGAGGTCATACAACTAAACCAGAACTGAAATCCAAGCAAGTGTGTCTCAGACCATACAAACCACTCCAAATATTATTTGACTGAATCTTAAGTATGAAAATTTTGAGATATTGATGTTTACTGTTTTTTCTTGCCATTACACCATTATGGAATGCAAGTAAAAAAGGCAAGCTGATAAGTTTAGAATTTTAATATTAAAAAAAATTTTTAGAAAGATATTCTGACTCCACTAATCAAATTTCAACGTAATATTGTCCATTTAGATAGTGTTGATCGTTATATGCAAAGATGACATTAGCAGGATATATATATTTTTTCCAATTTTTTTTATTATGGTAAAATATACAAATATAAAACTTACCATTTTAACCATTTTTAAATGTACAGTTTGCTGGTATTAAATACATTCATAATGTGCTACCATCACCACCATCCATCTCCAGAATTCTTTTCATCTTGTAAAACTGCAAGACTATACCAATCAGACAACAGCCCCTCATTCCCCGCTTCCCTCTGGCCCTGGCAGCTACCATTCCACTTTCTGTCTCTATGATTTTGATGACTCCAAGGACCTCATTGACGTGGAATTACACAGTATTCGCTTTTTGTGATTGGCTTATTTCACTTAGCGGAATGTCCTCAAGGTTCAACCATGTTGTGGCATGTCAGAATTATCTTCCTTTTTAAGGTTGAATAACATTCCATTGTGTCTGTATACCCCAAGTATATACCACATTTTGCTTATACTTCATCCACTGCTGAACTCTTGGGTTACTTCCATGTTTCAACTATTGTAAATGTCAGTCTGTTTGGGTTTCTACAACAAAAATACCATACACTTGGTGGCTTGTAAACAACAGAAATTTATTTCTCACAGTTCTGGAGGCTGGAAAGCCCAAGATCAAGGTGCTGGCAGATTTGATGTCTGGTGAGGACCAGCTTCCTGGTTTATAGATGGCCATCTTCTAGATGTGTCCTCACATGGTGAAAGGGGCAAGACAGCTATCTGGGGTCTCTTTTACAAGGACAATAATCCCGTTCATGAGGGCTCTACCCTCATGTCATATCACCTCCCAAAGATCCCATTTCCTAATATCATCATCTTGGGGGTTAATATTTCAACATATGAATTTGGGGGAGGATAAAAACACTTAGTCTATAATGGTCAATAGTGCTGCTATCCACATAGGTATATAAATATCTCTTTGAGACCCTGCTTTCAATTCTTTCAGGCATATACCCAGAGGTGGAATTGCTGGATCATATGGTAATTCTACTTTGATTCTTTTAAGGAACCACCATACTGTTTTCCATAGCAGGTGTATCATTTTTTGTCCTACCAACAGTAAACAAGAGTTCCAATTTCTCCACATTTTTGCTAACACTTGTTATTTTCTGGTTTTTTTTTGATAGTAGCCATCTTAATGGATGTGAGGTAGTATCTCATTATAGTTTTGATTTGCACTTCCCTAATGATTAGTGATGTTGAGCATCTTTTCATGTTCTTATTGGCCATTTGTATATCTTCTTTAGAGAAATTTCTATTCAAGCCCTTTGCCCATTTTTTAATTGAATTGTTTGTTTTTTCATGCTTGAATTTCAGGAATTCTCTGTATATTTTGGATATTGATCTCTTATCAGATATATGATTTGCAAATATTTTCTTGAATTCTGTGGGTTGCCTTGTTATTTTGTTGATAGTGTCTTTTGATGCACAAAATTTTAAAATTTTTGTGAAGTCTTTTTCTGCATCAATTGAGATGATCACATGATTTTTTTCCCCTTCATTCTGTTAATGTAGTGTATTACATCGATTGATTTTTGTATGTTGAACCATCCTTGCATTCCAGGACTAAATGCCACTTGGTCATGAAGTATAATCCTTTTAATATACTGGTGGATTTGGTTTTCTAGTATTTTGTTGAGGATTTTTGCCTCAATGTTCATAGGGGATATAGGTCTGTAGTTTTCTTTTCTTACGGTGTCTTTGTCTGGCTTTGGTATCAGGTAACACTGACCGCAAATAATGAGTTAGGAGGCATTCCCTCATCTTCAAGTTTTTGGAAAAGTTTAAGAAGAATTAGTGTCAGTTCTTCTTTAAATGTTTGGAGGAATTCACCACCAAAGTAATCAGGGCTTTTCTTGTTGGGAGATTTTTGATTACTGATTCAATCTCCTTACTAGTGATAGATCTATTCAGATTTTCTATTTCTTCATGATTTAATCTCAGTAGGATTTTGTGCATCTAGGAATTTGTCCATTTTATCTAGGTTATCCAATTTATTGGTATACAATTGTCTATAGCACTTTCTCATAATTTTTTTATTTCTGTAAAATCAGTGGTAATGTCCCCACTTTCATTTCAGATTTTAGTAATTTGAGTCTTCTTCCTGTTTTTCTCAGTTCATCTAAAGTTTTGTCAATTTTGTTGATCTTTTCAAAGAACCAATTTTGGTTTCATTGATTTTCTCTATTGTTTTTCTAGTTTCCATTTCATGTATCTCTGCTCTAATCTTTATTATTTCCTTCCTTCTACTAGCTTTGGATTTACTTTGTTCCAAAGTAAGTTTTAAAGTTAGGTTGTTGATTTGAGATCTTTCTTGTTTTTTAATATAAGAATTTATAGCTATAAATTTCCCCCTTAGCATTTCTTTTGCTGCATCCTATAAGTTTTGGTATGTTGTGTTTTTGTCTTCATTCATCTCTAAGTATTTTCTAATTTCTCTTGTAATGTCTTCTTTGATTCATTGATTGTTTAAGACTGGGTTGTTTTATTTTCCACAAATATGTGAATTTTCCAGCTTTTCTTAAGTTATTGATTTCCAACTGTATCCACAACATCCCATTGTCATCAGAGAAGTTACTTTGTATGATATCCATCTTTTAAAATCTATTCAGGCTTAATTTGTGACCAAACATGTGGTCTGTCTTAGAAAATGTTCCATGGGCACTTGAGAAGAATGTGTATTCTGCTGTTGTTGAGTAGAGTGCTCTGTGTATATCTGTTGGATCTAGTTTGTTTAGTGTGTCGTTCAAGTCCTGCATTTCCTTACTTCAGTCTGGTTGTTATATCCATTACTGAGAGTGGGGTTTTAAAATTTCCAACTATTATTGTACAACTGTATTTCTCACTTCAATTCTGTCAATTTTTGCTTCATATATTTTGATGGTCTGTAATAAAGTACATAAATATTTATCATTATCTTCTTGCTATATTGAACCTTTTATGAGTATATAATGTCCTTCTTTGCCTCTTATAACTTTTTTTGACTTAAAGTCTATTTTGTCTGATGTTAGTATAGCCATCCCTGATGTCTTCGGTTATTAATTGCATAGAATATCTTTTTCCATTCTTTAACTTTCAACTTATTTGTGTCTTTGTATCTAATGTGAATCTTTTGTAGACAGTATATAGTTGGATCATGTTTTTGAATCCCTTCCTCCTCCAATCTCTATCTTTTGATTAAAGAATTTAATCCATTTACATTTAAAGTACTTACTGATAGCAAGATATATGTTTTCAATTATTTTGTCCATTAGAGTTGATAGATTTGTTTTCAGTCATTTATATACTTTTATTTAATTCACTCTTTAAATCCAAGACTTTTTAAGACAATGAAAATTGTGATTGAAGATTATAATTGCATTTCATAGCTATTATAAAGAGTAATGTTAACTGTTCTATGCAGGATTTAAAAAATTAATTTGAGATGGAAAATGATGTAATGAAGGGTACATATAAAGTACAGTGGTGGGTGATTTGACAGAAATTTGGCAGAGAATAGATGAATCACAGTCCACACTTTTCTCTAAAAACTCATCAACGTAGGTTTATAATCTCCAGAAATATGACACAAAATGAAGGAAAGATTCCTTGTCAGTTCATTGTTTTGTGAACCAATCAGCTATAAGACTGGAGGGTGTTTGTTAACAAAGCATCAGAGTTAAAGCTGAGATTCTTTTTTTTTTTTTTCCAGTGAGAATGCAGCCAGTTGAGAGACACTAAAAAATGTTCAGGAGTTTAGATTAAGGAATTAAACTCAATTCAGGTGAGGTGTGAGAGTCTGAAAATGTCCAAGTTATTTTATTTACTTAGTTCTTCTGAGAATTGTCTTATTTTTTAACATGTGTTTGATGCTATTTTTAGAAATATTAAATTCTACCCCTCATTGAATTTTAAAGTGATTCAATCTTAAGGGGCTCAAGAGAATGTTAATTTAATATCCAGTGAGGGAAAACAGCAGACAGATCTGCGGTACAATCCCTATTGGATGTTTTATGCTATATGTTTTGTCTAATGGATCTTTCTAGACCAAATTTAAGTGTACCAGCTCTATTCTAAATGTAATATCAAAGTTTTCTGGTTTGAATTGTTTCTGACAAGCTAATTTATGATATCTTCTAAAGTGGAATTTAAAGTAAAAGTGTGAGTTATTTAATGTATAAATAAAGCAAAAGTAGTATAATAAAGAAAGCAGTCCCCTCTGATTTAATCTAACATGATGGCAATTTTATAAGGCAGGCGTGTTGAATTATCTAACAGGAATGAAAATGTATGAACAATACTTCCTCCGAGTAGTGAGTTCTGGTTCCCTTAGGTGATTAATTTCTGTTCAGTAAAATAGATGTCTTCAGTGTTCTGAGCAATCAGCTTATCTCTAGAGAGAATACAAAGCATAGTGGGGAATTATTTTTCAGTAGTATAGAGTTATCATTAATAATCCAAAGAATAATGGACATTTTATTCAAACGAATTCTGGGAACTTCTATCATTCAATATGATAGCTTTCCTTGAGGCATTCTCTGATCAAAATCACTTACTTTTACTAAAGAGTTAAGATAAAATTCATAATTCAAATAACATATGCAAACAGAATGCTATCTCATGTTAAGTTTATCTTAAGTGGTACTGAAAAAAGTCTCAATATGAAGCTGACTTTTACCTGAATTTGCTAGATCACTGGTGTATGAATCTTTAAACTTGTTTGGCTTTTCTTAAAATACTGATTAATTAAAAGAGTGAAATTTAAAAATGCCATCTTGCAAATCATTATTCTTTGAAAAGACAAAAATACAGACATAAACATATAATATTTTAAATGGTCCTGTATTTCATATGGCAAATTTATGGAAGAAGCAAATATGCCAAAAATAAATTAACACTTCAGTGTAGTTTTAAAGTTTGTGTATGTATTTGAAAGTCAATGGACATGGACGCTGAAACTATTGCCCTAAAAGACTATGGACATATTTGAAGGACAGGCAATAGCAGGTTCTAGCCAGTCACGGTGGTCTCTTCTCTCCTCTTCTGCCTCCTCCTCCTTTACCTCCTCTTTCTTCTCCTTCTCTTCTTTTCTTTTGTAGGGGCACCTTTAAAATCTCTTTTTCAAATTTCTTAATGAAGCAAATTATTATTACTCCTAAATGTTAAGAAAAAAAGGGTGTATTGTTTAACTGTATTTCCCAATTATCAAAGAGAGATGATAAAAATAAATATATGTATATAGTTCTCTGCTCTTGGTTTTTGGCACAAGTCTCCTAAGACCCTTGTAAATATCCTAAGTGAAAAGAACACTAGGAGCATCTTTTCTTTTAGTGAGGAGATTCTAGGTGGGCTACTGGATGGCTCCTGGATGGAGGCTGGTCACCAGAAAGACCAAGCCATGATTAGAAGCTTGGAATTTTCAGTCCTACCCCTCATCCTCCAGAGAGGGGAGAGGGGCTGGAAATGGAGTTAATAACTGATCATGTGTACATGAGGAAGCCTCCATAAAATCCCAATAATAGAGGGTTCAGAGAGCTTCCAGGTGGCCAAACACATCAACACCGGGAGGATGACACACCCCAACTCCACGAGGACAGAAGATCTTGCTCTCGGGACACTCTCAGAACTCACCCTATGTATCTCTTCATCTGGCTGTTCATCTGTATCTTTTATCATATCCTTTAACAAGCTGGTAAATGTAAGTAAGTATATCTCTGAGTTCTGTGAGTCCCTCTAGCAAATTAATTGAACCCAAGGGTCAGGAGGAGTGTCATTTGAACCTCCGATCTGTAGCCAGTTGGTCAGAAGCACAGGTGATAACCTGAACTTGTGACTGGCATCTGAAGTTGGGTGTGGGGGCAGTCTTATGGGACTAAGCCCTTAATCTGTGGGGTCTGATGCTATCTTCAGGTAGATAGTGTCAGAATTGAGTTAAATCACAGGACACTCAGCAGGTGTCATAGAAAGTTGCTTCTTGTGGGGAAAAACCTCCATACATTTTGTGACCAGAAGTGTCAGAAGTTTAGTGGTCTGTGTGAGTAGCAGAGGAGACACACAGGAGAGAAACAGTAGGGAAGAACTGGGTTTTTCCACGCAGGAAGGAGAAATCTGGGTTTGTCCTTTACAGTCAGTTTTAAAGGAACTAGAATTTAATAGAATTCAATTATCACCATAATCATGCTATACAGGATTTAACTTATGCTTTATTTCCTGAAGGCATTTAGGATCAAACAGTCCCTTAGAGTCATTATAATGAATATCAATTGTGTGTGTTTCATACTTTAGGAAAAAATGTACTTTTCTCATCCTCTGTACTTCGTAGTCTGGATTCTAGATAGGTGTGATTTTAATATGTAAATACATCTTTCTGTGACTTTTGAAGATTTTCCTTTAATATGTGTATGACTTTATTTTCCTTTTCTCCCTATCACAGGTTTAGTCTTGGGTTGTAAAGCTGTCCTGTGTTTTACTGAGCTATAAAAATCCTTGCACACTGATCATAGAACCAAAAAACCATCAGTGGATTTATCAGATTGACTAATCTATAACCTTGTAGTTTATTGGGCAATAAAGCAGCATCAGGATATGTTGTACTTGTACCTTATTTTCGAAAACTCTGGGCAGGTCATGTTAAACGTCTAGAATAGAGGTTTCTGTTTGAGGATTCCTATGACTATTGAGTAGGAGTTCAATGAAATATGTCTAACTCAACATTTATGGCCCCCCCTCATGTACATCATACATCTTAGAGTATTCATAAAGCCATCCCCTGGGGATGTCAGTAATCTGATACAGGTCACAATTTGATCATTTCTTTTATGTTTGAATGAAAGGTTTCAGTTTTAAGATAGCCCCCCGGTATGATATGGCAGACCAGTTTTATCCATGTATGAGAAGGTAGACAGTTTATGGATTTGTAGGTTTTCTAGAAAGGTTAAGTATTGGCAGTATATTTTCAGTGAAGTGAACTCTAATAGAGTCACTATCTGCAGAGATCCTGAACTGCATAAACTTAACATGGAGAACAGAGCTGCCAGAAAAATCATGGTTACCCTGATTACTCACGGTAAATGAAACAGAAGGTGCTTATTAGATAAATGCTGTTTTGATTAAATTTCTATTTCCTCACTGAAAGCATTTATAAGGCCTGTCTCTTTGAGAGTGTTTTAAGTTTTCTTCTTGGTTTGGGATGTAAATTTTCAAGCACTAACACTTGCAGACACTCAAAAACTCCTCTGAAATATCCAACAGAAATACTTGAAATTGCAGCACATTAAGTCTTAAACTCTATGGAAAAATTTTAAAAACTCAGAATTTGCACATAATAGCTCATTTGCTTTCAGGAAAATAATATATGCTGTCCCTGATGATAATTGTAATGCAAATGAAATGCAACTATGTGTAAATCTAAAATTAGAAAACCTACAGTTTTTCATCTCCTGTATGTTGGTTAAAATAAACTTCCAAAAGCAGAAATTAGGATCCTCACATTACATCCATAGAAGACTCCTCTTCTATACTTGTCCTTTGACATAGCAAATTAGAAAAGCATGTGGGAGAAATGTTAATATTTTCTACTGTAACTGACATTGAATAGAGATTTTTGACCTTCTTCTTTTGGAAACTGTAGTACTCAGTCTTAAAACATCTTGGAAATGATTTAGACATACATAAGAATTTAAAGTGTGATTTTTTGGGGGGAAAAATAATAAAAAAACAATAATGAAATGAACAGTTATGCTTTCACTATCCAGTCGAAAAAAATAGGTCATTATCCTTGAAGTATCTTTGATGTCTCTGATGTGCCTTTTCCTGATCTTATCCTCCTTCTCCCTTAGAGAATACACTATCCTGAAAATTGTGCCACTTCCTTTCTTTATTGTTTACTGTATCTTCTATCTATCTATCTATCTATCTATCATCTATCTATCTATCTATCTATCTATCTATCTATCTATCTATCTATCTATCTATATCTATCCATCCATCCATCCATCCATCTATCCATCTAGATTTCTAAAAAGTACTTCTTTTGCCAATGTAATAAAGATATTCCTTGCATATTTTAACAAAAGTTTTAAGGTTTTGCCATTTATATTTGGGTTCTTAAAATTTCTTGATTTTTGCATATAACATGAGTGGGGGCATTTGGTTGTATTTTTCTCTGATTCAAATAACCAATTTATTGAATACCACCCTTTCTGTAATGCTGGTTCTACCATGTAGCAAATTCCCTATACGTGTGAGTCTGTTTTAATGTTCACTATTCTATTACATTGATCTGGTTGCCTATTTCTTAGGCTGATACTGCACCATCTTAAGTATGTAGTTGTGTGCCACATAACGAAGTTTCAGTCGATGATGGAATATATATATAATGGTGATCCCATAAGACTGTAATGGAGCTGAAAAATTCCTATTGCCTAGTGATGTTATAGCCATCGTAACATCGTAGCACAATGTGTTACTCACGTGTTTCTGGTGACGCTGGTGTAAACAAACCTACTGCTCTGCCAGTCACATAAAGTATAGCACATACGACTTTGTACAATACATAATACATGATTATAATAAATGACTATGTTACTGGTTTACGTATTTACAATACTATACTTATGATCATTATTTTAGAGTGCACTCTTTCTAATTATAGAAAAAGTCTACTGTAAAACAATATGCCGTGTTATGCCGACAGCAGCCTCACATATCTCGTGTTTACCACATGTCTTGGTTGCATTATTTTCACTTGTGCTTGATTTAATCTCATGTTGTGTTCATCATGGCCCCTAAGTGTCCAAAGTC
Organism: Tapirus indicus; assembly: GCA_031878705.1. Classification (NCBI taxonomy): domain Eukaryota; kingdom Metazoa; phylum Chordata; class Mammalia; order Perissodactyla; family Tapiridae; genus Tapirus; species Tapirus indicus. Next base: position 54,171,745 of record CM062931.1, on the reverse strand, counting down.
CACTGCTAATGTTGCAGTAAGAGGCTACATTGAGTGATTGACCTGGAAACAAAGTTAAAAGTAACTAAGGACTACAAAGTTGGAAAAATCAGTGATGGTTATTGCTCGCCAGTCAGGCATGTCCCATTCCACCATAGCGACGATCTTGAAAAACAAAAACAAAGTGATGGAAGCTGTTAAAGGATCTGCTTCATTCAAGGCAATGAGACTAACGAAAATTTGAGATGGGCCTATATCAGACCTGGAGAAACTTCTAATCACCTGGATTGAAGACCAGACAGAGAAGTGTATCCCTCTCAGCACCATGACGATCACAACCAAAGGAAAAGTTTGTTTGCAATGTTGAAAGAAAAGGCTGGACCTGATTACAATATTGAATTTACTGCTAGCTCTGGAAGTTTAAATGATTCAAGAATTGTTATTATCACATAACTGAAAGTGAGTAGAGAGTCTGTGAGGGCTGATGTGAAGGCAGCTGAAGAATTTTTGGAAACTCTAGATAAGCTGATTGTAGAGGAAAATTACTTGCCAGAGAAAATATTCAATAGAGATGAAACTTCTTTATTCTGGAAATGGATGAAGAAAGGACTGGAAGGTCTGGAAAGGACTTCCATCCATAAGGAGGCCAAGTCAATGCCAGATTTCAAGGCTTTTAAGGACAGGACAATAGTCTTGCTCAGGGACAATGTTGCAGGCTACAAACTGAAACTCTTTGTGATCTGGTGCAGTGAGAACCCCAGGGCCTTCAAGCACCTCAGTAAACACACACTGCCAGTGAACTACAAGAGCAACAAGAAGTCATGAATGACCCGGCTCCTCCTCTACGATGCCCTCCCAAATTGCTATGCCAGCGAAATGGAGAAGTACTGTTTGGAGAATAACATACCTTTCAAGATTTTTCTTATTGTTGATAATGCTCCTAGTCATTCTTCTTTTATTGGTGATCTTCATCCCAATATCAAAGCAGTGTTTCTCTGTCCAACCACCACCTCTTTGACTCAACAAATGGATCAAGAAATTATAGCAGCTTTTAAGGCCTACTACCTGAAGAGAACCTTTGCCCAGCTTATTGCTGCCACTGAGGAAAACACTGAGAAGATACTGATGTGATTCTGGAAGGATTATAATATCTATGATTGCACGAAGAACCTTGGTTAGACTTAGCGTGGTGTCACCAAGGAGTGTGTGAATGGCATCTGGAAGAAGACACTCAAGAGGTTCGTTCATCACTTCAAATGATTTGCCAAAGGACGAGGAGGTTGCAAAATCAGCAAGGCTGTGGCTGAGATGGCAAACAACTCTAACCCAGGTGTGGATGAGGGTGACACTGAAGAGCTCCTAGAGGTGGCTCCTGAGGAATTGACTAATGAGGAGTTGTTGGAGCTGGAACAGGAACACACAGCTGAAGAAGAGGCAGGAGAAAAGGAAACTGCAGGAGAAGAAAAAGAAGAAGAACCTCCAAGAAAATTCACAGTGAAGGGTCTAGCAGAAGTTTTTGCAGACCTCAGCAAGCTCCTTAAAGTTTGAAAACATGGACCCCAACGCTGAAATGTTTTCATTAATAGAGACGAATGTTCATGGTGCTTTATCTGCTTACAAGCAATACTATGAGGAAAAAAGGAAACAAACCGAGCAAACCACTGTGGATATATTTCTGAAAAGAGTGACATATCCTCAAGAAGAGTCTCAGACTGGTCCTTCAGGAGGTATTCCAGAAGAAGGCATTGTTATCATAGGAGATGACAGCTCAATGCATGTTATTGTCCCTGAAGACCTTCCAGTGGGACAAGGTGTGGAGGTGGAAGACAGTGATATTGATGATCCTGACCCCATATAGTCCTAGGCTAATGTGTGTTTGTGTCTTAGTTTTTAACAAAAAAGTTTAAAAATTAAAAAAAAAATTGTTGTTTTTAGATAGCAAAAAGCTTACAGAATAAGGATTTAAAGAAAGAAAATATTTTTGTACAACTATACAATGTGTTTGTGTTTTAGGTGAAGTGTTATTACAAGAGTCAAAAAGCTAAAAAAATTAAAAAGTTTATAAAGTAAAATAGTTACATTAAGGTAAGGTTAATTTATTATTGAAGAAAGAAAAGTATTTTTAAATAAATTTAGTGTAGCCTAAGAGTACAGTGTGTATAAAGTCTGCAGGAGTGTCCAGTCATGCCCTAGGCCTTCACACTCACTCACCACTCACTCATTGATTCACCCAGAGCAACTTTCAGCCCTCAAGCTCTATTCCTGGTAAGTGCCCTAAACAAATGCACCATTTTTTATATTGTATTTTTACTGCACCTCTTCTATGTTTAGATACACAAATACTTACCACTGTGTTACCATTGCCTACAGTATTCAGTACAGTAACATGCTGTACAGGTGTGTAGCCTTGGAGCAATAGGCTGTGCCATATAGCCTAGGTGTGTAGTAGGCTATCCCATCTAGGCGTGTGTAAGTACATTCTGTAATGTTCACGTAACGGTGAAATCACCTCATGATGCATTTCTCAAAACTTATCCCCATTGTTTAGCGACGTGTGACTGTAATAGTTTAGAAGTGGTTTTTGACACACCAAGTCCTGTCACTTTATTATTCTTCTTCAGAAGTATTTTGTTTCTTCCATAAAAAATTTAAAATAAGCTTCTCAAGTTCCATGAAGCACTGTGTTGGGATTTTTGATTGAAATTACATTTAGTTTGTTTTTTTATGATATCTTCTATTTCATGAATCTCTATGTATCTCCATGTATTTCAGTTTTCTTTGGTATCTTTCAGAAGTCTTATAATTTTCCACATGAAGAAAATTTTTTTGTCATTGTTAGACTCCTATATAGCTCATATTTTTTGTTTCTAATCTCCCAACATTTTGTTGCTGGTGTATAAAATACAATTGATCTTTGCATTTGATTTGATATCTAGAAACCTTGTTAACCTCTGGCCAGTTCTAATAACTTGTAAACTATTTTGTACATTTAGTGACAGTTTGGTTTCTCCCTTTCTAATTTTTATGCTTTTTCTTTTTTCCTCTCTTATTGTGCTGGCTGGGAACTCTAGTACAATGTTGAACAAGAGTGCCAATAGAAGGCAAATATGTCTTGTTTCTTATTTTTTTGAATACTTTTAAATTTTTACTACTTTTATATAGTATTTTCTGCAATTTTTGGTAGGTGACTCTTATCAGGTTAAGAAATATGTCTTCTATTTCTAGTTTGCTTGGAGTTCTTAAAAATCATAAATGGAAGTTCATTTTGTCAAAAAAAAATTTTATCTATTGAGATACAGTAATAGATTTTTCTCATGTGGAGTCATTATGCATTACTTGAGTAAACCTGACTTTGTCGAGATATATTATGCTTTTTATACCTTGTTAACTTTAGTTTTCTGTATTTTGTGAGAGAATTTTATATCATCTAAGTTCATGATTGAGACTGACCTGTAATTCTGTCCTCTCATATTGGAATCAAAAGTTACACCACCACTACTGATGCTGATGCTTTTGCTATTGTTAGTAGAGTTTTATTTGCCAGGGACACTTCTCAGCATGTCACATGTAATGACTCATTGAGTCCTCACAAGAGCCATAAGAAATAAATACTGTCAATGTCTCTGTTTTACTTATGGGAGAAAGCAGGGCATAGAGAGGCGAGTAAGTGACAAAACTGGGATTTGAACTCAGTCATTATGGTCCCATAGTTGTGCACTTAACCACTAGGATGTATTAGTTTCACAAAATGATTTGGCAAATGTGCAGAAAAAAGTTAACGTAGCATGCCGGGGACTGCTGTCCCTGGAAAGGCCTGCTTGCAGCCTGCCTGGCCCTTACTTGGCATCTGGAAACATGAATGGGAACCTGTTCTCTACACAGATATGAAACTTTCTGTAAATGATAAAAGCAGCTCACTATGCCCAATGATATGGCTTATTCTGAACACCTGCTTTCCTTCTGGGAGTCTAGAATTTTGGTACGTGCCGGGCAGATGGTGCCTATATCCCCAGCCCCAATAAAACCTTGGACACTGAGTCTCTAGTGAGCTTCCCTGATGGACAAAATCTCATCTGTTTTGTCACAACTTTTGGTTGCTGAAAGAATGAAGCACACCTTTGTGGTTCCCTGGGAAAGGATGCCTGGAAGCTTGTACCCGGTTTTCTCCAGATGACACCCTATACACCTTTTCCTCTTGGTGATTTTGTTTTGTATCCATTCACTATAATAAACCATAGCCATAAGTAGGATTCTAAACTGAGTCTTGTGAGTCACCCTAGTGAATAACCAGAACTGGGCATGGTCTCGAGGATCTCTGACTCAGGTACAACCTTTGGAGTTAGATATTAAGCCCTTCATTTTGCAGATAGGAAAACTGAGGCTTGGGAAGTTAAATAACTTACCCAAAGTCAATAATTAGTAACAATCAGATACAAGATTTGAACTCATTTCTATTTGATTCCAAAATCCATAATCTTTACCAATTTGTGTTCATTTACACCACAAGATTCTTATTTTAATTTTACTCAGTTTCCACAATCTTAAAAACATAACTTGAAATTTAGACTGAGCTGTTTCTCAGCAGTCAATATGAAGTAATTAAATTTTAATGTCTTAGAATTTTGCAGCCAGGGAGAAAGCAAATGGTTATACATAGGAAGTTTAATAATATCCCTAGTCCTAGTTAATGGAGACCTCTGTTTTCCAAAATAACCCCCAATCAGGAAGTTAATCTTCCAATCAAAAGGAGTCAAAATTCCTGTTTTGGAACAGAGAAGAACAGCTCTCTCTCAGTCGGCCAGGACACAAAGGTAATTCACAACATTAATTCTAAGTTGCAGGTTCAAAGGGGCTGTGCAAACAGAGTAAGGCTATTCCTCAGGTAATAAGTCTAATTATTCAACGTCTTCACAGTCTTTTTAAACTAATATTTGTGGAGTACATACTATGAGCCGGCCTGTGCTGTGTATAAAGAGGGGGTACGAAGATGAATTATAGTCTGTGTACTTTAGGATATTATAGCTTAGAGAAAAGATAGAGATGTAAACATGTTAAATGAAATATGGAAAGTTTATTGATAGAAATATGCACAGAGATCTGTAGCAGCAGAAAGAAGTTGCAAAAAGGAATTTCCAGAGAAGGTAAGCTTCAAGGGTGAGTAGCCATTATCAGGTGAAAAAGTATGGAGAAGCATTTTCCAGGCATAAGAAAACTCATGAACAAAGTCTCATAATGTGGTATAATTAGAGCATAAACAGAAACTAGGTCATGGCAAATGAATTTACGGCAACAGGGAAGGTTGAGTTCAGAAGGGAAATGCGTATACTGGTTTTCATTGTCTAGATGGTAAGAGCTAATGAAGATTAAGGAGGGAAATAATAGAACTTTTGAATAGATCAGATTCAACGCAGTGTAGCAGATGGATTTTAGACAGGCAAGACTAAAGAGAAGTGGATTGTCAAGTATTGCATTCTTATATACACAACTGTACTCATACTCCCACTGCATAATTGAGACCCTTCCAACATGTCCTTGTACAGTGAATGGAGGAAAGAGGACAAGTGCAACAAATAGCAAGGAAGTAGAATTCGTAAGGTTTAGTACTGATTGCTAAGAGGAGTGAGGAAGATGAGTCTTAGATGACTTTCAAGTTTCTGACTGGGGTATCCAATGAGAGGCTGTGAGCTGTGAAATGGAACACTAGACACGATGACTGTGTCTGGAGTAGAAGTTAAATTGAGATTTACTCATGTGGCCTTCCAGGTATTCATCAACCATCAGGAGAAGTTGTCTTAGATGTATTTGAACAAATGAATCTGAAACATAGAGGAAAAGGTGTTTTGGGGAACCATTAGCACCTAGGTGATGGTTAAAACTATGCAAGTGGATGAGATTGTAAATGAACATGAAGAGTTAGGAGAGAATGTGCCAAGGGCAGAGCCCTGGAGGCACTACGTTTTAAGTCTTCAATTCTGACGGATGATTGGAGGAAGAAACCACCACAGATCAATCTTTTTAAAATATACTGACTTTCCACATATTTTCATCTGAGAATAGACACTAATCATTTTGTATTGCTGGGTCTCTGCACAGAGCTCTAAAATTGGCTTATAATTGATTGTATTAAAAAGTAAATATACTAAATGATACTTATAATATTGATGCAGGGTATCAATAATATTATAATAAAATGAACTCTGTGTACTTCTCACCTACTTTCATAAATGGAATTTTGCTGTTCTCTTTGAGACCTATGTGCCCACCCTAATTCCCTTCCCCAATCTCCTGTGCCCAGAGGTAACCAATCTGATGAATTTTGTGTTTATTATTTCCTTGATTTCCCCATAGTTTCACTACCCATGAATGTATATTTAGATTTTTAAAATGTTTCTGAACTTCATTTAATGAAACCATACCCTATTTATTCCTCTATCTTGGTTTTCTTCTCCTAACACTACTTTTTTGATATTCACTGCTGCTGAGAAGTTCTTTATAGTAGTCCATTCTATCAACATACCACATGTTATATATGCATTTTAACACAAATGGATATTGGGTTATTTCTTTTCTTTTTTGTCTTTCATTTGCTGCAATGAATATTCTTGTTCACATCCACTGTGTGAGGGTAAGCACTTCCCCAGAGCATATCACCAGGAGGAGGAGCATGTTACCAGGAGTAGTAAGCAATGCCCATATTCGGTTTTATTATATAATGCAAAATTGTTTTAAAAAATGGTTGTACCAATTTATACTCCCATCAGAAATGTTTAAAAATTCCTTTTACTGTACATCTTCCTCAAGTGCTGATATTGTCAGAATTTGAAACTTTCACCAATCCAATAGATATAAAATGGTTTCTAACTGGATTTTAATTTATAATTTTTTTATTAATAATAAGTCTCTTTTCATGCACTTACTAGCCCATTATTTTATTTTTGTGTGTTCCTCTTACTGATTCATAGGAACCATATATATATATATATATATATATATATATATATGTATGTATGCTCTAAGATGTGCCTAAATAAAGTCAAAGTGTCCCACTACTTGCACTAAACAAACACTGTGATTATTAATCTAATGATATTTCAGCAAGGAAGAGATGTGATTAAAAAAATTGACATCTGAGAAACATTTATCTATGTAGTCTTTATAGGGGATTGGATGGGGTAGATGATGAGTTAACACATAGGATCAGATTGTCAAATCAGGCTCCCACGAATCAGAGCTCGTACTACCAAACTTTACTAAATAACATCAGGCTTGCAAGCAATCAAAAGGCTTGAAGGAAACGGAGAGGTCTGGGATATCAAGGGCCACTTTCAAGTCCTTCTGTCTGTCCTAGAATAGATGAAGTCTCTTTGTGAGGTCCACATGGTCACTTCACACAGGAGGAGCATTTAATTACACACATTTCTGTTTGTACTCTGGAGAGTTGTGTAGCCTACCTGATATTCTCCAGGGAGCAATGCCTCATACATCCTGGGTTCTATGTCCTATAGACAATCCTTAGCCAGGGACATCCTGCAAATGGCACTTCCTCCTAGCAAATATCATCAGTCTACTTGTCCAGAGGTTCAGTTGTTAAGGAGATCAAACAGGGGACACTGGCCTTTTCCGTCACACTTCCCTGGGTCATATCCCCCAGGAAAGGGGTATAACTAGATCATGTTACCTGTGTTACCTCTATTCTCCCAGATGGTAAAATTTGGAATAGAAAGAAAGCAAGAATTTGGGGGAAAAAAGGGGATAAATAAACATTATTATAAATAGAAGAGAGAGAGAGAGAATCCAGAGTTTCCTTCTAAAATTAAAGCCAGGTTATTTTGGGGAAGGATAATAACTTCTCTGACAAAAATATGAAAACTTGAGGGAGAACTGACCTTAGAACAAACACATGCTGTGTGTTAAGCATGTTGAGTGTAAAGAGATGGGACATGAAAACAAAATAATCAGTAAACAATAAGGAAGAAAGGTCAGGGCTGGAGTGAGAGATTGAAAAATCTGAAAATTCAAATATCATGGATGGATTATTTCTTTGAGTAGCTTGATGAAGAACATGTGGCAGTAGAAATCAAAGGACTAAATCTCTGACAATTATATTTTTATTTTCATCACTGGCTTTTCCCTCCAAATGTTGACATTTCTCATAGAGTTAGGAAAACCAGGTTAGTAGGATATCAAAAATTCAGCGACTCAAAAAAACACAAAAAGGAGAAAGAAGTATCCAAAAGCAAAGAGGTTAACAAAGAGAGGACTCGGGAGGGACAATCGAATCGGTCCATTTGGAAGAAATTGTTGACATTCAAACGAACATATATCCCTGTATGTCGTGGGCTGAATGGTGGCCCCCGCCAAGAGATATATCCACATCCTAATCTCTGGAACATGTGAATATTACTTTATACAGTAAAAGAGTGAATATTACCTTATAGACAAAAGATATGATTGAGTTAACATCTTGAGAGGAACTGATCCTGGATTATCTGGGTGGGCACTAAATCCAATGACAAGTGTCCTTAGAAGAGGCAGAGGGAGATTTGACAGGCAGAAGAAGTGGAGTCACTGTGACTATGGAGGCAAAGGTTAAGAGATTAGAATAATGTGGCCACAGGTCAAGGAATGCTTGCAACCACCAGTAACTAGAGGAGGCAAGAACGAGTTCCTCCCTGAGCCTCCAGGAGTGCGGAGGGAGTGCAGCTCTGCAGACACCTTGATTTTGGAATTCTGGCCTCCAGAATTGTGAGAATAAATTTCTATTTTTTTATGCTTTTTTTTTTTGAGGAAGATTGGCCCTGCATTAACATCTGTTGCCAATCTTCCTCTTTTTCTTTTTTCTCCCCAAAGCCCCAGTAGATAGTTGTATGTCATAGTTGTACATCCTTCTAGTCGCCCCATGTGGGATGCCGCCTCAGCGTGGTTTGATGAGCGGTGTGTAGGTCTGTGCCCAGGATCTGAACCCGTGAACCCCAGGCCGCCGAAGAGGAGAGCGTGAACTTAACCGCTAAGCCACAGGGCCGGTCCGTCTATTGTTTTAAGGCATTCAATTTCTGGGAATTTGTTACAGCAGCCTCAGGAAGCAAGTACACTGAATAAAGTAAAATGTCTTCTTTAAGTGGAAATAGATGTTTAATGTAAAAATGGAGATAACAAATATGCCATTTTGGCTGTTCTCTAAGAAGTCTCTCCTTTTATCATAGGGTTGGATTCATTTCTCCAATGTAGGTCTGTCTCAAGTGGGGGTGTTGAACAGAGAACTTGATCTTTTATACCATTGAAAAGAGAATGAAGAATTCTACAGGTCTTAGGGGAATGAACCGTCAATATGAATGTTCTGATTTTCCCTATGTTCCCTCCAAGAAATGAAGAATTTGCAGAGAGAAAAATTGTGTTTGAGGAAGAGGATTTTCTAATCTTCATATCCAGAGCCCATGGGCAAGCATGAAGTGAGCAGTGGCGCGGTGATTTTATTAGCAGATGCCCTGAGTCAAATCAAGAGTGAAGAGAGGGCATAGTGTCTCTGAGCAGTCTCAGATTTGTACAGAACGATAAGAAGGGGTGGAAGGGTAGAATGCTATAGCCTGTGGCAATATTTATCTTCCTCACTTGGAAGGGGGGAGGACAATTCATCATCCTACATATTGCTCTTCTGTTTCAAGGCTTAACCACTTCAAATCGTTTGCTTGATTTAATTATTTTTATTGGATTAGATACTGTTTCACTACTTCTGGGCTGTTATTCCACTAAGCTTCACTAACCCAAGAGTAAAAATATCTGTAATTTTATAGGAAAGACAATTGATTATTTTGTTCAACTCAGAAAAATGATCAATTTGGTAGCCCCGTGTAGATGCTGCTGTGAGCAGCAAGCGGCAGAAGAGACTCCGTTACAGGATCACGGCGTTTTCATCATCTGCCAGATAAATGCAGTAAAAGTTCACCCTTGCTACAGAGAAGTTATAATGGCCCAGGTGTTAAAGTGTACTTATTTTCTGTAAAGAGGCATTTGTGGTTGATTAAACACATCAGATTCATTTTGCATTTAATCAAATGTGGGGGCCATTTATTACTTTGAATGCGCCAGTACGCTGGACATTAGCCCTTGACTAATCTACACCACCTAATTTAAGAGCATTTTGGGTGCAACCAATTATAACAGAATGAGTTTTATTCCTAGACTCCACTCCAAAAACTTCTTAATATATGGGCCTTAATGAAAACTGTCCATCTAGGAAGGCCATGCCGTATTTGATTTGGATAATCAACTTACCGCCAGCTATACTGTGAAACTAACATTCAGTGTGATCTAGATCAAGTCTTTCCGATGTCCACAAGTCCTCTCCTTTCTGAGCGTCCTAAAACTACGTGTATACAATTCTACTGGAGATTTCAGAAAAGTGTGGTAAAGTGCATTTGGCAGTACATTTTCTTGTTCTTAAAATGCAGTACAGGCCCATGTCATTTTTAATGCTATAAAATGGAGGTTATTTCTTTACTTCTTCAAACTGCCATTGTGAAATCTTTCACCTCCTACATTTACTATGCCCTTTCTTTAAAAACGTACTTTCTACCAATTTCTTTTTTGACTAATACCTCCCCATTTTCCCCTCTCCCCAGCCCCTGCAAACCACCATTCTGCTCTCTGCTTCTATGAGTTTGACTATTTTAGATTCCTCATATAAGTGGTATTATGCAGCATTTGTCTTTCTGTGTCTGGCTTATTTCACTAAGCATAATGTCCTCCAGGTTTATCTGTGTTGTTGCAAATGGCAGGACTTCCTTATTTTTTAAGGCTAAATAATATTCCATTGTATGTATATACTGCATTTTCTTTATCCATTAATTTGTCAGTGGACATTTAGGTTGCTTCCATGTCTTGGCTATAGTGAATTATGCTGCAATGAACGTGGGATTATAGATCCTGAATTTAATTCCTTTGAATACGTACTCTGAAGTGGGATTGCTGGATTGTATGGTAGTTTTATTTTTCAATTTTTTGCAGAACCTCCATGCCATTTTCCACACTGACTGCACTTATTTACATTCCCACCAACAGTGTCAAAGTGTTCCCTTTTCTTCACATCACCAACACATCTTTTTTTTTCTTTGATAATAGCCATTCTAATTGAGTGAGGTGATATCTCATTGTGTTTTAGGTTTGCATTTCCTTGGTGATCAGTGATGTTGAGCACCTTTTAATATACCTGTTGGCCATTTGTATGTCTTCTTTTGGAGAGACGTCTGTTCAGGTCCTTTGCCCATTTTTTAATCAGGTTATTTGTTTTTCTGTTATTGAGTTGTTGGAGTTCCCTATATATTTTGGATATTAACCTTTTATCAGATATACAGTTTGCAAATACTTTCTCGCATTCAGTAGGTTGCCTTCTCATTTTGTTGATGGTTTCCTTTTCTGTGCAGAAACTTTATAGTTTGACATAGCCCTGCTTGTTTGTTTTTGCTTTTTTGCCTCGGCTTTTGGTGTCATATCCAAAAAATCACTGCCAAGACCAGTGTCAATAGACTTACCTCCTACGTGTTTTTTGTAGGAATTTTATGGTTTCAGGTCTTACAAACGTCTTTAATCCATTTTGAATTGAATTGAATTTTCCCCCATAGATATAGAATTACACTTCTTGTTTAGGGAAGGAGAACCAATATAAAAACTGGTGGGCTTAATTCTTTAATATCACCAAAGAATGATAAAATTTCCCTGTACTAGGCACAGCTTCAATCAAGAATTAAAAATCAAAGGTATATTAAGTTAAAAGAAAAATGTTGGTATGCTTTAGTATGTTGATTCTAAAAGTGAAGTGAACTGATTCTTCTTCGATTTTAGTTTCTATGTCAATAAAAGGAGGGTTTGATAGTAATGATTTTGATGGTCCTTCAAGCTATAGGTTTCTCTGGTTACAAGACTCTTTCTCTTACTCTGCTTGGACAAATGTACTAATTCTCCTTTTTTGCCTTGATAGGCCATTCCTATCTCCCTCCAAGTCTTCTCCAAGACATCCTCTGTATTATGCTAAGCCCATCCTTTGAAGTTGTCCAAATATTTCCTCAAAATATGCCTCTTTTATGGCTTAATTATAAAGAAAAATGATTTTTCCTCTTAACTTAGGTCAAATAAGCTAAGTTCCCAGATTACCAGATGTTTATAAATACTCTTACTTTTGCTGTATACATATCACCAAAATTTTGATTTTGCCACAGAAGAGATAATTGTGATGGTTCTTGAAGGATTGGTAGGAGATAGGCAGTCAGACTAGAGATGAAAAGGAGGGAGTTAGGACAAGCATTGAGCACAGCACAGAAAAAGCATAGGCAGGTACACAGAGGCAGGCAATAATCTGGCTCATCCAGGGACAGACAAGCAGGACAGATAGGCAAGACTAGTGGCAGAAGATGTTGAAGGTAGAGATCAGGCAATGAGATAATTTATGGGGCAAATGAATTTGAATTTTATCTGTTAAGTAATAAGAAGATAGAATTGATTCTTCCTTATTTTCTTCCACTACAGTATCTTTAATGTGTGTATATTACCATCAGAGCACTTACAAGACTATATCATAACTAATTGAATCCATGCTAACTTTTTTTAATAACTGTAAGCCTCTTGAAGTCAGGGTCCATGTCATAGTCAGTGTGTGTCCTGTGTCTACCCACACAGATGGCTTTGTGATGTGTCAATTTAGTGAGCCTGAACTACGTTCCCCAGAATTCCCTTTCTAGTATGTTTCCAGATAGAGTGAGCTACGAGAGATTTCTCCAGGAAGAGTTAGGGGACAGAAGGGAGGCAGCAGTCATTTTGTAGCAAAAAAAAAAAAAAAAAAAAAAAACCCATCTTCTCCCAGTAATTCAATCCAACACTAATCTGGATGGGATTTTGCAGATATTATTAAAGTTCCTAACCAGTTAACTTTAGATTAATCAAAAGGGAGATTACTGGGTGGACCTGACTGAATCAATGTGAAACTCTTTAAATTAGGACATAGATCTTCCCAGAGTTCACAGACTCCAAGCTTCAGATGAGGCTGGTGAGTTTCCATCTTACCTATGAGCTTCCTTCCTGACTGCCTGCCCTATGGACTTCAGGTTTGCTTAGCCAGCCCCTACAATCGCATATGTCAATACCTTGTAATAAATCTCTTTTTCTCTATTTATCTCCAACTGGTTCTGCTTCTGTGGTTGAAAAGCAGACATACAAAGCATATGCTCAGTAATTGTTAAGTTAACATGTATATTTTAGATTATTTCTACCAGTTGGTTTATGTTCACGAGTGACTAGCAAAAGGGAAGATAATCTGAACAAATTACAAGAATTTATGGCTACTTTCTCTTTGGGAATATGAATATGTTAAAACTGATTTTGATTGGATGAGTCTAAATTTGTGTTTTGTGTTTATTTCCAAATCGTTAACATGATTTCCAAATAGCTTATAGATATGCAAAAAGTACCTAATGTGGAAAGAGTAAAGTTAACAAATCAGGAGGTACATTTATTCAGCTAATATTTATTGAGTGTCTATTATGTGCCAGGCTCTCAAGGCTCTGGAGATTCACCAGTGAACAAAACAGGAAAACAAACACCCTTACCCACAAAAAGTTTATATTCTTGTTATTAAGAACCAGTCAGTCAATCAATTGGCTCTTGAGTCCTGATAATGTACCTTTTGGGAATGAGAGAAACTCAGGGTTGGTCCCTGATTTCAACAGTAATAAAACATGGACTTAATCTGCTAATTTGCTGATCACGGATGCATATTAGTCATTTAAATCAGCATGCTCAAAGAGTTTATCTAAATGTCCACATTCTCTATTTTTTAATGGCTTTTGTTTTAAAATGAGATTTGATTTGTTCTATGTAGGACATAAATAGATACTTGGAACTGTCCAAACTTTCAGATTACTTCAGTACCTCAGTTCTCCACATAATATATTAAATCTCTCACTAAAACATACTCATTAGACTAGTTGCCAACTACTTGTTCTTTCATCTTATTGTTGCAAAATAACTACCCCCTTGCAAACATATGCCTCTATGATGTCCTTTGAGTTTGTACTTCTAGTTTGTTATTTTTAAAATCTCTTCTATATTTATACTTTATCTCTGCTCATCCTAGTTTTAATATCTTCCTTTATTTACTGGCCATTGCCTCCATTTGAAAGAGCAAATAATTTTTGAAAAGAAGGCTGGGATTTTTCTCATTTCTATGTTTCCAATAGCATTTCCACAGTATTTTACACATGGTAGACATGTAGAAGAAGTTGATTAATTATACGAATGAATAAATCATAGTTATTGATTATTATATTTTGTGTAATATTTTTCAGAATAGTCTGAGGGATTTAAAGTATGAGAAATAACTCAAGGGAAACATATGATGTCTTTTAAAAATTAATAAATAATAATAAAAAGGAATTTTATCTAAAAGAACATTTCAAATTTATCTTCCTTAAACCTCAGGAAGTAATTAGGATCTTTAATATCAGAATTGGATTTGTTTGTAAATTTTGATATTCTTTAAACCTCAGGAAATAACTGTGGTCTTTTAATCAAAACAGTATCTATTTGAAAATGTAGCGTCTGTCTTTGAAAAGTAAAAAAAGTTATGAAAATATGTGTGATAAACATATGTATGGAAATGGAAATATTGACGTTGTTATTTAAAACTAAATAAGCATACATCAAGTTGCCTTTACATTCCCCTTTCTCCTTGCTCCAATAGATCACCTGCTTTTTATTCCTTTGTCCCACCTATAAATTTGGACCAAAATTTTCTATATCCTCTGGACTGGCTGGGAACAGAATACTGCCAGTGGTTTTGTCCAACCTCAAAGCAAAAATTCATCCATTTGGAAATTTCTAAGAGCATTTAGTGCTATAACAACAACAACAAAACACCGAAAGGTTTAGAGATGATCTCATCTTTTATTAATTTGTCCACGGGGAAAGTCAAATATATACGTAGAGGAAAATCATGGCTTTTTTTTACAAGGAGGGAAGAGAACTCTTGGTGCATTTCAGAGACTCACGTGAACGCAGTGGGGCTCCAGTCATTGCTGGGAGAGCCACGTGTAGAGCTGTGTTCCTCTTTCCATTGCCGCTTTCTCACGGGAGACTTGGTTCTGTCTTCACCCCGATAGGAGCTAAGAATTCAGGAGTTTAGGAGATGGGGTGTTGGATATCCCCAGCAGCAGGGCAAGCTCGCAGCAGCAGAATGGCTGAACAGGTTGTGAGGATTTCTTCTGGGTGAACTGTAACATTGAAGGGGTCTTTTTGAGTCAGTCATGTGAAAGTAGACGCCTTCCTGCATAGCATGATCACGGTCTGTCTTGTTTATGTGTAGGGGTATTGCTTAAGATCATTCTAACCATTGTTTACTCAAGAACGATGGAAGAAAACAAAACAGGATTTTTTGGCAAAAACATGCATTTAAGTGGTTGAATCTCTCTGTACTGGCAACCTAAAATCCTAGTTTTAAATTTGTTTCTGACACTTAAATTCAATGTGGTAACATATTAGTCTGATAATTTTCTTCATCAAATTAATTCTAAAATGATGGACATATATATTTAGAAAATAGCTTTAAAAACAAGGTCACAAAATAATTGACTACTAGCCTAAAATTAATATTTGCTTCACATATGGCCTAACACCAAACCTAAAATCAAAGGTTATATACTATTGCTTTTTCCCAGGCTGTCTCAAAATTCTGTGCTGTTATACTCAGATACGTTTTAATTGTTGAAAGTAGGAATCTTGGGTGGAAAATCCCAAGTTATAGTCTTTGTATCTTAGCTCCAAACTGCACAGAAAATTCTTGATTATGAGTCCAATAGCCTTCTTTTTAAGCAGCCATTCATCTGAATTAACAACATATTAAGTCTGTGTCTCCCAGAAGGCATATAAAATCAAGTTTATAAGATTGTATTAAACATTAACAATGAGGACAGTATTCACCTTTGTTAAAGTTGCTGTTAAATGCCCAGATATCAGCATTTTTCTTTTGTTCATTCATTTGGTCAACGTATATTTCTCACGTATCTACTATACAAACAGACATCATAGTAGGTGCCCCACCCTGGAGCCCATGGTTTTGTGCAGTTGACACGGTGGGAGAACTGGAGGTAAAAGGTTGATGAGGATGCGTTTGAGGACCTGAAACATCCTTTTGAACAATGAGGCTCACGGAGAGCCAACTCCCCTTATAACTAAACCCCAACTTGTAGTACCTACTGATTCACCTCGACTTGAGTCTTTCTCAGCTGATTGCATTAGCTAAGGTGGCCAAATCTTCATTTCCAAACCATTCAGTTCCATGTCCCACCTCAACCTCACGCTTGACTCTGTCTCTTGCTTTAGTGTCTATTGGCTTGGACACCTTTGCCCTCCTGATGGCAGGATAATCAATTTTGGCCTAGATAATATCACTGAAGAATTCTTTTTCATACATTATCATAATTTTTTCAAACTACTATTATCACATTTGGAATAAAATTATACCCTTGATCACTTCCGATTAATAATAATATCCATTTATGATAATTATGATTTTTACATTTTTAAGACATCTTAGAAGCTTACCTTCCTTTTACAAATCTATTCCAGAATATTCTAAGAATGTTTTTATCTAAATACACTTAAATAACAATGGATAATTGCTGCTGCTGCTGCCACAAAAAATGATGAATGACAAAGTGTGGTTCAGAACAGCGTGAATACTGTGCTGTCGTTTGTAGAAAGGATATGAATGCTTATATGAACCTATATATGTAGGAATGTTTTTGAAATGATCCATAGGATCTGTTTAAGGTAGTTGATGGTGAGATGCTAAGAGTTTCGAATGGGAGGAAAACTCATTTCACAACAAATCCTTTCATAATATTTGGCTTGTTTTTTCTAACCACATCCATGTATTAGTTTTTAAATTGAAAAAAAAAAGCCCTACAAATGTATATTTATATTTAAAACACCATAAAAATCATCCATGTAAATCCCTTTGTTTTTAAAGATAAGTAAACTGAGATTCAGGGAAGTTGTGATTCTGTCATAATCTCATTGTAAATAAGTGGGGGAGCTGAATCCAGGGTCCTCAGTGACCACTCTTTCACCCACACTTCTCTTAGCAGAACCAGGGATGCAGAAGACATGTTCTTGAGGAAATTATATATTCTATGGGATTCATTTTATATGCTACCATGGAGTATGTATATTTAATATTTTATGTAAATTTGTATATGTTATGGGTTGAGTCGTGTCTCCCTACAAAGGATATGTTGAAATCCTAACCCTCAGTACCTCAGAATGTGACCTTATTTGGAAATAGGGTCTTTATAGAAGTGATTAAGTTAAAATGAGGTCATTAAGGGAGGCACTAATCCAATATGACTTGTGTCCTTACAGAAAGAGGAAATTTGGACAGATAGACTTCTACAATGGGAGAATGCTAGGTGAACATGAAGACAAAGATTAGGGTGATGCCTCTACAAGTCTAGAAATACCAAAGATTGCCCGAAAACCACCAGAAGCTAGGAGAGAGGCATGGAACAGATTCTCCCTCACAGACCTTGGAAGGAACCAACACTCTGACATATCTTGACCTTGGACCTCTAGCCTTTAGAACTGCAAGACAGTAAATCCCTGTTGTTTAAGCCACCCAGTTTGTGGTACTTTGTTATGGCAGCCTTAGAAAAATAATACAGCATGAATTCAAATAGTTTATATAAACTAATTTTTTTGGTGTATTACTTTTCCTTTTTCCCCCTTAAATTAAAAAAATAATTTAATGCTGTTCTTCTCAAACATTAGTGTGCATATATTCTTTCAAGGCAATAAAAAAGAACAGCTCAATTTGGCCAATTCCACTGAAAAAAAGAATGATTTGAGTCATATCATGAATTTAGTATCATAGTGATATAGTCTGTGAAATAAAAGTTGATCATTTAAAAATGAACTGCTTCAAAAAATATTTTTAATTTTTATTTTGTTCTCTTTTTTCTGAAGACGTACGTGTTGGAAAGGAAGTCATATTATTTAACTGAAATGCATATGTATTGTGTATTTTGAGTATAAAAAATAGGCAAACATAAATGGTTATGAAGAAATTTGAAACAATTGTGATTGTGTTAATCATGCTGTTAATACCACATTTCAATATCACTGTTAATTAAAAATGTAGTTGTATTTGGTAATGTCCATAGCTATGAGAGTAGAAAAAGATGATTGCTTAGATACAGCTAATTCAGAGTGGTTATTTTAAAATTTTATTGGAAAAAGAAAAAATGTAGATAATGAGAACTTATACTTTTGTTTTCTGAATATAATAATGGTAATATTTTAAGAAAAGTTTATCTTCTAAATGAGTGTTTCTGCAAATTCTTTCTCCCATCAGCTTAAATAGTTGTTACTTCAAAAAATTATAAGGATTTTTATCCAACTGGACTGATTTTTTTGGTAAGGACTGTTAAGTTTAGACATTTATAACTTTGGCCTTATGTGAAAAAACAAGAGTCTTACTGCAAAATTAAAATAATTTGCTCCCATGTATAATTTTATAGAATAAAGTAATATAATTTTATTGCTCACTGGGGGCATGAAGAGATTAATTTGCAAAACTAAAACAACCTAAAGCAAGAATAAAGGTGTAGTCTATCACAGAACTTTATATTAATCTCATAGAATGAATTAAGCCTTCGACAAATAAAATATTTAAAAAATTATTTCTACATTTAAAGTTGTTATGGGACAAAGCAGTTTGTTCTCAGATCTGACCAAAATAAAAAGGTATTTCAATCAATTTTTTTCATATTCTTTCTGTTTAAAAGTCTTGAAAGAAATTAAATTTGGTTTGATCTAGTTCAGTAACTATGAAAAATTAAAAAAAAAATCACTTAGGCTTGAATTCCAGATTAAAAAGAGAAATAATCACGTTGGTTTGACATTGAGCATTTTGGTTTTAGGACCTCAGTTTTCCTTACTCGTCTGATTTTAATCAATCTTGATTGTGTTTCTGACCCAGTATCTATCATCTTCAATCCTTTACTCTTCAGAGGCACAGAGCTTTGAGCAATCAAAGCAGACACGCCCCAGTCGGGCACTAACCAATTGCAAGGGCGGAATAACCCAGACTGGGTACTGGCTCTGAGGGCGACCAGCATCAGGTCTGCCTTTATCTTCTTTTCCATCACCAGCAGTCTTGACTGAACCTTCATCCTTTCTCGTCATTGGAGTTGCCTCTTAATTGGTGACTTTGCCTGTAGTATCTGTTCACACTGCATACCCACATATAGCTTTTTAAAAAATTGTGTCTCATCGTTTCTTTGCTCAGGAACCTGTCTCCTAGTAAGAACTTGACTGAGTTTCCAAGGCCCTTCATCACCTTGCCTTTCCTCTCTGCCTCATGTCTTTACTTGAGGCACCCAGCGTGCTGCTTCAGCTTTTGTGTTATTTGTGCCCTTGGATTTTGCTCCTGCTGTCTTTTCCTCTAGAACTGTATGCTCCATCTTCCTTTGTCCCATATATCCAAATATGTCCAAGTTCTGCAGTTCTTTCAGTCACTACACTGAGATTTTCCTTTTAGCTTAGTCTAACTAGTCCCACCCATGATCTACACATAGTTTCTCCAGCACTTCCAAGAGGGTCTTGGAATTGGTGGCACACAAACACAATGAAATATTTTACAGCTATTTAAAATAGTAATTATGAAGATTCTAAATTTTTATAAATATGCATGACACACTGTTAAATGAGGAAGATAATTTGTAGATGATTTCTCCTTAAATTTTTATGTAGTGCCTCTCAAATTTTAGGGTGGTTAAGACTCCCCAGAGACACTTATTAGAAATGCCTACCCAGAGATTCTAATTCAGTTGGTCTTACCCTGGGAGTCTGCATTTTTTTTTTCAGGGGAGAGACTGACTATCTTTGCTTTTTATTTTAGTTTTTAAAAAACTTTTATTATGGAAAACGCCAGGTATACACAGTTGTAGAAACAATAATATAATAAACCTTCCATGAACCCACTTCCCAGCTGCAACTATTTCCATCATTTCACCAAACTTTTCATTTATCTCCTCTACTTTTAGCAATTTGAATTGTCACAAAGCACCCACCGCAAACCTCCTTTAAAATTAAGAAGTAATGATGATGTCTTCCCACTGAAGCAAAGCACAGAGGCTGAAAAGAAAAGACAGAGTCCTCAGGTTTAAAAACTATGTCCAGATAAGGTTTTGTGGATAGTCACACATGGACCCAACTGGAGATGAAGAGCTCAGAAGGCTGCTATGTTTTTGAGAGAACTATCTTTCCAAAACCCCCACTGATTTGGCCTGCAACAGCCCATGCCTTACCTCCTGAAACAACCTGTGCTAGAGTTGTGTAGCTACCAGAAAGGAAGTGCTCCTAGGTGTCCACCCTAGAGGGCTGAGCCAGAGGCCATGGAGAGCAGTGGACCAAAGACACCCTCTCAGAGGAGTGAACCAGCAGTTTCCAAACTGGCTCATTAAGTGCTCAGTCTACAGGACATTTTCTTACTCTTGTCCAACAGGACCAGGAACTATTGTGTTTCCCTACTCTCACTTTTACTCTATGGGAGGGTTATTTTTTTCCTTCAGTACATCCTCTTTCTTTGTAACTATTGTATCAGAGTGCTGAGTGGAGAGAACATGTCTTTTAGTTTATAGGTTGGCAGACCATGAGACATTCCCTCAAGACCTGATGGAGGGGTCTGCATGTTGACCAGAGGTCCTGGATATTGGAATGGTTGCCCTAACCAGATGTGACATTGGGATTGTTTCTTTAGGGAAGAAGAAAGTGTATGTGCTTTCTGTAGAGAAGAAAGAGTGTGATGATTGGTGGAACAAAGGGGGAGCTGTGCCAAAATAATGTCCATTCTTCCCTTCACCCCTAACACAACACTGAAATTTCCCAGTGTCTCCTGAAGATAGAAGTGGCTAATGAGATGTAAGCATAAGTTTTGGTGTGTGACATTTGGAAAATCTTTGCTATAGTTGCTTGAAAAGTAGGCAAGATGCCTTGAGCTTCAGTAGCCAAATTGAATCAACATTGACCTTGAGGATGGAAGCCATATACCAAGGATTGCAGGACAGAAAGAAAGTAAGAAGCTGGAGCCATGGTAATACCCTAGAGCTGGCTTAACAGCCCTAGACCTTTTGTCTCCAGATTTCATTTACATGAAGAATAAATTCTAACTTGCTTAATTTTGGTCTCTGTCATTAGCAGTGAGATGCAATTCCTAAATGATATATCTATTAATTTTCATTGCCTGTTTTCCTATTTGTAATTTTTATTGGCCTTTGAGAATTCTTCATGTATTAAAGATAGTAACTTTTTTCTTGTATATATTGGAAATATTTCTTCTCAGTGTTTTTCATCCTTTAATTTCATTTTTAGTACTTTAACATACAGCAGTAACAGATTTTATGTAGTCAAACCTTTCTCTTTTTATAGCTTCTGTCTTTAAGTTCATAGTTACAAAGTCCTTTCCCATGGACAGGTTATAAAACAATTTACCCATTATATCAGTCAGGATAGACTACTGTGCTGCAATAACAAATTGACCCCGGCATCTCAGTAAATTGACACAATAAAAGTTTATATTTTCTTCACACAGGGTCTGATATGGGTCAGGCAATTCTTCTCATTCTTGTCATTAAGTCATCTGGAACACAGGGGTTCCAAATCACTGCAGCACCAGGAAGAGAGAAATAGAGGAAGCACATTATTGGGAAAGGCAGTCTCACACACACTGTCTTGACCCCCTACTCGGCGGCATAAGAATGGGTCTTGGGCCTTGAACACTTCTTACCAAGGGATGAAGAGTCCACACAGCCTGTGCTGGGTTTATCACCTTGTGTGGGAATATATTTCCCTGTTTTACCCCCAATGAGAACTGTTTTATTTTACTTAAGCATGTGCATCGTATGACAACTGGTCAACCCCACTGCTATATCTGTCCTCTGTGGGGAGCGGACAGATCCTTCCATTGCAGACAAGAGAGGTGCGCATAGGCAAATTGCCCTGCATCAGTTGTTGGGAGAGATTAACTGGCCATGGGGACTGACGTCTGCTATTGGGGCTGATCTTTCTCTGCCTCTTTTCTGTGTTAGTAAAGCATTTCATCCAGTGCTTGACTGAGTTGTGTTTTCCTTGGTGACTTTGACACCAATATGCAAAGGGAAGAACTATTTGGACTTCTATTCTTGGTGGTTGGCATAGTGATGATCTTTGCTATTCTCCATATAAAGTCCTCCCCTAGGGTTCATACTGGTGCATGGTGTTCTGCTCCCTTGGGATTGATAACAGTGCATGGTGTTCTGCCCGACACACATTGACTCTTAACTGACTTGACCTGGAATTGACACGAGCCATTTCTGTTCACATTTGGTTAGCCAGAGATGGTCACATGACCCAAATCTAACTGGATGGGACGTTCCACAATATAAAGGATTGCAGTGATGTTTTATGTGCTCTGGTAGATGCTGCTATACCCCTTTTTCTTTGCTTCCTTTAATTCTTTAATCCATGAGTAGTTTACTATGGTGCATGAGATTAGGCAGGGATCTGTGTTAGTTGAGCAGATCAAATTAAATCAAGTTAGCTTGAGACACACTCCTTGAGATTATCCTTTCTACCACTGCTTGCCTTAAATAAGTAAATAATTGCTCCTCAACACCCTGCACTTTTGAGATTGTGTGATAAATGTAGACACATGCCCACTTAGTGCTAATGAACAGGGACGCTCCCTGTGCCTGGGAAAACTTGTTGGTTTATTACTTTTCATTATTTTCCACCATAAATGTAAGGTGAAGTTGTCCAGCTGACAGAGATGTGATAAGAAAATTTTTCTATACATCAACTTTTCTGCATATCTTGTATCCCTTTTTGCCATAAGGCAAAGAGACTAATTGGGAATGATGTCACCACCACCCTTTGTATAAGCGAACTAACCTCTGACACTGTGTTGTGGCCATCTACTCTTCACTGGTGACACTATTCATGATCTTGGTAAATGTGAGCCCTTCGCTTGTGGACAAGTGAGAAACAGCCACAATCCTGTCAGTAGTCTTTGTGAATTACAGCTTGGCACATATATAAAGTAAACTTAGCAGCAGCTCCGTTTGGATTGCTATATTTACAATCTAATGTCAGAAACCTCAATAAATTTTGGTAAACCACTTTCCCATTAAATTATAGCTAGAACCTAGGGGTACCACATGGGAGAATTTTCACTCTGCTTTTTGTGAGGGAAAGAACCTTCAGGGATAGGTGGTGAAGTAGTTCACCCACTGGAGAAAGTTCTAGCACTGATCCTTTTCACAATGGTTACAGATTCACACTGGGTTATAGAATATGTCCTTTGCCACTATTAAACTCTATTTTTATGGGAAATAAGTCTGGGGAGGGAGAGTTGCCTTCACTTTGGAAATTTGGACATGAATTATATGAAGGGAGATAGATGACTAAGTTGCCCCAATATGTGTGAACAAATGAATTCTTATCCCTCTTGGATGGCATGTTTCAGGCACAAGCTGGGGAGCAAGGCTAGGGGTTAATCTCTTAACAGTTGCATCTGAATAAGGAGGTCTTCACCATTCTCCATGGACCAGGGGTGAGGGCAAAGCCCTGGACTCTCTTACACAGGGATTCCCTGATCAAAGCTTTTGGGAGATTTGTTGCACAGACTGGTCACACGAGCATTGATCCTGTAATATATAATTCCCTGTGCTCCTCAGTGGCTCATTTCCCTATGTCTCTGAAAAATAGCATAAGTTTTTCGTGGGCCCATTTGTCTTTTTCCTGAACCGTAACTCCTTGATTATGATTGCTTTCCAGTATGTTTCAGCACTTGGGAGGGCAATTCCCACCCTTTGTTATTTCCTTCCAAATTTGGCTTAGGAATTTGCAGGCCTTTAGTCTTTCATAAAACTTTCCAAATAATTTTTGAGTTCTTCAAAAGAGGGCTCGTTCATAATAATAATAAAAAAATTAAAAGCTAGCACTTATATAGCTCTAACTATGAGCCAGGGACTTTTATAAGTACTTTTACATATATTAATTCATTTAACTCTCACAAAAACTCTATTAGGTAAGTGCTTTTATTATGCCATTATACAGATAAACAAGTGAAAGTATAGAAAAGTAATAATTTGAGCAAATTAGTAATTAGTAGAGCTGTGATTCAAACTCAGACCCTTTGTATCCAAAGTCTATACTTTTAACTACCACGCTAAACTGCAAAGGTTCATTTTTGTTGAGTTAATTCATGATTTTACTTCTATTGTTTTCTAATCTCTTCTTTGTCTTTCTCTGGCCAGACCCACCCAGAGGCTGGAGGGTAACGGTGCTCATTGATACAGACCATAGAGCACAGAGCAGGGTCAATCAGAGTGGAAAGTATCTCTCGGAGCAAATAGAGAAGATCCAGGACATGCACCAAACTCAGTATTGGCTCCCCAAAGGGGTGTGGTTACAAGACAGGAAGAGAAAGAATTTTATTCATTGTTTTAACATCTCTTTTCTTTTTCAATATAACTGGAAGAAATGAAACATTTGAAAAAGATTTACTATGAAGGGGCTACATAGGGCAGAAACTTGGGGCCAGTGAGAAGGCCGCTTCTACATGACCAAGAATGCACAAGCTATGTTTTCTCTCTCTCTCCTAACCCCCTTTAAACACTCTCCAGTTGTTTTCTGCGGTTTCAAGTTCATGCCTGGATGTATAAATCTCTCTCTCTCTCTGTGTAAGGAGTAGGGACAAGAAGAAGGGTGAAGGTCTATGTATGGTAAACGTGTGTACTCACTGACCCTCACAAATCAGCGTCTTGAGCTTAGAGAGTCGTCATTTCCTGTGCCCTGTTCATACAAGCCCTGTTTTGCTAAAATGGGAAATAGTTACTGAGGGAATATACAGCTTATTCCATCATCATCAAAAAAAAAAAAATGTTAGACCCTATATCATAAAGCAAAGCAAAGGCATGTCATGGGCATGATCGATTATTTTGGAACCCCAGCTCCATTTTCCACTTGTAAATTTTATTTTGGAGAATTTTTGTTTCTTGTTTGTAAGAAACTTTATAGAGAGAATAATAGTAATCATTACTAAAATGATTTATTGATGGCTTCCCATGTGTTATTTTGCTAATCACAGTAATGCATTATTTTCTAATTTCTTATAATAATATTATGAGGCATTGTGTTGGTCCCTAATCGATTAATTTGTTCTTATTTATAAGGCAGTGAGGCAAAATATTCAGAACTGCAAGTGACTGAGATCAGTCAAAAGGATTTTCTAACAAAATTGTTTTTATTTTCTTCTCAAGATAATATTAAATAGGAATCTGATATTTCTCATGCTGATTTTTCTGCCTTCTGTTGGCCAGTTTTCTTTCTTTTGTCTTAAAAATCTGAGCAGAGCAAAAGCACCAGGTAAGAAGTGGCTGACAGAGTTTGTCCACAGTCACATCTCATGGGACTAAGCTGATATCACACGAGGTGAGAGGTGAGGTGCTCTGCCTTCCAGTGGTGTGAGGGACACACTTGTACCAGCTCTTCAGAGCCCACTGGACACATCTCTTCCCAACTTCACGCTCAGTGACATCACACTGGCAGCCGTACTGGTAGTATTTACATCACATAAACTAGTAAACACTGCAAATGAGGTTTTTAATTGTACTTTTTACTTTATTATTATTGTTATTTGAGACCTGGTTTGCCAGCACACTAATGGTTAGAAAGAAGTCGCAGGCCACTGTGGAAGCAGGGAGACCAATGTAAGTGTAGCAGAGAAGCGAGTGATGATGGTGCCCGACCTTGGCGTGGGGGTGGGTGGGTAGAACATAATTTGAGAAATGTTTAGGAGATAAAAAGGAATAGCATGTGATAAGATTTGTACTGTTACATTTCATTGGAGACATAGCGGAGGCTCACATAGATTAAATTTGCCTACAATCACAGAACAAGCAATAGCATAGGAAATAAGTCCTTACCTGTTCTGATTCCAAACCAGGTGATTTTTCTAAATGTCTATTGATCAATAGAAAGCTGTTTCTATTAATCTAGATCATTAATAGTAATTAAGTATTCAGATAGCTAATTATTCAATTAAACAGGTGATGTTTAAGTGTTCAGGAGTATTTATCTGCCAACTGCAGGGGTATATGCTCTAAATCTGAATCTACTGAGTTGTATGTTCTTGAAGTCAACATGGTCTATGGATTTTTTTGATAATATGCCCTCAAAGCAATGTGAGTCTGACCCAGATAGCAATTAGACTTTTCCTGGGTGATGGGCCCTATTAGAACCTGATGAAATCTGTATGCACATATGTGCAAATAATTTTGCTTGCAATTTCAGAAGGTTCACAGACCAGTGCCCTAAGGCTTACCGTTGACTTTTAGATCCAAAAATACTAGAATACTATGATCCCTAATCACAAAATAAATTTCAAAAGGATTAAGTCACTACAAAATTATTATTTTTTGTTTACAATCACCAAATTACAAATATATCTCATTTTTAAAAACTTAAATGACTACATACCGATTGTAGGTAAAATGTACATTTTTGGGGCCAGCCTGGTGGCATAGTGGTTAAGTTTGTGTGCTCTGCTTCAGTGGCCCAGGGTTCCCAGGTTTGGATCCTGAGTGCAGACCTACACACTGCTTATCAAGCCACGCTGTGGCAGTGTCCCACATAAAATAGAGGAAGATGGGTGCAGATGTCAGCTCAGGGACAGTCTTCCTCAGCAAAAAGAGGAGAATTGGCAACAGATGTTAGCTCAGGGCTAATCTTCCTCACCAAAAAAAAAGAAAGTTTTCTGTGATGGTTATGAAATACTGAAAATGGACACATAAAGCACAATAAACTAACATTTCAGAACTTGAAGGAATCTTGGAGATCATCTAGTCCAATCCACTCATTTTACAGAAGACTAGCTGGATAAGTTAACTCTCCTTAGTTATACAAACAATTTATGGGAGAGCTTTGTCTAGAACCCAGCTCTTCTGACTCAACTGAGGGACCATCCTATATCCTATTTGACCTTAATGGAGATTATTTGTAAATCTCCAAAACCAAGAACAATTCAATTTGAGAAAGTTCTGATGATTAAGCAAAATCGTTATTGAAGTGGGGAAGTTGTTTAAGCCTCTGACTATAATAGAGAATATAAAAGAATGATCTAGCTTATAATTGCAATTTCTTTTTCTATGGGGACAAAAAATAAAGATGTTTGGCCCTGAGTTAATATCTGTGCCAATCTTCCCCTATTTTGTATGTGGGACACTGCCAAAGCACGGCTTGATGAGTAGTGTAGGTCTATGCCTGCGATCTGGACCTGTGAACCTGGGCCACCAAAGCAGAGTGCCCTGAACTTAACCACTACACCACTGTGCCAGCCCCCCTTATGGATTTTTTGAAAAAGAAAATTACATTGTTCTTTACCAGGATACAGTAAAAAGAAATATAGATACATTTAATAAGAAAATGAATTTTACATATAGGCAAAAGTGGCTTTCTAAATATAAAATGTTTCTTTGTTAAAACAGTCTTTGTACATGAAGACATCCTGAATTTTTAACTCTCACTTCCAAAAATGTTTACTTGCCTTATTTACTGGAATTATTAATATGTTTTTCTTTCTGTGCTATTTTTATGATTTCCTACATATTCTAATATTAAAGTACTACAATTTAAAAATAACTTCCGTGGGGCATTAAATACTGTCCTTAAGTATTTAAGTATCTAACTGCTTAAAAACTAAAACTTTTAGAGATCCCCTGTTTAGTAATCCTTCTTTTCTTTCTTTAAGGAAAAAGTTCAGAGGAATACTTTAATGACCAGAAACTGACTGACTATTACTTGAACACTTAATATTGAGTTATGACAATCCATGTCAGGAATGGCAAATGGGTTTCAATCAATGGCTGAAACTCTCCAGCACATTCTGAAAAGTTGTTTGCTGAGACCACATCTAGGCTTAATGGGAAATTTTATATGTAGGATAGGAGAGTGCTGGTATGTGTGCCACATGTTTGATATGGCTGTTCCAATTGATTTACAGAAGAGTCTAAACCATAGTGCTCGTAGACGACAGGAGATTTTGGTTGATTGTTGTATTCGTCAGAGTTCTACAGAGAAACAGAGCCAATAGGTTATGTATAGATACACGGAGAGAGATTTATTATGAGGACTGGCCCACGTGATTATGGAGGCTGGGAAGCTGCACAATCTGCCATCTGCAAGCTGGAGGCCAGGAAAGGTGGTGATGTGGCTCTAGTCCAAGCCTGAAGTCCTGAGAACCAAGGAAGCCAGTAGTTTAAGTTCCAGTCTGAGTCTGAAGGCCCTAGAACCAGGAATGCTGATTTTCAAGGACAGGAGAAGATGGATGTCTCAGCTCAAGAAGAGAGAGTGAATTAGCCCATTCCCTGCCTTTTTGTTCTGTTTGGGTCCTCAGTGGATTGGATAACACCTACCCACATTGGTGAGGGCATCTTCTTTACTCAGTCTACCAATTCAAATGCTAATCTCTTCTGGAAACATCCTTGCAGACACTCCCAGAAATGATGTTTTACCAGCTATCTGTACATCCATTAGCCCAATCAAGTTGACACATAAAATTAATCATCACAAGTCCACCCCATGTCAACTTGGCACTCATGTACATGTCTTTAAACCATACTTTATCTCCAAAACTACAATAACAATATCATAATTCTGCCTAATATGATACAACTATCCTGTGTACAACCAAAATACACTAATCCTTTCCCCCAAAGAGGCAGTAAAGTACTTGAGTGATATTTACTCTTCTCCTAATATCCTGTAACTTAAATACTATGATGAAAAATTAAAAATATTTAAATACTTTGACATCTGTATATACCACAGCAAGCTCACCACCAAAAGTGTAGTTTCCATCCATCACCGTATAACTGACTCCCTTTACCCTTTTTGCCTCCCTCACACCCCCTTCCCCTCTGGTAACCACCAATCCATTGTCTTCTTTTATGAGTTTGTTTTTGTTTTGTTTTGTTTTGTTGTTTGCATTCCACACACAAATGAAATCATATGGTATGTTTTTCTTCATCTGACTTATTTCACTTAGCATAATACCCTCAAGGTCCATCTATGTTGTCACAAATGGCAAGATTTCATCTTTTTTTTATGGCTGAACAAGAAAACAAGACAAATACTTAAATACTAATATAAAGTCAATATACCTTGAGTTATATGACAAAGGAGTAAAAGAGGAAAGAAAACCAAGATATTTCTTACTATATATATAGATATATATACAAGCACACAAACGTATTCATAACAAAATAAGGAGGAAATACTCGTGACAATTACAATGGCAAGTGGCTGTGAAGAGAGTTCCTTGACCAGAAGCAATGATGTGTGGAACACCCTGGTGGTGGATAAGGCATCTGTAAGTCCTTGGATGGTAGTTTTGGCAGATGAGCATTGCATGCAGGGAAAGCAAATCTGTATGCAGAGTAGTATCTATTCCAGTAAGGACAAAACAATGGCCAGTCCAAGACAGAAGTGGCCCAATGTAATCAATCTGCCATCAGATAGCTAGCTGAACACCTGGGGGAATGACGCCATATTGGGGGTTCAGTGTCAGTTTCTGCTGCTGTCAGATTGGCCACTCAGCGGTGGTAGTAGGCAGGTCAGCCTTGTTGAGTGGAAGTCCGTTTTGCTGAGCCCACCCATAACCTCCATCTCTGCCACTATGACCACTTTGTTCATGAGCCCATTGGGCATTGACAGAGGTGGCTGAGGAAAGAGGCTGACTGGTATCCACAGAACGTGTCATCCTATCCACTCAGTTATGAAAATCCTCCACTGCTGAGGTCACCCTTTGGTGAGCATACACATGGGACATAAATATCTCCACGTTTTGCCCATTCAGAGAGGTCTATCCACATTCCTTTTTCACAAATTTCTTCATCACATTTTTTCCAACGGTTTTTCATCCAAACCCTGACCATCAGCTAAACCATTAGCTGTAGCCCATGAATTGATACATAATCACATGTCTGGCCATTTCTCCTTCCAAGCAAAGTGCACAACCAGGTGCACTGCCCAAAATTCTGCCCACTGAAAATATTTCCTTTCACCACTGTCCTTCAGGGGTATCCCAGGGAGGGACTGCGGTGTTGTAGCTGTCCATTTTCAGGTGGTGTCGGTATACCGTGCAGAATCATCTATAAACCAGGCCTGAGTCTTCTTTCTCTGTCAACTGATTATATATCATAGGTGCAGGCTGGGAGAGAGAAGGCAGTGTAGCAGGAGTGGGGACCACAGGCATTTGAGCCACTTTTTCATGTAACTTACTTGTGCTTTCAGCGCCTGCTTGGGCCCAATTACGTATATAGCACTTCTGTTTGATGACGGCATGGTGCTGCGCAACTTTATCCCTTGGTGGGTCAAATAACATCCAGTTCATGATGGGCAGCTCAGGTTGCATGGTAACTTGGTGTCCCATAGTCAAGTGTTTAGTCTCTACTAGGACCCAGTAGCAGGCCAAGAGCTGTTTCTCTAAAGGAAAGTAATTATCTGTGAAAGATGACAGAGCCTTACTCCAAAATCCTAAAGGCCTGCACTTTGAGTCACCTATAGGGGCCTGTCAAAGGCTTCAAACAGCAGCCCTATCTGCCACTGACACTTTAAGTACCACTGGATCTGCTGGATCCTATAGCCCAAGAGGCAGTGCAGCTTGCACAGCAGCCTGGACATGTTGCAGAGCCTTTCCTTGTTCTGGGCTCTACTCAAAACTAGAAGATTTTCAGGTCACTCAGTAAGTGGGCCAGAGTAACAGCCCCAAGTGAGGAGTATATTGCGTCCAAAATCCACAGAGGACAACTAGGCTTTGTGCCTTTTTCTTGGCTGTAGGAGAGGCCAGATGCAACAACTTATCCTTCACCTAGACGGGATATCTAGACATTCCCTATACCACTGGGCCCTAGAAATCACATCTGGAACAGTCACTGCAATTGGAGTTACCATCTGGTTAAGCTTACAATGACCAACTGTCAATCTCCAAGATCCATCTGCCTGTTGCATAGGACAAATGCTGGAGTTGAATGGGGATGTGGTGGAATCACCACCCCTGTGTATTTCAAGTCCTTGATGGTGGCACTAATCTCTGCAATACCTCTAGGGATGCGGTATTACTTTTGGTTTACTATTTTCCTGATGCTAAACTTTCTAAAGTTCTAATGGCCTCCTCTTGGCCTTTCCCACCATTATAGCCCTCATTCTATAGATCAGGGAACCAATGTAGGAATTCTGCCAGCTGCTAAGTACATCCATCTCATTTTTGCCTTCTGGAACTGGGGAAATAACCACAGGATGGATTGGGGACCTACTGGATCCACTGTGAATGGACTTGAGGTGAAACTTAGAAATGAGGTGCTGGTCTAACAAATACCTAAAAATGTGGAAGTGGCTTTGGAAGTAGGTAGTGGCTAGAGGCTAGAAGAGTTTTGAAGTGCATGCTGGCAAAAACCTATGTTGCCATGAATGGACCATTATGAGTGTCTCTGATGAGAGCTTAGGAGGAAAAGAGAGCTGAAAAGAGAAAGCTCTGAAAGACAGCTGAATTGAGAAAGCCTCACTCTTCATAGAGAATACCGAAGTAATCCTCAACAGAATGTTGGTAGAAATATGGATGTTAAAGGCCATTCGGATAAGATCTCAGAAGGAAATGAGGGCCGTATTATTGGAAACTGGAGGAAGGTGATCCCTGTTATAAAGTGACAAAGAACTTGGCTGAACTGTGTCTGTGTCCTAGTGTTTTCTGGAAAGTAGAACTTTTGAGCAATGAAATTGGATATTTAGCTGAACCTTTTTCTAAGCGAAGTGTTGAAGGATTAGCCTTGTTCCTCCTGACTGCTTATAGTAAAATTTGAGAAGAGATAAATGATTTAAAGACTGAGCTCTTAATCAAAAAGGAAGCAGAATTTAAAGATTTGGAATATTCTTAGCCTATCCATATTGTAAAAAACGAGACAGCATGGTTGGAAGGGAACACTAATGGTGTGGCCAAACAACTATTTGATAAGGAGATTTAGTTAGCCATCTCAACAAGCCAGGAGCTATTGTTCAAGACAGTGGAAATATGACTCTGAAGGCAATTCAGAAATCATCATGGTGCCCCTTCCATCATAGGCCCAGAGTGCAAGGTCAGTGGCAGAGCAGTTTCAAAAGAGGGGTAGCTGGTGCCTGTGGGACCTTGGGGCAAAGCCTGGCACTACCTCCCATCACAGGCTCTGGTCCCCGCACTCCTTGGCTACCCCAGGTGTGGCTCCAGTGGCCCTGTGTGGTGCAGGCTGTGGTGGTCACCCCTTGAGAAGGCAAAGGCACCACAGCCGCTAGTATGCAGAGTGCCTGAGCTGGGGGGGGTTGAGGCTTCCCCGAGACCCCAGGCCAGTAGAGCCCCCTGCTCGGGATTCCAGCTCTGGAGAGCTGCAGAGCGGGGACTGCAGCCCCCGTGGTTCTGGAAGGCAGAGCATCAAGCTAAACAGGATTGTTCTTAAGCCTTCCGATCTCATGGAGTTTACCTTGCAGTTTGGACTTACTTGGAACATTTATCCCTTCCTTTTTCCCTATTTCTCTGTTTTGGAATGGAAATGTCTAATCTCTGTCTGTCTGTCCTATTCATTGTACTTTGGAAGCACATAACATGGTTTCACAAGTTCACAGCTGGAGAGGAACTTGCCTTGGGTTGAAGCCTGCCTGGAATCTCATCCATACTTGATTTAGATGATATTTAGATGAGACTTTAGACTTTAAAGTTGATGCTGGAATGAATTAAGACTTTGGGGGCTATTGGGATGGAATAAATGTATTTTGCATGTGAGAAGGACAAATTTTGGGGGGTCAGTGGCAGAATGCTATAGACTGAATGTTTGTGCCCCCCCCTTCATATATTAAAGCCTAATCCCCACTGTGATGGTATGTCGAATTGGGGCTTTGGGAGGTGATTAGGTCATGGTGGTGAAGCCCTCATGAATGGGATTAGTGCCCTTACAAAAGAGACCCCAAAGAGCTCCCTTGCCCCTTCTGCCATGTGAGGACACAGTGAGAAGATGACCACCTATGAACTAGGAAGTGGGCTCTCTCCAGACACTGAATCTGCTGGCACCTTGATCTTGGACTTCCCGGCCTCCAGAACTGTGAGAAATAAGTTTCTGTTGTTTACAAGCCATCTAGTGTTTGTTATGGCAGCCGGACAGACTGAGACAATTGTATTTACTAATTACAGTGCAGTTAATCAGAAAAAAAATTTGTTTCAATATAGGAAGCCTGAAAATACTTCTGAAAGTCTTAACACCGAATTCCTGCCTTGATAGTTCCTGAGCATAAGAATCCCAGCTGATAACTCAAAAATCGGTCATATATCTAAGTCATCATTTTTTTGTATCAGTTTTCTTAGAAATAAGACTCAATCTGACTAGACTTTAGGACATCCACTAGAAATGCTTTTCTTTGCCACTTTTTGAAATTTTTTTACTGGATTTATGATGCTTTATATTATTTAAAGTTTTCTTATAAAAAATAAATACTATTAAATAATGGCCTAAGATAATCACAGTTTCAGTATAGAAAACACCAATACCTATGGGAGCACAAGGTGTTTACTGTTGTGATTTTTGCGTTTGTAGAGGAATTCTCCACAACAAATTAAATGATTTCAGGGAGAAAAAACACTTCATGGCAATGAAACCTTTTTTGGGAAAACTAAAATCTGTAAAATCATTTATATAAAAAGTAGACAGCCTTAATACATTACTAAAAAGGATAAAGAGCTAAGATTTGGTGATACAGAATCAATTTTAAACCAAGAAGTTAAATCAAATTCCAAAATGATTACAGTGTGGCCAGTATAGGCCCCAGTGCAGCTTTCTCAATTACATAGGGGTCAAAAGTTCCAGATTTTCAGTAGGCACACCAGGGTTTGAAGCTGTGGGCATATTACTTAGTTTTACTAATGCTCATTTTTCTTGGCCAACATGAGGCCATGTGTGTGAGGAAACCTTTGGAAAATCCAATATTGTAGGCTGGTGGGTGGGGTGGTCATCACCATTTGTCACATAGCAATCTTTTCTTCATCTAGAGGAAGATGAGCTCTATGAAGTGTCACCAGTGTTTCTAGAATATGATCCTGCAAGGCAGTAAGAAAAGAGAGAGATGTATGAAGTGATCTGTAAATTTTTTAAATCTCCTGCTCTCTGTCTTGGAAGAGTAGGCATACTAGCAACTTTGTAATATTTCTATTAGAGAATAGATGAGAGAATTTCATCACCTTCCTCTCATCCAAGGACAGTTGCAATTGAATGTCACTGTTGTCAATCACAGAAGTTGCAAAATAGGAGGTCAGTGGTGTGCTGGGGCCAGCTGACACTGGCATATCTCTTCCCAGCTCTGAGTTCAGTGACACCATGTTGTACCTTGAAATTGGCCACGGTGTAAGTATTTACACTACAGACATTGGCAAATGCCACAAATCATCCCTTCCTCTCTGCCCCCTCCTCCCACTGGAGATGAGGCTGGGAAACATTTGACCGTACTCTGCACCAGTGGGTATATTTTAGGGGTTTCTGGCCAGAGTCTTGAGTTCCTTTGGATTGCCCAAGTCACCATAAACATTAGATCGAAATATATTACATTTACATATACTCCAAATTGATGCTTAATTAACCAATCTGAAGGTCATTAGAAGTCAAGAGCAAGACTTAACTTTAATCAAGAAACTTGTGTAGAAGTAATCAGGGCAAATGAAATCATTTAACTTAATTTACAGAATCCCTGACATGAAAATATGTGAATTTCAGATATTAAATATCAAGAATAGCATTAATTGTTATGTATTACCTAAAAATATTTTTTGCATGTACAAAAGCTTATCATTGCTTGCATATGCTTAATCTCCATGTAGTTTATCCTCTTACAAAACAGATGAATATTTTAAAAAGATTTACAGATGTTGTATTCTAATGAGATCAGACATTCTTTCATTTAGTGATGGGATTTATAAAATCACTATGAGTTTTTTCTCTTTCATGTGAGAGTACATGCATTTATACCTCTGATGCAAGGCTTGAAAATGAAGGAACATATATTATGTTCCCTTAGTAATGTGTGTTGATAGCTCCGTTACATTACTCATGTACCCAGGCACACTAAAGCATGGTGGGTTACTGACCTCTCCCCCTCTCTCCCAGCTGAAAAGCACAGTGTAAATGGATGCCCTCTTTCCTATGGAAAACAAATTCTCTTTGCTAGAGCATATTACAATTCAGTGAAAATTGGTTTAAACATCATTATGCCCAGCAAATATAACACACATTCACAGGACCTCTTAGTTTTCAGGCCAGTGTCTCATCTACGGTTTACAAGATGACTGTATGACCCACAAATGAAGTGTTCACTTTAGTGATAATAAACAGTCAACTTGTGGTTTTTAGCAATTTTTAACCTTTTCATTTTTTTTAACTTATGGTGTTGATGAGTTGTAGATAAGTTTTTGTAATATAATTTGAATTTACTTTTACATGATTTAGATATATCCATCTAGTCTAATGAGGGATTTATGTTCCCCATACACTTAAACAAACCAAACTGAAGAAATTATTTTGATAAAATTCCCCTCTCTCCAATTCTATTTGCCTTTAACACAATATGTGCCTAAAGAGGTGCATAATTCTTTGCCAATAATACTTATCTCATGTTAGATTTTCTGATAATAAGGGTGTTTGTACATGTTTAGTTTATTAAAATACATGTACTATTGAGGGAATAATTACAGATCAGGAGAGTTTGGGGGAGGGAGTGAGGGCTGAGGGTAATAGATGTGGATATATTGGGGAAAAAAGTGAAATTACTTTGCCCACTTATCCATTGTGACTGCCTATATGCTTCTAATTCACAGAAAAACAAAGAGCTCAAATCTCTAAATTTTTAAAATTGTTTAGCTCAAAATTGAATTGTAGAAATTGATGAGAAGTGACTGACTAAACTGCTTTTTACCTGCTTAACGAATTGAAAACGCGGAGCTTATTATCTTGTCTGAAATGTAACTGTCCATCGGTACCCACTGCCAAGGTCATGAGTTGTTACAGTGGCGTCCATCTGGATGCAAACTGAACGTGACACTTTTACTTGTGTCTTCATAAGTATAAAGTTATAATATTTTTGTATATTTGAAGATTCTTTTGTTTTTAAAAGAAATTAAGTGCATCACTTGTGCAGTTTTCCAGATGTTCATATTGGTCAAAAAGAGTGTTTATTTGGAAACCTAATGAGAATTGTGATGATGAGAGGATGGCACAAAAGACCGGGCAGGGTTCCGCTCTGCTGTGCACAGGGTCACCAGGAGTCAGAATCGGCCTGATGACTCTAACAAGAACAGGGAGAAATACACAGTTCAGCAGAAATTGACCAAGGTTTCAAATGAGTAGAAGAATTCTATTGGTACAAAATTAATCCTGAGTTATTGTATCTACATCTTCACTGTCTGATGGGTCAGGGCAAAGCATGCAGCTATGATCTTTCTCGAGAAGCATGGCACATTCAGCATGAAAGAGAAGGACTTTCTATTCCACAGCCTTTGAAAATGTGACCATTCCACAAGACATTGATTATGAACCAAAAAAATCAATGAGTTTGTTTTCAATAATACTACATCCCTGATGGTGTGGAACAATGCCATTTCTCCTTCAGCAGCACTGCTAACATGATATGCCACTACAAAAAATATTGATGATATTCTTGGAAGATGATCAACTGATGGAAAAGCACTTCAGTGTACAGAATAATCCAAACCAACAACAAGGAGTGTAAAGAGATATAGGGCTTCATTATGGAAGACTTAAACTTTTGATGCAAATCTGAAAAAGCACAGATGTATATATTTAATTGGAAGCTGCTTCCAGCAGCAGGATTTGAAGGGTCAGTATACGGATTGGTTGAGATGGAAGTCTGTTCTTTATACCCATTAAATTGCTTTCTTTTATCCTTTGAATCTCTTCTATTTATCTAAATACTCTTAAATTCAATTCCTGCTGCTGCACGTATCATTTTAAACATTTCACCTGGTCTATTTGTGTGGATCACAATTTCCCAACAGAAAGTTGCCCTATTTCTGTTTGTTTGGGCTGCAGTCTCTTTGAAAAGTGGAACGTTTTTCTTGGGGAGCAGTAGAGCAGTCTTACTTTACAGTCATGTCTATAGAATGATTATCTCAAATGTCTATCAATGTACTATAATTGTTTGTTGAAGTAGTAATGATAATGCGAGCTAACACTTACTGAGCCAGCCCTGGTGGTCTAGTGCTTAAGATTCAGAGCTCCCACTGCCTTGGCCCCGGTTTGTTTCCTGGTCAGGGAGCCACACCACCTATCTGGCAGTTGTTATAATGTGCGTGTGCTACTGTGCTGCTGAAAACTATGCCACTGGGATTTTAAATACCAGCAGGGTCACCTATGGTGGATAGGTTCAGCAGTAATTCCAGCCTAAGACAGATTAGGAAGAAGGACCTGGCCACATTCTTCTGAAAAAATGGGCAATGAAAACCATGTGAATAGCAGTGCAGCATTGTCTGATACAGCACTGGAAGGTGAGAGGATGGCACAAAAAGGCAGGGCAGGGTTCCACTCTGCTGAACACAGAGTCGCTAGAAGTTGGAATCAATGGGATGGCAGTAACAACGACAAAACACTTCTTGAGCACATTCACCAGTGTGCTAGGCAATGCATTTTTCAGTTCTCTGAAGTAGAGGGAGCTGAAACAAAGAGAGTTTATGTAATTTGCCCAGTTATTAAATGGCAGAACCAAGACTCAAATTTTAATACTCAATCTAGGCTCTGCATCTTAACCTCTTGCAGGACCACATAATAATACACAACTGGAGAGAAAGTTTTCAAACAAGTAATGTTTCAATTCTCTTTAACCTTCATAATTGTGGGATTTCCTATTTTTGTTAATGATCCCACTATTTCACTAATCACTGAAGTTCAAAACCATGGCATTATCTTTGATTCTTTAGCTTTCATGCCTATATCTAATTTATTGCCAACTTCTGTAATTCTCTTTTTGAATGTTTTTTGAATCTGTCTCTAAACTTCCATTCCCATTACTATATTATTGTGCAGGAACTTAATATCCTCAATATGGATTATGAACAAGCAATTCCCATCTCCTTTCATTCTTATCCACTTTCTGTAGTGTTGTTGTGTTGAATCTGGCTGTATTCTACTACAGCTCGGCAGGTCAGCTCACCATTCCCCATGTTCCCATCAATGTCTTTTTCACTTGTTATTCTCCACTTGTCGATATCTTACACTCTCTGAAAGGTAGATCTCAAAGGGTCATTTCCTTTCTGAAGCCCTTTCTGCACTCCCTAACGAGATGTGGATAGGATGATCATTTTAGATAGTAACATCCAAAATGATTTACCCTCCTTAGATTGTAGGAGTGCATGTAGGTTGGGAGATATTGTTGCAGTATCTTTGAAAAATACAACCTGAAAAATACAGGCTTTATTGTTTTACCTTTCACATTCAGATCACAATCCATGTGAAATTAATTATGGTACATGGTGTGAAGTAGAGTGAAGATATATCTGTTTCTAGCATTTGAATATCCAATTGATCCATTGCCTTTGTATTGGAAAGACTATCTATTCTTAACTGTTTCTGCAGTGACAATTTTTTTCATAAATTAAGTTTTCATAAATGTGGAGATCTGTTTCTGGATATGCTGTTCTATTCCATTATCCTATTTTTCTATGCATGCTCCTATGGAATTCTGTCTTAATTACTATTCCTTTATAATAAGCTTGCTCTCTGATAGTGTAAATTTTTTCCTTTTCAACATTGTTTTGATTATCTTTGATCCTTTGCATTTTCATACCCACTACAAAATAAGCTTGTTAATTTCCAAAAGAGGAAAATCTCTGTTGGATTTTAATTGGGACTACACTAAATTTATAGATAAATTAGGAAAGAATTGAAATAATTACAAAATTGTATTGATAGACTGATTCTAAAATGTGTATGGGATGCAAAGGAACAAGAATAATCAAGGCAATGTTGACAATGAAGAACTTACACTATCAGGAAGTAGTTTAAAGATCTCATTCTATTCCTGTCTAGATATCAGCTATCACCTTATTGTTGCTCCTTTAATGGCAATCCATATTATTTTTTATCCTCTGGGAACTTGTAAGAGTTTCCTTGTGTCTTTGGTTTTTAACAGCCATAATATTTTGTAACTAAGATGTCATAAAGTATTATGTATATATTTATACAGTCATGTGCTGCATAGTGATGTTTTGGTCAGTGGCACCACATGTATGATGGTGGTCCCATAATATTAGCACCATATAGCGTAGGTGTGTCATGGGCTTTACCATCTAGGTTTGTGTGAGTACACTCTGATGTTCACATAACGATGAAATCACCTGACGCATTTCTCAGAACATATCCCTGTCGTTAAGCAATGCATGACTGTATATATAAATAAATATAAATACTTTTATAATATCATTCTTGAGATTCCTAAGTCTTCCTGAATCTGTAGTTCGACACCAGTTTTGTAAAACTCTTAGCCATTATCTTCTCAAGTAGTGTTTCTGCTCCGTCATCTCTCTCCTGTCTCTGGCTCTCCAATTATAATTCTTCGGATTTAATTTCTATCCTTTCTATGTCCTTCATTATCTCTTCTGTATTTTTTATTTTTTCAGTCTTTTCTCTCTATATTTTTTTCCTGATATATCTTCCAGTTCTCTAGTTTTCTCCTTAATTATTAAACCCATCCGTTGAAATCTTAAAATAGATTATTGATTTTTTTTTTTCAGTCCTGGGCATCTTGGAAGAAACAACTAAATAAAAACTGACGACCTATTGTTAGGAGTCTTAATATAACACTTTAGTTTGAGAAGTAATTAAAATGTTTATATGAAGCATATGAAAATATCATCGTGAAAAACATAAATCTGAGGGAAAAATATTATTTTACTTCAAAGAATCACTGAAAATTTGGCTTTCAAAGAACTCTTCTTTGTGTTATTTATGTAACTATAGCATACATAACATTTTATCATTATTCGCTAGTTTAAGTTCAGTTAAGTTCATAGATTATGGGGTAAAGCTGTCAGAATTATTATATTAATGTTTTATGAGCACTTGAAATTGGGACCCTATAATAAGAGCAGGAAATTTTTGTCTTTTTAAAACTTACATATGTTTTAATATATTTTTAAGATCTTAATTTTTTTTTAAAGTTATCGATTCACAGCAAAATTAAAAGGATGATACAGAGATTTCCCATAACCTCCCGCCCTCCCCACAGAGTCTTCTTCATTATCGACATTCCCCACCACAGTGGTGCATTTGTTGCAATTGATGAATCTACGCTGATACATCACAATCACCCAAAGTCCATAGTTTACATTAGGGTTTACTCTGGTGTTGTACATTCTATGAGCTTGGACAAACATATAATGACATATATCCATCATTATAGTATCATGCAGAGTATTTTTACTGCCCTAAAAATCCTCTATGCTCTGCCTGTTCATCCCTCACCACCCTCCCTTTTATTGTTTTCACAGTTTTGCCACTTCCAAGTTGTCATATAGTTGGAATCATATGGAATGTAGCTTTTTCAGATTGGCTTCTTTGACTTAGTAATATACATTTAAGTTTCCTCCATGCCTCTTCATTGTGTGACAGCTTTTTTTCAGTGATGAATAATATTCCATTGTCTAGATGTACCACAGGTTATTTAGCCATTCACTTAGTGAAGGACATTTTGGGTGCTTCCAAGTTTTGTCAATTATGAATAAAGCTGATATAAATATATATGTGCAGGTTTTTGTGTGGACATAATTTTCAACTCCTTTGGGTAAGTATCAAGGTGTATGATTGCTGGATCCTCTGGTAAAAGTACATTTAGTTTTGTAAGACACCACCACACCGTCTTCCAAAGTGGCTGTACCATTTTGCATTCCCACCAGCAGTGAATGAAAATTTATGTTGCTCCACATCCCATCAGCATTTGGTGTTGTCAGGGTTCTGGATTTTGGTCATTCAAATAGGAGTGAAGTTTTAATTTGCATTTCCCTGATGAACGATGACGTGGAGCATCTTTTCAAATGCTTATTTGCCATCTTTATATCTTCTGTGGTGAAGCAACTATGAAAGTCTGTGAGCCATTTTTTAACTGAGTATTTTGTTTTCTTATTGTTGTTTTAAGAGTTCTTTGTATATTTTGGATTACAGTCCTTTTTCAGATGTGTCTTATAAATAGTTTCTCCCAGTCTATGGCTTGTCTTCTCATTCTCTTGACATTGTCTTTTGCAGAGCAAAAGTTTTTAATTTTAATGAAGTCTAGCTTATCAACTATTTCTTTCATGGATTGTGCCTTTGATATTCTAGCTAAGAAGTGACCACCATACCCAAAGTCATCTAGATTTTCTTCTATGTTATCTTTTAGGAGTTTTACAGTTTTGCACTTTACATTTAGGTCTATGATCTATTTTGAGTTAGTTTTTGTCAAGAGTGTAAAGTCTGTGTCTAGATTTATTTTTTACATGTGGATGTCCAGTTGTTCCAGTACCATTTATTGAAAAGACTATCTTTTCTTCATTGTATTGCCTTTGCTCTTTTGTCAAAGATCAGTTGACTATATTTATGGGGATATATTTCTGAGCTCTTTATTTTGTTCCATTGGTCTATTTGTTTAGTCTCTCAGCAATACCACATGATCTTAATTCCTGTAAATTTATAGTAAGTCTTAAAGTCAGGGAGTGTTAGTCTTTCAACTTTGTTCTTCTTCAATATCGTGTTGGTTACTCTGGGTCTTTTGCCTGTCCACATAAACTTCCGAATCAGTTTGTCAATATCCACAAAATAACTTGCTGGGATTTTTATTGGGACTGTATTGAATCTATAGATCAAGTTGGGAAGAACTGACATCCATATTGAGTCTTTTTATCAATGAACATAGAATGTCTCTCTATTTATTTAATTCTTCTTTGATTTAATTAATCAGAGTTTTGTAGTTTTCTTCATATAGATGTTCTACATATTTTGTTACACTTATACCTAAGTATTTCATTTTTGGAGTGTGCTAATGTAATAGTATTGTGTTTTTAATTTCAAATTCCACTTGTACATTACCGGTATTTAGGAAAGTGATTGACTATTGACTTTTGTATGTTAACTTTGTATCTTGCAACCAAGCTATACTTGCTTATTAATTCCAGGAGATTTTTTATTGATTCTTTCAAATTTCCCACATAGATGATCATGTCCTTTGTGAACAAAATAACTTTTCTTCAGTTTATTTCTTACTTTCCAATCTGTATACCTTCCTTTTCCTTTTCTTGTTTTTATTTCATTAGCTGGTACTTCCAGTATGATGTTGACAAGGAGTGGTGAGTATAGACACCCTTGTCTTGCTCCTGATCTGGGTGAGAAATCTTCGAGTTTCTCACCATTAAGTATGATGTTAGCTGTAGGGTTTTGTAGATATCCTTTATCAAGTTGAGGAAGTTCCCTTCTATTCCTGGTTTACTGAGAGTTTTTATCATTGTTGAGTATTGGATTTTGTCAAATGCTTTTTCTACATCTGTTGATATTATCATGTGATTTTTCTTTTTTAGCCTGTTGATGTGACGGATTATATAAATTGATTTTGAAAGTTGAACCAGCCTTGCATATCTGGGATAAATTTCACTTGGTGGTGGTGTATAATTCTTTTTATAAATTGTTGGATTTGATTTACTAACATTTTGCTGAGGATTTTTGTATCTATGTTCCTAATAGATATTTATCTGTAGCTTTCTTTTCTTATAATTACAGAGTGGTCTG
Organism: Tapirus indicus; assembly: GCA_031878705.1. NCBI lineage: Eukaryota > Metazoa > Chordata > Mammalia > Perissodactyla > Tapiridae > Tapirus > Tapirus indicus. The sequence continues at coordinate 54,128,858 of CM062931.1, read as the reverse complement.
GCATATTTCAAAATGGTTCCCTTTTCACTCCCTCTTCCAGAATGATGAGTGGATTTTTCTCAGATATTTTCTGTGGGAACTTGGTCAAGCTCCTGGAGGTGATCCTCACAATATTGTGGAAGCCTCCCTATAACTGAGTTTCTCTGGAGTTTTTAACTTTCAGACTTGTCTTCACTGATCTTCCAGCAACTTGTCAATTACAGTTCAGGGTTTCCTACCCTGGCACTGGTTCCTGGGTGGTTTCTGCTCATAAGTCTCTGCCCCAGTAAGCCATGACTCCCTGTATTCTCCTCTTTCTCTCTACAATCTTGGGGGCAGCAGGTTGCCCTGTGTCCTCTCCTCTCTTACGGATCCAAGAAGAGTTGTTGATTTTTAATCAGTGCAGCTTTTTACTTGTTAGGGCAGAGTGATGACTTTCAAGCTTCTTACGTGTGGAACTGGAAACCAGAAGTCAATAAGTTTTTTTATAATGAAGTTTTGGTTTTTTAATATGAAAATGTTATTTTTAAATTCAGTATAAAATAAAAATACTCTCCTGTTATGACAAGTTGAATTTACATATCAGTTAAAATAAGAGTAAACAATGCTCTTTGAAAAGATACTTTTAATTATGCCACAGGTTCTTTCTGAGCTATTATATCTTCAAAGCAACTTCTTTGGACTCACAAAATATAACATATAAAAATAAAAAATTTGTCTTGCTGTTAGAGGTTTTAGAAGAATCATTCTCTTTGGTAAGTTTAAGATATGAACTCTGACATCAAAGTGATATAAAATAATTTAAAATGGTTAGGCTAGCTTAGAGGTAAAAGATAACTTGAGCCATATTATATGACCAAAAGAAAATATTTAATAGAAACATTTTAATTTTAAATAAAAGGAGGTAATTTTAAATAAAAAGGAAACTAAATGACAAAATACTCAATTTGTTGAGAGACAATCTAACTACTTTTATTGAAGTAATTGTGAGTGACATATACTTTTTTGCATCATCATATATTATTATCATTATCTCAAAAATGATACAAATATGCTGCCATTTTAGAGTAGTCATGTTAATCCTAGATTGACATGAGTCTTACTCATAGAATAGGTAGCCACCTTTATGGTTTGCTTTATCATGTTTCCTCCAATAAAATGGCCAATCCAAAGAGATCTCCTCTACTTTCCTACCCTAGGATTCTGAATATTGGAGTTACTGCTTTGATCTAAGTCAAAAACATCAAATGAACAACTGTCAGTGCAGCACTATCTATGATCCTTATAGCAAGAGCTACCACTTGTGTGTACCTCTTATGTGTGAGGCACTTTACAGACATTCTCTCATTTATTTGTCTCTATCTTTACCCTGCCAGATAAGTATGGATATCCCCAGGATATTGGTAATGGAATAGACTCAGGTTGCTTAAGTAACTGGTCCAAAATCGAGCAGTTAGGAAGCAGACAAGTTAGGATTCAAACTAATGTCCTTCTACTGCACTGTACACTCAGCTCTGTGACTAGATGCTACAAGTAAAAAATATGAGTTGCTGTGTTCACTAAACTGTATCGAGAGAAACAGGACACAGCAACTGAATTGTTAGATAACAAGATTAGGTAATAATTCGAAGACTAAACACATATTTGAAAAATTCAGATAACAGTCCAAAGACTAAACAGGAGCTTTTGAAGAAAATGTCAGGGAAAAATTCACGACAGTTGGTTTGGAAATGTGCACTGAAAGATGGAGAGGGCATTGGTGAGCAGAGAGGAAAGGACGCATGGCAGCAAGAGAGTGAGGATCCAGGGGTGACAGAAGCTAGGAGAGAGACATTTGGGAGACAGCTAGTGAAGGGGGACATTTTATCTAAGGAAGCATTTTGAACATGTGCTTATACATATGTCACATATGTTAACCTTATCATATTTTTATATTTCAAGATGAAGTTGATGAGGGAATGACTCATTGGGAAGACACTGTGAAAAATAGGACGTTTTTCCATGCTTAGAAAAGGAGGTAAAGTTGGGAGATAATATTGGGCATAAATAATTAGAGAGCATCAGAGAGACAGTAGGTATGTTGTGGGAGAAATACAAATAAAGAGAAATGACCTAAAAAACATAATGGGCTGCTGAAAATAAATTTTAAGTTATTGATATTTTTTCTGCTTGGACGATTTATGGAATTTCTCAAAAATATATAATATGCTATGAAAAACTAAGGAAAATAAAAGAATCAAGGAAAAATGTTATGCTAACATTTGTTGAGCATTTTCTATGTGCCAGGCATTATGGCAAATATTTTATATTACCTTATTTGAGTCACTGAACGCATCTGTGAGTTAGATCTTCTATTATTCCCATTTTACAAATAAAGAATCTGAGGTTAAAAAGCAACTTTCTCAAGACCTCAGAGTTGGTTAGTGGTAGATAATGGGCTTTAACTCCAAAGTTTGGGCCCACGACCACCACTAATATTACCTCATCTTCTTCTAGAGGCTGAGATGATGGTCAGTTCTAGGCTCCGGAAATGAGCGCACTCTAAAGGTGATGTAGTTCATGTTTTTATGGCATACCTTGCTACAAGGTTCAAGTTTAATTCTAAGTTAATTTTTAAAACTTTATCACAGCTGTTCATGATTGGATGCTCCAATATTTTTTCTACAAGGCTAATATCACCCCATGTCTGAATTAAGCTTGGATTTCACATTAAAGTCCTTCTGATTTTCTGATTTAAATTTATTTTTGCTGTCAATGTCCTTGGTGGCTGGAATTAGTTTGGCCTTGCCAAGAAGTAAACGAACAACAAACAAAGAAAACAACAAACTCTTCCCTCCAAAACAAAACCTATTTACCAAAAGAATAGATGGTAAAGCAGCTTTTTCTATATCTTGAAAAATGATCAATAAATCTGTAGCTGTGAGGTCTTTAAAAGATGCTGTAAAGATCTTCTGAAATTTTCCATTTAGAGAATATCTGGAAAGCAGAGCTTTAATTATTACCAGTCACTGTAATGTTTAAGCCCAGTAGCTTTTACTTTGAGGAAAAAATTGCAGGTTGGCAATAGGAATGTGCAAAACCATACAAAGGTCTCCCAGGCTTTATTCTCTGAAAATTTTACTAAAAATTCAAATCGCTTAAACTTTGTTTTAACACTTCTTTAGTAAATCTTATTCAAACTTCTCATATTCTGGGTTTTGTTTGTTTGTTTTAGGCTAGATTCTTTTATTTTAAATCGAGATATAATTGACATATAATATTGAATTAGTTTTAGATGTACAACCTAATGATTTGATATATGGATATATTGGAAAATGATCACCACAATAAGTTTAGTTAACATACATCACCACACAGAGTTACAAAAATTTTTTTCTTGTGATGAGAACTTTTAAGGTCTATTCTCTTATCAACTTTCAAATGTACAATATATTATTGTTACCTATAGTCACCATGCCGTACATCACACCCCCAGGATTTATTTATATTATAACTGGGAGTTTGTACCTTTCGATCCTCTTCACCCATTTTGCCCACCCCACCCCCCACCTCTGGCAATCACCAATCCATTCTCTGTTTCTATGAGTTTGGTCTTTTTAGATTCCACATATAAGCAAGATCATATACTAATTGTCTTTCTCTGTCTGACTTATTTCACTTAGCATAGTGCCCACAAGTTCCATCCATGTTGTTGCAAATGGCAGGATTTCTGTATTTTTTATGGCTAAATAATATTCCATTGTATATATATATCTCCACATTTTCTTTATCCATTCCTCCATTGATGGGCATTTAGGTTGTTTCCATGTCTTGGCTGTTATGAATAATGCTGCAATGATCATGGAGGTGCAGCTATCTTTTTGAGATAGTAGTTTTGTTTCCTTTGGATAAATACCCAGAAGTAGAATTGCTGCTATCTTGACACTGTTCTTATGAAAGTTTTTCTATCCTCTGTAAAATTCTTCTAAATTCAGGGCAAAATTCATCTTAAACCAAGGCTACACTATCTAGTCTTTAGATTCAATGCTATTCAGCATGCTATCCAGCAATGATACATCTGATTATTTAACTATTGGAGTTCTGTGTAATCTTAGCTCTTTTAAAAAGGAAAAAGATTTATTCCATCTGTAGACAAACAGAAGCATAATGTTAGCTCTTTTAAAATACAAAACAAAAATATTAATGTTTGCTAGGTACATGTGAATATTTCACACAAGATTTACAATAGATTCTAAAATATGAATTCTAGAAATGAATAAAATTGTCATTCTGAAAACATTTTATAAGAAAACCATATGAATTTAAAAATATTCTTCCTATGATAAAGCTGCTCCTATAAGTATAAGGTAAAAATAAATTAATAATAGGAGGACAAGCACCAAGACTGTTTTTTCTTTTTAGAAATAAATTTTTTCTATTCATCTTAGAAATCTTGCTTAATTGGGATCCCTTGCCAACACCCTCCAGTAACAGAACACTGTGTCTGCACTTCTATTCATCTTTTAACTAATAAATTGAGAGTTGCCTTCATTTTCCTGGCAGGAGTAGTTTTTCCTCTCTAAATTGCAGCATAGCTTTTAATAATAAAGTTGCTTAATTTTGGTATTCCTTATTTTTTCACTTAGGTTGTGTTAGTATCATTCTGGTCTACTTGCACAAAATTTTAGTTACACTGCATTTTTTCATTTTTAAAATCATTCATTTATTCATTCTTTGAATATTTGTTATGTAGAAACGATTGATATCAAACTTGCAAAGTCCATGATATTTGCTGCCAAGAATCTCCGTGTGTTGGGGGATGGAGGATTGGTGAAGAAAAATGCTAAGACATATGAAGAGAAAGTGCTGAATCTCTGAAAATTAGGTTAACTCATAAGAAACTTCTGTGTATCTATATATCTACTTTTAAAAATCAATGGAAGAAATTTAAAGACTGATGACATAAAGATTCAAAATGCAACATATTGGAAGTTTTCTGTACGGGTCTACATTTAAAAAAGCGTTAAAAGAAAGCAAAACCAAACAACTTGCCTGGGTGTTTGGTGTTCTGCAGTCGCCATTTTCTCATTTTTCAGGAATTATAGAATATAGAAGACAGGTGTAACTTTGCAGATGAACTTAATTTTTTGGCTAATTGACAATACTTGACCTCCTAAACATCAAGGACTGGGTCTTGGTCATGTGATATCACCAGGGCTCGACCAGTTCTTACCTGTAGTACATGTAGTAGGTAAATAATAAAATTTTTGAATTGTTTTTTGGTTTGGAATTCATTATAATCAACACTCAAGAACAAGGCTTTTTGACTTAAACTGTGTGAAACTCTATCCATGGTTAATTTCAGGAGGTTGTGTTAAATATTTGAAATGTAGGCAAACATTTATATTTATGAGTTTTTTTCTTAATAAATTTCCATTCTGGAGGTATATTTTATTATTTATGCACTCCAAAATTCTATAATTCCAGCAACCCTGAGAAATAATCTGAAGCAATTATGTAGTTACTAAATTAAACATATTCAAAGCATTGGCCAAGTTTTACAAATAATACTGCGGTTATATACCTCTGACGAATAAGATTTGTCTATACCGTGCCATATATCTGAATAAAACTGACTAAAAAGTTAAAAAAATAATGTCTATACTTTTCTGTGTATCTAGACACATGACATTTTGAAAATAAAACACCTGGAACTCTGACTGAAAATTTTTATCATATTTTAGCATCATGTTGCATGGACAATAAATAAAAAGAGGCCGTCCTGCATTTGCCCACTTTTTGTCTAGTCATGAACAGTAGGACATATTGGTTGGTTACTACCTGGAAATGAGGTCTGTTTCAACTGCATGAGAAATCATGTTTTAGCTACAAAATGGTCATTCTGAAATGCATCTCACAGGTGAGTTCACTCAGTTCTTCAGGGGGTTTGGTAAGTAATTCCTCCTTGTTGGACTACCACAATGCATCATAAATATGGCTGAGATCCTTTCTAGATTGTAATCTAGATAACTAATAAATACTCTCTTCTGTATCATATCATATGGCCTATGATCCAGCACCTGCCCAACACTTGTGAAGATATCTGGAACTTGAAATGTTTAACGCACCTAGTCGCTCTTCATTAGCTTTTTTTTTTGTCAGAATTTGTGCCATCCGCTGTGGTTTCTTTCAGCACGATTCTGGTTTCCTATAATTATTTTTTAAACAAAGATGAAACACAAAAAGAAAAATTATTGGAAATGTAATTATCCAAGATATAATTTCAATTTAACTCTTAATTGATAAGGTCTTTCTATTCACTAACATGTAAGATTCCTACTTTTTTTAAACAAAATTTCAAGACACATTTTTACATTTGTGTCATCTGAACAGCTGGAAATCACATCAGGTCGGCTGCCTCCGTTGTGTTGTGGTCAGTTTTGTTTAGAGCGAGCATCCTCAAAACTACAAGGAGTGCAATACATTACTCCCACCACACTGAAGTCTCTGACTTCTGTCACTGGAAACAGCCTAGAATTTAGGTCAGGGTGGAACTGACCCTCTGAGCACTTAAAAAGCAGCCCTAAACTACTTTGGTAAAGCCATGCATTTTATGCTGCAGACCTTTAATCAGTTTTAGTGTCTCTACTTCAATTGTTGTGTAATTGTTATTTTTTTGAGCACCTACCCTGCCAGTTACTGTACTCGGTGCTTTACATATTTTTACATAAAACCCTCAAAAATCCCTGTAAAGTAGTTTTTCCCAATCAGAATGTGGGAAAACTGAGACTCAGATTAAATAACTTGCTCAAGGGCAAACCATTTGTCAGCAAGCTGGCACTGGACCCAAAGCTAAGTCCTTGCTCCTTGGTCTTCTCATCACTTGAAACATGTTATCTGGTTTCCCAGCAGGTTAGAAGCAGAGAATTAGACGGAGAACCTGAAGGTTGTCTGATATTAGCACAAAAGTGAAAAGCCTCGTAGCTTGTATCTCTAGGACTCTGGCTCTATCCTGGAGGTCCTGTTAGGTTGTGGCAGGAAGTATGAAGCATTTCTTAGACCCAAATGGGATCCGTTTATGACTCAGGGGCAATACCTCAGAGACAGCTGCTTGTATCTCCAGGTTCCTCCTGTTTTGGAGGAATTGTTCTGTGACAAGTGTCATAGCTCAAGGCAGTATATCTCAAACCTGTGTATGTACAAACCCTCTTAGAGGGAAAATTTTCTCATTGACCTCTAATGCCAAAGTGAATTCTTTTAATTTTAGTATACCTTATAAGTGTACAAACTTAACAGGAGGTATCAATTCCTTACGTCAATAGTTCTTACACACCTATGAAACCAATTTATAATGATACACACACAATATAACTAAATAAAACCACTTCAAACTAACAATATGGATATTTAAAAAAATGTTTTATTGAAGTACAACAGACACACATACGATAAAGAACATGAATCAAGTTTCAAGTTGTATGAATTTTATACACATTATTTATATTAATATTCACCTGAGTAACGATCTCATGAGTCAAGATATAGAATATTTATAACACCTCAAAGGACTCTTTCATGTCTTTTCACAGTTGATACTATCCACCATCCACCCACCATGTTATTTTAGGCTAGTTTTGCTTCTTCCTGAAGTTCATACAGAGTACACTCTTTCATATATGCCTTCTTTCCCTTAGAACATCATCTCTGAGACTCTCCAAAATGGCATTATCTTAATATAATAAAAAATGTTTTTTTGTTAAGACACAATTGCTACTGGAAAGATGAGCATGAGACTGATGCCCGAGGTCACTGCCCTGTTGCATTTGGCTTTCCCAGACTAACACGTGCTGCCTGATTGTGCAATTCTTCCACTATTTTTGTCTAGTTTTATTTTGTTTTTAGACTACAGTCATCAGAAATGTACAAAATTAAACATTTCAACAGATCATTTGTGGAACTCTGAAACTTGTGGGCCCCAATTTGGTATATCCTGGCTGAGAAGGAGGAATTACCTAATCCCTAATCATATAAGCCTTGACAGATGTCTGAGTAAAAGCTGGTCCAGATGAGCTTTCACTGGGAAATTCTTTCAGAAGAGGAGAAGCAAAACATCTCTTTTACCACTTCACAACGTGTCTGGGGGCTGGTGCTGATTCTAGAAGACATTTGTTTTTTAGCTAATGGGTTGTTTTCTTTTCAGCTTACTTGGACAAAATTTGAGCTTATCCCGTTAATGCTGACAATACTTGCAAGTTCTTCTGAAACTGCATCTGTGTTCGGCACTATATTTCAGAGAAAGTTACAATGGGGACACTGCAAATAACTAGAACAATACCCATAATATCAGGATAATGTTCTTCTTTTGTAACCAACTGAATTGATAAAAAGGATTGACATTAGCTTCCCTTTGCTCCCAGGAGGGCTTTAGGAAGGCTATGTAATGAAATTGGGAACAATAAAAGGACCCTGTCATGCCATTTGTAAAATTCTTTATAGCAGCCCTTGAAATTAAATGCATTCTTTATAGCTATGCCTATATTGTAGTTTTATTCAAGTACTTATTTGAGATCTTTGGGGAAGAGTGTTCTTATAGGCATAGAAAAAAGTTGTAAAAGTGAGGTGAAAGTAGAAACAAATAATGGTGGTGCTTAAACAATATTCCCCCTGTTTAGAATGTTCCAATAGAGACCATATAAAGCAATAATCAATAATTTGTCAGTTGGATAATAACTGTTTCTTTTATTTATGTGTAGAGTCCAACTCTCTTTTCATTTCCAAGACAAAACACGGACATGCTCAGAATCAGACTATTGGAGGAAACTACCTGAGTGTAACATATAGGTCAGTGGTTTTCAATACTGATCACAACAGTTTCACCACTTACTGGAGAATTCTAATGCAGTATAAGTCATAACAAACAGGTTTGGTAATTTTTATTACTTTAATCCCAAATGGCCAGGTAATGCAATAAAAGCTCTAAGTTTTCCTCTAGACTTCACTTAGCTCTCTTCTTAGGTAAACACCTACGACTTCTCAGTGAAAAGATCTCCTGCCACAGCTTTCATTATTTTAGGGTTTCCTAAGTTTGGGGTAATACCTAAATTGAATATAATCTACGTGTGAACCAACCCACCACACAAACAAACCTGCCAACATACAAGCATAATTTGCTACTAAGCTCTTTTGCCATGAAGAGTAGAAAATACATTCTTTGAGATTTCCAAAAGAGCTATAGATTTCTCATCTACTTTTCTAGAATAAGAAAGAATATAAAAGAAAGAAAATTATAGAAATGTGAATTTTAAACGAAGGAATGGATATTAACCAAAAATGGTAAATACCAGAATGGATCACACTTTTTTTTACTGATGAATGCTGCCATAAGGAATCACAAGACTCTAATTTGGGGTTGTAGTTTGCTGTAGTCATTCACACTATCTCACAAATACTTGTGATTCTCCTTCTTGAGATCTGTAGAAAGGCAATTTCCTGCCCTTTGAAGTTAGTTGTGGCCATATGCCAGAGTAATGTAAGAAGTGATATGGATCATTTCTGGAAGAAAGTTTTAAGAGTTGATGTGTGACTTGCCTCTCAGTCTTTCTCCCTGATGTGGTGACTCCAGACAATGGCTGCTGTATCAGCCTGGTTCCCAGAATGAGGATGACATGGGGGCAGAGCTATAGCTAGACCAGGATGGACCAGGAGCATGGATGAGAAATACTCCTGGTTGTTTAAAGTCACTGAGATGGGGATGTTTGTATTACTGAGTCTTTCTTCACTGATGAAGTCCTGTTTCATCCCCTCTCCATGGCAAGAATCAACAGACAGAACACAACTCACTCCCATCCATGTACTCAGAGTCCAAGAGAGAACACACTTGGGAAAAAAGGAAGAAGAGATAGGGAAAGGTCGAGGTGAGTCATTGTTAAGAGAGGGGGAGGAGAAAGAAGAAACACTTAGAGAAGGAGGGAGGAAGACCAGAATATATTTTGATTATTTTTAATTCAAATAATTATTTTCTGAGGGTATTTGTTTTTCTCACTTAAAGAGCATACTACAAAGAAAAGAACTTGGAAAGGAAAGCATAAAAGCTTATTTTCAGTCAATTCCACATGATTTTATTTCAGTACACATGTAGGATGATTGGAGAGTGAAAGAGTCTATAAAATCTCATGTTCTAAGGTGAAATGATTGATTGTGGGATCTGTTGGAAATTCAGAGACCACTGATTGGGAGTGTTTGGCAAAAGTAGCTAACATAAAGGAAGGCGAAGCATACCAAGTCTGTTAGGCTGACGACAGCAAACACAACATGTGTTGAAAAGTGGGAAATTCAGATGCTTGAACATTTTGCCTGAACATCATCAGTCAGCTTCATGGACTCAGAATCTATTTCGCCTTTAAGACACTGCTAAGAAGGAAGAACATTCTAATTCGAAATAACTCAATTTGTTTGCTTCTAAAATTACCCATTCAATACCAACAGAAAGATCATACACATTAACTGTGCTGCAAAAAGACAAAAAGAACCAAAACAAGTAGACAGACGCACTCAGACTCTTCTATTAGATTGTGACGCTAATTCAGTCCAAGAATCACTCAGTATTTGCCATGTGCTTTGTCCAGGAACCAGGACATATTGTTCACATCATCCAACAAAGAAAAACAACAATAACAACGATAAGAAAACAACAACGACAACAATTTAGTCTCTCAGAATGCTTACCAACGCTGAGACTTTTTCTAAGTGCTTTAATATTAAAAAGTTATCTAATCCTCTCCACCACATGGTTGGGTAGGTAGTACTAATCTTGTTTCATAGATGAAGAAATTGGGACAAAGAGAGGTCAGGTAGCTTGGCTGAGGTCTCATGGTTCCAGTGGAGAAGTCAAGAATCAAATTCAGATAATGGGACTCCAGGGCTGATAACTCTTCTATGAAAAGAGGGCAGCAAACTAGAGGGACCCAGACATAAAATCAGAGTCTGATTTCTAATAAAGGTGATTGCCTCTTATTTTGTATTTAAAGTTGCAAAATAACATTACAGTTGCAAAAATACTTTTTTAAAAGGAAAATAAACCATATTTTATCTTCTCATCCTCCATAGTTAAACTATTTTTATTTTTTCCATTGTTAGTCTAGGCTTTTTTCAAATGCAGGCAGAATTTTCATATAGTTGTAAGCTTAATATATAATTTTATATTCTGTTTATTTTGTTTCTCCACTAAGTCCATAAACCAATGCAGTTTTTAATAATTTTACATTTTTAATGACTATCTAATATTCCACAGACTTGATATACCAGAATTTATTAAATTATTTCCTGCTATTGGCCATTTAAGTTGCTCTTGATTATTATTTCCTTTTATAAATAAGGCTGAATGGATTTTCATGAAATAGTTCCCTAGAAAGGAGATATTATCAAGGATCTACATATAATTCATAAATTTTTTGCCAAATTATGTTCTTGTTTATTCTGTCATCAGTGTATAAGTACGATAATGTTACCATAACTTTAGCAGCATTTGCAATTATTATTATTTTAGATTTTTGTTAGTTTAGAAGATATGAAATGGTATATGCTATTTAATTGGTTCCTCTGAAGTGCAGGGTCATAAACTGATGCCCTATGCTCGGATGTGCTAAAAAATATGCAGCATCTATATTTCCTATGGTGATCTGACCTTTTTTATGTGCTGGTTCATTCAGCGTCTCTTTCTGTTTAAGTACTCAGTCTATTCAAAGTTAAATTCTTTGTTGGAACTGATTTAGCTCTTTAGGACTGTTCAGTCTCTTTAGGAAAATGCTTGGTCTTTTACTTTTGGGCCCAACTTCCTCCGCGTTTGCATATTGGAGTCTAGAAATCTAAGGGGCGCTGTTTTGTCCTTCTAGCGGAGGAGCAGGAGAGGCCTTGGCTCTGTCTCCATGTACTCGGCGAGTTCTGTTGGAGAGCGGCTGATTCGGCTCTGCTTGTTGTACCAGTAACACTGAGGTGTGACTGATGCACTGGTGCCCTCTGGCTTTGGAGGGTGCGTCCTGGAGCCCTTACAGAAGCTCACACCCTGAACAGCGACCGCCCCCCAAAGCGGCCACTTGATCCTGACGTGAGGCCTCCCCTTGCTCTCCTGTAATGCCCCCCTCCACCCTTACTCCCACAAGCCCTCACCCGTACAAGTGGCAACTTGTGGGTCTCCTGCAGACCCTGTACAGGAAGCCTCATGGAGGTCATTTATCTGGACATCTTCCACAAACAGTGCAGCACGACTGTCCTCCTCCATGTTGATATTAATCATGCGAGGGGTCCTCTCCTAGAGGATTCGAGCTGCCTACACTCAGGGAGAGAATTCCAGCAGCATCTACAATCCTTCCAGTGGTCCTGGTCTCCCTAAATATAGGTTAATATATTTTTCTGGACACTCCCCTTTGGAGCTCCACTAGGAGAGGATGAAAACAAGGCCGTGCACTATTTCACTGCCTCCCACTCCTGCCTTTCTTTTTTCTGAAATCTGCTAAGGAAAAAGGGATAGATTCTACTTTTCAGTTCCTATGTGACATTACATCCAGTTTCTTCTACAATCTTATTCACCCTGCCTCCTTCTATGCGGTTCAGTAGCCATCAGGATATGGGGTGGGGAAGGGAGGTGCTTGCTAAACAAGAAACAAAAAGTTAGAGTTATTTTCTAAACTTTTAAATTAAAGTGTAATACACATACTATAAAATGCAGAAATCTTAAACTTTATGATTTTTTTTACACAGTGAAAATACCTGTAAAACCGCCATCTGGGTCAAGATGTAGAATATTAACAGCATCCCAGATGTTTCCCTCATGTTCCCTCCCCAAACATCACCTATTCCATCCCTCAAAGCTTATGGCTAGGTGTGCTTTTCTTTTTCTGTTTCTTTCTTCCTTCTTTTCTTTTTTGTTAGTATTGTTTTTCCCTGCTTGAAGTATGAGAAGTTTTTTGCAACTTTGTCTTGATGCCTTCCATCAGTTTTGGAAAATTCTTGGCTAGCATTCTTTATTGCTTCTGCCACATAATCTCTCCTGGGACTCCAAAAAGTTTCTCCATTTGTTATATATCTTTTAAATATTTTTCATCTTCAAGCTATACTAATACTAGGTTCTGCCATGTCTAATCTGGTTTTAAATCCATCTACTGAATTCTTAATGTCAGTGATAGTACTTTTAATTTCTGTAATTTTTATTTGATTTTCTATACGGGTTCCAAGTCTATGGTAAAATTCTTCACTTTTCATCTATACTCAGATATATGAATCATAGTTATTTAAAGTCTATGTCTAATGACTCCAGTATTTCAATCATCTTTGGGTCTGTTACTATTCTGGTTTTTTTTTTCTTAAGTTATTTGGTTCTGTGTCTTGGCATGTCTGGCAATTTTTGATTCAGTTCTAGATATTATGTATGTAAAATTGTAGAAGCACTGATTAATGTTTTCTCCATTTGGCCTGAGTTATTGTATACCAGTCAGACCTACTTTATTGATCATATTCTATAGCCTTCTCAATAGTCAATGACTGTCAGTATTCTGTGGGCATTTGAGAAAGAAGGTGTATTCTCTATTTTCAGTGACTGAAATTCATATACACCAGTTAGATTGATCTTATTACATTATTCAAGTCCTCTAAGGACATCTAGTTTTCTCTAATATGTAATGAAATGAAAGAAGTGAATTAAAATCTTGCTATTGCTACTCTTTATATCTCTTATAATATCCGACATGAAATTTTTGCTCTTATGTGATGTTCAGGTAAGACGTTCATAACTGCACTGTGTTCATCATCAGTTGTAGCCTTTGGTGTTATAAAGTTTTCTTTTTGCCACGTTTAGTACTTTTGGGTTGAAATTCATGTAGTTGGAGATTAAGATTATGACATTAATTTTTTTTGTTTGTTTATAGTTGCCTATTCTTTTATTCTTAACCTTAAAGAATCACTTTATTTTATATGTCTCTTATAAACATCCTAGAGTTGATATTTGGAGTATGATCTAATCTGAATATTTTTTTCTTTAATAGGTGAGTAAAACTCATTCATGTTTAATGCTATGACAGATCTGTGGAGTTTTAATTCTGTCATGTGTGATATTTTCTCTTTTTATGTTTTTTTCTTAAAGGTCTTTCACTTTATGATCTTTTTTCACTGTTGTTTTTGTGATTCTTATTATAGTTAGGAAGTTTTATATTTTTCTCTACCTTTCCCTTCCTTTTCTTCCATCATTCAATTTTAGTCAATAGTATGTCTTTTCTTATCGTTTACCTTTTTTGCTCTTAAATAAACTACTACTCTTATTACTTGATTTATTTATTTTAAATGACATTTTTGTTGCCTCCTAGCTCAAAATGTATTCAACGACAATCTTATTCTATGTTCCAACTTTTTTCCTTCTGTTTTCAAAATTTTAAAAACCATATCATTTCTACATAAAAAATTGGCATTATATTTTTTCTCCTCTCTTTTTCTGCCATTTTTGGTCTTACTTATGCAGTTAAATAGATAAATGCCCATTTCTAGTCTTCTTGCTGAATTTCTCTAGTCATTTTAGTTGGCAAAAGTTAGGCAGCTAGCAATTTCTTCAAGAAAAGCCCACGACAACAATATTAGCAGAGTTCTTGCACGTTCAGAACTGTTTATCTCTAGTGCTTATGATAGAACTAGAGCTTGGCTGGATATGAATTTCTAGGCTCAAAGTTTTTAACTTGAGTACCTTGTAAATATTGCTTAATTTCCTTCTGTTACTGAATGTCGCTACAGAGCAATATGAAGACATCCCGTGTTTTCACTTTATACAGAGAGTGATTTTGTAATATATCTTCAAGAACAAGACACTTTTGAAAAGGAAAAGAGCAATAACTGCACAAGACACTGAGCAAACAGGTGTAACCTAGGACTTGCCTCGTCAAATCGGTGTGCATGGACACCTAACCTGTTAGAGCACTTTCATTTATTTATGTGTAGCCGATATTGTTTTCCTTAGGGAACTCAAATTACGGGAATGTTGGCTTTCTGTCAATTGTACATATTTCAATTATTTTTTCTCCATTACCTTATTTTTAAAATTTCCATTTTATTTCTTTCTCAATATCCCTTATCGTATTTTCTAGTGTTTAGTCTCTTTTTACTCCTTCCATTTTTGTCTTAATTTCTTATGTGTGTGTGTGCACATGTGCATGTGTGTGTGTGTTTTGGTCTACTTTTTTGTATGTGTGAGTTCTGCCAACAAGTTTCATGTCCGGTTGTTATTTTGCCATTTTTTTGCCAAATTCTTTTTTTATAAACAAGTAAAGGAGAGTCTTTTTACTGATCAAAAATAAAATATGCATTAAAACAAATATCATAGTATTTAATAAATACTACACCAACTGTTGGAGATATAAAATAAACTCACAAAAACATGTACAGTAGCCATATATCCATACATAGAAATCTGTTTTCTACTAATAGGAATATGCTTTATTTTCAAGTTGCCAGGTATCACTAAAGTTTACTGCATGTTAGATGATAAGGAATAGTTCAATAAGAATAAAATATAAAATGATCAGACCTCTTTTGCTGACCATAATATAATAAATTAGAAATTAATAAAAGTATAAACACAAAGTATTGGCAATTAAAAAAACTCTATAAATGACTCTTGAGTATAATAAAAAATTAAAATTGCAATTACAAAATAGAAAATAACAATAATTAGTACATTATCAAAAATGATTAGATATAACCAAAATTAAGATAAACATTCATAGTCTTAAAAGCTTGTATTATTAAATGAGAAAGAAGGAAAATAAAGCAACAAAACCTTTAGTATAAGAGGCTAGAAAAAGAAAAACAAAATTTATCTAAAGAGAGAAAATAAAAGCAACAAATATACTTAAAATCTGGGTCAATATATTGGAAGAGTAAAATAAGAGACGGTGAAAATGCTGGGTTGATTCTTGGGAGAGCAAAATAACTTATGAAATCAATCATTAGTGTTATTTTTTAAAAAGGAAAGAATTTCTAGGCTTTGAAAATCATTCTAGAGAATCTCAGAAGGTAAAAGTGTTCCATTTAAAAAAATAATTAATTTTTGCCTGATAATGTCTAATAATGAGGCCTACCCAGAATTCCCTTTTAAAAACAGAATCATTCCACCAGCGCCTCTTATACCCTCTTACTCTGCTCTGTCTCCATAATACGTCCCACCTTTTAACATACGATAGAATTTAGTTGTTTACAATGTTTATTATTTATTTTCTGTTCCATAGCCACCACTATAATGTAAGATCCAAGAGAATGGGAATTTTATCTGGTTATTCACTAGATTCACGACATGTAGTAGGTGCTAAATAAATATTTGCAGAATAAACAAATAAAAGTAATCCAACCTTCGCAGCAACAATAACGACAAAGTAAATTACACAGAAAATCATTAAAAAACATTTTATTGTTTATCCTTTCACAATTTACGGAGAGAAAAGACAGACAAGGAATTAAAGTGATTTCTCTAACATCGCAGAGTCACACAGATGGGACAAGAACTATAGTCTCTGGGTTCCTGATCCATGTGTTGTTTCACTGTGTATGTGGCCTTTCTCATTCTAAACCTAAGCGAGTGAGCTTTAATTTTCATCTCACTGGCACATCAGATTATACATTTTTTCACATAAAAGATAAACATTCCAAAGTACAAGAAAGTCAATAGGCTAGCTACGTTTCATAGCTAGTTGGTAGTAGAGCTGCTGACCCCACTCCCACGGGCTTCATCTTTGTGTCCCCCACTCTCCTGTCCTCAGAGGCAGGGACCAGAAGAAGAAGCGGTTAACTCTGGTTCATTCAGAGTTGGTTCATACTCTGGCTCCTCCAGGTGAGTATTTTACTTTTTAATTATTAAATCTTTTAAAGGTATCCAATCACAAATCTTTTTGCTAACTTTTCATTAGCCATCTCATGCTTGGCTAGAGTTCATCCTCTAGTAGTTTTCTCAAAAAGGCTTATGTGAACGTTTTCTAACTTTTGCTGTTCAAAACTGTTTATAGCTGTTCTACTTGAAGGACAGGTTGACTTATGCTTTGTTTCCTTGAATGTCTTATGTGCTGCGTCACTTTCTTCTGACACTGAATCCTCCTATACAGAATGATATGCCAAAATGATTGTCTTCTGTTTTAAGTGACAATTTCTTTGCATATCTGACCAACACATTTTTTTTATTAACTTTAAAATTCACTGTGTTTACAGGATATGTGTTAGTGTTGACCTTCTAGGTTAATTTTTTTCTGTAGACAAGGAAATATTTCAATATGTAGGATCAAGCCTTCTTTTATTTCAGGAATCTTTTCTTGAATTACATGTTTAATTTCTGTTTTATTGCTTTGGTTTTGTTCTCAGCAGTCTGCACTTATGCTGTGTTGGATTGCCTCTGCTCATCATCTGTATTTTGTTTTCCCCAAATCCTCTCCCTCTCTCTCTGCCTTCATTTACATTGCATTTCGTTCTTTCTCTTTCCTTTCCATATGCCTCTTTCTGGGCTCTCCATGGGATCTACTCTCTATTGAGTGCCTTATGACTTTGTCTTCCTTCCTGAAATGATTTTGACGTCTGTTTCTATTTTCCTGAATTGCACCAGTTTCTGTTTCATAGCCTCTTTTTATGGGAATCATCCTCTGCTCTTTGGCCATCTTTCTAGAATTCTTTATATCTACTCTACAATATTCCTTCATAGCTATGATTTTTCACTAAGAGTGTTAGGTTACAATTTTCGTATGCTTTGTGGACACATGATTTTTTTCTTGAGTTTTCTTCCTGTATAGGAAAGCTTTGTCACTTTTTAATATTTTTTCTTTTTTTTTTTTTTTATGGATGCTGTGCTTATTTCTTTTGTTGCTACTCACATTGGAACAAGTTGGATTTTCCTCGACTATTAGTTGGAGCTCAACACAGCATGTAAAATGGGGTCAGAGTAGCCTTCCAGACCTCGCTGCTCAAATGGTCCTTCCATCCATACTGATGGAGTTCTCCTCCTCTGATTCTCAGAAATTAACCTGGTTCTGGATGACTTCTGCTTCCATCCCTGAGTTTTCCCAGTTTTTTCACCAGGGACACGGGTCTCATTCTCCACAGTGATACTCTTGCATTTCAAAGGTTATCTTGCTGGTGCTTCCTAGATCTGTCACTCCTGTCTCCACCCTCCTTTCCATGCCTGCAAACTCTGCGTCTGCCTGTGCTTAGACCCTGCTCAAGGCAGCCTGCGCAGAGCCCTTCCTTTTCAAGTCAAGGCATCTTCTAGTGGAGTACTGGGTATTTTGACAGCAAGACCAAGACCTGCCCTGTGAGATACCTTTACGGTTGTCTTTACCACAGACAGCATCATCACAGCCTCCAGAATATGTTCTCTGCCTGGACCATGTGTCTCGATTCCCGGCTGCCATGCTCACATGTAATTTGGAGTTTCTGAGTTTTCTCTGTCTCTATGTTTTAGTAAGTATGAACTTACAGTTTTTAGCTTTCTCTTTGGTTTGCCCTGTATATTTTCCAATAGGATGATTCAAAATGAAGCTGCCACTATTTTCCTAGAAGAAAATATCTCTTCCCTGAATTTTGTGTTTCTGCTTTTTGGTCTTCCTTCATATTAGTTACAATTTTATATTATACATTAATCATATGTATTAGTTCATGGTAGAATGTTTGCAACAGTTGTAACAGTTTTTCAGTTTTATTTGTTTGCCTGAGGGTATGTTTTATGCTTTTATCAAAAAAAAAAAACAAAAAAACAATGCCCCCATTATATTGGTGCTGTGCTTTCTCTTTTTTATTTCTTATGGTAGGAAAGTTGAGTTTTCTTGGGAGAACCATTTCAGGATGTTCTTTCAGCTGAGGAAAAAGGTTGTTTCTAGACCTTGAAATTACAAGTCCTCTGCTGCTACACAGCTAGACTCTTCTCTGGATGTAGTGTTTCTCTGTCCTTGGCCTCCTCTGTTTCCCGAAACTAAACCACATCCACAGGAATCACTGCCACCAGCCACGTTCTCCCCGTTTGCTTGCTGACTGCTAAATCAGGGCGTGTGGTCCCGGAGTTCCGTGGTAGGCCCCTCACATTCAACATGTAAATAAGTGCTAGTGAATTCTGAGATTTGCTGCTGGTGTCTCTCCTCTACCCTCCCCGACACCCTACAAAGTGTCTACCCTGATTAATCTTAGCTCTGTTTGATCCTGACCTTGCTCACAGCAGATCCCAGTGAAGCTGCAGCAGGCAAGGACCGCACGGTTGTGCTTCGTCTTGAGGGGAACACTGCCACTGGGAAATCGGCTAATGCTCAGGTCCCTTGACCCTCCCCATGGCATTTTGTGCACGGCTTTTGCCACTTCTCGGCTCTTTCTTGGAGACGTATGTGTATTTTGGACTTGGTGGATATTTCTTTCTCTTAATTTCATTGAAAATGCAACTTCTGTGTGTGCTCTTTTTATTTCCTGTGTTACTTTGCATGCTTTCCAGGTGGAGAAGGGGAAAATTCTGATGCAGGTGATCAACCTGTTCATCTCAAGTAATCTTATGTTTAATTTGGTCAAAACAGTTCTTAAAATTAACATCTTTTCCTAGCTATTTTCTTGATGAAGAAATGATTATGCCTTTGAAATGGTTACATTTCAGTGCTCTGTTAATTTCTGCTTTTATTCATGTCCAAAGTAAGTTTTCTTCCAATACAAGATATTTTTTCTTGGTTATCTTTATATGATTTATAATAAATCTTTTAATATCTACATTTCCTTGTGGAAGAAATCCCGCTGGTGACATTTCTGTTGTTTTGAATTAAATATTACATCTATAAAATATTGTGTTTCTAGCCTCAATTACTGGAAATAAAGATATTTCAGAAAATATGTACTGCTATACTATTCCTTAGGGATTTATTTAAGTTGTGAAAGAGAATTAATTTTGGAAAGAAAGATCTCATCTTTTTCCTTTTTTTTCTGAGGAGGATTTGCTCTGAGCTAACATCTGTTGCCAATCTTCCTCTTTTTGCTTGAGGAAGATTTTCCCTGAGCTAACACCTATGCAAATCTTCCTCTGTTTTTTATTTGGGTCATCGCCACAGCATGGCCACTGATGAGTGGTTAAGGTCTGCACCCAGGAACCGAATCTGGCCACTAAAGTGGAGTGCACCAAACTTAGGCCACTGGGTCAGGCCCCTCATTGTTTTTCCTTTTTAATTGAAAAGAAAAATATCCAGGAATTTACCTACATCACATGTCCTGCATGCTCATCGGGGACTACATCAGGGACAGGGGTTCTAATGCAAGATGGGAAATTAAAAAAGAGACACTTATAATTCACCACATTTTAGCAATCACACTTTCATCAGCAAGAGAGAATTGGCCTCCCATAAACCCGTGTCACTTTAGGAAACACAAGAGGACAGCAGCCTGCTATGGCAGGAAAGAAGTTTGTAGTGGCCTGATTGTGGACACGTTATTCAACATCTCTGAACCTCACTTTCCTCATCTGTTAAACAGAATTGGGAAGAAGACACCACTTGGGGTTGTTTTGATGATTAAACAAGCCAAAAATTTATACATGTTTCAAAGCATATCGATCGTTTTAAATGGAAATGATCATTTTGTGCAAAGTGATGAAAAGAATACTTCTACCCATCAGGAGAGGGGCTGTATGTCGTGGACACAGTACTGTGCTGTACAGATCCCTCCTCTGTGGCTGAGGTACTCATTCTGCCAGCTACTTGGACTTGTGGCTGCTGACAGATCACAGCTAAGCTCAATGACCGATTGATGAGGAATCCAAAGGCCCAGTCCCATTGTGTCAGTGTGGGCATCTCTGAAGGGCCGTCCTAGCTGCAGGCTACCTGTGGGTTGGCTGAAGCTGCAGACGCAGCTGCATTGCAGCCCGACCTTTCCTACTGTCGCATCCTGCTTTCCTCGCTCCCTCACAGGTGCTGCTTCCGGAAGTGGTTCCTGGCAAACTGCCTTTAAGCAGATCTGTCTCAGAGTCTGTGTCCAGGGCACTGACCCCATGACAATGTGACTCAAGGAATGCTGACATTTCTTCCCTCTGGCCCACCTGAAATGTCAAATACTAGTGTCAATCATTCTTTCATTCAACACCTGCTTTCTATTCATGGAGGACCCACTGCGTGTCAGGCACTGTGTGTCTTTTTCAGAGTTTTCTTAAATGTGTCTTTCCTCACTAGATTGAGGCACTGCTCTTAAACAAGGGCAAAACATTCTAACACACTGGCAGCAGTGAGATTTTCTGATTGTCTATTACCCATCACTGTCAGCTAGCAGGGAACTTTCTGTCAGGTTTACTAGAAAATCTTTGCTAAGTAAAAGAAGTATACACCGGATTTATGTTGAGGAAAATAATGCAGCAGCATGAATAAATTATGAAAATATGCTATTATAACACAGGCGGTACATTAGAATAACAGATGCAAACTTGTTTTGTGAATTATGAGGTTATTCTCAAGTTATGTATGATTTTATTCTCAAGCTGTTCATTGCATCTTTTCTCCTATTTCATTTGATTTGAAAGCATGTTTTTCTAAATGTGGACTGGTTTATGCTCTAAAATTAGAGGCAGCAGGGTAAAAGGAGAAGGAGCACAGGTTTTAGTGCAAAAAGATGTGGGACTGAATTCTGTTTCCACTTTATAACTATGACCTTGGGGAAATTACCACGCTTTTTGAGCCTTGCCTTTCTTATAACTTAAATGAGGATACTAATACCTACTCTACAGGATTTTTAAGATAATTAAATGAGATAATACATGTAAAAAGCACAATGTCCCTTAAAAAGAACTCAATAAATAATAATTATTGTTGTTATTATAGTATCTGTGTTCATATATGATGCTCATCATATGATAAACCTCATTATACAATTAATGCATTACTAATACATGGGAATTCAGAATTTCCAAAAGTGAGCATTTGATCTGAGAGTTCACATTAACAGAAAACTCTCATCTAGACCAACTAATTCAAGTTTGTGAGGATGAAATGAGTTGATATATATATAAGCATTTTAAATGGCAAAGCATATGACAAAAATCAGCTTTTTATAGTTATTGATGAGCACATCCCCTAAATAAAATTTTTTAAATCACATAGGCAGTAGGATGTTTGTTGAACTAAATAAGCATTTTGTTCTATTATTAAAATTATCAATTTGCTTCAAGTTACAATAGTATGGGCCTTGCAATTTTTAGCCATTTACAAGGAAAGCAAACTGTTCTAAAAAAATATTCTAACCTGGTCACAGATAAGTGGAGCTATGGCTGTGTCTATATTGAGTAGTTAAGCCTAGTAAAGTTAAAATAGAAAAATTATTGAGCATATCTTCTACTTAGATAAAAATTTAGGAGAAATATAGTTCATGTGTTTTTTTCTGACCTTTCCAGCAACTAATACTTTCTTCAAGTTTTCACAGCTTATGGAAAATCTATCTTGAATATACCTAAGTTGGATCCAGACCAAATGCCTTGGCATAGACCAAGAGCAGGGATCAGTTCATTTCCAAAGTTCCAGATAAAAAAATAGGTTTCATTTTAGTCGTCTACCTACTTTGGGAGTTTTGAGATATTTCTTAAAACATTGTTTCTAGAAAATGCAACTAAGAGTACTACCTTGATGCATTTAGAGATAGCCACTGTAGTCACAGATCTGCACTAAAGACTTAGATATGGCTTCATGCCAAAAGGACCGTCTTGAAATGTATAACAAATGCATTAGCTTGGAGCAACAGAGATTTATGTATCTTTATTTTCTAATACTTTAAAACTTTACTGTGATTATATGTGGTATGGAAAGTAAGTGAGTTGATAGTAATCATAACCAAGAATTTCTCGTTTTATA
Organism: Tapirus indicus; assembly: GCA_031878705.1. Lineage (NCBI taxonomy): Eukaryota > Metazoa > Chordata > Mammalia > Perissodactyla > Tapiridae > Tapirus > Tapirus indicus. The sequence continues at coordinate 54,106,038 of CM062931.1, read as the reverse complement.
GGAACCACATTTGTAATGGTTCCCAAAGAAGACAGAATGTCTTTACAATTTATGTGCATATATGGTGATGGCTTTATTTTCCAACCTTAGGGTGACTATTCCAGTGCAGGTTAGATTACAGCAAAGCAGCAGAATCGTCAGTGGAGAGGATGTCCTCCTCTATTCTCTGGTCTCAGGAAGTGGGAGGAGTTGTACGGCAGATGAAGGGCCTGCAAATGTCAGGGTTCTGGTTATAGGGGAGCCTAGCTGGCAGAATGACAGTGAGTCCCACAACAGAACTCCCATTCAGTCACTATAATGTAGGATTTGTCTACTTGTGGCAATGGTTTCCTCTGGTAAATTCAGATTTAAGGAGGTAAATGTGAATCTTGGAGCTCTGCTATAAGGGATCTATATGAACTCGCTGTGCTCCTTTAGGCAAGTAACTTTAAGCATTGATGGTTGCTCTACCAAATGGGAAATAATGTAGTTAAAAGGATTGTGAAAAACATGAAGTGCTACATAAATACAAGTTATTACCAGTATAATTTAATTTTTAGTAGCTTTTAAAAGTCAAAGATATTTTAAATGTTTAATTTTCTTCTTCTAGACTAATGTAGTATTGAGAACACCCTTCCCGAGGTAAAGGGCAGAGGAGGGTTCCATTTGCCTTGTCTAATCCTAGAATCCTTCTTTTTCATGAACAGCTTATGGAGACGCTATCAGAGGGGCTATGTGACTGGCTCAAAGTCATTTTAAGAGAACTTTTCTAAGGAGATAGCATTGGCAGCTATTGGAGAATAACCACAAATTCTATGTTTTAACAAATTACTGTTCACTCTAACAGGAGTTGAAAGCTGATATCTTTCTAATTATGGATCTATTGGGGAGGCATTTTTTTTTCCTCTTTTCTTCTACAAAGGCCAATCTATGAAACTACATTCAGTTTCACAGATTAATGTTGCCCCATTTCACGTGCCCACCTTTTCCCCTTCCTAGGGAAATGAGAGTATTAAGATTCACGAGTGCAAATATATTATTGGAATAAAACTCTACTGCTTAAATAGACATGAAGTCAAAGTCCTACCAAAAATCGCTATCAACTCCTTGACCCCCTTCTGTGCCTAAGGGAGAAAACTACACTTCTCAGACATGTAGTAATGTTCTGTACTTGGATCTTTCCAAGTTCTCTTAGTGGTTCATACTGAAGTTTGAGGAACCTACTTAAGTGTATTTGTTTAAAAGACCTTCTCTTTTTCCTCTGACAAACTTCTAGTTACATGAACAAAAGAAAACAGATGGCAATATCAGCAAGAAACTGAACAAGTGAAGACTCTAAAAGTGCAGCTACAAATTGAAAGAAAGCTTTCCATTAATAATTTAACACGGGACAATTGGCATACATGGCATGTATTGATGGTTGCCTAACCAGGTTCCCAAATCCTAGTTCCTGGATGGTAGAAGAAACCTCCAATCACAAAAACTAGAAAAAAGTCAGACACTCACTTTCCCACTCTGCTTGCAATAAGGCATGGACATAGAATACAATCTTGATTATGTGATCTGAGGCTAAATGTTCTGGGAGTTTTCTAGGAAGGATTCTTTTCTTTAAAATACATTAAAATGCCCTTTCTTCTTGCATTGGATAATGTCAAAGAGGACCTACTGCTTGAAGCTTCTGCATCCATCCTGTGAGCATGAGGACAAAAGCAAGAGAATTTACTGGGAGGCTGATTCAGAGCTCTACCTTCACTGACCCAATATCAGAATACCTAGATATATTATTTCCGAGAGAGAGTTTGACAAGAGATTATATTTGCAATCAAAAAGGAAAGGCAGTTGATGATGGTGATATATTTTGAAGCTTGGGTACTTGGGGAAAGTGAAGGCAGAGTGGCATCTGCTCCTAGGTGAAGCCTAGGAGGAAAAATAGGTAAATGGTTGAAAATAATGAGTATTTTAGAGATCTCAAGTACTGTGCTAAAAATAGGTGATTTGAATAAAGATGTATGTATTGAGTATTGACACCTTCAGCCATTTTCTCTTACATAGCTCCAAGTATGATGACCCTAGCACCATTACTTTTCAACCCAGGGAAGAAATTAGATGATTCATTATTAATGGAACTGACCAGATCTGTGGCTATTGATATTTTGGGGATTTACCCATAAAAAGGCAAGATCCCTTCTTGATATCTCTACTGTGTAATACACCACAAACAAGCCCACATAAACACACATTGCTTCCCATGAACGCTAACAATAATTTCCTCTTAAATACCACAGGATGACAAAAGATCACCTTATATTTGGGGCAAGTGTCTAAAATAACAACAGCAAAACCAGACATCAGAAAAAAAAAAAAAACACACAACAAAATGAACTTTAGAGAAAACAGGTTGAATGCAAGCACCAGAAGAAAAACTCAGACACCTATAATTAATATCCTTGGAGTAAAAAGAGAATATATTGTATATAAGAAATGAGAACGAGATACTATTAAGAATAAATAATTAGTCAACCAGAAATATTTTGTTTAAGAAGTAAAATATTTAGAAATTATAAATCTAATAGCAAAAAATAATACTTAAATAGAAGTTTCATCAAAAAATTTCCCAAAAAGTGGAAAGAAAAAGGACAAAGAAGTGGCAAATGGGAGAGAGAAAGGATTAGAAAATTATAGAATTTACGTGGGAGGTTCAAAATCGAAATGACGGATTTCCAAAAAGGTGATAGAAAATGGATGGGAGAAAATTATCAATGAAAAATTCAAGATTTTAAACAAACTTCCCAGAATTGCATAACAGGAAGTTCTGGACTTAAAGGTCCAGTGAGTATCCAGTCCAATGAATGGAAAAGAGCCACTGGCAAGTAAAGTAGGTTCCTATTATGAACTGATTGTGGCCACCATTCCTCATCTAGAGGCAGAGAAGCCATCTACCACCCCAAAATGAAAGTAAACTGAAGCAAATAAGCCTAAAACTACATCTGAATGTACTTGGTGTCAATAAATGTGAAAATCAGAATGCCATATTGATTACTTTCTCTTTTTTTGCTTGCTTTTTTTTTTGGAATAATTTTCTTATTAAGCAAATGACACATCTTTTAAAATCTCTGGATAATGTGTTTTCTATCTAACGTGACTTACATGTCAAAAGAGCAGTCAATGTCAGAGCTACCTCTGCTCGTACTTACTGAACTGACAATTTTGTGTTCGTTGTATTAGCATCAGATCATTTCATGATCTTTTAGATTATACAGACTGCAGCAGAGAGTGACTGGGTCATGGTCTAGTTATTGACTGTGGAAATGACCTTGAGAAAGTAGCTCAACCTCTATTCTTCTTAACTGAAAATTAGAGATAATTGATGAGGAATAATAATAACAACCACAACAATAATAATATCTACATTACTTAGGGTTCTCCAGAGAAACAGAACCAGAGATTTATTATGAGAAATTGGCTCGTGATATTATGGAAGCTGAGAAGTCCTTCTTCCTCTACCTTTAGTTCTACTGAGGGCCTGAATGGATTGGATGATATCTCCCCATATTGTGGAGGGCAGTCTATTTACGGAATCTGCCAATTCCAAATGCTAATCTCATCCAGAAACACCCTCACAAACATACCCAGAAATAATGTTTAATCCAGGCACCCTGTGACCAGTCAAGTTGACACATAAAGGTAACCATCACAATATCTCTTACTGTTGCTCTGAAGACTGAATAGAATAACCCATGTAAAATGTTTAGCCTGGAGACTGGAACATCTGAATACTCAAAAAATGTCATCTGTCATTACTGGTAGAAGATAGTTTCCTTTCATGTCAATTGATACTGCTCAAGAGTTTAGGTTTGAATATTCATAGTATATTCAAAACTGTAGTGTATAGTTTTTGATATAGTATATCAGGAAATAATAGTTTTAACAGTAATAAAAATAGTAGTAAATACATATTTACATATTGTATTGGTATTGGTTTTCATGCAGCTTTGTTAGTATTCCTGAGTCAGGTACAATTTTCTTTTCTGAGCTTATAATACTATTACGAGGACAATATGTTACAACTGAGCACATTTGTCCTCACCACTCATATTTGTCATTGAGCTTCTAATAAATTTTCATTCATATTTCATTAATATGTATCATAATTAACTTACCACCTGTGGGAAAGCAATGGCAAGTGACCCTATTGTGTTTGGCCATTTAGCACATCTTTCTCTTCTGGCATTGAGATGCTTTTATTTTCTATGTGGTTGAAACAGAGTTTGGAATAAAATCATCTAACATAATTCAAACCCTGAAACATCAGTTTGCATTTGAACAGTGATTGGTCACATATTAGTGTGGCAGGCACTCTTGGTTGGGACTCAATCTCCATCCTTCCCTCCTTCCTCTTTGGTCACCTTCTCATGACTGTCTACGGGTGGTTATGTGTACTGATTCCAGCCAAAGAGAAATAAGCTGAAATAGGCAAGAGTCACCGCACGGGGTTCCTGGGAGAGCTCTGTAAACTGGGCCAGCTCAGTTGGCATGACCCTTTGGCCCTGTCCTTTTATCTTCTGTCTGACTGTAACATGTTACAAAATGCCTAGAGGTGGAATATTTGTAACCATAAGGACAAAATCCATATCAAAAAGAGAGTGTGTTGGGATACCTTGATGGTACCAGTTCTGGACTGTTTACCTTCTGAATTTCTTTAGTGAAAAAATAGAACAAAACAAACAAAAACTTTAATGGATTTAAGTCTTTGTTATTAAGTTCTTTGTTGTTTGCAGCAGAATTTTTTTTCCTAATACAACTAGACTCAATTTATAGTAGTGTCTAGGTTACTATTTTCACAATACCTTCTTCAACCCACCAATAAAACTTGTTGTTTTCCAGCAGATACATACTACAGGAAACCAGTAGTGAGTGCATTTGAAGATGGCTTTGTTTCAGGAAAGGTCCACTGGACTTGTTTCCCTCCTGTGATGGGCTCAGTCTGGCTGCTGGATCTCTAGTCTAAGTTCAGTAGCCAAAGCTCTGAGCCCCTGTAGAGTAGTAAATAGAATATTTATTCACTGATTTATTCAAAGTATACTTATATATATTTTAAAAAATGTTTTTTTTAGGTTTTGATACAGCATAATACTAGCGTCGTAAAACAAATTTGATAACATTTCATCTTTTTCTGTATGTTGTGAACCATTCATATAGAGTAGGGATAATCTGTTTATTGAAAAATTGAGGGAACTTCTCTATAAATATTTCTGAGCCCTACATTTTCCTTGGATTTCTTTGAGAACTTTTCCCATTTTTTTAATGTTTTAGTTCTGTCTAGTTTTCAACTTCTCTTTGAGATAGTTTAGATATTTTAGAGTTTATTTAAAAGTTACTTTTGTTGTGTTTTAAATTTATAATTTAATAAATACAATTCAGTTTCGTCATTTGTGAGAAAATGAAACAATGTACACAATTCATATAATTCTCATGTTGCCTTTCATAATTGTTGTCTTTGATTTTTGTGAGTTGACTGTCAGGGTTTTGTAAAACTGAATACATTAGAAGTTTCATTTGGCTTTTAGAGTAGAGATCAGAGACAACAACGGCTTAAACAAGGTTTATAAGACTCTGACATAGAACAAGTTCAGATGTAGGTCATCCAAGGTTGATGAGGCAAGTTCACTCTCATCAGGACTCTACCTCCTTCAGGATTTCTGCTCTCTTATAGTTAGCACATAATTTTCAACCCAAAGTTGTCTCATAACACAAATAGTTTCTGGAAATCCAGCCATCACAACTGAGTTCAAGGCAGAAAGCAGAAATAAGTGGGAGGGCAAAAAGGGAAGCCCCATTCAATACATTCCCTCTACACTTCATTGGCCACTCCTACTTGCAAGGGCAGCTGGGAACCAGAGTTTTTCAGTCCAATGCATTGCTTAAGTTTTGTCAGTAAAGAAGAAGGGGAATATGGCAGTGGAGTAGGGAATTCTCAGTGTCTCTCATGTTAAATATGCCAAAATTTGTGTTAGTATTGTCACAAAAATCCAAGTTATGGGAAAATCCTCTGGGCAAAACACTCAAAATAATTTGCTCCTGGTTCTTCAGTTTTAAAAAATAAAATTAAGCTTGTCTAAGAGTGATTAACAAAATTATATTCTGCTGAACACTATTAGAACATTCCAGTGCAGTCAGAGTGGCAGTTGTAGTTTGGAAATTAAAATGCTGTTATTTTCATTTCGTTTTAGTTCTATAGCAAGCGTTAAGAAATCAACTTTTCTTCATTACAGAGATGGCTATATCTTAGTCTTTGTTTTTTATTTCTAGTTGTGTGTTCTTACACATGATGATTTAGTTTTTCTTGCAAATGTTAAAAAAAAGTTAAGTTCTACTAACACTTCCAATACAGTATCTCAGGATAAGGAAGTGAAATTTGGGTATCCTCTGCTGCTTAAAATAAAACATCATGAAGCAGAAACTAAATAATTACAAATATTTTCCAATACATATTTGATATACTTTTAATTAACAGATGAGCTTACACTACTGCCAATGTATAAACACATATACACACAGGCCAAATTCTTAGTAGACTTTCACAAAAACAATTAATCTAGATTAGATGAATTCTTGTTGGAATTGAGCCCTAGCCTAAGTATGTCATCCTTAAATAGAATTTCTTGTCTTCAGCATCGCACTAAAACATTTCATTCCCGATGAGATGGGGGCTAGCTGAACAGTATCATGTTATGGTCCCTTATATTGATTAAGTAAATAAACTCACCACAATGTTTCTACTTAAACAATTGCCTGGTGCATTCATGCTGAAAATTTTTTATCTCTGGTAGCACTTCAAATGTATTTTTAAAACAATTTTTTTAACCTTGTGATTAAAGTTTGTTGATATAGTAAATCTCTTATGGTAGCTTTATATAATGATTTATGATGTACCATACACACACAAACTCACAAACACATATATGCATATAGACATATATATATGGTTATTTCATTTCTGTCACTTAATGGCTGTGCATCCTTGGGTAACCTCTGAGACACTGCTACCACATCTCTAAAGTAAGTATAATATTAATATCAAGCTTTTCAGTTTCTTGTGAGAATTAAGTAAATTAACACAAATAAACACCTTCAGAAGAAGGTCTGGCTTATAGTAAATGATCAATAATTTTTTCCTACCATGCCAATTATTAATATGATAATGATCATCATCACAACTATTGATCCACCCATTAACTCATGACAGTATGCAGAACACTAAATTTGTATTTAATTCTTCTTTTGGTTTTCCACTAACTAGGTATATAACATGGGGAAAGTCACTTAAATCTTCTGTGTGTTACTTTCCTCATCTATAAAGCAGGACTAACTATAAGGGTCTGATAGCACTGTCCAATAGAGCTCTCTGAAATGATGGGTGTATTTTACAATGTATCGTCCTATACACATCCACTAGCCACATGAGAAACTGAATTTTCTAATTAGTTTTGATTAATTTAAATTTAAATAGTCCCATGTGTCTGGTGGCTATTTTGTCAGAGAGTGCAGATCTGTAACATTCTAGGATTCTAAATTTACCTACACTCATCAACAAACAACAAAGTAACTGGGAAGAATTGTTTGTAGGCCCATGATACTCACTCATTCCCAGAAGCGACCTGCTTTCAGGGAACATCTGAGGTGCTGACTATTACTGGGCAGAGAGCTTACTTCTTTTTACTTATGCACACCCCAATTTATCTTCCCCTCATATTTACATATTTTAATGATGAGTAGCCACTTTCTTAATAAAGTCTGTATTTCTACTTTTAATTTACATATTTAAGATTTCTTAATATCTGGTGATCACAGTGAAGTTGTCTCGCAAAAGCCCAGAAAAAATAGACATAGGTTGATAGTGAAAAATATAGTCTAGAATTATTTTTTCCACCGTGGATGCACATTAGAATCATCTAGGGGGTTTAAAAAAATCCTACTCTTTGAACCCCATTCCCAAAGATTCTGATATAGTTGGTCTAGGGTGAGGCCATGTACTGGTATGTTTCCAGGTTATTCAAATAGGCAGTCAGGGAGAGAACCACTGGCTAAAATCTTTGAGGAAGAAAAACATGCCATTAATTCTCACAGCATCCCAGGAATCAGGGCCGTGTGTTGTTCTTCTCATTTCAGAGTCATGTTTATCAAATCTCAGTATGCGTAGAATTCCCACAGGAGCTTAGAAGAATCCTCATTTTGACAGGCACACCAGTGATCCTGATGCAGAAGGAGCTTGGATTACAGGTTGACTCATAAACTCAGAATTCATGCCAATTCATTAAGTTTGGGATGAGATATGAAACAAGTAAGAGAAAGAACTTTGACTACTGTAAAGTGTTATATAAATGTGACATATTTTATATTTGCTAGATTCGGAATTCTTTGTATTTGTTAGATTCCAGTATTTGGATTGGAATTGAATGCAGCGTTGGATGAGATGATGGTGGCAACGTGGATGGTGGTAGCAGAGACAGCACAAGAGATAGCACACATAAACAAATGTGGTCTGGAGGGAAATACTGGACCTCATCTATTTGCCTCTATTAATGATGGATGGTGGCATCATCCCTTTCCCAGCTGTGACTACAGAGATTTAGACAGGAAGGGAAGGTTCTATCTTATAGCCCATGAGAATGAAGTTTTTGGCTACTGGTTGTCTCCTAAAATGTCTGCTAGGGTGCCATTTATTACCATAGTAAATTTAAAATGGCCTAATTGTGGTCCCTAGTCTTTGCAGACCTAGTAACCTTATTTTGTCTGAAAGTGTATATAATCACTGGGTATTGTATTTTTATTAACCAGAGTAACTCAACTGATGTAAACAAGTAAGAATGCCAATTTATCAATTCACAATGAAAAATTATTTCTACACAGAGCAGAATACCGATGTCTCTTCAATTAATGCATTTTATTCCTATAGACCCATGTACATGAGAAACAAAACCATAAACTAAAGTTGTTTACTAGCCATGAAATAAGAATAAAGAGAGTATTTAGATTAATTGAACTGTCGTACCATCAGACTAAACAGAGATGAACGCATCCCTATCACAACAGAGATGGTTTTATGGGCCAGAACGCTTGCAGTCCAAAAGTAGGTTTCCTCTCACCTGGGCAGTGGTGGGATATTGTCAGTATTTCCTTCTGTGACTTTCCTTCTATTGTGCTTTCTTGGCTAAATAACTCACTCTTTTGTAGGTAAACTCTTCCTCTAGATAGAGTAATGTATTCTGTTGGGTTGTTTTAGTCTTCTGTTAGCACGGGCTCATTGGAGGTTGCAAAGAACAGACAGTCTCAGATTTCCACAGGGGATGACAAATGCAGGTTGATTGTAAGATTTCAAGGAAAAAGTAATCCTGTAGCTGATATCAGTCAACTGTGGAGGACTTGGATATATTTCAGGATACAGCAGCGACCCTTGTAGCAACTCTCGAAGTCCAGCAGCAGCTCTGTTGACTAGTTGTGTGAATGTGTCCTCGGAAATCAACTATATCATCAACTACATCAACTGCAGTCAATTCTGTAGATTCCTAATGAACCCATGTACAGCAGAGCAAAACCCTTCTGGGTCTTTTTGCTCCATCCCGGCAGATGGGAGGTGTGGTTCCCTGACCAGGAAATGAACCCAGACTGTAGCAGTGAGAGTACAAATCTTAACCACTAGACCACCAGGGCTGGCTTGCTGAGTGTCTCACAATCAGCATCCTGAGGGAGCACATGGTTTAGTCTCTTTCTTACAAACCATACTGAGTAGGGTTCCTAGACAGTCTCTCTCCAGGAACCATTGTCTTCTCCATGTTCAGTTTGTAGATGGCTGCCTTTGTTAGAATGCTGATCTGTGTTCTCAGTACAAAAGGCGTGGATACTTGTGAACAAATTCCTACTTAGAGTGGACTTGTCAGGTCCTTAGGTCTTCATAGCCTTTATAGTACCACCAAGTCTTAAAGGGCTGGAGCCAGTGTGTCTTTATAAGGTGCTTCTAACTCTTTTCTTATACATTGATTTTTAAAGTTTAAGTCTCAGAGAGCAATCTTCTTTCCTTTATTTATAAGTTCTTGGGGGAATGTCCCCTTCATACTAAAACAGAGATTAAATTGGACCAACTTATTTTAAACAGAATTGATAGATCTAGCAAGAAAGGTCAGATATAAAATCTGGTCAAAATAATTAGGAGAATCAAAAAGAGACTACAGAATAACATTTACGCAAAGTCCAAGATACTTAACAATAGAAAAGTTTTACAATCATCTTTAATGTTATGGTTATTTGTCAGATGAGCTTTCATATAAAAATAATATAAAGTCAGAGTTATATATTATAGGACAAAATAGGAAGTACTATTTGCAAACTAAGAAAATGTGTAATTTTATTCATTAAAAAAGAAATTAACAAATCTCTATTATGAGGTAAAATGTCCCTCCCGTTCTTTATTAAGCTATATAAATTTTGAAGAAACCAGGATCTGCATAAATATAAAATTGGTTTATGTTCTGTACTTCATAAATATTAAATTTTGAATCCAAAGTCAAACGCTGCATGTAATAATATTCAGTAAATTCTTTATTAATGTGTCAATTAAACTTTTAAAGGAGATGAATATTAATATCATGTATTCATTGCCATTTGAATTCTTTCAAATCACTTATTAATTAGACTTTTTACAGATTTCATTTTTATACAGTATATCTTACAGAATATACGTCTCATTGGACAGAAAAATCTACTTACGTTTAAAGTTAGAAGATCCCAGATGTTTGTAACTTTGACACTTGCCATTATTGTAAAACAATTCTAGTAACTTTTTTCAGTATTAGGGATCTCAGGGGGCAAGTGGAAATGAGAAGTAAATTCTGAATTAAACTTAACTGGCTTTGCATTTCACAATACTATCTTTCATATATTCTACTCATAAATGCCTTGTGTTGCTCTATTATGCAAAAATAAATGTCAATATAAGTAAATTCTCAGAGTGTGGATCTAAATCTGGTTTGTTGTACGTCCACATTACTGAGGATATGATGACATTGAAATACAGATTTTTTAAAATAGGAACACATGGGATATTTCACCACCCAGAAAGGAAAAAACAAAAACAAAAGACACCTCTGTCAATGATTTTCTCATGATTTCTCTTTTTTGTAATGAAAATTTAAAAATGAACAAGCATGTATAACTTTTAAAATACCTCTTAGAATTTAAAAAATTCTTCTCTGCATAAGCACATTAAATGTACTATTTTCTTTAACAATATTTCGCTGTTCTCTACCATATCTATACGACAAAATCTTTAAGGTCAGAGGTGGAGAAAACCTTGACATACATACATTGTAACTTGCATTTTACAGATGAGAGAAACGGGGCTCAGAAAGTCCTTGGTGCCCTGATCACAGTCATATATTTTGTAGGTGGATGAGCCACGAAAGCTCACACGACTGCCAATCATGGATTCTTTCCCTTATCCCAAAGCTGTCATACTGTCAAATTCAATTCAGGTTTCAATAGGGGTCTATTTTCTATCCTAAAAATAGAATATTTAATATAGTTGTTTCTGTATCTAGGGAGGGCAATTTCTTAGGTTTGGTTGTATCGTAAGATACTAACTATTCAAAACTCTGAGAATGGTATAGAAAATGAGGATATGAAGGTAAGTAAGTCTATGCTTTAAGACTCTAGCCTCTATCACGAAGAGGTGAAGAATTTGAAATGCTAAAAATCATCCCAGAATCCTTTTCAAAGCGAAAAAGTATTTGGGAGTTACCTAATCCTTTCTTTAAAATGTCTTTGTGGCTGGGGAATTCAGTTAAATTATTAGCAAAAATATTTAATTTACAGTCCTGTGCTGCTTAACAGAGATATGTTATGAGAAATGTGTCATTAGGCAATTTTGTCGCTGTGCAAACATCTCGGAGTGTACTGGTGGGGAACAAAATTTGCCGCCCCCAAATCTGTCTCTTTAACATGAGGGTTATTTTAGGCTGATTATTTTTAAGAAACAAAAGATTCAAAGTTTTTCTTCTTACCTTCCCCTTAACTACCTAAAAGAATTCAGATAAAAAAACCTGTCTGAGTAAGCTGTCAGCTTAGCATCACATGAACTAGGGGGTGGACAGGGAGGAACCTGGAAAAGCCTGTTTGTTGGGCTCCCCTCTGTGTTCTTCTGTTTGTGTGTGGCCAAACACTTGTTTTCCAAATGTCTGCTCATTTTCACCTACCGTGAATTGCCTTCCTTCCTTTTGAAGTTTCTGACTCTGCTCACTCCTATCTTCTTTTGTCTTTAGCTGAGGATGATATTTAAGGTGAGGGCTTTGACCATTTTGCTGAGTTACTCATTTTTCTAGGTTTCTCCCATGTATACCCATTCTTAAACTTTTGTTTGTTTTCTCCTGTTAGTCTATCTCATATCAATGTAATTCTTAGACCAGCCAGAGAAACCTTGAAAGGTAGAGAAATAATACTAATCCTATGGGACCACAGTCATATATGAGGTCAGTCATTGACCAAAACATCATTACGTGGCACCTGACTGTACCTGGCTGATCTTGAATGCAAAGGAGTCCTAAAATCTCAGCTGCATGATTCCAATTTATTTACACAAAAATCTCAAAGCTTTATCTTAATAAAAACAAAATATATAGAAAAAGGGATAAAGCAGTTTTAATCTTCAAAATATCAAACACTCTTGTCTTGATTCTTCACCTATTTGAAGCTCTATCATTGAAAGTGTGTATATTTAGCACTGTCAGGTTCTTCTAATTTATTGAAACTTTATCATTATGAAATGTACCTTTTCATTTCTGGTTATACTCTGTGTCTTGAAGTCTACTTTATAGGACACTAATATACCCACTACAACCTCTCTGTATTTACTGTCTGCATGGCACACCTATTTTTCACCCAGTACTTTCAATCAACTTGTTTCTTAATATTTAATGTGAGTTTTGTAGACAGCACAGAGTTGGGTTTCATTTGTTGTTTTTTAAATCCACTTTGATAATCTCTGGCTCTTAATTGGAGCTCTTAGTCAATTAGCACTTAATTACTGATATGGTTGTATTTAGGTCTATAATTTTACTATTTGTTTCTTGTTTGTCCTCTCTATTTTTTGTTGCAGTTATTATTTTTTCTTTTTTCCTGCCTGGTTTACAATTATTAAATATGTATTCAAACTAAGTTTTAATTTATCTATCATTTTTCACCTATAGCACTCTGTAATTTTTTAGTGGTAGTACTAGGAAATATAATGTATACCCGTAAAATCCCACAGTAGCCATATGGTTAACACTGTACCACTTCACATTAAATGTGGAAATCTTGCTAATGTATACATCCGTTTAACCCACCTCCCATCCTGCACTTAGTAGTTGTCGTATTCGAGTTACATAACGATACACCTCACAATACAATATTATAATATCTTTTAAACTGTCATCATATATTTTAATTGAATTAAGAGGAAAAATAGTCTTTTAAATTTTCACATGTTTATATCATTTTCAGTGTTCTTCAGATTTTCTTGAGGATTTGAGTTTCTCTCTGGTATCATGTTCTTTCAGCCTACTTAGCCTTTCTTGTAATGCAAGACTACTGGTGAAAATTTCACAAGTTTTTTTTTTTTAATCTGAAAAATGCCTATTTTTCTTCATTCTTGAAGGTTGCTTTTGGGGATATAGAAGTCTGGGTTGACAATTTTTTGTCAGCAGTTTAATGATGTCTCGTGGCCTCAATTTTTATAAACAAAATATATTCAAAGTACAGTTTCTAAGAGACTCAGGTTAGCTAATGGCTAACATTCTAGGGTAGACCATTTCAGCTGCATTTTTCTTTCCTTTTTTTTTGCTGAGGAAGAGTCCCCCTGAGCTAACGTCTGTTGCCAACCTTCCTCTTTTTGCTTGAGGAAGATTTGCCCTGAGCTAACATCTGTGCCAATCTTCCTCTATTTTGTATGTGAATCGCCACCACAGCATGGCTGCCGACAAATGGTGTAGGTTCGCACCCAGGGTCCAAACCCAGGCCACTGAAGCAGAACATGCTGAACTTAACCAGTAGGCCACAGGGCCAGCCCCATGCATTTTTCTATTTTTAACAGCATTTTTGGAATGAAACCGTCTCTTAAGACAAAGAAAGAAAATAATATTTTTATTTGTCCTTAATTTAAACAGGAATTTAAAAAGTCAATTTTCCGACACATCTCTTTGGCGATTAGTATTCACCCATCTTAAAAATAAATCACTCTGAATCTTTTTTGTCTTAACTTACACATGCTTAACGTACACATGCTTACACTTAACTTCACCTTTTTGTAAATGATAAAATGAAATTAGTCAAAGTCAAATCACCTAATAAGTTTAATGCTTTTCCAAACTGCTAATACTTTCTCCCTCCTCACTTCTCATCTTCTACTTTTTCTGTCCTTCTTCTTTGATGCTGGTAATTTTCACTTAATATTAAATTATTTCTTCATTCATCTTAACTTTTTCTCTAGCCTGAGTCCCTTGAGTGCAGGATTCATGTCTGATTCATCTGTGCATCCATGAGCACTTAACATTTCTGTGAATATAGAGAGTAATCAGTAAATACTTTTGATATGTAAGAATTTGCTTAAAACTCTTTCTATGACTTTTTTCTTATGAGGAAAGAAAAAGTTGTTGGAATGTTTGTACTGAGGAATTGCTGAAAGATATTATGATCTTTCTTAGTAAGAGAGGAAAGTAATATTCATGTTGAAGGTGTTTAAATTTAGATATTATGTATGTTTCGGCATAGATGTATATTTGTGAAAAAGTGAATTAGAGCTTATTTGGCACAATTTAGTGAGATTTGGCTATAAAAATATTCTAATTTTAATTTTAATGCATGATTTACTTGTTATCTGAAGCAAAATCAAGCAGTTGAGCCGATAAACTCTTGCTGATAGAAGTGGATCCTAGAAGAGAACAAACTAATGAAAAATAAACTCACATTTCTGATACAACAAAACCGAGAGGAAATTGGATAATAAATCAGTGAGGGTTAGTTGTGTGTTTGACTGAATGTTGAACAAGAGCAGAAGTGGAGGGCACTATGTAGACTTGAGATTAATGGGAAACCTTATGTACATGTTTCCCAGAGACCCAGTGCATCTTTTTAAGCCTTCTTAACAAGAAACTTGGAGACAGTCTAGGAGTCAGCTGGTAGGTCCGAAAGGAGCTATTAATACCACAACAGATACCCGTCCTCAGTGGGTAATGACCTACTGTGAGAGTATCCTGCCCTAGGATTGAAGCAGTGGGAACTTGTATTTGTTTTTGCGTTTTTGTAAGCATTTGTATTTTTTGTAAGTAACTGGTGTTAAGTGTTCAGACTAGTCAGGTCACTGGACAAATAAAATAGGTTGTTTTTGTTTTATCTGGTTAATGTAGAAGCCATCTGCAGTATTAAAATAAATGGATCTACCAATAGATGCACATTTTCAACATTAAAAATTTGCTACAATTTACTTAAAGATATACTAAAATGCTATATCATTTAGGATGCTTTTGGCTACAAGTCAAAGAAATCTTGACTGTAACAGTGCTTCTTATCTCACAGAGCAGGACGTCTAGGGGTGGGACAGGATCCTGGCCTGATGCCATCAGGACTCGCATTCTATTTCTCTGTCACTCAGCATTTCTTTCCTTTTGGTCTTGATTCTGGCTTTGCTCTCGGTCAGAAGACGGCTGCCAGCACCCACTCGGCTCATGTGTCTTGTTCACCTATAGAAAGAAGAGAAACTCTCTTCTGGAAATGTAAGCCCTCATCTTCAGTCTGATTGGTCCATATGTCTCCCAGACCAATAACAATCTCCAGGAGAATGTATGTACCATTGGCTTAACTCTGGGTTTCTGAAAAAAAAATCAAAGATTAACATGATTGGCTTAGAATAATCAGAATACAGATTTTTCTTTTTTTATTTTCTTTTATTTTTTATTATTTATTTATTTATTTATTTGTGGGGAAGACCAGCCCTGAGCTAACATCCTTTGCCAATCCTCCTCTTTTTGCTGAGGAAGACTGGCCCTGGGCTGACATCCGTGCCCATCTTCCTCCACTTTATATGGGACGCCCCCACGGCGTGGCTGACAGGCAGTGCGTCGGCGGGCGCCCGGGATCCGAACCCGCGAACCCCGGGCTGCCAAGCGCGGACGAAACCGCTGCGTCACCTGGTGGCCCCCAGATTTTTCTTTTTTTAAAGAGGAGGGAAGAAATGACATTGGTTAGACCACCTAAGTATTTATGGAAAGAGTACATGACTATTGATAATATAATAAGCATAGAGGAGAGATGAGATGTGAAAGACAAAAAACAAAAAAAATCTAAAGAACAAATGAATCATTGTTTATTCTATTTTTATGCATTGAAATGCTACCTAATTTCATGTTATGACTGCATGTGCCCATCTAAACTGAGAGAATTAGGGTCGTGAATTTTGGAGATTTCTTCAAATTTTGATAAAATCTGAAGGTTAAAATTGGTACTCTTTTTCTTAGAGGAAACATGCAAGCAAAGTCTTAGCTTATGTTAATTGAAGGTGTTCTTCAATGTTTAGTTTGAGATGAAAATTCTATATATTAATTTAAAATTAGTTTAAAAATAATAATGCCAATGTTTTCATTAATTCACATATTCTGATATCTGCTTTTCAACAATTACAGTAAGGAAAAAATGATAAAATTTAAAAAAAGATTTAGTTATCCAATATGTTCAAAGAACAAATGCCATTTTAAAAATGCCATAGGAATTAATCACTATGCTTTCAAGATAATCTTATTGTCTTCAACGGAGCCTAAAAGTTTGACAATCCTATTCTGAAAGTTTTCCTGTGGTTATTCTTTTAAAATTCATAGCACATTTCTCCAGGTTTATACAATTTGCAATAATAAAAGATATAATAGGTCAAATGTATAACTTATCTAAGAAGGTTGAAATATTTCAAATGATTTTTTTTAATGGGGCTCTTTTAAGTGTCCTCCTTTTCTGGGGACTCTTAAATTGTGCTAGAGCTTCCCCTGGGGTGGAAAAAATTCTACTGGAATTTTTCATAATTAGCAGAGTCTTACACTCTAAGTGCCTATTTATGACTAAAATACTTAACCTATATTGGCTCCTCTGTCCAAATTTTTTGTGTATGACAGGTCAACATGTGCACTTGGAACTACTAGGTGTAAATCTGACGTGAGGCACACCCAGTCTTAGTGCTCTTTTAGAAATTGTTACTGATTTGCCTAAATCTTTCATCAGTCCAGGCTGTTACCCACCACCTGTGGTTGTGC
The DNA here is from genome assembly GCA_031878705.1 of Tapirus indicus. Taxonomy (NCBI): domain Eukaryota; kingdom Metazoa; phylum Chordata; class Mammalia; order Perissodactyla; family Tapiridae; genus Tapirus; species Tapirus indicus. The sequence continues at coordinate 54,088,735 of CM062931.1, read as the reverse complement.
CACATTTCTCCCGCTGTGCACACATCTGCCTGTAGCCACAAGAAAATAAGGGCTAAGGCCGACTTTAGAAAAAGTGTAGGTAAAAAGAAATTTTCTTTAAAATAAAAGTGACCCGATTTGGTGCTTAATTCTTTCATAGACTAGGAAATTTGCTCTCTCTCTGAATTCCAAACCACAGTCTATGGTAATGACTTAACGGTTATTAGGATGCTGGACACAGAAACTGATTCACAAAAGGGAATGGGTACCTCATTTTATCATCTTCCAAACATTCATCCAATTTCTGCTTAGAAATTTAATAGGCACCAAGTCTGTAGAAATGATTCCACAACAATGTCAGTTTCTTAATCTGCCTTTAAAGCTCTGTGACTCCTAGTACTCAAAGGGAAATGAGTTGAATAGAAATAGATGACAAATAATAGACAACCTGCAAAGGTATCTCTTTTTAGGATCACATAAGCCTCTTAAAAAGGATGCTAATAATGTTTACCCGTAAACGTGTCAGAACAATTATTTAACTTGAATATCAATGAACTTTGAAACTAAACTAGAGTAGTTAAAATTAAATCAATGGCTATTGTTTCTTTCATAGGGACTTAAATCTTTAGGGAATAAAAGTTGGCAACACTTAATTTTGTTCTGGGAGCTCCATAGAAAATATCTGATAAGCATGAAATGTGTGAATAATGAAGGAGGCCAGTTAAATTCACATGGCTTAAGTCAGTGAAACTGGCTGTCCTCATTCATACTAGTTAGATATTTCATAGTAGTAAAAATAAGTTCTATCAACTATCAGTAGACATATGCGGGAACTTTAAACCAATTAAATCAGTTTTTAACAAAATGACTGGTTCTTTCATATTATAGAGACATAGTATTTATTTATTTAATTCTGACACTTAGAGATAAAATGGTAATCATTTTAATTCTTTGGGGGAAAACATAACCCGTTATATAGCCATTAACTACTACATTTTTCTTCTTTATTATTTCGAGGAAGGATTGATCAAACCTTCTACAAAGCTTTGTCTTCTTGGTGTATAAATTAGATCAGGAAGGTACTTTTTTAAAGTATACCAGGAAGTTAAAACCTAACTCAAATGCAATAGAAAACAAAAATTCCCTGTAGAAGAATGTGGTGGTCACTCTCATGAAACTCATTAGAAAAGAAAGTGGCATAGTCAAGAGACCTTTTTCCATGTGTGTGGGATCAGAATTGGCCACCTCAAGATGTGTCTCTCTCTACCTTGCTCTGAAGGAGGCTTTGACCTTCACCCCACCCCCCTCTCTAAAGGGATTTGGGATGGAAGGCCTGTCCCTGGATGGGCCTTCACCTTGGATGACTCCGGGTATCAACAGACTGGGAGGGTCTTTGCTACTCCCATTCCTATCAAAGTTCTGTTTACCAAACAGAACATTTGTAAGGAAAATCTCCATTTGTTGTAAAGGTATTTCCTTCTCTGTACTGGGAAGAGGGGTGGATGACCTCATCTCCAGAAACTTGTCAATGTGGAAGGTGAGGCCTTAAAGCTGCATAATAACCTTACTGTGTTTTTCTTGCAATCCCTCTTGGCTGACACTCCCAACTCCCCCCAAAATCCTCGTTTGTCTCTATAAGAGGAGAATCTCTGCCATTTTGTCGGGAGACATCCCCTGGTCTTTCCCATGTATACGTGTTTTATAAAGCCTTGTTTGATTTTCTCCTGCTATTCGGCCTCATGTCAATTTAATTTGTAGCCCAGCAGAAAGGACCCAGAGTGGGGAGAGGATGCTCTTTCTCCCCATCACATGTTACTATTTAAAGTGAGAAAGACTATATGAATTTAATATATAAACAATTTTAATATATTAAATAATATATCAATGTAGAGTTACAGTAATATATTAAATGTATACTTAATATATATTTAAAAACTCTTTTTCAAAGGAAAAAATTATTATATTCCTTTTCATGTTTCACAGATTTGCAACTAGATTATGAAATAAACAAACAAACCAATGATAATCCAGCTGTAATTTGCAAAAAGAAGTAGCATCAAACACAAATATATTTTGAAAGTACTAATTTGGAAAAATAAAAGTCTGTTTCTAAATTTGTAACTGCTATTTCCTATGATACAAAACCAAATATGAATATTTAGAATTAGTGCTTTCAAAACAGATTTGTACTCAGTATTGTTTCTGATTGAAATCATATTAGAAATATGATTAGAAAATAACTATATACTTTTAGTTAGAAAATAACTATATACTTTTTTTTCTTGAATAAGGTTTTTTCCTCCTTTTCTTTTCAAAACAAGTGCAATGCTAAGTCTGTTTCACTCTGTTAGGTTGGAGTCTTTAATGTGCCTAGGTGAATAAGAATTTATTCATGACTTCTGGGAGTATTGATGAGTTTATACTACAAAATAAAAAAATGTGATGACTAGTTCCAAAACGAGCAAGTAAAGGAGGGAAAAATATATCCATATCAGCAGACATTCGGGAAAAAGATTACTCTGTGTTCTTCCGGTGACCTTTGGAGTTCTTCAACACCAGTCCTGGGCGGCATTTGTAATGCCTTTGTGAAGGGAATGATGGTAACTGAGTGGATGAATCAATAACTCAGGGTGAACCTACACACAGTTGTAGAGCTGAAAAGATCCAAGCAGTCGAATCTTCATTCTTACCTAGTACCCATGCTGGGTTAAAATAGGGATAAACACAGAAGTACCAATCTCTACAGCTATTAAGACATTTCTACAAGTGTTTTCTCTACTTCCATACCCATGCAAAAACCATAGATACAGCCCTTAATACCCTCAGAGTCTACCAGATATCAGAGAATGTAACGTAACTCTAAGAGGACATAAAGGAATTGACTTCTAACCAAATTGAACTGAATGATTTACATATTTGCCAGGATTGGCTATAGGCCAATTTCTCTGAATTTACTGGGAAAGTATGTCAGAATGGAAAACCTGATTTAATTTGAGAATTGCTTTTTGGATTTGATTGGTAAAATTACATGAGATAAATAATTTTGAGACTAATGTGAGGATCATATTAAAAAGTATGTTTAAAAACATTCTGTGGATGATATTCCTAAATGTAAATTGAACATACAGTATTATATTATTGGCAAACCTAGACTTTTGTAACTTCCTAAAAATCTTTCTCTGTTTTAGTTCTACCAAGCTACATTATAAAGTTTAGTTATTCATTCAGTAAACATTTATGGATCATACATACAGAGTGCCTGCCATGTGTGTATGTACCTTGTGAAGAGTTTACAATCTAATGAGAAATCACTCATTCACAGCTAAGTCTAAAATTGTGACCCCTGGAAATAATATTTGGAATTGCTAAAAGTAAACTTTCTTCCATAAAAACTTTCTTGTGGCTTCAAGATTTACTTTACTGGTAGAGCCAGTGGCCTTCATTCCCTCAGTGAAATGAAGGGCTGTAACCACAGCCACAGGACGCTATCCTCAGAGGCCTGTAGGTGAAGACAGTGGGCACCTTCTCAAAGACCTAAGACAACATCTAAACCATGCCCAGATTCCCTGGATGTCTGTTCCTTCCTTGCTCAGAGAGGCTTTGATCATCTTTGCACATACAAAGAAATTGAGTTTATGTTATATACTACATTCTTCTAAGTTCTTTGATTAACTTTTGTAAATTCTTTTTCTTGTCCTCCACATTTAGCCTCAGATTCTAAAGCTAAGTCCTTTTGAAACCCAAAGACCATAACAAAAATATTTTTTTCTCTTCAACTTTATAATATTGCAAATATAAAATGGTTTGGCTTTAGATTCTTGTATATGTTCTGATTAAAGAAATTCAGTGAGCCTTTCAATATTCTAGGCAGCAATCACGCTATTCCTAGGGTCAAAAAATGAGGAAGAGCCTTTGGACCTGTAAGAAAACTGAAGATGGAAAGAGGGACTTTTAAGTTAAAATCTTTAAATATTATCCCATTCCATAAAAATTGCCATATTTCTCCAAATTTTGACCAAAGTAGATATAGCTTGCCATTAGAAGACTGCTCATACTTTGTGAGCTTATTATTGCATAGTTTATAGAGGAGAAACTTAAAAAGCAGAGCAAGTGAGAAATCATTCAATGGTTAGGAAAGGTTTTCAACTGCATTAGTTGCAACCTCCCATTGCCCCCCATTACCTCCTAAAATTTTGCTTTAGTTGTTTCTAATACTTAGAAAGGCACTGGGGATATGGTGCTGAAGTAGGCACTGGAAGAATATTCAGGTGTAGACTTAAGTCAAAGAAAATGGTAATAAAATACATTAAAGTGAATGATTTATATTAGAAAATAAAGATTTCCTAGGCTTTTTGTTCTGGATACCAATGCATTGCTCCTCTAGTTTAGACATTTACTTTAGAGCTGAGGAGGCTGATGCACTTGGCTGAGTGACCAAGGCAGGGAAGCACAGACAATATGTATCCATATTAAACATAAAGTCATGTTTCCCAACTTTCTTTCCTCTGCTGGGAAACATCTAGCCTCAGATGAAGAAGCCAGGGTAATAAATAATCAACTGCTCATACTCTCCTCCTTTCCTCTGGTGTTATGAGGCTCCCTATTGATCCAATGGGACCAGAAGCCAGAGGGCAAGGAAGCCCTTTTCCTGGATGATGATATAGTCCGTACGGGGCAGAGACAGAGAATAGGTGGACAAGTGTGGAGAATAAATCTGGAGGGCAGCAGAAGTAGCCAGCATGCCGGGATTTTACTTTTAACTTTAAGGTTGTGCCATGAGTTTAATTTGATTAAAAACACTTTATTATTGAATGTTATATTCTTGTCACTATTCTCTTAAACTTATATCATCTTTTAAGATGCAGAGGGAACAAATACATTTTTCTCTAGAAAACCAGGCCAACCTATATTTTCCCCTATCACTCTTATCTGGTTTAACTGGTATACAACCAAGATGGTACAAATAATTACGAGACAGAGTGGCATCGATGAAGCAGAGAATTAAGAGTCATATGGTGGGGTTCCATCTCACCATGCTGATAAGAGTGGCCTTCACAACTAATTTAGTGCATTTACTGTTGTGTTTAAAAGTAATTCTAAATGTGAAGAAACTTTTTTCCATATTCTGTAATGTACCCCTTGTGCTATTTATAAGTGTTTTTTCTCCTAAAACTGTTTTACATGCTTGAGAAAGTAACCATCACATCACACACAAAAAATCAAATGCTGAAGACACAGGCAAAAGGAAAATCGTTCCTGACCCATGTAGGTGAACGGTTTGCATCCTGAATATAATGTTTTATTACCCATATCATTGTCCTACCTTGAAAATATTTATGAGTGGTCATAAAATTAGCTATCCCTTTTTGAATATTCCACCTGCAGCATGGATGCAGCTGACCTCCAGTGGAAGATATGGCCCCGGTTGACTAGTTTATATATCTGATTTTAAAAATGACTTCTCTTTATTGGCTTGAAATTTACCTCACTTTAATTTTATTAAGTTTTTCTTATTTTTCACAATTTCGTATTGTGAAAAAATTCAAGTTGAGAGCTTAATCAGTTTTCACTGTATCCTTTAAAACAGTTTCCAGCCAAATACGTCTTCATGCCTGTTCAGACAACTACACTTAATGGATGTGCACATTTATACAGAGAAAAACAGAAAAATTAATTTCTAAGTATTGTCTTAATAGGAAACTAATTTCACCCCTTACCATATTTACCCTTTCTGTAGAAGGAAAAGCTACCTTCAATGAAGGTCTTAATATAGTATTTATATAACAGGGACTATGTCCTAAAACATATAGTAAAACAGTTCAAAATTCTGTTGTAATTTTACTTAAGTTCATTATCCCATGAAGGTGAAAAGTCTACATAATAGAGGAAAAATATATTAACACTATTGTGTTTAATTTTCAAGTACTATATCAGACTTGGTCCCTTTGAAATCGAAGCCTGAGGCAAGGGTTGAAGTGCTGCCACTTTCTTTGGGCAGTGCACATCCCAGGTGGTGGGGATGAAGGAAAAAGGACGTGAGGCCAAGAGGGATATGACACTGGCCACTGCATCACCAATAGCAAAGTGACACAGGACTTTGTTCAGGAAGCAGGCGTGTCCTCTGTACATGTGAGGCTTTCTTTGGAAGAATTACAAGGAGAAATCACACCTTAGGAAACAGAATGAAAGGAAAATAGGAGGGGAAATGCATCTGTTTCTCTTCCATCTCCCATTTCTTATTGGTCAAGGATTATTCTGTGGAAGGAAATTTCTTGAATTTCTGGGTTGTGTCACCCTTTCATCTGACATTGCTTCCTGGAAGCGATGGCCCATGCTCAACAGAGTGTCACTCCATCTAAGTAAGAAAATGGCAGGGGGTTGAGTGGCTCAATGATTACAGGGCTGGGCAAGTGGGACTTGACAACCAGATAGGTGTGGAGCTTAAACTTGGACACTGGCCAGTGAGGTGAGCTTGTCGAAGGGAGGTTTCCTTGGAAAGAAGGAGTTAAGGGAAAGAATCTGAGAAGGCACAGTTTGTGCACAGGAAAAATAAATGAACCGAAATAGTTTGAACCTGATAATAGCTTAAGAGGGAACATTCAAGGCTATGAAATATCTAATATTTGCTGATAATTACATTATATTAGAATTACATCTGTGCCTGTCTCTCCCATTGAATTGTGAATACTTGGACAGGAATTTTTTTCTCATTTAATTTTGCAATCCCCATATGCTTAGGCTTTATAATTAGTGGTCACAAATATATATATATATATTTATTCTAGCTTATTTTTGTTACCAATATGTTTCAAATAACAGAGTTCCAAAAATGTTTTTGATCTTGTATAAATGCATAATCTCTGAAGGTGGTAATTTGGAGGGGATACTATGCCGATTGATTAAATTTTAGAAAATATTTGTAGAAAAATCTTATTGGAGAGCAGAACATCCATGAGATAGACAAAGTTGGAAATTTAAAGCAGTGAATAAAAGAGGTACCATACATCATCTCATTTTACAAGGTCTTGGTTGGCTAATAGTGAAAACTGTGATTTATTTTATTCATTAAAAAATTCACTTAATAATATCCATGAAAAAACTACTGTATTCTATATCCTGTACCAGCATTGAAGATCTCAATATGAGTAAGACAATATTCCTTCTGGAAACTTAGTGTCTAATGAACGAAACAGGCAACAAACAATTCATTATTTATTACAATAACTTTTTCTTTTTCCTCCCCAAAGCCCCAGTGCATAGTTGTGTATCCTAGTTGTAAGTCCTTCTAGTTTTCTATGAGCCGCTATCACAGCATGGCTGCTGACAGATGGGTGGTGCGGTTCCGTGACCTAGAAATGAACCCGGGCTGCCAAAGCAGTGAGAGTGATGAACTTTAACCACTAGGCCATCAGGGCGGGCTCTACAATAAATTTTTAAGAGTTTCTTTAATTGGCAAATAATGAACAAGGGTTCCACAGCCAGCTTTTTATAGCTGCAAAATTACTCTGGACTAGTTCCACCTAAAATAATAGCAATGATAAATAGAAAATCAAAATGGTCCTGAACATTTACAACACCTCCAATGTACATAATGAAGCAAACAGAATGAAAATGCCAGAATAAAATCTGGCATACGGCCTTGGCATTGTACAGTTGTAATGTACATGTGTACATGGACAGCTATCATTCTCTTTAGGATAAATCGAAATTTCCCAACATCAGTAGAAACACAAATGTCTGTGTATACAAGAAGCCCATATAATTTATTAAAGAAAAAAAATCTAGTTTTTATTTTAAATGTCGTGTGGTCTGAAGTTTCTCTCAAAGTATTTTATCTTATATTTTGATTCTGGTGCCTAACAGCAAGGGCATGTGCTTGAGCAAGGAGAAAAGAGGAAATACTAAATTATAATTTTGATAATGTGAGGTTAAAAAGTTAAAACAGAATATACTTACACTTCTCTCTTGCTTCCCCTTTTCTCACCCCAAAAAAGATTTAAGGCAACTTATAAAGATGAGACAAATCAAAGATAAACTAAACATATAAAATGAAAGGTAAAGGAAAAATAGGGTGGAAAAAAATGTTGTAAACAGCTTATTTAAGTTATTTGGGTTAGTACATAGTGTGCTTGCCAGGAGTGGGGTGCAAATGTGACATTAAACTTTTTAGCAGCCACGTGTATGTATATGTGTGTGTGATAGAGACAGACGTTGTATGTGCTAAAATTTACAGTTTATTAGATAACACTGTTTCCTAAAGAGAAACATGATTATTCTTGATATTGAAGTTCAAGTTATTACCATAAAACTGGTGACATGTTCCATAGGGTAGTTTCTTAATAAGAGTTGGTGGCATGATACCAAAGCATGAAAGCACGCGTATAGAAGGAGAGAAGAACAAAAGTAATAGGACTCCGTATGTGGCTCTCTGATGATCTAGCTTATTTCAGGGATAGATTTTAAATTATCTAAAGAATGAATGAGTTGAATGTCTTTCCTACTATATTGCTTGAATAACGAATTGAATATTCATTAACTCCATTTCTGTATACTGAGCTTTTGAAAGCTTTGCTTTGAGTGACAAAGCTTTTGAAGTTATACTCCTTGACAGGTAGCTGGAGCACTTGTATTTTTTATAAAATTAGTGCACAATTGTGTGTTTTTAATAGCCGAGCTGCAAAGAGGGTAAAAATTGAAGAACCCAATAAAAAAAGGAGGAGAGAGTCTGTATATAATGCCATTGCAAGTCTTCATGGAAGTGAGCAAAAAGAGACCTCACTGGAGCCACATTTCTGTTTTGGATGATTTTTGGCTTAATGAATTTCCAAAGCAGGTAAAGAGACAGTTTCATTTTATCTTAAACAGATCAGTTTTTTTTTTTTTTGAGGAAGATTGGCCCTGCACTAACGTCGGTTGTTAATCTTCCTCTTTTTCTTTTTTCTCCCCAAAGCCCCAGTAGATAGTTGCATGTCACAGTTGTACATTCTTCTAGTTGCTCTATGTGGGACGCTGCCTCAGCATGGCTCGATGAGCGGTGCATAGGTCTGCACCCAGGATGCGAACTGGAGAACCCCGGGCCGCCCAAGCAGAATGTGTGAACTTAACCGCTACACCCCCAGGCCTGCCCTATTTTATTTTTTCTTGAGCTGCAATTTACATATAACACTGTGTAAATTTAAGGTGTACAATGTGTTGATCTGATACCCTTATGTATTGCAACGTGATTACCACCATAGTGTTGGCTACACCTTCATCACACACATAATATTTCTCTTTTGTGGTGGGAACACTTAAGATCTAGTCTCTTAGCAGCTGTAAAGTTTATAATACAGTACTGTTGACTACAACCACTATGCTGCGCATTCACTCTCCAGGACTGATCTATTAGTTGCGAGTTTGTACCCTTAAACATCTCCCCAATTCCTCTACACCCCAGCCCGTGGTAACCACCAGCAGTTTCTATGAGTTTGGCCTTTTTAGATTTCATGTATAAGTAATATCTTGCAGTATTTGAAGAGACAGTTATTTTAGTTGTAACAAAAGCCAAGACAAACACACTCACACACACACACACACACGCACGTATAAAGCACCTAGAGAATACGGAGCTTGAAGCTATGTAAGTTATTTGTGCACTTTCTAAGATAAACTAGTGACAAAACGTACATGTGGATAATTAATTGAAGTGACTTGGATAATATACTGGAGTATCTTTTTAGTTTTATTTGCTAAATTTTTAAAAAAATCAAATTTTAAAGCTGTTTACTAAAATGGCTTTGGTAATAATTATTTGGTCAGTATATTCAGCACTGATTTCTGATAATAATTAGATAGAAGAAGCATCTATTTACCACAAATATTCCTAATTCATGATAATAACCCCACTTCATCTCTATAAAATATGCAAATACATTTAATATACATAATAGGCAAAGAGCATCAGACCATCCAACGCTGTATGAAATAATTAAGAAACAAGTTGAAAAACACAACTCAGTTTCCATCCCTTTTTAAGTGTAATAGTGGGATAGTACTTTTGAAATATTGTCTTAAAAAAATCCCAGTAATTCATATTGCTTTTCAGCTGTCTACGCATTGAAATCAAGGCATTCTTTGTTTTAGGAAAGGGAGATACAGCCAGAGAAAAGGAACAAAGAAGTTATAGGCAGCTTTGATTTTCAAAAATAATTTTTAACACCCAGAGAAGGAAAAAAAGTAGCCTTGAAAGTGTGGATTTCTTTTGCAAAAGGCAGAATTTTGAAAGAATAAAGACTTGTGGTTCTCTAAGCCACAGTAAAGAGAATGTAGAAAATGACCTTCAGGGAAGTTTCCTGGCACACACAGAAGATGTGGCTCCTTTGTAGGCTGCAGGAGATGAACCAGAAGAGAAAAGCCAGAGATAAATAGACTTCGAAGTTAAAGGCCTCAGACATGGCCAGAAAACACTGCTTCCTGGGGCTGCAAATTGGACTTTCCTTGCTTCCCGAAGCTCCTGAAGGAGGAGCCCTGCACACTAGAGAATCAATGCTGGCCTGAGCGCCAGGCAGTGGAGGCATCAGCTAACAACAAGGGGATTCTGCAGCCGAGGAGCCCCCAGATCAGAGCCTGGCTGGAGATGTGGCTTTGTTTCATGAGGTAGAGCTGCCGTCACAGCTTGAGGAGGACAGAGCTGGAAGGTGTGGGGTTTGAGGGCTTGGATATGCCAGGGATCAGAGGAAATGGGGCAGCAGGGGTGCTAACGTTGTCCATAGATGGCTCCGAGGGAACAGACCACATATTATAACAACTAAATAACAGGTGACATGAGGACAGACAATACTGTCACTGTAAAGCATCGTACCAATTGTACTTTATGAGAAATTATCTGACTCATGTGGATCTATTCCTTATGACATTGACTTGTTGAAATTTCATTGTAGATTCAATTGGATCACGGGTAACCACAGGTCTATAGTGAACTCGTGGAAGTTGGGTTATAACTGATTTCTGTCCACATTGTCAAAGAACAAAGGAAGGTTGTGGACAGCTGTTAACAATCCTGTATTATTCACAATAGATTTCTTTACAAGCCTTGACATAACATAAGAGTGATCTTTAGCAGAATATTCATGCTTGAGGACCATCTGGTACTTGTATTATCCATTGGCTTGAGAGATTTGCAATTTAACAAAAGCAAACATTTATTTAGGCTTGTATTTCTACATTTTATCAGTTACCACAACTCCCTATACTTATGTCATTTTTGAATAGGTAGAAGATACAGGGTACGAATTTTAAAAGGTGCAAAAGGTATACGGTGAAAAATAATACTCCCACCTTCCTAATTTGGCTTTGATGGCCTGGGGTTCATGGGTTCAGATCCTGGGCTGGTACATACATACTGCTCATCCAGACATGCTGTGGCAGAGTCCCACATACAAAATAGAGGAAGATGGGCACGGATGTTAGCTCAGGGATAATCTTCCTCAAGAAAAAGAGGATGATTGGCAATAGATGTTAGCCCAGGGTCAATCTTCCTCACCCCAAAGAACAAAAAACAAAGAAAACAAAACACAAACGACAAAAATATCAATACTTTTAAAAGTCTCGTTTGGACGATCCTAAGACATAATATTATAGGCAGAATGAGAAAATTGACAAAGATATACCAGTACTTATCAGAAAAATACTATTTATTATGAGTACAGCTTTATTATTCAACTACAAAGTACTAAAGTTTAATAATCACTCAATCTGATGTCACACTTTTTTTCACAAATTCTCGGTATAATAATTTGCATTGGGCACGAGATTTTTTATTGAAGTATAACTGACAAATGAAATTGTAAGATATTTAAAGTGTATAACATGATGATTTGATATACATTGTGAAAGGATTCCCCCATCAAGTTAATTAACACATCTATCATCTCACATATTTACTTTTTTTCCCCTTTTTTGGTGAAAACATTTAAGTCCTACTCTCTTAGCAAATTTCATTGTACGATGCAGTGTTATCAACTATAGTCACCATGTTATACATTGGATCCTCAGACCTTATTCATCTTTTAACTGAAAGTTTGTACCCTTTTACCAACCTCTCCCTATTTCACCAATCCCCCAGCCCCAGTAACCAATTTTCTACTCTCTGTCTCTATAAGTTCAATTTTTTAATTAAAAAAAAATTTTTTTTTAGATTTCACATATAAGTGATACTATGCAGTATTTGTCTCTCTCTGTCTGGCTTATTGCACTTAGCCTAATGCCCTCCAGGTTCATCCATGTTGTCACAAATGGCAGCATTTCCTTCTTTCTTGTGGCTGAATAATATTCCACTGCATATATATAGTTTTAAGGTATATTATATATACACCCCCCCACCACATCTTCTTTATCCAGTCATCCATTGATGGATACTTAGGTTGTTTCCATACCTTGGCTATTATGAATAATACTACAACTGACATTGAAGTACAGATATGTCTTTGAGATAATGGTTTCATTTCCTTTGGATATATACCCAGAAGTGGGACTCCTGGATCATATGTTAGTTTTATTTTTAATTTCTTGAAGAATCTCCATACTGTTTTCTGTAGTGGTTGTACCAGTTCACCTTCCCACTGACAGTGTACAAGAGTTTGCTTTTCTCATCCTCACCAGCAGTTATCTATTGTCTTTTTGATAATAGCCATTCTAACATGTGTGAGGTCATATCTCACTGTGGTTTTGATTTGCATTTCCCTAATGATTAGTGATGTTGAGTACCTTTTCATGTATCTGTTGGCCTTTTGTATATCTTCTTTGAAAAATGTCTATTCAGGTCCTTTAAGCTGAAGTTTTCATTTGGGCTATTTGTTTTTTCACTATCGAGTTATCTGAGTTCCTTGCATATTTTGGATATTAACCCCTTACTGGATATGCAGTTTGCAAATATTTTCTCCCGTTCCACAGGTTGCCTTTTCATTTTGTTGATGGTTTCCTTTGCTGAGCAGAAGCTTTTTGTTTGATATATAGCCCCACTTGTTTGTTTTTGCTTTTGTTGCCTTTGCTCTTGGTGTCAAATCCAAAAAGCCATTGCCAAGACCGATATCAAGGAGATTATCCCCTATGTTTTCTTCTAGGAATATTATGGTTTCAGGCCTTACATTCAAGTCTATAATCCATTTGAGCCAATTTTTGTGTGTGGAATAAGATAGTGGTCCAGGTTCATTCTCCTGCATGTGGCTGTCCAGTTTTCCCAGCACCATTTATTGAAGAGACTGTCCTTTCCCCATTGTATATTCTTGGTTCCTTTGTCACAAATTAATTGACCACATATGCATGGCATATAACATGAGATTTTTAAGCACTGCTTAAGGAAATTTACTGGTATTTTCTTCTTGATTTGAATTAAGTTTAATAGAGATAAGTCATTTCTGAAATGGAAACTAATGATATAACTGTTTGAAAGTTTGGGAAAGAAAGTTGTTTTGGGAATGGTCACTGGACAGAAATATTTTTTATTTCTTCCTTTTAACATAGAGTTTATCGTATTTCAAAGATAGCCTTCAAGGGTTAATGTTCTAGTTTGTCCAATGTCATAGTGAGCCAAGATCTGAGGAGCCTTCATTGTCATTAGAACTGGCGTTTTTGAAATGAAGTAATGAAAGCAGGGGGCATTCTTAACCATTTCTCCTAGCACACATTTTTCCTCCAACAGATAGGTGTCTTTTTTGAAGTATAAGCACCATATTTATAATGAATTAATTTACATCAATTATAATAATTAATATAATTATTTTTCAAAGAAGCTAGAGCCAGATTTCAATGATTCTGTATGTTGTCTTATATAGAAGTAATTGCTTTCTAGAAACCTATCTCCTGACTCGAATCTTTTCTAGAAGTATTTATATATATATTTAATTATTTATTTATTTTACTCATCAAGATATAATTTAAATAAAAAATTTGGAGTTTAAAAACTACTTAATTTTTTTTAAAAATGTAAAGAATTTTAAAAAGTTAAATTATTCTTCTGTGACAGGAAATTTTGTGTTCTTAAGTATCATTTATAACATAGTTTTTGGTTGAAATATTCATTCAGATTTTCAGTATGAATTTTTAAGAAGGAAACAAGGAAAAGAAATTGAAAGAGAATGCTATTTAGAATAGAAAAGCCATGCTATTTCAAACATTTACATATTTTTAAAACCACAAGGGGATTTTCTTTTCAAGAAAACCACTAAAGTAGAAACAAATTGTTCTGCTAAAATTATTTACAGTTCAAGTCTTCCCATCTATTAGAAAAAAATAATTTATTGTAATTCAGATGAGTATATTTTCAATAAAAAGTAGCAGATCTCTAAATACAATCCACTGCATACCATGGGTGAACACTATTTAAAGTTAGCGATGACTTGTGTAGAAAAATTATAAAGCACTTTTATGCAAATATGAAGAAAAAATAAAGCTTGTAAAATGTCCAAAATATTTGATTACCATGATGCCATGAGATGAATTAAACCAGACAAATCAAAACCTCAAGTGTCCTAAAATTGTTTTTAAAACTACCAATTACCAGAAATCCAAAAGGGCTCTGTTTTATATTATTAACTACATGTCAGAACAAGGATAAAACCAATCATCCAACCAGAAACTCATCCTTAGTGAAGACTTTCCTTGGATTTTTGTTTCAAGTTTTTCCAACTCTTTTATGTATACTACATTCCACAAAATATCTAATAGATATGGGTCGTGCATGTAATTAATTTATAAATTTTATGTGTTTGGTAGTTTTATGTTTGTATAGCAGTTTAAAAAATCTTTTAAAAATGCAAAATTTTAATTGATAAGATATTTGCTAACATTCTTTTTTATTAAGTTCATCCATACCATTTTGCTAATTAAAATCTTTTGTGGGGGCCACCCAGTGGCGCAGCGGTTTAGTTCGCGCTTGGCAGCCCGGGGTTCACGGGTTCGGATCCCGGGCGCCCACCGACAAACTGCCTGTCAGCCATGCCGTGGCGGCGTCCCATATAAAATGGAGGAAGATGAGGACGGATGTTAGCCCAGGGCCAGTCTTCCTCAGCAAAAAGAGGAGGATTAGCAGATGTTAGCTCAGGGCTGGTCTTCCCCACACACACACACACAAAAAAATCTTTTGTGCATTTAATTTGTAAACACCTACAAGTTGGTGAGTAGTTTAAATGACATACACACTTCTCATTATATAGTAGGCATCTTTCATAATGATAACACTTTAGTATCTTTTGAATACGATTTTACGCTTTACCTGCAGGTAAGGGTATTTGTATGGAAAAGAAGCGTTTAATTTCAAGTTTTCATAAATGGAGAATAAGCAAAAAATGCACATATTTGAAACAGCATTATTTTATCAGTTTTACTTGTGTAATCAGTTATAAATATCAAATTTCAGAATTATCCCAATAAAATAGTATACTTTTATGTGCATAAGTTTTTTGGAGGGAGTGTTTCTGAGTATTTTTTCTTATTGGAATTACTACTCTACATTTTTATTATTCAAGAGATATTTCTTTTCTTATTTGTCGATAAGTTTTTTTAGAAAAATTAAATCCAGAGCAGTGTTTCAGTGGGAAGCAGGCAATACCAGCTAGATAATCACAGCTCCCCAAAGAGGCCATTTGTATGTCAAGCAGATCAATACAGATTCATTGCATTTTGAAAACTGAGATAAATAAAACAACAGATTAACAAATGTGAGTGTAACTGTTTTGGAAATGAAAAAGTTTGTTTTAATGACTGAGTCAGAAGATTTCATTAACAAAATGTGCATTTAATTATGTATTTTGAACAATATTGTGCACAAAATGGAAAAAGAGTAAAACTCATTACTAGTCTGCAGATGTTTTGTGTAATTTTTAAACTGTACACAAAAATTGATGGTGCTTCCGTGTCTATAAGCCATCTGGTCATATTTTATTAAGACATCTGTCTGTTTTTTGTAGAAAATATAGTGAAAGCAGAATGGATTTAACTTAAGTGCAAACTGTAGAAATTGAGTGTGTAGTTATTCAAAGAAGAAACAATAAAATAAAATATATAGCTTTTCTCTATTGGCGGTGTAACTAAAAAGTTGACACGAAAATTTTAGGATAAGCTCAGGGAAATATAAATTTTTTACCTGGAATATATTTCTTCTTTTTCCTCACCAAATCTTTCCTTGCTCTGATCCTATACTACTCTGCCTCTGCATAACCAAAGGTGCTGAATCATTATGTTTTAAAATTTTAATATAACTCAGCTAGTTGGCAACTCCTAAAAGCTTGAGTGACCTAGATGAAGTGAAAAACTTTAGAAAATATAGAGGCTTATTGAGGGGAAGCATTAATTGCATGCTATATGACAAAAGAGCATTTCGCTGGTAGATCTCTTCTTCTACCTGTCTCTCATCTCAGATCTAGGATGTGGATCCTCCTATTTTCCAGAAGTCATCTGATGCTGATGCCCAAGGCTGATGAAACTCTTGGTCTATCCTCTGTTGCCTCTGATGGTGCCCTTCCCCAATCTGAACTATGGCCTTGTTATTGACTGAATGTTGTGTCCTCTCCAAATTCATATGCTAAAACACTACCCCCCAATGTGATGATATTAGTAGGTGCGGCCTTTGGGAGATAATTGGGCGTAGATGAGGTCATGAAGGTGAAGACCTCATGAATGAAATTAATGCTTTTATGAGTCACAGTGAGCTTCCTTCCTTTCTCTGCTCTCTATCGTGTGATGATACAGCAAGAAGTCTGCAACCCAAAAGAGGCCTCCACCAGAACCTGATGTGCTGGCCCCTGATAGTGGACTTCCAGCCTCCAGACTGTGAGAAGTGAATTTCTGTTGTTTATAAGCCACCTGGTCTATGGTACTTTGTTATAGCAGCCCAGACTGAGACAGAAACTGGTTCCAAGAGTGAGGTGCTGCTATAACCAATACCTAAAAATATGGAAGTGGCTTTGGAACTGGGAAATGGGCAGAGGCTGGAAGAGTTCTGAGGTGCATGCTAGAGATATGGATGTCAAGGATGATTTTGGTGAGGACTCGGAAAGAAAAGAGGAGAGCTGTAGAGAAAGCCTCAACTTTTTAAGAGAATACATAAATAATCATGAACAGAATGTTGGTAGAACACGGATGGTAAAGGCCATTCTGATGAGGTCTCAGACAAAAATGAGGAACGTGTTATTGGAAACTAGAGGAAAGGAGATCCTTGTCATACACTGGCAAAGAACTTGGCTGAATTGTGTTTGTTTTCTAGTGTTTGTGGAAGATAGAACTTGTGAGCAATGAAATTGGACATTTAGCTGAAGAGGTTTCTAAGCAAAGTGTAGAAAGTGCAGCTTGGTTCCTCCTGAGTGCTTATAGTAAAATGCAAGAAGATAGAAATGACTTAAAGGTAGAATTGTTAAGCAAAAAAGAAGCAGAACTTAAAGATTTTGAAAATCCTCAGCCTATCCACATTTCAAGAAATGAGAACACTAAGGACATGGACAAGCGACTGTCTAGTACGGATCTGCCATCTTGGCAGAAGCCAGGCACTATTCTTCAAGACAGTAGAAGAATGACCCTGAAGGCAGTGCGGAGACAATCGGGGCTGCCACTCTCATCTCAGGCCCAGAGTGCATGGGCCTGGGGGCGATGGCTGGCTGCACCTAGGTTTCAAAGGTTGGAGCCACCCAGCAAAGCCATGGGCTCAGGTCCCCAGCCTGGGAGAACTGCAGGGGCCTGGTGGGGATCTGATGTGGGCTCTTCTGCCAAACCGCCGGAGTGGCTTTGCCACCCAAGTGGCAGAACATGGAGTCAAAGAGGATTATTCTCCAGCTTTAAGGTTTCATGGACTTTGCCTTGTGAGATTTTGGACTTGCTTGGAACCCATAAGTCTTTCCTTCTTCCTTATTTCTCCCATTAGGTACGTGAGTGTCTATCCCACGCCTGCCCCATCATTGTACTTTCAAAGCACATAACTTGTCTGGTTTCACAGGTTCACAGCTGGAGTGGAATTTTGCCCTTTGGTCTTGAGTCTCACCTGTGTTTGATTTAGATATTTAGATGAGACCTTGGACTTTAGACTTTAAAGTTGATGCTGGAATGAGTTAAGACTTTTGGGGTTTGGGGAATGGAATGAATATATTTTGCATGCAAGAAGGACATGAATTTTAAGGGGCCAGGGGCAGAATGTTATGGCCTGAGTGTTTGTGTCCCCTTCAAATTAGTATGAAGCAATAGCACACCTCAGTGAGATGGTATTAGGAGGGGGCCTTTGGGAGGCGATTAGAATTAGATGAGATCGTGAAGGTGGAGAACTCGTGAATGGGATCAGTGCCCTTATAAGAGTCACAAGAGAACTTGCTTCTGCTCTCTTCCTGCCATGTGAGGATACAGCAAGATATTAGAGTCTGCAGCCTGGAAGAGGGCCCTCACCGTAACCAACCATGATGGCACCCTAATCTTGGACTTCCAGCTTTCAAAACTATGAGAAATAAACTTTTGTTGTTTATAAGCCATCTTGTCTAAGGCAGGTACTTTGTTATAGTAACCAGAACTAACATAGTGTTTGTCCAAATGCTCCTGTTGAACACACCAGGTGAGATAGCTGACTTGTGTGTGTGGTTATGATCAAAGTTAGTCCAGAAGTCTTTGGCAAATGATGAAAATAGACAGAAAGACTGTTAGAAATATATGAGGAACAAATAAAATTCCAAAGGCACACAGCAAAGGATCTATCAATTGAGTAATCTGTGATTGAAGGCAAAAAGCCTGTGCCACGAAAGGCTGGAAATAGCTCTGTGGTGTATACCTCCAGGGTATCTCAAAGGACCAGTTGAGGTCTAACTCTGCTACTTGATTTGTCCTCTGGAAGGAGGCCAGGCAGTGGCCAGATCAGTCCAAGAATAACTCATTCCACATAATCTCAGGAAGTTGCCTTCGGAAACCTGTGTGGTTCTTTTACTAAGAAGGTCTCTATCTCTATGACTGAGGGTTGTGGGAGGGAAACAAATAGCTTACATGGTTTCTATTATTCGCTGACATGTCCCAAGCAATATTCCTATGCTTTAAGAGCTTCTGATTTAAGTTTATTCCCAGTTAGGGGAGGAAAATATAAATGACAGTAGATATAGGGAAAACTAATTTATCTCTTGAGAGTCAGAATTAATCTTGGAAAGAATTTATAGTTCAGTGTCCACTAACTCTAATAGCAAGGAATGTTGGCCCTTCATCAGTGGGCTGGTGGGTAAGGGGACCAGATCAGTGGAGCTGATTCTCATTTAACCAGACCTTCAAATAAAACTCCCGAAGCACACATGGAAAAATCATTATTTTACTTTTGGGCTGGACAGTTAAGATGGGAAATGGCTGATAAGATCCAGATGGTGTATCTAAACCCAATCCAAGCAACTGGACTTCAGAATAGGGGTTAATCGCCCCCATTAGGAAACTGGGCTGAAATCAGGAAACCAAGCCCACCTATAGCACCAAGGCTCACGGCTGTAGAATTCGGAAGAAAGAGTGGCCAAGTGGTCATGGGCTGCTGGATACTGGCCTTGTAGGAATAAATTTCATTCTAGAACCCGCTTAAGCAATTCCTAACACAGTTACTGGCTTGGTCAGGACTGGTTCAGACTTTGATGAGGTCATTTTTCATCTTATATTTTAAAACTTCAACAAATCTTAAATCCATTTATACAAGCTCCAAAAACAATTCAAGAAAATGAAGTATTCTAATGTTCCTAGAACATCACAACAACACAAATAAATATTTACTGCATTACCTTAAGCTTTTTTATTGCTTAAGGAGAGTATCTGACCAAGCTAAGTAAGTGCCTGAGACAGTTATGGTTTAGTTTAGTAAGAAATTAAACATTGGATGTCTAAATCCAACTCAGAGTCATTTGAAGAGTCTTAAAACTTGAGTTGACTTTGAATATCCCCAATTCTCTTAAAACATTTTTCTTAATTTTTTTTCCCGTGGATTGTTCCCTTCCATGGGTACTCCTTATGTTTTGAAACCTGATTTGCACAGATCTCTCATGTCAAATGGCCTCTTGCCGAAGACTGAAAGTCGCTGCTATCCTATGCAATGGTGAGCACTAACGGTTGGCCAAATACAGAGTTGGCTCTGCCCAATTCCTTTATTTAACAAATGCTTTCTTGGTACCTATTACATGTCAGAGACTGTGTACAATGCCAGAAATATAAGTAAATAAGAAACAACCCTATAATCTAGTGAAATAACTTGGCAGCTATACAAACCCAATTGATAAGTGTAATAAGTACTAGATGGGGCAAACACAAGTGCATTAGGAGCCTTCTCTGCCCTCCCCATGACTGGATTAGATGCCCCAAGCAGGAAGGTGGTGAGTTCTGAAAGGCTTCTCCAAATACATAATGTCTAAGCCAAAAGCTGAAACAAAGCAGGACTTGGCCAGGTGAGGGAGAGACATGGACTGGAAGATCATGTCATGGGAAAGGTACAGCTTATGCTAATTCCTACTAGCATTAGAGAGCCTGGTCTATTTGGGAATTGATGTATTTTTGAGAAAAGTTGAAAGAGTGTAAGGAGACAAGCATAGAGTGGTATGTAGAAAGATGAGCTTCATGAATCAGCAGATGCCTGCTGAAGGTTATTTTCAAACCAGACTATAATACGGCAGTAGAGTTGGAACTTCCTCCTTCATCTTGGTAAGTGGAGGTGGGAAGAGTTCTGCTGGCTGCAAACCTCATCCATAACCTATGTGGTCCATCTGCCTGAAGCTTTCTGCTCACATCCTGGTTTCCACTCTTCTGCTCCCCTGGGACAGAAGCTTTCCTTACTTCCACGTGGCTTGCCGTCCTCCCATCCCTGGCTGTCTCCTCTGGTTTTCACATTTTTCTAAGCTTGATTGGTATATTAGTCAGGGCTCTCCAGAGAAACAGAATTGATAGTATATAGATAGATGGATATAGATAGATAGATAGATAGACAGATAGATGGATAGACAGATAGATAGATAGACAGATAGATAGATAGACATGGATATATAAAAAGAAATTTATTATGAGGGTTTGGCTCATGTGATTAGGGAGGCTGAAAAGTTCTATGATCTGCTGTCTGCAACCATGCAGCCCAGGAAAGTTGGTGGTGTAGTTCCAGCCCAAACCCAAAGGCCTGAGAACCAGGGGTGTCAGTGGTGTTAAGTCCGAATCCAAAGGCCTGATTCAAATGCTAATCTTCCAGAAACACTCTCACAGACACACCCAGAAAGAATGTTTTACCAGCACCTGGGCATCCCTTAGCCCAGGCAAGGTGACCCATAAAATTAACCATCACAGTTGGACACTGTTTCCTAGTGCTTTCTAGCATTGCTTCTCCTGGACCTCTCTGACAATTAATTTACTCCCCCAAGACCATCTTGAACGTAGATATCAATCAGAGTTAGCCTAGAGCAGCCATTCCCACATGTGTTCTGAAGAATATTTCTTTCTTAGGAGAAATAAGAGTTCCATGATCAAATATGTCAGGACCGTGCTGTGAAGGGGAACAGCTCTGCCATGGAGCCCTGCTCAACTTGCTCATATCCATGTAAACCACGTAGGCAAGGGCTTGAACCACAGTTAATCTGAGTCTTGACAGAATGCCTTGTGATCCTTCTGGAACATGAAGGATGGGAGACTTATAAGGAGTTTCTACAAGGTCATCTCCCATTTGTGTGTCTGTCTCCTCCGAGGGGCTGTCCTGAGACCTGGCTTCTGATGAGGTGTGGGGCTCTCTGCTCTCTCCCCCTTGGAACAGAGCTGCAGAATATAAAACCACTTAGCTGCCATCTAGAATTTGCTCCTTAGCAGTGGAGAAAGTACATGATGACTCTGTAGTCATCCAGGCCCTTTTATTTCAGTGCCATCCTTTTTCCTGCGTGGGACAAGGACTGCGGGGAGCTGACACATTTGGCTAATCTTCCTTTCATCGTGTAAGTAATAAACTGAGTCTAAAAGTGCCTTGTCACATCTTTACCCATCAAATCAGTTAGCTCTTGTCTTGTCTTGTATGTGAGCTGACCTACTGCAGCCAATGCACATCTTCTGGAAACTCAGAAGGTAGGATCTTCAAGGATCTGAGCAGCCCAGTAGTAAAGATGTTTGTTTAACTTTGTTCAACTCAGTATTTCCTAATTTATTTAAACACAAAGCTTTGTCTCTCCCACAAAAGCCCTACTAAAACACACATGGAACACACTCAGAATCACTGGACAAAATAGTGCTTTGGAGTTAGTGTTATTTCTTCTTTGGAGAGGTTTGTAAGTATAAATTCCATTTATCATTCATTTAAACATTGAAATTTTCTCTTTTGTTGTCCTGAGACTATCCTCACATTCAGAGAGAGAATCCCTAATTCTTAAGTAAATATCTGCATTTAATTCATGCTCCAGAATTTTTGTAAACACTCAACACAATTATGTCCTCTAGAATAAAATGGCACAGGTGTTTTTCCATCCACATTCTTAAGTCTCAGATTCACAAGGCAAAACATGATTCCTGGAGAGCTAATGCTCACTGAAATGGAGGCACTTGCTATTTGTACACAAACCAGCCTTCCTTAGAGGTAACCTCCCTCCAGGGCACTAATTGCCACTCCCTCCTTAGCTGAGGGAGGGTGGGACTGTTGCTGTTACATAAACACATCTTATACCTCCAAACTTCTAAATTTTTGTCCTCTAGTACATGATTTAAAAACAGCACTTATTTAATCTATACATTTGAAAACCAAATTATTTCCTTTTTTGACTAGTTAGGGATCAACTGTATTTGAGCAGGTCAAGGGATAACTTTGGATGACAAATGATGCCATAGATAGTGATAGTTAAAGAAAAACTGTATCTGGAAATATTTCCATTAATTAATCCATAAATTTTAAAAAGTCAACTTTCAAAAGGTACTCTCCAGAATCTGGAAAATGATGTGAGGAATGTTGACTAAATCTTATAATGGTAGGTTTATATTTTATTTTTAGATGAATAAAAGGTAATAGAAATGAAGTGATATTTCAATAGCTGATATAACGTAGTGAATGAGTTTCACAAAAGCACGTTGACATTTCACTCACTGACCAGATTAATAAGGACTTTTGGTTGGTATCTTACTGGTGTATGGATATTAACCAATATAAAGCTATAAACACAATAATGGCTTATAATAAAAGCAGAGGCACAGATTTTTAATTAGTTATTAAATGTTTAATTATTTAATCAGCATTTTATGGTTAAACTGATATTTAAGGATAAAAGCCTCAGGCCTTTAAAAATGGATATTATGGAGAGATATATATATATATTTATGAAGATATATAATTTTAATTTAGAGAACTCAAAGTTCTTAATAGTTAATCAAATTTGATTTTATAATATGAAATTTATAGGGTACTTAGGCACTTCATAAAATATTTGTTAAATGAGTGGATGATTTTAATATTGGTATTCAACTCTAATAGGTGCTATTGAGTGGAATAAAATCATTTTAAGAATTAAAGAATTTATAATTTTTCTATCCACTAGATCTCTCCCTCCCCCCTCTCCCTCCCACACCAACACAAACACACTTTTCAAACACAAGCACATAAACCCTTGCACATGAACAAATTTAAAAGTTGTTTTAAAGAGACATACAGCTAATTGAAAACCATTGTCCATCCTACTGATCCCATTCCTGGATAGCAGATGCAGGAGAATATACTTTCATTGAGTTTTCCTTAAGTTTGGAAGAAATAGCAGATAGATATGGAAACCGTGAAGGACTTTCAAATGTGGTCCTACGAGCATTGCAGGAAGCAAACAAGTTGTGGACAAGTGAGGCTAATCAAATTATGTTGATACGAGTGGAAAACCTGTGTTGTTGAGGATTTGTAAAAAAAAGTTGATGAGGTGAGAGTGATCTAGTATAGAATAAAATATTAACATTTTTAAGGTTTATTTGACTATAGGGAGGGGAAAAAAAGCTTCCAAAAAAAGAAATACACAATGTGCTTCAAGTCACTTGAGGAGGGAGCTGGGGATTACGCGTTGTTGAATCTCAGGCGCTAACAGTGTCTGCCATAGGGGGTTCTCAGTACTGAGGACCCAAATGAAACTGTTCATTTCTTAGAAGAATGAATGCTGTATAGCGGGTAAGAACAAAGATTCAGGTGCCTGGCTGCCTGGGTTTAAATTTGTGCTCCACCACTTACCAACGATGTGACCTTACCAACTATGACCTTGGGCAATTTCCCCATTTATGGAAATGAAATGATAATATCATCTAGATTAAATGAATGAATACATGTAAAGTGCTTAAAACTGTGCTGGCATGTTAAATGCTATACTAATTTTCTTACATCACTTTTTTTGCAAGTAACAGGCAGTTTCTGTAAAACTCTGAGGACATTGGCAAAGAAATAGTAGCAAATTGATCTATTTCTTAGAGTATTTGATTAATTGTTGATTGAAATTGGATTATCAAGGAAAGTTAGTGATCAAATATGGAACCCAATTCACAGAAAAATCTCGTATATTATTCTCCAGACTTCTTGTTTGGGGAATGAAAAAAGGTCACGTGCCATTGGCTTAAAGATACTTTTATCAGATATGTTTACAAGTTTTATATAGAAGACATGGATAATGTATAGAAGCTGTTTGACTTTCTAATTAATTCTAAACATTAGTAATAGAATTTTATAAGTGTGAGAACCAAGAGATTCTTAGATTCTTTTGTTTTCTAGATAAGAAAAAAAGACTCGATGAAAGTAATTAATATTTCAAGGACACACAGCCAACGAATCTAGAATAATTCTAGATCTTAGTGCCTTTGCCTTACAACATGCTGACATTCAAGCACAAACCTTTTTTCTTGACTAACATGTAACTCTTTCAGAGGAAAGTAGAACCTGTAAATATTATTTGTTTTGAGCCACATAAATCTTACTTCTTAACTTTTTAAAATAATAATCTTGTTAGTTATATAAAAATTATAAATAAATGTCATAGAAGAAGAGAGCAGAATGGTGGTTACTGGGGCTGGAGGGAGGGGAAATGGGGCATTGCTATTCACCAAGTATAAAGTTTCAGTTATGCAACTAATAAGTTCTAGAGATCTGCTATACAACATTGTGTCTATAGTTAATACTGTACTGTACACTTGAAAATTTGTTAAATGGGTAGATCTCATGTTAAGTGTTCTAATCACAATAAAAAAAAGTTTATCATGGGAAGTGGTAAGTTGTATTGTTTTCTCCTTTCTCTGTGCAGTAATACAGGTTTTGTCAATGCTAGACTAAGCTTTATACATTAATGACTTCCCATTTGACTTTTCCCACCCTCTCGCACTTCTTTTTTACAGTTTTTGGGGAGGGTATTATAGAGAGTTGCCAGAATTTTGTCTCTAGCTAAGAGTCCTCCCCTGCCTGAGGACAACAGCTTGGGTCTGTGCCTGAGGACTTCTAGTCTACTTGTGATCTGTGACCTTCCCTTCCTGAATGCCTGCCCGACGGGTTTTGGACTTGCTTAGCCACCTCCCGCAACTGTATAAGATAATTTCTTGTAATAAATGTCTTTGTATATCTCCTACTGGATCTGCTTCTCTGGTTGAGTCTGACTCTTACAATTAAGATTTCTTTAGAAGTTTTATCATAATGTCAAAAGATGAAACAAATTATGTGCCAAAATTTAAGCAAAAACAAAAATATTAAGACTATAGAATGGTCACTTTTGAAGCAGAATTTCAAAGGCTATACCATCTACTTGTTAAATTAAGTAGTAATTTTTTAAACTAATTCAAAAATAATAGTAAAGCACATGTTTTTAGAATTATAGTTTGGAGGCAGCACATAATCCACTGATGTTCAAATCACGCTCTAGGAATCCTAGGAGTAGAGAGGAGCCGCTTCAGGTGCGAATGACAGGAAGGAGCTGAAAGGCTCAAGCTGACTGGCATCTGGGCCCCCTTCCTTCTCCCCCCAAATCATTATTTATTTATCTAATTTACATGTAGGTCTTCTGTGTATGATTTTGTTTGAAGAAAGAAATTGGTTTGAAAACCAGTGGTCTAATTTAACACTATGTTTTGCATATGAGCAACGTAAGGCCAAGAAAAATTAAGTGGCTGCCCCAAACCTCACATCTATCAGAGGTGGAATTAGAACCCAGATCTCCTGACTCCAGACCAAGAACACAGTTCATTCATTGCTAAATGCTGCTATAGGAATACTTTAAGAAGCTGGAGATATCACACTCCCCGATTTCAAAATATACTACAAAGCCATAGTAACCGAAACAGCATGGTACTGGCACAAAAATAGACACACAGATCAATGGAACAGAATCAAGAGCCCAGAAATAAACCCACACATCTATGGACAGCTAATTTTTGACAAAGGAGCCAAGAACATACAATGGAGAAAGGAAAGTCTCTTCAGTAAATGGTGTTGGGAAAACTGGACAGCCATGTGCAAAAAAATGAAAGTAGACTATTATCTTACACCATACACAAAAGTTAACTCAAAATGGGTTAAAGACTTGAATGTAAGACCTGAAATCATGAAAATTCTAGAAGAAAACATAGGGAGTACGCTCTTTGACATCAGTCTTAGCAACATAGTTTCAAGTACCATGTCTGACTGGGCAAAGGAAACAATAGAAAAAAAACCAAATGGGACTACATCAAACTAAAAAGCTTCTGCATAGCAAAGGAAACCATCAACAAAATGAAAAGACAGCCTAACAAATGGGAGAAGATATTTGCAAACCATATATCTGATAAGGGGTTAATCTCCAAAATATATAAAAAACTCATACATCTCAACAACAAAAAAACTAGCAACCCAATTAAAAAATGGGCAAAAGATCTGAACAGATATTTCTGCAAAGAAGATATACAGATGGCCAACAGGCACATGAAAAGATGATCAACATTGTTAACTATCCGGGAAATGCAAATCAAAACTACAATGAGATATCACCTCACTCCCATCAGAATGGCTATAATTGACAAGACAGGAAACAAGTGTTGGAGAGGATGTAGAGAGACGGGAACTCTCATACACTGCTGGTGGGAGTGCAAACAGGTGCAGCCACTATGGAAAACAGTATGGAGATTCCTCAAAAAATTAAGAATAGAACTACCATATGATTCAGCTATTCCACTACTGGGTGTTTTTCCAAAGAGCATGAAAACACACGTGCATAAAGATACATGCACCCCTGTGTTCATTGCAGCATTGTTCACAATAGCCAAGGCTTGGAATCAACCTAAGTGCCCATCAAGGGATGAATGGGTAAAGAAGATGTGGTATATACACACAATGGAATACTACTCAGCCATAAGAAACGATGAAGTCCAGCCATTTGTGACAACATGGATGGACATTGAGGGTATTATGCTAAGCGAAATAAATCAGAGGAAAAAGGTCAAATACCGTATGATCTCACTCATAAGTAGAAGATAAAAACAACAACAAACAAACACATAGAGACAGAGATTGGATTGGTGGTTACCAGAGGGGCAGGAGGGAGGGAGGAGGGTGAAAGGGATGATTAGGCACATGTGTGTGGTGATGGAATGTAATTAGTCTTTGGGTGGTGAGCATGATGTAATCTATGCAGAAATTGAAGTATAATGATGTGCACTTGAAATTTATATAATATAAACCAGTGTTATCACAATAAAAAAAAGATGAAAATAAAAATAAAATGTAAATTTAATCATGCATATTTGAAAATCCCGGCATACTTTAAGCCTGTTGTTTTTCCAGTGACCTGATTGACATTCATGTGAATAAGTTTGTGTTAGCAGGAAAAAAAGAAGAGAATACTTTAATAATAAGTTCCTTTGTGTCAGGATCCCTATGTTTTTCTTTATACGTATACATTAGAGATTTTTAATTTAATTACACTGATAAGAAAGCAACAGACATCGAAAGCAGTTCATGAATAATGCCATATTATAATGTAGGAACTAAATACTATTAAATTTCAGAAGGAGAAAAATATCAGTGTTGGGTGCAAGGCTTCATGGACAAGATTGACTTTGTACTGAATCTTAAAGGTTTGCTAGCATTTTAACATTCAGAGAGGAAGAGGCAGGGAATTATGCACAGAGAGTACTATAAGATCATTTTGGAAGAAATCATTCATATTTTTCTTTTAACAACTTCCTTTTAACAAATAAAGATTAATTTAGTTCTTCCTATGTCCAGGTGCTGTTCCTGGTGTGAAATCCACATTGATAATTGTAAAAAAGAAAAATCACTACCATAAGAAGCTTAGAAGCCATGGTTCTATTTTTAATTTTTTGAGGAACCTCCATAGTGTTCTCTGTAATGGCTAACCAGTTTACAATCCCACCAACAGGGCACAAAGTTTCCTCAAAAAATTAAAAATAGAACTACTGTATGATTCAGCAATCCCACTTCTGGGTACATATCCAAAGGAAATGAAAACAGGTTACTGAAGAGACGTATGCATTCCCATGTTTATTTCAGCATGACTCACAATAGGCAAGAAATGGAAACCACCTAAGTGTCTGTCAGTGGATGAATGGATAAAGAATACACGGTGTATATATACAACAGAATACGATTCATCCATGAGAAAAAGGAAACATTACCATTTGCAACAACATGGATGAACCTAGAGGACATTATGCTAAGTGAGATAAGTCAGATAGAGAAAGACAAATACTGTGTGATAGCATATGTGGAATCTAAGAAAACCAAAATCCTAAAAGCAGAGAGTTGAATGGTGGTTACCAGGAACTAGGGGGTGGGGGAATGGGAGAGATATTGTTTAAGGGTAGATACTTGCAACTAGTAGATAAATAAGCCCTGGAGACCTCATACACAGTACAGTGATTATAGACAATACTGTATTATAAACATTAAACTGGCTAAGAGACTAGATTTTAATTGTCTCCAACAGTAGAAGAAATGATAATGATGTGACACGACAGAGGTGTTAGCTAACGCTACTATGGCTATCATATCGCAATATAAATGTATGAAATCAATATGTTGTACACTTTAAAAGCGCACAAGGTCGTATGTGAAATATAACTCAAAAAATTAAATAAACAGTCTGTAGGGGCCAACAAAATATATATATATATATATATAAAGATGTAATTGGTAAGTACATTGGCAGACTTGTTGGGTTAAAGGGTTGGAATTAAAGAGCTAAAGGAGTAAAGATAGAAAAATGGGCAGGGATTAGATTGTGAAAGGTCGGGAATGCTAGGTTGCAGCACCTGAAATGTTACCCTGACCAGGAGGTGGAGACATGGAGACCAATGGAAGGTGACTGCAGTCTTATTAAGGGGACATGACCAGTAAATAAAGTCGGTCAAGTGGCATATTTATTTTGTACTGTTGTAACAAACTACCAAAAAATTAGTGGCTTAACACAACATAAATTGGTTATCTTACAGTTCTGTAGGTCAGGAGTTTGACATGAGTCTCTTGGACTAAAATCAAGATGTTGGCGGGCCTGTGTTCCTTTCTGGAGGTTCTAGAGGAGAATCTATTTTCTTGTCTTTTCTGCCTTCTACAGGCCACCCAGGATCAAGATTTTTCCCCACTCAGCGTTATCTGCTCCACGCATTTGGGTGCTAGGAAATTTCCAAGCAGGTTCCCATGGGTGGCCACACCTCAACATCACAGAAGACCCAGGGCAATAAATAAGAATAGAGGCATGCAGGCTTGATGCAAGGCACTGTCAGGTTGCACCTGGGTGAAGCTCATGGAAGCCTGCATGAAGTAGGCTGCTAGAGCAGTGGCTATATTACAGGTAGGGCAAGAGGATTTGGTTTTGTAGTGATTCTTAAAAGGCATGCATTACAGTCCATCTGTTGCACCATTCAGATTCATTTGTATCCTTCATTAGGTCCAGCCTGTCACCTAGCGTCTCATTCCAGGTGGTGGCCAGCAATCATATTTACAAATATTTAATAGAAGAAGATTAGTAAAAAAGCTGCAGTCCCCATTGCTGTAGCTGGTCCTGAGGCTAAATGCTTTTAATCATCTGCCTCTTCCACCACTGATGCTGGATATCCCTTACCTCCACATAGCTCTTGATCTGATAAGTGTGGCTGTCCTTGTGTGGAGACCCAGACCCTCATCCCTAAATAAGCTCTTAGGTGACTCACCTTTGTGGTGCCATGGTTTCTTTAACAGCCCTCTAACCCTTATCTCTGACATAGAAGCATCAAGACTCACTCTGACGAAGACCTTGGATGCCATATTTACTCCTCCCTTCCCCAATTTTTAGCTGCAACTGTGGGTCCTCATGGAAATCAGAATTGATTAACCTTTCAGTTTAGTGATTTCTGCCTTTGTCTGTTAATTCAATCAGGGGTCCAGTTGATCCAGAGTCTGAGAACCAGGACAGAGCCAGAAAGAATATAAAGTTGCAAGGACAGAAAGGAAAATTCCGTGTTTGGGACACAGGAAGTAATGGTGAGAAGTCCCAATACTACCTCTTCCCCTTGGTTTTGGACCGTGAATTCTAGCTGATTGGGACACAGCGCTACGTATCAGTGGTTGATAAAGAATACACACCCATCATGCAGGACAGGCTCAACCCTGCTGAGAGTAGTCTCTAAGCTGTCACTTTAGCTGAGCCTTTAACAAAACATTCATTGTTCTGTCACACAGGCTGCTGTGGGTAGAATGGTATATAGTAAGACAAACAGACCCCAAGGCCATGCACCTATTATTGCAACTCCTTTATTTTAAAATGAGTCCCTAATCTGAGGCAATTTGGTGGGAGATATCATGACAATATATCAGGCATTCTGTAAACCCTCAGATGAGGATACTGGTGGGGGCATTAGGGGTGGGAAAGACAAACCATAATTAGATTCATCTTTACTATGGATAAATAGCCATCCCACATAGAGTGGAAGGGTTCTGAAATAATCCACATGCCATAAAGTGACTCTGGACTTCTCTAGGAATTCACCATTCTGAGGGTTCACCATCAGTCTTTGCTGCCAGCAGATTAGGCTTCAGTACTGGCAGTAGCTAGACTAGCCTTGGTGAGAAGAAGCACAATTTTTGGGTCCATGACTTGCTTCCTATTACTATGCTTTCTCCATTCTTTGATCATTTCATCAGCACTGGGATGACCGAAGAGAAAGGCTGGTTCTCATCCATAGGACAAGTATTCCTGTCTTGCTAGTTGTTCAGTGACTTTTCTGTGTGTGATGGATGCTCTCTGATGAGCATTTATACGGGGCACAAAGATCTCCATGCTCTGTGTCCACTCCCATAGGTCCATCTCCACATCTCTTTCCAAGAATTCCTTGTGACCTGTCTTCATGGAAATGTGGGCCACCTTTCACAAAATTAATTTGTGCCTTCTAGATAGGTTCAGATCTAATCACAAATGTACCTTTTCTTCTACAAAATGGATGGCTTCTGTGACCACTTTTATGATTTTCTGGATCATTTTGGGAAGCTCTAATCACACAGGTATTGGTGTCTTGTAATCAGATGCTTAGTAACATTCTAGGAAATGTTTTGCATATGGAAAGTAGCTTTCTTCTTAACAGGGTAAGGTCTTGCTCCAGAATCTCAGGAGCCTGTCCTGAGACTACAATTTATTTCCAAATGTAATATATGCAGTCACCAGTATCCAAAGAGATCCCAAAGCATAACTCTTTATTAATTGTAGGGGAGGCAGTTTGAAGCAATTTGTCCTTTCTTTAGAGTATATGCCCTGGCATTCTCCAAATCATTGGACACCTACAACCTTCACAGAGGTTGCATTACTCTGAATTCCTAGGGAGTTTATCTCCAACCTTCTGGAACACATGTATCTTATTGCCTGTTCTTTAAGAGCCCTCCTAACTTGAGAAATAAGATGGCATTTTGAATTCTCTGTTATTAATATTGGTTTAGGCCCCATATCTAACAGGCTTCAAGAAATCCTGAATATTCCCCCCTTTCTCCAGTGCACAATTCCCTGAGAAAATGGTTTTAAGTCCGCTGGGGAAATGATCATAAGAATATTTGCTATATATATATATGTGTGTATATATATACACACACACACACACACAATACAATATATATATTGTATTGACATTGGCCAAGGGGACCTGGACTCTCTTTCTAACATTAGTTAGAATGTTAGATGACTAACATATAGAAACTGAGTGATGAGCTGCAGGTTTTTGATGTGGCAGCTAATATCTGCCTCTGCTAACCAACTTTCCCTTTTTGTTTCTAAGTACAGGATTTGAGCCACAACTTAGTCATATGTTCACTCATCTCACCATAGGGACACTCTAGGGACATATTTAGTCCTGTGGGTACATTACACCTTGTGGTATTTATATTCTGTGGTTCTCATCCATAGGACAAGTATTCCTGTCTTGCTAGTTGAGAACCAAAAAATATTTGGTGTTTATCCCTGGTTCCTGGCAAACAGCTCCTAAAACCTTTGGAATTTCCAAAGGACAAGAATGTCTTTTGTGCGCTAAAGAGATGACTGGTGACTCGGGGCCCCGAAATAGCTTCAAGTTGGGGGCTGGAAACCAGAAAGACCAAAGCATGGTTAGAGAGTTAGAACTTTCGCTCCAACTCCCTGACCTCCAAGGAGAGGAGAGAGGCTGGAGATTGAGTTAATCAACAATGGCCAACGATTTAATCAATCATGCCTACTTACTGAAACCTCCATAAAAACCCCTAAACAATAGGATTCAGAGAGCTTCTGGGTTGGTGAACACAGTGAGGTGCTGGGAGGGTGGTGCATCCAGAGAGGGCTGGAAGCTCCACACACCTCCCCCATACCTTGCCCTGTGCATCTCTTCCATTTGACTGTTCCTGAGTTATATCCTTTATAATGAACCAGTAATAGCAAGGAAGTGCTTTTCTCGGTTCAGTGAGACATTCTAGCAAATTATTGAAGGGGGGTTTGTGGGACAGAAGTGTGGGTACCCTGGGTACCCAATATTTGTGTCTGATGTTTGAAGTGAGGACAGTCTTGTGGGACTGAGCCCTTAAACCTGTGGAGTCTGACACTAACTCTGGGTAGTCAGTGTCAGAATTGAGTTGAATAGTAGGACATCCAGTTGGTGTCAGAGAGTTAAAAACTTTGTTGTTGGTGTGGAAAAATACCTACATTTTGGTATCAGAAGTGTTGTGAGTAAAAGTAGTTCATATTCACATTGCTTTTGAAGATAAAAGTACTGCCCCATGGCATCTGCTCTTGTAGAATTCCATAAGTCCTCTTGATAGCAGGGAGCATATTCTGTGGTAATATTTCCCTCAGTCAACCCTGGTTTATGGAGGATAGCCACAACTGATTTTCCTAAAGATATCGAGTCCTCTTTCATTAGTTTATTCTCTATTGCATTAGGTAAGGAATTGTCCGATGGGCCCTTCTGGAAAACCTAGGTGGTGAGTGCCTCTGATCTTGTGTGGTAATCAGTTCTAATTTTTCCACCTATTTGAACCTTCTGATTTTTTCAATAATAGGCTAATGAAGTTCTAGTATAAACACATCATTTATCATAGGCCATGTCTTAAGAAGCATTTTAGCCTTATATTAGTCCCCTCAGGTTGCTATAACAGAAGGCCACAGGGTGGGTGGCTTAAAAAAAATATTTTTCCCTCACAATTTTGAAGGCTCTAAGTCCAAGACCAAGGTGTTAGAAGGGCTGGTGTCTGGTAAGAACTCTCTTCCTGGCTTGTAGACATCCATCTTCTCACTGTATCCTCACATGGCTTTCCTCTATGTGTATACAGGAGAGACAGACAGAGAGAGCATGCATTCTGGTGTGTCTTCTCTCTTCTTAAAAGGACACACATCCTATTAGATTAGGGCCCCACCCTATGACCTCATTTAACCTTAATTGCCTCCCTAAAGGCCCCATCTCCAAATACAGTCACATTGGGAGTTAGAGCTTCAACATACGAATTTTGGAGGACACAATTCAGTCCATAACAAACCTCATATAAGGATGAGATCTAGATGTCCTTCTCAGAACTTTGAATTGCAAGTCAGGAGTGAGTGCCTTCATGTCAATGATTTCTCTCCTTTCTAGCTGTTTATACCGTTATCAATACTCCCTGTCTGTCCAACATCCAAAATATTCACCCCTGCCTTCTTCCCCCCACCACAGTAGGTAAGTCTTGATGAATAGAGCTAGAATAAGTGGAAAAGAGAACTGATTAATCAGAAAACAACCTCTACCCTCAAATCAATAAAACAACAAAAACTTATAGAACTATGTGTATGTTGGGAGTGGATTCAGGATGATCAATAAAGAGGTTTAGCAATGGATTTGAGCTGACATAAAACATGGTACCAAAGAAGACTAAGTCCTAGAATATACGAATGGAAAATGAAAGTGAATGGAATAGAAATGAAAATGAAAACCCAAAGGATGCAACATTTGAATTTATTAGTCCTTTATTCTTTTTAACTTAAAAAAGCAAAATACTAGCTTATTGCAACAAATTAATCAATACAGGACAGTTAATAAGGTCAGGTAATAGTTTTACCTCAGCTGCCCCTCAATCTGCTCCTTTGAGTAATTATATTAACACTGATGTATATCATATTCTACCTTTCACTCAACGCATGAAACGTGTGCATGTGTACATATATATTTCTATATATTCACATTTCCTCTCACTTTTTTTTTTTTTTGGTGAGGAAGATTAGCCCTGAGCCAACATCTCTTGCCGATCCTCCTCTTTTTGCTGAGGGAGACTGGCCCTGGGCTAACATCCGTGCCCATCTTCCTCTACTTCATATGGGATGCCTGCCACAGCGTGGTTTGGCAAGCGGTGCGTCGGTCTGCACTCAGGATCCGAAACTGTGAACCCAGGAAGCCGAAGCAGAGCCCATGAACTTAATCACTACGCCACTGGGCTGGCCCCCCATCTCACTTTTTAACAGAATAAGTACACAGCAAGTTGTATTTCACCCCTTTTACTAGCCCACTACGTATAGCAGTAGTTCGTACTTTTAAAATAGTTCCATGCTATTCCATATCTTGGAATATGATGTACTGAATTACTTTCAGGTTATTTTTTAAAATAAACCATATCTCCAGTGAACTTCTTTGTACATGTGTCCTAATACACTGATATTTTTATTTCTGAAGGACATATTTCTAAAAGTGGATTGCTTGGTCAAATGGAGTGCATATTTTAAATTTTAATAGGTACTGCTAAATTATTTCCTTAAAAAAGGGGTTATTGTAATTCACACTCCTACCTGGATAATAATAAATAATAATTATAATAGTAGTAATAGGTAAACAAAATTAATAAATGAAATTTTAAAATTAATAAATGAAAGTATCTATTTCTACATATCCCTGCCAGCTACGTGTATACTCTATCAGTATTTTGATTTAGATTGGATTGACATATTAGATGAAAATATGTTGAAGCAAGCAGAGCAAATATGATCATAAATGTAGACCTTGAATATATCGGTGAGATGTAGAGTTTCCACTAGCCCTTAGAATACCTTTTGAAAATGATGCCTCTTCCCCGGGACAGATGGAACCCCCAGTCCAGGTACATGGCTTGGTGAACAGAGGATAAGCTGGATTTCAGACACCATTCAACCTCTAACTTGAGTGACCTTATAGAGCACACAGCCTACACAACCCTAAGGGGCAGCCCTGGTTGCAAATAAGTGGAGTGAAACCTGATTGAAGAACAATTACAACCTGTAGGGGGTGCTGAAACAGTTTGTTTCTAGGAAGGGGTAATGGAAAGGAAAATGCAACCTGCATAGGTGACTAGAATAATCACACTTCAAACAACCTGTGTAATATTTTATAGTGATGGACAGAGTGTAAGCATAAGCATTACTTATTTTTTCAGAAAAATTATTGTCAATTAGAAATTGATATTTGAAAAGTGACTAATAATACAAATATTTTTCATCCATCCTCAAAATTTGTTAATGTTTTGGTTTCAGACCTAAAGAAAGAAGAGTGTATATCTTGTTAACAGACCTGGTATTTCTAAATAAAGATAACTTTAAAAGGCAGCAAAAATAGCACATTTTCATCAGAGGCTGCCATATTTATGAGCTGATATTAGTAAGTAAAAATTTTAAACATCAAAATAAATAGATATGGTAATTTGTTGGTTATTCTTTGCATAAAAATTGCTGGGTCTGCATAATCTCAAAGTGTTTAGTAGAAGTATTCAAAATCATGATATATATCTCATTTCTTAACTATGTGTACCAGGTATAGATTTACAGATTATGCTTATCTAAAAATATGGCTCAACACATGAACTATTCTGCTCAATTTTTCCCATGTATATTCTTGGACTTTTCAAACCATTTTGCTTTATTTAAAAAAAAAATGTACTCCACACACACTTACTTGGTTATGGTAAATTATATCTCATAATTTCATGACAATTTAAGATAATTGAAGTTAAACCTATAATATATATGAAATCAGCTATCTGTAAAAACAATAATTGCCAACAACCCTATGTTAAGGCACAGTTCACAGCCATGGGAAAATACTTCCTTAAATGAAATCAAAGTGAGAAAGGCATTGCTGAAATTTAGTTACGGAATTTAGGGTATAA
Organism: Tapirus indicus; assembly: GCA_031878705.1. Classification (NCBI taxonomy): domain Eukaryota; kingdom Metazoa; phylum Chordata; class Mammalia; order Perissodactyla; family Tapiridae; genus Tapirus; species Tapirus indicus. The sequence goes on along the minus strand of CM062931.1, from coordinate 54,052,200 downwards.
ACTTCAGAAGGCATTACTGAAACAGAGCTGATGTACAAAGAATACATAATTCAATCCCTGTTCTTTTAGCATTTTGGAAGAGAGATAAGAATGTGTTAAGTGAAGGTAGAAGTTCTGTATCGAGTCCACAGAAAGGATAATAAAGGAGCAAGAATACATCGGAGTAATTTCAGGACTGTCCAAGGAGAGGGACATATATTTCTGACGGCTGCCTTGGACGATCACAGCCAGATGACGCTGACCACTGCCATCATCTTCCTAACTGCCCTTGCTCACCAAGCAATGTTCTGATTAGACCTGCTCTCCATAAAGCAGGAAGGTCAGGAAGTACTGACCAGCTGACAAGAATATTCTTGACCTTTGAGAGTTGTATTTCACTTGAATTAATACATTAGGAATTTGTGTTTATAGCTTGGTGTTTCACGAGCTTGATTAATGCGAGCTAGTCACTGAGCCTGATACATTGTGGGTGTCCTGACAAAATCAAATTTCTTTTTGATTTGGACCTGGGACATGGACTCCTTCCACAGTGCTTCTGGCTTCAGGAGTCTTTAGGAGTCTTCTGCTCTTCCAGCCAGACAGCCATCCACCTAGATTTCTCTCTTCTCTTAAAAATGTAATATTCTGTAGACACAAATTCTCTGTCTCCTACTCTAATGTTCTTAGTGGGAAATAAAAATGTCAGGATAAGTGGACAATGCATGCATTCATGAAGAAAAAAAATTATTGAGCATCCACCATAAGTCTGGCACTATGATACGCATTGAAGTACAGTAGGAAAAAAGAAACAGCAGTTACTCTTTTGTCATTGGGTCTTGGAACATGACCAGTGTTCCAGACGGAAGCTGTGTTATTAGGTTGGAAACTTGCTCTGGATTGATTCTATTGATTAAATGAAGCATCATCTGTAAAGAAGCCAGCATGGTCCCTGGCAAGCAATGACTGTTCAGTATTGGTTAGTTTCCTTCCTTTTCTTCTTTACATTTCTTCTCCTAATTTTGCAAATGATTTAATATTGGGACTTTTAGGTATATTTTTTAATATAATTCAGTCATTTATCTGAAAGAGAATAGAATAGTACAATGCATTTCTATTGGGTGATGTTTTAAGAAAAAATATTAAAGGGGCCGGCCTGGTGGCACAGTGGTTAAGTTTGTGCACTCTGCTTTGGCAGCCCAGGGTTCTTGGGTTCGGATCCCGGGTGCAGACCTACACAGTGCTCATCAAGTCATGCTGTGGTGGCATCCCATATACAAAAAATAGAGGAGGATTGACTCAGATGTTAGCTCAGGGCCAATCTTCCTCACCAAAAAAAAAAAGAAAAGAAAAAATATCAAATATACTAGTACATTTTGGTTAATATTTAAACTTTCTGTGGCTCATTTAGATGTTCTATACCATCTTATTTAACTTATCTTTGTCTAAATACATAATTATCAATTTTCTTCATATATTTTTGTGAAACTGTATGAAACCTGATAATGTTTATTAAAATGTTAATCTTTTACTTCAGAATCATATGTTTAATTTGCTAGATATTCTAAATAAGTTAGGAGATCCAAAAAATAAACCAAGAACATTTATCACTAAAGCATTTGGAAATTATTTTTGATACTAGTACTATTTTACACCTCAGTAATTTACCAGCAACTTATTAAAAAAAAATCACAAAACTTAAGGGTGTATAGTATGTAATCTTCATAAAAGTTAGGCCTAAAATGTCAATTCAGTTGCCAGTTGAGAAAACATAGCAAAAAACAGAAAATTGAGAGTTAGTATAGTATTAAAAATATGTGACAATTTATGAGACAAAATTAATTCTCTTGCTGTCTCTCTCTCTCTCTCTCTCTCTAGTAACACATCAGTTGAGGTAAAATTGACATACAAGAAATTGTATATAAAATGTACAATTTGGTAAGTCTCAGCATACGTATGTACACCTATGAGACCATGACCACAATCAAGATACTAAATGTATCCTTCACGCCCAAAAGTCTCCTATTGCTCCTTTGAAATCTTTTTTCATGACCCTCCCTGCAACCACCCCCTTCTCCAGGCAACCACTGATCTGCTTATGTCTTACATTAGTTTACATGTCATAGAATTTAATATAAATGGAATAAAGCTTTATGTAATATTTTTCCTGGTTGCTTTCACTCAGCATAATTATTTTGAGATGCATCTATGTTGTTGGGTGTATCGATAATCGATTATTTTTTGTTGCTAAGTAATATTCCATTCTACACCATGATTTGTCTACCATTCACATGTTCATGGATATTTGGGTTGTTTTCATTTTGGGGTTATTACAAATAAAGCTGCTGTGAATATTCAGGTAAAAGTCTTCATGTGGACACATGTTTTTATTTTTATTGGGTAATACCTCATAGTAAAATGACTATGTTATATGGTAAGTGTTATGATTACCTTTAAGAAACAACCAACTTTCTTCCAAAGTGGCTTACCATTTTACATTCTCATTTGCTTCCCATGTGAGTTCCAGTTCTCTCCAATATTTGATATGATTGACCTTTTCAATTTTAGACTTTGTGGATTTCACTTTCATTTCCCTAATGACTAATGATGTTGATCATCTTTTCATATGCTTATTTGGTATTCATATATCTTCTTAGTGAAATCCATATATCTTCCTGTCTGTTCAAATATTTGGCTATTTTCCTTTTTGGGGGTGGGAGTTGTTCATATTATTATTATTGAAGTTGTTTTTATATTCTAGACACAAATCCTGTATTAGGCAAATGATTAGTAAATACATTCTCCAGATTCTGGCTTAACTTGTTTTTAAACAGTTTTATTGAGGCATAATTGGCATATAATAAACTGCACATATTTAAAGTATACAATTGGAAAAGTTTTGAATTTCTTTCAAAAGATTTTCATTCTTTTAATGTCTTTCAAAGAGCTTAATTAGTAATTTTTAAAAAGTCCAATTTATTAAATTTTTCTTTTCTAGAATGTGTTTTTCATATTGTAGCTAAGAAATCTTTGGCAAACCAAGGGATACTGAGTATTTCTCCTAGGTTTTCTTTCAGAAGTCCTATAATTCTGAGTTTTACATTTAGGACTAAATATATTTTGACAAAATTTTTTATACGGTGTGAGTAAGTGGTCAAGTTTTGTATTTTTTTTATATGACTATCCAGTTGTTCTAGCACCACTGTAAATCTGTTGTCCACATATGTAGGGGTTTATTTCTGGACTCTACATTCTAATCTATTGATCTTATTGCGTATCTTTACATCAATACTCCATTGTCTTAATTATTGGTTTAAAATAATCCTTGAAATGAGGTACTATAAATGCTCTGGCTTTGTTATTCTTTTTCAAAGCTGTTTTGGCTTTTCTAGGTCCTTCGCATTTCCAAACAAATTTTATAAAGAGACTGTCAATTTCTACAGAAATTCTGCTAGGATTTTACCAGGCATTGTGTTGAATTTATTGATCGATCTGGGAGGAGCTGACAGCATGAGCATGGTAAACAAATATGTCTACATTTGTTTGTCTTTATATCAGCAATTGTTTTAGTTTTCAGTTTACAAAACTTGCATATATTTTGTAAAATGTATAACTATTCGTTTCATAAACTTGAATGCTATTATTAATGTCATTGTTTTCTAATTTCAGACTCTACTTGCGGTCATTATAAGTATATGGAAATATAATTAATTTTTGATATTGAGTTTGTAAGTTATGATTTTGCTAAGCTCATTTATTAATTCCAGGAGCGTTTTTGTTGATTTTCTTTTTAAATTGATGATCACGCATCTATGAATAAAGGCAATTTTATTTTTTCCTTTCTGGGAGCATTTTATTATTTTTTATTACTTTTTGCTCTCCTTATTCCAAAGCACGTCCAGTGTAATGTTGAATAAAAGTGCTGAGAGGAGACATCTTAGACCTGATCCTGATGTCAGGGTGAAAGCATTCAGTCTTTCATTATTAAATATGATATTAAATGTGGGTTTTTCAAGATGCCCTTCATAAAATTGAGAACATTCTGTTTTATTCCTAGTTTGCTAAGAGTGTTTATCAGGAATGAATGTTGAATTTTTCCTGCCTTTGTTGAGAGGATTGTTTGCTGTTGTTGTTTAGTCTGTCAATATGCTGATGCATTGATGTTTCCACACGTTATGTCAATGTTGTGTTCCCTGAATAACCCCACGTGGTCGTGATGTATTACCCTTTCGGTAGATTGTTGGAGTAATTTGCTAAAATTTTGTTAAAATTGTTTTGCATATGTATTCATGAAGGATATTGGTCTGCAGTTTCTTCTTTTTCTTTGTTGTAACATCTTCATGTGCTTTTAGCATTAGTTTAATACTAGCCTCATAAGATGAGCTTTCGAGTACACATCTTCAATTTTTCTGGGAAAGTTTGTGAAAGTTTGGTATTACTTTTTCCAGAAATATTTGGTAAATTTTGTCACTAATGCTTTCTGGGCATGAAGTTTTCTTTTTGGTAAACTTCAAATTCACTTCCTTTAATAGATGTAGAACGACAATTCTATGTGGATTGTCCACGTAGACAATCCACATAGAAAAAAGTGGACCCATTATCCACTTTTTAGGGGGTTGATTTTTTCACTTTGCCTCTTTCAGGATGTTTATCCATTTTATCTAAGTTGTTGAATTTATTATCATAGAGTTATTAATATTCCTCTTTTACTTTTTTTAATATCTGTAGAGTCTGCAGTAATGTTACCACTCTCATTCCTGATATTGATAATTTGTTTCTTCTCTTTTTCTTTTTTTTTTTTTACCATTTTTTTATTGATGTCTTAATAGTTTATAACACTGTGGGGTTTTAGTTGTACATTTTTGTTTGTCCGTCACCATGTGGATGTAACCCTTCACCCCTTGTGCCCGCCCCCCCTTCCCCTTGGTAACCACCAATCAGTTCTCTCTGTCCGTGTGTTCATTTATATTCCATATACGAGTGAGTTCATGCAGTGTCCGTCCTTCTCTCTCTGGCTTATTTCACTTAACATAATACCCTCTAGGTCCATCCATGTTGTTGCAAATGGGACAATTGTGTCTTTCTTATGGCTGAATAGTATTCCATTGTATGTATATACCACATCCTCTTTAACCAATCATCAGTCAAGGGACACTTGGGTTGCTTCCACTTCTTGGCTATAGTGAATAATGCTGCAATGAACATAGGGGTGCATAGGCCTCTTGTGCTGGTTGATTTCATGTCCATTGGGTAGATGCCCAAGAGTGGGATTGCTGGATCATACAGTATTTCTATTTTTAATTTTTTGAGGACTCTCCATACTGTTTTCCATAGAGGCTGCACCAGTTTGCATTCCCACCAGCAGTGAATGAGGGTCCCCGTTTCTCCACAACCTCTCCAGCATTTGTTGTTATTTGTCTTTGTGATTATAGCCATTCTAACCGGTGTAAGGTGATATCTTAGTGTAGTTTTGATTTGCATTTCCCTGATGATTAGTGATGTTGAACATCTTTTCATGTGTCTATTGGCCATCTGTATCTCTTCCTTGGAAAAATGTCTGTTCATATCCTCTGCCCATTTTTTGATCGGGTTGTTTGTTTTTTTGTTGCTCAGTTGTATGGGATCTTTATATATTACTGAGATTAATCGCTTGTCGGACAAACGATTTGTAAATATTTTCTCCCAGCTGGTGGGTTGTTTATTCATTTTGATCCTGGTTTCATTTGCCTTGTAGAAGCTCTTTAGTCTGATGAGGTCCCACTTGTTTATTTTTTCTTTTGTTTCCCTTGTCCGAGTAGACATGGAATCTGAAAGGATCCCTTTACCCCTTTATGTCCAATCTCAATTAGTGTACTGCCTATGTTTTCTTCCAGGAGTTTTATAGTTTCAGGTCTCACTTTCAGGTCCTTGATCCATTTTGAATTGATTTTTGTATATGGCGATAGGAGATGGTCTACTTTCATTCTTTTGCATGTTGCTGTCCAATTTTCCCAGCACCATTTATTGAAGAGACTTCCCTCTCTCCATTGTATGTTCTTTGCTCCTTTGTCAAAGATTAGCTGTCCATAGGTGTGTGGTTTTATTTCTGGGCTTTCAATTCTATTCCATTGATCTGTGTGTCTATTCTTGTACCAGTACCATGCTTTTTGATTACTATAGCTTTATAGTATATTTTGAAATCAGGGATTGTGATGCCTCCAGCTTTGTTCTTTTTTTTCAGAATTGCTTTAGCTATTCGGGCTCTTTTGTTGCCCCATACGAATTTCAGTAGTTTTTGTTTTATTACCGTGAAGAATGACATTGGGATTCTGATTGGGATTGCATTGAATTTGTAGATTGCTTTAGGTAGAATGGACATTTTAACTATATTTATTCTTCCAATCCATGTGCATGGAATATTTTTCCATTTCTTTATGTCATCATTGATTTCTTTCACTAGTGTCTTATAGTTTTCATTGTATAGGTCTTTTACCTCCTTGGTTAAATTTATTCCCAGCTATTTTATTCTTTTTGTTGCAATTGTAAATGGGATTGTCTTTTTGAGTTCTCTTTCTGTTGGTTCATCGTTAGCGTATAGAAATGCAATTGATTTTTCTAAGTTGATTTTATACTCTGCCACTTTACTGTAGTTGTTGATTATTTCTAGTAGTTTTCCAATGGAATTTTTTGGGTTTTCTATGTATAAGATCATGTCATCTGCAAATAGTGAGAGATTCACTTCTTCATTGTCTATTTGGAGTCCTTTTATTCCTTTTTCTTGCCTAATTGCTCTGGCCAGAACTTCCAGTACTATGTTGAATAAGAGCGGTGAGAGTGGGCACCCTTGTCTTATTCCTGTCCTCAAAGGAATGGCTTTCAGTTTTTCCCCGTTGAGTAGGATGTTTGCTGTAGGTTTGTCATATATGGCCCTTATTATGTTGAGGTACTTTCCTTCTATACCCATTTTGTTGAGAGTTTTTATCATAAATGGATGCTGGATCTTGTCGAATGCCTTTTCTGCATCGATTGAGATGATCATGTGGTTTTTATTCTTCATTTTGTTAATGTGGTGTATTATGTTGATTGATTTGTGGATGTTGAACCATCCCTGTGTCCCTGGTATAAACCCCACTTGATCGTGGTGTATGATCTTTTTGATGTATTGCTGTATTCGATTTGCCAATATTTTGCTGAGGATTTTTGCATCTATGTTCATCAGTGATATTGGCCTGTAGTTTTCCTTCTTTGTATTGTCATTGTCTGGTTTTGGTATCAGGATGATGTTGGCCTCATAGAATGTGTTGGGAAGTATTCCATCTTCCTCTATTTTTTGGAATAGTTTGAGAAGGATAGGTGCTAAATCTTCTTTGAATGTTTGGTAAAATTCCCCAGGGAAGCCATCTGGTCATGGGCTTTTATTTTTGGGGAGGTTTTTCATGACAGTTTCAATCTCTTTACTTGTGATTGGTCTGTTCAGATTCTCTATTTCTTCTTGATTCAGTTTTGGGAGGTTGCATGCTTCCAAGAATTTGTCCATTTCCTTTAGGTTGTCCAATTTGTTGGCATAAAGGTTTTCGTAGTATTCCCTAATAATCCCTTGTATTTCTGTGGTATCTGTTGTAATTTCTCCTCTTTCATTTCTAATTTTATTTATTTGAGTCTTTTCCCTTTTTTTCTTAGTGAGTCTGGCTAAGGGTTTGTCAATTTTATTTATCTTCTCAAAGAACCAGCTCTTTGTTTCATTGATCCTTTCTACTGTTTTTTTGGTTTCAATTTCATTTATTTCTGCTCTGATTTTTATTATTTCCCTCCTTCTGCTGATTCAGGGCTTTGTCTGTTCTTCTTTTTCTAATTCTGTTAGGTGCAATTTAAGGTTATCTATTTGGGATTTTTCTTATTTTTTAAGGTGAGCTTGTATTGCTATGAATTTCCCTCTCATGACCACTTTTGCTGCATCCCATATGATTTGGTATGGTGTATTTTCCTTTTCATTTGTCTCCAGATAGCTTTTGATTTCTCCTTTAATTTCATCAACGACCCATTGGTTGTTCAGTAGCATGTTGTTTAGTCTCCACATCTTTGTCCCTTTCCTAGTTTTTTCCTTACAGTTGATTTCTAGTTTCACAGTGTTATGATCAGAAAAGATGCTTGTAATGAATTCAATCTTCTTAAACTTATAGAGGTTTGCCTTGTTTCCTAATATATGGTCTATCCTTGAGAATGTTCCATGTGCACTTAAGAATGTGTACTCTGCTTTTTTTGGGTGGAGTGCTCTGTATATATCTATTAAGTCCATTGCATCTAGTTTTTCGTTTAAGTCCATTATTTCCTTATTGACTTTTTGTCTGGATGATCTATCCATTGATGTAAGGGGGGTGTTAAGATCCCCTACTATTATTGTGTTATTGTTAATATCTCCTTTAAGGTTTTTTAGCAGTTGTTTTAGGTACTTTGGTGATCCTGTGTTGGGTGCATAGATATTTATAAGTGTTATGTCTTCTTGGTGAAGTGTCCCTTTTGTCATTATATATTGCCCTTCTTTGTCTCTCATTACCTTTTTTATCTTGAAGTCTACTTTGTCTGATATAAGTATGGCTACTCCTGCTTTCTTTTGTTTGCCATTAGCTTGGAGTATTGTTTTCTATCCTTTTATTTTGAGTCTGTGTTTGTCTTTAGAGCTGAGATGTGTTTCCTGGAGGCAGCAGATTGTTGGATCTTGGTTTTTAATCCATCCCGCCACTCTGTGTCTTTTGATTGGAGAATTCAATCCATTTACATTTAGAGTGATTATTGATATATGAGGGTTTAATGTTGCTATTTTATTGTTCATCTTCTGGTTCTTTTGCATTTCCTTCATTTCGTGTCACTTGTGTTTCGGACTGCAAATTCAATTTGGTATTTTTGCATGCTCATTCTCTTGGTCTTCTCTTTATTTGTCATGTGTGGTTCTCTTCTGGTTATTTGTTTAGTGGTTACCGTGAGGTTTATATAAGCGATCTCCTGGATAAGATAGTACATTTTCAGATGCCTCCTTTTTCCTGAGGCTGGGTAGATTCAGTCCCAAACCTCTTCCCCTCCTTATTTGTTATCTCTTTATTCCATCTTGTGTTGTGAATGTGTGTTTCCAGTGATGAGCTTGAATTAATTTTTGATGTTATCCAAATGTAGTTTGTTCTGGTTTAGTCTCCTTTCTGAAATCTTTGTATCCCCTTTCTCATTTGTTTTTTTTCAGGCCTAAGGGCCTTCTTGAGCATTTCTTGTAGTGGGGGTCTTGTGGTCACGAGCTCTCTCAGCTTTTGTTTATCAGAGAGAGTTATTATTTCTCCATCATATTTGAAGGATATTTTTGCTGGATAAAGTATTCTTGGCTGAAGGTTTTTGTCTTTCATGATTTTGAATATATCATTCCAGCCTCTCCTAGCCTGTAGAGTTTCTGTTGAGAAATCAGCTGAGAGCCTGATGGGGTTTCCTTTGTATGTTATTTTGTTTAGCTGCCTTCAATATTATTTCCTTGTCACGGGTATTCCTCAAGTTTGCTACTATGTGGCGAGATGAGTTTTTATTCCTGTTTATATATTTAAGTGATCTATTGATTTCATTCACTGTTATTTCCCTCTCGTTCCCTAGGTTGGGGAAGTTCTCAGCTATTATTTCTTTGAACAAACTCTCTGCTCCTGTTTCTTTTTCTTCTTCTGGAATACCTCTTCTCCTTATGTTGCTTTTCCTCATTGAGTCTGATATTTCTCGAAGAATTTCTTCATTTCTTTTTAGTCTTAGCTCTCTCTCCTCCTCTATCTGGAACGTTTCTGTGTGGCTATCCTCAATAGTGCTAATTCGTTCCTCCATATTGTCAGTTCTGCTCTTTAAAGACTCTATTTTTTCCACTATCTCATTCATTTTGTTTTTCATTTCCAATAATTCTGATTGTTTTTTCTTTATGGTTTCAATCTGTTTTGTGATGAAATCCCTGAATTTGTTGATTTGTTTCTGTGTGTTCTCTTGTATTTCGTTGAGTTTGTTTATGATAGGTATTTTGAATTCTCTGTCATTCATGTCATCAAATTCTGTGACTTCAGGGTTGGTTTCTGGGTGTTTGTCATTTTCCTTTTGGTCTGTAGCCATTACAAATTGTTGCAATGATCCGACCACCTCATTTTTTCCTCTCATGTTAAAGTTGGTCCTGCAGTTTCCACCTGCTGCCACTGGATGGAGATCACGAGCGCTGTGCTCTGAGCCTGCTGCAGCCCCTGGAGGGATTATGCTGAAACACGGGGTGTGTTTGGGGAGGGGTTCTCTCTTTCTCCTGCTCAACCTGGGGGTTTCCTTTCTGGCTCTCTTAGGGTGTTTGCTACACCCCCTAAACAGTCCATCATTGCTTCCCAGTGGGGATCTCTTGACAATCTGTGAGAGCACCTGGAGGGTGGTAGTTTTCCCCGCTGTGGGCCGCCCCTCCCCCCTCTGTCTGCGAGCCGCACTGTCTTTGCCGATCGATTGGGGAGGGGGAGTACAACTTCTTACCTCTCCTCACGTCCTTTTGGGCTTCCCGCACCTCCACCGTCTGATGTATGGCAGCAGGGGTTTCTTAGAAATCCTTTGTAGTGTTTGATTGAGCTCTGTTGGAATGCGAATGATGTTTTTGTTGTGTCTTAGGGGGCAGAGATTCAAAGAGGGAATCTCACTCCGCCATGATGCTGATGTCACTCTCTTCTCTTTTTCTTAAGCAGTTTGCCTAGAAGCTGTCATTTTTATTGATTTTCTTAGAAATATGTCTTTTCATTTCATTGATTTATTATGTTGTCTCTGGCTTTCTATTTCATCAATACCTGCCTCCATATTTATTATTTCCCTCTTCTGCTTACTTTGGATTTGATTTGCTCTTTGTTTAGTGGTTTCCTATGTTGGAAACTGAGCTTTTTTTTTTTTTGGTGAGGAAGATTGGCCCTGAGCTAACATCTGTGTCTATCTTCCCCTATTTTACATGTGGGACACCTGCCACAGCATGGCCCGATAAGCAATGCAGAAGTCCGCACCTGGGATCCAAACCTGCGAACCCCAGGCTGCCAAAGCACAGCATGTGAACTTAACCACTACCCTACCAGGCCAGGCCCAGAAACTGAGCATTTTGATTTGAGACTTTTTTTTTTCTAAAATCAGCTTGTAGAACTAACACTTTCCCTCTGAATACCACTTTAGCTTCATCCCACCAAATTTGCTAAGTTGTTTTCCATCCTGTTCAATGCAGTTTCTCATTTCTCTTTTGATTTTTTTTTAAACATAGGTTACTTAGTTTCCAAATATTTGGAATTTTCCAAATGTCTTTGTCTTATTGATTTTTTTCTTAATTTAATTCCCTCGTGGTAAGAGAAAATAATTGTTATTAATTTAATCCTGTTAAATGTATTAGGCCCTATTTTATAGCTCACAATATGGTCCATCCTGATAAATATGCCATATGCATTTGAAAACAATATGTATTTTACCATTGTGTAAAGTGATTTATAAATGTCTATTAGGTCATTTGGGTTATAGCGTTTTTCAAGTTTTCTATATTCTTACTGATATCTTCTTGATGTGTTCTATCAATTATTGAAAGAGAGATGTTGAAATTTCCTATTAAATTTTTTGGATTCATGTATTTCTTCTTGCTTTTTGATCAATTTTTCCTTCCCATATTTCAGAGCTCTGTTATTAAGTGTAAAATTGTTTAAGATTATGTCTTCTTGATAAATTAATGTTCTATCATTATGTAATGACTTTCTTTATCCCTGGTAACATTTGTTGCTCTGAAATCTACTTTATCTGATGTTACCATTGCTACTCCAGCTTTCTTTTGATTAGTATTAGTATGATATATCTTTTTAATCTATATTTTTACTTTTAATCTATTTGTATCTTTATATTCAAAAAGACTTTCCTATAGGCAGCATAGAGTTCTTACCCAATATATATATATGCTCCTTTTTTAGAAATCAGAGTATTTAGATTATTTAAACTTAATTTTATTATTGATTTGGTTGAGGTTAAAGCTACTATCTTGGTACTTGTTTTTATAGTTATATTTGTTTCATCTGTTCTTTGTTATTTTTTTCTGTTTTCTTTTATGTTAATGAAGTCTTTTTTAAAGATTCTATCTTCTTTGTTAGCTTTGAGCTATTACTTTTTGTGAGTTTTAGTGGTACATCAGGCTTTATAATATACATCTTTAACTTATCCCAGTAAACTTTCAAGTAATATTATTATCATTTCATATATCAAATCTTACAACAGGATGCTTTAGATTTCTTCTCTTCCTGCCTTTGAACTATTTTGACATTAATTTTACTTACACATTTGTTAGAAACACTGTAATGCATTGTTATTACTTTTACCTTAAACAATCATTTATATTTCAAAGGTATATTAAAAAAATAAGAAAAATCTTTTAATTTACCCATATTTTTATTGTTTCTGGTTTTCTTCATCCTTTTATTCAGATGCAGATTTTCATCTGGTATCATTTTCCTTCTGCTTAAAGACTCCCTTGACCATTTCTTGTAATAACTGTCTGCAGGGTTTTGTCTGAGAAGTTTTGTGTCTTTCTGGTCCTTGTTCCTCTGTATGTCATATTTCCCTTTTTTCTGAATGCTTTTAAGATTTCTCTTTATCATTGATTTTAAGCAATTTTATTATGATGTGTCTCAGTGTAGTTTTTTTCATGTTTCTTGTGCTTGTGATATGTTGAGCTTCTTAGATCTGAGGGTTTATAGTTTTCATCAAATTTGAAAAAAAAAATGGCTACTATTTCTTCAAATATATTTAATCCTTCTCTTTCCCTGATATATATATATTATATACATTTGGTCTCTTGAAGTTGTCTCATAGCGCACTGGTGTTCTTTTCATTATTTATTGTCTTTTTTTCTTTCTGTGTTTCTTTGGATAGTTTCCACTGCTATGTCTTCAGGTAAATTAATATTTTTTTTAGAATTTATTTTTAATAGAATTGTACTTTTCATCTCAAGAATTCAATTTGCGTCTTTTTAAAATATCTTCCATATCTGTCCTTAAAATTCTCAGTCTTTTTATTACCTTTTAGAACACACACAATGTAATTACAACTCTTTTAATGTCCTTGAGTAGTATTTCTATCACCTATGTCATTTCAGTGTTTGTTTCTATTGGTTGATGTTTTCTGATCATCATGGGGAAAAATTTGCCTGCTTCTCTGCATACCTGGTAGCTTTTAATTGGATGTCAGATTTTGTGAGTTTCATAGTGTTATTTGATGGATTTATTTGACTTCCTGTAAATATTCTTGAACTCTGTTCTGAGATGCAGTTAATTTGCTTGGAAATAGTTTGATCAAATTTAGTTCTTAAAGCTTTCTCAGAAGGAACCAGAACAGTTTTTAGAGTGAATTTTCCCCTAGTAGTGAGAATACCTTTCTGTGTACTCTAACTGATGCCCCTGGGTTTGTGGGGTGTTCTACTCCTGCTGGTAGGAACATGAACTATTCCCTTCTCTGTGGAAGTTTTGAGAAGACCTGCAGGTGATTCTTCTCCCGGGATTAGGTGGTTTCCTCACACACTTGTGCTGATTAATCAGGAGGAAGGTGATGACTCACGGGGTCCTCTGTGCATCTCTAAAGCTGGCTCTGTCTATGTACAACTCTCTCCGCTGACATGCTGTCCTGTGAGCTCTGGCCATCTTCAACTCCTAGACTCCCAGCTTCATCTTCTCAAGTTATTCAGATTGCTGGGCTCCTCCTGAGTCCTCATGTCTGCAAAATAGCCTGGAAACTCTCTCCAAGCAGCTGGGCAATCATAGGGCTCACTTCTTTGTTTTCCTACTCTGAGAGAACATTGTTGTGCTGGCAGATGTCCAAAGCAGAAAACCATCATTTTGTATATTGTGTCCTGTTTCTCAGTTGTTCCTGTCCTGTTACTCCATCTTGGATGGGAGGCTGAGTTCTTGTATGTTAGTCCATATAATGTTCATTATATGTTTATGATGAATAAGGAAATAACTACATTGAGTCTTAAAATTGAATGAATGCTTCTATTTTTATGCTAGATGTTAAAAACTAAAGCTAGTGAGCAATATTATCTGCCAATTACTTATGTAAACTTTCTACCTGCATCATAACTATTGGGAGACAAAACTATTTAGACTTTATAAATCTTTCATTTCAAAGCAGAAAAATATACTCAACAGGTATAATTTTGTGTGACTATGATGCAGTTAAGAGTAACTTGAATATAATTTTAAGTAGTTTTCCTAATAAAAAAAAGATGGTTATTAGTTTGCCAATTACTCATTCTTTATTCTTCTTGGCCTTGACATGAGCAACTTAATGTAGGAGATCAATAGATACTTCAGAAAGTGCTATACTATTTCTAAGCAAGCCAGACAGGGAAAGGGATGATAAAAACTGAAGGATCAAGGTATGTGAGAGAAAAATTCCCCACTTTGCATGAGCAATCACCTACTTGAATATTCAAACATAGTCCTTAAGCCTGTATAAGTTTTATGATCATAGCTTAAGTACCAACCTTGCAAAGCCTGGGCTGATGTTCTTAAAAAAAATTCTATTTGTAAATTCTGGTCAACGCTGTTTTAATAATTACCATTTCGGTGGATATAATAGGAATCATATGCAGAACCTATCAAAATTTTCTTTTTCTATATATTGTCATCTTGATTTCAGTGAAACATCTTTCTTCCATTTATGTTTAGGCAAGCAAATTTCAATTAGTTTGAAATGGGTATTTTTGTGTGTATTGTTAAAGTCACCAGGTTAGGCCCAAGATGGAATTGCTCACACTAAGCCCCACATCAACAAACCAAAACTTAGCTAAGTTTCAATGCTCGGCTCTTCCAGAAAAGGAAGGCCTCGGTCAACCAATCAGCGTTCGCCAGCTCAAACAAGTTACCTAACCCAACTCCAAGACCTCCCTTTGCTCTTTATAAGGAAAGTAACCCTGCTTTAACCAATCAGCAAATAGCCAGTATAACTTCCTTGTTCCTGCTCAATTTGATCTATAAAAATCTTTCGCCTTGTACAGCTCTTCAGAACGCCTTTCTCTCTGCTAGATTGTATGCTGCCCGATTCATGAATCATGGAATAAAAGCCTAGATCAGTAAATTGTCTGTGGAAAATTTTCTTTTAACAGTATCTACATTAAAACTTTCAGTTCAATTGAACCAGGAAACATTTTTTTACGAAACATAGTTATTAAATTTCAATAACTTGCATTTCTACTTAGAAGCCATACCTTTCCTAGATTTTTCTTCCCTTTTAATTTTAAAAATTATACCCAAACATTCTCTTTTAGTGTTTTGTGAAGCTTTCTAAAAAGAGGTAGAGTAGACATTTCCTCTTCATTTTCTTAATAACAATAGGGCAATTGAAACAGAGGCTGTGCTTGCCTCCTTTGAAGCTCGGACCACATGAGATGACTGCCAGAGTCCTGAGAAAGACTTGCTTCCACTTGTTGAAATCTTAGGCAGAAAAGTTCTCTGTTCTCTGGGTTAGTGATTCTTAATCTTTAGCATGTATTAGAATCGTGCTCACCTGGAGAATTTGTTAAATAAAACACAAATTACTAGGTCCCACCCTAAGATGGGTGGAACCCAAGACATTACATTTCTAATAAATTATAAGTTGTTGATATTGATGCTGTAGGGGAGGAAGACATATCCTCTACCCACTCTGGGTCCTTCTGGCTGGGCTATGAATTAAATTGACATGAGACAGAATAGCAGGAGAAAATCAAACAAAGCTTTATAGCATGTCTACATGGGAGAGACCAGGGAAACTGAGTAACTCACCAAAATGGCAGAGGCTCTCATCTTAAATACCATCTTCAGCGAAAGACAAAGGAGGGTGTTGGGGGTGGAGAGAGTCAGTTATGGGAGATTACCAGAAAAGCACAGTAAACTAGAATAAGATTATCATGCAGATTTAAGTCCTTGCCTTCTGCATTGACAAGAGTTTCTAGAGATAAGGTCATCCCCCTTCTTCCTGGTACAGAGAGGGAGATACCTTTACAGATGGACATTTCCCTTACAAATATAAATGTCTCTTACAAAGGGTAAATTCTACTTTTCAGAGCTTTTCTATGTCTGCAGTTTTTAAAAGTAGCCAGCCCAAAATATCCTCATGCCAAAGAGACACATTTTGGGGTGCCTGATTCTGATCCCCCACAGTGCTAATGTCCAAGGACCACATTTTGACAGCTGCTGCTCTGATCAGTGGTTCTCAACTGTGTCAGCGCTTTGGAGATACCTGGGGAGTTTATAAGTATGGGCGGTTCCCACTTTGCACGGTAGTACAGGGCTGTAGAAATGACCATGCACCCTGAAACCACGCAGTGATCTTATCAATCATTAGGAAAATTACAATTGCTCCCTGATGTTTAAATATTTTTGTCAAAATATTTTTTAAAAACTCTCTTATTGTCTCTTTAAAATTTTTTAAGGTAAAACTAATATTTATTTATTACACTGTAATTTAAAATGTTATAAATATTGAGAATAATGTCTTCTTTCTTTGTAGAAAATTTATCAAAAGCAATTCGAACAGTGCTTGCCTTTTTCTTGTTGTATAACATGATGCAGAGCGTGTATTTTTTTTGATGCTTTGGCAAATTTTCATATTCCTTTCTGAGTTTAGATCAGCTTCCAACATTTTATCCTTTGAACTTTCAATGTTGTGAAATATCTCTGAGAGTTTCTTTGATGTGAAATTTTCTGCCAATGTTCCTTCCTCAGATACATCTTCATCATTTTTTTCACATTCACTTTCCATGTTTATGCTGGTAAATTCTCCTTCCCTAAGTTCCTCTGGCTTCATATCTAGAGTCTATGGGGCAGTGGCAGTGTCAACATTCCCACAGTCAGCTGTTTCTTTTATAATTCCATTTACAGCTGATTTGCGTTTCACTTTCAGCATTATCACTTTTCCTTTCTTTGCTGCCCTTTTATCTACGTTGGCCAGTTTCCTTGTTTGATTATCCATTCTTATCATATGTCATGTGGATTTATCCCTGAGAGACACACATTGCTGTCTATGTGTGAACTGAATGACCAATGTGCAGTGACCAATCACAGACATGCTCTGAAAAGAAGTGATGTCATTGGTCACTGATCCTGGTGATGCATGTCTGTTATTTACATAGGGATTTGTGGACTGAAACTGGCAGTGAAATTTACACTTCATGCAGTTACTCACAGTTAATATGCCATCACAACAGAAATTTCAGCCATGCTGTCTGGGACTGGCATTAACTAAACTGTGATAACTGAAATCTCACACAAAGCAAGGAGCCCTGTAACAGCACTGCCTGGTCCCCCCGCCCCCCAGTAAAAGAATCTCTGAGATGGGACTCATGCTACATGATGATTTAAAAGTCTCCCCCAGGGGATATTTATTGCAGCCAAGTTTGAACCACTACTCCAGAATAGCGCTTCTAGAAATTTAGTGTTTCTAAAAATCATTTTGAGAGCTTGCTAAAACACAGATTCTTAGGCCCCAACCTGGAAGTTCTTATTCAGAGATCTGATAAATTGGCAAATTACCTGTTCTAATTAACTGATAAATTATTTAGAATTAGAATTTTTTCACAAGCTCCTAGGTGATGCTGATGATGCTGGTCCACGGACCACACTTGGAATAGTTATCTGAATGTAAAGGCAATATGTCATCTGGATGTAAAGCCTGTAACAGTGGCATCTACTTTTGTTACATTGTAGAAAGCCGCAAGAGGACATATCTGACACATGAAGGAGAACAGGGCTGAGAATTATTGTGAACCCAAGATGGAAATCTGGTGACTTAGTGAACCTCAAGATGAAACCACACCTAAGTCCCTTCCTTAGACTTTCTGGTTATGTAAACCAATAAATCCTCGTGAATTTAAAGCAGTTTCAGTTAGATCTTGCTATGTACAACACCAAGAATTCAATCTCATAAAAGATTCGATTCACTGCTGTGCAAAATTTCCCTTCATTCTACTAGTTCTGTGTTATTTTTCACTGCATTTAAGAAATGCACAAAGTGTAAAAGATCTTCATGTTTTTTCATGTTTGATGCAAGTAGGAACTGAGAAGACCCCATTCCGTATTTCAGTATAATGAAGCCCTCTCTCAGGTCAGGTTTTCATAGCTCTAAGAGTAATTTTCAATATCAGGAGTGCATATATTGTTCATAAATGTATTCAGTTAGGCTACTTAAATTACTTGATTAATTTTGAATGATGGTAATGATTTTTTTGTTTATGAAGTTGATACCAACATTTAATTTAAAAAATTATGATGAATATTTTAGTCTAATGTATTACAATTAGCCAACAGTTGACTTAACAAAATGACTAAAATGTCCAATTATTTGCCCTTTCCATTTCATCTAATTATGTACATCTAGTAAATTTAATGGCACTGTGCTTGGCAAGGTCCCAGTAAAGGTTAAAAATGTATCATAGCATAAAATCAACCTCCAAAAACCATTTTCTTTTTTCTAAGGGGAATGACAAATTAGCTTTCACAAAATAAAGGTAAATTTATACCAAGCCTTGCTACAAAGTTTCCAAAGGTGATGTGGAAATGTGTGCTTTGACCTTGGCTGAATGTGAAACTTGTGAGTAATATAACAAGGTGTGCTTGTGGTGGACATAAAATGACTTATTTCTGTTCTTGGCAAACAAGCATTTCCTGTGCTTGGTGCTTTATTCCAGCTTTAAAGTAAAGCTCTTAAAAATATAGCTATATTATATCACTAAATGATAACATGGACCAAGTTTGCCAGGTGACACTATTAAAAGCTTAAAGTCAGTTAAGTGTGTATGAATGAACTGCAGGGTAATGCATAGTAGATTAATTTACTGTTTATATATAAATTGAAATCCATCGTAAGAATGCCACTGATATTCTCCTGGCACGAAAAATTACGATTAAGACAATAACAAGACCTTGGAATTCTCCTATTTTTATTGAAAAGGAATGGGAAAACTTTTGATTTACTTGTTCTGCATTTTTAACAAATATATTCACACATTCAAACATTGCAATTTTAAGGGGGGTTTCCAACTTGTTTTTCTAATCTAATCTATCACAATTTCTTTTTTCTTTTTCATCACAAAAATTTGCATTTCTTTCCTCTGATTCTTGCAGTAACAAAGATAATATATTTTGTTCTGTATCTTTTCTGATATTGAAACCTTAGTAAAAAGGAAGGAGCATATTTGAAAAGATAATATTTCAGACCAGTTTGTAACCTTTTGTAAAGCAATATAGCTTATTGGGTACCATGTGGTCCCTGGAGTGAGTGGTTTTCAAACATTTTAAATGATAGAACTCTTATATGTAACTCCAAAATGTAAAATAACACAAAGGTATTAACTCCTGTCGAAGCAGGCTGGGAGGACCTCTTGACTCTAGAGAAACTCTGAGAAACCTTGGGTTCCTAGTAACATGAATTTTAGGCCATTGGTTTAAGAGCAGCACATGTCCCAGAATGTTTTCCTTGCAATATTTGCTTCATGGAAGGTCTAATCTCTTGTTAGGATCCTTACATATTATGGGAAATAGTCAATTCATATAAAATACAAGTGAGATATATGACAAATAAAGATTAGATATCACAGCTAAAAATCTCACCAAATCTTGATGTTATTGGATGAAAATTCACAGATGTGCAGAAAAAAAACAAAGCTGGGGAGTTTGGAGGAGTGAGGTGGGGAGGGGAGAGATTGGGCAGTCCTGGCACCAGAGCCTGTGTCCCAAACTGCCTGTTTCCTACCTAACTTTCTCCCCAGGGCCAAATTCAACTGTGGTGGTGCCATTGCTATTTATCCTTCACCCATTGTTGCTTTGTATCGTATTGTAATCATCCTTAAAGCAGTGTCTGTGCTCTCTTTTCTTTCTAAATGTCCCTGTTCATTGCCATCTATGGACAGAACTTGCTTGCTCAACCCCTCTGCCCCCAGGTAATTTCCTGAGTGACTCTTCCAACATTTGCATTCATCCTGTAACAGTAGCTGGTGCTAACCCTGCCTACTTGCTATTTCATGGTAGCTAGCTCCCACAGATCTTACACTTGACAAAAATGAAGGGGAAAAAATAAGCCAAGTTATAATTTATTCTGATCGACAGAAGTTTCCCTTAAAACACTAGTGACTTAAAATTTACCAGATAATACAGCAGTTTCGTCTTTTGTAAGATCTCTCCATTTGGATGTTTTGAGCTATATTCAACTAAATAATGATTCCTCTCTATAAGCCTTATTCATTACAATAGTTGTGGCAGAATCTTTTAAGAAAAGACAGGCGGCACCTATCTGATGAACACAGAGAATCTTCTACTCTTCTATCCAATCATTCTCAGATTAAATGATATAGTTTACATTGTAAATAGTTTATTCAGTTGCCAGCTGAGTTAATGCAAGAGATTATGCTATTCAAATGTGAAAATCTATATACAGCTGGTAACTAGGAATACAGCTAATCTGACAGAGCATTTATTTACCGATACATCGACAGCCTGTGCTTGAAAATCTTTGTGTGAGGGGGGAGAAAAGATTATGAAACTAAATTCTAGCAACTTACAAGTAAATCGCTAAATTCTAGTAGTTGCATAGTTACAAAAAGAAACCAGTTCATTTTAGTAATGAGACCCCGATGGAGTAAGTGACTCATTTCAGGTTAAATGGCCAGTTCATAGCAAAGCCAGGCTGGAAATTTTGTTTTCGCATACTATAGCAGTGCTTTCTGTATAGTAAGAATTAAAGATTTAATTAACATAAAATACTCACAAGTGGTAAAAATAACAAATCTTATATATGCTAGCTATCTGCCCTGTCTACAAAGTTGTTATTGTTATCTGGGTTTTAGTATTGAGGAATCTGAGTCTTGGTGACATTCAAGTTTCTCAAGGTCACCCAGATGGAAAGTGACTGAGCAGAGTTTTGGATCATGCCTGTATGCATTCAAACTCTGTATTCTCTTTTCAATGCAATATTGTTTTTAATCTTTGAGATAAAAGAAATACTGACCACTGAGTTTACACTCTAAACAGACTGTTATACCATCATAATAAGCTGGGTTTGTTTAAGGTCTCCCACTACAACTTGCTCAAGGAAGTCAACTCTTCGATGTGGCCCACTGTGCAAAGCTCCTGTGGCCAGGATCCTGGAGAGCTGTGTCAGATCACAGGACTAGATGCACGATTGGTTTAGATGAACTTGCAGTTCTGTTTCTCTAACAATAAAATATTGGATTAGGGGCAAGATAGAGTTCAAAATCAGTGGCTGATTATTTCTACTATCTGCTCCTTACTAAAAGCTGCAAGCAGTTCAGATTAACTCTGCTTTTTGGTTCAAATATCTGATTGTCCCTCACTATAGTTCAACTATGTCTACCATGTATTATTTACTTCATATCTTTATATCTTCACTACAGTTACAACCAGGAGTTAGAACATACCGTGCTGTTCTCAGTTATCCCCTAGAGATCATCAGCGGTGGTACCAATCCGAGGCTGGGAGAAGGCAAAGACTAGTCAACTCTGAGGGAGAAGGCCAGGACTTTAGTTTCTGAGTCCACCACTCAGTAGTCATGTGATCTTGGGTTAACTCTTGTTAACCTTTCAATTTTTTTTTTTTTTTTTTTTGTGGGGAAGACCAGCCCTGAGCTAACATCCGTCGCCAATCCTCCCCTTTTTGCTGAGGGAGACTGGCCCTGAGCTAACATCCGTGCCCATCTTCCTCTACTTTATATGGGACGCCGCCACGGTGTGGCTGACAGGCAGTGAGTCGGCGGGCGCCCGGGATCCGAACTCGTGAACCCCGGGCTGCCAAGTGCGGACTAAACCGCTGCGCCACCGGGCGGCCCCTCAATTTTTTAATATGTGTAAAATAGGGACAATAATTTTGTCTGCCTCACAACACTGCAAAAATAAATGGAATAATGTATTTTATAACATGCTTTTAAATAGAAGAGAGTATTATTAACTAGTGTGTTTTACTGATGGACCTACATCCATTATGACTCAATTTAGACATTTAAAGTAAGAACTTACCAACTAGTACCTCATATAGTAAGCAAAACTTTCAGAGAACAAATTATAATTTGCTATTAGGAAAATATGACACTTTAATGTGTCCCAGAGGAATAAAGAGAATGATCATCATTTTTTGGAATGATTTGAGAAGAGAAAACTCAGTGCCAAATTCCTATATTATAATTGGCTCTTGACAAGTATTATAATGAAACAGTATATAACTAATGTAAAGAAGAGAGAGTAGAAAACTAATTATCAAGGTTATAGGAAGGCAAATCAATATAATGGGATTTTAAAAAGTACATTTTGAATATTTTCATTGATGCATTCTATCCAAACTTTTAAAAATCTAATAATATGCTTATTAATTCATGAAGACTACAATTTCTCTGTTTATGGCCCATAGGATTTAAAATATACTCATTTGCTAAACCTGAGGTTGGTCTCTCTTAGAATCATTTATGGAAAGATCTGAATCTCACTGGAGAAAGGATGTATGTTGGAAACTTTGGATAAAGAGAATAAGAATTCTCTTTTCCTATCCTTCTGCAGTTTGGTGCATTTTAAAGTGGACACTTGGGAACAAGAGACACTAAAAACGCTGAGGTTGGAAACTGAATGTAGTCCAAGAGGTGCAGTCTTTTGATGGTAAGATGATGAAAAAGACAAGTGACACCTCACTGCGTACAACACAGTTATTGTGTTACTTAAGTTGTGCAGAAACTGTCAAACCTCTCTCTTGAACATGCAACTTGAAGAATGCATTTTAGTCCCTTCCTCAAATTCTAAGATTTGCCAGGTGTCGTGTTTCACCTCCTCATCATTCAGCACGTGCAGCTTGTTGACCCAGTGTTATTCTCTGCAACTGATCCTCATGTTCATATTTAAAACTGCTTTTAAATTTTTTCATCCTTTTCTTCTAGATAGAATTTGAAGTGGATTATTTCAGTAGCCAACTGTTATGGAATTGCTCTCAAACATCAGGTGCATAAATAGCACGTGGGAGCTTGTAAAAATGCAGATTTCTTTCCCCTGTTTCCAAAGATAACATTCCATAGAGTGAAGCTCCTGAATGAATCTGTGTGTGTGTGTGTGTGTGTGTGTGTGTGTGTGTGTGTGTGTGTGTTTTACCAGCACAGTCATTCTGAAGCAGATGATCTCTGGATGCATTGAGAAACTATGAACTTGATACATGTGAACACAAGTGAGAGGAATTTGGGATTTCTAAGAAATTTAAAAACTTGTTTCTAGGGAAAGAGGAAAAGATGAATATTAATTGAACAGGAGCTAAGTTATTGTGTTAAGAGCTTTACACATGATGTTTCAATCTTGCCAACACCTTCTGACGGGTGGGCATTATCATAACCATTTTAGTATTATAAATCATAAAGTAGCAGAGTTGGAAATTAAATGTATTATTTTAGCATCAATGTCTAACAAGATTCTGCTTTTCACTATAATCTATTAAAAATACTCATACTTAAAAATACTCACAAATACTATTAAATAAATCTGTGAATATTCAGTGTGATGAGGGCAAGAAAAAAAAAAGACCTTTACAGGAAATACTTTTTAGAGATACTATGAACTAAATCCAAAGAACCAGTGAGATGAAGAACTAGTGAAGGGCAAATTGTTTTAGTCACTATGGAGGGAGGTGGAAAAAAATAAAGAACTGTAGTTTCTTTCAATATTTTCCTAATTTTGCACAAGAGTGTGTCCTATTCTCCAAAAATAAGGGCGATGAAACATGTAAAAAGGTGAAGTTGATTAGGATTATGAAAGAGAAACAGTTAAAGCACTGCTGAAATTCAGAGACGGTACTGAAAAATGAGCCTGGACACTTATTTGATATTATTGTCAATTAACATTATATTTGACATTATACTATTTGACACAATAACACATTATTATTGTATGGTGTGTGTGTGTGAGATGGGGAGGCAGGGCAAAGACAAATCATATTTATTAGGGGGAAAATTCTGATGTTTATTCTCAGCCTCGAGCTGCAATTTTACTTCTCTTATTGATCATAACTACTCTGCCCGATATTGTGTTTTTCACCTTTTTACTTTGTCCCCGGTCTTTTCATGTTATAAGAAAAATTGCCAATGATTTTTCATTGCTCCATTAGTCACATCCTAGCTTCTCACTCCCCCAGCCTCCCCGAGTTCCTGGAGCTTTTCTCTGGCTATTTCTCTATATATCCCAGACCAATCTCTTTATTCGTCTGAGGTCCAACACCCACAAATTCTCTCCACTCACTTCCCCAACTCAGGCCTTTGGGTCTTTTCCAGAGCTCTGATCTGTGATTGACAATTTTTTCCTTAAGTGTAGGAATAATTCTGAAATTCAGCCTCCTGCAAGTCACCTTCCAAAATTAATCCCCCCAAAATGCCTTCCTCCCATAGCTTGCACATTTAGGTAGGCCACTCCCATGATTATTCAACTTGGAGATCATCTCAGTTATACAGTTGACTTTACCCTCCTTCCTTAATTCAGAGTGAAAGCAAAACTCATAGGTGAAATAAATTTCAAACGGAAAACAGTACTTTGAATATAATCTGTTTAATTTTTCAGACAATTAAGGAATTGAGTGGAAAACTAGTGACATGATTTTATTAATGTTACTAAGAGTTCAAAAGAAGTCAGTGTCTTACTTTTTAAGAATAATCAGCAATTACATAAAAAATTTGTCTCTTTGAACCAGTACATTAATCATATGAGATTATTACACATTTAAAAGAGTAAAATTTTTTGAAACAATAAGTGATGGCATATTTGTTCTTGAGTCAAATAAATGTATAAAAAGATACTAACTTCTTATTCAACCAATTATTTCATACATATATATGTATATACATACATCAGTGTGCTTTGCAGAACTCAAGTGATCTATCTCCCATTCAGTTGTGGAGTAGTCAGGAAAATGGAGGCCACTCTAGGCATTTTGAGAAGGAAGAGGCTTAATACAGGGAATTAGAGGCTTAATACTGGGAAGACGATTGGAAGCAATCTGTAGCACAGAAACGGGAGATTCTCCAGAGGACATCTAGATCAGCCGGTAGCAGGAGGAAGGGGCTGCCAGCGACCTCAGCTACCTGCAATGAAAGCACACGCAAAATTCCACATTCATTCACAGCTGTTGTCAGAGACTAAGTGATGCTCCCCTTATGCTTTCCAAATTCAGCACAAACAACTCTCAGGGCCGTTACCTCGTGGAGCATAAGTCTGCCCCCTTATTCACACGAGGAGGCTGAAGAGCTCGGTTCCTTGATAATTTTCTCACATGAAATGGATTTAAACTGTAGTGATTTCACTCTTGAATGCCCATCAGAGTATACCTTAGTTTTTTGATGTTGATGTGGCCTGATCTAAGTAATCTACAGAGGAATTCATAACTCTTTTTCTGTTAATTTAACCTAATATTGCAATATATATGTTTCTGACATTCACATTAACCTTGCAGATACAAAAAAAAATCTAGAACTTTTATAAAAAATTGTGCCTTACTCATAATTTCTAATGCTATTTTGAATCTAAGCATAGGATGTTTTCTGGATATCTATTAAATTTAATCTTGGTCATTTTTGACTGTTCTAATCTATAAAGATTTTCTTGAATGCAAGTTTTTTTAAAGATTCTGAATTAACTTTGAATGAGTGAATTAAATGAATAAAAGTAAATACATATTGATAAGAGTCAGGATAGATTCATTTTAATCCTATGTACACATACTCACAAATATTTTATTTTTCTTCATTGCTACATTCTGACTGTGTCCCCCAAACTCACGTGCTGAGCCTATCCCCCAAGGAGATGATGTTAGGAGGTGAGGCCTTGGGAGGTGATTAGGTCGTGAGAGTGGAGCTCTGATGAATGGGGTTAATGCCTTTATCAAAGAGGCCCCAGAGCAACGCCTTACCCCTTCCGCCATGGGAGGATACAATGAGAAGTGGCGGTCTGTGGCCCAGAAGAGGGTGAAGACTAGAACCTGACCAAGCTAGCACCCTGATCTTGGACTTCCAGCCTCCAGAACTGTGGGCAATAAGTTCACGTTGTTTATAAACCACCCAGCCTATGGCACCTTGTTATAGAAGCCTGGACGGACTGAGACATCCCTAGAAACCTGTCCTCTGATCATACCTTCCTTATTCTTCTCTTCTCTTCCCCATTCCTTTTATCTGTCCCTCTCACTGCCTTCACCCACTTCTGAATCTTGGTCTTTCAAACACTTGAGCTCCAAACCCTTCACTGCCTGGTTAAAAGGTAACTTGGAGAAGACAGAGAGGCGAAGGGACATTTCCTACTTCTACATAAGGAGGTTGAAGTTAAAATTCTGTGAAAATAAGCTCCATCTTTTTAAATGATAAAGCATGAAAAGTTAAAAATAAAGAACAAATATGCATAGCTTGTTTTCTTCACTATATAGTAAAAAGTATGCTTCCTTTAACCTTAGGAACTGACAATCCTTAGATTATGATTGAAATGAACCTAGGGAGAAAAACACAATTTTCTGAAAGGTGGCAATTTACTATGTAATGGCCTCGTTTTATTATCTTACTTAATTGCAAGAAAAATATCCCTTTCTCTTAACCAAAGATTAAAATACCTTTGAAATCATTGAGACCAAAGAACTGTTCATTTGTCTTTATGGGACATTCCATTATTGTTATAATGATTGAAAAGTCAAATTTGTACATTATATATTGTTGGTGTGGAGAACATGTAGAGAAGTCAATTGAAAGGATTTTTTCTGTGTGTTGAAGTGTTGCATTTCCAGATACAAGCGATATTTGCAACGGAAGCATATAATAAAGCGAACATCTCACATGTTATGCAACTTACATGGTCAGAATTTTGTTCAGTGACTGGAGCTGGAAGGTGGAGAGGAGTTGAGTGATACAGAAGTGCCAGAGAGGAGTCGGTGTTGGAGTCAAGAGCTCTGGCCCCTCGGATAAGCACTTCCAGCTTTAGCCACAGTCCCTAGTGAGTAGAAATACTTCGTTTTTTCAAACTGGCTTTCTAGTTACAGCTTTGTTATTGTAAAAGTTCTTAGCAAGAACAAACAAATACAGTATATACAGATATTTTGGTTCTCCTAATAGCTGCATCTGACAACTTACTGAAATAATTGGCAGAAGACAAGACTAATCTTTCTTGAGCAGTTATGAGGTGATTGGCTATCTCATATGCATTATTTCATTTTAGTTCTCACTGGATTCTAAGGGGAGATTTTGTGTGTGTGTATGAGGAAGAATGGCCCTGAGCTAACATCTGCTGCCAATCTTCCGTTTTTTGTATGTGGGTTGCCACCACAGCATGTCTTTATGTGTGGTGTAGGTCTGTGCCTGGGGTCTGAACCTGCAAATCTGGGCCCCAAAGCAGAGCCTGCCGGACTTAACCACTACCCCACGGGGCCAGCCCCTAATGACAGATATTATCATTCCACTTTTACAGATAGACAAACAGAGGCTCAGCCTGGTTAAATAACTTTCTCAAACTCATGCAACTTAAAGTATCTGAATTCCAAATTTAAACCTGTTTGCAATAAAGTCTCCTACACTTTTCTTTAAAAATGCAGTGCTTCAGGAAGGGAGGGGAGTGTCCTCTGTTGACTTTTATGATATCAGGTTCTGACCATCACAAAAGGGTAAATATCATCCAAATCAATATAGTTCCTTCTTCCTGGAAACTTTTTGCACCCAAGACCTGACACATCAAAATAGTCTAAAAGCAGAAGTGATTTTTTAAAAACTACAATTGCCAAGAGAAGGGTTTCTAACCTCTCTGCTGAGCTACTGGAGAAGGATTAGAGAGACAAGATAATGTTCATAGAGACAAATCATGCTTTATGAATTTAATAGGGGAGGACTAGTCGAGAAAAGAAATTTAACGTCTGATTGGTGGTTTTCACAGACTTTGTATCAGTTTTCTCCTCTCTAAAATCCAGAAAGGACAACTAAGTATTAGAAAAGTTATGTAACTTTCCAACTGGCCAAGCAGCTGGTGCTGGGGCCGGGATTTAAGTCCATAATTCTAATATAAAAGCCAGTGCTTTTTGCTTCTGGGTTAGTATGTATGTAATATTTTAGTTCAAAGTTACAATTATCCTAGATTGGATGAAATTGTTAACTGATATTTATTTATTGAGTACTTACTATATGCCAGAGCATCTTTAGGGCTTTACCTGAATTAGCCCTAATCCTCACAAGTCTTTTTGCCTAGGTTTTCTTGTTATCCCATTTCACAGATGTGGGAACTCAGATTCAGGGAGATAAATAATGATTTAGTAAGTGGAAGAGTCCTTGTTCAAATCCAAATCTAACTCCAAATTGATGTTCTTGAATTTTTAACTACAGTGCAGTATAGATTTCCCTAGAGCAGGGTTTAAGAAAACAAAACAATTAGGAGCTAATGAAACACTGGGATTTTAATGCAAAATAAAATAACCACTATGAAAAACAAATAGAGATTTGGTGAGATATTTTATTGTATTGTTAATTTTTTTGGAAAACACTTAAATTATTTTGTACCTGATTGCAACTATATAAAAAATAAACATACTCGTGGATAAGAACTAGAAGATTAAAAAAATGTTATTTGATAGAATGGTGGTATTATAGGTTCATTTTGTCCAAAATTTTACTCATTTTTATGGTTATATAGCCTTTTAAATTATTTAAGATAGGAGAAAAAAGGTAAGGACCGATGTTTAAAATTTACATAAAGTTTAAACCCAGTAAAAAATAAATATCTGTAAAATTATTTTTGCTGCAAAGAAGAATACATTTTATATCTGAGTGTGAGAGCTTAAAAAATCCTTGTAATTTACAATAATACCT
This sequence comes from Tapirus indicus, assembly GCA_031878705.1. Classification (NCBI taxonomy): domain Eukaryota; kingdom Metazoa; phylum Chordata; class Mammalia; order Perissodactyla; family Tapiridae; genus Tapirus; species Tapirus indicus. Next base: position 54,023,367 of record CM062931.1, on the reverse strand, counting down.
TTGTCTCTAATTTGAATGCAACTGAGTTTTAAAGACTTTGCACAAACTTAATTTTACACTGTTTTCTTTCTTTTTCTTTTTTTTGGTGAGGAAGATTCACTCTGAGCTAACATCTGTTACAATTTTCCTCTTTTTTTTTTTTTTTGCTTGAGGAAGATTAGGCGTGAGCTATCTTTTGTGCCAGTCTTCCTCTATTTTGTATGTGGGTCACTGCCACAGCATGGCTTGACAGTGGTGTAGGTCCACACCCAGGATCCGAACCTGTAAACCCAGGCCACCGAAGTGGAGCATGCTGGACTTAACCACTAAGCCACGGGGCCAGCCCCTACCATTTTCTTTTTTTAAATCTGTCTTATATACAAGTTGATGGTGTATATAAGATTAAAATAAAGCATTTCAAGTCTACTCAATCACAGTTATTTTCATCAGAATCTACTTTTTCTAGTTCAGAATCTGCATGTAGAATTTTAAGGCTGAGTTTCTGAAACTGGCACACATCTACCCAGTGTTTTTGTTTCTCTGATCCATATGGATCTGTTGATCAGAATTTGTTCCTATGGCTTCAGTAATGAATTTATGGATAGATTTATGCTTTCAGTCATGGTAGATTGGGAGACGTTGGCCAACTCTCCTGATGAGAAAAATGAGAAAAGCTGAAGAATATTTACATGAAATCATGAAAAACCAATAAGGCAGTGAAGAATGAGAAAGCTAAGGTCTGGAAGAAGAGAGGTGTAGCCAATATTTAGGGCTGCCTTTGTTCCAAGGGTTTCTGTAGATTTCAGGTGCAGTGATTGAGTGGCTGAGAGACTTAAGAGGGCCTTTGAAAATGTTATGAAGCTGGAGGAACAAAAATCCATGTCTAAGCACCCCAAAAGAGGGCACAATTAAATCTCCCATATTTGGTTGGGATCCTGAAGGGTTGCATTCTGGGAGTAAGGGTGCAATCAAAATAGGTCAGCCTTGGACAGGTTGAAGCTCAGTATTGAATCATTTTAAGCCTTAACATTGGATGACGATGCCCCCAGAATGCTCTCAGTCTACCAGAGGTAAATGTAAATCCTCTCTTGAGGATTATATCATCATCATTTGAAGCCTCCTATTTTTATACAATTTCAGATTTGCAATGTTTGACACTCAAAAATAACAGCCACAGAAGTAGTTAAGACAACAAGGACAAAAATAAAGGAAAAATAATAGACAATAGGAACATATCCATGGAGTTCTGGATAAAGGACCTATCAGACACAGCTGTTAAAATAACCCTGGTTAATATGGGGAAGAGGATAACAGATGAGACTGGAGATTTTAGCAGAGAATTGGAAGCTATAAAAAAATCAAGTGAAAGTTCTAGAACAGAAAAAACTGCAATTTTTAAAATTGAGAAGTCAATGGCTGGGTTTAACAGCAAACTGGACACAGTTGAAAAGAGAATTAATTAACTAAGATATGACTTTGCTACAGAATCAATGGCGAGAAGGAATGCGATCTTTAAGAAGCTGAAATAAAATAACTGCCAGCTAGAGGGCTAAACTCAAGATATTTTCCTTTAAAATTGAATATGAAGAGAATTCTTGAACAACAAAAAAACTCTGAATTTATCACTGCAGATGAGATAAAGGAAATAATAAAAGGTTGTCTTCTGATGAAAGGAAATAAATTCCAAATGAAATGCTAATAATGCAGAAGGGAATCAAAACAGTAAAACCATAATTATCTGGAAAAAATATAGATAAATTTTAACTGCATAAAAGATCAACAACAGTCATTTCTAGGGTGTAAAGTATATGTAGAATGAAAAATATGGCAATAATAACCCAAAACACAGAAGGTGTGACAAAGGAGTTAAATTGTTTTAGCACTTTGCATTGTCTGACAACAGGATAAATATACCAATTAAACTCATACCCACCCAGAACACCTTATCCCTTACCCATCTTTATTTTTCTGCATAGCATTATCAGCAGAATAACACTGACTGTCTGTGTGTGTTAGTTACTCAGACTTACTGTCTCTCTAGCTCTTCTTGAGTGTAAGCTCCATGAGAGTGAGTTATTTTATTTATCGTGTTGGTGACACCTGACATCAGCAACTAGCATGGTTATGTGCCCCATAAATATTTGTTGAATCACTTAATAATAAACTGGTAAAATATTTTCACATTTACTTCTTTTATAATGTAGTAATATGCAAACAATTGATCCTATGTAGGAAGTACTGATAAAAATAAAAAATCTTGGAAAAATGTCTCTTCATATCCTCTGCCCATTTTTTGATCAGGTTGTTTGATTTTGGTTGTTCAGTTGTGTGAGTTCTTTACATATTATGGAGATTAACCCCTTGTCGGATATATGATTTGCAAATATTTTCTCCCAGCTGGTGGACTGTCTTTTTGTTTTGATCCTGGTTTCCCTTGCTTTGCAGAAGCTCTTTAGTCTGATGAAGTCCTACTTGTTTATTTTTTCTTTTTGTTTCCCTTGTCTGAGAAGACATGGAATTCAAAAAGATCCTTCTAAGACCAATGTCAAAGAGTGTATTTCCTATATTTTCTTCTAGGAGTTTTATAGTTTCAGGTCTTACCTTCAAATCTTTGATCCATTTTTAGTTAATTTTTGTATATGGCAAAAGATAATGGTCTACTTTCATTTTTTTTTTTTTTGCATGTGGCTGTCCAGTTTTCCCAGCACCATTTATTGAAGAGACTTTCCTTTCTCCATTGTATGTTCTTAGCTCCTTTGTCAAAGATTTGCTGTCTATAGATGTGGTTTTATTTCTGGGCTTTCAATTGGGTTCCATTGATCTGTGTGTCTGTTTTTGTACCGGTACCATGCTGTAATGGTTATTATAGCTTTGTAGTATATTTTGAAATCAGTGATTGTGGTGTCTTCAGCTGTGTTCTTTTTTCTCAACATTGCTTTAGCTATTCCGGGTCTTTTTTTATCTCATACGAATCTTAGGATTCTTTGTTCTATTTCTGTGAAGAATGTCATTGGAATTCTGATTAGGATTACATTGAACCTGTAGACTGCTTTAAGTAATATGGATATTTTCACTATGTTTATTCTTCCAATCCATGTGCATGGAACATCTTTCCATTTCTTTATGTCATCATTGATTTCTTTCAATAATGTCTTATAGTTTTCCCTGTATAGGTCTTTCACCACCTTGGTTAAATTTATTCCCAGATATTTTATTCTTTTTCTTGTGATTGTAAACGAGGTTATATTCTTGATTTCTCTTTCTGTTAGTTCGTTATTAGAGTATAGAAATGCAACTGATTTTTGTAAGTTGATTTTGTACCCTGCAACTTTGCTGTAATTGTTGATTATTTCTAATAGTTTTCTGATGGATTCTTTAGAGTTTTCTATATATAAAATCATGTCATCTGCAAACAACAAGAGTTTCACTTCTTCATTGCCTACTTGGATTCCTTTTATTCCTTTTTCTTGCCTAATTGCTCTGGCTAAAACCTTCAGTACTATGTTGATTACGAGTGGTGAGAATGGGCACCCTTGTCTTGTTACTGTTCTCAGACAGATGGCTGTGGGCTTGTCATATATGGCATTTATTATGTTGAGGTACTTTCCTTCTATACCCATTTTGTTGAGTTTTTATCATAAATGGATGTTGGATCTTGTCAAATGCTTTCTCTGTGTCTATTGAGATGATCATGATCAGACATTTTTTTCAAGGAAGATATACAGATGGCCAATAGGCATATGAAAAGATGTCCAACATCACTAATCATCAGGGAAATGCAAATCAAAACTACACAAAGATATCACCTTACACCCATTAGAATGGCTATAATCACCAAGACAAAAAATAACAAATGTTGGAGAGGTTGTGGAGAAAAGAGAAGCCTAATTCACTGCTGGTGGGAATGCAAACTTGTGCAGCCTCTATGGAAAAGAGTATGGAGATTCCTCAAAAAATTAAAAATAGAAGTACCTTATGATCTAGCTATCCCACTAGTGGGTATATATCCAAAGAAATTGAAATCAACAATCCATAGAGGCGTATGGACCCATGTGTTGATTGCAGCAGTATTCACTATAGCCAAGAAGTGGAAGCAACCCAAATGTCCATTGTTTGATGATTGGATAAAAAAGAAGTGGTATATATATACAATGGAATACTACTCAGCCATAAAAAAGACAAAATCGTCCCATTTGCAACAACATGGATGGACCTAGAGGGTATTAAATTAACTGAAATAAGCCAGACAGAGAAAGAAAAACACTGCATGATTTCACTCATATGTGGAAGATAAATTAACATATGGACAGAGAGAACAGTTTGGTGGTTACCAGGGGAAGGTGGTTGGGGGTGGGCACAAGGGGTGAAGGGGCACATTTATATGGTGAATGACAAATAATAATGTACAACTGAAGTTTCTCAATGTTGTAAACTATTATGACATCAATAAAAAAATAATAATAAATCTTAAAGGGGTCATTTGGAAAAGATGTGTCTGTCTTGCTCTTTTAGCTTTGACTTATCAAGATCAGCTAGGTTGGTAATGTTATATACTGACATAATCTAAGTCAACATGGCATTTTAATAATAGGCAAAGCCTGAAAAATTATGGTAAAACTGGATCATGATGTCATGGCAAATATGATTAATGATTACTTCTCTAAATGTTAATGTGTTTTATGCTGTAGAATACCAGCTATTTATGTCACTTCCCATTTATATATTTACAAATTAATCTAACTGTAGAAGAAGAAAGAGGTTATAATCTTATCTTTATGTATGAAAATATTTTTATTTTTAAATAATGACACAGACTTCTTGAATATATTTGGAACTTTTCCCCTACAACTACTTAGAAATGTGACCAAAAGAGTTTGTTGAATTAAGATGTTTGATAATAGTAAGTTCTACCTGTCAACTATTTATTTTTCAATTAACAAATAAATCTTTTTGGGAGAGAGAGTAAATAGATAACATTTTCAAATGAATCATCTGGAAGAAGTGAAAAAGCTTAAAAAAACACCCTATTTAATAAAATATCTTGCACCATTCAGGGTCCTTGCAGGAGAAAAATGGCATACTTAAACAAGTTCGTTAAAGAGAATTTAATGAAGGGACTATGTACAGAGCCATAGACAAGATATGGGACACTGGTAAGGGGTGGCGGTGTACCGCAAAGCCAGCACCGCAGGGAGCTGTGTCCATTCCGAGGCTGGAAGAGCAAGAAAGAGAGCACTTAATGAAAACTGGAGAGGGCTAGGGTTTCAGGACAGAATAACCCCACAGGAGCTGAGGCCTTCCATGAAGGTACACAGCCCAGCAGGCCAGGAGCTGGGAGATTCAGTCCGTCAAGTTCAGTTTCCTGGGGGCTGAGTAGGGTGGAGGAGGGTAAGGAGTGCTCCTGGACGGGCAAAGGCACAGTATTCACAGCCTCAGATAACGCAGAGAGAGAGGGGTGAAATGAAACATGAAGTTAGAAACATCGTGCTGTTTTCACTGGTGCTCTGTGATTCAGAAGTTATTCAGTGTAATTATATGAGGACATCATAACATTTAAAGTGAATAAATAAATTTATCATGCAAAGAAAACCATTTCAGAGAAAACATACTCCAGAAGCTTGAAGTCAAAATATTTTCTCATAACCCTATTAAAACCCATGTGGATAAACTCTAGAAATGCAACTGCTAATCACTTAAATCGAGGTTTGGGGAGAGTTAATGGATGCTGAAGCAAAGAACAGAATATGTGAGATGAAAATTGAATGATTTAAGTAAAACATCGTTAAAAAGTTTTTTAAAAACAAATTGTGACTTTTAATCTCTTCTAGATTAATGAATGCTTTGAAGATATTCCAAGCCAGAAATTCATTCACTTATCTAAACATTTGATCAGCACCCACTTGTTCCAGGGATTACATTAGACCCGTGGGCTACAACTCTGTCCAAAATTAGCACAAATCTGTCAAAAATGAACACCGTCCTTCTTGAACTCACATGCTTCGCAAAATATACTTGATATCTAAAATAATTGTTTATAGTTTTGCATATTAGAAACACATAACATACTGTTTGAATTTATTAAATATTAATATTGGAAGTGATGTCCTGATACTGACCCATGAATCTACCAGAAACTGTTACTGTACTCAGTGGTATATTAACTGACTCATTTCTTTTTTTTTTCTTTGGTGAGGAAGACCAGACCTTAGCTAACATCCGTTGCCAATCCTCCTCTTTTTGCTGAGGAAGACTGGCCCTGGGCTAACATCCGTGTCCATCTTCCTCTACTTTATATGGGATGCTGCCACAGCATGGCTGACAAGCAGTGCGGCGGCCAGCTCCCGGGATCGAACCACCAACCCCAGGCTGCCAAAGCGCGGACTAAACCACTGTGCCACTGGGCTGGCCCCTAACTCATTTCTTTTATAATAAATGTTACCAAGAGATATTCCTTAATGACAATGGTGTACTCAAAAGAAAGATGATAAAGAGTGTTTCTCAGTTTTATTGATATTCAATCAACTTCAGAATCAACATGAAATATTGTTTTAACATTAAAATCACTGTAAGTCATGCAAATTTGAGAGTATATTAAAATAGAAACACTGAGATAAGTTCATTGAACTCCTGCAAGATTTTAGGTAGCAAATAATTATTTCTGAAATTACAATCATTCCAACACATTGATGCAAATTACTAAGAGTTTCATGATTATAATGTATATAATAAGATTGACCATACTTATTGAAAGATTCAGGGGTGGCATCATTTTTGTAATGTCATATTACCCTAAAATGAAGTAAAGACTAATATGCTTTTCAGTTCTTATGCAACATTGCTTCCAGGTCATGAGACGCACCTAGTGAAGAAAGGATGTTCTCCTTAAAGATACGTAGAATAGGAGATTTTTCCTCCGGAAGAACTTCGTAGCATGTAAAATTCTTAATATGCTGAATTTTATCCTAATGTTTGTGCTCATCCTCATGAAATGATATCTGAAAATACTATAGAAATTCTTAGTCCATGATTCAAAAAACAGATTGATCATATGTATTGACCGTATATGAGTCAGTGTCTCGGCAGAAAACAGAATCCATTGAGATGGCTTAAATGAAGAGCCTTTAATTATGGTGTCTGTACAGATATAAAGGCAGGAACAAATAAGGGATGCTGTAGCATCCAGACACTAGCAACACGAGGAAACCATTACCAGCCCTGGAGAGAGGTGAGCACTTGATGGAGCCCAGTGAAAGAACAGTAAAGAGAGAGATGCTGCTCCCAGTGTCGGAGCGCTATGAAGGGAGGACAACAGAAAGAACTATTCCAACTTCTCTCTCTCCACCTTTGTCTCCTGCTGTTGCTTCTTGGCCCAAATCCCTCAAAGACAGAGAGCAAGGGACTCTAGATAACGTCTTCCAGGATTGAAAAACAATTACGTGGGAACACATGGAGAATAACCAGCAGAAGAAGTAAAAAGGCTCATCACACTCATCTACAAAAGTACTAAATAAATGTACAGGGATGTTTTTCCTTTTTGGGCTGGAAATTCAAAGCACTATTTTCTTTGTTTTTTTCTTATTGTTTTTGCCATATGTTGGTGGTGAAGAAAACCATATTTGGGAAAGCAAAATACATTAATCCATTCTTTTTGGAATACATTTCTAATTTCCAAAACAAATCTCAGAGCACTTCATTGGCATAAAGCAAGAAAAGTTTATTAATGACTTCAATTTCAAAGTACCTTTGATTAACTAGTGCCAAATACATTGAGGCAAACTACTTTTCATTAATGATTCTTTTTATTGTTTCTATTACAAAATGTCTCTAAATGACAGCACGTGTTTTCCAAACACTCTGTATTATTTGATTAGAAGCCTGACGCTGTTACATCTGGGTACACGAGCAAGAAATAATTAAATTTAATAATAATGAAAAGAACCCATAGTAATCCATCATGTCACTACTGGAACATGAGCAGTGACGTTGAATGGGTGCCAAGTTAGAAAACGAATATATGCCAGTAACCATAATAAAATTCCTGTCCCAATTCAAGTGAACTCGAACCGTGATCATCAACTCGAATCAAACCCCTTACGACTTCATTGTTTCTAAACGTTAGATGTTTTCCGAATGCAATTTGATACAAAAACTTTATGGAAGCTTAATAAGAAGATACATTTTTAAAGCAATGATAATCTCATTGGGTTATATTGAAACTTACTCCTGTATCTGAATATGCAAGACTAATACATCTGTGTTTTACTTTGTAAGTGACTCAGTTTGATCTCTTCCAAGCCTTACTTGGACAAATAGGGAAAAACCACCATAGAAAGTTGAGAGGATCATACATAATTCATTATATTTTTCACAACACTAGATTCCTACACAGATATGAGGTTCTTACCATTTAATTAAGTAAAATGTTGAAAATAATCTTTAAGTTAAAAACCACTCTCACCATCAATCTTATATTTTCAGAAAAGAAGGTTTCTTCTCCCTCCAATCCCTGAATTTCATGGATTAAGGTTGTTATTCAAAATTCATTGAGAATTGAACTTAAATGTATTTTCCTACATCTTTGCAGTCGCGGCATGAAAATGAACTTACAGTCAAGTTCTACTTATGGGCAGGGATAGTGGAGAATGGGAAAGAGAAGAGATTCTAATTGTGCACTGATTTCCAGAGGCCCCAATATTTGTAGCGTGTGTTGCTGGCTCTGTAAGCACCTGTCCCTTCTACTCACTTGGAATTTTTCCTCAAAGCAAAGTGCTAAATTAATCTAAGAATTCTCTGTTTAATGTCAAGTAAAATATGTAGGTGAAGGACTGAATTGAGACTCTTGAATGTATGATTTGTGGAGGGAGAAAAATCTATCAGAGAATTTGCCACTGGAAAAATCGCTGGTCTGAAATTTGAAATACACTTGTGTTCCTTAGAAGAGGGACACAGAGGGGACATGGACCAGAGGCTTGAGACTCCAGAAATATCTGTTCAGCTCCAACTGTAACTCCCTTACTTACTGAGTTGTTTTCTAAGTATGCTATAGATGTTGTGTTCCACCTTTTCCAGAGTAGGTTTTAAGAAGAAAGAAGGGAAGAAAAAAACACAAAGAAATCAGGCGATATCACTCATAAAAGAAGAGGAATGTCACAAGTTTATAAAAGAAACACACCTATTTTACAATTTCCACCAGGTCCAGCCCAGAGATGTCCCGTATCTTTGGTAGCAATTGAATCACCAAATAAAATCGTTCAGAAACAAGGCAGATTCACAGTGGATTGAGGTGTTTTTTTTAAAAAATAAATTCTTGCATCTTTTTTCCTGCTAAATGTAATATGAGAATTCTTTCATAATTTTATACATTATGCTTCTATTTCTTGTAAATATCAAATTTAAGGAATAAAAGCTCTTGATTATTGATTCTCATGTTCTATGACATAGAGGTGTTTTCCTCTTATACTTGGATGGGCTGGGTAATAGTTTAAGATATTAACTTTTGGGGGCTGCCCGGTGGCGTAGCGGTTTAGTCCGCGCTTGGCAGCCCGGGATTCGCCGGTTTGGATCCCGCGCCCGCCGACGCACTGCCTGTCAGCCACACCGTGGCGGCGTCCCATATAAAGTGGAGGAAGATGGGCACGATGTTAGCCCAGGGCCAGTCTTCCTCAGCAAAAAAGAAGAGGATTAGCAACGGATGTTAGCTCAGGGCTGGTCTTCCTCACACACACACACACACAAAAAAAATATATATATATATATATTAACTTTTATTTTCTTGCACTCATCACGTTTCCCTTTCTGCTCAAGACAGCGTATTTGCTGCTTTCTGTTTCCAAACCCCGTAGCCTCAAAGTGGGGAGATGACAGACAGGAAGACTAAGTGAGCTGGGTTAGAGCACAAAGCCTGATGTGGGCGCCAAGTCTGGGGACAACGATGACTCAGACTTGTCTAAAGCTGCTTGCCATTTGGTTTAGTACCAAACCAGAACCAAAATTTGGTGCAAAAGACAAACACAAGATTAGCATATAAGTGAGGGGATGTCACCAACTGAGGATGCCTGCTGCCACACAAAGGTGATGCTGAGTTTAGAGGTCTTAGTAACCTGCACAAAATGAGCAGTCTACCAGATGAGAGAAAACCAGAACTGCGGACACCCTCCCTCAATTTCATTCCTGGTCATAGGATGGTGGGGGACCATGGTGGCACTCCAGTTTCCATGCAAGGTTATTATGCAGGGGAATTCTTGTTTGGCCACTGTTATATTCTTCCAAATTCTTTGTCTTACTACATCATCAGATCTACTTGAAATTTTCACTGAATAGTCCTAGCCATACAAGACTAAAAAGATATTTTTCCCATGGAGAGGCAGAGATGCGTGGGAGAGAAATTGATGGGCTTACAGTCAAGGCAGCTCACCAGAAATGTAATGCGACCTAGAGAAAAATGCCTGTCAAGAATCTTAATCGATAGAAGTAAAAAGCCCTGTGTCTCAAAGGGCAGCAGGGATTGTCAACACTCGGAGAGGCCAAGTTGGCTACTGAAGTCTCAGTGCTGGGCGACGTGGAGGTATCCTGGGAAACACAGGCTCAGGAGAGCAGGGGGTTAGATTTCAGAATCATGTCACAGAAGTCAATGGCTGGGGTAGAGGCTACGCCCATGAAGGGTAGATGTTTACTTGCTGGTTTACCTGCCCAACAGAATAGAGGCTTAGAATCCAAAATTAAGTTATAGGAAATAAAATTATATTTTTTTAACACTTGAATTTGTGAACTGAGTTTCATATATCTTATGCCTATTAATTATTTTCTGTATTGTATTTGTGAAGTTAATTGTTCTGGACCTTGAGAATCAGCCTGCCCTTGAACTTAATCCTCTTCTTTTCCTCCTCATTTACTTTTCAAGGTACTTTTTCATTTGATCTTATAATTCAAAGTCCATGCTACCATACCGAACTTGATGTTGCCAACCAGAGTAATTAAGCATAGTTCCTATTCTATCGTTCAGACACGCGATACCAACGTGCACACGGATGTGCTCATTTCTTACAATGAATCAAACTGAACGCATTGTATGATATTATTTTCTTGTTTCTTTTATAAAATCACATTTGATCACCTTCTAAAATTCCTTCAATAAATAAATATTTTAGTGCTATATGTCTTGGATCATTTAAAAAATATTTCCATTAGGATAGTACTGACTTGTTCGGAAAAATGAGTAGAAAAAGTGTAGACATTGGAACGTTAGGCTTTTTCAGTCATAGTGTACCATACTATAGACAAACTTTCTTCTTTGGATTGTAACTTTTTACTGGCAAGAACAGTATTATGTAAATGTCATCTTAAAAATACATTCCATTCATCAATGTCAAGCCTGTATTATTTTTTCCACATGGAAGAGAACATGTCTCATAGGAGTTACCTTCCTTATGGATTCTCCAAGAAGACTTGCCGCTCTCTGCATGGATCCTTAAAACCTCTGTGCAGCTGAGCAGGAATTATTTGAAATACTTTTATTGGCAATTATACCGTGAAATTCTTGCCTTGATTGTAATAATCGCTTTTTAAGCCACTTGGAAATATTTGTTTCTTAATAGCAGTATAAAAATTCTCAAAAAATTGATCTACAATTTTAAAGATAAACAAGTGTGTGTGTGTGTGTGTGTGTGTATAGTATTTATGGAAAATATAACTTCAGGATGATGCTAGGGGTTGATTATTACTTTAACATTTAATACATTGTAAAATTATTATAGCTTATGTTCAAAACAATATTTTCTCTATTCTCTTACTGAACAAAATACAACATTATGGACTATGCACATCGTTTGAGTGTTTGGAAATCAAGAAATAGATGTGATATCCCAGTGGTGAAGGGCTGCAAAATTTTATTTACTATAAAATTAGTAAGCTGCTATATCTAAACATACAATTAAAAATTTGGATTCACTGGATTATTGGGAAAATATCTAATATTTAACTGCGTTCTTGAGATGAATCCAAAAACCTATATAAATTAAACTGGCTGAAATAGAAGATGCACACAGTGTATAGCTATCTCTATTTGGAATGAACCAGGAAAATTACTATTGGTCAGTGGTCATTTCTGTTGAAGGAAATGGAGTGGCTATGCTTTTAACCAAGGAAATGTGTGTATGTGTATTATTTGAGTTTGCCTGTGTCTAAACTTAATGTCATGGATTTTTCCAGGATTGTTCTATTTTATTTATTTTATTATTTTTTGTTTTTGTGGGGAAGACCAGCCCTGAGCTAACATCCGTTGCCAATCCTCCTCTTTTTGCTGAGGAAGACTGGCCCTGGGCTAACATCCGTGCCCATCTTCCTCCACTTTATATGGGACGCCGCCACAGCATGGCTGACAAGCAGTGCGTCGGCGGGCGCCCGGGATCCGAACCCGCGAACCCCGGGCTGCCAAGCGCGGACTAAACCGCTGCACCACCGGGCGGCCCCCAGGATTGTTCTATTTTAAAATATTATCTCCCTCTGTGCCCACAAGTTTATTCATATTTGTCAACCAATTTGTCTCAATTTTTGTTTTAGAAAAAATGGTCACCACAGGCATACAACCTCTAGGTAAAATTTGAGCCATCCTCTCTCCTATTATTGCACATCTGGTTAACACCTAGCATACAAATTAGATAGTAGACACTCCCACAGTGAGGACTGCCACAGAGTAGACACGTAAGGTCAAATAAACATTTGATACCTGGGTCACGAGCACATGCTGTGTCCCAGAGAGCAGAGAATCAATCATTATGTTGTAGACGTGAATTTGGATCTAATCCAAACTGGGGTGAACTAATAGAATGTCACATGGAGAAAGGTCTAAGGAAGATTTTAGTACAAGAGCATTTATAAGTAAGCATACAATCTGTGTTTTGATTTTTAAAAAGAACACTTTTAGCAACAGATTTCAAAGTAGCACAATGGCAATACAGTGTTTTTGTCACCTTGAAAAATGGTCTTATTTAACAATGAATACAAATTTTTAGGTAAACAAAGCCCACTTAAGATAAAGCTAATGAGGCATTTAGTGAAGAAGAGAATATGTGAAAATTATAAAGAGCCGGAAAGAAAAGTTCTTTTATTCTTGGAGTCTAGGATACACAGAGTAATATATAATGCTGTAAGGAGTAGCTTTCTAAGGGCCTTCCATTATCATCATCTCCTATTGTGTGTGTGTCCTCAGACATGTATCATCACAGAGTAAATTATTGATGGAAGAGTAGAGACAAACAAATGGGACATAATATGCTACCCTGGAAAATTATATCCAGAATCTATGCACAGAATCTTAGAAAATAGCTTCCATTCAAACATGAAAGGTACTCTGAATTCTTACAAGAAATTCTCACGGTCATTAAGAAATTTTTCAGTTTCTGTGAAGCATTATAGCTCATCTACAGACAGTGAATAATTGTCAGTAGATCTTTAATAATTACAATGCTGTATTTTTCAAAGCATCTCTCTAAAATGCAGAGCCGTGCTATCAAGGCAACTATGAGACCTGAAAAAAGTGAGAGTCATCTTTATTTAAGCATTCATGCAAGAAAAAAACACTGCTTAGTGAACACATATGAAATGTTACCAACAAAATGTCCTAAAAGCCGGAGATAGTACAAAATAAAATTTCAAACCCACAATGTCCTTTACTCCATAGCCAAACTCCAGTGTTGAGTTGGTTGCATAGACTAATGAAAATAAGCTTAACTATTAGAGAAAATGGCCTGAAATCGTATAAAGTCACAATCCTTCCTCAGAGTCAGACTCATTAAAACATTGAAATTCTCAGTCACTTAGCACATTGGGCTCATGTTGGCTTGGTTGTGTAAAAACTGACCTGCAAAATTTCCCCATATGGAAAAATAAAGCACTTACATAGCTTTAAATATCAGTAGGACTAAAATGTTTCTTTAGATTTTAAATAAATGTCCTATGTACATCTAAAGGCCAGATGTGTAAACATTAATGTTTCTTCCAACCAGATTGAAGAGAAAAGAGCAAAGGTGACTGCTCTATTGTTTTTGTGTTTATCGTTTTTATTTATGGTTTTCACAAAACCAGTAGACTATCTTTCATTTTTTTACAGTGTATCAGGGTGAATGTTCCAATAATATAAGCACAAAAAGATGCCAGATCTTAAAGTTTTGAGGCAGAGTCCACATGCGAACTGTCAAAGAGCTTTGGTATTGAGATGTGGTTTATGGATGAGGAATTGATTGTTTATTACATATAAAAAACAGTTTCAATACTTTATTAAACTCACTTAAATAATGTACAGGAGAGCCCCTTAATATTAAATTTCATTTTATAAAGAGCATTGTTACTACAAAATTATGAGTTGTGAATCAAATGAAATTAATTTAAATGTCAATATATCTTCCAATAATAATTGACAGTAGACTGATGTGAAAGGTACTCAAATGTTGTTTATAATGAAATAATCTTAGGTGGAAACTATCAGTTGTTTGCCAAACGATGGATTAACACATATCCTACATTTACATATTTGGTGTAATTTTCTCAATTTTTCCTTACAAAAAGTATAGATTAGAATTCATGTTTTATAAATTACAGGTTATGAATTTCTCAAAACCTGCAGAATCTCTTACAGGATCAACAGGTGGAAACAGGATGTGTGACATCAGGTTTTAGGATAGTAACAGAGATTCAAGGAAGAGAGTGGCTATTTACAGATGCCTCATTTTTGTAATAAATAGTATAAGTAGCCTACACATAGTTCAAGACTCTTAATAACATTTGTAAGTGCAAATACTTACTCATTTCTGTTTATTAGGTCAGGTCTATCCCAGCCAACTAATTTGTGCTTTAATATCTTAAATCGATCCCATGTCCTCCAGCTGCAGGCACATTAGCCTCCTGACAATTCCTTGAACCTGCCAAGCCTTAATGCTCTGCCCATGCTGTTTCTTCTGCCTGGGACACTGTTTCACCAGATATCCACAGGGCTTATGGTACAATTACTCCACGTCTCTCTTCACCTCCCTGACCACTAATGTTAACAAAGAGCCCCACTTGTCCCCTTAGCCTGCCTAAATTTTCTTTTATATTCTACCAATCACCTCATAACTCTTCCCCAAATAATCACATATATTTGTTTATGTGTTCAAAGTCTGCTTATTTCCCTCAAAAAATATTATGTTTACTGCTATATTCCCTGAGTCTAGAAGTGTCTGGTTTACAGTGGCAGCTCAATAAATATGTTTTAATAAATGAATGAATTTCAGTGGCTATTCCTTATTGTTCATGCTGCTGATGGTGATTGAGAAGCCCTTTAAAATTCTCCACATTATGGGGAAGTTTTGTTTTTCTCAAGAGAGATCAAGACCGCCACGGGGTAGTTTAGGGAAGGTGCATAGGGCACTTTCACACTTGCATCAAAACAAACTCTTCAGTAGTCACAAATTGCTCTGCTTATTAGTTTTACCTGAAGAGTTAATTTGCCAAATCTCTGTATTTTTTGCATCTCCGTTTTTTCCAGACTACATATATAAAACAGCAAGCGTTTTGTTATTAGACTAGTGATAAAACTATCTCCTTCTTAAAACAGGAAAGAAGTTAAATGGACCAGCAACTGTTAGAAAAGTTAAGCATTACTATCCATTCACAAAAGTGTAGTAATAAACTCACGTTCCCCATCTGTAAAGAGGAGAGTAGTATAACTTGATCTACTCAAAAAGATATTTTGCAAATTACAAACATGTGAAACAGTTTATTTTAACGAAGCCATTTTAGCATAATCTTGTCAAAATACATAATACATAAAGTGACTGGATTTTTTTTTTTTTTGCTCACTGAGTTAACATGGGCAACAGACATCTCTTTCATCTTATTTTTCTATTGTTTGAATTTTTCACTTTGTTTTTTTTGTGACAAAAATTATATTAAGTCTGTTCTAGCTTGATAACTGGGATAAGGGAACATTCTTCACTGAAAAAACAGAAAAATCAGTGGACAATTATCAATGTAGTCAATATCCTCCTGCCTTTAGGAGAGCTATCACTTTCTTCTCCTCTGCCCTACACACTCCCTAATGAATCTTTGACTAGGTGAGTCCTCACCATGAAATTTATTTCCTGCCACAGCCTCTGATAGTGGCTATCATTTTTTTTTCTTTTTTTGGTGAAGAAGATTATCCCTGAACTAACATCTGTGCCAATCCTCCTCTATTTTGTATGTGGGACACCTCTACAGCATGGCTGATGAGTGGAGTAAGTCTGAGCCCGGGATGCGAACCCGCCAACCCTGGGGCTGCAAAGCGGAACACGCGGAACTTGAACCACTTGGCCTCCAGGCTGACCCTTTATGGTTCCCTTTATCAGATGAAGGGAGAAATCCATCCAGAAATTGGAATCACTTCTCACTCTGTGCTCCTCTTCCAATCACAAAAGTAACTCAAATTCTTTCCCCAGAAAGACGAAGAAGTGACAGTCTTGTCTTCATTTCTTCATTGCCAATATCTTTATCTCCTTTATCACTCAATATATCTGCATTGAAAGAAGAAACGATTGAATGAGAGAGTAAATAAATAAAAGTGATTCATTCTGTAGCTTTGATGCTGCCTCCTCATTGGACTGTATGATGTGATTTGATGCTATACTCGCAGGTGTTTAGATGAACAGTTTAAGGTGAAAATGGGGCTATAACGTTGTTTCCTAAACAATGGAGAAGTTTATGACACAAGATTTCTTAAAGACTTTAGATTATACCATGGGTAGCATTTAACTGGATTGGCTGTATGTTAGTTTTGCCCATGACAACTACAATACTTAAAACTAGACTATTGTTATGTTTCAAACCTTGTCAACACAGGGATATATTTTTAAAAAGATTTCAGATGGCAGATTCCTTCCTCCGCTTTCAAATTTACTACACAAAAAATATTAAGCCATCTTCATTAACATTTGATTTTTCCCCATTTGGGAGAAATAACATAAGATGGAAGAGCCATATAATTCATCTGCAGAAAGAGTTTAGTGGGATATGAATCCAAAAGGGAGAAAATAGAGAACCAATTTAAAGTATTACAAACTATTAAAGGTTTTTGTTTGTTTTTTACAGTGTTAAAGAGTATCGCACAATGGTCAAGAGCAAGGTCTGCAATAGACTTCTGTCCATATTCCAAATTAGAATCCCTACTCTGCTACGAACTAGAGGTGTGAATCTGAGCAAGTTATTTCCCTTCAGCTTCTTCACTTGCCATTGAGTTTACAACTAAATGGTTTATTCTAAGGGATAATTCTTGTTGAGTATTCGGAATATTAACACATATAATACATTTTCAATAGCAATTTTATCAGTAGTATTAATAAAATTATTATCCATTAGAGTAGAGATTTCTAGCCTTTGGGTGAAGAGGTACATATTCTAGCAAAACAAGTATTGATTGTTATGCTATGACCAAGGGTAATGCCAAAAGCACATGAAAAGTGGAATGTGCACTAATGGTGACTTTAATATGTAGGATGGGCATGCTTTTAAAATGCTAGTCAGGAAGTGAAAATATCAAATGAACAAGGACCTGTTGTAGCAATTTTCTGCAACCACAAACCTAGTACAGTTTTGGTGGAGGTTCTTGACAATCATTTCCACCTTGTATCATTTTCCAGTCCCACTGGCCCAGATCCATATTTCTTCAATCCTAGATTAGAAATATTTCCTTTAAATAGTCTTCTATCTCCAGACTCTGTTTGTCAAATCTCTTATGCTCATCAATTTGCAAATTAATTTGCAGAAAGCACTGTTTGGTAGTGTCACTCTTGGGCTCCAAACCCTTCACTGATTTCTCTATTGTCTCTAGAATAAATCTCAAGCTCTTCAACTTTCACTCAAAAAGCCCTTATTACTAATCATTTCTCTTAAGTACATTTTTACATCTGATTTCTATTTTTTTTCATCTCCTTGGTCTTACCAAAGTTCCCATTCTCCTTTGTTTGGATTATTGCAAGGGTGTTCTAACTGGTTTCCCTATTTCCAAATCAGTCTACTGCATTCTGTGTTGCTCACTGCTTCCAGACTGATTGTTGCCAAGCTCTCTTCTGTGAATATTCTGCAATGGTTGCTCATTGCACGTAGCACAGAATCCAAACCCTTTCACAAGATACTCAAAGCTCATGGATCCTGACCTTTATCTACCTCTAACCCTCTTTTACATTCTATCTTTCTATTGGATGAAACTATAGTACTTTAAGTTTTACAATACTTTATTATTTCATGAGTACATGTCTTTGCCCATTATGGCGGGGAGATCCTAGGGTAACCCTCAATAATTCCCAACCTCTGATGGCCACACCTTTGCATAATCCCTTTCCCTGGAGTCTGGGTGGAAACTGTGATTTGCTTCTTATCGATAGAATATGGTAAAAGTGATGGGATATCACTCCTATGATAGGGTCACATTATATAGCGAAGGTAGAGGGATTTTGCAGATGTAATTAAGGTCTCGTCTCTGTTGATTTTGAGTTAACAAAAAGGGAGATTGTCTCAGGCTGGCCTGACCTAATCAGCTGACTGCCCTTAAAAGTCCCCTTGCTGGTCTTGTAGAGGCAAACATTTATGTCTGAAATGCCCATGGAGAGACCCATGTGGAAGGGAGCTGGATGTGGCCTCTAAGACCTGCTGGAAGCCTCCAGCCTCCAGCTGGCAACAAGACAGGACATCAGCCATACAGCCACAAGAAAATTAATTCTGCCAACAACCTGAATGAGCTTGGAAGCCAATTCTTCACCCACTGAGCCTCCAAATGAGAATGTGAACCAGGACAACCCCTTGACTACAGCCATGTGAGACCTGAGCAGACAAGTCAGCTGAGCACGGCCAGACTCCTGACATGAGGGAGCTATGAGACAATAAATGTGTGTTGTTTTAAACTGCTAGGTAGGTTGTATGGAGCAATAGGTAACTAATAAATCAGACTATTATCTTTCCCTGCAATAGGTTTGCACACTACTCTCTATTCAGTTCTGCATCCCACTAAAGTAAGGCTGGGTGATTTCAACTTAAATATCACGTCCTCCATGACTTATCCTCTTAATTACTACCATTAGTTAATTATGCCTGCTCTTGTTCTCTCAGGGTATTTTATACATGTCCTTATTAATACTAATCATACCATAGTGACATTTGACTTCATATGTCTATTTCTTTCTGTGAACAATGACTTTTATTGAGAGGAAAGCTCATGTCTAAGCAAACACTCAACATATGCATTTGAACACATAAAATAATAAATTAGTATTAAATCAGATGATCTAATGTCATTTGTCATGTTTATCAGCACAACTTTATGGGTTCTTATGTACTTCAAACTGTCCATTTATTTCTCAAAGTTCCCTGCTTAAAAAAAAAGGAAATAGAATTTTTGCAAAAGGACAGATAACGGAAACTGGGAAAGTAGTAAAATTCAGGGAGAAGAGACATAGTTTTATCTTAAAGGATGATTTTTAAAAAATGATGTTGGATATGGACAAACTAGTTCAAAGAAGTGACTTGATCTTGATGAGAATGACTTCTAATTTCATTTACTCTGAAAAGAAATGAAACGAGATGAATTAAAACAAAAAGAAGAAGAAGAAAATAGTTACCTGTATCTTGAGTTCTGACACAATATGAATGATGGTGGTTTCATAGTGTCTGGTCTATGACATGTGAAATAAAGCTTCAAAACCCACATAACAGATGGTCAGATTAAAGGAAGGTAATGTATGCTAAAAGCCCAATCTAAGCATAAAGTGTCTGATACACACATGTGGGTATGACTGGATTAACACATATCCACTACACCCCAGAGAAAGAGGGCCTATATTGGCCTCTTCCACTCCTGGCAAGGCTTTCAGAGATGGCAACATGTTTTGATAACCCATGGAATGTAGTATGTAATCGTAATGCAGAGGAATTCTCTAATCAAAGGGAGATTTTTTTCTAACTTTTAATATAATCAGCCATGTAAAATGTGAAGTATCTAGAACTGATAGAATGCTGGTAGTTATCCACCATGGTGATATCATGCAGTCTACGAAGTGCTGTATTGATATCTGATCTATCATTTTATGACTGTGAAAATATCTATGTGGAAGTGAGTTTTTATAACCAGAAATAAAACTCAGCATGAAGCCCTTGAACATGGAGTTGCTGAAGGTGGTTTTGCATTCTCTTTTACTACATTGTCATTGACCACGTGCCAAGCAACTACCCTTTCACATGAGGTAGGGACAATAACCGTGTAAGCATCTTCTGTTACTTCTGTATAGCTGGGTCATTCTCTGAAACAAAGACCTAAGCCTCATGGAATCTTTGGGAGAAGTGTCAGGCTATGTGTTAGCCCTTAATGTCTCAGAAAGTGTCTTCTAAAAAGATCTAAGGAAAACAAAGGAAGTAGAAGAGGACCTATGCTGAGGGAGTTCTTGCCTTGCCACGACTACCTCTGAAACCATCAATTCTCCCTGTACCACTTATCACTCCTAAGTCTCAATTTCCTCATTTGTAAAATTGAGTTAATTATTCCTGCCCCACCTATATCACAGAGCAACTGTGAAAACATGATGGAATAATATAGATGACACTTATTTGAAAGCTACATTATGCCTTAGGAGTGTATGTTACTATTTTCATCATATATAGAAGATATTCCTAAATATTTGAGTTGATTATTCAGCAAAACTCCTTGAATCATGTAAAAAAGCAGATTGTTGAAGCTCTTTCTTGCATCACTAACATAGACCATTCTATTTTATGCTTCATAAAATATAAATTTAATTTATCCTTTAAAGGATCAGGATTAATCAGTAACAAAGGAAAAAAATGAAGTGCTTGTCTGTGGTTGTATTTTTCCATATGTAGGACAAGATGGTCCTCACTTAGCTGATTGAGATTGAGCAAGCACAGATATAATTTTTTAAAATTCTCTTTTAGTATTCTTAAATTAAAACTTTTATGTGTACAATTATATATTATATACAAATTATACACGTATATATATATATATATAGAGAGAGAGAGAGAGAGGCAGAGATGGAAAGAATCTCTACCTTTGCTGGCCTTGAGGATGGAAGAAGGGGACCATGAGCCTAGGAATGTGACAGAAGCTGGGAGTGGCCCTTAGTTTACAGCCAGCAAGAAACCAGAGGTCTCAGTCTTATAACCACAAAGAACTTACTTTCGCCAACAACTCAAATGAGCAAGAAACAGATTCCCCCCAGTGCTTCCAGAAAGGAACACACCTTGCTGACACCTTGAGTTTAGCTCAGTGAAACCTGTGCCAGATTTCTCCCCTATAGAACCGTGAAATAATAAATGTGTCTTAAGTCGTCAAGTTTGTGAAGATTCATTATGTCAGCAACACAAAACTAATACAACTATGTTAGAGACTATATTTACAATTAAGAACAGAACATATTCTCCATCCTTGAGAACTTACAGTCTTTCAGTTACTAGGTAATGGCGGTCATTGGCCACTTAAAAAACTGGTTGTATTAGCCATTAGTGCTGTGCAGAGATATTGTGTGTCTCCTTCTAGGCACATAGTAAGATTTAATGTCTCTGCCTCCTTGAAGTAAGGCCTAGCCATGTCACTTGACTTGACCAATGAAATGTAAGCAGAAGAGACGTGTCATATTCAGGTGAAACACTTTAGGAACCAGAACTTTATTTGTGTCTTTTTCTATCTTTTACTATGACTGGAGATGTTCCAGATCTATCTGGATCTTTGAGGAGATGAAGCAAATCAGAGTCCTCTCCTAACCTGAGACACATGAAGTGTGAGTAACTGAAAAGACTTGTTTGTTTTAAGTCACTAAGTTTGGGATTTGTTTATTTCCATAGTGTGACCATCCTTGTCTGTCCTGATTGATACACTGACCAAAATAAAAAGAAAGAAAAAAAAGCTCTTTCAGAGTTCAATACTTAACCATAGCCAAGTCCAATCAGTTTCATGGTATAAACTTCGATTCAGTCATAAGCAGAGGGAGTAAATACAATTCTTTTGTTCTGTTTTGCAAAATTACATAGAAATACAACAGTACAGACAAATTAGTTGGAGTTATAAGAAAATCAAACCAAAATAAGAGTTCTGCCTCCAGCAATAGTGGATCAGTTTAAGACCAACTCTACTATTGATAACAACTAGAAAAGCTGAGCAATAGTAAAAAACCTATGTGAAGGCGTCAGGGAGATACCAACGGAGTGAAGACACACAGGACTTCAACCTATGAATCTGAGGGAATATAATCCAACCCATAAGAAATATCATGGACTCACAACTGTGCACTTGAAATGTTTGCCAAGATTGACACATACTGAGCCATAAAACTTGGCTCAACAAAGTTAAAAGAATTAAGAATATGAGTCAGTTAAGTTGGAAATTTCTTTAAGAAAAAGAAACAAATCAGTTCTCCTTACTGGCAGCAGTTATAATTTATAAAGTGAACACTGAATAAGTAAATACTGAACCATTGCTCCTACATGAAATATATACATATAGAGATACATCTCTCACATAAATTATAATCTTAAATGCTAAAAATTACTAATTCTCGTAGGTTCTATTTTATTTTGCAAAAGAGAAAATGAGGTTTGGAAATGTTAAGTGCCTTGCCTGGGACACCCCACTATCAGGTGTCAGAGCTGGGATTCATTTCCTGTCCACTGGCCCCAGAACCAGAGCTTCTTGCCCTATACTTCATTACGCCTCGCCCTGTCCATCCTCTGGGCCTTTCTATATGAAAGTGGAAACAAGAAAGCAGTGTGCTGCCTTGTGCTACCTCAGCTGGGAACATATGCATCAGGTTGCTGAAATTTTTCACCACTCTAGGAAGTCCACCTATGACCAGTAAAGTGACAGGGTGTTAATTTTAGGGTTACAAATAAATTTTAGTGAGTAGGCAAATTCTCAAATACAGAGTCTATGAATAATAAGGATTAACTGTAACTAGAAAATCTTCATAAATATAGAACTTAAGCAGTATACCTATGAAAATCCAATGGGCCAAAAAAGAAATCACAATGGAAATCAAAAAATAATTTTAACATCATAATAATATGCAAACAGCATATCAAAACTTGTAGGATGAAGCTAAATTAACTTCATTCAAAGGCATGTAGTAGAAAGAAAAAAGGATGTGGCAAAGATAATAGCTAAAAGTAATTAAATTTATCAAACATACAATAGGTCTCGTGAAAGAAAAATATTTCATTTCTTGAAAGAATCTGTAAAATTGATAAGGTTTTGGTGAGCTTTATCAATTTGGTAAGGACAAAAAAGGAGAGAAGACACAATTAATTAACATCAGGAATGGAAAAGATGGTGTCACTTCAGATCCTACAGACTTCACATTGTTCATAAGTTTTGAAAAAGTTTTTAATACCGGTGAACAATTTTATGGCAATAAATAAGAAGTAGTACAAGAAATAAAAATATCCTAGAGGAAAATATTCTAGAAAAATAGTTTATCAAGAGGAAAAATGGAACATCTAAATATTTTTTCTATATTTAGTAAAGAAATTGAACCTATAATATCAAGCTTTTCCATGAAGAACATTCTTTTTCTAGTTGTCTTCACTGCTAAATTCTTCCAAACAATTCAGGAAAAGATAACAGACACACACACTTTTCTGAATATTATTAGAAAGAGAGAGAACACTTCCTAACTCATTTTATGAACCAGCAGAAATCGTGATAACAAACCCCAACAAGAATATTACAAAAAAAAGAAATACAGTTCAATGTTTCTCATGAAACTAGAGAAATACAATATAGAACAGAGTCCATCAACTGACCCACAACGAAATGGACACTGGATTTATAGGAAAGGTGTCATTGTGGAGGAGTTGAGAAGGATATTTTCAACAACTTGTGCTAAGTAAAATTGATATAGGTGTGGAAATAAATCTGACTCCTGCCTTAAAACAATCAATTTCATATGGATAAAACTTCTAGATAACATAGAAGAATTCTTACATTACCTTGGGGTAGGCAAATATTGCTTAAACAAAATACAAAAAGTGATAACTATAATTTAGAAAAAGATTGGTACATTGAACTGTTTTAAAATTAAGAACTTTATTTCACTAGAGACACCATTAAGAAAGTGAAAAGCCAAGGTACAGAGTTAGAGAAGATATTTGTAACACTTAAACCTGAAAATGAACATATCAGGAATGTATTAAGAAATCTTTCAAATACAGTCATTTTCTGTATAAAAAAATAAAAAATGATGGACCGCATACACACCGGTGGTCCCATAAGATTAGTACCTAGGTGTGTAGTAGGTGATACCATCTAGGTTTGTGTAAGTACACTCTATGATGTTTGCACAAGGGTGCAACCACCTGACAACGCATTTCTCAGCATGTATCCCTGTGGTTAAGTGAGGCATGATTTTAACTAGAAAAATGGAGACAATTTAGTAGCAAAATGGCCAAGAATCTTGAACAGGCACTTCATTGGTGAAGATATTAGAAGGCTAATAAAAACATGAAAAACTTCTCAACTTCATTAATCATTAGGGAAAGGCTAATGAAAACCACAATAAGCCACTATTATACACCTTCCACAAAAGAGAAGATGTAAAAGACTGTATTGTTAATACCAAGTATTGGCAATATTGTAACAATGGAGAATTTACTAGATGCTCAACAAAATGTAAATTATCTTCAATCCCTTTGGGAAGCTGTTTGGCAGCATCTTGCATAATTGAATATATTTGTGCAATGCAGCTCCTAGGTACACAAAATTGAAATTCGTGAAATAGAATTATAATAGCAGCATTGTTTATAAAAACTCCAGTATACATCAAAAGATAAATAAGTGGACAAAGAAATTAGATAAATGGATAGAAACTATTCATATGACGGTATACTATACAAAACAGTGAAAAATAATGAACTGCGACATATAATCACAAAGAGTAATCTCACAAAAATAATGATGAGGGAAAGAAGCTTAACAAAAAAGAACACTTACTGCATAAGTATTAAAAAGTTAAACAACTGTGAAACCATTCTAAGGTATTAGAAGTCTGGAGATAAGTTAAACTTGAATGGGGAGGGAACACAAGGGCCGGTGGTGTGGCTCGTATGTCCTATCTGTGAGTTTGCAACACGGGTGACTTTACTTTGTGGTAACTAATTGAACTGTTCACTTAAGGCTTGTTTACTCTTCTGTAACTGTGTTATAAGTCAATAAACATTTTTAAATAACTTCAAATATAAAATATGATTTAAATTATTCAAAACAATGAAGCAATCTGAGAATATGCAGCAATCTTAGAAAAGAAACTTTAGAAATCACCCTTCTGGGGCTCTGCTTTACTGTTAGAATATCTAAAATACATTATTTGGGCTTATAAATGGCAAAACCTTTAATTATTTAGATGAGTGATCTAACAAAAAAAGGTCAACAAATATTATAATATCTAATTTCAGCCTGCTATCCTGGAAAATTCATTTTATAATTAAAATTTTAAATGTTATTACAGAAATGGACTGCTAGAGGTGATTTTGGTTTGGGAATCTTATTGAGTACATTTTAATAAAGTAGGATAAATTTTGCTAGAAAACTCTGTCACTTTTTAAAATTAGCAGCTCCCAATATCACATATTGTTAATTATAACTATGAGTTACCTGAAAAAAAGTCTTCTCTTATCTAGTCATTTCCATATACTCTCAGTAATGAAATGCATATTAATGTAAATGTATTTTAAATAATTACTCTCTGAAATAGCTCTGATGTTAGAAGTTTGTTTACTATGAACAAAAAGAAAATTAAACTGTTGAAGTTGCCTCTGAGGAATGAAATTAGTGATAATATTTCTTCGTTTTGGACCCTATCCTGTGGTTTGGATGCTGAAGAATCATATGAAACTAATTATGAGGCTTCAAAATGTTGCTCCCCTAACAGTAAGGCATGTAGTCATTTCTCACCAAAATATTATAGTCCTTAAAACTGTTACATACTAAAAAATTAAGGGTCAAAGGAATACTCAGAACTTTATAATGTTCATTGTA
Source organism: Tapirus indicus (assembly GCA_031878705.1). NCBI lineage: Eukaryota > Metazoa > Chordata > Mammalia > Perissodactyla > Tapiridae > Tapirus > Tapirus indicus. Next base: position 53,997,347 of record CM062931.1, on the reverse strand, counting down.
TTGAGCTACTTTACAACAGTTTACCAACGATTTATAATAGAAAAATACAATTAATAACTATATTTTTATACATTTGATTGTAACGATGAGCTCCATTTGGATAAATACTCACTAGCTAACATTGAAAAGATTTACATCAAGGATGTCAAAGGTTAGTACAGTCGTCCTCCCTTATTCCCTGGGGAGACGTTCCAAGACCCCCGGTGGATGCCTGAACCCCGGCTAGTACCAAACCCTACATATACTATGTTTTTTCCTATACATACATATTTGAGGTGAAACAGCAAAACTAGCACGAATTTCTTTTTCCTTTTTCACAATATCACAGATAAAAGAGTCATTCTTACCATAGATCTTAGCAACGTCAGCATATGATTTTTTTTCCTTTCCTTATTAAGTGGAGAACTTTCACCTTTTCACTTAAAGGAAGAGCTTTACAGGCTTCTCTTTGGCGTATCCTAATTGCCAGCATCACTACTCTTGTGCTTTGGGGCCATTATTAAGTGAAATGATTACTTGAACGCAAGCACTGCCACTGCCGTACCTGATGGTCGATCTGGTAACCCAGCCGGCTGCTAAGTGTCTAAGGGCAGGTAGCAGATACGGCGTGGATGTGCTGGACAAAGTGATGATCCACGTCCCAGGCAAGATGGCGTGGGACAGCGGGAGATTTCACTCAGAGCAGCGCACAATTTAAAACTTACAAATTGTTCATTTCTGGAATTTTCCATTTGATATTTTCGGACTGCGCTTGACCACGGGTAACAAACTACAGAAAGTGAAACTGCGGATAAGGGGAGGACTCCTGCAATCTTGTCACCTCTTCTTATTCCTAATCATTTTACACACACATGCACACATGCATATTCCCTGTGTTCTCTTTGGGTCTCAACAGATCTTATAGAGTGAGATAAAGTGCAGAAACAGGCAAAAGATGTACAATATATAAATATTGTATTCATAAAGGCAAAACAGGCAAGTAATGAACAAACCTTAATCTAGTTATTTTTTGTTGATAAAACAACTACTTTTTTTTTTCTTTAAAATGGAGCTGTTATACATAGCAATACGCATATGTACAAGCAGCTCTGAAGGCCAGAGAAGTATTTCCAAATTTTGGAACCTTGGAGGCTCTGCAGATTATGCTGGGCTTTACCCAGTTATTAAATCATAGGTAACAGCATCTACAGTCTTGGCTTTAGGATTGTGCAGGAGAAACTGTCAGGAATATAAGCTTCATATTCTGAAAATAATAGTGACAAAACACAACACTCCTGGATTCAGGGAAATAAGATTGAGAGGCTACACACATTTTTAGTCTTTGCAGATTTAACAACAGATATTGTGAACAGTGTTCACAATAATAGCAAACTTTTGTTTTTTATCACAATTTACAGTGTATAAAGCTCTTTCATATTCCTGATCTCATTGTTTCCTATAACAATCTCATGCACTTGTCAGGGAAGTTTTACAGGTGAGTAAATGATACCTCAGAGAAGTTAAAGGAACAACTCCAAGTCATGTAAACTGGTAAATGTAAATTGTAGCTGGAATATTTTGATAACCAAATCAATGTTTTCTCAATACACTGGTTCTTTCTCCATTTATTTTGGCATATCACAAAAAAATAGCAAGAAAAATTACAATAATAACAGATTCTTTCTGCTCGCAAGCACAAATTATACTCCTAATGTCTTCAGTAAACAATGGCTCAGAATTCCTTGGTTCTAATCTTTGTGTCACTTTCAAAACTTCTTCAGTATCTTCTTCAGGGATCTCAACTGCATAGATATTGAAAATTGACCCTGGAAAACTTGGAAATTTAGAATATTGGAACCTTGGAATATTGGAAAAATTGGACCCTTGGAAAACTTAATTAATTGGAACTTAATATTGAATAACTGATGAACTACTTGGAACTAGTTTTTACAAAGTTTTAAAATATAGCCAGTTGAGAGAAATGGGAAATCCAGTTTTGCTAAAGATTGGCTGTTGAGAAATATCCATATATGAAAATTGCAAATAACAAATCAGATGAATAGCAGGTTATTGCTTTCATGAAAAAAGGATTCTTGGTTTTAGAAAATATATGTATGCAGAGATTAAATCAATGACAAACATTTTTAAACATGTAAAGTGATGACAGGCACAGAAATTTAGTTCATAAGTTGCTATTCAGTAGAGTATCTGTTTTGTAAAGATGGTGAATCATAGAATAGATACAAGCTCTTCGCCATGAAAGCACATTAGTGGTCGTATCCAAGGCCAAATGGATACTTGAAACTGGAGTTAGAACTAGAGCTGAGGTACGATTCTTCCTCAGTTATTGATTTTTTTCCCCAATTTCTCCCAGAAGGGTGACCACTACTGTCTCACTGCGTAGGGCAGTCTGGAGAAAGGGTGAGGCATGTAAGCTCTGGAGATAGAAAGTGCTATTTCAAAATCTGTTAACTGTGTGACCTTGGGCAAGTTTGTTAAACTCTCTGAGTTTCAGTTTCCCCACCTATAAATAAGAACAATGAGAAAACCTATGTTAAAGAGATGTGGGAAAACTAAATACAGGGGGAGTCTTTCTTACTGTACTTGTCACATGCTAAGTACTCAATATATAATAGTGATTATTACTGTGATTACTGTTAATTAATATTATTTCTCTTTCTTTTCGCCCTTTAAAGTAACAAGTGCAGAACCACAATCTCACATCCTCAGAGTCATGCTGATCTTGTATTTTAGGTTCTCTGATGAGTTTAGTGATCTATGAGAAACTTAGCTGTTTTGTCCATTCTTACCCTTTCTTATATTTCTCGTTGGTAAGGATGGATAAATCAGGTAGGCTTTTCATACCCAGGAACACAAGTGTCTCATGACAAGAGCTGGGCAGTTTTGCAAATTAGTTTTCAAGAGGTTGCTATCTGCATTTTAATCTATTCAATAAACTCTAGGGAAAGAAAAGTTCTCAATCATACCTCATGCTGTTGTATTTTACTTGTTGGAAAAAAGTGTGGATGGTGTTCTGGTTTGAGAAAAGGTTATTTTTTGAGGAGTTGTCGGAAATGCAAATTAGAATTAAAAGAGCGAGACCAGATTTTAGGGAGTATTTATTTAGGACATTAAGTTGAAGGACTTAAATGATAGCAAATATATTTCATCTTTCTGGTCTACTCTGATGGATTGTTAGAGGCTTTCAAAATTTCTGAGCTAAAAATGATTGTAAGGATATGTCTTGTCTCTTCAGGAAACCTTACTTTCATCAATTATCAATGTCTTCCTTGAAATATGAAAGAACACATGAGATGTGTCTGCAAAACTGAGCTAGACTATGTAGTCAGAAATAGGACTAGAGAAATCTCAGATTCCAGAGTCTTTAAGAAAGATTGGTTTGGGTAAGCTCTGTTGGGAAGATTGAAGAGGCAAGGCTGAATCAGAGAGAATAAGTGGCCATCAAAATAGACAGATTCTTCACAGCATCTTTTTTGTTTTTCTAGGCTATGTATTTTGTGAGGGTATGCCTAGGAAACTTATAGTTCCATCAAAGTATCTAAAACCAACCCACAGCCTTGAAGGTTGGCACTGCAAAGTAGATGTGTCTATCAGTTAAGACAGGCTTGGTGACCATGTGTTAACAACCCATTCCAAAATCTCAGGGGCTTGAAGCAAGAAATACTTATTTCTCATTCATGAACTATGTTCATCACATGCTAACAGGGGACCCCGCCTACATCTTCCACACTCAGGGACTCAGACTGATGGAAACTCCACCATCTAGAAGGACCAGGCTGAAGAGAGAAGAGACTTCTGAAGAGTCTTACAACTGGCAAATAAATGTTCTTACCTAAAAGTGACACTTTAGCCCAGGACCACAGGCCAGATTGGTCACACGGCCCTGCCCAACATAAGAGATCAGCAGCAATGAAGTAAAATCCTTCCATGTGCCTGGCAGCAAAGATGGAGCACATGTGGCTGGGTATTAGAAAAAAATCTTTACTATAGTGTCACGGAAAAACACATTTAACTTAGAAGGTAATGGAAAATGTCAATATTTCTGAACTGGTGAAAAGAGAGCTCCCTATTAGAAAAATTAATAATGATAACAATGATTGACAACCTTTTCTAAGGTTGTCACATACCTTGCTGTGTGTTATGACTTGATCTTCATGACAACTCCATTTGAGTGTCATCACAGATGAAGTATTACTTATTGAATTGATATGGAACCTGAGGCTCAGAAAGGTTAAGGGATTGGCACTAGTTGTGTAGCTAATAAGTAAAGCAGCCATCAGTCACCTATATTCAAATCCAGTAATGTAATCTTTTAAATTAGTGTTTCTCCAACTTTAATGTTCATACAATTCACTTGGAGATCATATTAAAAGAAGATTCTGAATTGGTAGTTTTGGAGTGGGCCTGAGAATCTGCATTTGAAACAAGCTCTCAGGTGATGCCCATGCTGCTGATCCATGGACCATACCTTGAGTAGCAAGACTTTAGATGAACCACACATCATTTCCTGTAACATCTCAGTCACCACAATCTACATTCCCTCTATTTTACTCTTCCATGTGTGAAGGTTCTTAGAGGCAGAGCAGGGAGTGCATGATAAATTGCACAAATGTCCTTGAACTTTGTTAAACTTTTAGTAAAACTTTCCAAAAAGTACAGAGGAGAAGAAAAAACAAGTTATCTAGGGGGACTATAGCATTTGATTCACCTTTGAATTACAGTGAAAGTCAGCTAATGTGTGTCCTGGTGATGTACATGCTGCCTTCTCAACAGCGAGTCTACACCCATGGAAGTTAGAGGTAAGGAGAAACGGTAATGGAGTGCTGACTCAGTACCAATTGTAAATTTCACTGTGTGAAACAATAACACATTGATAGCTATTAAAATTGGTGTTTTGTAAAAATTACATTTATTACTTTCTTACTTCAGTCTCCAAGAGAAATCACTTTTTGCCACCTGACTACACACTTGATATTTTGAAAGGTAAGTGTAGCTCTCTATCATAAATAACATCTTGAGGTCACAGTGTGCTATTCAATTCAAAGCAGAAGGGCTGAACCAAAAAAATCATTGTGTTTCAAGGACAAAACAAAAGACAACTGACTAAAAGAATCTGTTTAGGTCTGGTTAGTCAGAGGGTCTTGGGGAAAAATTTGTCTGAGACTTGGGTGATCAAGTCGCCTGCCAGACTCTGGAGGGACACATCAGTCAGGTTTGACACATTGCTGATTGCACCATTAAATCACCGTCCTGGGCTTGATTTGTCTCATCAGATCAAGTGAAAAAAAACTTGATGGTAAGCTCTTTTTCAAATTTTCTTATTGTAGCTTCTCCAAATAAATCTAAATTTCTCACTGAGCTAAGCTAATTGACCATAGAGTTCTATCCTTAATAACGAGATGTTTAGAGTTAGGCACCATGCTTCCTTAAGCATGGTCAAATTACTGTTTTTAGCCAGCTAGGGAAACACAGTGTTAACTTTCCAGAAAGATATTTGAGGGACTGCAGGTCATTTTGATTTTATCTATATAGGAAAAGGGAAGAAGGGAAAGGTTATCATAGACTATGGGGCAAATGACTAATTGTACATGAAATCTACACTTGAATTCAGTTGATGTTATAACTTAGCACTCATGGGGAATGTCACAAGTCAATTTTTGGTTTACATTATATTTAAATGAAATAATTTCAGATGCTGAATATTTATGACTTAATTAGAAGCACAGGAGTGCAAATATAATTTTTCAGTATGTGAAATGCTAGCAGACTTTAAGGATTCAGATGCAATTATTCATTTGCTAGGAAATAACAAATCTGAGATCCTACCCCATTCCAAGACCCCAGAATAGGTATTATGGGGATAACAAAAACGATATATTGATAATATGCTTAATTCATTATAATGATAATTATCTTTCCTCTAAGATCTTAGATATATTCAAAAACTTCTCACTAAATAATAACATATAATAACTTACAATAACATTAAATTGGATGGTACCAATCTATATTGCCATCATTATATATAAAAGTGGTTATTTGACTGCACATTCATCAGCACTATTACCATTCTTTAACCTTGTCTGAGAGAGCCAGAAATCCCAATTTAGAGAAGTTTTTGTCATACGTGTTTTCTTATTTGTATTTATTTTGTGAACTGCTTGTTCATTTTAGCAGAAGTCTTCATCTTTTTCTTATTTATTTAGAAAATTTTTCATTGTTAAGAATCTAACACTTTGCTATATTTGCAAAATGTTAGTTATGTCAAGATACATAAGGATTCAAAAATCAGTCAGTAAGACTGTCTTAAGAGCTATATTAGCTTATATTAGATGGCCATATTGTTAGAATCTGTAAAAATAATACAGCTTGCTTTTGTAGACAAAATAGTGAAGGTTACATAAATTACTAGATAATAACAGGCCAGATTTTAGAGATGTGCTCTCTAAACATTAAGGTACAGATAATTCCAATCTTGCAAAAAATCTTTCAGGGAATAGAAAAGGAGATAAAATTCTCCAACTATTTTTATGTAGCTGCAATAACCACTGAACCTAAATCAGACAAGGACAGGATAAGAATGAAAAGTTGTCAACTGATTTCACTTAGAGATGCAACATCTCTTATACAGAGTAACTGTGATGGGAGAATAAAATTGGGGATAATCCCCGAAATAAAAGGATTAAATGACATGAAAGAAGAATAAAAAGAAAAACTATGAGGTCACATAAATAAATATAAAGATACCGTTTGACAAAATTGATAACTGTTCATGATAAAAACTATGCTAATTAAAAGTAAAAGCAAAAGAAATACCCTCAATCTATTGAAGGGTATTAACTCATTTCAAGGCTAGCTACTAAACACTTATGAAATAAGTTATAATTAATGGTAAAATATTAGAAGCATTCTGTTTAAAATATCAAAGTAGATAAGGATGTTTGCTATCCTTGATTACATTCATAATATTCCAGAATGTCCTAGTAAGTATAGTAGCACAAGAAAAAGTAATAAAACATATAAGGAACAAAGTAAAACTATTGTTATTTACAGGTGATATAACTCTGTCTATAGCAAACATAAAAGAAAATGCAAGCATATCTTTGGAATCAATTTTATATTCTACTATATAGCAATCAATTGCATTCTTATGTAACCACAAAATTATTAAAAACATGTCATTTATGATAGCAACAAAAACGAAGTAATGAAAGCTATCTATGAATAAACCTAACAAAATATGTGTGTATTACTTTAATGGAGACAATTATGTTATTATTTACTAGATATTTACAAAATTCTAATAAATGAACAGACTATGTTCATTTTGACTCACTATCATAAAATTATCAATTTGCCCCTAAATAACCTAAATATTTAATGCAACCCTATTAAAAATCCTGACAGCGTTTTTACAGACATTGTTAAGGTGATTCTGACATTTGCATAGAAGTGTGAAGGACCAAAAACTGCCCTATTCTTTAAAATTGAAAGAATCAGGTGAGCATACCTGTCCTCCTAGATATCAAAATTCACTATCAAGCCATAGGCAGTTATATATTAGCCCTGTGGATACACATTTGATCAACTAATTAAGTAGAGAATCAAAAGAAGTTCCCCTACAGGTGCAGAATCTTGTATACAGCAAGAATGATCAGAAGAAAAGAATGTACTATTCAGTAAATGATCTTGGAAAAATTGGTTGTCTGTATTTTAAAAAATTGATTTACTCCTTCAGAAATAACATAAGAAAGAATTACATGAGAATTAACTAAATTTGAAAAGCAAAATGTTACAATTTTTAAAAGAGAGATGAATGCCTTTATGATGCTGGGGTAAGGATTGCTTTAAAAAAGTACCAACTGTAAAGGAAAAGATTGATAATTTGATGCGTCAGAATTAAGGAAAAGAACTTTTGTATGTCTAAAAGCTTGATAAAAATTAGAAAGGTAGTCCACAGATTTGGAGACTATATTTGTCATGCATAAAATCATCATACATAAAGAGCTTCTACAAATTAATAAGAAGAGACAAACAACTCAATTTAAAAAACGGGCAAAAGATATGAATAGGTAATTCATAAAAGTCACACTGAGTGGCCAAAAGAAACCCTAAAAAAATATTCAGCCTTACCAGCAATCAGGCAGATGTGAATTAAAATCACAACAAATAGATCTGCATACCAATCAGATTGGGGTGAGTGTGTGCGGGGATGACAGGGTACCTAGTACTGGCAAGCACTATGAGAAACAGGAACTCTTGTTCTCTTGTGGTGGAAGTGCAGTAGAACTCTTTGAACATGCACCTTGACTATTACTTAAGAAAGCTGAAGCAGTGGTATTCCTTGGGCCCAGTAGTTTCACTCCTGACTTTTCTCTCACATGAATATAAGGAGACATCAGCAGGGTCTGCAATAGTAAAAACTAGAAACATTACTACTGCTCACCAATACCTGGTTCTCTTTTCTTTTTGGGGTTTATGGAAACTTCTGTTCTGAGCTGAACCGCATGACTGGTTCTGGCCAGCAAACTTGGAATGGAAGTGAATTGTAGAATAATTCTGTTCCTCTCCCCACACCAGGACGATCATGATTTTCTAGGTGGGGAGTCTTTGTCACCTGGATCCCCGACTACTCCATGGAGCTGAACCTGTTCTTAAACTATAGCAGACTGCCTGAGCAAGAAATAAATTGTTTTCTGATATTTTGAGGTTGTTTCCTGTCATAGCATAAACTTAGCCTCTCCTAATTGATATACCACTTAAATGTCATCAACAGAATTAATAAATAAATTGTAGAACACTAATTCAATGGGATATGACACAGCTATGAAAAATTAATGAACTAGAGTTATACATCCAAACATGAAGAAATCTCTCCAAAATAATTAATAGCAATTGCAACAGAATACTTAGAGGATGATATCAATATAAAGATCAACAACTTGAGAGATGATACCCTCTATTGTTTAGTAATGCTGTACACCTATCAATAAAACAAAAAGAAGTACTAGAAATGGAGAAACTCAGCTTCTAGATGAGGGTTAACCTCCCAGAAGGGAGTAGAAACGATTATGTTGAAATACCCACACGCTTTTATCTGTCCTTGGAATGCCTTATTTCTGATGCTTGGTGCTAAATTTGTGGGTTTTGTTACATTTTTTTTTTCTACGTTCATAGTTGCCTGAATTAGTTCAGTCTATTTTTTTTTAAAGGAGACTTCTATGTTTCCAGATACCTTTGAAGACCTGATTGGGGATAAAATGGTAAGTTTTACTTACTTATTTATTTTTTCAGTATTTCTCTCCATTCTGCAGATGTACTTCCTTTAGGTTTGGAAATATTTCATAGTTGACAACCTCCAGTTTTGTCTTCCAGACTAGCAGCTTGACTAAATAGTTTTAGCGTCAACCATAATAATGACTTCTTAACCTTAAATCAAAAGCTATTGATCAGTTTATGACCAAAAATACTCACAGATTCAAACATGTTGTGAATAACTTCTCTTTCTCATACCACTCTGGGGGCTGAGTTTGCTTTGCCTTCCAAGAATGTGAAATCTCTGCTCAAACAGTCATCAAGAGCTTCCAGTTTTATCCTCTGGAAGGCAAAAAAAAAAAAAAAAAATCTCTGCTGTTGAAAGGAATATTACATTGGTCTCCCATATATTGAAAATTATGTAAAAGATAGTAAGTAAGTTGCTGGACCTGATGTTTTTGATGACTTTTGGAGTGGCGGAGAAGGCTATATGTAGATTATTAACAGAATCTGATACCAGTGCAGTGGGACAAAATATCAGTGCTTTTTCTAAATCAAGTCAACAAAACCATGTGTTTCCACGCATTGCCCCACTTGTCTGTGCATAAAGCATTGATATTTGCTTTCCAATCTAAATTTTGCTTGTCGAATTTCAACTTTTTGATCAACATTGCACTTTGTAAAAGGATACTGTCAAATAAGAGTTTTTTTGATAGAATAAAAATTCTCAGAAAGAATGAAAACCAGGATCTGGTTATATTGGGAAAGTGAATATTTTTATCAACTTATGTGCCGAATAGAAATATTATAGCTGCCAACTGACCTGCTTCAAAAGAAGAGAGAACATTATCATTGAGCCCAGAGTAAATGTATTTCAAAAAGGCATTGCTACAATTTAATTTCTTTGCTTTAATCCACAACTAACAAGAACATATCCAGGGCACATGGTTTTACCCTGAACTCCAATTGCGTGTGCTTTCTTTTGCTTGGCAGTGCAGAAAAACAAATATATACAGAACTTCAAGACTTGGCTCTTTTGCAACAGCAAATTGAGTTTTGCTTAAGTCCTATCCTTTCAAACAGATCCTTCTCATAAAAAAAAATCCACACAGTCCAATAAATTTTCAGGTTGTTTTAAAAGTAAAAGTACACATGAGTTTCATTTTCCTTAATAATATTTAATATATTGTAACTTTATTGACCTCATGGAAACAAAGATATGTTATGATCATAAAGTTAAAATAGTTTTCTTTAATTCCTTTCAAAGGGAACTATTTTAGGAGTGAAGATTGGTGATATCAGGTATTTCTTTCTACATTAGCAGAATCTTTCATTGAATTGTTTTGCCCTTATTAGAAAGAATTCAATGAGAGATTCTGCTGCATGTGAGTGGGTGTGTGTGTGTATCATGGGTAATAACATCCTCCACTATTATTTTTCATCATCATAGAAATACTTTTTTAGAATATTATGAAGAAGCTATTCCTAAGTTTGAAAGTGGTGCATTCTAAAATATGCCTTAAAGATTAGAGGGTGTGTGAGCATGTTAAATTTTTACTTTATTTTAAAATATTCACTTTGATATGATGATATTCATTTTTACATTCCCCTTGATTTACTCCAAGGAATTTAGCCCTCAAATCACAGTATTATTTTTATGGTTGTTGAAAGAGAATATGAAATAAACAGTTGAAAATATAGTAGCTGAATTTATCATTGACTTTCAAGTGTTTAAAAGTATAATCAGAAGACTAAAATAAGTGTTAAATTCACACTGTATAAACATTTTCCCATACATACATACATATTCAAAGCTTTGCTTATGAAGAACCAAAAATGTACTTGTTAAATACTTCTTTCTTGAATATCTGTGACTGATACTCTCACATAATGATTCCTTCACAAGAAATACTTCACATCTTCTGAAAATTTATTTGTTTTTATCTTAAATATTTTATAGCCAAAGTCCAAGACAATAGAACATTCCTTTTTTTTAATGTGTGAAAAATGTTTATGGATCTAGCTATTCCAACAAAATTTTTAAATTTTGATGTAAATATGCCATGGGGAATAGCAGATGACATGATAAAAAACAATGAACAATCCCAATTTCCACAACAGCGATTTTTCATCAAGTGTTCTGTACATGGGAGTAATGGTAGATAAGCAAAAAGTTAACTCCTGAAGGTTTTCAGTTATTCCACAACTTAAAAGCATAAAGAGTAATTGTAAACTAACATTAGCAATCATGAATTCTCATTCTTTCATGTAGTGTGGCGACATTTCAGACTTTTAGTACGTATTTTTAATTTCTGGTGTTTGGTCACACATGCTTTTCTTAGCCATTGACAAGTATAAATAAGCCTTGGAAGTAATGAAATATTTTGCTATAGGGATAACTTAGTGATATAGATTCAGAATAATTTAACTCCCTTGAAACAGAAGGTCAGACACTTTACCTTTAATCCTTTAAATTGAGTTTCATGCCATTTATTCAGCTTTTGACAAGGTCTTATAGTGCAAGTTTCTATGTACTCTCTGTGAATATTGAATATTTCGGGATGTTCTGCAGAAGACTATGGAATGTTCACTAGTGTTGTTTTATGTCCAACATGGCATCATAGCAAATATCCCAATATTAGTGAGTTAATTAAGCACCAGAAATATTTATACAGTATTTCATATATAGATTTCAGTTTGCAAGGCAGATTCTATATGTAAAGTAGGATAAGCTCTACCTTCAAGTACCTTGATAAACATCTGTGACGTGAGCCACAACAAATCCCTACTGAGCTGTTGCCAGATGCCAAACTCCTTGCTGGACACTGAGTGCACAACAGCGGGCTTGGCATTCGAAATCTCTGCCCTCACAATGAGGAAATATGCAGGATGTTCAAAGAGCTGGAACATGCTCAGGTGATAGTTAAACTATTGGATGGTTACTTGACAAATTTAATGTTAAAGTGTATAAAACAATATAAATGGATTCAAACTAGTGGGTGATTGAGACTTGACTGCCTTTGCGTAAGCATTCTAGGGCACTGCTTCATACAGCCTATATAAAATATTAAATAATTAATTTAAATAATTGAAATAGGGCTTATTATACAATTTTTTCTGTAGTCTATTCAGTAGGCCCTATATTTCTCTAGTTCCATTAGTATATTAAAATCCTGATACTTTTAATTATAAGTCATTTGTATGATTATAGGAATTAAATACCTTCTCACCATGGATACATATATTAAGTGTTAGTATCAATAACTCTTAGAATTAAAAATATTCCCAGCTTGTAGGTTAGGACTCTAAATTGTAGGTAGCTGATTGACATGCAGATTCTGTGTTTAAAAAAGTTGATTTTCAGCTTGCATTTGGTTTTATATTTTTATATCTATAAGAAAAAATATGTGTAATTATATATTTTTGGAATAACCTGACTGAAACATATTTATTAGTGTTACTTAAAATAGAGATCATTATCTCTGTAGCTTTAATAAAAGATTATCACAGTGTACTGTAAAAGTAACACAAACAGTAGCAAATATTCACAGTCTCAAGTGTGGATAATTACATTGCTTGAAAGATCTATCTGAAGATAGTACGTAGGAAAAGAGAAGTCTACGGTTTAGATCAAGAGGAATATACTTCAGAGTGTTAATCTCTTAAACACTCAAAAGCCTCTCTCTCTTCTAAATGACAAATGGGTTTTAGGTCCTCTGTAAATCACCAGGCTGATAACCCTTTTGATTTCTTAATCTTTGTAATGTTGCTGTAACTGTAGGTATGGGATTAACATGGCCTTGCAAGTTTCAAAATTTAATCAATCAAAAAAGCAAGGACTTATTGAGCATCTGTAAGATACCCAGAAAATTCCACTATATAGAATTTGAACGTTAAATTCCTTCCAGTCAAACCTTACTCTCCCATTCCTGTTCTGTATCAAACTATCGGCTTTCCTTTTAACAGGTGTAAGAAAAAGCCACTTGCTTATCCAAGCAAGCAGTTATAATTAATTTTGAGGGGGTATAAATATATGTTCGCTTTATATATTTTACATGGACAAAAACATGCTAGGAAAGAGAAAGTGGAATATGGCTATAAATTACTGTACGTGTAGATTAGTGATTTCAGAGTGCATTTTCTGTTTATTCTTGTGTTCCACATTTTTAAAGGCTCACTGTTTAATAACAAGTACTATGCTATGCACTGGAGATATAATGAAAGATAAGACGCAGAGCCTGTATTTGAAAGGAGTGTTGGCAAAGGATTTAGGGAAGAGAGAGGCAGTGATGAGTTCATTTCTCTAAAAATGGATATTCCAAGTGTCAGGAAAAAATGGGTATATCAATAAAGTACCATGCATTGTCTACAATAGAGCACACACTTGAGGTTATATGATTCTAGCTCCGAACATTGTCTTGAGCTATTTTGGGACTATTAATTTGTAGGTAGCTGATTAACATGAAGAATCTGTCCTGTCTAGTAGAGATTCAGACAGATTCTCTCTCCCAACTTTCCCCTACACTCCTCCCCATGGCAGAATAAGTTTTGCCTTTATTTGCTCATTTATTTCAATATACCTGTTTGCTCTATAATTTTGTTTTTTACCTTTGTGAACTAGTACAATATATATGATGTCTGCCAGTTCTGGTTCCCTCATGAGTAAGATGAAATCTTTAACATGGGTTCCTTTTATCTTTTTGAGAGTCACAATTTTACCATTTTTTGAAAATTATCTTTTACATGATACATGGTTGGATTGGATATGAGAGTTGGGATCTCAGAAATTTGTTGGTAGAAGGCATCTGAATTCATGGGAGCAGATGAGATCTCCCAGGGAGAGTGGATCTAGAAGGAAAAGAAGGACGAATACAGAATCTTGAGGAAGACTACAATTTAAAGAGCAAGGTTTTGGAAGGATTCCCTTACATCGAACATTTTTTTCCACTCGAATTTTACTAAAGGAAATGTAATTTTCACTTCTCAATTCAGATTCAGTTTTCTGTAGTAGAAACACATAGAATACACCATTATAGCAATTTAGAATGTCAAATTTTAAAAGCAAAATTTGCAAACCAGAGCATGTCTAGAACAGCGGTTTTCAGCCTTGGCTGTGCATGGGACTCATCTGTGGGTTTTCAAAATGCTGGTGCCTCGATTCCAGCCTCAGAGAGTTTGATTTACCTGATTCAGGGTGGGGTCAGGGCCTGGGATTTTTAAAAGGTCTCAGTAATTCTAATGTGCAACCAAGGTTGAGAAATACTAGTCTACGAGAAGGGATCGTGAGGATGCTAAGAGCCATGGAAGTGATAATGAGGAATCTTTTAGAGCGTGAGATGGAGAGGGGAATGGAAGGAGTTAGTCTGCAGGAAAGATGATTCCAAGGAAATGTAGCTGTCTTCAAATGTTTGAAGGGTTGTCAGTCAATGCTCTATTCATATAGAAATAAGACATTAAATGGAGGTAGTTTAGGCTTGCACTAAGGAAAAAATTCATACAATTTAAAATGTATTAAAATAGTATAGGCTGCTTTGAAAAACAGCTAAGCGTTCGAGGATGTCTAGCATAGTTCTTTCTTTGATTCGGTGTTGCAAATTTGCCCAAATCAATCATCTTTGAAAACAAAGATTGGCCACATTTAATGGCACTGTGAAGGAAAATTGAAATGTCCCATTGAATATATTCATTATCTGGGGAATTTAATACATACCTTATGTTTTCCATGCCAGCCATGATAAACCTGACGCCATCAGACTTCTCTTTCTCAAGGTCAAGATAGGGCCATTTCTATAATACACAAGTATCTCAGTCAACTTGTCACCAGTCTGAAGAAGGACTCTAAGGAAGTGACTCCCCAGATATCTTACCTACAAAAGAGACAGGGTAGAATGTCCCTGAGCAGGATATCCAGAAAATTTTGAGAACACAGAAGTTGTGTTGGGCTCATAATTTATGATAAAGAGGTGTCCAGGTAGCTTTTTTGTTCTGGGGGAATCTATAACAAGATAACAACAAAGAAGAAAAAGAATTTAAGAATAGCTTGCAGCACGTGAAACAATATAAACTACCTTGACAGACAGTGGTGGCAGGGAAGTGAAGTATGGCAGCGTGAATCTTGATACAGAAACTCTAGGGACAATGATAAGAATCCTTTCTGCTGCTACAATTTTCCTAAGGTCACGAAGTGCAAGGCCTGTTGGTTTACAAAATAGTCTCTTCAGTCACACCTGCTATTCAAATCCTAATCACTGTCAGCAGTGCCTCCTCCAAAATAACAGACAGCACTTGTGTATTTCTTGCACGAATAATTTACTTTCTTGTCTTTCTATTTATTACAAAGTATCAATTGCTTAAGTATCAGTTTTATTACTCCAAAAATGACATTTTCTAAATCAAATTTCAGGTATAAATTTTAGCTAACTCTAGTCACCATGCAGTACATCAGATCATCAGAACTTGCTCATAACTGAAAGTTTGTACTCTGACCAACATTCCTCCTCCTCTCAGCTCCTGACAACCACCATTTTACTCTCTTATTCTATGAGTTATACTTTTTTAGATTCCACATAAGAGTGAGATCATGCAGTATCTGTCTTTTTATATCTGGCTTATTTCACTTAGCATAATGTCCTATGGGTTCATCCATGTTGTTGCAAATGGCAGGATTTCCATCTTTTTTTTTGCTGAGGAAGATTGGCCCGGAACTAACATCTGTGCCCATCTTCCTCTATGTTATATGTGGGATGCCTGCCACAGCATGGCTTGATAAGCGGTGCATAGGTCCGTGCCTGGGATCCAAACCTGCGAACCCCAGGCCGCCAAAGCAGAGCACACAAACTTAACCACTGTGCCACCAGGCCAGCCCCAGGATTTCCTTCTTTTTTAAGGCTGAATAATATTCTAGTGTGTGTGTTTGTGTGTGTGTGTATATATATATATATATACATATATATGTGTGTACATATATGTGTGTGTATATATATACATATATATGTGTATATATATGTGTGTATATGTGTGTGTGTATATATATGTGTGTATATGTGTGTGTGTATATATATGTGTGTGTGTGTGTATATATATATATATATATACACCACATTTTCTTTATCCATTCAAGCACCAATGGACACTTGGGTTGTTAGGTTGTTTCTGTATCTTGGCAGTTGTGAATAATGCTGCAATGAACGTGGGGTGCAGATATCTCTTCAAAAAACTGATTTCATTTCCTTTGGATGTGAACCCAGAAGTGAGATTACTGGATTTTATGGTTCTTTTTAAAAAAATAAAATAAAATAAATTATATTTATAAAAAAATGAGTGAGAAGACTCATAGTAAAGCAGACAGTAAGTAGAATGGTGATTGAAGGGACTGGGAGTAGGGGAAATGGGGAGTTATTTTTTAATGGGTTCAGTTTTATAGGATGAAGAGTTGTGTGGATGGATAGTGGTAATGGTGGTGCAACAATGTGAATGTACTTTATGCTACTGTACTGTACACTTAAAATGGTTAAGATATGGAAAAATTTATGTTTATAAATTTATGTTTATAAAATTTATGTTGTGTGTATTTTACCATAAAATTTGTAATGATAAACTAATAAATTCTAGCATACACATATTTGATCTTTGTAACTTTTCTGTATTTTCAAATTGCATTTCAGAGTAAGTTAATCTTAAGCCACTTCCACTGAGAATAATTATTTAAAATAGGAACCAGTTGTCAAGAAGAGAAAAATGGAGATGAAGTGTGACACAGAGCAGATTAGATATTGTGCTTGTTTGCAAAAGAGCCACGTGAGTAATAAAGTATAAAGTCAGAATAGCTTGGGCTCTTGAGCTACACTTTTTAATATTTTAGGAGAGAGACAGCAGACCCACCTAAGAAAAGCTAATAGGAATGTACTGTAATAAATATGCTCATTAATTGGCTTAGGAGTAGCTAAACTGTATAATACAGGGTACTGAAAAAAGAGGAGTGATAAAAACAAATAAATGCACAAATAATGAGAAAACTTTCATTTATATTGAGGAGAGCAAATTGAATACTATATATTTTAAAATTTAAGGCAGACTAGATTGTAAGAAGCAACATTTTTTTAAGAATAAACACACCCTTCAGTTAAACTATGAAACATACTTTCTTTTCACTTAGAAATTCTGTATTTATTGAGCTTTATATGTGTTAAGCTCTTAATCTTAATTTAACATAAATTTTACTATATACTTTTGTGCATACATAAAAAGGAAAAATAAGCAAACTGTTTAAAGTATTACTAAAGTTTTGACATTCAGAATCTAAGTCACGTTTCAATTCATAGACAACATTTATGGTTTTTCCCACCATATGATCTGCTCTGTTATCAAATGCATTGGTGATGCAGTGGTTCTTTAAAAATTGCATAAAAAGTTAAACTTGTTAGTAGTGTGTGCTCAAAGCAGGGTCTGCGATCATGTACAGCTCGCCTGCTTTTGACTCCTGCTTCCGTAGTGTTAATCAATATCTAAGCACCACACTTCTCGTCCCTTCCTCACTACCATTTGGTTTCTAAGGGTTAACAGATTACTTCACTATCATTTCCCAGATAGTTTTATAAGTTGTAGCCCAAAAAGTAAGATTTGATGCTAGAGTACTTCATACTTGAGCATGCTCCAATAATGAAAAATTAATGAAACTGTTGCCTTTCCGACAGTGATGGTAAAATTTCTTCAATTGTAAGATGCCGTTGATTAAAAGGTATAGGCCAGTTTCAACCAGTTAAAAGCTTAAAAAATCTGTGTCTTAGTGTCTGTGAAATTTGATAAACATCATTGAAAACTCTTCCATCTCAAGCATTTACATCCTTCTTTACTTCTGGTTGTTGCTGGAATTCTAGAAGCGGAAACAATTCCAAGTCAAGAAATCTAAAAGTGTTAAATATTTGAATGGAGGACTAGAGTGCAAGAAAGGCAGAAAATAAAAAATCTTCTGGGTATGTGTATTATCTATAATGAAGCAAATAAGCATGTCACTGAATCTGTTAGGAGAACCCGAAGTGTTTGAAGAACACTAAGGTTAGAAATGAAAACTGTTGGGGGGGACTACAAAAGGGAAATAACATTCATTCACCAGCTGCTTCATTCAAGGTATGAGATAGATATGTTACGTATTTTGTTAATTTAATCCTCAGAAAAGTCCTATGAGATAGGTGTCATGCCCATTTTATGGTGATGAAGCTGAAGCTTTCATAGATTGAGTTGCTGTACTTGCAAGTAACACAGTGACATAGCAGAATTGTCAATACCAGCATTTAGATGCCCAAGCTTGCATATTTTTCCACTTTGGCCTAGAGCATTATTTTTCAATTTTTTAAATTTAGTGACTACTCATCAATTATTTCTATAACACATTTCTATCCTTCACTTCTCTTATTACATTGATTTTCAAGGGATGAGGTGGGAGAGAGACGGAGAGGCTTCATCTGAAAATTCCCCTGGATGGAGCTGCAAAGCACATCAGCCCCTTCCTTCAATAGTACATTTTCAACAAAGATAATTAAAGAAAGAAGTAATTATAAGGCTGTCAAAAGATGTTTTAAGAAATCAGTTGTGTGAAGGTCTAAGGCAATCTATTGCATTATGTAATTAAAAATAAACTGTCAAAGATAGATGAGAAAAAAGAGTGTTTATGGAAGAGACGAATGAAGAAAGTACTGTGCCAGTTTGCAGTGTACACGTGCATAATTAACTCACCCATCATTGACTTGGTTAGGATCAGACAGGAAAGGAAAAAGCAAGCCGAAAATAATGATGATGATGATGATCACTGTCATTGTAGCTGTACGACTACGTGTTATGTGTCAGGCACTATGCCATGCATGTACCTTATAAACCTTACCTAACGTAATCCTTGTAACAAACTTGTGACCACGTCTAATGGAAGCATTTATCCAACTAAAAATAATTCATTATAAGGCAAAATTAATAACTCTTAGATATAATAAATAAATTTTATTATCATTTTCAAAACTCATGATACTGATTACATTATAATTTGTGGAAAACCCAATATATATGCCTCTCTTACTTAAAGGGCTTTTGATAATGATTTCATGAATTCTAAGTATTTGATTAGGTGAAATGTCTGGGAGGAAAGACACCATGGACTTTATCCCACATCACTGAAACTACACGTGCTGTTCTCCAGTGGCTTGGAGAATGAGAGTCCTGGAGGAGAACATTCTTTAAATTCTTTCTCGTGAGAGAAAGCTCCATGACATCCTCATAAGATTTTCTGGAGCCACGGGGAGTTCATGGAGTTCTGCGCTAATAGTGAAAAACCTCTCTCTTCAGTTTTACTGTGCAATTTTTATATATTTTCAACATTTTCTAGCTATGGACCGAAAAAAAGTGAAATATCTTAATGTCAGGAAAAACATATAATATACATAGCCTAAACCTTTGAAAATCAAATTAGTGATTCCTCCACGCTGTGCTCTGTTCTAAGTAATGTATTAGTCACTGGTGATACTGGCTCAAGATAAGGTTGACATAAGGGAAACCATATTGTAGAAAAGGAAACTGTATTGTAACTTTGAATGACCTCTGATTAACTAGCCCAGACGTGCTCTGGATTTTGTGGCCCCTCCCAGCTGCTATAAATTGATAACCTTGTTCTTTTGAGTTCCTTAGGAATGCGATGACCCTCGGGCAGAGAATCTAGGCTGATAGCCTTCACTGATGACAACTAAAAGACCAAAGTATAGGGCATTGCTCCAGTTTCTGATGAATATCGAGTAAAACAAAAGACTCAGGAACTAAGGGCAGATGGATGCCCCCACCCGGAGACCAGCCCCAATATAACTGGCCTGTAGTCTTTGTTCTGTAAGATGGTTATTTTGGACACGAGTCAGCTATCTTCCCTTTTGCTGGCAAACTGTAATAACCCCTCCTTTTTTCCACCATCTTGCCTCTTGACGATTGGCTTTTTGCCTTGTGGTGAGCAGATCGTGCCCTTTGTGTGGTAACACTGGATCAGATTTAAGTATCCAAATCACTCCATTTCTGTCTT
Organism: Tapirus indicus; assembly: GCA_031878705.1. Taxonomy (NCBI): domain Eukaryota; kingdom Metazoa; phylum Chordata; class Mammalia; order Perissodactyla; family Tapiridae; genus Tapirus; species Tapirus indicus. Next base: position 53,977,042 of record CM062931.1, on the reverse strand, counting down.
TCGGGAAGTTTCAATCCAGCACTAGTCCCTGGGGCAGGAGGGGAAGATAATTTCAGTCTATGAAGAGCTGTGAGAATTTGTTTACATTTTTAGAATCTTTCCTTGGTTCTACTGGCTACACTTTGTTTTACTTAAAATGACTCAGCCCAACTTTGATTTTAATGGTGTGTGTCTAGCACCAGCCATCAATTGTTCCTACTAAATTGCAGTTTGGTAGCAGACATTGACATATATGTTGGAAAAACAAACAAGACTTAATAAATGTTTAAATTCAACCATGACCTTGAAGTGCTTGCACAACATTGATAATTTGTCATTTCTAAGTTGAACAGTATCTTAATATAAGCAAGATCTGTACATGGAAGATAACCTCCCATTCCTAAAATACATCATTTGATAGTAACAATGTTTAATAGATACCTACACCAAGTTAATGACAATCATTTGTTTCCTTAAAGATGAGAATGCTTCTTTGCAGGAGTAATTGTTACTGTGAAATTAGGTTTCCCTAAATTGTTGTTACTCACTTTTTAATTAGTATTTGACTCATTTATTTCATCATAATCTATTATTTTATGGATTTCATGTATATCTGATTCATTAAGATTGCTGAATTAACAGCCCTGATTGCAGAATCTATCCTTAATGCCCTAACTTCCCCTCTCACTACATGGAGTAAACATTTAAAATTATTCTAAAAGCAAAATTCAGGCATAGTATTCTTCATGCTATAGACACTTCCAACACAAATCAGTTAAACTCAGTAAGTTATTATTGGAAATTAACTTTGAACTCAGGACTATTTCAAGTAAAAGGGCTGAGTATAGGAAGAGGTCAAAAGAAATTACTTACAAGTTAATTTACTCTTTCATTGGAGAGATGAAATATATATGTCATATATATTCACATACATATGAATTTATATATGAAATTAATAGATGATGAATATGCATTTGAAAGCACATATGTGTGTGCATGCATATGTATATATACATACTCACATCTGTGTATGTATGTACATATGTGTTAAAAGTTTCAAGGTCCTGAAAAGGTTTTATTCTAAAGTAAACGAGACAGGGTTTTTTGGTTTGCTTGTTTTTTGTTTTCGTTTTTTTAATTTACCGTACTTTGAAAGGAGTGTCACGCCAGGGTTATAATAACACAATTGTTAACTGCTAATAGAGTTTTAAAATTTTTATAGTTTTCATTTCTCCACTGAAAATATGAATGAGACACTTCAATTAGAAATTTTTAAAAACAAAAATACACAGAAAAATATTCCCATCATCATAGTACTTTCTGCAAAATAGTTTTGTTGTGTAAATCTTGTATTTTCCATGTTGGGTGCTAATTTTCTTATATGAAACTTCCTGTCAGACTCAAAAGTCATTAATCATTCATAGCACAACTAGCTTTCATCATCTCCTCCCTAAATCCAAGATACTGGGGTGGAAACATAAATTGAAAGATGTCCAGGTCATAAATTGAAAGCTTAAACTAATGATATACTTCTAATGATTTCATTAATCATATTACTTTTACATTGGAAGAGGCTTTTAATCTGCTGCAAGCTCCCATCCAAAGTAGGAATCCTTTTCAGAACATTTCATATGTATTGTCATTTAGCTTCCGCTTGAACTAACTGCCTCACAAGACAATCCTTTCCAATAACAGATATCTCAAATTGTTAGGAATTCTTGAAGTTCTCTCCTGAAATCTCTGCCCGCTTGTCCTGATCCCACCATTTATGCATAGTCTTCAAATGCTTAATGTCAATAATTATGCTCTCTTCTAGTCTCTTGCTCAGGCTAAGCATATCCTGTATCATCAACTATTCATTGTGTGACTTACTTTACAGGTGCCCTCACTGTCTTACGTAGCTGCGTTCCTGGAGGCATATTTCAGTTGGTTAATATCTCTTTAACGGAATTTATAACTCAACCCAGTGCATTGGTTTTGGCAGAATATGGCTTCAGATTACAAAGAAATTATTACTTCTCCTTTTTGGTACTCGTATGTGTGCAATATAAACTTGCATTGGGTTTTTCATGAATATTTCATATTGCTGATTCTTAGTGTGCTTTGTGTCAAATAAAATCCTTTCATATAAATTTACATTAAGCCAACACTCTCCCATTTTGTAGTTAAGAGATGAGGGGTGAACAGAGAGAACAAAGAACCATGTGATAGAGTTTAAGAAGGAAGAGTGGCTCACAGCATGAAACACGGCAGGGGCATTGAGGGAGACGAGGACTGGGGAGAAAGGGAAGATTTGACCCAAGGAGGTCAGTGCTCATTCAACCTTAAGATCATAACTTCAGTACAAATGAGGTGATATAGTACAGATATTAAGGGATTAAGGAGTGAATAGAACAAGTATGAGAAATTCCTTTAAGGATTTGGAATAAAAAGCAGGGAAGGAAGCAGTTCTGAGAAAAGAAATTGCTCTTGTGGTTTGTTTTTGTTTTGTTTTGCTTTTTCTTAGCACAGGAGACAGGAACGAGTTTATAGCTAAGGAAAAGGAGCTGGGGATTATCCTGCCCTCTTTCGTACTTAGTTATTGTGTGCTGACGTTCTCTGTGCGCTGTTACAAGCATCTTGAGAGTGGAACTGATTCCCATTTGGCTTCTTAGCGCTGTGTCATTCACACAATAGGCACAGCACAGGTATTTGTTGAATTGAATTGTGTCATTTCTCCCAATGGGCATGTTTTTTCCAAGATTGCTGTGAGTAATTCTGCAATCACAGCAGCAACTTTATTTCATTCTCTTGTTTGTTTCTACCTTGGTCTATAAAAAATAAAATAAATAAGCAGAAAGGAGAACAAAAAAAAAAGAAAAAAGAAAATTATGGAAATATATCAACAAATTTTCGGTGTTTTGGTACTCTTTAGCATCTGGATAATATATACACTCAAGAGACAGGAAAGATCATCCACGGAATGAATGTAAATAGAGAAGAGGAATGAGGACTGACTCCTGGGGAGCTCCAATATGAAGAAGTGAAAGAGAGGAGGACAATTAAAGTAGCTTGGAAATGAACAGCCTGTGTGAGGAAGAAAACAAGAGCGTGTGATGCCCTGAAAGTCAAAAGAAGAAAGTATGCCAAGAGGAGGGAATGATCACACTGTCAAATACTGCTCATGATTCAAGGAACATAACTGAGAACTGACCATTAGATTCAGCAACCTGGAGGTCATTGGTGACTTTAAAATAAAGTTCCAGATGTTGCATCCCATTGTGAGAAAGACCGTGCGTTCTACTCTTATAGTTGCTTTGAGATTGGGTCACATGCCTTCTATTATGCCTTTCCAGGACTATACATTAGTATCTTATCAGTATTAGTGTTTGCATTATTCATAAATTCATTTCACAAATACTTGATGAGCACCTACTCTATACTAGGCACTGTGTTAAGCCTTTGAGACACTGCACTGAATAAGGAATGCACGAAATTTGCTTTCATGGAACTTACAGTCTATGCCAGAAGTTACTATTTGTTGCCTAACCAAATGCCATTCTCCTCATACTTCTGGCATACAGAGTCTTCTCTTTTTTAGGTGTTGGGCTGCTTTGTGCTGTCCTCCTTCAAAATCACAAGAAGAGAATGCTGAATTGTCATAGCCCATGACAGTAATGCCATTCCTCTAGCCAGCGACTGGTTGAAGAATGGGCATGTCAACCGACTGTGGCCCTGAGACCTGAGGGTATGTGAATGGATGGACTTCTGCGAAGGATGCCCAGGTTTTAAAAAGAAATCTATGAGAGTAAAGGAGCCTCTTTCTGCTTCTGGACTGATATTTACGATGAGGTCAGGACATGCTATCCCAAAATATTACACCTTGGTATATTGAATATTTTAAGCTGAAGTAGTTTGAGAAAATGACAGAAGCAGGAAGGCCACTCTGACCTCCTCCTCCCCTCACTCTTCTTTCTTGAAACAGGTCATAAAACCCTCATGTAAGAGGTACCCTTCCTACATTCCCTGATCCTGGAGGAAAGGAGTATCCTTCTCTCCCAAGGCAAAGGGACCCCAAAATGAATCTGAACAACAGGCCTTGCTGAGTGTCCCCCAGTTTACTACAATTACCTCTTATTCCTTCACCTGTCATAGCCTCCATGACTGCTCACTCTCCATCAAACCTAGCATAAAATACTCAGGTCTAACTATTTCTTCAGATCTTCATTTTCTTATGAAGGCTCCCATGTCATGTAAAACTTACATTAAATAAATCTGTATGCTTTGCTCCTCAGACTGAGAACTACGAGATTATGAGTAGATCATCATAGGCAGAAAAAATAAAAATGGCTATTCAGTGGAAATAGAGAAATTAACCTGAAGTTACCCTGAGTATTCATAACATTTTGTTACTTGAGCTACTCAACTCTTCACTGTGTGGGAACTATTCAGATGTGTCTGGCAGCCAAATGCCTTCTAATATCAATATTGTAGCATAAATAAAAGCATTCTCTGTTAGTTGGAGGATACCTAGGAAAAGTGATGAGGTAAGGGGAAAGTAAATGAACTGAGTAGTAGTAAGAAAGTACAGTCGTACAAAATAAAGTTAAACATATTTGATATATTGCAGGAAAGACGTATGAAGCAAAATAAGAGAAAATAATGAAACCAGTTCTGAAAGCAAATTACAAGCACAAATCATTTATGACAGTGAATTTATATAACCCACTTGCTGGTCATCTTTTCTCATAGAAGGAATTACATATAGGAGAGACCTGCCACACATGCCTCCATTTGGGTAATGAATTCTAGTATTAACCTGTCAATATAAAGGTTGGATAGAAGAGTTTGTTAAATAATAAAAGCAATGCCTTTAGTGACCAAGAGCCACCAAACGCATTCATTTACAAAGTTCTTTTGAAGCATGTATGCTTAATGTAACTTCAAAGCAAATTTGAACTGTAAGCTTGTGCAGTCTTCAGCCTAGTTAAGTTAGAGCACAGAGGAAGATTTGTTAATTCAAAATTAACCTCTGAAAAATCTGCCTTGGACCCACAAGGCAGAGTGAATACATTGGGAAAGGCACATGCCAAACTAAGTATACATCAAGAGGGAAAGTGAAAACGTAAGAAGGAAGAGGTAGAACAGCAAGATAAGGGAATGATGAAGATAAATAACTATAAATTTAACTGCATCATGTTCTCAGGTCCTTATAATCAGTCTTTAATTATAAAGTAGCTGAGATTGAGACCTTACTCATGGGAACTGATTTTTTTTAAATACCATTCAAGTTCAGTTTGTCTCACATTTCAACAGGAAAGCTTTTTCACTCATAACATAGCACATCACTTTTAGGAAGCCTGCAAAAGTTGTGTGATGATCTGTTAGTAGTGTAAAATCAATTTTAGGATAAAGAAGTTTAAAAATTTTGCCATTTAGTTTCACTGTCCAGAGATTTCCATCTTGATTGTGATAATGAAAATATACTTTTAGGCTTTAAGATAAATATTTTTAATCTTCAGCAACTTCTAAATGGCTAGTAATAAACATCAAGTTTATAGCAGTGGAATACAGCATAAGATTGCTCATAAGAATGAATCCACCATCAAGAGACATGGAATGTGATGGAAAGGGCTGAACAATTCAGAAGGTGATGAATCTAAAAATCACTAAGTTCAATTATTAGGAAAAAAGAATAGAGATTTTAGAATACTTTATGATTCAGCAAGAAGACTCACTTTAAACAGGAAAAGAATATGCCTACATTCAATCTTTGTCCTTCTAAAATGATTTGATAGTTTCCATTCTCATTTTTAAATTTTGTTAATACTAGAAGATTATGTAGACATTTGAACAAAGAGAGCAGAAGCATTCTAGAGCATGCCATACTAAATGCCACCAAACTCATTTCCCTCCTGCCTTGGAGCTGACCTCCAACTTCTTAACTACTCAAATCAACCTTCACAAAATTCAGAAAGAAGAGGGTGGAGTAGAAGAGATGGTCTTATCTAGTCCTTTCTCAGGAACAATATAAGAGACATTTTGTATATTTACTTGCTGTATATTTAAAATAATCATACAAAAATCACTCGTGTTTCAAAAACATTCTTTCATTTAAACCTATCTGTGTTAAATAAATCAAGATATTAAAAATTGCACAGTTAACTAGAAAATTTGGAAAAAAAGACTATTCTATGTAGAAAGATGCCTCTCAGCTAGATATCCTAATTAAATTTGTTTGATTATTTCTAAAAAGAGCATCCAAACTGAATGCCAGAGAGTTGAATTATTTTGGTCAGCTTCCTCTCGTGCAGGAAGCCATAGTTTTGCTATCTTACGGAGGAACTGACTGACGTGTTCAACTTAAGTGTAAAGTGTAAATGAGTCTGGATTAATGGGTACTTAGAGGCTGGAAAGTCTGATCAACTCAGGGAACGCTGATTACCACTGCAGTTTGATTGACAAGTGAAGGAATGGGTTATTGCTTTGGTCAAAACACTGAAGTGATCACATCATTTTCTATTTCATTTTGCACGTATGTGAATTAGCGCTAAATAATTAGTTTCAAGTGGAAATGCATTAGCAACACTTGGGAAAATAATGCTGCATCTCCCTCAGTGAACCTAAGGAATCACTGGATCTTCATGACAGGTAAAATATAATCTAGAATTTAAAAGATGAACAACAAATTCATGATTAGGTAAATTTGCAAGTAGAAAAAGGGTCCTGAGTGTCTACTGAAATGTGAATACCAGCAATTCAAGTTTTGAAGAAATTTAGACCTTGAAACAGCACAACGGTCATAAAATGACTATCTGGCTTGAAAGATTTAATAACTGCAAAAAGAACCAGCACTTCAGAAGACGGGGGGAAGTAAACTAGCTTCTTTTGTTGGGCTGCTAAACGAGGGCTAATAAAACAGAAACAATGAAAGCACTTTTAGGACATGATTCCAACGCAGCGTTCACGTACAACTCATTTTATTGAATATAAGTGTGATGCCCACAAGGCAGAGTGAAAATATCATTTAAATAGTCAGTCCTAAAGACTAGGTGCAAAAGGAAATCAGGGAGACGAATTCAGGGAGGGCAGGAGATAGATGTTTAGGACTTTATCCTTTTATCTGCCAAGCCTCTACACATAGCAATTTTATTTGGCTGTTTATTCTTCAATATCTATGAGAATCTTAGTCAGAGCACATCAAGAATAAAGACAATTGAAAGGAGTTTTTAATGTATATATAATATCTATATAATATACATACACATACTTATATGTATATATATATAAATATTATATAAAATCGAATTCATAATTGTTATGGACTGAATGTCTCTGTCTCCCCAAATTCATATGTTCAAGCCTGAACCACCAATGTAATTAGGTTTACATGAATCCTCAGAGTGGAATCCCCATGATGGGATTAGTGCCCTTAGACGGAGTAGAAAAGAGAGAAATCTCTCTCTGCACATGTGTGCACGGAAGAACGGCCAAAGAGAAGGCTGCTGTCGACAAGACAAGCTGACAGGATTCCCACCATGAACCGAGTCTGTCCGCACCTTGATCTCGGACCTTCCATCCTCCGGAACTGTGAGAAATAAATGTCGGTGGTTTAAGACATGCAGTCCCTGGTATTTTTTATAGCAGCCCAAGCTGAACAAGACAGTAACACTTGTACAACTTGAGCTTCTCGTCTACATCATTTGTTTGTGTGGAACTAAAGAAGTTTTTAAAGGCAACAAGGAACACAACTGAGATGCATTAGATCTGAATTCTAGGGCTAGTACTTATCTATCCAGATATTATACTATTATTTTTAAATACTTTCATTTTAATTACCTGTAAATACAGATTTTAAGCACTTTCTTGCTTTAAAGTTGTTTGATTTTATGGGTATCCATAGATAGAAAATTAATTAGATTTTTAAAAAATTCTTGTGTATAACAGGATGTGCCGGCTCGCGTTTAAAGAAAAAGTTTCACAAATTTTGACAGACTGTCCCATCAAATATCATAAAATTAGTTACAATTTCTTCAAGTTTTTCTTTTTATTCTGCCATGTGGATGTATGTATATATGACTGGTGTGAAGGAGGTTAATAAATAACATACCTATGTCCACTTCCTAGGTTTGGAACTGGTTGAGCTCTGTTATTGATACGGCAGCTTAAAGGAAAAAGCTTTCGTCTGTGGCCAAACCGATTTCTACTGTATGCTGCCCACCCAACACACTCACTCCTTTACCCTTCTTATGTTATTCGTTGGCATAATACATCTGAGAGTAAAAATGAGGTTGTAGACAAATACGTGTATCCTGGATTGTTACCTCACAGAGGCTTAGGAGGAGATAGCAGCAAAGAAAACAATTACTTAGTTTCTGCAGAATTTGACTAGATTACCTTCCCACTCAAGTAAGAAACAATCTGGCAACTAACATTTTTTTCCCCATGGGCCAAGGATAAACAAAGGAGTCAGCAAAGAGACCAGCAGTGTTATTCAACTAGATGTTGCTTGACATGGAAAAATGAGGAGTGGGTAAGAAGTATTCTGTATCTCCTGCTCAGCAGTAGGGATTCTTACTTTGGGTCCAGCTTCAATATGTTCAAGAATATCTTGAAAATGATACGCGTGTGCGTGCACACGCATGTGTGTATGTACGTGAATGCATTCATTTTTCCAAGAGTCCAAAGCTCTGGTTATAGTCTCAGTGGAGTCAGTGGCTATGAAATATTGAAGATCCACAGATATGGGCTATTGAATTGGACTATTTTTTCACTTGTTCGGTAAAACAAATGGTGGAAATGAATTGTTTTCCTCTCTGAATCAAATGAATACATCGAAATGTTTAGCTATTTTGATATGGACTAGTAACTGATTCAGTGTATATTTAGCTATTTGTCTTTAAGCTTCCTTAGTTGATTTCAGGGATACATAAATTCTACATAATATGCTTGCTCTTTCCCAATATTTGTTGTTTGTACTCTGCATCTCACACACATAGAATGAAGCACAATTTTTATGATATAAGTTGATTAGCTGGATCTACCCATAAGCATTAATATGAACTCATGTCCTTATAGTAATTTTCAACAAAATTTCCTGTTAACTCTTTAAGTGAATAATGCATAGCACACATAAGAAGTGGCATAGAAGGGGCTGTGAAAGAGTAATGGAAGTTGAAGTGGGGCCAATGACTATCATGTTGAAATAGTATCCTGTCCTTGCTCTCCCCTCTCCCTCCACCGCTTCCTCCTTCAGGTATCATTCCTCCATCCTCCTTCAGTATTAAGACATGTTGAAGACTTTTTTTGTTACATGAACTAATGTACCTTTCCTTTTCATGTTCAAGTATGACATTATTTACATATTTGCAGATATAGTAAGTCAGGATGTTTTCCCCATTCATTCAATCAACAAACGTTTAAGTACCTGCTAGGTCTCAGGTGCTGATCTAGGTTCAGGGAATCCAGAGGTGAATAGACATCACAGCCGTGGAGAAATTTGCAGCTCAGTCATCTCTTCTGTGTGTGTACATATACACACATTTATTTTACAACTATAAGTATATATAATAAAATAAATATGAGATATATTTTATATAAATATTGTTTGAATGTGCTCATGTTTATGTTCAAAATAAATATTCCAAGTTAATACAGTCAATCATTATTTAAATTTAAATACAATTGTTATTTAAAGGGTTTTTTTAATTCACAGTTTGAGAAATGTTTTAATACTAAGGCAATGGATATTTAGAGAAGCAGAGATTGTTTTAGTCGTTGTCAGGCTTTTGCACAGCAAAAGAAAAGGAAACTATGTAATATACTCAGATGAGATACAACATCTAGCTATCAGCAAAATTCTAATTTTTACCGAATTCTCCATTGCACTGAGGTCCAAGGAGGCCAACTGACTTTCCAAGGTCGAATGATGAATCAGTAGTTGGTCAGGAAATGGAAAAGAAGGGACTTTCAATTTGTCAATCCTCTACTGTGAAACCACCTGATAATCCAACTCTGGTTGTCAAGAATACAGTACCTCAGTTATTGGTTTTCTACATTTTGCTGCCAAATAAAGTAATAGTAAATAGCAGTTATTATATTTCTGTAAAATCCTGTAAACAGGATTATCCTCAAGTCTTCTTTCTGCAAACCTCAACCAATATAAAGTCTCAGAAAGGAACAATTTCAATTTGTTGAAATACATATTTTTTAGAAAAAAAGAAATATGATAAGAATGTCCCCAATATATCACAAGTTAAGGCAGTTTGTGAAGAAAACTGTGACTATATGGAATTACATTGCATTCTGTAGATGGAATAAAAAAATACAAAAAATAAAATTTGACTACATGACTAGAACACAAAGTCAACAGTATTTTTCCTAATTAAAAGAACTTGTGAAATCTAGTGCTCTAAGTAATAACTGTTATATTTTATCTTATTTACTAAATCCCGATCACATCTACCTGTAGCAATGTTTTGTTAAGTACAATAAGTAGAGTCCAATAGACATGATGTGTTAGATGAGAGAAGGGGGTGTCAAACTTGGCATAGCCTGCCTTTTGAGTATGATGGGGACGAGAAGTAATGGTCTACACTCTTTGTGGCATGTTGTCTCTATATACATACATTAAAGATAATTTAATTATTTAGTTGCCATGAACTATTTAATGGTTCTAAACTATAGAAATATTTAGAACACTACCAGAGAAACAAACAGAAGTAACTATCTTAGTCCAGTGGAACTGGACTAGGGAGACTGAAAGCTTCCTTGATGGGGTGACGATGGTCAGCATCATATCTCTTTTCTTCGTTTACTTTTTTACATGTAGAAACTAGCATTCTACCACCCAACAATCCCAAGACTCATTTACTTTTTCTCCTTGCCTTCATCTTTTTTCTTTTTCTCTTCCTTCCTGTCTGGTCTGTCTATCTTTCTATCTATCCACCTTCCATCTCCACCTACCAAAGTTTTGAGACAGTTTAGGTAAGAATATACAGAATTAAAATACCTAGGTTCTAATCCTTTTGTATAGCATCCTGTGAATCGAGTTAAGTAATAAATTCCACAATGGTTCTTGGTGTTGGTGTGCCTTCAAGAATGCTTACACATAAACACACACACACACTCGCATGCATGCACATGGGAAAGGAGTTCACTTCAGGAAGCAATTTTCAAACTGTACTTTGAGAGGGGCTAGGAGAGTGCCATCAGGGATTCTGTGTGTGTTTGAGGTGGTGGCCATGGGTACACATTGGGATGATGTGGACTCCACCTGAATCAAGTCAGAAAACCCTTTAAGCCTAGTAGTCATGGGTAAATTTTTGACTTGAATAAAATGTTCTGAACCTTGAAGAAACTTTGAAAATTAATTCCTTATGAATTACATTTGTTTATTAACAGTGAAGTTCACATCCCATAACGTATGTGTGAAAGAAATTAGTGGTGTAATATCATAAAATTTCTTTTATTATATTTTTTTCAGATGTTTACTGAGTTCCTATGTTCATGACACAGTACTAAAATTATAAGTGAGGGAAACTAAGATTATTTGAAAGAAACTTTGCTTCCGAAGGTCAATAATCTTCTAGGGGAGATAAAACTATATTACGTGTTTCCTGTACTCCCGTGTAGCTAGGATTCTGACTGAAAATCAGGTCCCACCAATTTGATGCACTTGTGTGAAATTTGGAACTGTGGACTTTTTCTGCAATAATGTCCAACTTTCTAGTTTCTGGCTTCATGGATCCCAAACAGCAGAGGACATGAACAGCTATCATTGCTCAAGTGGTATATTCCGTGAGTGTCTCTAAATTCTCCACCATCTTGATTGGGAAGACTCCCCTGGTAAGCCAGTTTGCCAGTGTTATTATGGAGGTCATTTCCTAAGGCCCTGCCTCTGACCTGTGCAATCATTTTGTAAGCATCTACTTCCTTTTATTAAATCAACTTAAGATAAATAGAGAGATGTCTGTGCCATGCAACTGTATCCTAACAGAAACACTGAATTTTCTAGACAATAAGGAGATCCTGAATGTTTGAAGACTTTTGAATGAATTATATAATATCTTATACTAGATTGACCTTCCCAGTTATGTTTCACTTAAGCCAATTAGGACTAAATTGCATTTCATGCTGGACGATGTAGGAAGGCAGCCCAAAATTGTTCTGCGAGATGAGGAAATCCTACTGTGGGAGTTAAAAATAGATGAAGCTCCAAAGGCAATGTGTGTCCTAGTAGTGGAGTACTGATTTCAGATCTGAAGTCTTGGGGGCTTGTCTTCCTAACATGTCAGGACATAAATGGAATGAGGACAATACGTAAGTCCTCCTGACCAGAGGAACAGAGCAGTTGGGAAAGTAGCTTGATTTCTTCATTCTTACCTAGAAAATCATGTCATTTTTTTTTTTGCATGTGGAGGTAGAAAGAAAATATAGAGCAAATCTGTGCTTGTAAAACATTCTGGGTTTTAATTGCCTTTTCTTGCTGAGAAATCATAATAGTGATGGGAAGAAACAATGACAAATGGGTTGGAATTACTTTTTAACTGTTTTGAACCATTGAGAACAACATTATGTCTGAAAGAAACAGTCAATTGTAGATTGTGAATTTTAACTATAGTTAATTCTTAAGGAGGAAATAGTAAGAAAGAAAGAAATTAGTGAGGTTTCCAATCCATCAGATTTTCAGTAATTTAGCCCCTAAGTCAGGTGAAAAAAGGTTGAATACACTCTATGGCAATTGTATCAAAGGAGCATTAGATTGTTGATGCCAATGAAACCATGAACAGAGAAATGAAGAGAGCTAGCATTCTGCTTGACGGGATTATTCCAGTTTTCCCCAACCCGGCCTGTGTAATGTCAGGGAATTTGAGCAGTGACCATGGAGCAGGTGGGAGGCAGTCTCCAGCTGCCTAGACGCTGTGACTGAAGCTGGCTTGTGTACTCACTCTCCTGCTGTGACCTGGATCAGAGGACATCCTTCAGCAGAGCCAAGTGTTTATGGGTTAGAAGACTCCTCCATCACTCTCCTTCTCCCATAGGGTTCATAAGGCCTAGAACATTCACCTGTATCTTAGTTCTCACATATGGAAAAGAAAGAAATCCTCCCTTGTACAAGGAGAGTCTTGCAGGGACATTAATTTATAGCGTTGTGTTTTCAGAGTGGGCGCAGAGCCCAGGAGACTGAGACTCATGCTTCTATGTTCCTATTAAAAAGTTATTATTTTCTAGACTAGAAATTGGAAACCTTCAAACTCCAGGATAAATACTTTATAAGAACTAAAATTACTTCAGACTAAGAAGAAGGAAGTTATACATTAGTTATGATGGTTTTCACTATTAAAAACAACCAGCCAAGATGAAACAAGTTGGATGAGGAAAAAGTAACATAAACTCCACAAAAGTTTAAGAAATTCACTATTGGGTTGAAGGACATTCTTAGTAAAGTATTTAGAAAATAAACGAGTTTCATGGTCTTTATATTAAAAAGAAAAATACAAAAAATATTGACTCTCCTTGTTAACACATACCCTTTGGAACAAAAGCACATAATCATTAAAATGGCTATAATTTACTCATTGTGCACGTCCATTTCAGACCTGCTTCTAGGACTAAAAACTTAATTGCCATTTTAGTTAGGAAAAAAATCCATTTATTTCTCTGTCTTCAGAACAAAGCTACCAGTAAGAGTGTCTTTTCTCGTGCAATTAACATTTTAAACAATACCTGGAGGCATTAGCAACCATAAATCCAAACTTCTTTTTATGTTGTAATTTAAGAAATTTTGCACAGAACAGTTAAGTGACTTCTTTAAGGACACAAATAGTTGGTAACAAACGTACAATTCTTCACTATGTGAAAGCGTGAGCTTTGGGCCAACAGTCTCATTGGCATTTATCAGTTGTATGTTTTCATGCTTTGTAATCTCTCTGTGCCTCAGGATTTTATCTGTATTTTATATTCCCCAATTTTTTCTCTTTTCCAGGGGTTAGCAGATAAGGGTGCAGAAAACTATCTGCTATTAATCGATAAATTTAAACTCATTCCCAATTTTGTGCTTTTCCAAAATATAAAATTTAATATGGCTAAAGTTAAATTATTTGATGTTGCTTCTTTTAAGTGAAAAGTGATTTCTTAAAGTAATCGGAACATTTTTTAATAAGCAGGGGAATAATTAGCTGAGTCTAGGCAAACATAAAGAAAATAAATCAATATGTCAATATATTTTCATTATTTCTACTCTGAAATAATTTTTGAATCAGATTTTTAAAAGTTTATTTTTAATTACACAATTAATATACCTTCATCATAAAAATTCAAACAATAGGGGCTGGCCCAGTGGTGTGGTAGTTAAGTTCACGTGCTCTGCTTCGGCAGCCTGGGGTTTGTGGGTTTGGATTCTGGGCGCGGACCTACTCACCACTCATCAAGCCACGCTGTGGTGGCGTCCCACATACAAAATGGAGGAAGAATGGCACAGCTATTAGCTCAGCAACAATCTTCCTCAAGCAAAAAAGAGGAAGATTGGCAAAAGATATTAGCTCAGGGCCAATCTTCACACACACACACACAAAATTAAAACAATAAAAAATAAAATCTTTCTGAATGCAATGGTAAAGATCCTACAGTTTTATCACTAATTTTGATGGCTGCTGACATTTCTGCTATGTACCATTTGTCAAGTTAGAGAATTTTCCTCATCAATCCTTAGTGAATGTTTTTACTTAAAAAAATATATAATTTAATTTTATCATATTTTTGAAATGTTTTTCTCCTTTTATTGGTAAGTCTTGTTAATTACATTAACAACTTTTTTGATGTTCAGAACTTGTTGCTTTTCTGGAATAAAACCCACAGGTCAAGGTGTATTCTTCCTTCAATATACACAGTACAGCTAGATCACATGTGCTGACATTTTATCACATTTCACTTAGAACATTCTGTGCTTGCAAGCAAGATTTGCCTCCAGCTTGTGCTTTTGTGTCATTCTAGGCACAAAACAACCAACCGGGGACATTTCCCTTTTCTTGCTGTGAAGCAGTTCGTATGTCTGCAACACTCATTGGTGGGACTCACATTCAACTCCTCAGGCTGATGCTTCTATCTCAGGGTAGTGCAGCAACAACATTTTCACCTTTTTCTATATATTCTTCAGGGTTTCTACTTTTTCTCAAGTCAATTTTTTTTTTGCTGAGGAAGATTCACCATGAGCTAACCCCATCGCCAATCTTCCTCTTTTTCACTTGAGGAAGATTAGCTCTGAGCTAACATCTGTGCCAGTCTTCCTCTATTTTGTATGTGGGTCACCACCACAGCATAACTGATGAGTGGTGTAGGTCTGCACCCGGGATCTGAACCCACAAACCCAGGCTGCTGAAGCAGAGTGTACCGAACTTAACCACTAGGCCACAGGGCTGGTCCCACAAGTCAATTTTTATGGAAATTTTTATAAAATTATCCTTTTCATTTAGACTCTCAAGTTTACTGGTATAAAGTTTCATATCATATCTGCTATAACTAAAAATAAGTCAAAGTGAAACTTCTTTCTATCAGCATTATTGCTCTTTCATTCCTAATAATGTATGTTTGCACTCTCTTTTTCCTTGATCAGCCTTGCCAACTAATTTAGTAACGTGTATTATTTAAGACTAGCTTTCAATTTTGTCATCAACTCTAATAAATTATTCTTTCTGATTCATTAATTTCTTCCTTCATTTTTCTTTACTACTTTTATTTTACTCTCTTTGTGTTCCTTTTATTGATATTTTTCTAGTTTATTGAGTGATATATTGTTCAATTGTTTTAAATCTTTCTTGCATTCTCACAAACATATTGATGCTTTAGTTTTCCTACTGTGGACCTTTTTTTCCTGAATCTTGGTTTTGATTTATAGGGCAGTTATAAAATTTATTTCAAATGTTTTAACTTCCATTTTGATTCCTTTAATACAAGAGTTATTTACAAGAAGGTTTTTAACTTTTCAAGTGAATAAAGTTTTTTTTTTTTAAATTTTCCTTTATTGTATTTCTCATTTTATTATTTGTGAGAAGTGTGACTTTTGTGAATTTTGCACTTTAGAAATTTTTTTGCGGCTTACCCCGTAGTCACTTTTAGTTAACAGTTCCTGTCTGTTTGAAAAGAATGTGTATTTTATGTTTGTGGAATATCTGTATCTGTGTATCTCCAACTCCTCCTCTACATATCCATTCCTACATATCCGTGTTGTAACTTAACTTTTGTCTCATAATCTGTTGATTTCTGGAGGAAATATTTTCAAATTTTCTGCTATTATTTTGAATTTTAAAATATCTTGTATTGTTTCTTTCAGTTTTTGCTTTAAATATTTGATGCCTGGCATATCTTTTTTTAATCCTACATGGTAAGTCTTACTCTGTTGATGTGTTTTACTCATGTGAAGCGTAAGATCATGTTAGAAGGCTTGCCTCGTTAACAGCACATAGCTAGATATTTTTCCAAACGAATATGAGAACCTTTCTCTTTAAGAGTAAAGCTTAACAAGTTTACATAAGCTTATTCACATAATTTTGATTGCAAATATGTTTGCACTTATTTCTACAGTTTTACTTCATTTTACTTTACCATGACTTTTGGTTTCTTCTATGGAATGCATGTTTGTATCTCCCCCAAATTCATATGTTAAAACCTAGTTCCCAATGTCACAGTATTTGGAGGTGGGACTTTTGGGAGGTGATTAGGTCACAAGGGTGAAGCTTTCGTTAATGGGATTGTTGCCCTTATAAAAAGAGATCACAGAGAGCTCCCCTGGCCCTTCCACCACGTGAGGACACAGAGAGAAGTCAGTCATATGTGAACCAGGAAACCGGCTCTCATCAAACACTGAATCTGCCAGTGCCTTCATCTTGGACTTCCCAGACTTCAGAACTGTGAGAAATAACTTTCTGTTGTTTGTAAACCACCCCGTCTGTCTATGATGCTCTGTTATAGCAGTCCGAATGGACTAAGACAATTTCCGTTCTTTATCGTCTTCCTTTTTTTCCTTCCCTTTTCCCCTTTTTTCCTTCCCCCCCTCCCTCCATTCCTTCCTTCCTTCCTTCTTTCCATTCTTTCTCTCTCTCTCTTTCTCTTTCATGTTAATGTTCTTACCATATATCTTAGTCTGTTCAGGCTTCCGTAACAAAATACCACAGACTGGGAGGCTTATAAACAACAGAAATTCACTTTTCACAGTTCTGGAGGCTGAAAGTCCAAGATCAGGTGCCAGAACATCAGGTTCTGGTGGAGGCCTCCTCCAGGTCCCAGGCTGCTGACTTCTCTCTGTGTCCTCACATGGTGGAGGAGGCAAGGGATCTCCCTGGGGTCTCTTTTATAAAGACACTAATCCCATTCATGAAGGTTCCACTCTCATGACCTAACTGCCTCCCAAAGGCTCCACCTCCTAATCCCATCACCTTGAGGGTTAGGATTTGAATATATGAATTTGAGGGGGACCAAATGTTTGTACCATAACACCACAAAAGAAAACAGTAACAATAAAGATGGGGGGAAGGACACTTTGGGAGGTGATAAGTATATCTAGACTGGCTTCTTGATCAGTCTTTTGCATATTATATTTTTTCTCAAGTTGTTTTGATATGCATGGTTTCCATGCTATTTCTTTACATCTTGCTCATACCTCGTGGAAAAGAGTCATCCATCCATTTGTCCGATTCACTGATGAACTCTTGGTGACATTCTTTCTCTTCTAGCCATATTTGTCTTCTTACACAAGCTAGGGATTGGGGACGGGGTATTGTGTTCTGTCTACTTTTTGACAGCCTGACAGCAAAAACAGTGGGTAGAGAAATCTCACTACAGTCTTAGAATTTATTGGATAATCTGCTGTTTTAGGACTTTCTTTTTTTAAGTCATTCCTTTAAAAATCACTTTCTTGTTTAGATAATCTACTTCTGAGGGACTTCCCTAAAATTTCATTTTGCCTTCCCAGTTGAGAGGTGGCTCTGATGCATGGTCAAGTTTTTGGTTTGTGGGGTTTTTTTTTTAATCTTCTAAAATGTTATGGTAGCAAAGGGCAGTATATTTGTTTTTAATCCCTAATCCTACATTCCTTAGCTGCTTGATTTGGGGCAATTGTTTTTACCTTTCCCTAACTCAGTTTCATCATCTGTAAAATTGTAGTAATAATAGTATTTGCTCATTGTTCATAAGAAAATTGAATGTGTCAATACAGTAAGTACTTAGTGAGAGTTAGCTATTTCATCAGTTGGGGAGAAAGAAGTCCTGTAAACAACCCCTCCAGAATCAATTTGGAAAGAAAGTTGATTTATTATTGAGTAAACTCATGAATGTACATGCATGTAGTAGCCTGAAAGAGACTACAAAATCAGAATGAAATTTCACACCATTTACACAACAAACTAAAAAGAAAGACCAATAAACAGATCACCTTGACAGGTAAATGGTCACTTCAGGAGATGGACTCGGAAGTTAACTCTGGAGGTATTTGATCACATTTCCAGGGATGACGAGGTCCATGACTTTGGAAATACCTCTGTACTGTAAACCTGGAGCCTGGTTTATATAGGCCCTGAAGAGATAACTGTATTTTAGAAGGTTAAAGCTCAGACTCAGGACTATTGTGTTTTCAGGGAGATTCTTGCAATCACCAATATCATAATTATTATTACTCAGTTCTCAGTTTGTCTCCAAATAGTACTTGAGTCATAGGTGAGATTATTATCTACTCCTGTCCTGCTTCTAGGGGGATGGGGGAGGATGAAAAGTCAAGTTAAGCCATATTACAGTGTATGTATGAGATTGTTCACTATTTCTAGTTTGTTGTTGATGAATCACTTGTTCATCATTAAAATTCTTGTTTTTTCTTATTTCTTGTGTTTTGGCATTGAGGAAGGGAAGCTCTGTGATACCTCTTCACTCTACCATTTTACCTAGAAATGTAAAGTTTGATTTTTTTCTACTCTTGTATGCCATATACACACTTAACATTTTTAATTGTCTTTCATATTCAGACTTAATATCCATAACCTCTCCTTAAAGAAAAAAGTTAATTCTTAGATTCATATTTAAAAGAGTTTTCAAAGGGCTGAATAGTCTATTCAAGAGGAATCAAATAAAGAGACTGAATATAGGCACTGGCATTTATATGTAAACAATTGTTTTAAAGGAAATGGCTGCTGAAAATACCTTGTTACCGTGGGCAGCACGTGGCCCTTCACTGTCTCCGTGGCTGCGTGCTGACACTCAAGTATTATTAAAAATGAGCAGGGCTGGTGCAGAGCTGCTCAGATCATATTAACGCAGAGGGTAACTGAGTGTCTAGTGTTCTGTATTCAGCCACCTACAACTTCTTGCACAAACACATTTCTCACAGTGGCGTCATCACTAATGAAATTTAGGAGGGATGAAAGTCTCCAAATTAGCAATGAGTCACTTAAAACTTCCAGCCCCCTCTTTTTATAGCTTTCCTCCAGAAGCTCATCTTCCTTTCCGTAATCATCACCAGAACGAATCACTTGCTCCTTGTTAAACTTTTATCTCCAGGAAGTGAAGGTGACAATGAAACACTTTTCTGTGACTTTCTTGGCAGCTATCCCACAATGCCTGCTGGCCTGTTTTGATCCCATTCCGTATGTCCACAATTTAAGTGGCAATACAACTCTCTCTGAATTCTATCATACAGCACTGCAGGGCACAATCCTGTGTTACCTGCTTTGGGAAATAATCTTTCAGCCTATTTCAGTTTTCACATTAAAGGACTGGCTGCCTGAAACTGGCTGATTACAGGCTTGTAAGGACAGGATCAAACAGAAGAAGATGCTAGCAGGGAGTCAAGTGTGAGAGCATTATTTTGCATGAATAAAACACTCTTTGTTCTCTTTTAATAAATTTGAAGCCATTGATAGTGTTATTGACTCAGATATGGCCCCGCAGTTAGCTATTCTTATCAACTTATTCCTGTAAGTGTAAAGTGCTTAAGTGCAATACCTTGTAGAAAAGTAATTTCTAAGGTGTATTAACAGATATTTATTAATTGCTGGGAGTTTAAAGAGTTAACGTATAAATGGGTTTCAATCTAGAAAACTTCCCACTTAATGAATCTCAAAGAAAAAAATAAAGAAATCAATTATTTGTCTCTTGATTAAAGACTGTTAGCATTGATTTTCTCATAGGAAGAATTTCATTTTCTTTAAATGAAAAGAGTGTTAATGAGCAGACATGGTTGTCCTTTTGCTTAATCTGTCAAGTGTATTTATTTTGTTTTTATCTGAAATTTTCTAGAATTACTGTTTGTTAATTTAGCAATTCTTTGGTGATGAAACAATTTCCTGTCATTGTATTGATAAATGAGGAAGTAAAGATTCATTGCTGTTGTTAGGATTGATTTTTCTGTTCATTGAAAAACAATTTACTTGAAAACAAGTCTACTCTTAGTCACTACTAGGTTAATAAACATAAATTTTGACATTTAAACCCAGTAAATTGAAAGATTTGTTAGCCTAACCTTTAAATTAAAAATTTTACACTATATTTCCCTGTTTATACTTTGAATATGTTTAATGTGCTAATGATTGAAGAATGGAATTACTGAATTAATGATTATAAAGTTTTCCCTGACTACAGCAGTAATTCATTTTAAATTTAGTCACAAAGATATTTTAGTTCATTTTTATCATTACCCCTTTTTCCTGGTTGATATGTGACTCCATTTGAAAAACTGCTTCAACTTCAAACTTTACCATGATGATGGTTATGCAGCTCACCATCTCTTTACAACAAATTTTAACATCCTCTTTGAATTCATGGGTACAGACAGGGAAGACAAAGCTGCCTATTCGTAGACACTAATTTAGCTAGGGCATACCCATTCTGTTTATCTTCACAACTTATATCAAGTTAAATTTCCTGAGTGCAAGGGACAATTTCTTATTATTCTCTCTAGCTTCCAGATCTAACCCAGGTGTTGACAGATGGTAGGCGTTCAATAAGTTCTGGTTAAGTTATTGACTAGAATATGTGTATCAAAATTGTCAAGGATGCACCAAGCATAAATGCATTGAATGAGCTTAAAAAAAAAAGTCCACAACTAAGTTAGGGTGTGTTATTTTAATATCAACTCAGTTTTTGCTATCACTTTCTTATGCTAAATTATCTTATCTCTCAGAATTTTTTATTGCATACTTATCCTCACATCCATTAATTAAAATATAAGAGTCTTCTCTGAAAACTTTGATTTGACCATTTGAAATTTCCCATTGTCATCAGTGTACCATCTTCCTTTATAACATATTGGCATATTCAGGTAAAGGGCTTAAATCTGAATTTCATTTCTATCGTATGTTTTCACAAAGCTTTTCATTATTTTTTAGTCATTTGCCCAAACTTATTGAATCTCTGCTGTACAGTGAGGTTGTGAATAAAACAATCTTTCCAATCTCATAAAGTTCACTTTCTATCCCTATGTTGTCATAATAAAAAAAATTAGTAAAATATAGAACATATGAATAAAATAGAGAATACAGGGAACAACTAGACTATACCTTTGTATTCGTCCATTAAAATGTTACAGAAATAATAAGATAACAATAATAATAATAGTGGCTGTCATTTATTGACCATTAGGCAATTTATATATATTTACTGGATACACAATAAACTGAACCTGGGTATGGCTATTGCCATTTAACTGATGAGAAATCTGGGACCCAGAGGAGAGTATATTTGATACTCTTGAATATTGAAAACTCTGATTAAAAAATGAACCACCACATAAACAAACATTCAATATAAAGTTCTAATTCCTCGGCCTGACATTCGAGTCCTTTCACAGTCCTTTTGAATTACAATTATTGTTAATTTTCTTCTTGGTATCTCACACTGTGACATTCTCGCCACCATGCCGAGCTGGCATGAGACGGTGAAGTCGAGTTCCTATGTGACCTTGGACAAGTCTTCTCTAGTCCTCTAAATACTCCTTTGACAAAGGAGAGGGCTGCCGCAGACATTCCCTGAAGCTATTGACAAACCTTAGTGTCTACACATTTTCTTTATTTTTCTGTTTTGTTTTTACATTTGCTCTTGTTCTTCTCTTAGCCTGAAATGACTTCTGCCTAAATCCTACTTATTACTTCAAGTTTATCTCAATTCCTCCAGTAATCTTTCCAAATCACCCCAGCACATGGTAACGCTCTGGTTCATAGTGGTGGGAACTCAGATGTTAACAGGTCAGTTCAGGTTCCCCTTATTGTGTAGTGACCTGTGGCTGAGGAAAAGAGGTGGTGTGAGAAGCCACATTGAAGTCAATGCTTATGAGTTTGGAGTGGGCAGTGAAGCATGAACTGTCAGATGAGAAAGACAGTGTGCATACAGTAGCAATAAAAGCCAGTCAAGACTGGAATGGCAAGCGGAGAATAATGAGAGATGGCTTTGGAGAGCTTAAAGGACAGGACAGTGTTGTGGAGGCGAATATATTGCTGCAGGCGAGGTTCTCGCCTATCATGGGATTTCACTGGGTCTTAGACTGTTCTTGACTCTGTGTGGTCTTCAGTAGAAATTACAGGTTAATACTGGGGAGGAGGCTGTTACAGATAGTTTAACTTGTTAGTTCTCAATTCCCTGCAGGTTAGAGGAGTCTCTGAGAAGCTTTTTAAAATTCTCAATTTAAATTGTTTCATTAAATGTTATTTTCTTATACTTTTCAGTCTCACAGAAGTTTCATTACTTTTTTTTCAGTGATTTCTTTAAACTTCTCCTTGAAACAATTTTAGACCTACAGAGCAATTGCAAAGATTTGACCCTGCACCCAGCTTCCCCCACTGTTGGCATCCTACATAACTGGGGTCAAGTTTTTTTTAACAAAAAATTAACATTGGTACAATAGCGCTAACTCAACTACAGCCCTCTCAGAGTTCCCCAGTCTGTCCACCGGTGTCCTTCTTCTGTTCCAGAATCTGATCCAGACTCTCACCTGGTCTTCAGTTGTCATGTCTCCTTAGTCTCCTCCAGTCTGTGCTTTTCATGATTTTAAAGTATTGGCCAATTATTTTGTAGAATGTGCTGAGCGTGGGTCTGTCTGATGTCTCCTCATGACTGGACTGAAGTTATGCATTTTTGACGTGACTAACACAGAAATGTTGCACCACTCTCAGTGTCATCACATCAGGGGCACATGGTGGTAACATATCTGCGTACTGGTGGTATCCACTTTGGCCAGTTGGCTAAAAAAATGTCTGCTAGAATTTTCTACTGTAAGGCTACAAGTTTTTCCCTTTATAATTAATAACCATCTTGAAGGAGATACTTTGATGCAAATGTCTTGCTTCTCTTCAAATTTCCACTCACTAATTTGAGCATTTATAAGCAGATCTTGCCTGCACCAATTAGTATGGTGGTTTTCTAATGGTGGGTTCTTATTGACCTCATTCATTCTAAATTTAACAATTAGAATTCTTCTGTAAGGATGAACCGCCCTTTTCTCTGATTTATTTATTCAAAATTTATATCACTATGGTCTTATTTTATGAACTATAATTTAATACTATTGCTATTTATTTTGTTGTTGAAATTATTCCAGCTTTAGCTAGTAAGAGTTCTCTCAGGATAGCTTTTGTGCCTTTTCTACATGCTCCTAACCTTTTCGTGCATGTCCTCATGTTCTGATGTCCAAATTTATCTTATATTTTCCCTTACCCAGGCCTAGAATCAAGCATTTCATAAGATTCCTTTTTATTATAGAATAGTGTCTAGAAACCAAGATCTGAGTTCCTTTTATTGTAGAATAGTATTTGGAAACCACGATCTGGGTGCTAGGTGTGCTCATGGCTACTTGGGTGTTACTGCTTCCAGCTCCTCTCAGTGAACAGAGCTCAGAAATATATGCGTGTATACTCATCCGTTCGTGTGTACACCCAGCGATGTATCTGCGTAAGGCATGCGTGTGTGTGCATGTATGTAGTACCTAATATATCTATCCATCTATCTATCAATCAATCTATCTATCTATCCATCTACCTATCCATCATGTGTTTGGATCATTCACATTTAAGCGATTATTGAATATTTGGATTAAATCTATTATTTTGATAGCTGTATTCTATTTGCTCTCTGCATTTTGTTCCTTTCTCTTGGTCAAACTTCTCTGGATTTAATTGGGCACTTTTTGATGTTTCAGATTTATGTTCATTCAACTTATTTATACATTGTGTATACACTCAGGTTTACAATGTACATCTTTAATCAGAGTCTACTTTCAAATGTTATCATGTTTCTTCACATGCTATGTAAGGACATGAAATTTAGGTTCCCAATCTACTCTGCCATCCTTTGTGCTATTGTCATACATTTTTACTTTTGCATATGCTATAAGCATAGGATATATTACTACCATTTTTGCTTCAGACAGGCAATTCTTTAAGAACAATTAAAAATGGCAATAATTAATTCTCTTTTACCTTCATTTATTACATTTCCAACTCTCATGGAGTTGTTTCTATCTGGTATATAAATTTGCCTGAAGAACTTCCTGTCACATTTGTTGAAGAGTATGTCTGCTGGAGATGAATTCTGTTTTTATTTGTTTGAGAAATTCTTTATTTCTCCTGTATTTTTGAGGAAAACTACTTTTGCTGCTTATAGAATTCTGATTTAATAGATGTTTTTCTCTCAATATTTTGAAGATTTTACTCTGTTATCTTCTGGTATGTAGGACTTCTGACAAGAAGTATGTTCTACTGCTTATCTTTCTTCCTCTGCCTGTAATGTATCTTTTTTCTCTGGATAAATTAAGGATTTTATATTTGTCTTTTGTTTTCAATAGTTTAAATGTGATATATCTAGGAAGAGTTTGTGTGTGTGTGTGTGTGTGTGTGTGTGTGTGCACATTTGTATTTACCCTGTTTAGTGTTCTCTGAGTATCTTAGATTTTGATTTGTTTGCTGCCATTATTTCTGGAAAATTCTTAAGCCAGTATGCCTTCAAGTATTTCTTCTGCCACATTCTCTGTCCTCTTTCTCTTGTCTCCTGAGATCCCAGTAACTCATCTGTCCCACAGATCTTGGGTGCTCTATTCTATTCTGTTTTCTTTTTCCTCAGTCTTTTTTCTCATTGTTTCAGTTTGGGTAATTCTTATGACATATTTTTCCTGAGTCATTCCTCAGCTGTGTTAACTCCTTGTAAGGATGCAAAAGGCACTGTTAGTTTCTCTTACTTTGTTTTTCATCTCCAGCATTTCTGTTTGATTTTTTTCTTATGTTTTACATTTTCCTGCTAAAATTACCTATCTGTTCTTGCACATTATACACCTTTTCCATTAGAGACTTTAATATGGTAACCAATTCAACAAATACATTTATTTGAAATTCCCAGTCAAATATTTCCCACATCTGTGTCATATCTGGATATGTTTCTGTTGATTGTTTTGTCTCAGGGGTGTATTAATTTTTCTAGCCATTTGGCATGTCTTTTTTAAAAAGATATGCATATCATGGAAGACTATATACACTAAGATAAACAGTTTTCATGATTGGAAATGGATATGCCTTTCCTTCTTCTAGCCGTGCGGGTTTATATCAGTCTATTCGGGACTTGGGCTTGGTTTGAGACTTTTACTGTTGCCATGGTTACCCACAGTGCAGAGTGGGTTTAGTGTGAGGGCTGTTTGCCAGAGGGTTTTTCTCAGTGTCTGATCCACCCACAGTTTTAGATCTTCCTTTGCTGCATCTCAGAGAGCATCTGTCTGTTGCAGCTCTCCCAGTAATATTCGTCTATGACTTTCACTCAATGATTTTTTGTCTGCTTGGACGTAACGGGGGGCTGACATCCTGATTGTGCCTCAAGCCTCAGACAGGCCTTGCACTCCTGGGTCTTAGGTGTAGGGTCTTCGCAAGCACTCTGTTCTTCTACCAACCCTAGTTTGGGACCCAGTGCATACTCAACCCCTCCCCCAGTGGTGGAGTTTTTTATTTGTTTTTATTCCCCCTTGTTCCCTTCCCTAAATTGCAATGAATTCTCATCAGTATCCTAAGGGTAAGTTTTTTTGCCCTTTCTCATCACAAAGGGGTTTGGGACAAAGGGGTTTGGGACAAAGGAGTTTGTCCCATAGGAGAGACAAGGGAGAAAGGTCTGGATGGAGCTTCATGCCCATCCCACAGTGGCTGCTGTTCCTCTCCACCAGACCTGTAGTATGACCCAGCATTTCTCAGGATTACCCACAGGCTTCTCGTGAGCACCTGATGTGGTTCATGGAGAAAAAGGGTGTGATTTGCCCTGTATATTTGGCCCCCAGGGTCCTCACTCTTCCACCAGCCTGCACTCAGTGCAATACGTTAATTTCAATATGTTAATTTTTCTTATTGGCAAACAGAGATCTCTCTCTCTAATAAGTAAGTGTTTGCATCTCATCTCTCCCCGCAGGTGCCTACCTTTCCCAAGATTTGGGGTTAGTTGCTTGTCCAGCAATTTCTTCTTTCTACAAGTTGCTTTAAAATTCATGAACTGGGGCCGGCCAGAGGTGTAGCAGTTACGTTCACGCTCCGCTTCGGTGGCCCGGGGTTCACAGGCCCGGATCCTGGGTAAGGACAGACTCATCGCTTGTCAAGCCATGCGGTGGCAGCGTCCCATATAAAGTAGAGGAAGATGGGCACGGATGTTAGCCCAGGGCCAGTCTTCCTCAGCAAAAAAGAGGAGGATTGGCAACAGATGCTAGCTCAGGGCTGGTCTTCTTCACAAAAAAAAAGGAAAAAAATGTCCAGAACTTGCATCTTACTGTTTTTTCCTGAAGTAAGGGTGGGACTAATGATCTTTCCAGCTCTCTACTCTCTGAGCAAAAATCAGAAGTCTTTGTCGTTTAAATCTAGTATTTCTCCTGTGCTCTGAAACTCATTTCTAATAGCCACCCCTGGGACACCCCTTTTTGTTACCCATACTCGCTTATATTTGCAGCTCCCCTCTCTGTCTTAAAAAGCTCTTTTCCTACTGTTCTTCAATATTCCAAGATCTCTCTTTTCCTAAAAATAAATGAATTTAAAACTACCTGCTTTCTCCTGTCGGTATTGTGCAATCACTACTTCCATTCTGAATTTCTGACATCTGGTTCCCACTCTGTCTGCAACAGTGTGGACACTAACATCTAGGTGATTTACATTTGTTGACCACCTGCCTTAAAATGTTCTCCTTCCTGTATTTCCAGACATGGCACCTACTGGGTTCTCCTCCTACTTTTTTGATTATTCTTCTTTCTGTCTTCCTCCAAACTCTTTCCTTCTTTTTCTTTTTTTTTTCCTCTCAGTAAATATCTTACTTCTAAGGTTTAAATTTTTACCACCATTTGGGTGTGCATGTTGGATTCCCTGGAAAGCAGATTTTGAGATTGAGATATGCTTTTAGGTGTTTATTTGGGAAAGTCTTGAGGTCAACACCTGTGGGGGAAGAAAGTTTGGTTAGGGCGAGAAGCTGGGCTGCAGCATAGATTGAAGAAAGACTTCCACATTTTATATGGAAGGTAGGACAGGCATTTAGGATTGTCTTCCCGTGGAGAAAGAGAAGCCTGGCCTTTACCAACATCCTTAACCTCCCCCGACCGCCCCGAAACAACCACTCCAAAACCGCAACCTGCTGCCTAATTCCTTAACTCATCTGAGATATCCCGGAGAAGAAGGTATGAGCTTGGGTATGGCAGCTCTCTTCAGCCAAGGGAATCTGTGAAGTGGGGCACCACTCTGCGATCTCTGGGTGGTCGATACTTTCAGAAGCTGGAGGAATGAATGTGTTATTCCTGAAATGGAAGGGATTTGGGGTATACCACGGCGTCTGCTAAAGTGGATGACCTCGAATCTACATACCAAAAACTTACCTCCTGTCTGGCTGGCCAGTTGGATATTTTCTACATTGTACATGGCGTCCATGTTTGGATATACCACAATTATGTTGGATATGATGGAAGCTTAGTTCTCAAGCCCATGCCACTTTCTGCTCTGGTTCTTTTCTTAAGTCTAACAATTACTAAGTCACTTCCGTTCTTTGAATCTTTCAAATGAGCCAATTTAAAGTTTGCCCTCTTTTTTAGGTTCATGTAGGAAAATTTTGTAGCATTTACTTTGTTTTTTCTCCAAGCAGTATTTATTTGATTTCCTACTAATTAGATTATTCTTTACTTGCTTTATTTTGTTTAATATTACAATGCAGATACCTTTCACGTGTGCAAAGACTGCTATCCCTCTGCCATCTCCTCCCCTTCAAGACACAAACTGTATGCATCTCCTCTTCTTTCTGATGAATTTTTTTAAAGCTAGATAAAGGCTTTGCCAGCCTGTCTTGTAGTTAAGTATGCCTAACTAGCTGAGTAAGAGAGTGTGCTGTTTGTGTTATACGGCATTTCCAGGAAAGCTCTTATAAGTGGGTAGAGGCAACTCTTCTTCCTTTCAGTTCCTGCTCATTGGAATATGAATGTAGTGGCTGGAGCTTAAGCAGCCATTTTGGACCTGAAGCAGCACACTAAAAATAATGGAACAGGAAGAAGAACCTGGGAAACTGATGATCATGGGGCCACAATACCAGGCCTAAATTGCCTATTTTGCACTTCTGTATGTGAGAATTTTTAGAATCATGTTTAACTCATTTTTTTTAAATGTAGCTGAAACTTTTCTAACTGATACATCATTCACTCTTGTAAGCCTGTATTGTGTCTGTTAAACATTCCATAGGATGTATATTTTACCAGTTGCATAACCTATTTACATCCTCTTATTGGATATTTTCTGCTATCAATTATTAAGTAATATAAATATCTCTGGAATTATGATCAAAGTACCTACAACTTTGCCTGCATTTCATGACTTCTTAGGATAGATGGGCCAGATGTGTTTCAGAATTGAGAAATTTTTGTATTTTTGAAAGATAACACAGTGCTTATATTATTTATTAATGACCTCCCAGTGGAGTCTGAGACAGCATCCTCTTATGAAATACATTTGTATTTCTACAATACAACATATAAACAATTACACTAAGTAGATCTGGTTTGGTGGCAAATGATTTAAGAAAAAACTGATTTTTCAGAGATTTTTGGATTTTGTAGTTATGGAAAAGACTTTTACTCGGTCACAGGTTATAAGTGGTTTTTATAGGCTATTATAGCCTATTTTTATAGGCTACTACACCCATTATTAAATATGTGTTATATTGTTTGTTAAAATATTAAATATATACAGTTACATGTTTGTAATAATTTTTCCAAAAGCTTGAACCAATATAATCTTTTGTTAGCAGTATGTGAATATTAATTTTACTGTAGCGTTACCAGTACTGGTATTTTCTCTTTTTTCATCCTCTTTTCCCAAGGTGAAAATGGATATCTCATTCTTTTATTTTATAATTCTAATATAAGTAGTAAGTAATGATTATTTGCAGTTCCTATTTTGTAATTTATCTGATCATATTTTTTGCATAACTTTTGATTGCTATTTTGGAGCTCCTAACACTTTGAGTGAGGTTTAATGTGATTTTTTTCAAATAATTGGCCTAGTTTATTATTTTTTATTTTAAATTATTTTATATACTTAAAAAATATATACATACAGACACACACACACACACATATATATATATATATATATATATATATCAAACACATGAATCTTTTTGTCATTTTTCCCTTTGGATTAGAAAATTTCCTCCAAAGGAGATTTGATAAATATTTACACTTAAGTCTATTCTAAATTTTTATTCCTGATTTTAAAATATTTAGTTCTTTAATTTTTCTAGAATTTATTTTGATTTAATATATAAAGAAAGCATCTAAATTACACCTCAGTCATTTTAAGCTGCTTTAGTGCCATTGATTTTCTAATTCTCACATCCTCACGCATCTGTAATGTTTTGTTAATTATATACACAATTTTACGTACACAAGTGAAGAGAGATGATGTGGTGGTGATACATCCTGGTCATCCTTTTCAGCGAGAAAAATCAATGGGGCATAATAAGCATTTCTGACACCCACATACCCTTCCCCATCTCCTGCTCCTTCCAGGAGATGTTTCTTAAGAATAGGTCCCATTAGAAAAAGCAAGTTTTTCTATTGGAACATGAACATTTAATAAATTAATCCTATTTGTTTCCAGTATTGAAAGGAAAAGCTTGATCCTAGAAAGTGGAAGACTACGTAGTCACTGTCTTCTGTGCCTACAGGAGACCAAAGTAAATTCTGACATATATATAGACTTGGGGAATATTATAAGCTGAACTGTGTTCCCTCAAAATTCATATGTCGAATCGCTAATGCCCGTACCTCAGAATGTGACTTGTTTTTGCAGACAGGGCCTTTAAAGAGGTAATCAAGTGAAAATGATGCCATTAGGGTGGGTCTTTGTCCAATCTCACTGAAGAAGAGGAGGTTAGGACCCAGACACCAGGCAAGTGCATGCACAGACCAAGGGGCCACCATGTGAGGACACAGCAGGAGGGCAACCATCTGCAAGCCAAGAACAGAGGCCTCAGGAGAAACCAAGCTTGCCAACACTTTGATCTTGGACTTCTAGCCTCCAAAATGGTTAGAAAACAAATTTCTGTTGTTTAAGCCACCCAGCCTGTGGTTTTTGTTATAGCAGCCCCAGAAAACTATTGCAGGGAGTCTGGCTGAATGCACTGCCAAAGTAGCCCAAGAGAAGAATACACTGATCCTAAATCATCTGACATTGACCAAGTGGAGGTAAAATGTGCAATATACTTATGATCATGCCTGGTGCATGGAAAGCACTCAGTGAAATCATCTATCATCGCTGTGTTAGTGTCACCTTCCCTTCAAAGGTGACTAGTGTGTTAGGTTGCTAACCGGAGCCAGGAAGGCAGTGGTGTTTGGAGAGCCAGCAGTGTGTGAAGGACTCTGAAGGACTATTCCAAACAATGACCCCGAGTGGCAGAAAAAGATAATATCAACAATGGCACTGTTGATTTCCTTTGTTTATATCAAAAATCAGAAAATCCTCCCTTTTCTCTGGGCAACCACACTCCCCCAGGGTTCTTAGAAAGTATATTTACAGAGCAGACAAAAGAAGAGATTACACTTGTTATTCAATCATGTGGGTCCTGAGATGGTTTTAAATAATGTGGAGAAATAAGACACGTGGCTGAGGGTATCTCGGGGCCTGTGTTACTTAGACTGAGGTCTATTTGGGAGACATTTTAAATTTATTTCTTTTGATCTTTTAAATTGATCTTTTATTGATACAGAATTCCTTGGGGGGAGTTGATAAAATTAATAAATCTTAAAAAACATCAAGAAGTGAAAGAACATTTGGTGGATATTTTAAATAATATATGAAGCTCTAGACAGCAAAATATGAGATTCCTTACAGCTTATAGTTGTCTCATTACAAACCCAAACTGCTGATGTCAGAACGCTTCTTTGTATTATATATCAATTACAAGTAAACCTACTAAATAAGTGCTCGAGAAATGGAAACATGTTCTATTAAAACTTATTTAGGTGATTTTCTTACAAAATATTACATGTACAATGAATATGCCTAAACTAGTGAGATCTGATTCCATAGATTTGGGAGAAATTAGTTTTTCATTCCTTTCCTCAGCAGAAAGAGGCTAGAAGTGCCAGGATTAATCCAATATGACTGACTTTTATTATTAAAGGAGTTTAAACTTCAAATAAAATGAAACTATTAAATAGATTAAGAAACAATATAGGGCTAGAATCTCATTTGAGGTTAGAAAACTGCTTTAGGTTATGTATTTAAGCTGTTTCATCTCTTTCTTACTGAGGGCTGGCTTGCCTGTTCATTTCCTTTTGCAACTACCAAAGAATTCGTAGCCAAACAATGAATTGTAGTTGAATGTCTCTTCATTACTATCCATCCCATCATTTTAAGCAAAACATCACAAAAAAATTTGGAAATATTCCAGTGCCCATGAAAATTGTGTTTTACCTCATAAGACAAAAGTAATTGAGTAAAAGATCTCGGGTAAAGGAATTGTTAAATTTCTCCCTCAATAATTCTTTAATTTTAACGTGTATCTTTTGGTTAGTTGTCACTCAAGTTCTGTTACAAGGTTATATAAGTATGGTCTAAAGATTTCTGTCCCTGGATCTAACTCATTTGCTAATAATAGGTAAAATATGAGAGAAGCAATATCTATGGCAGGCCAGTGGCCTGGAGGAACCAGCTAATCCTGTCATTCCGTGGGGGTTGCACTGAGTACTGAGGAGGACGTATGCATATATATATAATGGATAGGATATATCACACATAGGAAAATATCCACAAAATTGTCTTGACAGTTCTCAAACACATGGTTAACTGTCATATTTAGGAGTCCCTGTGATATCAGAGAGCAGCGAGAATACAAAAATAATAAGCAAAAATGGGATTTTTAATCATCATCTCCAACCAGTACCATTTTGAAAAATTGAGGTCATAATAAAGATTGAAATATTATCTAAAAGACAGATGTCTCAGTACAGGCAAAATATATATCTACAGATATACATTGGGCACCTACCACTAACTTTATGATCATCAATTTAAACTTTTTATGCACACTTAGTAAACACTTGAAAAGAAAGATGAAAAATTTTAACATTCAATTTCTGGTACCATTTTTATTTATTTATTTATTTATTTGTGTGGGGAAGACAAGCCCTGAGCTAACATCTGTTGCCAATCCTCCCCTTTTTGCTGAGGAAGACTGGCCCTGAGCTAACATCGTGCCCATCTTCCTCCACTTTATATGGGACGCCGCCACGGTGTGGCTGACAGGCAGTGCGTCGGCGGGCGCCCGGGATCCGAACTCGCGAACCCCGGGCTGCCAAGCGCGGACTAAACCGCTGCGCCACCGGGCGGCCCCTGGTACCATTTTTACCTTGCTCCTAGGTCTACTTGTATTCGCTCACCTTTGATACAAGCAAAACACAGAGCTTTTCATATAGAAGCTTTTATATACATAAATGAGATGGCATTTTACATACTAACTATCATTTGTTTCCTGGAAGGAAATCTGTACAAATATACGTAGCACAAACAATTAAGTTAGCTTCTCTCTGAAAATCACAGCTACTCTGAGAATGTCAGTGTGCACAATGTTGCCAGAAGGACCAGTTTTGTGCTGTCAAAGTAGGACAGCAGCACCATCTAATTTCCTGTACAAAGCAAGTCATTTTCTCTCAAGCAAATACCAAATTAAGTTAATGTAGACTTTTCTGTTTGAGACATAAAGATCTAAAAGTTAGAACAAATTATCCCATATCAACATAGAATTATAACATTTCTCCCTAATTCATGTTTACAAAATGATTCTTGGCTTATATCTAATGATAAGAAAATATGGCTAGAAAAGAGAATTCATTACTTGAAAAATTTAGTGTTGATATGGAGACATCCTGCGTTGTGATCCTGTGTATTTTAAATTTCTGTATTTTTACCTTATCAATCTTTAAGATTTTTCTCTTCATTTCTTTCATTTAACAAAACATTTTGAGAGCATAGAACTAAGGTAACACTGTTGGGAAAGAGATGCAAAGCCATGGTGTATTAGGTATTATTGCCGTGTAATACATTACTCCGAAACCTAGCAGGTTAGCAAATATGTATTACGTCACTGGTTCTGTGGGTCAGGAACCTGGGCATGGCTTGACTGGCTGCCTCCAGCTCAAGGTTCTCCTATGGCTGACTCAAGTTGTGGGCTGGGGCTGAGGTTTCTTCTGAAGGCTCACCCTTAGGCGGGATCCACTTTCAAGTTCACCGTGTGGTTGTTGCCGGTCTTTGTCCCTGGCCTAGTGGGTCTCTCCATGGGGCTACCTCTTGACAAGGCAATTGGATTCCCCCAGGGCAAGTGACCCAAGAGAGAGTGAGAGAGAGAGTGAAAGTGTGCCCAGGACAGAACCACAGTCTTCTTATAACCTAATCTGTAAGTGATATTCCATCACTTCTGCCCTATTCTGTTCATTAGAAGGAAGTCAATAAATCCAGCTCACAATAAAGGCAAGGGATTACACAAGGGCATGACTATCAGGAGATGGGGCTCATTCAGGATCATTAATTTTGGAGGCTGCCTTCCTTTAAGGAGCTTATCCTATGGGTATTTTCAACTTTAGATATCTTGGTACTTTGGTACTTAACTTACCATGCTCATAGCATAATGTTTACTTAATGAACAGATTAATGAGTGAATAGATACTTTATACTACAGTTATTTTTTTATGGTAAGCATCACATACATCTTAAGAGATTTAGTTCCTGCAATATCATAAGCGGAGTTCCTTGTAATGTTTCCATTTCCAAAGTTTTGCTTGGCTTTCAAAAGTCATAGCATGCTAGCCACATAGGAAAGAGGAGAGGTGTGCTACACAGAGAGTCCTGTAGGATCAGTTCTGCCCTCTTCCATTTGAGTCTAAGCCTCCTGCTCCATTCTAACTCTCACCAAGTACTTATTGTATTGACATATTCAATTTCCTTATGAACAATTAGATAATTTAGAGAAATGATAGTTTGTCTTCTTTCTCCTGATACTTTCCCTCCTCCCACCAAAGGCAATCATCACCCCATATTCGTTGATTATCTTGGAATCTGGGGGAGAACTGAAATCGTAAATGGAAGGAAGTTGGACAGGTATGTTGAGAGGGCGTGCTGGGGGTAAACAACTGGCACTAATTTCTCAGTCTGTGTGGAAGGTCCTGGACTTGGAGTATGATATGTATTGACTGAAAAAATAAAGAAAGGTGACATATCTTGCGCATCTGAGCTTGTGGTTTCATGTTCATACCCACATAGAGCCCTAAACCTGGACCTCATTTAGCTTTCCAAGGATGAGACTGCAGCCAAAACAGGAGGGAATCCTAGACATTGGTTCTATAGCATAAGCACTTTGGAAGAAAGAGAAATTTCAACTCCAAGAATAACTAAAAATCATGAAGTTGCCCTCTCCGGTTTTTCTTCTTTTTTTATAAAACTATTCTTATTTTTAATAAAAGTATATTTCTCTATTATAGTAAGTAGTATTCTAAGTGTGCGTGAGTTGAGGATAATTCCCAGGTCAGGCTAAAAACTTTTTTACTCTATTAATTCCCACAGGAAGGAAACTGATATGTTTTCAAACAAAATATTACCAATCTTTCGTGTTTTTGAGAACAATTCAAATATAGCATGTTCCTGTAGGTGGGTGTTTTTTCCCCTCCAATAATTTTTCTATGATTACATAGATTTAATTTACCTGATCTATTTCTTTACTGAACTCAAACAGTATAAATTAAAGAAATGAGACATTAAATCTCAAATAAAATGAAAATGAAAAATACTGCAGGTTTCTTCTTGATATCAAATCAAACTTTAGGGTGAAATTTGTCAGTGGGAGGTTGGAAAAAGAGTCGTTTATTAGAGGAAGTACAGATACATAGCAAAGACAAATTTGAACAAGATCTCCACTTTATATTCCGGAAAAGGCTATTTAAACACGGTTAATATAAAACAAATATTTTCCAAGGAAGACAAGGTTTCAGCTTTTCTGAGACTTACTCTGCCAAGGATCTCTGCAACGAGGGCTCTGTTTGGAAAGTATGTATAAATGTACTCAAAGGAGTGATGAAGGTTATGAATTTTGTTGACTTTTTACTCACGATTAATAATGTCAATGGCTAATTCAAAATACTAAGAGAAATACCATTTAATGAAAATCCATAAAATTAAATCAAATTATAAGTACACAGTTTACATTACAGTTAACCTGTGCACTACATAGCCCTCAAGAAGCAGATCCACATCTTCCTCTTTGCTTATTTCAGGCCAGAGAAAACACAGGACACGTGACAGGCATCAAATAAATGTTTAGTGAAACCAGAGAGTAAAACCAGCACCACAGGAGACCCAGAATTGTGTGAGTCTTAAGAGTCACAACTGCCATTTATGAGATCTTTCTGATTACAGAGAGGGGCTCCACGTTTTAGAGGGGTTATCCCATTTATTTGTCATCCCATGTGGAATAGGCGTCATCATCCCCATTTTAATGATAAGAAAGCTGTGTCAAATAGATAAAGTAACTATTCTCAGATAGACAGTAAAATATCTATTCTCAAATAGATGAAGTAACTCACCAGAGTTGTACAGGAAGTTTAGGAAGAGAGCCTCAAATGCAGGTCTGTCTTGGTCTGCTGGGGCCGCTATAACAAAATACCATAGATTGGGTGGCTTACAAACAACAGAAATTTATTTCTCATAGTTCTGGAACCTGGGAAGTCCAAGATCAAGGTGCTGGCAGATTTGGTGTCTGGTGAGAACGTGCTTCCTGATTCACAGGCAGCGGTCTTTTCACTGTGTCCTCATGTCAAAAGGGGAAAGGGAGCTCCTTTTATAAGACCACTAATCCCAATCATGAGGGCTCTGTCCTCATGAGCTAATTACCTTCCAAAGATCCCACTTCCAAATACCATCACACTGAGGGTTAGACTTCAATACATGAATTTTGGGGGGACACAAACATCCAGTCTATAGCAAGCTCTGTTGGTGTCTAAGCCAGATTAAGCCACGTCGCCCTATACGTAGAGTCCTTACCCTGGAGACATTATAATCCCACAGAT
Source organism: Tapirus indicus (assembly GCA_031878705.1). Lineage (NCBI taxonomy): Eukaryota > Metazoa > Chordata > Mammalia > Perissodactyla > Tapiridae > Tapirus > Tapirus indicus. The sequence continues at coordinate 53,940,510 of CM062931.1, read as the reverse complement.
GAGTGGTTTCCTCATTTCTCTCCTCTAATATTTTATGTTATGGAAGATTTGCTCTATTAACATGTAGTAAGTCTTTAGAGGTTTATTAGGAGGCTGGGGGTTGGAGGATAAAATTATGCCGTTATAATATATACATAAATCAAACGTGGATAAATTCAGAGTAAATAATACTGAATCAGTGGCAGAACTAAATTACTTATTTAACCTTGTACAAGAGCTTTCACTGTTTAGAAATAACTTCCCTTCTCTTATATTTGATTAAATCAAATTAGAACTAAACTCTTTTAGAATTGTGTATTTTCTCTGCCCCTGTAGAGTAAATATGCATATGGGTAGCTAGGCCTTGACAAAGGGTCAAGAACTAAGTTTTGAGGTGCCCGTCCCAAAGATTAAATCCATTAACTTGAAAATATTGATATGAAAATATGGTCCTTGTTTCTGTGTCTCAAATAAAAAATAAAATATGAATGGGAAAAGCTATAAAAGGACATTTTAACACAAGGACATTTGTAATATGAGGATTTAAGATTCACTTTTGCTTTGAAATATTTGTTTTTGAAAACATGGGCCTAATACAGAAGTCCTAGCACCATATCATTAATATTATACTACAAAAAGGGATGCTTCGAATGAAAGTTTTATTTGTATGCACAGAATTTATGAATATACTTCCATGAGTTGATTATTTCTTTAAACAGTTATGGAAAAAGCTCAAAAAAACTATTTCTTCTTCAATACAAAATTGTGGATATTCCTACTTCTTTCCATCATATTTAACTGAATTAGTTACGTAAGTTGATGAACTCTCAGTTAACTGTCTGTGGGTGGCTTAAGGAATCAGTTTTCTATCAGGAAACATTTAATTAAAACATGATTATAACCGTTGCAACACTATTACAAAGATACCAAGGCAGCCTTATAACTTTTGAATTATTCTTTGGATCACAAAATAGGAATTCCTCTTAAATATTTTTATCCCAGATACATTTAGATTATCTAAATTTAAACTCCCCCTTAATAAGGCATTGACATGAGAAGATAGTCCTACTTTGGGCTACATCCTTTTTCTACCGTGTTCATTGTCCTCCGTGTTACAGACAGGAAAGGTAGGGAATCAGAGATGAGCTTCGTCCACATCATCTTTTACAATCCCTTCTTCAAGGAAAATACCAGAGAGACAGAGTTGGGTCAGTAATGTTTCTTATGCGTTGGAAGAAATTTATTTTTCATAAATGCAAGAATTCCTTTTCCTAAATCTTCACATCTTTCTAGACCATACTGAAGCCTAACTTTCGGGCTACAAAAATGGGCCCGTCATACATTTGGCAGTATTTGCCTCGTCTATAAACCTTAAAATCTGCCTTCAGGTGCCCATGTGCCTCCACCTTGCAAACATTCGGCAGCTTTCTATTGATGAGATGCTGGAGAGAGAGAGGGTAACGTTCATAGCAATGACGTGGAGACTAACATGCAGGAAGAGCCATTTCTTTTCATTTTTTCATACAAAAATATATACACATCTTCTGTTTACTAGACAAAAAGCAAGTCTTAAGTAATTATCAGGGTTTTCTTTCCCTCCATCGTGTTTGTCAAACCCCAGCAGCGAAGGGCTGATTAGGGCATTACCAAGCACAGCTAAAGATGTTAAAAATCAGTGAGGACATTTGTTTAAAACTTGCTACTACTCTGAAGCACTTCTGGAATCTGCTTTTCAATAAAGAATTATTCTGAATGTGTCTTAAAAATTAGTTTAACCTTCATCGTTTATTTACCTTCAACCATGTATTACTTGTATGAATAGGAAGGGAAACTATTCAAAGAGCTCAATCACCGAGGAGTAGGCAGCACTTCCGGTCACCTTGAAATATCTGTAGCTTCAACTCAGATTTATTCCGGCCATTCTGAAAGTGAGTGAACTTTTTCTTCAGGGAAGAAAATAGAATAATAAAAATGGTTTATGTTTAATTAAGGCAGAGAGACTCCAAAATGGTCATTGGTTCTGCTAAGAAGAGCCTTTGAGCAATAATTCAGCTTCACATTCTAGGTCCAGAATCCTTTTGTTCAAGTCCTAGCTTTGCCACTTATTTGGCTCTGTGCCCTTGATGACATATTCTATTACTATGTCTCAATTTCTCACGTGAATACTTAGTGCAGATCTCTCATGTTTCAGGTTATTTTTCTAAGCACTTTAATCTCAATTACATCATGTAATCCACAAGACAATGCTGAAATGTAGGTAGTATCATTATGTCAACTTTACAGACCAGAAAACCCAAACTCTGAAGTTATAAGTGAGTTAGGGGTGTCACATAATTGTTCAATGGAATAGTAGAGACTTCAACCCAAGCAACTAGGCTGGGCCAAAGCATGGGATCTTAACCTCTTCATTCACTACCTCTCAAGCTCTTAGTATAGATCTGACATAAAATGAATGCCTAGTCAGCCTCCTACAGGGCAATCTTATTTTCTTTTTTTGCATTTTATTCAATTATATAAGAAAGACATTGGAAATACTATGCGCCCTTGTATTCTATATTTTGTTACTAGTTGAAACAGTTTACATGTTAAGAGTGAAAATGCACAATAACATATCTAAAATGCCAACAAAAAGTTAGCAGTTTTATCACTGAGTGTCCGTGTTGCCTAAAATAAAGGAGAGAGTGGTGGTAATAAAAACTCCTAGCAACCACGTCCTGATTGTTAAGGCATATTCATGTGTAAATCCTGAGATGTGAGAGAGGAAGGTCATATGGTGGAGAGAAGATGAATTCTGGCACCAAGCAGATTTGGGCTCCAATCTTCACTCACTAGTTGAGTGACCTGGGAATTTACATAACCTACGTGAGACCCAGTTTCTTCATCTGTATAACTGGATTAATAACATTTAATAAAACTGACAGACGGATTAAATGAACTAACATTTATTATAGAACGTAAAGAGTATAGAACTGATCCTAAATGTCTTAAAGTAAAAAATAAATGCCCATTTACATTTTGAAATGTTTTCTCAAACTTACAAACAATAAACACAAAATGAACACGATTCATGCTACAATGTTTAATTTGTAATAGACTATTGAAAAGCAAAAAAAGAAGAAATTCTCATAGTGAAGACCTACATATCTCTTCTTAAATCCTTTCTAGAGTTTCCCTTGTTTTCTGTCCCCTTCTATCATTTTCCGTCTTTCTGACTCTTTAATCTTCTGGTTAAATGCAGTCAGAAGAGCACAGAGATGGGTCCAGATAGCTGTGGAGTTGATTAGATTGCGGCTCACGTGGGCTGACTGAATTATTCACTGACCGCAGCACCTACCGGTAAGAACAGGCGCAGTGCAAGCTAAGAGCCTCCTTAGTGGTTTCTGGAAAGACAGAGGTTTTCAATAATACCCTCCTTAATATAGCCCAATTATGAAGACATTTTAATGGAAAAACAATCCCACTTAATCTATCCTCAATTCTGTTACACCAGAGACAACTTCTTTCTTTACTTTCTTGTCTACCTGTCTTTGACCAAATTAGTAAGAGTTTTCAGGTGCTAAATTCAACACCAGAGGGAGCTATACAATGCCATCAATATATTTCAAACTTAATGATGCTGATAGTGAAAATGAAATCAATTAAATATTTCATCTATAGTACTCAGGAACCAAAATAAAGGCACTGCTGGTTTATATCAAATACCAAATGCACACAGAATTGGACAGTTATCATGATTTTCTTTTATTGATCCATGTTTAACACTTCATCCAAAAAAAGAAAGTCCCCCAAAGTACTATTGTGTTGTCACATAAATGGAATATTTCTGGAAGGAAACACTGTACAGGAGAATATTACTTCCAATTCAGATATTCAGTGAAAAAATATTCACCTGTAAAAGAGCAAGCTCTAATGAAAGTGATCTTAGGATGACTTAGCAGGAAGTCAGACATCTGTGTATTTCCTCCTAGAGCACATCCGTCTATGTGGAGCTGCAGAAGAAATGAAAGAATGTCATTCACTACCATTATTTACAGCATCTATGAAAGAGGGGAGACTTGGTGGATAGAAAGCCACATAGGGATATAGTCCACATTTTTATGTGGGAGGAAAAGAGGATACATCCCTCTCCCTGCCCTGTGTCCCTACCTTACACTGTCTGCCATCTAACCTTTCCCTTTCCCTTTCCTCCCACCACACAGAGAAACACTTCAGGGATGTTGGTCTGGTGCTTGTTCTTTGCTACCAACAAGTAGCACCAAAAAGTATGTGAGCAGGCAGCCACATCCCTGTTAAGCTGTTTTTCTGTCACTCACAGAATGCTCCTTGACCCTCTGAGGTGGAGCTTAGACCTAATACTTGTAAAACTTGTACAAGAGAGCCTGTCAGTCACCCCATAGGCTCCTGCAGCAATGCGTCCATTAAGTTTTCTCCCGTCAGCAGTAAGAAAGAAATGGATAGAAGGCTACACCCTTCTGTCTACTGGGCTACCATAATTATAAAGAATAGAAGAGGACCTGGAATAATTTCACATATAAATTTAAATCTTCATTTTACCAAAGTAAATACCATGTTTTAACCAAAAATAGATTTGCAAGACATCCTTAAAAATGAACTCTATTGAAATTATTATGTTATTATATTTAATGGAAAATTTTAAATAGCCATGCCAGGCATGCATTATCTCACTGAAAGGAAATATATAACTTAAAAGTTATTTTTGGAACGTTAAAACAACAAAGGAGAAAAAACCATTGTAATAATACCATTTGGAAGGGGATAGAGCATTGTTTAATCTCAATATCTTTTGTTAGACAAAATGTACAAGTTTAATTACTTACTAAAATTGCAAGCTATACTGATCACATAAATCTCTAGTTACATGTGAATCATGAAATTATACCTTACAAAGTCTTTCAAGCAGAAGATCATCCTTCAGTATAATTCATGAATAATTAGCTGGGACTCAAGAGAAAAATAAAATGCCATTCCCATACATAAAACGAAAACCAGTTTCTTTTTCTTAAAATAAGTAGAACAGCATACAGCTTAGTTTACTCTCCCAAGTCAAGTGAGAACTGAAGTGCATATGCGACTAAGAGTGGATTTTTTTTCCATTAAATAAATCAGTTTATTTGACTACATCGCCCAAGCGTTACAAACTGTTATTACAAGTTTCATTGTACTCTTTTTTCTCCAGCTTTGAGTGTAACTGACAAATAAAAACTGTATTTATTTAAGTGTAAAATATGCTGTTTTGATATACTCACATTGTGAAATGCTTACCACAATCAAGCTAATTAGCACATCCTTCATCTCACATAGTTGACAAATTTTTGTGGTGGTTAGAACACTTAAGATCTACCCTGTTGGTAAATGTCAAGTATAGAATAGTGTATTATTAACTATAGTCACTGTACTGTACGTTAGATCTCTAGAACTTATTCATCCTGCATAATTGAAACTTTGTACCCTTTGACCAACATCTCCCCATTCATCCCATCCCCCAGGCCCTGGAAACCACCTTCCTACTCTCTGCTTTTATGCATTTGAATTTTTAAGATTCCACATATAAGTGAGATCATGCAGTTTTTGTCTTTCTCTGCCTGGCTTATTTCGCTTAGAGTAATGTCTTTTGGTTTCATCCATGTTGTTGCTAATGGTAGGATTTCATTCTTTTTAAAAGCTAAATGATGTCCATTGTATATGTGCCACATTTTCTTTATCCATTCATCCATTGACAGACAGGTAGGTTGTTTCCATATCTTGACTATTGTGAATAATACTGCAGTAAACACGGGAGTGCATATATATTTTGGAAGAATTCACAGGTGAAACCATCTGGTCTGGGGATTTTCTTCGATGGCAGGATTTTGATTACTGATTCAATCTCCTTATGTGTTATTGATCTGTTCAGATTTTCTATTTCTTCATAATTCAGTCTTAGAAGGTTGTGTGTTTCTAGGAACATTTCCATTTCTTCTAGGTTATCCAATTTGTTGGCACACAATTGTTGATAGTGTCTCATGATCCTTTGTATTTCTGTGGTATCAATTGTGATATCTCCTCTTTCATTTCTGATTTCATTCATTTGAATCTTCTCTCTTTTTCCCTTGGTTTGTCTAGCTGAAGCTTTGCCAATTTTGTTTATCTTTTCAAAAAAACCAACTCTTAGTTTTGTTGATCTCTTCTATTGTTTTTCTGGTCTCTGTTTCATTTATTTTTGCTCTAATATTTATTTCTTTTCTCCTGCTAACTGTGCTGAATTTGTTCTTCTTTTTTCTAGTTCCTTGAGGTGTAAAGTTAGGTTATATATTTCAGATCTTTCTTTTTTCTTAACACAGGCATTTTTCATTATAAACTTCTCTCTTAGAACTGCTTTTGTTGCACCCCATAAGTTTTGGTATGTTATATTCCTTTTTTTTTTTTTCAGTCTATGTCTCTTAACTATATCATCTATGTGATTTCTGGGTCACATTTGTCTGTTTCACATTGATATTATGCTAGACACTATGGATAGTATATTGTGGATTGTTTGGATTTTATTGTTTTCCTTATTAGAATATCAAATTTTCTTTAGATGGCAGTTAATTTACATGCAGATCAGCTTGATCCTTTCAAGCTGTTTTTTTTTAATATGTTTGTTTTGTTTTCCCTTTATTTTTTTCTCAGCTTTATTGAGACATAATTGACATGCAACATTGTGTAAGTTTAAGGTGTACAACATGTTGATTTCATGTACTTACATATTGCAAAGTACTTACCACCAAGGTAATTATGTGATGTAATGGAGGTGTTAGCTAATTATCTGGTGGTTGTTTGTTTAAGTGTGTGTAGAAAAGTCATTTACTCTGGGCCTATCAGTAAATATCTGCTCTAAACCATGACTTTCCTGGAGTCTATACTGATTGCCATGATGTCTAACAACGTGTCTCCACTCTGGTTGATTGAAACTGTAACATGTCTCAGCTCTCTGTGATTTCCAATAGTTGTTCAATGTGTAGTCCCTGGCAGTTTTCTTTTCTCTGGAAATTGAACTTTGACTGGCATCAAGGAGTCTTTCCCTGCAAATGTTCAGGTTGGTATTCAGTTAAAATCTCAAGAGGATTCCTATCCTGATTCCAAGATCTCCCCTTTTCCTCATTGCCTCATATTTTCATATATTTTGTCTAGTTTTATAGTTGTTTATGGCTTCCCCTTCACTGTGGTCAGAAGAAGCATCTTGTCAGTCTCCTTTTCAATAAGTTATTTTTCTTTTTTCTCTCTATTTAATGTTTCCGAATCTCATTATCAATTATCAATTCCTATCTTTATTATTTCTTGTTTTCTATTTCTTTGAGCTTATAATGCTTTCTTTTTCAACACACTATATCAACTCCTAGCTCTTGACTTTTTTTGGAACTTGAATGGATTAAGTGACTATTCCAACAATTTCTATTTTTTTTTTTTTCTATTTAATAACCGGTGGAGGTAAGGATTTAAACCAGGGTGTTTAACTCTGTAGTCACTTGGGTCTTTCAGATTCCTAGATTCAGTTATGGAAGCATGATTTCAGTGGTTGCTCAGTCAGGCCTCACAGGGTACAAAAACATTTCTCAGAATTCAACATTGCTCCATTAGCTCAACTAACGTGGCTAGTATGTTGTATTTCCATTTTTGTTTGTCTCAAGATACTTTTGGATTTTCCTTTTGATTTCTTCTCTGGCCAATTGGTTGTGTAGGAGTGTGCTGTTTAATTTCCACATATTTGTGAATTTTCCAATTTTCCTCCAGTTATTGATTTCTAGTTTCATGCCATTGTGGTCAGAAAAGATACTGGGTATGATTTCACTCTTTTTAAATTTGTTAAGACTTATTTTGTAACCTAACATATGATCTACCTTGAATTTTCCATATGTGCTTGAGAAGAATGTGTATTCTGCTGCTGTTGGAAGGAATGTTCTGAATATGTCTGTTAGGTCCATTTGGTCTATGGTGTTATTCAAGTCCACTGTTTCCTTATTGGTTTTCTGTTTGGATGATCTATCCATTGTTGAAAGTGAAGTTAAAGTTCCCTGCTATTATTGTATTGCTGTCTATTTTTCCCTTCAGTTCTGTTAATATTTGTTTTATATATTGAGGTGCTCCAATGTTAGGTGCATATCTATTTACAATTGTTAGAATATCCTCTTGATTAATTGACCCCTTTATCATTTTAAAATGACCTTTTTTGTCGTTTGTGACACAAATTTTGACTTAAAGTCTATTTTTTCTAGTATAGGTATGGCCACCCTTACTATTGCATGGAATATCTTTTCCCATCCCTTCACTTTCAGCCTATGTTTGTTCTTAAAGTTAAAGTGAGTCTCTTTTAGGCATCATGTTATTGGATATTGCTTTTATGTCCATTCAGCCACTCTGTGTCTTTTGATTGGAGGATTTAATCTATTTACATTTAAAGTAATTATTGATAGGCAAGAACTTATATTGCCATTTTGCTGTTTTCTGACTGTTTTGTACTTCCTTTTTTCCTCTCTTGCTGTCTTCCTGTGTGATTTGTTGTGATTTGTAGTGGTATGCTTGGATTTTTTCCTCTTTATCTTTCTTGTGTCTGCTAGAGGTTTCTTCTTCGTGGTAACTATGAGGTTTACATAAAACATCCTTATAGTTATAATAATCCATTTTACTGACAGCAACTTAACTTCAATCACCTAAAAAACTCTACACTTTACTTCTCCCTCCCATGTTTTAAACTATTGATATCACAATTTAATATTCTGTAAATATTAACAAATTATTGTAGCTATAGTTATTTTTAGTACTTTTGTTTTTTAACTTTTGTACTAGAGTTAAAAGTGATTTATACACCACTGTTACAGCACTACAGTGTTCTGAATTTGACTGTATATTTCCCAGTAAGTGTTATTCTTTCATATCTTTTCATGTTGTTGCTTAACATCCTTTTGTTTCAACTTGAAGAACTCCCATTAGTATTTCTTATAAGGCAGGCTTAGTGGTGATGAAATCTCTCAGTTTTGTTTGTCTTCAAAAGTCTTTTTTCCCCTTCATTTCTGAAGGACAGCTTTGCCAAGTATAGTGTTCTTGGTTGGCAGTTTTCTTCTTTCAGCACTTTGAATAAATCATCCCGCAGGATAAACTTTATGCGCACTAACATACTCTATGTATCTAATAACATGCAGAGAAGAGGAAGATCGCAGTGAACTAAAAAAGCAGGTTTTAAGTTAGGGATACCAAGAAGGAATGAGGGGGAAGGTATTTCTCTTAGGAATCTTGACCAAAATAAATAACGTAGACAACTGTTAAGAATAGGTGAGTTTTTCATAAAGCATTACAATGCCACTTCCATGAGAAGAATCCCTGATGTTCTCATCTTTGTTTCCTATCTTCTTTTCAGATTATGAGTTATAAAAATACAGAGACAACAAAATGAAATGTTGGAATTATGAAATATTTAGCCTTATTATAGACTTATATAGCCTTATATGTAGGAAGAGAGAAGATAAAAAATGGACATGACCCTGACCATACTGTGGAACAGATTTTCAAGACTGTCAGATAGGGGCTATAGTGCTTTAATCAGCTAATCTACAGAAAGATAATACCTTTGTGTAGTTATAAATATAGAGTATCATTTGGACAGTGTGTTAGCATATACTGAATATTTTTACATGGGACATGTCATTTGGTTCTCACAATAAGCTTAACAATTCAGTATTATTATCTACATTTCACAGATGAAGAAATTAAGGTTCAGAGAATTTGTGCAAATTAACTACAACTGTATATCTAGTAAGTTTCAAAGTTGGTATTTAAACCTGAATTTCACTTTATTCTCTATAACTTGAAAAGTTAACAATGCATATATTCTTCTCTAAGCAAGAAACTGCTTTGTCTTCTATATCAGGTGTTACATTTACCATTTAGATAATATCCATGATAAATCATATCACTATTTTATTATTTAATTATTATTATGTTTCTTTTACATTTTAGACTTTTTGTCAAGTCTTTTATGCATATATACACACACATACTCCAAGAGGTAAATACTACAGTTCACCTGAACCCTAATTCTCTGCTACATTCCAAAGAGATGCTCACTTTTCCTAATATTCCCATTCTGTCTGACATTAAACCAGTCCTAGTCTCACTGATTGGGACATATGTTTTAGATTATCTGATCTATTGCACACCTGTCATAAGGTACCAATTAGTACCAACTCTCTGCCAATAGAAATGTCACTAAGATTTTATTTTCCCCAACTATTCATCTTTCCTTTATAGCCTACATGTTGTCTGAAAGCCACCTAACAATAATGAATTTAAGAAAATTTTTGTAAACTAACAAGAACCTGTGTTCCACATATTAATTAGTTGTACTAATATATTTATAAATATATTAAAAAATCTGGGTACTACACCTGCATGTCATAAGACACCAAGGTTAATGTTCTTTTTTGAATAAATATAATAAAATTTCCTCCCATCCCTACCGCTGCATTTTAATTCCTGCAGAAGATGTGGACTGGATAAAAGAGATCAGAGACTTCTCAAGTAGATGAGGTCATTTCTTCAGTTATGTGTTTCAAGTAACTCTGAATTCCATGTGAATTTTTTTTTCTCAGTGTCTACTTTCCCTAGCCTAACCATGAAGGAATACTGTAACCTTAATATGTGCATTTCCACCATAGCCAAAATTATTAAACTAGCCAAGTTTAAACAACACTAAAAACATCAAGGAGTAAGAAGAGACTTAAAGTTTTGAAAATCTAATCTAAGATGTCACTCTATAAATCTCTATTTCCTGAGTTTATAAAAATGAGCTGTTTTAAAAAGTATATAGACTCGCTTGTTGAAGATCCTCTCTTGGTTTTCTCTGGTATCCATTTATTCCCCAAAGTAAGCTCTTTGTATGCATCCCTTCAAAATAAATATGTGACAATGTGTCCCTCACAGCATAGAATAAGAAAATAATGTTTTGTGCTCTTATTCAAAATAAGCATAAAAAAATAAATGAAATGAAGTATGATAACAAATCCTTAAAAAAAGGATTTTTTTAATTATTTCAACTTAGCAGAATGAACCCTCTATTAAATATATTATTTATTATTGTCTTATCCAGAATGGAAAGTATTAGTATAAGTCAACACCAACCAAAAATTGTTTCTAACAAAACACAATGTCTATTTTTTTTTAAACTATGGATAACAGAACTAACTCCAGGCAGGTTAGGAAAAATTATCTTTCACTAGTATGTATACAAAAAATGGATTTCTTTATGGAAAGAGAAAATTCCACAGTTTGGATCTAAATACTGTCTTCCAAATTGATCTCAATAATTAAAGCTATTTTTACCACTTAAAATGCAACATAACACAAATAATTACTGTGGGCATATGTGTAGCTCTAAAGAGAAATAGAGGATTCAGGTAATTCATATGGAAAATTATCCAGATACTTCTATTAAAAAAAATCCACACTTGTATAATATCAACAAGATGTCAGAATAGGAGTTTTCAGCCCTCATCCCCCCATGGAAACACCAATGCAACCACTCACAGATAAGAGCACCTTTGTGGGAGCCTGAGAGTCCAGCAGAGAGGTCCCAGCACACCATTGAAGCAAAATATCCAAGAATAGATGCATCAGGGCGGGTAAGAAGAGCAGTTTCACCTTACCAACATCATCCCTTCCTTGAGGTGGCACATTTCAGCACTAAGAGAGATGTCCTTAGCCCATGATTTCTCCTACAGAAGAAAATGAACACATAGTAAGCACCCATCTTTCCCTCTCATGTGGGATGCTGCCCAAGAGGCTCAATTCCTTCTCACTCCACTCAGAATACTGAGGAGATCGGCATGGCTGAATATTCTGGGGGAAGCTAGGAGCGTGGAAAAGAGGTGGGGACTCAGAGCAACTAATGTGTGAAGAACTCAACAAAACATTTCAGTTTCCCTAACTGCCTCATGGACTCTACCAAGAGGCTCAACCATGAAACTGGTAGGACACATCACCTGTGTACCCCTCAACTAGCCCTTGCATGCCCCCAGTCCTCCTACTCTCCAGCACTGGGTGTGCACCTACACCCCATAGCTAACATCCAGCCCACCCCACAGAAGGTGTGCTCAAGCCTCTACAGATCCTGCTCACTCCTATACAACCAAAGCGTCAGAGAAGAAATCAAGAGGGAAATCAACAAACATCTTGAGACAAACAAAAATGGAAAGACAACATACCAAAACTTATGGGATGCAGCAAAACCAGTTCTAAGAGGGAAGATTATAGCAATAAATGCCTATGTTAAGAGAAAAGAAAGATCTGAAATATATAACCTAACTTTACACCTCAAAGAACTAGAAAAAAGAACAAACTAGACACAAAGTGAGCAAGAGAAAAGAAATAAATATTAGAGCAAAAACAAATGAGAGACTAGAAAAACAATAGAAAAGATGAACAAAACTAAGAGTTGGTTTTTTGTAAAGATAAAATTGCAAACCTTCAGCTAGATTAATCAAGAGAAAAAGAGAGAAGATTCAAATGAATTAAATCAGAAATGAAAGAGGAAACATAACAGTTGATACCACAAATATGCAAAGGACCATAAGAGACTACTATCAACAATTATGTGCCAACAAATTGGATAACCTAGAAGAAATAGACAAGTTCCTAAAAATATACAACCTTCTAAGACTGAATTATGAAGAAATAGAAAATCTGAACAGACCAATAAGGAGATTAAATCAGTAATCAACATTCTCGTAACCAAGAAAAGCCCAATACCAGATGAATTCATGGATGAATCTTACCAAACACTTAAAGAAAAATTAATGCTAATCCTTCTCAAACTTTTCCAGAAAATTGAAGATGAGAAAACACTTCCAAACTCATTTTAACAAAATAAACATTACCCTCATCCCAAAGCTGGGTAAAGATGCTATAGGAAAAGAAAATTACAGGCCAATATCCCTGATGAACGTAGATTTAAAAATCTTCAACAAAATACTAGCAAATTGAATTCAACAGTACATTAAAAGGATCACACACCATGATCACATGAAATTTATCCCTGTGATACAAGGATGGCTCAACATACACAAATCAATAAATGTGATATACCACATTAACAGGATAAAATATAAAAACCATATGATCATCTCAATACATGCATAAAAAGTATTTGACAACAATTTAAAATGTCCATACTACCCAAAGTGATCTAAAGATTGAATGCAAGCCCTATCAAAATTATAATGGCATTTTTCAAAGTAATTCAAAAAACTATTTTAAAATTCATATGAAACCACAAAAGACCCCAAATAAGAAAATCAATTTTGAGCAGGAAGATCAAAGCTGGAGGCATCACACTGCCTGGTTTTAAAGTATTATAGCTGCACTAATCAAAACAGTATGGTCCTGGCATAAAAATGACACAAAGACCCAGGGAGCAGAGCAGAGAGCCCAGAAATAAACCCACACATATACAGTCAACTAATCCTTGACAAGGGCACTAAGAACACACAATGGGGAAAGGATAATCTCCTCCGTAAATGGTGTTGGGAAAACTGGATCTCCACATACGAAAGAATGAACCTGACCCCAATCTTACACCAGACACAAAAAATCAACTCAAAAAGGATTAAAGACTTAATAAAACCCCAAACCATTAAACTTCTAGAAGAAAACACAGGGAAATGTTTGGGATATGACACCTAAAGCACAGGCAACAAAAGCAAAAATCAACAAGCGGGACGACATGAAAATAAAAAGCTTCTGCACAGCAAGGGAAACAAAAAATGAAAACCTACACAATGGGAGAAATATTTCCAAATCGTGTATCTGCTTAGCAGTTATTGTCTAAAATATACAAGGACCTCCTGTAACTCAATAGCAAAGAAAAAAATAAATAACCTAATTAAAAATGGGCAAACCACCTGAAGAGACAATTTTCCAAAGAAGACATGCAAATGGACAACAGGTATATCAGGTGGTCAAAGGCACAAAATTCCAGTTATAAGATAAATAACTTCTGGAGATATAATGTACAGCATGGTGACTGTAGTTGATAATACTGTATAGTATATTTGAAAGTTGCTGAGAGAGTAGCTCTTGAAAGTTCTCATTGCAAGAAAAAAAATTGTAACTATGTGAGGTGATGGCTGTTTAATGAAACATATTGTGGTAATCATTTGCAATGTATACATATATCAAATCATTATGTTGATAAGTGTTGGAGAGGATGTGGGGAGAAGGGAACTCTCATACACTGCTGGTGGGAGTGCAAACTGGTGCAGCCGCTATGGAAAACAGTATGGAGATGCCTTAAAAAACTAAGAATAGAACTACCATATGATCCAGCGATTCCACTGCTGGGTATTTATCCAAAGAACATGAAAACATCAATATGTAAAGATACATGCACCCCTGTGTTCATTGCAGCATTGTTCACAATAGCCAAGACCAGGAAGCAACCTAAGTGCCCATTAAGGGACGAATGGATAAAGAAGATGTGGTGTATATACACAATGGAATACTACTCAGCCACAAGAAATGATGAAATCTGGCCATTTGTGACAACATGGATGGACATTGAGGGTATTATGCTAAGCGAAATAAGTCGGAGGGAGAAGGTCAAAAACCATATGACCTCACTCATAAGTAGAGGATAAAAACAACAAAAAACAAACATGCAGAGAGAGAGATTGGATTGGTGGTTACCAGAGGGGAAGTGGGGAGGGAGGAGGTGGAAAGGGATGATTGGGCACATGTGTGTGGTAATAGATTGCAATTAGTCTTTGGGTGGTGAACATGATGTAATCTACATAGAAATCAAAATATAATGATAAACACCTGAAAGTTATATAATGTTATAAACCAATGTTACCTCAATAAATAAATAAATAAAGCCAAATCAAAAAGGTAAAAAAAAAATCATTATGTTGCACACCTTAAACTAATGCAATGTTGTATGTCAATTATAGCTCAATAAAACTGGGAAAAGTAACATAAAATAAAAATGAGAAGATTGAGACAGAGAGGGCCCCTGAGATTTCCCCTCAAGCCTGCTCATATTCTGGAGACAGAAACAGTCTAATTTTCTAATTATTTTATAGTGCTCTCTAAATGAAAAAAGACATAGCATGGTATATGCAAGGATATTTATCAATTCTAATTTAGGGGCAACTCTCATTTTAATCTTTCTGACTTTCTAATATGGTACATAATGAAAATAAACACAAACATTCGGTAGCTATAATTCTTACTTTGCTTGTTCTTGTTAACCAAGCATGAGCAAAAATAAACTATGAGGAACTCATGACAAATGAAATATTCTTGAAAATTGTGGAATATCTCCATAGTTGAAAGATGAATTGTAAAAGGATGGTGGCATTCTGCACACTTTGCAAGAGATTTATGTTTTTGCAAGTATTTAACTTGATTTCATTACAGAAGAAAACATAATTTCTGGTAATTTATAAAGAAATATTTATTTCATTAGTGTACATCTAAGAGAAATCTTAACAAAAATAATATATTAGTTTTCAAAAACAAAGAAAAAGAAAAGTGAGATGTGGCCTTGCTCTAAATGAGCCTGTAATCCAGGGTAGGGAGCCAGAGAAGTACAACAGAAAGAAAAAAATACAGTGAGATATCACCTCACACCTGTTAGGATGGCTATTATACAAAAGAGAAGAGATTAGGGAAGGGAATCCTGCACACTGTTTGTGGAAATATGAATTGGTACAGCCAATATGAAAAACACTGTGGGTTTTCTCAGAAAATTAAAAATAGAACGACCATGTGATCCAGCAATTCCACTTCTGGGTATATATCCAAAGGAAGTGAAATAATTATCCCAAAAAGATATCTGCACTCCCATGTTCATTGCAACATTTTTTCACAATAGCCAAGACATGAAAACAATGAAAGTATCTACTGATGGACGAATGGAGAGTGAAAATGTGATATACAGTGGAATATTATTCATCCATAAAAAAGAAGAAAATCCTGCCATTTGTGATAACATGGATGAACCTGCATGATATTATGCTAAATGAAATAACCCAGACACAGAAAGAAAAATACTGAATGATCTCACTTACGTGTGAATGCTAAAAAAATTGATCTCATAGAACCAAAGAGTAGAAAGTGTTTGCCAGAGGCTGGAGGGTGGGGGAAATGGGAAGATGTTGGTAAAAGGGCACAAACTTTCAGTTACAAGATGAATAAATTCTGGGGATCTAAGTACAGCATGGCAATTTTAGTTAATATTACCGGATTGTGTATCTGAAATTTGCTAAGGCGTAAATCTTAAATGTTCTCATCACAAAATAAAATGGTAAGTATATGAGGTGATGGATGAGTTAATTAACTTGATTGTGGTAATCATTTCACAATGTATACATATATTAAACTATCATGTTGCACCCTTTTAAAAAGTCAAAATACACCTTTGCCATACGCTTATAGTCTTTGCTCTTTTGTCTCTCCCACACTTCCATCCTCGTATCGTTCAGCAACCCAACACCAGACATTTAAATGAAATTCAACTTTGTTTTGTTGTTTGAACATTAAATTATTTTTAACTTAGGTCTCTTGATCTAGCATTCAACAGACAAAAAGAGGATTTTAAAAGTATTTAGAGAGTGGAAAATATATTGAATTAAAAAAGAGAAACTAACATAGGGGAAAAATATATGGGAACTCTATCTTCTTTAAGCTTTCATTTCTACTAGATATTCTGAAGTTTTAGATGGTTTTACTTTTTTACTTTCAGCCATTGAATCGTTATTCAGGAAGAAATATGATTGTTATAAAGGAGCACAAGAAAGAAGTATGGCTGAGGAAATGAAAAGGTTGAGAAAAAATAAGAAATGGAAGCAAAAGAAATCAGGTGAATGGCTACCAGAAAAAAAGTATGGAAATGGAGTTAGGTGAAAGAGACAAAATTTGGAGGAAAAGTGAGATGAAACTATGTTTCTATTTGAGAACAAATGAAATTTGTTCACTCATTCATCCTTTTATGTCTTTACCCGTCATTTATTCAATAACCTATTTACCCATTCCTTATATTATGAAACAACTGTACTTTCAAAAAGTATTAAAAAATTGTGCTTCATTGGAAAATTATACACTGTCTGGGGCACACCCTTCCAGGTTATCTGTTTCTATTTCTACGAGAATTATTTTGTAACTAAGTTTGAGATACTGGAAACAAGGCAACATAATTCTTGCCTGTGGACGTGTTAATTCTGTCCAGTGGAGGTAAAATTGACTTCCCTCCCCAGCTATGGACCCACTAATTTCACTACTCTGGATTTATACTGTGTCTATTTGGATTCTCCTTTGGATTGGTTGTAACATATTACCAGTTTAGTCATTACTGAGTTAATAAAGGTTTTTAACACATGTTGACTTTTATGTGTACAATTATGATTTACCTATTTTTGAAAATTGTCTTTTAATGGCCCTCTTATTTTGTAAATCTTTTGGCTCTTAAAATTTTCTTTTGGAGAACAAAGAAATCAGTGGTAGCGGTTATCTGACCATAACATTAAGTGTGACAATTTAGCATTTTAATTTTTTTCGAGGTAAAATCAACATACAACATTATATTAGTTTCAGGTACAACATAATGACTCAATACTTGTATATATTGCAAAATGGTCACCACAATAAGTCTAGTAACGGTTTTTTTTCTTGTGATGAAAACTTTTAAGATTTACTTAGTATTTAAATTCTAACTTCACGCCTCATTATTACTAAAAGGATATTTTCATGAATTTAGCAGTTGATGGTGTCTTGATTATTAAAATTTGAAGTAATGAATTAATATTCCTTTTACTAGGAAGGATGTACATATACAGGGACAGTTGGATTTCGTGGTACAGAGATTTCATATCTTATTTCCAAAAGCGAGGAAACATCTTACAACTAAAGAGTTCCCCGCGGGTCTAATCTCTTCCATTCTTTCCGATTTCTGCAGTGTAACTGTACCCTCAACCAGCTGACAAAACCATAAGTCACACCCATCTATGCGCTCAGACCCATCTGATTATCCCCCAGCCCTCTTATTGCTCAATTAGGATAGTTTTATCCTGTCCAGCTTTCTCTTTAATCCCCTATTAAAATTTGATTGATAGTATAAGCAACTCCTAGAGATCTCTATATTTTCCAAAAATACTCAAAATTATACTTACATTTTGATATAGGAATCATAGGCCCTCACATCACTATATTTAAGTGTGTAGGGTCAACTATAATTTTATAGTTACATTTGGGAAAAAATGGGTATTTTGGCAATATGTCTTCTATGCTGATTCCATTATAAAATTAATTTTTTCATGATGTCAGTAGATTTACAAGAAAAATGGAATACAGATGGGAAATAAAAGAGAGGAGGAAAAGAACAAGGAGGAGGGAAAGGGGAAGAGAGAGAGCACGACAGAACAAAAAACAAAAGAAAGAGAGAAAGAAAAATAGAAAGAAAGAAACCCTCTCTCTGTCACTCTGTGAGTAAATGAAGGTAAATCCTCTCATTACTTTAAATCCAGAGGGGATTCCCCTCTGGGGGTTTATAACTGGGTCAAAAATTGTATTATCATTTAAAAAATTACTTTAGGCAGAGAAATGTGGTATCTTAAATTAATATAAGTAGACTTACTATAATAATAAAGTATTTTAGAAAAACATCAGTTTATGATAAATACAACATCCATAATTTGTGATCTACAGGGTTGAACACTAGTTCCTGATTTAAAAACACTTTTTATTGTTTAACTTCAACACTGCTAAAAAAAAAAAAGAAAGAAGTACATTCAGAAGTACATTGAATGTTGTATTATTGATTCAGTTCACAGACACTCTTGTATCTAACTGGCTTTCATCTCATTTAATAATCCTGGAGAATCCTAGTCACGTTTTTCAAAGCTGTCCTGAAGGAATGCTAACTTATCCATTAAAATTAAAGGTACTAGATGTCATTCTTAACACAGAGGCATTAGGGTCTTTGCATGCAGCATCACAACCCCTCTAGACTAAGCAAGGAGGCTGACACTGACCCAATGTCTATTATACCTGGTGACACAATCCGTAACCTCTGAGTCACAGCTTGAGATAACTTTCAATTACACATGTGAATTTTCTTAATGAGACTACTTCTTAGGGGATCAATTTAAAAACAAGTTCCTGCACTCTTATTTCCGTACTCAGACTCCTATTTATGCATAATATAGTACTTTGATTTTATTAAACGGCAAATTCAGATTCAAGAGGTGAGAGGAGGTCAATCAAAAAGTGAGTGTGAAAATAAAAAGCTTGCTTGAGAAGTAAGTACTTGAGTAAATCTGGAGTTTTTTGCTTAACTTGTTCATATCTTCAATAGCTTAAAATCTCACCTTCAGTGTTCTTAACACACACACACACAAAACAAAGCAAAAACAAAAGCCAAGACACGAGGAAACTTTTGGAGGTAATGGATCTATCATCTTGATTGTGGTGCTGGTTTCACGGGTGTATGCGTATGTCCAAACTCATCAAATTGTGTACATTAAATACTTGTAGTTTTGTGTTTAACATGTACACCTCAATAAAGCTGTTAAAAAAATCTTAGTCTTAAAATTTAAAAATATTGTAGCCAGATTCATTTTTTATAGAGCCAATAAGTTTGATTAGTTTCTTCTCCCCTAACATAGCAGGGTGAAGCTGGTTTGAAACTTTTGTTAACTAAACTGTGTTCAGGAATTTTTAAATTAAATTACCGCCACCACCAACAACAACAAAAGAAAGGATACCACGAACAATCCGTTTCTCCATAGTTTGGCTGAAAATTCAGCTGATCCTGATGGCTTGAGCTTTGATCAGTTGGTGCCCAGGGGCCAAGGAAATCAATGAGACTTAAAGTCTGTAGGGAGTAGTCAAATAATTCAAAAGAATAAAATATTATTTTTAATAAAATGTCATCCTAATGAAATTAATGGCAGTAGTAATCTGAAAGTCTGTTTTGGAAGGATTGGCATTTTCCAGTTTGGTTGACTGACAATATGCTATATTGATTTTTGGTTAATTTGTATGCCTGGACCTAGGAAAGAAGGATGGAAAATTTTAAAGGCTTAATAAACTAGAGATAGTAACCTAGAAAATTGTTTGGAAACAGGAATTATGTTGATAGTAAACTATGTGAACTATAAATTCACCTATCTTCATTGAAACCATGTATTTAAGAGGAAAACAGTATATAAAAATGTTTATAATTTGTCAGTATCATAAGCTATTGAAATGAACATAATAATTTTAAGATGTGTGTAATTTGTAGGCTGTATTTCAAAGAAATCAAACACTTTCACTGTTAAAGACAGGCATTATTTTGCTAATATATGAAAATCACTAATGTAATTACATTCATGCATCATTATGATCCATAAAAATAATACACTTCTATGCTGAGGCAATTAGATCAAACTTCATGAATAAGAAATTTGGTAATGTAATAAATTGATCTTCTGGGAGATGCTGATTTTTCTTTGGTGTGCTTTATGGCTTTGCTTGTGTCTCAGGAATATTTTCATATCCCTCCTGAGATAGAGTAGGATGACAATGATAAGAATGGAAAAAGAAAACATGACCTGTTACTTTATCACTCTGTTGCATTTGTTCCTTGGCTATATTTGGATGCTATTATATGGTGTTAACATTTTTCTAAATTTACATATTTATTTTTACCACAGGATACATACGTGGAGACCAAGTTATGCATCCTGTAATTTAATACTGAAATTATCAATTATGAAAGTGATTAACAGATGTTTTCTTTAATTATTCTCTTAGCTTTCCTAATGCATGCAATTATAACAGCCAATATTTTCATGAAATGTTGAGACTACCACAAGTGCAACACCATCTTACAAAGACCTTAGAAAAGACTACCGAACACGAAATACCAAGTAAGTTGTAAATCCTTTGGTTTCCAATTTAAAGTTACAACTTATTTGTATATAAAATAAAAATACAAATTTTGAATACATACATATATATATTTATGAGTATGAAAGACTTTGATAGTTTTTGTGCACCACTGGTAGGTTCGATGGCAGGGCAGAAATGTTATTTTGTGAGTGTTTATCCATACAAGGGTTTGATGATTGCTTATAAGTCATTTCATTCTTTGTAAAGGCCCTGGGCGGCTGAGCACCAGGCCTAACTTTCTGTTGGCCTCCTGCTTCTGCACTCTTATTGATAGTAAGTTAAAAACCATTTATTTACATCATCAGTAGATTGGGTTTAACACCTGGATAACATAGGTTATTTTAAAGAATAGCTAAAATTTATAACAGGGTTATAAAAATAACCAAAATTTATTTAATATATTCTCTCCAGATGTTTATACTATTTAAAAATAAAAATGCCACTGAAGTAAATATGAAATATCATCCAATTATATGAAGCTCCGTTTTAATTAGATATAAAGGGGGACACTTTGGTTTTAGAAATCTGGAGGTAAGTTATGAGCTTAAAAATTTATAATACTTTTATGGCTTGAAAAATTCCATTTCCACAGCTCTGACCTCTTCCTTTGATGTTTATATCATTTCAATAATCTTTTAACTGCTCTACCTGCATATAAGATCTTAGCTCTCTATCTTTAGGCTGCTGCTATAGTTATTTCACTGAAACTTGAGTCACGTTTCATTTCTATTTCTCACAAAAGATTCAGTGGCTCTCAAATGCTCATATCATGAAAGTTAACTTGCTTAGCCTGGCTTCAGAGTCTTCCAGTATCTGGTCTCAATCTGTCTAGTCACCCACTGAGGTTTTCAATTAAGTGTCAACTACATCACACTCTTTGCTTTCCTTAACAGGTCATCATGCTCTCAGGCCTTGGTGCCTTTATTTGAGCAATTCCCTCAGCGTGGAATGCCCTGCCCAACCTCTGCCAGCTCTAACTCAACTCATCCTCCTAGGTCCAACTCCAGTGCATTTCCACTCCGACAGCTCCCTCATCTCTCCAAGGTAGAATAATTCTTTCCATATGGAATATCGGGAGCATGTGTCATGTACTTGAATTCTTGTGTCTAATTTAGTGATAGAGTGTAATGATGAGTCGCTGGAAGCATGAACTCTGAAGTCTGAGAGAATTAAGATTAATTCGTCTCTGCTCCTAAGAGGGTAGCCTTGGGGAGTTTACTTGGTTTCTAGGCTTAAGTTTCTTAATCAGATAAATCAAGGGTAATAATAGGACCCATTTTGCTGGTTTATCCTGAGTATTAAATTAGATCATGCATATACAATATTTGGCATGGTGCCTAGCATATGTATCCATTTTTATTTCTTTACAATTATTATTTTATAATAATACAAAACCTAAGCCATTGATGTGCCTGTCTCCTGAATCATATTGCAAGTATTCTTGTCTCAAGGAACGTAAGTGATTCTGTCTACCATGAACAAATTATGGCTCAAGAAATATTTATTGAATGAATGAATGAATGAAGCAACCCAAACGTTATTACGGAAAATTTTTCTGATCTCTTCCCAATTAATAATTCAATAAAATGTCTCTTTATATCATATAAATTATTTTATTAAAATATCTTAATTAATCCTTTGTGAGAGCCTTGTATTTTTAAAATGCTTTAGTATTTCTTAGCTTTTTTTTTTTTTTGGTGAGGAAGACTAGCCCTGAGTTAACATCCGTTGCCAACCCTCCTCTTTTTGCTGAGCAAGATTGGCCCTGGGCTAACATCCAAGCCCATCTTCTTCTACTTTATAGATGGGATGCCTGCCACAGCATGGCTTGATAAGTGGTGCATAGGTCTGCGCCCAGGATCCAAACCTGTGAACCCAAGGCCACCAAAGCAGAGAGCACAGACATAACGACTACACCACTGGGCCAGCCCAATCTTAGCTTTTAAATATAATAAAATATGTCATAACATTCTAGTAGGATATAAATAAAACACCTATATTGCATTTGATCAATAAAAATAACATAAACTCTTGGAAACACTGGATATCATCTGAAGTTCTGAGTTTTAATTATAGGTATCACAAAATACAAATAATGTGTAATATTAATATTGATATTAGTGATGATAATAATTAGCATCTATTAAATACTTTCTATCTGGTAGGCACTAACTCAGATAATCTTCATAACATTTGGATGCTGTTGCTGTCTTTATTTTATGGATGAATAACTCTCTTAAGTTCATTAAAAACATAAAATTAATAATTTTAAAAATATAGGAAGATGACAGTATAGGAGGACTCTAAACTTACCTCCTCTCATGGACACAACAAATCTGCAACTACCTGTGGAACAATTTCCTCTGAGAGAGATCTAGAAACTGAATAAAAAGAACCCCCACAACAAGGGACAACACAGACAGGGGCGGAAGAGGCAGAAATACCCCTCAGCTGAGGAAAAAACCACATCCTAGCCATGGTGATTCATGGTCAGGAGCAATCTCAAAGGCATGACACTTTTCCCAGAGGAGCAGGGTGGATCTGAGTCAGGGATCTATGCCACAGTAACCATCCCAGCCCTTAGATTCGGCACAACTGAGACAAGATCCCATAATATCTGGCTTTTCTGGCTTTGAAAACCAACAGAGAATACTCCTAGAAAAACTACTGAACTTCAGAGAAAGAAAAACCTGCTCTTAAAGGGCCCATGCACAGGTTCATCTGTTCTGGAAACCAATACATAAACACCAGAAAGAAAGGTGCATAGTCCTTTGGTAAAAGAGACTTACTTGCTAAGCTTTGAACACATTTCAGAGAGGCAAGAGGTGGCTGGGCCCACCTCCCTAGGGACAGAGACGCTGGCAGCAGCCATTATTGTGACCTAATACAGTAGTGCCAACATGGATGCTGGCAGTAGCCATTGGAGGTCTTCCTCTAGCCTGTTAGCAAAGGGGTTTACCTCACCCACTGGAGCACGAATTTAATTGAGCACACCCAGGGCAGGCAGTCTGACCCAGGGACTGGCCCCACCCACCAGCAAGCCTGCAGCACACTTGTGGGCCCAGGTGGGAGGGTTGGGTGGGATCTCTGCAGCAGTGCCAGTGGTTCTGTCTCTGCAGGGGTGTGTGTGTGTGTGTGTGTGTGAGAGAGAGAGAGACTGCATTGCTGGGGTGTGTGGGTGGTGATGAGTGTCAACACCTGAAAGGATTGTGAGCTGCTGTGGCTGGGGCTGGCCCCACCCATCTGTGCTCCTGAGAGAGCCCACAACATCACATGTTGCAGACAGCCAATGGGAGGCCTGCAGCAATTGTGAGCTCTTGAGCCTAGCAACCAGCAACACTGGGGACCTGATTCACTTGAGCCTAGCAACCAGCAACACCGGGGGCCTGACTCACTTAACAGCTAAACAGCAGTAGTTGAGTGCCATTAGTCCTCGCAGCCAGCTGTGCTGGGGCTTATCCTGCCCTATAAAGTAATCGCAGCAGCTGTATGGCTGAGCCTTACAACCAGCTGGCCTGGGGCCCAGACTAGCCTACTGTGCCTGCAGCAATAGCAGCCCTGCCAGAACAGAAGGGCATAAGCAGCCCACACAGGGGACACTCCTGGAGCATTTGAAATGGGTGATGATAGGAGAGCACACTCCTTGTCCACATAAGGCATTTCTTACGTAAGGCCACATTTCTAAGATGAGGATGTAGTTGATCTACCTAATACATAGATATAAGCACAGAGAAGTAGGCAAAATGAGGAAACAAAAAAATATGTTCCAGATAAGGGAACAAATCCTCAGGAAAAGAACTAAACAAAACAGAGATAAACAATCTACTTGATGAAGAGTACAAATTAATAGTCACAAGGATGCTCACTGATCTTGGGAGAAGAATAGATGAACACAGTGAGAACTTCAAAAAAAGTTGGAAAAGAAAAAAAGAACCAATCAGAATTGAAGAATACAATAATGGAAATGAAAAATTCACTAGAAGGAATCAAGAACAGAGTAGATGACACAGAATGGATCAGTGATCTGGTGAAAGAGTAGAGGAAATCCCCCAAGCTGAACAGACAAAAGAATTAAAAAGAACAAGGACAGTCCAAGGGACTTCTAGGACAACATCAAGTGTACTAACATCTGCATTATAGGTATTCTAGAAGAAGAGAGAGACAAAGGGGCAGAGAACCAATCTGAAGAAATAATACCTGAAAACTTCCCTAACCCAAGGAAGGAAACAGATATCCAGGTAGAGGAGGCACAGAGGGCCCCAACAAGATGAAACCAAAGAGACCCACACCAAGACATGTTATAATTAAAATGGCAAGAATTAAAGATAAAGAGAGAATCCTAAAAGCGACAAGAGAAAAGAACAAATTACATACAAAGGAAACCCCATAAGGCTATCAGCTGACTTCTCAGCAGAAACCTTACAGGCTAGAAGGGAGCAGCATAATATATTCAAAGTGCTGAAAGGAAAAAATCCAGAGCCAAGAGTACTCTACCTGGCAAGGTTATCATTCAGAAAGGAAGGAGAGATAGAGTTCTCCAGACAAGCAAAAACTAAAGAAGTTTTTTCACCAAGAAACCACTTTTATAAAAAATGCTAAAGGGATGTATTTAAGTGGAAAACAAAAGACTACAAATAGGAATAAGAAAATTATCACAGAAAAAATATCACCGGTAAAAGCAAATATACAGTAAAGCTAGTGAATCAACCACCTATAATGCTAGTATGAAAGTCAAAAGTATTAAAAATATCTGTTTCCATGATAAGAGCTTAAGGGACATACACACACAAAAAAGAGGTAAAATACGATATCAAAAACATAAAATGGAGGAAGGAATAAAAGTGTAGGGCTTTTAGTAGGAGGTCAAACTTAAGAGACCATCAATTTAGTATGGATTGCTATATACATAGGTTATTATATATGAACCTCATGGTAATCACAAACCAGAAACCTATAATAAATACACAAAAAATTAAGAGAAAGGAGCCCAAACATAATACTAAAGAAAGCCATCAAATCACAAGGGAAGAGAGCAAGAGAAGAACAAAGGAAGAGAGAATAACTACGAAAACACCAAGAAAAAAAGTAGCAAAATGGTAAGAAGTACATACTTATCAATAGCTACTTTAAATGTCAATGAACTAAATGCTCTAGTCAAAAGACATAGTGGCTGAATGAATAAAAAAACAAGACCCATATATATGCTGCATACAAGAGACACACTTCAGACCAAAAGACACTCACAAACTGAAAGTGAAGGGATGGAAAAAGACACTACATGCAAATGGAAATGAAAAGAAAGCTGGTATAACAATGCTTCTATCAGGCAAAATAGACTTTGAAACAAAAATTGTAATAAGAGACAAGAAGGGCATTATGTAATGATAAAGGGAACAATCTAACAAGAGAACATAACACTTGTAAATATCTATGTACCCAACACAGGAGCACCTAAATATATAAAGCAATTATTAACAGACATAAAAGAAGAAATAGACAGTAACAAAATAATAGTAGGGAACTTTAACACTCCACTTCCATCATGTGATAGATCATCCAAACAGAAGATCAATAAGGAAATGTTGGCCTTAAATGACACATTAGATGGACTTAGTAGTGATATACAGAACATTCCATTCAAAAACTGCGGAATACACATTCTTTTCAAATACATATGGAACATTATCCAGGATAGATCACATATTAGACCACAAAACAAGTCTCAATAATTTGAGAAGATTGAAATAATACCAAGCATCTTTTCTGACCACAATGATATGAAACTAGAAGTCAACTACATGAAGAAAACTGTAAAAGACACAAATAGGTGGAGATTAAGCCAAATGCTACTGAACAACTATTAGGTCAATGAAGAAATCAAAAAATACCTGGAGACAAATGAAGATGAAAATACGACATGCCAAAATTTATGGGATACAGCAAAAGTGCTACTAAGACAAAATTTATAGCTATACAGGCCTACCTCAACAAACAAGAAAAATCTCAAACAATCTAAAAGTGCACCTAAGGGAACTAGAAAAAGAACAAACAAAGCCCCAAATCAGTAGAAGGAAGGGAAAAATAAAAATCAGCAGAAATAAATGAAATAGAGAATTTAAAAAATAGAAAAAAATCAAACTAAGAGCTGGTTCTTTGAAAAGACAAACAACGTTGACAAACCTTATCTAGACTCACCAAGAAAAAAAGAAGGGAAGACTCAAATAAATAAAATCAGGAATGAAAGAGGAGAAATTACAACAGACACCACAGAAATACAAAGGATTATAAGAGATTACTATGAAAAGATATACACCAACAAATTGGATAATCCAGAAGAAATGGAAAAATTCTTACAATCATACAGCCTTCCAAAACTGAATCAAGAAGAAACAGAGAATCTGAATAGACAGATCACTAGTAAGGAGATTGAAACAGTAACCAAAAACCTTCCAAGAAATGAAAGTCCAGGGCCAGATGGATTTCCTGGTGAATTCTATCAAACATTCAAATAAGACTTGATACCTATCCTTTTCAAACTCTTCCAAATAACTGAAGATGAGGGTCTGCTTCCTAACTTATTTTATGAGGCCAAAATTACCCTGATACCAAAACCAGACAAGGACAATACAAAAAAAGAAAATTACAGGCACATCAATGCAAAAATACTCAACAAAATACTAGCAAATTGAATACAACAATACATTAAAAAGATCATACACCATGATCAAGCGGGATTTATTCCAGGGATGCAGGGATGGTTCAACATCTGCAAATCAATCAATGATACACCACATTAACAAAATAAGGAATAAAAAGCATGTGATCTTCTCAATAGATGCAGAGAAAGCATTCGACAAGATGCAGCATCCATTTATGATAAAAACTCTGAATAAAATGGGTATAGAAGGAAAGTACCTCAACATAATAAAAGCCATACACGGCAAACCCACAGCTGAGGGTTTCAGTTTAAGGGAACTGAAAGCTATCCCTCTAAGAACAGGAACCAGACAAGGATGCCCACCTTCACCACTCTTATTTAATGTAGTATTAGAAGTCCTAGCCAGAGTAATCAGGCAAGAAAAAGAAACAAAAGGGATCCAAATTGGAAAGGAAGAAGTAAAACTGTCATTATTTGCAGATGACATGATTTTATATATAGAAAACCATAAAGAATCCACCAAAAAACTATTAGAAATAGTCAACAAATTCAGTAAAGTTGCAGGGTACTGTGCCAAAATCAGTATACAAGAATCTGTTGCATTTCGATACACAATCAATAAAGTGGCAGAAAGAGAAATTAAGAATACAATCCTATTTACAATAGCAACAAAAAGAATAAAACACATAGAAATAAATTTAACCAGAGATGAAAGACCTGTGTGCTGAAAACTATAAAACATTGTTGAAAGAAATTGGAGAAGACACAAAGAAAGGGAAAGATATTCTATGTTCATGGATTGGAAGAATTAACAGAGTTAAAATGTCCGTATTTCCTACAGCAATCTACAGATTCAGTGTAATCCTAATCAGAATTCCAATGACATTCTTCACAAAAATAGAACAAAGAATCCTAAAATTCATATGGGGCAACAAAAGACCCCAAATAGCTAAAGCAATCTTGAGAAAAAAGAACAAAGCTGGAGGCATCACAATCCCTGACTTCAAAATATACTACAAAGCTATAATAATCAAAACAACATTGTACCAGTACAAAAACAGACACACAGATCAATAGAACAGAATTGAAAGCCCAGAAATAAAACCACACATCTATGGACAGCTAATCTTTGACAAAGGAGCTAAGAACATACAATGGAGAAAGGAAAGTCTCTTCCATAAATGGTGCTGTGAAAACTGGACAGCCACATGAAAAAGAATGATAGTAGCCCATTATATTACACCATACACAAAAATTAACTCAAAATGGATTAAAGACTTGAATGTATGACCTGGAAACCTAAAACTCCCAGAAGAAAACATAGGCAGTACACTCTTTGACATCAGTCTTAGCAGTATCCTTTTGAATACCATATCTCACCAGGCAAGGGAAACAAAAGCAAAAATAAACAAATGGGACTACATCAAACTAAAAAGCTTCTGCACAGCAAAGGAAACCATCAACAAAATGAAAATACAATGTAACAACTGGGAAAAGATATTTGCAAATCATATATCTGATAAGGGATTAATCTCCAAAATATATAAAGAACTCATACAACTCAACAACAAAAACACAAAGAAACCAATTAAAAAATGGGCAAAGGTCTAAACAGACATTTTTCCACAGAAGATATACAGAGGTCCAACAGGCACATGAAAATATGTTTAGCATCATTAATTATTAGGGAAATTCAAATCAAAAATATAACAGGATATCACCTCACACCCTTCAGAATGACTATAATTAACAAGACAAGAAATAACAAGTGTTGGAGAGGATGTGGAGAAAAGGGAACTCTCATACACTGCTGGTGGGAGTGCAAACTGGTGCAGCCACTATGGGAAACAGTGTGGAGATTCCTCAAAAAATTAAGAATACCATATGATCCAGCTATTCCACTTCTGGGTTTTTATCCAAAGAATACCAAAACACTAATACAAAAAGATATTTGCATCCTATGTTCATCGCAGTTTTATTCACAATAGCCAAGACATGGAAACAACTTAAGTTCCCATCAATGGATGAATGGATAAAGAATATGTGGTATATATACACAATAGAATACAGCTCAGCTATAAAAAAAGATGAAATCTTGCCATTTGCAACAACATGGATAGACCTTGAGGGCATTATGCTAAGCGAAATAAGTCAGATGGAGAAAGTCAAATACAGTATGATTTCACTCATACGTGGAAGAGAAAAACAACAACAAGCAAACACAGAGATACAGAGATTAGATTGGTGGTTACCAGAGGGGAAATGAGAGGGAGGAGGGGGGAAAGGAGTAACAGGGCATACGTGTACGGTGACAGATGGTAATTAGGCTTTGAGCGATGAACATCATGTAGTTTACACAGAAATCAAAATATAATGATGTACCTCTGAAATTTATATAATTTATAAATTTATGTAAACCAAATTTCTGTAAACCAATGTTACCTCACTAAAAAATAAATAAATACACAAAAATAAATAAAAATATAACAACACTGATGCTTTTGTCAGTTTGACAAATGAGACACTATGAAAGGCCTGTTATACAAAACAACAAGGTTTTGGATAAAAGATATTTTAAAAATATTTCTGGGCTGGCAGAAATAAGGGAAGCTGCAAGGCCCCACCTGCACAAACAAAGAAATAAATAAACAGACACAGCTGGAGCAAAAGTCTTCAGCACAAAGAAGGTGCTAGTAACAGCTCGATCTGAGAGCAAATTTCAATATCTTCACTATAACTGGGTTCCTAGGTGTGGCCAGGAGCAGATTGTTGGAGCTGAATCTGATACTACTGCTTTAAGTTCAAAATCCTGTAAAAGAAACCAATCACCCAAGGTTGGCTACATCTCCAGGCTTCTCACAAAGACAACTGCATAGTCTCTCTGAATAAGGGCCTCAGGATTGCTCCTGATGACAGCGAATGAAGTCTGAGCTTCGGGTCAAAGATCACCAAGCACAGAAGAAAACTTCCACCATGAGTGAGAATCACCAGGAAAAACACAGAGACTTAAACCCCTCAGAAGACTTCAGATGTTAGAAATACCAGAAGAGGAATGTAAAAGAACTACATAAGAATGTTTAAAGGAAAGACCATTGGGATCACAAAACTGAGCAATAAGAGACTATCAAAAAATGACTAGGCAGATTTGAAAGAGAACCAAATGAAACTTTTACAAATAAAAAAGTGAGATAGCTGGAAAAAAAAAAAATAAAAGCCAAGATGGGAGGACTAAATATCAGCTAAGAAGACACAACATAAAGAAAATTAGTGAATGGAAGATCTGAAAAAAATTATCCATAATATATCATTTAGAAAGAGGAGATGGAAAATTTTTTTAATATTAAAAGCAATGGAGAAAAACTGAGAATAACTAACGTTTGTCTAATGAGTGTCTTCAAAGATAAGGTAGAGAGAATGAAGGTGAAGTTACATTTTTAATTATGACACTAAGAATTTTCCAGAACTGAAGAAAGGTAAGAATCCATAGGTACTAAGTCACAATTTTCCAAGCAAGATAAATTGAAGGAGAAAGAAATGGAAACACTGTAATGAAATTATAAAAACAAAAAAGTGGTTTGAGATAAAAAAGCAAAAGAAAAAAAGTTCACATACAAAAAAATAAGTATTAAATTGACAGAAGATTTCTCAACAGCAACAAAGATATTTGAAAAGAGTGAACTATCTTCAAATTCATGAGAGAAAGTAAATGTCAACCTGGAATTCTGTACCGGTAAAATATGTCTTTTCAACCAATTTGGGAAGTATTGACATTTCACAATATTAAGTCGTCTGATCCATGAATATGAAATGGCTTTCCTATTTAAGTCCTCTTCAATTTCTTTTAAAATTTTTTTGTCATTTGCAGAGTATAAGTTTTACATTTAGTTTTTAAAATTTATCCCTGAGTGTATTATTCTTTTTGATGCTATTATAAATAAGATTGCTTTCGTACTTTCATTTTCTGTTTGTTTATTGCTAGTGCACAGAAATACAGTACTTACCAAAACTGATCTACAGATTCAAGGCAAACCCCTATCAACATCCCAGACATCTTTTCTTTTTGCAGCAATGGACAAGCTGATCCTAAAATT
This sequence comes from Tapirus indicus, assembly GCA_031878705.1. Classification (NCBI taxonomy): domain Eukaryota; kingdom Metazoa; phylum Chordata; class Mammalia; order Perissodactyla; family Tapiridae; genus Tapirus; species Tapirus indicus. The sequence goes on along the minus strand of CM062931.1, from coordinate 53,908,824 downwards.
CATTTGGAAATACAAGAGAACCAGAACAGCCAAAACAATCTAAAAATCAAAGTTGGAAGACTCACACTTCCCAATTTAAAACTTACAAGTTTCAGCAATCAAAGCAGGATAGTATTGGCGTAAGAACAGACATGTAGATCAACGGAATAGAATTAGAGTCCAGAAATAAACTCGCACATTTATGGTCAACCAATTTTTGTTTAGGGTACCAATACAGTGAAGAAAGAATAGTCTTTTCAACAAATGATACCAAAATAACTGGATATCCACATGCAGAAGAAGGAAGTTGGACCAGCACGTCATGTTATGTACAAAAATTAACTCAAAATGGATTGACGACCTAAGAGTAAGAATAAAAACAGCAAAACTAGTAGAACAAAATCTGGGAGTAAAATTTTATAGTCTTGGATTATATAGTGGTTTCCTAGTTTTGACACCCAAAAGCACAAGCAATGAAAGAAAAAACCCACATAAATTGGATATTATTAAAATTAAAAATTTTGTGCTGGTGTCAAAGGACACCGGCAAGAAAGTGAAAAGACAACCCACAGAATAAGAAAAAGTATTTGCAAATCGTATATCTGATATGAGACTTAGACCCAAAATACATAAAGGACTCTTACAACTCAACAATAAAAAGACAAATAACCCAACTAAAAAATTAGAAGATTTAGAATAAACATTTCTCCAATGAAGATATACAAATGGCCAATAAGCATATGAAAAAATGCTCAACATCACTAGTCCTTAGAGAAATACAAATTGAAACCATAAGGAGATATCACTCCATACTCACTAGATTGGCTAGAATCAAAAAGACAGACAATAACACATGTTGACAAGGATGTAGAGAAATTGAAACCCTCAGGTATTGGTAGTGGGGTTTTAAAGTGGTGCAGCCACTTTAAAACAATTGGAAACAATCGGGTAGTTTCTCAGATTGTTAAATACTCTTATGACCCAGAAATTCCACTCTTAGGTGTATGTCCAAGTGAGCTGAAATATGTCCACACAAAAACTCACACATGAATGTTCATATAATAGTCAAAAAAGTGGAAATAACCCAAATGTCCATCATATAATGAGTGACTAAACAAAATATGGTATATCCGTAAAAGGGATTATTTGGTCATAAAAAGAAATGAAGCATTGATACATGCCAGAATGTGGATGTACTTTGAGAATATATGCTAAGTCAAAGAAGCCAGACACAAAAGGCCACATATTTTATGACTCTATTTGTATAAAGTGTCCAGAAAAGGCAAATCCATATAGACAGAAAGAAGATTAATAGTTGCTAAGGGCTGGGGGGGATGGATATAAGGTTTGTTTGAGGATTGATGGAAATATTCCAAAAGTAGATCGTGGTTATAGCTGCACAACTTCATAAAAATACTAAAAAAGACTGAATTGTACACTTTAAAATAGTGGATTTTACTGCATGTGAATTGTATCCAATAAAGCTTTTATAAAAATACGAATGTATATGGGACAGTTGAGGACATTTGAACACTGGTGGAATAGTCAATAAAGTTAAGGAATCATTTTTATTTTTTTAGGTGTGATAATGGTATTGTGGTATGCTTTAAAACAAGACCAGCTATGAGCTGATTATTGTTGAATATGATTGATAGATCCATGGGGATTTATTATTCTGTTGTCTCCTTTTGAAGAAAGTAGATATTTGAAATTTTCCCGTGAAGGGAGGAAAAACAAGAGTAACATCTGTAGATAATATAATTATCAGCATGAACAAGTCTCTAAATAATTCCCAGAGAATTTGTTAGAAATAATAAAAGCCATAGTAAGTTGGCTGTATGTAAGATCAATGTGCAGAATATCAATTGCATTTCAATTAGGAGGCTAAAATATAGTGAAAAATTTAGGAGAGTAACTTAAGTTTAATATTTCATCCCAAACAGAAGATTTTAGAAAGACAGCCTCTTGATTCAGTCACAAAGCTGCACAAGGTCTGTAATGTACATAGTTGACCACTGACTAACAGAGTCATCACACCATGCCACAAAATTAATGATAGAAAGTGAAAAATTGTCTAAAACAATGCCACTCTTGGTGAGAAGGTTGGCAAGAATGTCAAAAAATGCATAAGATTCTATTCCCAGAACTATTTACTACATCAGATATTCAAACATTTATCCTTCTAAACCAAAAAACCTGAACAAACAGAAAAATCTCAGAAGAACATTTGCTTTTCTCATATAATATCAGTTGTGTCACGTAACTTAATTAGTATTGTATCTCTTTTATGACTTAATAGTTCTGGTTAAAAAAATGTTCTCTGTAAATCTACTCTGCATTATCACGTTATATTTTCAATTTGACTTTGGGATGGGGTTTTTATTTTACTTAAGAGATGAAAGCCAGTGGAAAGAAACTATAAAATTTTTCTTAAGGAACATTGAATAAAACCAAATTATTTTCTTATTCTCCACATAGGAGTTTATTTCTTAATTCTGTAAAGATTTTTCGGTGTTAATGATTTAGAAAAATGTAGTACCAGTACACATTCAGTAAAATAATCTTTGCCACTATTACCCAGGGAACAAATACCAGCTTAACAAGGCATGATAGCTAGCTGAAAACAACAGCTGGATGCTGGCATTGGTATTTCCAGATAATGCCTGTAAATTCTAGATTCTAATGGAGAATTATAATGTTTCTCGTGTGAGAGACTCTTGAATGATTGTATCAATATTTCATTTCTAACTAGTCACTATATAGCCTTTGAAAAAAGTAATTATGGGTTCTGCCACTAAAAAATGAATGTTTAACAGGACTGAGTTATCTCTTTGAGCGACTCCATGAAATATTTCCATTTCTTATTAGGAAAATTAAATGAAATATTTAGTTTCTATTGAAAAGATAACTGTTTATTAGTAGAGAAGTTGCCTTTATCAGAGTAAAATATCAAGGGCAGTACAGGATGATTTATATAACTTATAAATACAAAAGTATCAATAAAAAACTTGCATGAATTATAAAGAATTTTAAGTAATTAACAAGTACAACTACATAAGCCATGGCGAATCTGATGATGGTGATATGTCATTTGAGAAATATTCGAGATCATGGAAATCTTCAACTCAATGATAAAATTTATAATCTATTCCGAGTACACTATTTACTGTTAACAAATCTGCTACTAACATATTAAGCCTGAGTTTCTTAATCTTCACTGAAGCAAGGACGTAGAAGGCATTATAGCAAGCTATTATTTACTCAACGTGGACTGTTTTGTAAAGAGCAGTGTACAGGCCACTTGCATCAGAGTGAATGCCTTTGTCTCACCCAGGAAAACTGCATTTTAGACAAAATTCCCTGGTGATTGTTATACACCCTTATATTCGAGGATAATGTCCATAAGAAGAACATTTTGAAATGCCTCCATTGCTTTAAGGAATCTTTACATGCAGTTAGCTATCAAATCATGCAAGTCAGTGTCTTACAACACAAAGAGAATGCAATGATAGTTTTTACTCTAGCTCTGTCACTAATTTACTACATGACCTTGGGTAAATCACCTCCCTTCCCTAGGCATTGGTTTCCTCAACTATAGAATAAAGGATTAAGCTAGATGACTTCTATAGAGTCTTTTGGTTTTACAATTCCATTGAAATCCAATGTAAAGAATTATCTGAGCTTACCCCTATGCTAGTCTCAAGGGATAGGAAGACTTCATTACACATGTGGGCATATTCGATTTCTCGTCCATTTCAAATTAAAATTTACTGTGCTTCTAAATGTATAGAAATTAGAAAGAAGACATATATACGTAAAGACATATGGCGCAGCGGTTAAGTTTGCACGGTCTGCTTGTTGGCCCAGGGTTTGCTGGTTCAGATCCTGAGGCGGCGCCCAATGTATAGAACCAGAAGGACCTACAACCAGGATATACAACTATGCACTGGGGCTTGGGGAGAAAAAAGAAAAAAAGAGGAAGATTGGCAACAGATGTTAGTTCAGGGCCAATCTTCCTCAAAAAAAAAAAACGATAAATAGCATTGTCATTAATTGGTTCATAGCTTTCAATTCCACTGTCTCTAGAAAAAGTTTGAAATACAGTTCTGGAGTCTAGTTGCTTTTCCACAAATATGGCACCTGAACTTGGGAGTAATCACTAAGAAATGGTGAAAGTCCTCTGTTAAGGAGCACAGCTTGCCATGGGCTCTTTTTCTCCAGGGAAACAGGAGAGAAACTAAAAACACTGGATCTGAGAACACTGGATTAATTTTTAGTCTGAATCTATGAAAAAGAAATATATGTTAAAATATCCACTTAACATTCATTGCATGCTGTAAACAGGATGATTTGGAAATGATAGGATACAAATACTAAAAAGGAACAGCTCCTGCGTGCATTCTGTCACTGTGTCCTCTCAGAGTCTTAGATGTCCCCTCGCATCACAGATGAAGAAAACAATGCTCTATGGAGTTACTACAGGGAATCTCACAAAAACCTCCAACAACTGGTATGGTCCAGGCACTAAGTGATCAGAACAGCACTTACATTAAACCAGTCCACAGTCCAATGCTGTTCTATACCTGTTGTGAAAGATTCCTTCTACGGCTGAGATCTACAATAACTCGGGTTTCTCCTTTGGTTTCAGCAGCTTGTTAAACTTGACACACGTAGGAACAAGAAACAAGGCTTTACTGAAATAGCTTCTTTAGCCCACATTGTAGATGCTAGATCATCATTCATTGACTTTTCCTACCTTTCCAGAAAAGAGACCTCTAGAAGTCTTCCTTTGCTATTCGCTGGAGACCAACAGCACTGCCTGCCATTTCCACTGTTTCCTTTACACGATGAAATTAGATTTCCTCTTTCAGCCTTGTATGAGCATCTTCTGAATTCCAATGTGTTAATTCAGATGTACTATTTTCCAAATAGTCTTTGTAGAGCTTTGGAAATATTCCACTCACACCTCCAAGCCCTGTATGTCTACATTTGTTTTCTTTTATTGGATTTCAGGCTTACTCTGGTGCTCCAGGAAAAAGAAAATAGTGCCTAATATCTATTTTTTATTTTTACAGCTTTTCTTCAATATAGATTAGGTATATTTTTTTCCCATCTGATTGGGAATTTGTAAATTTTCATTTTGAGAGTGTTAAATCGACCAGCACCGAGTGGGATTTTAGAAGTCTCTGATCTTTCTCTGCATGCATTTCTCACTTACTCATTAGAATTACTCTATGAAATTCCTAAATTTCTTTTTATGATTTGTTTCAATTTTTCTGGGATTCATTTTCCTTTTCCCCTTCTCTTATATTAAATAATTCCCAGTTTCTCTTACATCAACTCTAAACAGTAAGAACTAATAACAATGAACTAATAAGCCAACCACATATATTGAAGGTCAAAAGTGACAGCAGGGCTTGTAGTGGAAGCAAGCTGCATTAGGTAGGCCAGTAATAGCTCCTGTAACTAACGTATTTGAAAATGTCAGTGCCTTTTTACAATAAAATGTATTTCTTGTTCATACAACTGCACAATGAAAGTATTCTTCATTGGGGATTGGGGAAGTTTTTTGTCCTAAGCTATGGTTTAAGGATAAGCCCAGGAGACACTGTCACTTTCTGCCAGTCAACACACAGGGGAAGAGACAGTGGAGAAAGCACACTTGCTTCTTATTCATTTTGACTTGGAGGTGATCTATGTCCCTTCCCTTATTTCATTGGTGAAAACTAGTCACATGGCTCCATCTAGCTGCAAAGGAATCAGGGAACTGTAGCTCTGTCTGTAGAGATGACTTTTAGCAGCAATTAGCACCACTATGGAAAAGGAGCATAAACCTTTGTTAGACTACTAGCTGTTTCTGTGACTTAGCAGAAGTGAATGAGAGATTCACATCAAATGTATGAATTCAGACTTAGTCTCCATTATTCTCAGTTATATATTTTTTTATCATAGGCATCTTTTTGAAGCCAAATACATATTCTCCATTGTAAAGAAGATTGTGCTATCCAAATGCATATAGCTCAGAGCATTACTTACATTTTGAACTGTTTATATCTCTCAAAATTTGAGAATATTATAATATATATTTGGACATTGAGGAAAAAATGTTTGTCCTATTTAAGAGCTTATATTTTCAACAAAAAGAAAGAGGAAAGAAAAGGGAAAGGAAAGTAAAGAGAAGCCAACAGGCTGACACAGTCAGGGGCAGGGAGCCGTTACTGTGCACTGCCCTTGAGGCCGAGAGCTCTGTCCTCCTCACCGTGGTGCGCACCGCAGTGTTTAAACTAGTGTAACCAGTACCTCATACTTAAGAGGGAATTATCAAATGTTTATGTGAATTGAATTATTTATATCATATTCATAGTGGGTAAACATATATTAAGGATGATGGGCAAGTGTATACTTTCGGTGCATTATCTACTCACGTAGCGTTGTGGAAAGAAGTTGCTCTGTTCTGACCAAAGACATCTTCTGAGAGATGATTGCACTTCAGACTCCTTCAATTATACAAATAATCCAACAAATTTATATTCATGACAAAAAATAAACATTGGTGTGACTATCATACAGCAGAGAAGAGAAGCAATTAATCAAGTTGTAAAGGAAACTATTTTTCCACTCTCTGAGCATTTCAGCAAATTCGACCTTTAAATTAAAATGCCTCCAGTACGAAATCCACTTTGCATTGAGGAAACAGTCCAATCATTATTATAGGCCTTTTCAGTTATGCAGTTAAATATTGCAATCTTATAAATGATTGAATGTTGTTAAAAACTCATAACTTAAAAAGTTGTCAATATGTCAGGTCTATCGAGCTGCTAAAATCACAAAGATATTCTTGTGTGATTATTACTGCTTTCTCTCCTAAAAAGAGGAAGATGTTCTTTTTAAACAGGGTAAAATGAAGTGATAATTTACAATGTATCTCTTTAATTTTATGAAGATGGACAGAAACTTTAGGTATTTTGCATCAGAGAGATCCTTTTAGGTATGTATTTGAAGGTATGGTCCACATAATATTCGAAGTGTTTCAGTCTTGGGGAGTAACCATTTTTTACTCAAAATTTCCTTTTGAATGTTAGAAATATTATCATTAGATTCTTTTCATTGCAACAAAATGAGTGCTTTCTCTTTTGGAAATAAAACTTGCTGTCATTCTATAAGAAAATCTGAAAGAGCACAGTTTTTTCCAGTTATTTAAAAATTCTTTCTCAATATTGTGCCTTCTCTTCTACACACACAAAAGCACATTTATCATTTTATGTAAAATAATTACATTATAATATTGATGAAATGAATAAAAGCTAACTACACTTTTTCCCACAACACTTAAATTATTCAAATAATTGCTTTTGCACAGAAACATGGAACCTACTTAACATACCTGAGCAGAACAGTGCATGTTTTAACATCCTTGCTACTTAATTTTGTTACTTATCATTATTTATACTTGTTACTTATTTTTTTCTCTTCAGATTTTCCAGAATATATGATTTACTAGCTATAGATTTCAGGACAATTCACATTGCCTTAAGGGTTTTCTGGGAAAGATATTTAGTATCCAAATTTGGATGCAATATTTTACACAAAACACAAAGTATTACTCTAAAAAAAGTTAAAAATCCATTTAAACAAATCATCTACCTTTATTGCTATAAGATTCGGATATCTCCTTATTATAAGTAACTATAAGGCTCAAGGTTGCAATAGATGAGTAATTTAATAATCACTAAATATTCAATGATAAAGTTACATGTTACTATTACTCTCAGTTATCACTCTATCAATTTAAATGACAGTTACTAATGTGTCATTTAAAATTAACAGCTTAGTCAGTGTTTCTCAATTATTTTGAGATTAATGTTTCCCAAGGTACTAGTAGCAGAAGAAAAATATATCTTGACACATTTTGTGAGTAGAGTTGAAAGCAAATTATGTCAAAAAAGATTTGGATAGACATTTAGTATCTCCTTTCTATGTTAGGAACATAGACGTTCCAATTATTCAATAGTAAGATAAATTAATAAAAATTTACATACACTTTTAGAGAAGAAAAATGTATCCAAAATTAGAACCAAATAGTTTGAAATTGAACTTGGCAGTTGAAACAAGATATATGGCAGTTGCAAATTAAATTGTTTTAAATAACTATGTATATTCCATATTATTATTATTTTTTTTGTTCACACAAGAAAAACTGCATAGCACAAAAGTGATCGATAAGAAAATAAATGCTTGGAGAGATCTTATTTAGGAGAAGATGGCAAAACAGTGTGCTTCTGACTTCCTTCACTGAACACAATCTAGAGATGCCATAGAGTCAGCAGGTATTTTATGTATTCCAATACACAAAACAAAATTATGACATAGGCTTGTGGAGGCAACAATGATTGGGAAAAATGGAGGGAAGTGGCAAATAAAGGACCTGAGCTCCATGATGGAGGATAGACTTTGATGGAGGATAGACGCTGAGGGAGGATAGATGCTGATGGAGGATAGACATTGATGGAGGATAGACACCGATGGAGGATAGACGTTGATGGAGGATAGACATCGATGGTCTCACATATGACATTCTAAGGATCACTGCCTTCACTCCTACCACCTCAAAGCGAGATGCTGGGATAGCATAACAATGAACTCTGCCAAAAAAAGTAGGCGGGATAAAGAAATGTGAAGAACAAGAAATATTTTCAGGAATGTGAGTGACAAAAGTAGAAGTAATATTTTTGTATAATAAAACCACCAGAAGAGGAGCCAACAATCTGGAGAAAGTAATCATAACTGAAAAAATAATGATCAAGAATTTTCCAAGTTAAGGATAAATTGAACAGTGCCAAGTTGAATAGTATCAAACTGGATAGGGAGGACAAACAAGCCCAGCAAACCTACACGCATTGTACATCAATGTAAAAGGGAAATTCTCAAAGTTTCCTGGTAGAAAAAACAGATCACTCAAAAAGAAAGAGGAAGTAAACAAGACATCAGGCTTTTCTGCCCCAACACTGGATGTAAGAAGACAAGGAATTTTTCACTTTAGAATTGAAAAAAGAGAACTTCAACCTCAAATTTGGAATTTTACATGTACCTAAAATATTATTTAAATAAGTAGTTATATAATTTTGGGCACACAAAAATTTGAAAGATTATTATGCAAAATACTTTGAACAAAAAAATCATGGAGGAAATATTCCATGAAGAAGAGAATGAAAACTGAGGAGCACTAAAAATGTAAGGGAATCTAGGATGAATAAAAAGGTAGTCAAATTTTCTGTTGTTTAAGTAAGCAAGGACTTTAAAAAATGTATACTAAACAACATACAAATAAAATTGTATGTCATAGCAACATGGCAGACGTAGTGGTGTGAATATGAATGATGGTGGAGACTAGAGGTGAGAGGGAGATGAAATCAGAGTAAGATGTTTGTCCTGATTGCAGAGGGGGGTGGGAAAGATGGAGGGGGAATAAATGATTAAATCTGAGACATTTTTAAGGTAAATGTAAATATAAATGTGGGTTTTAACAATTTAAGAATAACTATACATGACTAAAAATATATAATATGTAATTCTCAAACCAATAGGAGAATATTTGATTGGTGTAATGAAAGGTAAGCATGTAGGTGGGATCCACCGTCACTGGGGAGAGGAATAAAACATTCCTCATACCAAGCCCTCCTGTCATACAAAACAAAAGTCATTTTACAAAGCAAAAAGACAGAAGCTTTCTGACAGTGAAGAAAAGTGGGAAACTTCCTCATACTCAGCATTTTGCATTGATTCAAAGCAGAAGTTTGCTGTTGCTGGAAGAGGAACAGAAAATTCCCAAATGCACAAGACCCTCTCTACTGCCCCAAAGATAGAAAGCAATGTTTGGTTCCAACTTAGGGAGGAGCAGTAATGCTGAGAAAATCCACCCCTCATGCTCAGGTGCACAGGTTCTGCATACAATTTAGGGTTAAGAGAAATTAAAATCATCTTTGGACTCCACCACAAGCCTTCAACTGAGCAACAAGCAGCAGCAATCTGCTGTTGTGGGAGAGGCAAGAGTATGGAGAGAGACTCCATCTATCACACAAGCATACACCACAATTGGAAGCCTTTTGATGGTGGAATTGACCATTTAGAAAAACCCCCCAGCACCTGAGGCCTCACACCAAGCACAAGGAAGCATCTTGCACTCTACCTTGGAGAAATTTGAAGTCTGTTGCCCACTGAAGGTAACTACAACAATAATACAACTATCCCTGATGCAAGTACTGCCTAGACGGACTCAAACACCTACACTATGGTCTAACAGAAAAAGTGATATATCCATTTATGAGCATACATACCATTGATCCAAGTCTCCACTGTTCTTTTATACACAATATTCAACAATCAAACAAAACTAAAGAGGGAAACAGAAAAGCAAGAAAAAAAGATGATCAGTAACTAGGACTATACCCAGAGACTGTCCAGATATTAGAACTATCAGACAAGAATATCTAAATAACTTTGATTAATACATTAAAGCATCTAGTATAAAAGGTAGTGGCATGCAGGAACAAACAGAGAGTTTATGTGAAGATATGGAAACAAAAACGATGACAAAGACCAACGTTATTGAAATGCTCAAAATAAAAATGCAATATCAGAGATGGGAAGAACTCCTGCTATGAGATTTTACAATAGACTCAACCCAGCAGAGGAAAGAATCAATGAACTTGAACTTAGGGCAATAGAATCATCTGAACTGAAACACAAAAGAGAAGAAAAGAGTAACAAAAACAAAACCGAGCATTCAAGACCCATAGAACAATGCCATGTGGTCTAATAGATGTGTACTCTGAGTCTAGGAAGTAGAAAAAAATGAGAACAAGGATGAAGTGTTTGAATATATAATAGTCACAACTTCCCCCAAATTAATGACTGACAAAAAAATTGACAAATCCGAGATGGTCAGAGAACCTCCAAGTAAGATAAGTACACAGAAAAACACACCTAGGCACATTTCAGTCAAACTGTTGAAAGCCAAATAAACAGACTACTTTGAAGACTGCCGGAGGAGATTTGTATATAGAAGAAAAAAGAAAGGAATAATGAGAGACTTATGTTCAGAAATTACACAGGCCAGAAGTCAATGGAGACAATTTTAAAAGTGCTAAAAGAAAAAAAAGAACAGTTTGCAAATTTCTATACCCAGTGAAAATGTCCTCCAGAATGAAGGTGAAATAAATATTTTTTTCAACATTTAAAAACAGAAGAATTCATTGCCAGAAAGTCTGCACTAGATTGCATGTTAAAGAAAGTTGTTCAGGAAGAATGAAAATGAAAATTTGGGTACATACAAAGGATTGAAAAGTGCCAGAAATGGTAAAAATATTGGTAAGAATAAAAGATATTTTTCATATTTTCAATTTCTTTAAAGCATTTTGGGGTTTTTTAAAATAATTGTAGAAGTACAACAACATGAAGACTGATAAATAGAATAATTTTGTTAGATTTTTACAGTATCTTTATCTTATACAATACATAAAAATCATCTAGAAATGTATTAAAGACAAGCAAAAGACCTGGAACTGTGAAACTTCTAGAAGAAAACATAGGGAAAAAGCTTCTTGACATTGGCCTTGGAGTTGATTTCTTGATATGGCAACAGAAGTAAAAATAGACAAGTGGGACTAGATCAAACTGCTTCTGCACAGCAAAGAAAACAATGAAATGAAAAGCCAACATATGCAATGGGAAAAATGTTTGCAAACAATTTGTCTGGTAAAGGGTTAAAATCCAAAATATACAAGAACCTCCTACAACTCAATAGCAAAAAACAAATACAGGCATACACCTCAGAGATATTGCAAATTTGGTTCCAGACCACTGCAAAAAGCGAATATCACAATAAAGCAAGTGACACAAATTTTTGGATATCTCAGTGCATATAAAAGTTATGTATACACTATGCTGTAGTCTATTGAGTGTGCAATAGCATTATGTCTAAAAAGATGTACAGACCTTAATTTAAAAATATTTTATTGCTAAAAAATGCTAACCATCAGTTGAGCCTTCAGTGAGTAATATTTTGCTGGTGGAGGGCCTTGTAAAAATAGTGATATCTGCAAAGCACAACAAAGGGAAGTGCAATAAAACTAGGTATGCCTACAACCTGATGGGCAAAGGAACAGTGTAAACATTTCTCCAAAGACGTATGAATAGCCAACAGGTATACAAAAGAGTGCTCAGTCTCACTAATCATCAGGGAAATGCAGATCAAAACCACAATGAGATATCATCTCACACTTCTTAGGATGGCTATTATCAAAAAAAGATAAGTGTTGAGGAGGATGTAGAGAAAATGAAACCCCTGTGCACTGTTGGTGGGAATGTAAGTTGGTACAACCACTATGGAAAACAGTATAGATGTTCCTAAAACAATTAAAAATAGACAGAGTGACATCAGCATGATGGCGGAGTGAGCTATTCCCCTAAACTCTCCTCTGCTAAGATACAACAAAAAGGTCATCCATACATCAACAGAGATCTTTCAAACTACACACAGGACATCTGGAAGACACACGCAGCCTTACCTCTGACAGCAGAGGTGCTGCAAAAACTAGGGGAAGAGGTAGCAGGTAAGGAAGGCTCCCCTGCTTCCCCAATGGCAGCAGCCCTGAGACTGAGACCGTGTGGCTCTCGGAGAGGATGGGGAAGGGTGGCCCTTGGCGGGAAAACCTTCACTCTCCAAGTTCCCACACATCAGGGAACCCTTACACAGAAGCAACAGAACAGTTGTGGGGGTGTCCTTGCCAAACCAACACTCCAGGAGAGCTGATAGTGAGGGAAGAAGGAGAAGACCCTGGGACCAGGGAGGTGAAAGTGAGTGTCCCTCCCCCTCCCTTGGCATCCTGGCTCGGCCTCCCTCAGCACCCAAGCTCAGCACCCAAGCCCAGGGGTGCTGCAGCCTGGCAGAGGTGCATAGGGATCCAACCCAGCAGAGATCCAGCCCAGCAGCCAGCATGCAACACCCACCCCAGGGAGTTACAGCCCCATGGCCAATGTGCAACACCCAGGCCCAGCGGCATGCGGCACCCACCCCTGCAGTGTATCAGCTTGGTGGCCGGTGCGCACCACCAGCCCCCGCAGAGTTACAGCCCCATGGCCAGGGTGTGACACCTGGGTGCCCAAGCCCAGTGATGCTGCAGCCTGGTGGCAGTGTGCAAGGATCCAACCCAGTGGAGATCCAGCCCAGCGACTGGCACATGACACCCCACCCCTGTGGAGCTCCAGCCCAGCCACACATCAGCCCAGCTGCACTTCATTCTGGCCAGAACACCTGCACATCTTAGCAGTTTCAGAACACACAGTTATTGACCCCCACATAATGGCAGCAAGTGGAATCTACATCCAGACATCTTCAGGATGAGGAAAAATAAAAATAAAAACACACCCTCAAGCACAGTGCAAAAATACATTAAATCTCCAGACTAGAAGGAAAATGACAAGCATCCAGAAATCAACCTGGAAGACACAGAAATTTATAACCTAAATGACAGAGAATTCAAAACAGCTATCATAAAAATAGCTTACAAGAATTACAAGAAAATACAGATAGACAATTCAAGGAAATTGGGAGCTTCTTCACAAAGGAGATTGAAACCATAAAGAAAAACCAATCAGAGTTGTTGGAGATGAAAAACACAATGGAGGAGATAAAGAAAAATCTGGAATCTTTAAAGAACAGAGCTGACAATATGGAGGAAACAATTAGTATTATTGAGGATAGCAAAGACGAAAGACTTCAGATGGAGGAGGGGACAGAGCTAAAACTAAAAAGAAATGAAAAAGATCTCTGGGAAATATCTGACACAATTAAGAAATGCAAATTAAGAATTATAGGTATCCCAGAGGGAGAAGAGAGGGAAAAAGAAGCAGAGAGCTTGTTCAAAGAAATGATACTGAGAACTTCCCAAACCTGGGGAGGGAGCTGGAAATACAAGTGAATGAAATCAATAGATCTCCTAAATCTATCAACAAAGGAAGGCCCACCCCAAGGCACGTATTAGTAAAGCTGACAAAAGGTAATGACAAAGAAAGAATATTAAGGGCAGCAAGAGAAAAAAAGATAATGTACAAGGGAATTTCAATTAGGTTTTCAGTGGATTTTTCATCAGAAACTCTACGGGCCAGGAGAGACTGGAATGATATATTCAAAACTCTGAAAGACAAAAACTTTCAGCCAAGAATACTCTGTCCAGTGAAAATATCCTTCAGATGTGATGGAGAAATAACAACTATCCCAGATAAACAAAAGCTAAGGGAGTTCACTGCCACAAGACCCCCACTGCAAGAAATGCTCAAGAAGCCCTCATGCCTGAAGAAAAAAAAAAAAGAGAAAGGGGATACAAATCCTCAAGCAAGGAGAAAATAGGTAGACGAAAATCAGGTACACTGCAGCTCTCTTCCAGAATAGGTTAGCAAACACTTAATTATGACATTAAAGATGAAGGGAAGGAAAACAGCAAAAATAAACATAACCTCATCGCTATAAACATGAAATGACAACACAAGATGGAATAAGTTGTCACAACAAAAACTTAGAAGGGGAAGAGGAAAGGGACAGAATTGACTTAGACAAAGGAAATGAGAGGACACCAGAAAGTGGACTATCTAATCTATGAGAATTTTTATTCAAACCCCATGGTAACCACTAAACTAAAATTCAGAGCAGAGACATATATGATAAATAAAAAGAAAACCATCATACAGAACTACCAAACTGAATTGGTATTCCAAATCACATGAGACAAGAAACAAAGCAAATGCAAAAGATCTGGAAAATGAGCAATAAAGTAGCAACACTAAGCCCACATATATCAATAATCACTCTAAATGTAAATGGATTGAATTCTCCAATCAAAAGGCAGAGTGGCAGGATGGATTAAAAAACAATATCCAACAATATGCTGCCTCCAGGAAACACACCTCAGCTCTAAAGACAAACACAGGCTCAGAGTGAAAGGAGCAAAGACAATACTCCAAGCAAACAAAAAAAAGCAGGTGTGGCCAGACTTATATCAGACAAAGTAAACTTCAAGATAAAAAGGGTAATGAGAGACAAAGAGGGGCAATATATAATGATAAAAAGGACACTCCACAAAGAAGACATAACACTTATAAATATATATGCACCCACTACAGGAACACCAAAGTACATAAAGCAACTATTAACAAACCTAAAAGGAGATATCAACAACAACACGACAATAGTAGAGGACCTTAACACCACCCTCACATCAATGGATAGATCATCCAGACAAAAAGTCAATAAGGAAATAGCAGACTTATACAAAAAACTAGATGAGATGGACTTAATAGATATATACAGAACACTCCACCCAAAACAGCAGATTACATATTCTTCTCAAGTGCACATGGAACATTCTCAAGGACAGACCATATGTTGGGAAACAAGACAATCCTCTATAAATTTAAGAAGATTGAAATTACAACAAGCATCTTTTCCAACCATAAGGCTATGAAGCTAGAAATGAACTACAAGGAAAAAACTGGGAAAGTGACAAAGATGTGGAGACTAAATAACAAGCTACTGAACAACCAATTGATCATTGATGATATTAGAGGAGAACTAAAAAATATCTGGAGACAAATGAAAATACACCATACCAGCTCATATGGGCTTCAGCAAAACTAGTCCTGAGAGGGAAACTCATAGCAATACAGGCCCAGCTCAACAAACAAGAAAATTCCCAAATAAGCAACCTTAAACTACATCTAACAGAATTAGAAAAAGAACAACAAACAAAGCCCAAAGTCAGCAGAAGGAGGGAAATAATAAAAATTAGAGCAGAAATAAATGAAATTGAAATGAAAAAAGCAGTAGAAAGGATCAACGAAACAAAGAGTTGGTTCTTTGAGAAGATAAACAAAATTGACAAACCCTTAGCTAGACTAACAACAAAAAAAAGAAGTTTCAAATAAATAAAATTAGAAATGAAAAAGGAGAAAATACAACAGATACCACAGAAATACAGGGGATTATAAGAGAATACTATGAAAAACTATATGCCAACAAACTGGACAATCTAGAAGAAATGGATAAATTCCTAGACTCATACAACCTACCAAAACTGAATCAAGAAGAAATAGAGAACCTGAATAGACCAATCACAAGTAAAGATATTGAAACAGTAATCAATCAAAACCTCCCAAAAAGTAAAAGTCCAGGACCAGGTGGCTTCTCTGGAGAATTCTACCAAACATTCAAAGAAGACTTAATACCTATCCTTTTCAAACTTTTCCAAAAAATAGAGGCAGATGGAACACTTCCTAACACATTCTATGAGGCCAACATCACCCTGATACCAAAGCCAGACAAGGACAGTACAAAAAAGGAAAACTACAGGCCAATATTGCTAATGAAATAGATGCAAAAATCCTCAACAAAATATTGGCAAACCGAATACAGCAATACATCAAAAAGATCATACACCATGACCAAGTGGGATTTATACCTGGGACACAGGGATGGTTCAATATCCACAAATCAATAAACATGACATACCACATTAACAAAACAAAGAATAAAAACCACATGATCATCTCAATCAATGCAGAGAAGGTGTTTGACAAGATCCAACATCCATTTATGATAAAAACTCTCAACAAAACGGGTATAGAAGGAAAGTACCTCAACACAATAAAGGCCATATATGACAAACCCACAGCCAACATCATACTCAACAGGGAAAAACTAAAAGCCATTCCTCTGAGAACAGGAA
Source organism: Tapirus indicus (assembly GCA_031878705.1). Classification (NCBI taxonomy): domain Eukaryota; kingdom Metazoa; phylum Chordata; class Mammalia; order Perissodactyla; family Tapiridae; genus Tapirus; species Tapirus indicus. Next base: position 53,892,067 of record CM062931.1, on the reverse strand, counting down.
CAAGACAAGGACGCCCACTTTCACCACTCTTAATTCAACATTGTACTGGAGATTTTGGCCAGAGCAATTAGGCAAGAAAAAGGAATAAAAGGACTCCAAATAGGCAACAAAGAAGTGAAACTTTCACTATTTACAGACAACATGATCTTATATATATAAAACCCTAAAGAATCCATTGGAAAACTACTAGAAATAATCAACAACTACAGCAAAGTCACAGGGTATAAAATCAACTTACAAAAATCAGCTGCATTTCTATATGTCAAGAACAAACTAACAGAAAGGGAACTCAAAAAGACAATCCCATTTACAATCACAACAAAAAAATAAAATATCTGGGAGTAAATTTAACCAAGGAGGTGAAAGACCTATATAATGAAAACTATAAGATGCTATTGAAAGAAATCGATGAAGACATAAAGAAATGGAAAAATATCCAGTGCACATGGATTGGAAGAATAAACATAGTTAAAATGTCCATACTACCTAAAGCAATCTACAGATTCAATGCAATCCCAATCAGAATCCCAATGACATTCTTTATGGAAATAGAACAAAGAATACTAAAATTCATATGGGGCAACAAAAGACCATGAATAGCTAAAGCAATCCTTAAAAAAATCCCACAAAGCTGGAGGCATCACAATCCCTGACATCAAAATATACTACAAAGCCATAGTAATCAAAACAGCACAGTACTGGCACAAAAAGAGACACACAGATCAATGGAACAGAATTGAAAGCCCAGAAATAAAACCACAGATCTACAGACAACTAATCTTTGATAAAGGAGCTAAGTGCACACAATGGAGAACGGAAAGTCTCTTCAATAAATGATGCTGGGAAAATTGGACAGCCACATGCAAGAGAATCAAAGTAGACCATTTTTTATCACCATACACAAAAATTAACTCAAAATGGATCAAAGACCTGAAATTGAGACCTGAAACTATAAAACTCCTGGAAGAAAATATAGGAAGTACACTCTTTGACATTGGTCATAAAGGGATCTTTTCAGATTCCATGTCTACTCTGACAAGGGAAACAAAAGAAAAAATAAAGTGGGACTTCATCAGATTAAAGAGCTTCTATAAGGCAAATGAAACCAGGATCAAATTGAATAGACAACCCACTAGTTGGGAGAAAATATTTTCAAATCATATATCCAACAAAGGAAAAATCTCCATAATATATAAAGAGCTCACACAACATAACAACAAAAAAAGCAACCCAATCAAAAACTTGGCAGAGGATATGAACAGACATTTTTCAAGAGAGATATACAGAAGGCCAACAGGCACATGAAAAGATGTTCATCACTAATCATCAGGTAAATGCAAATCAAAACTACACTAAGATATCACCTTACACCCGTTAGATTGGCCATAATCACCAAGACAAAAAACAACAAATGTTGGAGAGGCTGCGGAGAAATGGGATCCCTAATCCACTGCTGGTGGGAATGCAAACTGGTACAACCTCTATGGAAAACAGTATGGAGATTCCTCAAAAAATTAAACATAGAAATACCTTATGATCCAGCTACCCCACTATTGGGTATCTATCCAATGAACCTGAAATCAACAATCCAAAGAGGCTTATGTACCTCTGTGTTTATTGCAGCACTATTCACTATAGCAAAAAAGTAGAACCAACCCAAGTGTCCCACGACAGATAAGTTGGTAAAGAAGATGTGATGTATATATACAATGGAATACTACTCAGCCATAAAAAAGACAAAATTCTCCCGTTCGCAACAACAAGGATGGACCTGGAGGGTATTATGTTAAGTGAAATAAGCCAGAGAAAAAAAGACAAACACTGCATGATTTCACTCATATGTGGAATATAAACTAACACATGGTCAGAGAGAACTGTTTGGTGGTTACCAGGGACAAGCGGGAGGGGGGATGGGCACAAGGAGTGAAGGGAAGCATTTATATGGTAATTGACAACAATAATGTACAACTAAAACTTCACAATGTTATAAGCTATTAAGACATCAATAAAAAAAGAATGCACAGAATTATTAAATTCTAATAATTGTTCCGAAAAATTTATTGAAAAGCCTTGGGGAAAAAAATTAAAAGTAGAATTACCATATGATCCAGCAACTTCACCTCTGTGTATTTATTTGAAGGAAATGAAATCACCATCTTGCAGAGATATCTACACTCCCATGTTCATTGCAACATCATTCACAATAACCAAGAAATGCAAATAATCTAAATATCTATTGATGGATGAATGGTTAAAGAAAATGTGGTATATACACACAATGGAATATTATTTAGCCTTATAAAAAGAAATTTTGCCATTTGGACAACAGGAAGGGACCTGGAGGACATTATGCTAAGTGAAATAAGCCAGACATGGAAGGACAGATACTACATGATCCCACTTATATGAGGAGTCTAGAATAGTCAAACTCAAAGAAGCTGAGAGTAGAATGATGGTTGCCAAGGCATAGGGGGAGGGAGACACAGGGAGGTGGTAGTCAAAGGGTACAAAGATCCAGTTATATAAGATTAATTAGTCCTAGAGATCTATCTACTGTGCAGCATAGAGCCTATAGTTAACAATATTGTATTCAGATGCAAACAGTTTGGAATCATAACCTGATGAAAGACCTGGCGACTGCACAGTAGAGTGGAATTGGGGAAACATTTGGAATTGGACCCCTTTGAATTAAATTTTGTTGCAACAAAATATAGCTAAAGAATTGTCACAATCCTTCACCTGTGTAACCATATAACAATAGCTATTCAACAACCAAAAGATATATTTGCTAGTACTGAACTAGTAAGAATTTTATCTACTTATAGGAACGATAAGGTGTCAGGCATGGTGCTATTTATTGAGAGATTAAAGGGTGGTATAAAATGGTTGCTTATATTATAAATAGAAAAGCTGACATGTGGCACATGCAAGTTGAAACTGTTAAAACAACAAACCAATATTGACCAGGGATTGTACGTTTTCTCCTATACTGATATGGAACAAATATGTTAGATGAGTGTCTGTCATTCAAGGAGATTTAATTAATTTTAATTCAAATGTTACAACTGACATTGCAAAATATGAGAAATGGCCAATTGGATGGGGTTTTCTCCAAGACTGAGGACAAACTTAGTCCTATTATAATTTAACAGTTCTACATGTACCTTACAATGAATATCCCATGATTAAACATTAACAATGGATCATGGGCTTGGTGTGAGATGTGTTTGTTATATTAGAAGCATTTTGTGGCAAGGTGGTACCACTTCTATTGGTCCTGGTTTAACCAGCAAGAATAATAGATATCCATAATATCCATAATAATGGATATTCACAAGAGATATATTGAGCTCTGAAGAAAAAAATTCAACTCAAAGCTTGAGACTACCAAGTCCCTAATGTTAATTATGCATGAGGTATCAACTAGGAAAAATGAAAAGAGCTAAAGAATAACTATCAAACTGTAAATCACTTCGAAAAAATAAGCTACTAAAACTTATCAATGATTTGTAAATCTTTTATAGGATAAAGGAGAATCCTTACATGTAGCTAACCAAGAATCTGCTTTAACTATATACCATTGGTATATTTTCTAAAGCTATTAACCTAAAGCTACTATGCTTCTTAATTTTGTAATTCATCCTATTGTAACATTAATCGTTGTTTTCTTATGTATACTACTTTCAATTTGTTGGATATATAGAAAATTAAGAGCAGCTCAAAAAGAAATCAACACTACAAATTGTACAGAAAATCTAATACTATAAATAGTGTCAAAAGTTAGAATGCTCCTGGGAAATTGAACTTCCAGGGACCATTGAAGACTGACTAACCATATGGACTGTCGAGCAGATGCACTGTTAGGGGTAACCGTAGGAGGTACTGATAAAGAACTATGGAAATCAGAATGTCAGAGTAAACTTAACATAACTGCTGATGCAAATTGAATAGGTACTGACTTTTTACTAGTAGAAAGATATATAACAGTTATGGCTTTAACTTCATAAAATAGAGTTGAAAATTCACTGCAGCTTTGTAGCCATTGTGGACTGCTTTCATGCATTGTTTTCCTTTTTCTTTTTTGTTTTTCTCCTCAATAATAAACCTAGCTAACCAAATTTTTTTGAATTGTCATGTTCTTTGGGGTTTTTTATTTCCTTGATCCTTGCAAAAGTCAGTCACCACTTAATTTTTCAAAAATGTCAAATCCCCCTTCAACAGCAAGATCCTTAAAGACATGTGATCCCAAGGCACGGGAGTGGGTTCCTGGAATGTTCAAAACAGGGAGACAAGGAATGAGTTTCTTATTGAGCTGGCCCAGCATCTCGAGCAATTGAAACTCAGTCCTGCCGGAGACCATCAGATGAGCTGTGTGGAATTCCATTAGGATTGCCTTTCTGAGAAACAGAAGAGGTAAGTCTTCATCCAGCGGTTCCTGTAAACCCCCAATTTGTCAAGTTCTGACCTAAGGACATTTAAGTCCATTGCACTTCCATCTTCCCATGTGTGTAGGAAAAGCCTTCTCTTCCTGGCAGTAGAGAAGCCCTGGGCAGAAAGCTGGAGATAGATGGTGCATCTGAGGCAGGATCTGTCAAGTGTTATCCATACACAGCTAGTTGCCAAACTTGGAATAAAAAGATAAGCAGAGAGGAGGGTCACAACAAGTTTCTGGTACAATGCCTTCTCGCTATCCATAAAATTAGCATATAAATTTCCACCTTTATTGCATTAATGTGATGAAGTCCGTTAATAAATTATCTCATGTACAATCATAATTACCTTCCTCAAATAAACTTTATTTGGGCAAGATATATTAATAATACATAGCTGAGTATAACTTACTAATAATTTATTTAAGATATTCTTATCTATAATGAATAAAAGACATTTGTCTATTTTATTTTTTTTAGATCTTGGAATTAGTGTCAGTTTCTTCAAAAAAGTGTGCATTATTATTTACACTCTGGAACAAATTAAATAATATAGACTTTAGCTATCGAACACTCATTAAAACATATTTGTTTAATACTTAATGAAGTTTAGTTCTTTGGGAAACTTTTAATTTTGATTCATAGTTATTCATCTATGCACATTTATCTCTTCTTAAATAAGACTTCACAATTTATTATTATTTTTTGAATGTGTCCCTTTTTTTGAAATGGTTAAATTTAAAACTAGAGTTATATAGAGCATGCTAATTTTAAAAATCTCTTTTAAATCAGTAATTTTAATCTCTTAATAATTTCTTATGTTATGCATATATTTTTCTTTTCATCCATTTTTTCCCCTAGATTAGATTTGCTAGAGGCTTGCTTAATTTATTAGGATTTTCAAAAAACAACTCATGGTTTTTGTGTATTAATTCCACTGTTATTTTTTAGAGTCTAATTCAATAAATAGCTGCTTTTATTAATAACTTCTGCCTACTTTTCCTTAAAAATCAGTATACTTTGCCACCAAGTCACAAAGCTATATAAAATCAATCTTCTGATTTAATAAATATAAACATTTTATACTATAAATTTCCAGAAATACAGCTTTGGCCACATTTTATAAGTTTTGATAGATAATAGAGTTTTTGTTAATTTACAAATCATTTGTATTAGCAGTTTTTAATCTCCTTTTTGAACTGAGGGTTATTTGAAGGAGTAAGGTTTACATATGTATAAGGATCATTATCATTAACTTGTAAAAGCCATTGACTCTCTCCTCCAAAAAATACACACACATATGCACAATCACTCAAAATTTTACAAATAATGTCAGGATGCCTATCAATCACCTGAAATCTGAACCACAATTAAAATAGTTTTTAAGAATTTCTACATAATTACAGTTTATTTGGTTCTTTTTGATTATTCACATTGATTTTTGTTACAGGGTTTGGATTGTAAATTTCTCCTTTGGGGATTATATTAATCAGTGGTTATTTGGAAAGAGATATAAATTTTTCAGTATATTTAAGTATAGATATTAAGTATATAGTACATAGGCACATATTTTTAAGAAGGTAGTCATTGAAACTTCATAAATTATATTATTTAGATTTATCATATAATTTTTCATCTTTGTTATACTTGAAAATATCTTATTCTAAAAATTACATGTTAAAACTTACAGCATCAATTATAGAGTCAGTTTCTTGGGTTTCTATGAGTTAATATTCTATATATTTTGCTATATAAATTTGATTTCATACTTTCATTTATATTCTGTCATCAATTTAAAATAACTTTTTTCTTGTGATTTTTTTTTTTTTCTTGTGAGGAAGATCAGCCCTGAGCTAACATACATTCGTTGCTAATCCTCCTCTTTTTGCTGGAGAAGACTGGCCCTGGGCTAACATCCATGCCCATCCTCCTCTATTTCATATGGGATGCCGCCACAGCATGGCTTGACAAGCAGTGCTTCGGTCTGCACCCGGGGTTCCAAACCTGCGAACCCCGGGCTGCCAAGCGTGAACTAAACCGCTGTGCCACTGGGCTGGCCCCTCTTGTGATTATTTTTGTCTTCCTTTCTGTTCTTCTGATGTTATCATCACTATCCTTCCTTTCTTTGAAATTGAATTTAATTCCTTATTTTTAGATTTTATGAGTCATTTTGTTTTGTGTCCCTCATGTAACTAGTTTATACCTGGTAATTAGGGCAATTTAACCCATTATTATTTATCAAACTAACCAAAAGTTTTGGTTTCTTTATTGCAGCTAAAAGGGTTTATGATCTGTGTGTGTTTACTAATCCTCAAGCTGTCTTTGTGTTTTATCTTATTTGAAACATTAATCAAATTGTTTCTGGTTCCTTTTTTCAGTTCTTTTAGAATTGATTCATATTTTTGTTCTAATAGTGATTACTTCAATAAAGATAGAAAACTAGAAAAATTTGAACCTATATACATATTCCCATTAAGATTAAAATTGAAATAATGTGTAGATACTGAAGTAATGTCTCAATGACATAATTGTAGTTGTCTTGTCCTCCCCCCGACTTCCCAGACTTTGTTACAACAATCTAAAATTTTAAATCCAGATTGTTACCATTATGTACAACATGAATAATTTTCTTTTTAAATACTGCTCTCTCGATATTTATATTAATCCTCACATCCACATTAATAATCACTTAGATTTAACTTTGACGTAAGAGTTTCATTGATCACAGTTTTCAGAAAAGTTATCTTGGCATTTTTTGTAAATATTTGAATATTAAAAATGCCTTTCTTCTGATCTTACATTTGGAAAATAATCTGGCTGTGTATAGAAACCTTGCCTTTCATATTGTTTCTTCAAAACTCTGCTATCATGATTAATTATATTCTATCCCTTTTTATTATGCAAGAGAAGTCTGAAGCAAGAATTATTTTCTTTTTCTTGCATGTTTAGATTCTTCTCTATCAGATGCTTCTAGGATTATCTCTTTATTTTTCAAATTCAGATTTTCTTCTGGAATAAATTCACTCATCTTGCTATGAGAGAATGAAAGCTTCTGTGATCAAGATGGGCATAGATTCTTTGCTACTGCTTCCATTAGGAATTGTTGTCTAATTACTCTTGAATCTATCTTGGCCTGGTGACTTACTTGATGAATAGAATACGCAGAAATGATGGAACTACTGAGGCTAGGTCTTAAGAACCCTTGTAGCTTCCATCCAAGCCTCTTCTGTAAGCTCATTCTAGGTAAGTCCAAGCTGCCCGATAAGAAGTCCAACTACCCGAGACCACCATGCAGTGAGGAAGCCAAGACAGCCACAAAGAAAGGCCATGCAGAGAGAGATGGAGATGTTGCAGCAATTCCACCCTGCCTATTGCAGCCATTCTGGCCCAAGGTTATACGTGTGAATGAAGAAGCTGTTTTGCACATATCAGCCCTGACAGATACAATGTGAAGAAGAGAGGAAGCCTGACAACATCCAGACTGAAGGCCTCAGACACATGGCCCCAGTCAAGCCTTCAAAACCACCTCTAGCCATTCCAACCGCCATTGCTGAGGACTCCATCATCACAGGCAAAGGTTAACTGATCCTGCCTGAATCTCAAACGCACAAAAGGGTGAGCCTGAGAAAATGGTTCTTATTTTATGCAATTTAGTTTTAAGGCAGTTTGTTAGCAACAACAGGAAACCAGGACAATTTCAAACATGAAAACTAACAGCATCTTCTTTTTTCTCCCAAATTGAAGTCTACACCACTTTTTATTTGATAATTGCTTTCACTGCCTTGGTTTTTTTTCTTTTGGTAATGCTACTCTTTACAGATTGGCCAGCTTAGATTTGTTCTCCATCTCCATTTCCGTGTCTACCTATTTCATACATCTTTTCAGTCTATCTTTGTATCTTTTTTTCCCTGGGAATATTCCTCTCCTTGGCTTTCAATTTTGATGTCTTGAAGTCTGGCTTTTTGCCATATCCAATTGGCTTATTACTGCTGCATTGAGGTTATTAGTTTTATAATTATATTTTACATCCCCAACAGCTCTTTCCTTTCCCAAATTGTTCCTTTTCTGTGAAAGCATGATCATCAGACACCAATGCAATATACTCTTAGGTTTCATAGTAAATACTGTTTGAATTGTTTAGCAATACATTCTCCTTTTAGAAACTTTGTTTCATCAGTTGTCTATTTACATTGGTTCTTGTGGAAGAAAATTTCTACAGGCTCTTTATTAAGTAAACTCCTCATTAAATAAAATCCTTAAAATCTTATTCAGCCCTTTCTCTATTTCCTCCAGTAAAACTGGTCTACAGAGAGATTTTTTTCTTATAATGCTAAATAATGAAATTCCAGACCCTTCTTTTAAAAATTCAAGTTTGCATAGCTAACAAAAGGAGTCTAAGAAATAAGTGAAGGAGATGTATTCTCTCCCCGCAAATTGGGGGGAGAGAGACTCTTTTGCGTCATGAAACTTGTTTAAATAATCTCCTGTGGTAAGGTGTTAAAGTGAAAACTGTCCCAAGAATATCAGTTTTATTCTTTTGTGTAAATGGATACGTATGTGAATATTCACTACTATTATTAACTTGTTCTGTTCTCTGTTAAATACATGTGCCCATGATAACACACTTTGAACAAAGAGTTATTATGGTCTTATAAGTCTCCCAAGACTTTAGAAATTCTTGCTACAATCTGCGAAAAAATGTTGGGAAGATTGATTCTTAACTGGATATGTTTTTCTACCTATTAACAGCATTGAAATTGACATCCCAAATGACTAAATTGTTTAAATACTTAGTTTTCTCTGTCAAATGAAAAGCGGATCATCAGCACTTTCATCATCTCCCATAGGCATGGTAGAAAAATGAAAGCCTATGAGTCTTTTAGATTTATTGTCTAACAAATAATGACAAAATTTATGTTTTATTTAAGTTCACCTCTTTGTGTGTGTGTATGTGTGTGTGTGTGTGTGTGTGAGGAAGACTAGCCCTGAGCTAACATCTGTCACCAATCCTCCTCTTTTTTTTGAGGAAGATTGGCCGTGGGCTAACATCTGTGCCCATCTTCCTCTACTTTATATGGGATGCTGCCGCAGCGTGGCTGACAAGCGGTGTGACGATCCGCACCCAGGATCGAACCTGCGAACTCTGGGACCCCGAAGTGGAGTGCACGAACTTAACTGCTACACCACCAGGCCAGCCCAAGTTCATCTCTTTTAACCAAATGAATCATCTTGTATTTCTTATGGTCTCCTCTATTTTCATATGTTTACAAAAGAAAATATTTATTAGTAATTGAGTAATATTCCAGAGATTGTAGATCTTAATAAAGTCTTTATCCAGAAACAGTCTCCCTTTCATGTCTTTTTAACACAATTAGAGCCATTCTTCAGCTGACCCACCTCAATAGGAACTAATCTTTATGTTCTTGTTTCTCTCCGTGGTGTATCCACTCAGAGTACTGGCACTGCATCTAGATCCCAAGCAGCTTATTCAAGCACCATTGACTCCAAACCCAGTCAGATGTTTAGTAAGGCCATCTCCAGCATTTATCCTGAATGGAGGATGCTAACTGAGTTCTGCAAGGTTGGGGAAAGGCAAAGAAGAAAGAATTTTCTTTGTTCACTATCTCTTCAAGGATTTCAGGCAAAGAGTGATGGATAAAAACTAGTTGATGCTACAACCAAGTCTTCTCTCACCTCACACACATTTCCTACCAGAGTTTCAGGGAGATTTTCTGCCTAATATTCACAGTGATACTGAAATTTCCTGATTGTACTGGTGGGTCATTTGGGCAGAAAAGAGAGGACCAAATATGTGAGCTTTGAATTGCAAATTCAATTTCAACATTGTTCTTTTGTTATTTCAATTTATTGTTAAAAGTAACACTTCTGATGTCAGGAAAGTGAATGGAAACTTGAGTACTTTTTAAACTTCAGAAAACATAATCCCAATAAAAAGTTTGCATCACTTGATATCTATCATTTATGTGCTCTAGAAAATATTTGGTAAAACAGTCTTCTTATTCAAATGTTCAAGTTTCTTTTGTACAATTTGCTATCTTAAAGTTACTGTCCCTGATGGCAGTATAATATGTGGAGCAAAATAACTGAGAAAAATGAATTTAATATTGAATCACAATTTATCTTTGGATAAATTTTAAAAAAGATCCAAATTTATCCAAAAATTTATCTTTGGATAAATTTATGTGTCTAAGTTAGTCTATAAAGGAAATCTTATAGAAAATATTAAAAATGTGATGATAAATACTGAAACCTATATGAGAAAATATCACAGATAAAATTAAATAAGAAAATTTTGGAGTATATTTACTGAACATATACTAGGCAAAATATAAATATATTATGTAAGGAGTTATTTTTTAAATTATAGGAAAAATACAATTAATGCAAAATAAGAGTAAACAAATATGGAAAATGTTCAATTCTCATGTATACAAAAATTATTTAAAAGGCAATAAAGTATTATTCCATATAAAGTTTAAAAGTCATTACAGTTCCCAATCCTGACATGGCTGTTATAAAATCGATATATAATGTGGGTGACAAGGTAAATTGCTACAATATTTTAAAAGGTAATAATACACTAGTCGATATCAAAACGCCAAACATGTTTGCACACTTTATCCAAGTAATCTCTCTAGTAGAAATTTATTTTTTAAAAATATCCCAAGAAAAAGTTCAATATCTACAAGTCTATATACATGAAGATCTTCATGGACATATTACTTATAATAATGAATTTTAAACCATTAAAATCTTCTTTTATAAAAAAATTGATTTAGTGAATTATGGAGCCAAATTTAATGGAATATTTGCAAAACACTTAATATTTACCAGTTCCAAGCCACTAAAAGGATAGGCATGAAAAATGTTGATAACGTAGAAACATACTTTTTTATGCTGTTGAGAGGAAACAGCAAACTTAAAAGTGTGTCTATGCTATGCTTACACTCAAGTGAAATGTTTTATATACTTAAAATAAAAGAACCTTGAAAGATATGTGGAAGAAGAAATTTTATTTGAGATTTCTCACAATTTTTTTCATCTGATAAAAAAAAAATCTATGTAAGTCAAGAATGACAGAATCTACAATAAATCTAATATTTTATCCGATTATTACACTTGTAAATTACAAAGAGTACTTTATGGAAAAAGAATTATAATTTTCATATTAATTTGCTTAAACAAATACCTGTGAATTGTACAAATATGTGGAGTGCTATGAAACCAAGAATTTTCATAGTGTAATATGAAATGTAATTCCTAATTTATGCAAGGCAAAATGAACAAATATTATGTGAAGTAAAATTGTTTGGGCTAGTCTGCACATAGACCATAAAGATGACAGATTGACTTTAAAAACTATGTTAAAAACTGCATTTATTTTTTTAAAAACTGCCAAATCCTTAAAGTTATAAGGCACATTTTAAATTTTTTTAGATATTATGACATGGGAGGGAAATAACATTTTTTAAAGGTTGAATCATTTTATCTCAAAATAATTGTCAGCTCAAAACACCAAATAGACAGTAAAACTTTAGAATATTCAAATATTAATGTTATGTATCTTCAACTGTGCAAGGTAGCTTAAATTAACTTGAAGTGAGTGAGGAAAAATGAATAATGACAACATAATGGATGAAAAGCTGATGAAACTTTTATGTAAGGCAGATAAGCATATGAGTCATGTTACTGTTAGCTCAAGCAGGTGGGGTGGCTACTCAGGTGGAGACATGCTGCTTTTCCCACAGACCACTGAGCACAGGTGCTCTACATATACCACGTGTACAGACACCATACAGCCTCAGGTTCTGTTCTCGCTAAGTTTCTCAGACAATTAATTAACAGGGAAAGATTTTTCATTTTCTGCCCTAATGACTTATTTTTTTAAATTCAAATACTCAAATATATTATTAGGATCATCATATGGTTCAATTTGAGGGTTTACTATTTTATTGTTGAAAATATTTATGAACTTCAAATACTGTTTGAGGAATATGATACTTAGGACAAACTGCAAATAGATATAATAAGAGAGTGGTTTAAGAATATAATGAAAATAAAATCTGTGTTTATTTTAAGACTAATCACTTCTCTCCAATGACAACCTGTACAATATTGTATGTGTGGTTGACACTGTCAAACATAATCTGACTAAATCATATACTGAAACCCTCCTTTAAGGAGAGAGACCCTCAAAAACCAACTTAACAATTTTCTTGACTAATTTGGTATATAATATATATAGCTGTTTATCTTCATTTGCCAGAGTTATTTTTTGTTATAAATTTTAACTACTGTGGGTAATATATCTTGCTTTCCCTTTATATAGCTTTCAAACAATAACTCTTGTACTGTTGAGTTCCCTCTGAGAACAATACATTACAGAGTTATAACAAATTTCAGATTTTTAATAGACTTTTAAAAAAATCATACTCCTATTGTTTTCTAAGTGAACTTACATGTGTATGTGTATATAGGTGTCTGTATATGTATATGTGTGTGTACATACATATATATATATGATGGGGAACTGTATCACTGAAAAGTTGTACATTATTTTCCCAATGCTAAAGGACAAAGTAAGAATGCTCATTTCACAGTTTTCTGACAAGAATTGTTATTAAGCTTAAGTTTAAATATTGAGTGGAAGAAACATATGTCCTTGTTGTATTTTCTTCATTTCATTTAACAACAGCTCTCTCAGTGCCAACTGGATAGAGTGTCATTACTTCTCTCATCTTTCCTATCAGGTGGTCTAGAGAATCAGGAATTGAATTAAAGTATGCTTTGCAGTTGGGTAAGGATTTCTTTATGGTCTGTATTAGTCAGGTTCTCCAGAGAAACAGAACCAACAGGATGGAGATCTATATCTATCCATCTCTCTCGCGCGCGCGCTCGCTCTCTTATCTATCAAGAGATTTATTATGAGGAAATGACTCACACAATTATGGAGGCTGAGAAGTCCTGAGATCTGCACTCAGCAAGCTGAGACACAGGAGAGTGATGGTGTAGCTCCAGTCTGAAAACTGACGGGCTTGAAACCTAAGAAGAGGCAACATTTCAGTTTTAGTCTGAAGGCAGAAAAAAAGTGATATCTCCACTCAAGCAGTCAGCCAGGAGGAGTCCCCTCCTTACTTGTGAGAGGGTCAGCCTTTTTGTTCTACTCAGGCCTTCCACTGATTGAATGAGGCCCACCCACATTAGGGAGGGCAGTCTGCTTTACTCAGTCTACAGCTTCAAATGTTAATCTCATCCAAAACACCCTCACAGACACACCTAGAATAATGTTTGACCAAATATCTGGGCACTCTGTGGCCCAGTCAAGTGGACATATGAAATTAACCATCACCTGGTCTTTGGCTAAATAAAACATCATGTGAAGAATGCCACAAAAATATCTTCAAAACTGCCCGTTTTCTAGATCTAAACATTTGTATTTTGAGGTTTATAATGTATATTGTTGACTAATTTCAGGGAGACTAAAGTTGGCCTTAAATTTTAGACTAATAATGCAGGAAATCATAAAACATTTCAACCTTGTTTCAATTAATAGTTTGACTATTTTTAATTTTATCAATTTCAGAGAACTTTGAGGATCTTCTGGAATTGACTACATTTTTGTGTCCTCCTGTCTAATTTTCTAACCACTTTGCCACAGCATTTTCAGATGCTGGCCCTAACACAAAAGGAAAATTACAACACAGAACAAGCTAAATAACATTTTAGGATTAATTAAAAAAAAACAAAAACTAAAGGAATTTTTCAGATAGTGTAGTTATGGTGGCTATTTCTTATTAAGAGGGGGAAAGGTTATTTAGTAACATCAAGGGTGCCTCTTGTGATTCCAGTGGTCAGCTTATTTTCCCAATTTAATTGCACCATAGGACTTTTGGCTTTAAGGCTTACTGATGCTGGACTCTCACTTTATATATGGAGAAAATCCCAAGACATCTCTATGGACCGTTGAACTTTTCACTACAGAAAGTTTATTTTGTGGTTAAAAGAAACAAAGACTAGCTAACTCTAACAATGAACCCACAAAGAATGTATGAAGAAATTGAGGATGTAAGTTTTTAATCTAAGAAAACTATATTGAAAACCTTCAATATAGTGACAATCTTTTAAGTACATATGACTTGATCTTTTAAGGTAAAAGCTCTGATTGATCCAACTTTGTGTCCTCAACTCGAAAGAAAAGACTACTTTACTTGATTCTAAAATCTCATCAAAATAAAAATCTCAACAAATGATTTAGAGGGACCTCTCTGACTTGATGACAAATTCATTCCTTCTTGCCTCGTGATATATACATACACATGCTTTCAAACACGTCAGGTCCTGTCGCTTAGAAAACACTGATATTCTCCATGTAGATGGTGAACTGCTTGCAGTTCCTTGCATAGCCCATGCTGATTCTCGTTGCCCTCGTTTGCTCATACTGGTATTTCTGGCCCCTGTAATGTCTATTCATCCTTGGAAACTCTGCTCAGGCGTCACTCTATCCCATAGGAAACCTCTCATAGTCCGTATACACACAGCATGTGTGTTAGGAGATGTCCCTCTTGTCTCAGTGTTCCTATATAAGCTCTTGCAATTCTCTTGCCTTATGTAGTAGCATGGTGGGAAATAATGATTGAGATCATTTTCTGCCCCAAGCGATTACTAACTGTGGCAGGAATTACTATAGAAATGAATTCCAGCGAGAAGACTAATATAGTCTCCAGAGACAATTTCAAAGATGGCACAGTTCTTGGCATGAAATCACCATGCTCCTAGCACTAGTAAGAGAGGCTGAACTCTATGTCCACTTTTAAGAAATTAAAAAAACAGGGTGGGAAGGGCAACCTTGTTGAAGGTTAGGGAAATTGTATTTGATTGGTTCCCCCTCCTTAAAGCTAAGAAAAGGAGAATTTCTGCTCAAAGCAGAGACTGAGATGTTATTCCTGCGTGGACATCTGTTTTGCCACTGAGCTTCTTGACGAAATCGTTTTCCAAAGAATCCTCGATACCTGGGGAATCTGCTTGGGGTGGAGTCTCTCATCAGCATGGCCTTTGAGGCTTTCACAAGGCACACTAAATCACAGACAAGGAGCTAGAACATTGGTGAAGACCAATGGAAAGAAGGTAGCAACCTTGCAGGAGAAAGTCACGTAGGAGATGCTTTCTCCTCTGTCTTTTCATGGTCTCAAGCCTAGACAGTAAGTACAAGAAATATAGAAAGTTAAGTGTAGTACAGTGTACAGTGTACAGAAGACAGTACAGCACGCCCCCTTCTCTCTTCCAAGACTAAGAGAAGCTGGAGCGAGAGAGAGAGCTTTGAATTAAATACAATGACTTTTATTACTCTCTTAAAGTACACTTTCTTCGGTTTGTTTCAATTCAATAATGTAAATTACACATATAGCTGGGATTAAAATATTATAGAGAGCATTGAAAAAAGATTAAAATCAGGCAGGAGAGAAGTGGATTATTTTACCCACAGCTACTGCTATGTAGGGAGACTATTCAGTCATTCCTTTATATGATAAAGAAAACAGCTGTAGGTCAACTTGTTAAAGCAGCAACTAGCCCAGAACTTTGTTTTTTCTCACTGTATCACCACCTCCATTAGAGCTGTAGCAGAGAGAAATTGCTTTTAGTATGCTACAGTAGCAGGTGATTTTAAAGGCAAGTATTAGAGATCTGAATATAAATCTCTTGATTTCTCAAATTTCTACAGATTTTTGCACTGACAGTAGGAATAGAAATGATTGGAACTATAAAAATGATAACTTCAAATGTAATTCTAAGGTGACTTTAAATTCTTAACGTATAGTAATTACAGACAACAAAGCTAAATGTGTTTCTTGGCAGTTGACCTGTCTACTCAGATCCCAGGAGCAAATGAGTGGGTGTGAATTGGCACAGTGCCCAGGAGAGGATGGGAAGTAGATAATTTAATAAGGATAACAAAAAAGACCTAAAATCGGGGCTGAGACCTTTCTATTTGAGATTCCTAAACTAAGGTCTTCTTCTATCCGTAGAGACCGTCTTTCTCAACAGAAATACGTGGAAGTTGGTGTCTCTATATAGTATTTGTAGTTTATGTGTGTTTAAACTGACTTCTTGGAAAACCACATAGCTTATTTTCCTGCTTTTTATTCAAGAAATTCTTTGGTTTTACTCATTTCTAAATAAAATAGTTGCTTCAATAATTGTAAAAGAGAAATACCTGTACCAAATGAGTATTTGCTGTTCGGATTACAGCATTCACGGTAGGCAAGCAGTACACTGCCGTTCCAAGTGCTATGGTAACAAGCACCAGAAACAGCCTGGCTTTGGATGCAGAATAAGACAATTTTTGGAAGGATTTTAAAGCAAACTTCCCCCTCCCTGCCAAAAAGATGTTAACTATGAAGTTTTAGAAGGCAGGATATTGGCGCAGCTGCAGGGAACTAAGCAGCATAAATTGAATTGTGTTCCCCTCTCCACCTGCAAACTCTTCATGACATTGTATCAGTTGAAGTGCACCTTGCAAAAGGGTGGGGTTGAATAGGTAACAATAAAATAAAATGAAGGGGAAGGACTCCATTCAAATCTCCCTCCCAGGTTTTGGTATCTTGTCCCAAGGGATGTATACACACACACACACACACACACACACACACACACACACGCACACACACGTGCACAAACACACAGAGACATCTATCAAAATAATTCCTGAAATATCAGTGAACATATCAATAATTCAAAAATTTGAATTATTCCCCAATCAGATCTGTATTCACCAAGTTGGTAGTTAGTGTTTTTAGCCACATTCAATTTAGGTAGCATATAGTTGGGTCTTGTTTTTTTCATTTATTCTGACAACTGTCTTTTAATCAGCGTGTTTAGCTAATTTATTTTTAATGTGATTATTGATATTGGTGGCTTTAAAACTACCATACTATTGTTTACTTTTTGCTTGTCCAATCTGTTGTTTCCCTTTTCTTCATTTTCTGTCTTCTTTTGGATTGAGTATTTTTTTATGATTCTATTTATCTGCTTTTTTGGCTTATTAGCTTCAATAACTGTTTTTGTTTGTTTGTTTTAGAGTACTGTGTGTTGCATATACATTTAATCTATCACAGCTTAACTTGAAGTAAAAGTAAAACATTTCCTGCGTATGATAGGAAACTCGTAACAGTGCTCCTCCATTTTCCCCTCTTCCTAGTCTTTGGGCTATTGCTGTCATACGTTGTTAATAACATCATAATACTTATTTACGTATTTATTTGCTTTAAATGGTCAATTATCATTTGGGGTTTTTAAAAACATTAAAATTTACTTTTTGGGTGTTTTTTATTCCATTATGTAGATCCAGATTTCCATTTGATACCATTTTGCTTTGGCCTAAAGATCTTTTAATATTTCTTGAATTACAGGTTCTGATGAAGAACACTTTCAGCTACTGTAAGTTTGAAAAGTCTTTATTTGACTCTTGTTTTTGAAACGTATTTTTGCTGGATGTAGAATAGTAGTTTACAGCTTTTTTCTTTCAGTACTTTAGAAATGTTGCTCTTGCATCTTTTAGGTTGCTTTTATTTAATGAGAATCTGTTGTCATTCTTATTTTTTTTCTTCAGTGTGCCATTTTTTCTCTGGTTGCTTTAAATTTTTTCTTTTTAATCACTGGTATCAAGCAACTTGATTATCGTGTACTCAAGGTTTGTTGTGCTTCCAGGATTTGTGAATGTATAGTTTTCACCAAATATGGAGAAGTTTCATTTTTCATTTCTTCTCTCAGAGATCAACAGTTATAACTGATGCCTGTTGCCCAATGTCTGAAATTTATTATTTAATGTATTTCATCTGTTTTTTTAGTTGTTTAATTCAGCACGCAAGTTTGGTCCCTGTTATTCCTACTTGTCTGGATATAGAAATTGAGCCCAGCAGTACTTTTTTAGATAATTTATACTGAAACTATTTCAAACTTACAGAAAAGTTGCTATAACAGTACATAGAAACACAAAATATTCCCTTCACCTTGGAAAGGAAATTTGTTAAAAATGTGTAGCATTTGTGCTCTCTCTCCACAAACACACACACACACACACATTATTATTAGTCCATTTCTGAATCTTTTGAAAGCAACTCGCAGGCATGAAATCCCTTTGCCACAAAAACTCCGGTGTGTATTTCACCATATGTATTTCTCTTCTATATAACCAGTATACATCCTCCAAATCAGGAAATCAACATTGATACATCACTACTATTCTATGCACAGACCACATGCAAATTATTGCAACTGTACCAATGATGTTTCCTTTTATTTTCTTGTCTAAGATCTAATGCAGTTGCATGTGTTACATTTAGTTGTCATTGCTCTTCAGAGTCCTCTAATCTGAAACAGTTTCTCAGTCTTTTCCTGTGTTTCATGTCCATGAGAGCTTTAAAGAGCACAACCCTCATGTTCTGTATGAGGCTGGATGACTCAGCCTGCACCCATGAGTTTTCTCATGACCAAATGAATTTCATTAAGTCTTAGCAATAATATTACTTAAATGGTGTTATGAACTCCGTGCACTATTTGCAGCACATTATCATCCAATCACTAGGGATGTTAACCTTGTTCACTTGTTACGTTGGTATCTGACAACATATGATGGTGTGTTTGTTTTCTCATCATATTTTCACTATTTTTTTCCCTTTAACTGATTAGTATTTTGTGGGAAGTGTTTTATAATTACTTATCAAACTTACATCCATCAGTTTTATCCATTGTTGAATCTCACCTAAAATAACCCCACATGTGATAGTTGACTGGGAGAGGAAGAAAAGGAAAAGGAAGATGAGAAGGAGGAAAGATGACTTGGGAAGAACAGAGAGGCGAGGAAAAGAAGATGGAAAGTTATAAGAAGATGGGAAGAAAAGTGAAGACCGGAAGAGAAGGGAAGATGGGAAGGCAAGGCAGAAGTGTTTTCAACTATTTCTGTCTCACCTTAAAGGCAAGTAAAATCATATTGACTGTAAAATACTTCTCTTGGGTTTATATCTGACTGAACTTCAGATAAGGCATTTATTACTTAAAATACTGTCTAAACAATTGCTGTGTAGAATTAGAGATAAAAAAAGACAATTTGTCTATTAATTATGACCCAAATCTAGTCATTTTGAGAGATATTGGAAAGTGAAAGGGCTAAGGGTTTTTGAGGAGCAGCTCAGCATGTATGTATGCTGATTATTCTGTATGAGTCCCCAGCTCATATGGCCAACTAAGGTTCTGTGGCTTAGGATTTGGGTCATGAATTTTAGGCATTAGGGGAAAAGTAACGTGTGACCAGGTGACACGATTGGGTGATGCCAGGAAAAAGGGTAAGGATAAAGAAATACTCATTCTTTTGTTCTTCCACAGCAACGCATACAAGCTTCAATTATGGCTACTGTAACTCCCTTTCGGACTTCTAGTCTATGAATTTGCATATCTGGTCTGTGATTTCTTTGTGGGCAGAAATCTTGTCCTATTCATCTTTGTATGCCTTGAGCTTAGCACGATGCCTAGCCCATCGTAGGAATTTAATACATACTTTCTGAAGAGGTAAGGAATGACTGAAATTTTGTGGTATAGAGCTTGATGAATTAATAGGACAGCATCTGGGAGTGAGGTCAAGAAGTAATTGTCCAGAGCCCTCTGGATTTGTGGTAATGCAGGCAGAAGAGCTTCCTGGCCGTAATCACTCTAACAACTGCCAGAGTAATATTGCTGCCTTTTAACACTGAGAAGTTTTGTCGACCTGCTCCACAGCCTTCTGCTTGGCTAGATCTTCAGGATTTGAACTGCTTTTGATGACCGGTGGCCAGGTTCCCTCACAGCAGTGTCTTCAGTGTCAGAGGCATCTTTTCCAGATAAAGAATAGACCCTGAAAAAGAATGCAAATGTCTGTAGGGGCCGAGACACAATTCTTTCTCTTTCCTGTGGTGATTAATCTGTGAGGAGGAATGACACAGTAGTTAATGGCATTGGCATCAAACAAACCTGAGTTGAACTCCAACTCTGCCAAAACCTAATAAAGTAACCCTAAGGCAATTTACTTAACCTTTTTACGTCAGTCAAGGTCCCAGCAGTCAACAATTGGCATACTCCAAAGGGTATAATTGAAGACAACATAACAAGGGTGTGCAGAGGTAAGGCAATAACAGAGGGTAATGAAGAGCCAGAACTAGTAACAGCAAGAAGCTTTTCCACCTGAAACCTGAAAAGGAGAGATGAGGGAAGGTGTTACCACATCACAGAGGCAGCTGGAGACGCAGCAGTGGGACCACTGATCTGAGCTGTTGTCGTGGAGAGAAGCAGTCTCTGCCAGAACCTTAGCAAGATGAGTAACTATCCTGGTCTCTTCTCTGACATTCCATCCTCTCTTAGTTCTTCCAACTTCCAAACCAAACCAGAAGCCAAACAGCCATGAAGCCCAGGAAAAGAAGTCTTTAGAAGTCAGACTTCCAAGGTGCGGAACAGGGCAGAAAAATGCAGAGAACAGATCTGGAGGGAAATAGAGAATAAGGATATTCCCTAATCATCAATTTCCCTTTCTGCAAATTGGGGATTATAATCATATCCTTCTCATATATGAGGGCTGAATGAGATAATGAATGCAAAGCATTTAGCATGAAGCTTAGCACATTGTTAATAGCTGTAAGTATTAAAGTATCCTCTGCAAGTTGCCCAAGGCTCTGAGCAGAGGGATCCTAACTTGTGAAAACAATTCTCCTCTAATTAATCTCCTATTTCAAAGCAGATGAAATAATATTCAAGAATGTATCTTCCACTTTCAGAATATACATACACACATAGTTTATACAGTTGCAAACATTCCTGCCATGAGATTTGGACTCAGGAAGAACCAGGCTCCCATCTGGTCTCCAGTTTCTTCACTATTTCATGAGACCCGGGAAATTGTGTATTTCATGAGTCAAATTTTTTTCAATTATAAAAGTAAGGGAATAATAATCACTACCTTGCAGATGTGCATCAAAAATAAAACAGGGTCTAACATGATAAGCACTCAGAAGTTAGCAGTTATGATTTCATTTCACTATAAGAGCTGAATACGTTATTATATATTATAGTGCATAAATAGGTACAAGTTAGACCTTTATTTTGTCACTCAGTGTTTTCTTTTACATTAAAAATAATTGTATTATATGGATACTTAAAAACTGTCCACAGGTCATCCTACATTGATATTTCAGTATCTGTGTATTTGAAACTATAAGGCAAATATCCTAACACCAGAGACTGAGATTAATGTTGATATACAATCTACAAAAAGGCAGTGAATTTCAATAATCCTCAAATATATTTTTATGTTCTCTGTTACGAAATAGCAAAGATAACAGGTTAATTCCAGATGCTCTCGGTGAAACGCCTTCTTGTTCAACCTGACTTTATTTTCCTTTGACTAAGCTATACAGAGTCATTTTGGACAATTACACAATTTTCCTTGCCCTGCTTGGTCAAGAGACACTGGAAGGAAAATGTTTGGGGAAAAAATAGAATCACTCTACCTTTTCTTAGAGGGAACCAGCAAATGTCACAAAACGAGAAGTGTTCTTGATGCAGAAGAATGCGCCAGCGATGAGTATATTTACCATTCTTGATGACTGCATCAAACCCACATCAGCATCAACATTCAGAGCAGCACCAAGACCTGCAGGAAACCATTCCATTTGTAAAAGGTCAAACATTGGTAGCCCTAAGCTTTTGAAACGAAGCAGAGAAAACAACTTCAGAGCTATTTACTACCCTGTTCTCTGACAGCTTTTGTCCCGGCTTCCAGTAAGAGAGATTTGCTTTTATAGACACAATCCTTTAAGGAAATACGATGCTTGTGGCTACAAAAATGCATTTGATTGCTTTCTTTGAGTCACAAGGCTTTTATCTTGTTTCTAAAATCATAAAGCCCACTAGGCATTGCATTTTTCCAGGAGTATTGACCGATGTCCATCCTATATATTTAGGTAATCAGATAAGGGTATAGATCATGATAGAGTAACTTTGGTAATGCAGGAAGGAATTTATAATACATGAAGGCTCTTTTACAGTGGAAGTAATGTACCTTTTGGAGTATAGAAAAATTGTTATTATTGTTTGGCTGTAACATTTTGTATTTCTAATACACTTTCTAGCCCTTTTGTGTATTAACAAGAATATATTTGGAGATCCTTCAGCATTGTTTAACAGAAAGAAACACATACACAAATTATCAGACTTGCTGTCATGCCTCTAGAATACTGTCTCAAAAGAAGAAGAGTAGTAAATACAAAGCAGACAGAAGCTTATACAAAATCAGGTGTTGTTCCTTTTAGGAACTGACGGTTGGAATGCATTCTGTGTGTACTTTTAATAAAATAAAGGCACAAAGAAAAAAATTTAGGAAAATGACATCTGTTCAATTTGCAAGTTATTTATATTTAAAGTGAATATCGTAATGCGTCTATTTCATAATCTTTTTAGAAATTTAAGCAATTCATATGTCCATTATTTTAAAAGAATGTTATTACTACTCTCATTTTGTAGTAAGGAATTTAAATGATTATGTTGCTTTCCTGAGGTCACATACTAGGGAGGAAAAAGATTCGCTCTCATAATACAAAACAAGAAAAGAAAACAAAATAGAATGATTGTTCTCAAACTTTTTCTCTAGACCTGTTTAAGTTTTTGTACTGCTGTAAACATAATATAGAGCTTTCTGAAATCCACTCAACTGCATGAGCTATGTTAGACCAACAATTATGATATGTTCCAAAATAGTCAGCTTTGTTCACCATGTATTTCTGTGCCTGTTATGTAACAAGTTTTATTAAGCTTGTGGGATAGAATGGTGACCAAGAAAGACAAGGTTCTTTCCTTCTTGGGGTGCAGAGTCTTACAGGTAATTATAAGTGTAGTCAATGCTACTGAAGAAGTAGGAAAGGATGTTGTTGTAACACATAGATAGGAGTCAGAAAGTCCTCACTAAGGAAATTGTATTAAACTGAAAATTAAAGGATAACTAGGGATTAACAGGCAAAGGGAGTAAGTGACTGTGATTGCTGAAGAGAATAAAGGGGCAGAGGCGAGTGAGGAGAATAGCATTCTGGGTAAGGCAACAGCTCACTCAAAAGCGCAGAGTGAGACAGACAGAAACAAGAGTGGACTCAGGAACCAAAATAAGTCCCAGAAGTCCAGGAAGGCTGGAGTGTAGGGTTTATGATGGAGAAAAGATGAGGCTCAAGGACTTAAAGTGACCTAACTTGCATTATGACTTATTAAATTAACTCAAAGGATAATATTGTCCAATCAGACTCATAAGAATCAGCAATCTTATCTAGTCAAGCTTTACTAAGAATGTTAAGGCTATAAGTGATCTCAAGAACTAGGCAAAACAGAGAGAAGTTTGGCACAATCAATACAACTCTACAGGTCCTTCTTGACACATTAAAATGAGTTCTTTGGCCCACATTTAAAGATGAACTATCTAATGATGCATGGGTTCATCATTTACACAAAAAGGAATTACTTCGGTCATTACATAGCTTATATGACATTTTCCCTGGAGCCATGCCCCATAAATCCAGAGTTCATGTTTGCCATAAACAATCTTATACAAACCTGGTACATCCTGCTACAGGCAGTCTATACATAATGACTCTCCCACTAGTAAATACAAAAAATGTGCTTGACCCGTCTGCCAATAACATGTTTACAAGGGGATTTGCCCAGGTTGTCTTTCTTTCTATTTCCAGGACATTCCATGGTATGATGAGAATGTATCACAGGCCTGCTGTTAATTCTTTCCTTTCCATCTACAAAATATGTTATAGATATTGAACATTATCATGAAAACAGTGACAAAAGATTA
This sequence comes from Tapirus indicus, assembly GCA_031878705.1. Lineage (NCBI taxonomy): Eukaryota > Metazoa > Chordata > Mammalia > Perissodactyla > Tapiridae > Tapirus > Tapirus indicus. Next base: position 53,867,752 of record CM062931.1, on the reverse strand, counting down.
AAAGACATTAAGCCCGATATGTAGACTATGGTAAAATATGGAGAATAGTTTAAAGAAGGATTATAGTCAGGGGGACCAGTTGCAAGCTTTTGGAATGGTGAGCATGGCTTGGACTAGGGTATCCCACAGTGGTGTCCAAGAGAAAAAGGCAGATGCAAGAGTTGTTTATGAGTCAGAATCCAAAGGACTTGGTGATCAATTAAATACAGGAGGTGAAAGAAAGTAAGGAGTTAAGAATCACCTATATTTGGACAATGAGGTAGATGGGGCCATCAGCTGAGATAAGTAAGCATTAGAAGAGGAGAAAAAGTGACAGTCAAAAATATGGTCAGATTTAGATCAAGTTTAAGGTGATTGGGAAACATAAAAGGGAAAGTTTCTTGTAGTCAATTGTTAAATGGGTCAGGAAACCAGGAGAAAGCCCTGGGCTGGAGAGTTGGGAGTCACTGGCATAAAAATATTCATTGTGGCCATGGGAATGGATGAATTTGTCTAAAGAGATTGATTAGGAAGACAGCCAGAAGAATTTTAGCCAATTTTAAAGAGCACAGAGTGGATAAGGAGAAAAAAAGGACCCCCGTGTGGAATTAGGAAGCCAAGGGCTGACTTTTAAATAAGGAGAATATTTGTGTAAACAGCTTCTGAGCGTCCAAGCAAGTGAAAACAGTCCGTTTGATTTAATGTGGATATTGGCATAAAGCCCAAATACAGAGATGGAGATGGAGTGGGTAAATAGCTTCTCACAAAGGTTGGCTCTCAAAGCTGGGAGCAAGATAGAGCTATAGATAAGAGATATGGGTTCAAGGAAGGATTTGTCATTAATAGCATGAGAGAGGGAATATGGTTGAATGCTGGTGGTAGAGCCCCAGCAGAGAGAACCTTAAGATGGAAATATATCTTAGCTCTTTATCTAGGCTATATTCAATTTTGAGACTTATATATCTTTCTCTATTCCCCCCAAACCAGCAGAGAGCTATACGTAAAAAGGCATAAGAGATATTTTTGGAAAAGGAATATTTTTGAAAATTATTATCTGTGAAGTCTGGGTCCAGATTAATTCTTTGTTGGTCATGTGCTAGGTAAAACTTCCAACAGGACTCGTGTACAACTGTCCAGTGTGCCTTTACAGCACTCTTTTCCTGTTTTTTCTTTTTCAATCTGCCAAATCTGGTGAGCATGTGTGTGCTTGGGGAATAAAATAATCCATTCATTTTAGCTTAATCAAAAGAGCTAGAAGAGAAAATCTGCTACACAAGTTATTATAAAATGCAATCCCAGAGAGGAATTCTATTGACTTGCTATTGAGCTATCCACACTACTCTCCTCTTCTATTTTCATGAATAATGGAAAAATGACTATATTTCAAATGAAAAAGGACCAATTTGCTTTGATATATTGATATGCTCATATAGGTCCTTAAGATTTAAATATGAAAATGTTGGCAGGAGTAGAAATATTTGTTTTTGGCTTGAAATAATAATAGCAATAATAATAATCTCTTGCTTTTAAAAGAGGTCATATCACTGATTCATCACCAGTAAGATATTTTTTCTATTGGAGGGTACGCATTTATACTAATTTACCCCTTGGTAATCAATGGCACTCAGTTGAGAGATTGCTTATTGAATTTAGGAATCAATATTTAAGCAGAAAAGAGAGGAAAGGTATTTGAATGTGACGAGGATCACTACTTATCTTTTACAATATCATTTTTAATCAATTGAACTTATTAACTCATTGTAGGACTTTCAAGAATCACTGCTAAATAAGAAGAAATTGCTATTTTACCTTTTGATCGAGAGTTAGGCAGTTCAAGATTTTTTGAGCTCATCTAATCATCAAGGGCTACTTAGCATTTAAGTGCAGAATATCCATGATAATCTTGCCTTTCAGTGAATTCACTGAGAGAAGAAAATCCAAACTGCTGAAACATAAAACAATTGTCAGGCAAGATAACATTTCTATTTGTTACCATTGTACTGATCTCATTACTGTTCTCCATTCTGAACATCTCTAAAACGCCATCAGGTTTATGACTCTATAAATCTGGAAAATGTCTTACAGTGAAATAATGGTCATCTGTTTCTAAATTAAAATGGTATTGTAACATGGGGGCTGACATGCATGAAGTTGTTAACTCCTATTAAAACAAAGGAAAAATCCTTCTCAGATTTGATATTTCTAAACTAGTTAGGCACTTAAAGAATTTCAAAGAAGCAAAGAGAATTTTTTTCTTCTTACATTGGGAAATAAATTAAGATGTAGCAGACCTCTTGATCCATTCTTGACTGCAGATATTGTTGGAAAGAAACAGTGGGAAGTGTAAAAACTTCATTCATTACTTTTAAATTAATAGACGAGTAATTTTCAAGTAGGCATTCCTAAACAGAATATACATGAAATGAATTAATATGTGTAAGATAGATAGATGCTTTGACCAAGGCCACGTCAGAAGAAAAATGTATTACGTCAGTTGGACCAAAGTCCTGCTGTTGGGTCCTTGTTTTCCAAAGGAAAGAATACGAGCGAACAGAAAAATTCCCACACAAACTGCTTACTACAGGCAAATGCGATATAAATTTAGCTTCTTAATGTGCCTTCTGCAGCATAATCTAAGAAAAGATAACAGCTTCCCCAGACCAAAACATCTCACCTACCCACTAGTTCTTACACCAAGTAACCTGGCATGATATCTGGAAGTACCACCATCAGTGTCGCTCTAGAGGTTAGGTAGACTATGTTGTCTCTGAGAAGAAACACATTAATAGGGAATAGTGTTGGAGGAGGTCATCAAGAGGATGTGACCACTGGTTGACCCAAGAGCTGGACCTGGCAATCAGAGGCTCCTCACGCCTTCTTCTGTCCTTGGAATTACATTCTGCCCACTGTTCCCACAGCAGGAGCTGTTCCAAGGATATAGCCGTGAGAGAGCAATGTATTGTTGAGATCATCAGGAATGAATACGTGACTAATACATGTCAAAACCGCCATATAAACTTTTAAGATCTGGCGGGTGGGTGTGGAGATCTACTCATCTTCTGACTGCCCAAACAAGCTTTGTACGTAAATTCCCTTGCTTATTAAACCTGCCACCTACCCATCTGGGGTGGTCTGCGTCTTTCTTTGGTCTCTCCTCACCCTCTGTGTACGGGCACCAATTTCAGATTTCACCTGCGAAGTTCCCAAGATTGAGAACCAACAAATAGTTTCTTTACTAAACAAAATGAAACAGATACCAGAGAACCGAGCACATTTGAACGTGTTCAAGGAATTCAATAAATATGTATTGCATTAATGAGTTGCCAGCACAGAATAGAAAAAGATAAAATGAGATGGTGTATACTATTTAGTTTTACTATATTTGAGACTGAGTTTTAGCTACCCAATTTGCTCTTATGAATTCCCTTCTTGCTTAGGAATCCTTTGGCATGGTCCCTATATCCTGCAATTCAACTCTTTGTGAAATGAGATTTCATTAAACATAGTTTCTGTGGAGTACCACAAGGGATCCAGTGCCAATCCAACCAGGATCCTGTTCTTGAATTTCTTGCTAATTATGTGAATTTGGGCAGGACATTTCACCTAGACTTGTCATTTCCCTGTTCAGGGACATTTTGTTAGTTCCTCCTTTTTTTTTTTTTTTTTAGCTTCACCATTAAATCTACACAGCAATAAACATTCTTTCAGATATCTTTTTGAGGCATTTGTGTGAGAGTTCCTCTGCTAGGTCAATGTTCCTCCACCCATTCAGGGTACAGTTGCTGGGGCATGGGCTAAGTGCAATTTCAGTGCTTTACTAGGCATTACCAAATGCTTTCCCAAATGTACCAGTTCACATTAATACAAGAAGTATATTAGAGTTGTTATTTTATCCTACATCACCATCAACACTTGGTATTATGATACTGTTTAATGTTTTCCAATCTTAAGGGAGGGAGCAATTTCAATGATGTTTTAATCTTCATTTTGCTGATTATTAGTTAGGCTGAGCAAATTTTGGTTACTGTTAATTTGGCATCCCATTTCCAGAGATTGCCTGTTCTTATCCTATGCCATTTTTTATTCAATTATTCAGTTTTTAAAATCTTGACATGTAAGAGGTTTTTATAATGTCTAGATCTTAATTCTTTGTTGCTTATAAACATTTGCAAATAGATTATGCAAATCAGAAGTTTAGCTGTTAATTTTTGTTATATTGCCACTTGAAAATATTTAAATGTATTCACATTTATCATTTTCTTCCTCTTACATTTTTGCTTTTGGGGCTTTATTTAGGAAAACAATACCTGCTTTGATAGTCTGTGATTTCTTCTCAAAGGCTTTAACGTTTGCTTTTTTACATTTATGTCTTTAATCTACGTGGAACTTATTTATTTGTTTGTTTCAAGATTCAAGCATAATCTAGAAAACTCAGGAGGAGAAGGAAAGTCTATTGTATTTACCCATATTTATACATTTTCCATTGTTCTTTCTTCCCTCCTGATGTTCCAAGTTTTCTTTTATTATTTTCTTTCTGCATGAAGCACTTACTTCAGCCATTCTTTTAGGGTAGGTTTGTTGGTGACAAATTCTCTTAGTATTCCTTCATCTGAATTCTCTGACTCTGTCTTGATTTCTGCCTAATTTCTGAGGGATATTTTGGCTATATGTAGAATGGAGGGTTAACAGTTTTTTCCCAGCACTTGAAAAATGTTGTGTCACTTCCTTCTAGTCTCTACGGTTTTTGACGTGAAATTCACTGTCCTTTGAATTGTTTTTCCCCTATGGATTGTTTCTCTTGCTCTGCTTTCAAGATTCTTTCCTTTGTCTTCAGTTCTCAGCAGTTTGACTATGATGTGTCTTGGCTTGGATTTCTTTGAGTTTATCCTCTTTGGGGCTTGCTCAGCTTCTGTAATCTGGAGGTTTATGTCTTTTGCCAATCTAGGATAATTTCAGCTATTAGTTATTCAGATACTTTTTCAGCCCCACCCTCTTTCTCTTTTCTTTCCAGGGCTCCTAATATCTAAGTTGTTTTGCTGTTGACATCTGTTTGTCTTTTCTCATTCAAGTAAAATTTTTCTATTTCTTAGTATAATCAGGGATTTTTATTGGAACCTACACATTTTCAGTATTATGTTGTAAAGGTGTGGATCTTTAAATATTCTATTTTAGCTGATTCCTCTGACACCATTCCATTGGGGGAATGGTAAGAGATGCTACTTTCTTCTGCCATGTGGAGATAGAGTCCAGTTTCCTTATCTGAGCTTCATTGATACAGGGGAAAGGGAGGGGCTCTCTGTTATTGCTGGCTGGGGTGGGAGTTCTGACTCCCTACTAGTCCTCTGCTGAAACCACCCTATCTGGGAGGGGTAGGAGTACTTTGTTATAATTACCCACACGGCTGTTACTGACCCTAGGGGGTATAGCCTTGTTAACACAGTGTGATGTGAAAGTTTTGGCTCCAACTTTTCCTTCAGCCACATCTCACTGACTCCAGCTGGAGACAGGCTCTGCTTTTAAAGGCTTATATGATAAGATATGACCTGTCTGTATAATATCAGATGATCAATCTCCCATTTTATGTTCTGTAAATTTCGTAGCATCTGTAAAGTCTCTTTTTCCATGTAACACAACACATTCCTGGGTTCCAGGGATTGAGGCATGGATATCTTTGGTGGCCATTATGACTGCCATATTGCAGAATAATCTGAACTGGTCAGTAGAAATAGTACTCGTCATTAATGTGAGCAGTCTATATAATTAACATTTAATACATTAAAATAAAAAAGAAATAGGTGAAATTAATTTTAATAGTACATTTTATTTAACCCAATATATCCAAACTATCATTTCAACATGATAAGTAATATGAAAATTCTTACTGAGATATTTGCATGCATTTTTCATACTAGGTACTTTATACTTACAGCACATCTTAATTTAAACGAACCACATTTCAAGTGCTCAATAGTTACATATGACTTGTGGCTACCATATTGAACAGCTCAGGTTTAGACTATTTTGATTCATACAACCTACAATCTTATTTTCCTTACTGGCTTAATCCAGTGTCAAGTATGGTATCAAGTTTTACTGGCCTCACAAACTAAGTGTGTTCACTTTGTTCCTTAGCTTTACTTTGACTGTTTTTTGTATAAATAAGGAAAATACATTACTTGAAGGATTGATATAATCAATTGGGATGGTGCCTTTGGACTGGTGGGGGGGAAATTTTGATTATCAACTCAGTTAAATTACAGATTGCTGGTTTATTTAGATATTCTTATTTAATCAATTTTGATAATTCATAATTTTCTAGAATTTATCAATTTTTCATTTTCAATTAAAAAAGTCTTACAAATCTAGATTTATTATTTTATTTCTATCTGATTTTGTTTAGTATATTTTTATCACTAGACTTTTGAATCAAATTTATAAATATACAAATTATGTAAAATAAAACACCATTTTCAGTGTACAGTTCATTAAATTTTGACAAGTGTATTTATCAGTGTAACCAACACTGTAATCAGAATATAGAAAATTTCCATTGTTCCAAAAAGTTTCTTATGCCTCATTACAGTTAGTTCTTTCTCCTTTCCCCAGCCTCTGGAATCTCTCTTCTGCTTTCAATCACTAAAGAATCATTTTTTATTTATAGAATTTCATGTAAATCAAATTATACAGTATGTAATCTTTTGTGTCTGACTGATTACCTTTAGCCTCATTCTTTTGAAACTCCTACAATTTAATGTATATCAGTAATTCAGTCTTTTTATTGTTGAGTTGTACTCCATTATATGGATATGCCACAATTGCTCACCTAGTCACTTTTTGAGTTGCAAACATTTTCACATATATTTTCTTCTATAAATTGTATAATTTTATCTTCTTTGCTTGGTCTCTGATTCATTTTGAATTAATTTTTCCTTATAGTGTAAGCGTCAAGTTTAATTTTTCTAAATGAATATCTGGTTGTTATTTCAAAATTTATCAAAAGGATAAATCTTTCTCTACATTTTGAAAAATGTGCTGTCTCTAGACTCACTGTATTTTTTAGAATCAGGTAGTGTCAGTCCAGTAAATTTATTTTTCCCTTTCAAAATTATTTTGTCTCTTATACCTCCATTGGATTTTCCTATAAATTATAGAATTAACTTGACATTGCTACATTTGACTGAGATTGTACTAAATCTATCAATCAGTCTGTGATAAGTGACATCTTAACAATATTGAATATTTCAGTCTATGAATCTCGTATAAATTTTCATTGATTTAGATTGCCATTGTTTTTTCTCTACAATGTTTTGTAATTTTTAGCATCTGGTGCATATTTTGTTGAATTTATTCCTAAGTGTTTTATGTTTCCAGATTCTATTGTAAATGCTATCTCTAAAAATTTTATTTTTCATTTTGTCATTGCTAGTTTCTAAAAATATGATTCACTAGCTTTTCAGTTCTGAGAATTTTTTTGTAGATGCCTTAGAATTTTATATAGTAGGTCAAGTTAGTTGATAGTGTTGTGTTAGTCTTCTGAATTTTAAAGATTTCTTGTCTAACTGTCTATCATTTAATGACAGAAGAGTGACATATGTCTATTTCTCCTTTAAGTTCTATCAACTTTTTGCTCGTGTATTTGAAGCTTGATTGTTGAGTATATAGACGTGTAGGATTGCTATGCCTTAATGTTTATTGACTACTATTCCCCTTTTTAGTTGATAATAGTCCTTGCCCTGAAGCCTATGTGGTATGATATTAATATAGCCACTCTACTTTGTTATGATTAGTGCTTGTGTGGTATGTGGTGTCTCTTTAGCCAATATTTTACCTTTAATCTATCTTTTTCTTTATATTACAGGTATTTAAATTGGCTTTCTCATAAACAGCACAAAGTTTTATTTTGCATTTTCCAGTTTGACAATCTATGTTTAATCAGAGTACTTAAATAATTTATATTTAATAGATTTTTTGATAGAGAATTTCAATTTAATTCTACCAGATTTCTCTGTGTTTTTATAATTACTACCAACTCTACTTTGTTTCCTATGTTCTGTTTTCTTGCCTTCTTTTCAATTGAGTGGTTTTACAATTCTATTTCATCTACACTATTGGTTTATTTGTTATACATCTTTATTTTATGGGTTTATTTGTTTCTAAAAGGTTTACAATATATATTGTTAACTTATAACAATTTACCTTCAAATAACATTATACCCATTCACATAAAGGAAGGACCTCATGCATGTATATTTCCTTTGTGCTATTATGCCATTTCATATACTTCTACACATGTTACAAACTCACTGTCATTATTTTACAAATTTATTTGTAAATTTGTTATTTATTTACAAATCATTGTCATTATTTTTTTCCAGCTTTATTGAAGTACAACTGACAAATAAAAGTTGTATATATTTAAGTTGGACAACTCGATATTTTGATATATATATGTATACACATTGTGAAATGATTATACAATCAGCCTAATCAACATGTCATTTCACATAATTACCTTTTTTATGGTAAGAATGCTTAAGATTTACTTTCTTAGCAACTTTCAGATATACAGTCCAATATTATTAACTATAGTTACCATGTTGTACATTAGATCTCCAGAACTTACTCAACCTGCATGACTGCAACTTCACACCCTTTGACCAACATCTCTCCATTTGCCTCTCCCTCCAACCCTTGCAACCACCAATTCTACTCTCTGTTTCTATGAGATTGACTTTTTTTAGATTCCACATGTAAGTGCAGTATTTGTCTTGCCTGACAATGTAGTTTTTGTCTTTCTGCCTCTGGCTTATTTAACTTAACGTAATGTCCTCCAGGTTCATCCACATTGTCATAAATGTCAGGATTTTTTTCTTTTTAAAGGCTGAATAATATTCCATTGTGTATATATCCCACATCTTCTTTATCCATTTATTGGTAGATGGACGCTTAGGTTGTTTCCATATCTTAGCTATTGTGAATGTAGCTGCAATGAACATGGGAGTGCAGGTATCTCTTTGAGATCCTGGTTTCATTCCTTTGGATATGTACCCAGAAGAAGGATTGGTGAATCATATGGCAGTTATGTTTTTAGTTTTTTGAGGAGCCTCCATACCGTTTTCCATAATGTCTATCACAATTTACCTTCCCACCAACAGTACGTAAGAATTTCCTTTCCTCCACATACTCACCAACAATTATCTTTTGTCTTTTTGATGATAGCCATTCTAGCAGGTGTGGGTGATATCTCATTGTAATTTTGATTTGCATTTCCCTGAAAATTAGTGATACTGAACATTTTTTCATATATCTATTTGCCATTTGTATGTCTTTTTAAAAAAGAATGTCTATTTAGGTCTTTTGCCTATTTTTTAATTGGGTTTTTCTTTTGTTATTGATTTGTAAGAGTTCCTTATATATTTTGGATATTAACTCCTTATCAGATGTATGGTTTGATGGGAAAGTAATTTTTCCCCATGCCACAGGTTGTCTCTTCGCTCTGTTGATTGTTTCCTTTGGTGTGCAGAAGCTTGTCATTGATGTCATTTCACTTATCTATTTTTGCTTTTGAGGTCATGTCCAAAACTTCACTGCCCAGACCAGTGTCAAGAAGATTCTTCCCTAAGTATTCTTCTAAAAGTATTATAGTTTTAGGTCTTATATTTGAGTCTTTAATCCATTTTGAGTTGATTTTTGTGTATGGTGGGAATGAAGGGTTCAATTTCATTCTTATGCATGTGGATATGCAGTTTTCCCAACAGCATTTATTGAAAAGATTATCCTTTTCTCATTATATGTTCTTGGTATCCTTGTTGAAAATCAGTTGACCACAAATGCATGGAGTTATTTTTGAGCTCTCTATTCTGTTCCTTTGGTCTATATGTCTGTCTGTATGCTAGTGCCACACTGTTTTGATTACTGTAGGTTTATAATGTATTTTGAAATCTGGAAAAGTGATGTCTTCAGCTTTGTTGTTCTTATTCAAGACTGTTTGGCTATTTGGGGTCTTTTGTAATTCCCCATGAATTTTAGGATTGTTTTTTCTATTTCTGTGAAAAATTCCATTGGATTTCTGATAGAGATTGCACTGAATCTGTAGATCACTTCGGTTAGTAAGGACATTTTGACAATATTAATTCTTCCAATCTATGAACATGGAATATCTTTCCATTTATGTCTTTTTTCATCAGTTTTGTAGTTTTCAATATATAGATCTTACACTTTTCTGATTAAATTATTCTTGAATATTTTATTTTTTTTGATGCTGTTGTAAATGGAATCGTTTTCTTAATTTCTTTTTTGGATAGTTTGTTGTTAGTGTATAGAAACAATAGATTTTGTGTTCTGCAAGTTTAATTAATTCATGTATTAGTCCTAAAAGTCTAAGACTTTGGTGGAGTCTTTGGTGTGTTCTATGTATAAGATCATGTCCTCTATGAACAGAGACAATTTAACTTCTTACTTTCCAATTTGGATGCCTTTTATTTCTTTTTCTTGCCTAATTGCTCCTTCCAGGACTTTCAGTCCTATGTTGAACAGAAGTGGTGAGAGTGGACATCCTTGACTTGTTGCTAATCTTAGAGGGAAAGGTTTTGTAATTGTCAAATGTGATGTCAGTTTTGGGCTTTATTATGTAGGGATACGTCCCTTCTGTACCTAATTTGTTGAGAGTTTTTGTCATGAAAAGATGTTAAATTTTGTCAAGAGCTTTTTCTATATCTATTGAGATAATGATTTTTATCCTTCATTCTATTAATGTGCCATATCATGTTTATTGGTTTGCATGTGTTGAGCCATGATTGTGTCTCAGGGATAAATCCTTTTTTGATCATAGTGTATGATGCTTTTAATACACTTTTGAACTTGGTTTGCTAGTATTTTGTTGAGGATTTTTGCATCTATGTTTATTTGGGATATTGGACTTTGGACATGGCCTCTGCTGGGTCCTGGGCAGGTCCATGGGCAGCAGGATTGCCTCTGAATTGTGATAGAATGGGGCTGAATCTGGGTCATGAGACTGTTTCAGGAACTGAAGTTGGGTTCCAATTCAGTAGGATCGTTACTGGGGGTGCCAGTGGGGTCCCTTGACAGGTCTCTGGGTGGGTAGATGGGACTGCTGCAGGATCTCAGTGGAGTGAGCCTGGAGCATGGTCATAGGACTGCTTCAGGGACTGCAGTTGGGTCTGAGGTTGGCAGCTCTGTTACTGGGGTTACTGATGGGTGTAGCTCTTCCTGGTCCCTTGGCAGAAGGGGCTGGTGGAAGGATGTGAACAAATGAGGCTGAAGTCAAGTCTACAGAGGGATGGAGCTGCTTCTGGTCCACAACCAGTGTCATGGTTGGTAGGCCTGCCAGTGGTGCATGGGCCTGCCTTGTCAAAGCAGCCTAACTCAATCTTGGGCTCCCCTGGGGTTTTGTAACCTAATTGGCACTTTTTTCTATGGATGGCTGCCAAATATTCATTTCTGTTGGGGGACATGGGATGGGGCCCTCCTATTCCACCATCTTGCTGACATTGCTCCTCGTTGTCATTATTTTTACTTTAAGCAGTCAATTCTCTTTTAAAGTAATTTACACATGAGGAAAAATATCTATTGCATTTATCTACATATTTGCCATTTGTGGTAGCATTCCTTTTTGTAGTTCCATGTTTTCAACTTGCGTCACTTTCTTCCATCTGAGAAACTTCTTTTAACAGTTCTTTTCATGCAAACTTGCTGAAAATGGATTTTCTCTCTTTTTGTTCACTTTTATTTTTGAAAGTTTTCTTCTTCTTTTGTTATGTATGAAATTCTCAGCTGAGTCCTTTCAGAACTTGAAAGACATCATTCCGTTGTCTTTTGGCTTGCATTGTTTCTCATGAAAAGTCTGTATTGTTTACCATTCTGTTCTCCTGTGTGACTTGTGTCTCTGTTCTCTGGTAGCTTTTAAAATTCTCTTTCTACAACTGGTTTTCAGAAAGTTGATAATGATGTGCCCTGGTGTGTTTTAGTGTATTCTACTGAGGTTTTATTGAGTTTCTTGCATGTGTGATTTTGTAATATTCATCAAATTTGAAATTTTTCACCAATATTTATTAAAATTTTTGTTTTGTTTTGTTTTGTTTCTTTTTTGTGTGTGAGGAAGACCAGCCCTGAGCTAACATCCGTTGCCAATCCTCCTCTTTCTGCAGAGGAAGACTGGCCCTGGGCTAACATCCGTGCCCATCTTCTACTTTATATGGGACGCTGCCACAGCATGGCTTGACAAGCGGTCCATCCGTCTGTACCCAAGATTGAAACTGCAAACCCCGGGCTGCCAAAGCGGAGCACATTAATTTAATCACTACGCCACCGGGCTGGCCCCTATTTATTTTTCCACCTTCTTCTTTCTCTTTCTTCTCATGGGATTTCACTTATATATATAAGATATGTTAGACTAACTAATATTGTGTCCCTTGTTACTGAATCTCCTTCCTCCCCCTCCTCCTTCTTCTTTGGCAATATTTTTTCTCTATGTGTTCAGTTTGGATATTTTCTATTGTTATGTCAAGGTCACTAATCTTTTCTCCCACAGTGTCTAATTTTCTGTGAAGCCCATCTAGGAGACTGTAGGACTCCCCTCATTTGTTTCCTTTCACTATGTATCACAGTACTTTACTGCCTCTTGTCCAAGGTCTGACAACAGTTGTTTTGCATATTTTGCCCAATTTCTAATTGTTTATAGTTGGAATTAAGTCCCGTACCAGTTACTCCTTCATGAATGGAAGCAGAAATCCTGAGTATTTTATACTCAAATATATATGTGTGTGTGTTAGTTTTTAAATGATCACATGGTAAAATTGGTTATTTTGATGTGCAGGGTTCTACGAATTTTATCCCATGTTTAGATTCTTCTAATTACTATTATAGCCAAGACACAGACATTTTCATCACTCCACACACTTGCCCCATGATCTCCTTTTGTATGCATACTCTCCTCCAATCCTTAACTGCTGGTAGCAGCTAATCTGTTCTGTGTCACTGAACTTTTTTACCATGTCATATCAACAGACTCTAAATGTTTTCTACCTCTCTTTGAGTCTAGAAATTCATCAGTTTATGACTCTGCAGCAGTTGTTCTTTGCCCTACCTTATGAAGTTTCATCTTCACAAATGCAGGTTAGTATATGTAGAATTATACTGTATGTAATCTTTTAAGGCTCACTACTTTCACCCAAAATAATACTATTACAATTCAACTAAGCTATTGCAGTATCAATAGTTTGTTTCTTTTTATTGCTCAGTAGTATTTCTTTGTATGGAAGTGGCAGAGTTTTTTGTTTTGTTTTAAATATATTCATTTATTGAAGGACATTTGGATTGTTTACAGTTTTGGAGATTTTAATAGAGTTTCTAAAAATATTTGTGTATAGGTTTTTGTGTGAACGTAAGTTTTCCTCTCTCTAGGGTATACACTCAAGAACGGGATTGCTAGGTCATATGGTAGTGTATGTTTAACTTTATAAGAGACTGCCAAAATAGTTTTCCAAAGAGGCTATACCGTCTTGCATTGCTATTAGTAATTTATGAGAGTTTAGTATGTATGTATGCACATATGTATGTATTGTCAGTATGTGTACATTGTGAGTACTTTTTGTTTTATCCATTATAATAGGTGTGCAGTGATATCTTATAGTGGTTTTAATTTACATTTTCCTCACGACTACTGACGTTGGACATCTTTTCATGTTCTCTAAGTGTACTTTTTAAATAATGTTATGATGTCATACATTATCTCTGAGCAACATAAACATACTTGTTTTTAAATTATTGTCAGACAGTTCTTATCTAATTAATTATGTGTGGAGTAAATTCATAATTCACTTGTGCATTTTGGTAGCTGTCTTTCTTAGCATTAAATATTTTCATGTGTTTTAGGATTTTGTTTTGTATTTGCAATTTGAATGAGCATTATTTTGTCTTTATGTTTACATTGTACTAGTCATTGTTGTTTTTCTCTTCCAAATGCTCCCTGTCCCATATTTTCACAATTTTATGGTTTCCTTCATCATATCACTCACTGACCTACCTCCCAGTCCAAACCAGAGTCCTCAACCTCCATTATAGATGGTAGTCCTTTGCAGTGCCTTGGCAACTATTGCTTAAGTATTCTATCTTGAGTGGAAACTTTAACTTTGATTTCTAATAATGAGACTGGCCTGCTTTGTAGCATTTTGAGTTTGGGTCACTCCACAAAATTTGATTCCCAGTCCTCCACTCCCTGCTCCCAAATTAAAGTACAGCCACTCCAAAACGTTTGTCCTTTTAGGATTTTGCACTTTCTGCTCAGCTTATAATCTTTTGAGAAAGACATTTTGTAAACCCCAGTAATACCTTTTAGTTAGCTCTTTTAATATATTTTCTCTACCACTGCCATGATTTGGAACAAAGGTATCTCCCAACTTTTTAACCATTTGGATTTTTTTCCAAGTAGTCTTTATGGTCTGTGCTAGCTTTAAAATTCTCTGTAAACACCATGAGTTTACATAAAGCATTAACTTATTACATGTAAAACAACTATCAATATACATCTCATTCATGATGTCAGAGTTTATCTGCATTCACACAATATTTTACTTTAAGAAATTAATTTTATATTTTATTTTATAATTGATTTTTCGGAGCACATAAAACATTGATATAAAGAAGTTATAACCAGTGTCCGAAATTAATGAGGTTGAATCAGTTCTTCCATACAGATATTCGACTACATGCCCAATTTCACCTCCCTAACTGGAGGTATTCTTAGGGAAAGTTGAGAGCTTTGAGATTCAACTTCAAATTAAGCTTGAGGAATTAAATATATTTAGGTAAATTGCTGGACAAAGGCTTTTTCTTCACACCTTAAAAAAACTGCTTAGGGCCTGGCCCTGTGGCCGAGTGGTTAAAAAGTTCTATGTGCTCTGCTTCGGTGGCCCAGGTTCACAGGTTCAGATCCTGGGCGCAGACCTACTCCACTCACCAGCTATGCTGTGGCAGTGTCCCACATACAAAAGAGAGGAAGATTGGCACAGATTTTAGCTCAGGGACAATCTTCCTCACACAAAAAAGAGGATTGGCAATGGATGTTAGCTCAGAGTGAATCTTCTTCAGCAATAAAAGCGAAAAAAAAACCCTGCTTAGTGTGGAGGTTGAGAAGAAAGTAAGAGAAATCAGGTCAGTGGCCCAGAATGACTCCAGGAAAGTTACACATACATAGGATCTTGTGTCAAAAGTAGTCATGAGGTATGAAAGACAAATATGTCTATTTCTACTTCACAGCTTTACCCTAGCTATGATTTGCTTATGTCTGATACCTTGAAGATGTGTTGTCTGTGTAAAGTAGATAGGCTTCTATGAAATAAGTGTGATAAAGTGATTTCACAAAATCTTTATGAGTCTAGCCATCATGAAGGAAGCATGGTCTAATGGAAGAATTACTTGTCAGATCACCAGACACTAATATATTATACTGAAAGCTTATGTTAGAGTATTTCATTTAGAAATTGCTAAAACCAAAGTCAAACTCTCACTATAAAGAATTAGCAATGAATATCCTAAAAGGATTTTTTTTCTAATTGTATTTTATCATCATTTTTTTAGTCAATAAAGCCCTGATTAAAGTCGAGATTTCTATTCTAAACATATTATTAATGATTAACAGAAATTTTATGTGGGAGTAATCCATATTTAAGCTCTTTTTAGTTAAAAAAATTTTTTTTGGATTATGGGTCTGAGAAAGCATACTTGGTACCTTTTCTCACTATAAATATACAATGTTCATATGACATTTTATTTCCTTTATAGCAGGTATATAAGAATCACCTAATGGAAACTTTTTATCAATAGATGTTACTGAATTCTTCAAAACAGCACAGGTTAAATAATCTTCTATAAATTAGGAAAAATTAAAAGAGATAATATGAGCATATGTAACACCAAAGTTATAGTTAAATTTTTAAGAAGAAAAAGTTACTAGCTTTCCCCTATTTGAACTTTAGCCCATAAAATAATTTTCCTCCTCTAGCCTCTTTATAGCATTCTTAAATCTCAACTATACAACCTAAGAAAAGTGCAGCAATGATTTCTACCTTGCAGTCTAGGCTAACTTTTATATTCTTACTGATTTCCTGTCTACTTGCTTTATCCATTACCAAGAGAGAGGTGTTGAAATCTTCAATTATAATTGTGGATTTGTCTATTTTTTTTCTAGTTCTATCAGTTACTGCTTCATATATCTTGAATATCTTTTATTAGAGACATAAACTTTTAGGGTTATTATGTCCTCTTCATGAACTGAGCCCTTTATCATTATGAAATGACCCTCTTTATCCCCAGTAAAATTCTTTGCTCTAACACTTATTTTGTCTGATATTAATATAGCCACTACAGCTTTCTTTTAACTAATGTTAACATGGTATTTTTTCCTGTACTTTTATTGTAAAACTATTTGGTAGTTATATTTAAAGTGGATTTCTTGTAGGCAACACACAGTTGGATATTGTTTATTCATCCAAACTGACAGTCTCTGTCTTTTAATTGGGGTGTTTAAACATTTACATTTAATGTGATTATGGATATGTTTGAGATTTATTCTACATCATGATCTTTTTTTTCCATTTGTCTCATTTTTTTTGTTCTTTTTTTCCCCTCTTTTTCTTCTTTTCTTGGGATTAATTGGATAGTACTTTATGATTTCTTTACTTTTACTTGGCTTGTTAGCTATAATCCTTTTTTGTTAATTTAATGATTGATTTATGTTTTATAGTATATATCTTTGATATCACTGCTTATCTTTAAGTGATATTATTCATACTTCATGTATGGTATAAGAATCTTATAATAGTATACTTCCATTTCTCTTCTTCTGGTCTTTGTGCTGAAGTCATATATTTTATTTTGATATATGTTACAAACCTCTCGTACATTTTTATCATTTTTGTTTGAAACAGTTGATTTTCCTTTAAAGAGTTTTAATAATAAAATAAAATATATTTATCCACATAGTTATTATTTCCAGTCTCATCATTCCTTGTGTAGATTTATATTTCCATCTGGTATTATTTCCTTTCATTCTGAAGATCTTTTGACATTCCTTATATTCAGGTCTAATGATGATCATTTTTCAGCTTCATTATAGCTAAAGAGTCTTTATTTAACCTTCTGTTTTGAAAAATATTTTCCCTAGATAAAGAATTCAAGGTTAATAAAATTATTTGTTTCATACTTTCTGCTACTTGAGCTTGCATTGCTTATGACAGTAAATCTGCTATCTTTGTTCCTTTGTATGTTCTCTCCTTCTTCCTCTGGCTGCTTTTACAATTTTCTCTTTTTCACTGGTTTAAGCAATTTGATTCTAATTTGCTTTACTGTAGATTTTCTTCATATTTTATGGTTGTGGTTTGTTCAGCTTCTTGGATTTGCAAATTTCTAATTTTAATCAAATTTTGACTATTAATTCTTTAAATACTTTTGCATTTAAATTGATCCCTCCTTTCTCCTTTCCTTCAATATTCTAATTATACATGTGTCGGGAAGCTTGAAGTTGCTCCACAGCTCACTGATGCTCGTTCAATTTTTCTCAGTCATTTTTCTGTTTCATTCTGGATGCTTTCCACTGCTATGTCTTCAGCAATGTCTCCTGAAATGTCTAATCTGCCATTTATCCCATCCACTACATCTTTAATATCAGACATTGTAGTTTCCATCTCTAGAAGTACAATTTAGATCTACTTTATATCTTCCATGTAACTTTTAATGTGTTCAAATATCCTCTGGCTCCTCAAGCATATGGGATACAGTTTAATAACTTTTTAATGTCCTTATCTAATAAATCTATCATGTGTCATTTCTAGCAAGATTGGACTGATTGACTTTTTTCTTAATTTGGGGTTGTATTTTTCTTCTTCTTTGAAGACTTGGTAATTTTTAATTGGATGCCAAAGATTGTAGACTTTACCTTATTGGTGCTGGATAATTGGTATTTCTGTAAGTTTTTTTGAATGTTATTCCAGGACATGGTTAAGTTACTTGGAAATAATTTGCTCCTTTAGTGTCTTTCTTTAATGATAAATTAAGCAGTTCAGGGGCAGGTCTCGGCCTATAGCTAATTATTCCCCACTATGAGGCAAAACTCTTCTGAGTATTCTTCCCATTGCCTCTTGAATTATGAGATTTTCCACTCTGGCTAATGGGAACAATCACTATTCCTGAACACATGTGAACTTTGGTGATTATTTCTTCTAATCTGTTTGGGCTGTTCTCTGCCTGGCCTTGCATAGTTTTCTTAAAAGTATGCGTTGATCGGTACTTAGCTGAATATTCAAGTCGGAACCTTGCTTATGTCTGAAATTGTCTCTTTGAGCTGTTCTCTTTTCTCTGCAAACTCTGGATCCTTTGGCCTTCCTGGACTCGCAAGTCAGTCTATTCAACTCAGGAAGATCACCTAGTTCTGCCTTCCTGCACTCCTGCTTGGAAACTTTATCCAGGGAGTAATCTAGGGCAGTCTTGAGGCTCATCTCATTTATTTCCCATCTCTTAGGGAGCACTGTCCTTTCTTGCCTGCTGTCCAATGTCTTGAGGCATTGTTTCATGTGTTATTTTTGTTTTTTCATTTTTAAAAATTTTTTCAGTCAGGTGTGTCCATGCAGTTTCTGTTACTACACCTTGGCTGGAAACTCACGGTTGTTTTGAATTCATTTTAATAGTTTGGATTCAATAAGCCTCGTTGAGTCGTCTTGATCTCATATCTTCTCCTGAGTTCCTTTCTTTCTTAAAACACTACATAATTTTTTTCTCTTATCTCCTTTTTATTAACCAGAATGGAAATATATTACATGCTTCTTTATGGTGAAGCTAGAAGGATGACTATTCTTTCAGCAGAGTCATTTTTCTTGAAAATTTTATGAACTGGGAAAATATTAAGAGTTTACAACAAGTCAGATCTTCAGTTTGGCCATTCCACTTGTTATTTCATTTAATGCAATCTTAATAACAGACTGAATTATGTGAGCCTCATGGCTCTTCTCACACTGCACATCCTGCCCAGACTACTTGTTTTGAATTTTTAAAATAATATTCAAAGAAAGCTTAAGTACACCTAAATATTCTTCAAATAGGACTGTTTCCTTATCTCAAGACTTCTCACAACCTTAAATGTGGAGTTTTCCAAGAGATAATTTGGTATTTAATACTTCCCAAGCGTATTTCACTGTGATTTTTTTTGCTGTTTTGAGTATATTGAAATAATATATGTTGGAAAATATGTCCTTAGCAAATTTTTTAAAAATCACAAAGAAATATTCTTCTGTGACACTCATTCCAAAAGAATTGCCTTAGGAAACATGTCATTGTTAAATACTTAAGCTGTGACATTTCTTTTCTTTTATTAACCCAGAAGCCTCATCTAAACTAAAATGACAAAAGATTGAAAAATAACATGTCTTTCTGCTTTGTCAACTGTGCCATTCATTAAACGCTTTTCAAGTTAATGTTAATAATAAAAATACACTAATAAAATTAGAAAAGTTAGCATGAATATCATAGTTATCAAGATATAAGGATTTTATTTTTTTAGAGAGGAAGCTAAGTTTTTCCATTTGAGTATTTTTCATGGTAGTGCCGGGTGTAAAAACTATAGTACTTGAATTTGATACAAATATCTTATTTATAACTCAAATCTCTTTCTTTTGATGGTTTCTATCTTCATACTAGTTAATATTTTCAAATTTTCTACACATGAAGGATTTTAGCAATTAACATTTCTTTTGGCACACTTTGTGAATTTCCCTGAATATTTTTGTCTGTTGTGTCAGGTTGATGTTACAGACCCTAAGATTTTAGGAATTACCACTTAGTCATTGATTTGATTCATCAGCTAAACACAGAGAGTGCCTTACTATCATTGCATTTTGTAGTATAGCCTTATTTAACTAGGCTGCTTAATAAGTGGGTATTCTGGTTAACTTAACATTGTCAACAAAACTTTAGAAGTATTTCTAATTTAAGAAATTGGATTATATTTTGTAGAAAATGCAGTGTACTTATCTTAATTAAATATCTTATTGATGATTAAGGGACCTGTCCAGTCTCAGGACCATCCTTCTGAATATCAATGAACCCTACAGTATTTTAGATAAAGGAATGGGGCATTGGATGTATCTATTCAAATTATGGGACAAAATCTAGAAATGTATTTGGTTTTTGGTCTTGTGATTGAATTCTTACCTCAAAATCTGAACATGGGAAAAAATGAGAAAGTGATTCTCATTAATTGATGATTCTCTGTTATACTTGTGTTCATGGAAATGTCATTGCATTTTTTTTATTATGGCAAAGTTTTTTAAAAACAGTATTGTATGAAGGAAAAAATGAATGATGTTTATTAGTGTTGAAACTTAGTATAAAGTGGGGGCTTGATAATTTTCTGGCTGATATGGAGGAATGTCTTCACTATATCACTTTAACATATATGATGGAAGGAAAAAATGAATGAGGAGTGAGGAATCTCTGCATAGCAAATAGAAAAATACCTTATGTAAGACAAGCTTTAAAGCTCTTCTTTACTCACAGGAGAAAGTCATTTGGAGAGTTGATATTTAAGCATGGAAACCATTTTCCTTTTGTACTTTATTGTACCTTCCTTATCTGCTTCAAAGAATACGTGGTCAAAAAAAGCTCACAAAATAGGGATCTATGTTCAAATGGACGATCTCTTTCAGTATAGATGCTCATAGAATAGTACAAATTATAAAAATCCACCTCACTAAAAATATTAGTCTTACAGCGTGGATGGACCTTGAGGGTATTATGCTAAGTGAAATACATCAGAGCAAGAAGGTCAAATACCATATGACCTCACTCTTAAGTAGAAGATAAAAATAACAACAAACAATCACTTAGAGACAGAGCTTGGATTGGTGGTTACCAGAGGGGAAGAAGGGAGGGAGGAGGGTGAAAGGGATGATTAGGCACATGTGTGTGGTGATGGATGGTAATTAGTATTTGGGTGGTGAACACAATGTAATCTACACAGAAATCAAAATATAATGATGTCCACCTGAAATTTATATGATGTTATAAACCAATGTTACGGCGGTAAAAAATATGTACATATCAGTCTTAACTTTTTCCCTTTTACTTACATAGGCACAAAATTGTGCTTATGGAATTTTAATCTACATTATGGAATATTTGTTTTCCTAAAAAATATTTTTAAAAGTCATTATTACTTAAGGAAATTGGAAAATTACTAGTCATGTTTTCTTATTTTGTTCTGATGGCCCATAAAAAAAAGTTTAAAAGAGTGATCAATTTTTTAACTTCTCATGTTGTTCTTTCACTTTACTGCTCCCTGTGGTCTCGGGTTGATCTGCAGAGTGTCAATAAATCAAAACGCCTTTATTCACGCACAAAGTACATCCAGTCAATCTTACCCACTGCTGAATTTCTGGCATTATCAAATCCCTGATCTATCTTTGTGCATTTAATACATAATTTGAGAATATGATATTGACTGATTAGTCATTATTTTGAAGCGCTCATGGACTATAGCAATATTAAAATGTTTCCAACTGACAAAAATATCACCTCTAGTTGTTACTAGAGCACAAGATAGTAGAACTCATTTGCTTTTCTGTGGTACAAAGTTATTTTATCAACTGGGGATTTTATTTTTAGGCATCATATCTGGTATATATAATTGCATTTGTTTTTATCTACCTTTTCTTTTCCTGAGGGAGATTTGTCATGAGCTAACATCTGTGCCAATCTACCTCTATTTTGTATGTAGGACACTGCCCCAGCATGGCTGATGAGCAGTATAGGTCTGCGGCCAGGATCCAAACCCACAAACCCGGGCCACCAAAGCAGAGCATGCGAATTTAACCACTATGCCACGGGGCTGGCCCTTCTTTTTAGCTACTTCATTATATAAGATAGTGAATTGTTTCATCAATTATATTCTCCTTGAATTGCTCTTAATCTTTTTCTATTCTCTAATTTTTTTTTGTCTTGCTTTTTTTGTGTGTGTGTGAGGAAGACTGGCCCTGAGCTAACATCTGTGCCAATCCCCCTCCACTTTATATATGGGATGCCACTGCAGCACGGCTTGATGAGCAGTGTGTACATCCAAGCCCGGGATCCGAACCCTGGGCTGCTGAAACAGAGTGCATGAACTTAACCACTACAGCACTGGGCTTGCCCCTTCTACTCTCTATTTTGAGGTTAGTTTTTTATTTTGAAATAATTCAAACTTACAGAAAATTGAAAGAATATTAGAAAATATTTCCATATGCTGTTACTTATTTTATCTCATTTGCTTTATTGTTCTCTATCTCTCAATATGTATGTGTGTGTGCATATGTATATATTTGGGTATATATTCGTTTTATATTTATATAAATATATGTTTATATAAATATCATATTTATATATTGTATATATATTGTTTTTTGAACCAATTGAGAATAAGTTGCCAATGTTATGTCCATTATGACTAAAAGCCAAGTACAGTTTTGTGCAGGACCTTAGTTCAATTAGTGGTATGCTTCACTAGCTTGATTGGCTTGCAAAATCTAATTGTACACATCTCTTTCCAACTCCTCTAAGTCATTTCACATTAGTAGCTTGAAATCAGCCCTGTGGGAGTATTTACAACATGGAAATCAGTGAGTGTTACAAATCCAGGCTTCTTATCACCACCTTAGGAGGGTGAGTTTACCAGTACACCACTGAAACAATCATCGCTTTTAGGAAAGTAACGTTACTACAATATTACCATATCCCAGAGATCTCATTCAAATAGTGAAATTCAGTAATGTCCTTTATAGCAACAAAGCTAAACAAAACAAAAAGACTTTTTTAGTTTCCATGTCCCTTTAATATTATTCAGTCTGGAATAGTTCCACAGGTTTTCTTTGTCTTTTGTGACCTTGACATTTTTGGTGAGTATGTGCCAACTGATATGTAGATTTTCTCACAACTTGGGTACTTATGATGTTTCTTCATGATTGGATTCAGGTTACACATTTTTGTCAGGAACCCACAGATGTACTCTGTGTTCTTCTCAATGTGTCCATGGTTAAGGTGATGGACACCAGGTTTCTAATTCTGACAATGAAGCATAAGTGACACATGCAACTTCCCGGCTGGAACATTTAACTGCTGATCTAAGACCCTCCAGAGCTCAGTCTTTCCTTCTGGCCCAGCGACTAGCAGAGTCATCCTTTTAAAAAATGTTAGCCAAATTATTTTGTTTTTCTGTTGACAATTCTTCAATGATTTTTCTTCTCTTTCATAGTAAAAGCCAAACCTTTACATGATTTGTCCTTCCACTACTCTCCCCCTTACACTCTGCCCCAGGCTCACTGTGTCTTGTTCTTTCAACATGGCAAGTACAAGCACACCTCAAAGCCTTTGGTATTGCTCTTCCTTCTTCTTGGGAGACTTTTCTCCTAGACATCCACCCAAAAAGGTTGATCACTCATTCCTTTTAGCCTCAGATGTCGTCTTAATTGTAAGGCCTGCCCTGACCCCTTATATGAAAGAGCCACCCTCACCCAGTCCTCATTCTCCTTGTTCTCTGTCAACCTTACCCTGGTATTTCTCCCACCCCATGACATTTATCCCCAGTTGACTTACTTTATGTTATCTTTATATTTTTTCATACTGTCTCTCTCTTATGGGAAACAGTACCTAAGTGTGCTTGGAACATAGTCTGTGCTTAATGAACATTGGTCTAATGAAAGAACTTCCTTTGCATTTACTGTTAAAGCAATCCAATAAGTAAGGGAAAAATTGCATTTGTCTGACTATGTTTTCTAAAGACTGATACATAATTCAGTATGTTAATAAAATCATAGAAATGATACTCAAAATGCATGTTCAATTTTATTATATATCAGTACTATCTAATTTACTTTGTGATTTAATTTTCCAAAAAATTATGCTTAAAGCTTAAAATATCTGGCACTATAATCTTTGTTTGAATATATTTTCAGACTTCACTAGAAGTATCTGGATCCATTTGCCCACTTAATTAAGCCCTCTACTCACCTATCGTGTATATTAACACATCGAAATAGTATCTGTAGAGTCTGGCAAAATAATCAGGTTTGCTTGTCTTATTTTTCCAGTGCCCTGTCTTCCTAGATTCCCCTTCCCCTGCTGAGCCCACAAAAGAAACAATCAGTATGGTAATGCTTTTCAGGGCTTGCTTAAACCGCAAAGCTTTGACTTAAGAACATGTTATCAGAGCTCTGTAACACCAACTTCCTGCTTATTAATGGACATTACTGAATGGCAAATATCAACTATGGTGTGTGCATATTTATCTCTTATCTAGAGCACAGTAAATAGAATTAATCCTTCTTCAACTATCATTTTGTTCATCATTTTCCACCTTCAGTAGCTTCTCAAGCATTTAAAACTTCTGAAAAGTCTTTCAATCAAGTCACATTCCCTTTATCAATTTACTTTTAACTATAAATTCATGGGAGCTTTGCTTTCTAATTCCAAAAAATTCCAGTTTATTATCTCACCTGCCCCTTCCCTTTTCTAGCAAACACAATGTATTGCTTATATTTTCCCTTGTCCCCAGATCTTCTTTGTTATCTCTGAAGATTATCATTGGATGCCGGTCACTGTTAGATTTTTTCTGGCGGAACCAATACCACCCTCAGGAAAACTCCAGTGCTCTGAGCCATGCCCCGGGACTCAGTCCTTGGACCTGTACTCTGTCTCATAGTCTTCCATGTTGTCTCCATGCTCCAAACTCCCAAACTGTGGATCCAGCACAGATCTCCCTCCTGGACCATCTAGACTTGTTTATCCAACAGCATTTAGATGCCTCGACTTTGATAAATTAGAAACGTCACACACTTAACTTGTCCAAAACTGAGCTACTGTTTTTCCCTCCAAAACCTGCTCTGTACTCTTCCCCATTTCAATTGATGATAATACTAGCCTTTTGTTTGTTCAGACTTGTCTCCTTCTCTCTCCCTCTCTCTCTATATCCCACATCCAGACTTTCACAAATTACCGCCGGTGACTTAAAACAGTGCAGTTCTGGGGGTCAGAAGTCTGAAATGGCTTTCAATGGGCAAAAATCAAAGTGTTGGCTGGGCTTTATTTCTTCTGGGAAATCTAGGGGACAATTCATGTCCTCGGCTTTTTCAGTGTCTAAAGGTTGCCTGCGTTCTTTAGCTCATGGCTCACTCCTCCATCATCAAAGCCAAAACTGTGGTACCTTCAAATATCTCTCTTTCTAGCCTCAGATTCTGTTCTCACAACTTCATCTGACTCTGACGCTCCCGCCTCCCTCCTATAAGAAACCTTATGATGACATTGGGCCCACCAGTATAATCCAGATAATCTCTCCATCCCAAGATCCTTGATTAAACATATCTAGAAAGTCCCTTTTGCCATGTAACTAAGCTCAACAGCTATGTAGCTATTCTACTTTTTATGGTTGTTCCTATTATTAAAATTGAGGCAAAAATGTAAAAATGCACAGAACTTAAATGTGCAGTTTTAACAAATATATATACCCATTTAACTCACAGTTCTATCTAGATATGGAATATTTTCTATTACCCAGCCTGTCTCGTTAACCTAAACTTCCAAATCAATTCCTCTCAGTTGGAGACAACCACTAATCTTATTTCTATCTCTATAGATTAGTTTTATTTGTTGTTGAAATTAATATAAATAGAATCAGATAATATGTGCCATTTTTATGACTGGCTTTCTTCCATCTATATGTGTTTTAGATTATCTATGGAGTTGTGTGCATCAAAGGTTTGTTTCCTTTTATTGGTGAATAGCATTCCACTATATGAATGTGCCATGACTTACCCATTTTCTCTCTTTTTTTAATGGACATTTAAGTTGTTTCCAGTCTTTGATCATTATGACTAAAACTGCTATAAACATTTTTGTCTTATGGATATATATTTTCATCTCTCTTGAATGAATAGGAGTAAATTGCTGGATCAGAGGAAAACTAGCAATCTTTTTTCCAAAATGGTTGAAACATTTTACATTAAGAGGTACATTCTTGCTGATATTTGTACTGTCAGGCATTTCAATTTTAGCCATTCTAATTGGGGTGAAGTATACTTAAATTGCATTTTATGATGACTAATTGTGTTGAATACTTTTCCTGTGCTCATTGGCCTCTCACACCATTTTTTGCTCATTTTTAATTGGATTGTTTCTTTTTTTATTATAGAGTTAGGAGTTTTTTATGTATTCTGGATATAAGTAGTTTGCCAGATATATGCACTGCAAATGTTTTCTCTCAGACTGTGGTTTCTCTGTTCACTTCCTAAATGATGTGTTTTGATGAGCAGAAGTTTTCTTTAATTTATTTTTTTGTGTGTAGGTTTTTTTTTCCCAGAAAAAACGTTTAAGTATGTAATTGGATTTATTATTATTATTTTTAAATACTTTTTTTGAGCAATTAAAGGTTCACAGCAAAACAGATTTCCCGTATGCCCCGCCTGCACACATGCACAGCCCATCATCAACACGACCTACTAGACTGATGTATTGTTACAGTTGGTGGACCCACACTGGCACATCATCATGACTCAAGCAAAGTGCATAGTTTACACCAGGGTTCACTTTTGGTGATGTATATTTTATGTTATTTTTTATTTTGGTGAAGTCCAATTTATCCATTTCTTTCTTTTTTTAGTTAGTGTTTTACACTTCTGCCTGAAATATATTTTTCAGGTTTGTTTAGATATTCTTTTATGCTTTCTTTTAAAAACTTCAGAGTTTTAACATTTTATGCTTAGAATTATGTCCCATCTCAATTATTTTATGTTTTAATTGTATGCAGTGGGAGTGGCCAAAGTTCATTTTCTTTTTCCATATGTCTTTCCAGTTTACCATTACCATTTTTTGATAAAACTGTCTTTTCCCCCATTTAGTTGTTTTTTGGCTTTGTTAAAAATTAATTGATCATAAAAGTATTGAGATAAGTTGTTTTTTAAAACATTGTGCCAGCCAAACAAAAAGCCTACATTTGGATCAAAGCCATCAGTAGGCAACTTTTGCTTAAGAGGATTGAAAAGGAAAACTTACCCTTTCAGAGTTCTTATTTTTGTGTTAAGCATGATGCTAGTCACTTTATAAAATTTATCTTACTAGATTAAAAAAAAGATTTTCAATTATATTAATTAAAATCTTTATATACATTTTGCTGGTGAAATCTTTTTAAAATATTAGCTCTATTGAAATATAATTGATATATAATAAAGTCCACCAATTTTAGGTGTAATTTTATGAGTTTTGAATAATGTAAACAGTCATGTAACCAACACCACTGTGATAGTAAATTTCCACCACCCCAAAACCTTTCCTGATCTCCCTTTGCAGTCACTCCCTACCCTTATAAACACATACACACACCCCCATCAGCCTTTGGTGGCGACTGATCTATTTTCCATCAACACACCTTTGCCTTTTATAGAATTTCATATAGAAGCCATGCAACAGGTAGTCTTTTGTGGTTGACTTCTTTCACTTAGCATAAAGCTTGTGAGATTCATTCAGGTTGTATGTACCAATAGTTTATTGTTTTTAATTGCTGAGTAGTATTCCATAGTACAGATATAACATAATTTATTCATCAGTGGTCAGTTCTTTAGCCTGGGATATTATTGGAACACATAATTTTCAACATATCAATTTAAGTTGGTGATTTTATGCCTACTTTATTTGTAACGAATTTCTTTTCAGTTATAGTAGGAAACTGTGAATTCAGTTACATAAGAATGTGAGATGAGAGAATTAAAAGTTTCAAACATCCAGGCCGAGAATTTTAAGAATTTGACAGCTTAAAGAAGTATTGGCTAGCGTTAAGAAAGTAATTAAGATGACACACCTGGAGATAAACTGGCAGTTAATGGGAAAGGTTTGGCTTTAAACATTTTCATTTATATCAATTCTTCTTATTAACTTTCATTCTTTTTATTAATTCCTCTAGAAAAAGAGAGCTTTGACGTGTGATGGTGTTTCTCTGAGTTGCTAGAAAATGAATCATTCATAATTATCAGAGTTTGAAATAGGAAGTAAATATTGTGGGGGAATATCAAAAAATTTATCAGCAAATCAATAGGATACCTAAGCAAGAGCAGAACCTAAGTTAATTTAAAAAGAGGAAGAAGGTGGGGCCGCCCGGTGGCGCAGCGGTTTAGTCCGCATTTGGCAGCCCAGGGTTCGAGAGTTAGGATCCCGGGCGCCGCAGACGCACTGCCTGTCGGCCATGCCGTGGCGGCGTCCCATATAAAGTGGAGGAAGATGGGCACGGATGTTAGCCCAGGGCTGGTCTTCCTCAGCAAAAAGGGGAGGATTGGCAACAGATGTTAGCTCAGGGCTGGTCTTCCCCACAAAAAAAAAAAAAAAAAGAGGAAGAAGGAGAAAACAATAAAGGAAATAATAAACAAACAAATGTAGAGAGAACAAAGGAAGTACTAATAAGACATAAATTGTTTTTAAAAAATAAATCTGAGAACTTTACATAAGTTTGTGATCAGGAAAATAACCCCAGTGTTATATATTTAAAAGTTATTATTTCAATATTTGGGCATTAGAAATGGAAAAACAGTATATGAAATGCCATTGGGAGACATTCCGATACTTTAGGCAATAGTGTTCAGGAAGAAGTTTAAGATCAATTACATTTCAAACACTTATAGTTGCTCTATAAAGTTATCTAAAAATAGGGAAAAATGAAATCAGGCCCTTATCTTACACTATACACAGAAATTAACTGAAAATGTATTAAAGATTTAAATGTAAAAGACACGAAACCATAAACTTCCTAGAAGGAAACACAGGAAACTCCTTGACATTGGTCTTGGGAGTGATTTTTTTGGATTTGACACCAAAAGCACAATCAACAAAAGCAAAATTAAACAAGTAGGATTACATCAAACTAAAAAGTTTCTGCACAGCAAAAGAAACAATCAACAAAATGAAAAGCAACCTACAGAATGGGTGAAAATATTTACAAATCATATATCTGGTAAGATGTCAATATCCAAAATATATAAGGAACTCATACAACCCAATAGCAAAAACCAAAAACAAAA
Source organism: Tapirus indicus (assembly GCA_031878705.1). Lineage (NCBI taxonomy): Eukaryota > Metazoa > Chordata > Mammalia > Perissodactyla > Tapiridae > Tapirus > Tapirus indicus. The sequence goes on along the minus strand of CM062931.1, from coordinate 53,838,677 downwards.
AAAACCAATCTAATCAAAAAATGGGCAAAGGAACTGAATAGACATTTTTCCAAAAAAAGACATACAAATGGCCAACAGGTACATGAAAAAATGCTCAACATTACTAATCATCAGGGAAATGCAAGTCAAAACCACAATAAGATATCATCTCACATCTATTACAATGACTATTATCAAAAAGACAAGAGTTAACAAGTGTTGATGAGGATATGGAAAAAAAGGGAACTCTTATGCACTGTTGGTGGGTATAGCCACTATGGAAAATAGTATGGGGGTTCCTCAAAAAGTTAAGAATAGAACTATCAGATGATCCAGCAATCCCACTTCTGGGTATATATCCAAAGGAAATGAAATCAAGATCTCAAAGAGATATCTGCACTCCCATGTTCATTGTAGCATTATTCAAAATAGTCAAGATATGGAAACAACTGAAGTGTCCATGAATGAATGAATGAGTGGATAAAGGTGTGATATATACATACATACATATATTTTATATATATATATAAGTCATATATAGTGGAATGTTATTCATCCATGAGAAAGAAGGACATCCTGCCATTTGCAACAACATGGGTGGACCTTGAGGGCCTTATACTAAGTGAAATAAGTCGTACAGAGAAAGACAAAAGTTGTATGGTCACACTTATATGTGGAATCTAAAAAAGCCAAACTCATAGAAACAGAGACTAGAATGGTGGTATCCAGAGGCTGGGGGGAGTTAGGGGAAATGGGGAGATGCTGGTCAAAGAGTACAAACTTCCAGCTGTAAGATGAATAAGGTCTGGGGATCTAATTCACTGCATAATGATTATAGTTAGTAATACTGTATTATATACTTGAAAGTTGCTAAGAGAGTAGATCTTAAATGTTCTTACCACAAAAAAGAAATGATAATTATGTGACATGATGCAGGTGTTAGCTTAGGCTATGGTGGTAATCATTTTGCAATAATTAAGTGTATAAAATCAACATGTTAATATTAAACTTACACAATGTTATATGTCAATTACATCTCAAAGCTGTGAAAAAAAATTGTTACCTGAAAATTTACAAGGGAGATCCCTAGCATCCATCAAAGGAGTTTTTCTTCCTTTGATCTCTCTTGGTAGTTCAAAAGGTAATGAGGTGTGTCTGAGTGTGTGTGTGTGCATGCACACAGCTTGTAGGTCTTTCATTTCATTTCTTAAAGGTTGGGTGGGTGAGAGAAAAGTGTGGGCCAATTGTTGTAGTGGCAATTATTTCTCTTTCTTTAAATAAAATTCATTTTGCTACCTTTCCAAACAATAGTTGAGTTCATGAAGTGATTATGTGTTATGTAGAGGAGATGTTAACAAGGGCTATGGTGGGACATAATAAAGATGGTTAAGTTCAGAAACCTTGATAAAACTGATCAGTACTCTATGCATAAAACTGGATTGGGAGCCTTTTAAAAGCTCAGTAAATCTCCCTCCAACTTCCCACTCTTAACCCAGTGACAATAAATCTTCCTCTACTTTGTATATGGGATGTTGACACAGCATGGCTTGATGAGCAGTGGGTAGGTCCACCCCCAGGATCTGAACCCAGGAACCCTGGGCTGCCAAAGCAGAGCGTGTAAACTTAACTGTTACGCCACCGGGCCAGCCCCAGCAATAGAACTTTTACCCCCTTTGAGCCTGATTCATGGTCATCTTGTTGTCTGGGATAGATCTGGTTCAGGACCAATCTGGATTATTTGTCTTAATGGCTGCCTGGTTCTCTCCAATAATGGCAAGTGCAGAGAAGTTGGTACTGCCTTTGCTCTGTGTTGGGAGTTTATACGTTTCCTGGATATCTTCTGTAATTGCAACACTCACCCTTCAAACTGCATCACGGGGACAGCCATTTTATAGAAATCATGGGCCAGTTTCAACCGCACAAGTGAAAAAGTTGCCCCAGGTCATGTCTGACATCACTGAAGTTATTTTTCTTTGGCTGTGGAGGTAAGTCTCAACATCTCTGTCTGCCTTCTCTGCAGAGTTGTTTGCATTAACTTCTGACTCATGGCTGAATTGCCAGATGATACCAGATCTCTGTGTGCTGTTCTGTAAGAAAAGCAGCCTCTCCTTTCACTTTATAAAAGAAACATCGTTAACTACATTGAATGACTTATTTGTAATGATTGTCGCTTTGAGTCTATGAACAATTTTCCTGGAGACTCTTAGGGATTTATCAGGCATACAAATTTGTCTCTATATACTATAGGGATATGTAATTCAAAATAAGTGATTAAAAAACAGACAGATGGACTATCAAAAAGAAAGAAATACATGCAAATACTTATAGATTTAAAACTGGGTTTGCAGGACTTGAAGATGAGAGATTTCTGATATTAAAGCAAGTAATGTCAAGTTCATATAACAATTGCGTGAATGAGTCTTAATGCATGTTTTCAATCTTGAACACTCAGATGCCAGACAGCAGCATATGCTTTTGTATTTGCCTTCTCCAGCAACTTCAAGACCTCCTGTTATTGAAGCTCAAATATATGAAACATTCTGAATGGGTGCTTTTTTCTCCTTTTCCTTCATATAAAGTAGGTAAGTTCCATAAAAGAACACAAACGAATGAAGTCAACATGTGAGAAAAAGCTTTATGTTTTGATAACAAAGTGTTAGATTTTATATTTGAGCCCCTAGCTTGATCCATAATATGAATGGATAAGGGCTACAGAAAACAGCACATGTGAAACAAAGACAAATATGCTTTGGCCATGAATTCCTTCTTCTGGATATTTAAGTGGACTAAGATTCCTTCCCAACACTCAGCCCTTGGATAAAGGACTTATATTCTCCAGAAAAAGACTACACCTAACTTGCCAAAGTTTGATAATATTCTTCAGTTGTATAATATGAAGTATTTTCTGAGCAAAAGAAGATTTATACACAGTTGCCTGTCTCTGAAATAGATTAATATATTAAATAAGGTAATCATTCATATTTAAAAGAGTTATTATTATGAAACTGGTGCTCACATATACCTAAGATAAGGAAAACAAGAATTTCTTAGAGACAGAAGAAAAATATTTGCTTTTATAAAAGAAAGATTTCTATCACAGAAACTTCCAGCTCAGGAAAATTGAGCTGTGCAACAATGGCTGATTACTACTAGGACACAAACAAATAAAAAATGGAAAATAGGAATAAGTAATAGTCACAAAATGGTACAAATAAAATTAGTGAACATTTTTAATATATTATAAAATAAGTACATGTATTATTACTAATTAAGGTAACTCCTTGAACAATATACACCAGCTTAATAATTTCTTGTAAAAAGAGCTGTACGCTTTCTCTGTGATCTTGGATCCTGCCCCAGTATGAAATATTATGCAAATGAATCATTTTCTTTTATGTTTGATTTAGATTCCTTTTTTTTTCACTTCTTTGAACTTCCTAAGTTTCCCTCACTGCTTTTATGGGTCAGACAAATGATCAAAGTACTTAAATCCATGGAATGTAAACATTTGTTTAAATATATTGAATTATAATAACATTTTTAAAAAAAGATTTATTCTTATGAACCTCAGACAATGTTCACCTTGAGTGTTTCTCTGCTTTCACTACCTGGATAGAATTTTAAACATCATTTCTTTGAAAAATGTTTGATGTAAACAATCATTTCCTCATTTCATAGTTTCAACTTAAATTGTAGTTTCAATATAAATAATTGACTTTAAGACCTTGGACTAAGGTGAAATTGAGCTGATGAATGAGGATTAAAAGGATTAAAATCATAAAGACAAAGAATGCAAGAGATCTGGATCACCAAGCATGGTTTTAACTGATGTATTCATGTTGATATAAAATATTTTTGCTATTTGTAAACTCCAATTAAGGTAATGGTAGTAGCTTTAACATGGTAGATGTATTATCTTATGCTGACAAGACTTGTACATTTGTGTTTGTGTGTGACTGTGCGTATATTTAAACACAAACATATAAATGTAGACTATTATTATTGAACAAAGTTTGTGAATGATCAAAAGGGAAATTCAGTAGTTTGGAAGAAGGCTGATCTTGGTCTGGTGTTAAGCAACAGCAGCAAAGCATCCTAGGCTTCTCCTTTGCCCAGAGAGCACAGATTCTGTTTATCACCAGGACACTCTTACTTCCCAATGGTCTATTGACTTTTTTCTTTTTGTTGTTTTTAGCAAAAGTGCCCCACTTCTGAAAAGAGCTGGCATTCTTAGTAATTATTACTTGCCGCTGTCCTCATTTAGAATATTCTTGTGCTAAACAAAGACTGGAGTTGTTCTTGTTTTCGGGTAGATATCTATGACTTATGTTCATAGCTTTCATAACAATGATTTTCAGGCCTCAAATTCATGATAATACAGCTATTTGATTTTTTACATGCAAACTATTTTTGGAGATCACCATTTGGCCATTGTATAGCACCAAGTTTTACTCTTTCACCTTCAAAAAGGAAGAAGGCTGAATGTAGCAGATATGTTTGGTATTTCCTATATTTTTAATTAGTTCACTGCTATTATGAGCTGTCTTTTTATTAGGCCACAATATGGGAAAGTCAGTCAAATCAAATAAAGGAGCTAAACTTTCCCTAGGTCTATTATGTAAATGTAAAATGTTATTTAAATGAATACATTTCAACAATTATATACTTTTCAGGATGTACAGATGCAAATTCATGTTCATGTGCAAAGACTGGCATAACAGCTGTGACTAAGTTGATGTTATAGAAAATATTGTTTCATGGTTTAAAAATAGCTTTGCTGACTCATGGCATTTATAACACACAGTTTATTGGATGCATTGGAAGTCCCTAGAAATTTGTCGACATCCTCATTGTCCGTAATATATTCTTACCCTCAGGGTAATCTAAAGATGTATTCAGTAGTTTAGTATTATAATACTCCATGAAAGGATTCTATAACCTCCATTCTTATAGTGTTTGTTACTGTAATACATCAATCAGAACCGTTTAGTCTTGGAGAAGGATAGCTTCAGTGAGGACTGTGCCTTGTACTCTTGGTGATCGATAACTGCACCTGGCAGCCTCCCGGGTACAGGCTTCCCAGTGGAATCAGGCCCCTCCGTGAGCACACACCTGTCAGCCAAATCTGAGGAACTGTCAGGATTTCCAGAACTTTTAGTCCAGAGGCAGATGTCTTCACAAAAGTAGACTACTAGCTAATCCAAAATCAACTGAACACGAATTGATTTTACAGAAAAATCAAATGAGTGAGGGAGAGCTTGTGAAATTTTTTGTTTGTAATATTATTGGTCATGTTTTCAATATTCGATCTTCCAATGGACGTATGAGAAAATCTTTGTCTTTCTTCACTATCTCTAATTCTCAGTGTCGTTGGCTCGACTTCTGTGAAGTGAAATGAAACATTCTTTGAGAGATATCTTAATTCAAATGACACTTAGAATTCAGGAAAAATCGTCCAGTATTGCCATGTTAAAGATTCTGACAGGCTGCGCAGTGAAAAAGTCATGCTTAACTAAGCAGTCTGCACAAGCCTATTCTTCAGAATCTATATTCTTTAACACCTGTTAACATCTCTCTGAACTCTAGGGTTTTCAAACATAACTTGAAAAATACTACAATAGGGTTCATCCATCCTCAGATTTTCAAAAATGTTTCCTTTGAAATGGATTAGCCCTTAACAAGCTCCCCTTTATTTATTTATTTTTAAAAAAAAAGGCTTTGGGAGGAATTTCAGCTTCAACTTCCAATGTATTCACAGAGAATTGCTAAAAAATGTAATAATGAATTATCAGTGGGTTCAAATTGGTGATTGGCCAATTTCAACCTGCAGACATGTTATAGTTTGGCTTAAGCAGCTTAAAAGAAACATTGAGTCAGCACTGAAAAATCAGGAGATTCCAAATAAAAATGCTCATTTCTGGCAATGCCTGATAAATTGGAACATCTGCCAGTGTTAGGAATGCCTTCCCTCACGGCAACAGTCAGCTATAGCTAAGTGGTGCTGCCTCATATAGAAGGAGATGCCCTGGACGGAAGCCCTGCTGGTCCACTTCACTTAGGCTACCTGCCTGGCCACTGCAGCCATTAGAGTCTACAGGCCCTGATTTCACAGTCATTGACCTTAGGTTTGTTCCTAAACATCTAGGAACATCTCTTCTCAATAAATGGGAAAGCTTCAGAACAGAAAGCATTTAAAGCCAAAGCCCATAGCCTCTGTAGAGATAATGAGTCAATAATAGCACAGAAAGTTTCATCTTTCTAGACAACGAACAGCATTAGAAATGTGTCATATTAAAAGGAAGAAGCCTACTTCAATCAATCAAATGTTTGATAGGTAGGAAGAGAATATCACAGCACTGTAAGGAAAAAATTAGCATTACTACAAAGTAAAAAAATATTCTAAGTCAGCATAACTTTTTCGGAGAATAGGAATGAAAATTTATGCTCATTTTTTCTTCATTTAACAGGCATTTTTACACACCTCTACTGAGTCAGATCCTGTGTGCTGGAAACCACTTGATGACACCATCCTAAAGGTACTTGATTGGGTGTATTTGGAGGTTGATAAGAAGGGAAAATGAAGAGCAGATAATTTAGCAGCACAATCTAAATCGTAATCAGTCATTCTCAGTTACAAATCACAAAAGAAGCCACCTATCAAGAATTTATGAGTCCAAAGCTAAAAGAAATCATGAAATTTTGTGAATGAGTATGAAGCTAAATTGTCCACGTCCTAGCATTACTTTGTGTTTACTAAAACAGAATTAGCCTAACCTTTTGACTAATAATAACTTTTCCCAAATAAATTGGAGAAAAGATAAATTGCAAAGAAACATTTTCAATCATTTCTGTATGTAGATTAAGCTCTGAGAATCCCAGCTACAACTTGACATATTAATCTGGTTAGAGCTCAATTTTCCTTATTGAAAAACAATCACTAAATTTTATTTTGATGGTTTCTTTCATCCAAAATACAGTCCTAGACATTAACACTATAAGGAAATCTATAATAAAAATATGAAAAGATTAATTTAAAAGATATTATGGCACACATTATTGCTTCTAAATAAAATATTTTTTCCAAGTGTTCCATAAAAAATCCATCTATCTTAATCCATTTTGAATATTTACAGACCATTCCAAACCTTTTGAGAACCTCAGACACTGAATGAGTAGTTAGACCTTTTTCTCACTTTAATCAAACAGTTCAGCATGAATTCATTCACTCAATTCTAAGGACCATTTCCTCTAAAATTATCCATAAATCTTCTATGTCGTATGGTAGAGAAATGTATTATTTAACAACATTTTTTAAAGTCTTGAAATTAAACTATGCTGAATTTTTAATGGAACCCTAGGTTGAGTATGACATCCACAATCCTTTGAGAAGCTACTAAAACACTTGCAAAGAGATTTTGGATGAGACTTTCCGATGTGTTGCGACATACACATTATTAGTCACTCCAGTTCTTTCATTTCTAAGGAAATATTCTTTACTCTTTCAGAAATAGGCCTTTAAGCTTTGATAAAATTTTCCTCTATTGCTAATATGTTCTGTGACCTTGAACAATTTATTTACTTGGCTAGGCTTTTGATTAACCCCATATATAATTAAGATGATGAGTGCTTAAGCTTTATAAAGAGTCTGAAATTAATTATATATCAAAATTTGGACACCACGCTTTTTTTAACTTTTAATTTTGAAACAATTCTAGATCTTTGGAAGAGTGACAAGGATAGTAGAGAGGTTCTGTGCACTCTTCATATGACTTCTTTTCATGTTAATATCTTAGTTGCTATGATAGATTTGTCAAAAAACTAAGAAATTAACATTAGTACAAGGTTATTAATTAAACCTTCAGCTTTGATGGGATTTTACCAGCTTTTCTGTTGATTTTGTTTGTTTGTTTCAGGATCTAATCCCAGATCTCACATTGCATTTAGTTGTGATGTCTCCTTAGTCTCTTTCTAACTGTGACAACCTCTCAGTCTTCCCTTCTCTTCATATCCTTTACACTTTTGAAGGTATTTTGTCAAATGTCCCTCAATTTGGATGTGTCTGATGTTTTCTCAAGCATAGACGAAGGTATGGGATTTGGGGGAAGAATATCACAGATGTTATATACTCTTCCCATTGCATCATACCAGGGGTGACACGATATCAATATAACTTTTCACTGGTGATGTTTACCTTGGTCACTGGTTAAGATGGTGTCAGATTTGTCTACTCTAAAGTTACTATTTTTCTCTTCCTATACTCCATTCACTAGAAGCAATTCACTAAGTTCAGCCCAAACTAAAGGGAAGAAGAATGAAGCTACACTCCTAGAAGGAAGGATATCAAACAATTTGTGGTCATATATTAAAAGCACACCAAATTTAATCAATTTGGGGGACGAACTTTGGGGCTGTGCAAAGATTCTGTTTCTCCTTAAAGTTTCACCTACTAATTTTAGCATTCATCAATGGATCATGTCTGCTGCAATTCCTTCTACATCAATTAATTGGAATTCTCTTTAAGAAAGCTATGTCCCTTCTCTCCCATTGTTTTATTTATTCAATCATCTACTTGTATCAGTATAGCCTGATGTCGATTAACTTTATCTTTTGCATTATAATCTGATATTATCATTATTTATTATACTATTTAAGTTGTTCCAACTTTTGCCATTGGGAGCTCTCTCAGATCGGCTTCTGGGTCCCTTTGACATAACCCATCACGGCTTTTTGCTTTTTGTGTGTATGGGTTCACTTCCTTACTTTGTGTCACTGCAAGATAATGCCCAGGCTCGTCTCGTATTTTCCCTGCCTTAGCTCTAGAATCAGTCATTTCTCCTTGGAGCCCTGATTCCTTTTATTGGACAATGATATTTATATTAGTTTCCAAGGGCTTCCATAACAAGTTACCACAAACTGGGTGACTTGAAAACAATAGAAATTTTTTCTTTCACAGTTCAGGAGGCCAGAAGTCCGAAATCAAGATGAAAGCAGAGTTGATTCCTTTAAGAGACTCTGATGGAGAATCTGTTCCATACCTCTCTCCTAGCTTCTGGTGGTTATTGGCAATCCTTGGCATTCCTTGTTTTGTAGCTGCATCACCCCAATCTCTTCCCCTGTCATCACATGGGCCATCTTCCTGTGTGTCTCTCTGTGTCCTCTCCTGCTCTTAGAAAGACACCAGTCATTGGATTTAGGGCCCACCCTAATCCAGTGTGACCTCATCTTAAATAATGACATCTGCAAAGACCGTTTCTCCTAAGAAAGTCATATTCTGAGGTTCTGGATGGACATGAATTTTGGAGGGGCACTATTCAACTCACTACAGTGTTTAGAAACCAAGACCTGGGCACTGAAGTTTAAGATGAAAATTGTTGTACATGTGTGTATATATATTATATATATATGTAAATAAAAATGTGGTAGTTTGGAAGATGTCACAACCTACTTGATAATTGCATTGCTTTACATCTTTGCTTTACGTTGTATTTCCAAGTCAAGAAATTTCCTAAGATATACTATCGAAGATACATTTAATCTCTGAATTTTCAATGCATAAATTTAAAAATATCTTTGTAGAAATCAAATCTTATGTTCTAGGTGATAATGATGCTGTTAAAAAAGTTTATTTTCAGTCTTCCAGAGGACAAGAGGAATGCTAAAACCATAAAATGTATATTGCTTCCATTTAGCTTAAAGTAATTTAAATTTTAATGTTTAAATTGTGAAATAGTAAAGATACAGCAAAGGTACACCATAGCAAGCACAATGGATCCACTACCCACAGTTAACACATGGTTTGGTCATTTTTTGCAAAATGAATTTTTAAAAACAAACTAAGTTATTCTAAAAACAATTAAAATATTAATGTAAAATTGAAGACCCTCTTTTTATCATGTATATTCAAATTCATATCCATAATAATAAACATATATCCACAAATATATCATTACTTTATGTTTCCATATTTATGTAAATGACATTTCTTTTTCAGTTTTCTTTTATTCTGTTAATTTTTCAAGATTCATCTATATTAATACATGTAGATTTAGTATATTTTAATAATTACATATTATACAATTTTCTGGATAATAGGAAATATAGAATAATTGACTATTAATTCATTTCTCTATTGCTCAAAATTTAGGTTGTTTCATATCTCAGTATTAAAATAATTCTTCAATAGACACCCATGCACAAAGAGTTGCAGATTCTTACTGTATGTAGATGCCTAACTCTAGTGGGTATTGCTAAATTCTCTTCCAAAGTGGTTATTCTTTTATCTTTGCCTATTAGCAATGTAGACAAGGTTCTGCTTCTCCAAGTCTATGCCTATTTGATATTACCTCTCGTATATATATATATATACCTCTCATGTATATATATATCTCACATATATTTTCACTTTTGCCAATTTGATAAATATAAAATTTATCTCATTGTTTTAATAAACATTTCTTTAATATTTATTAATATTGAGGTTTTAAAATATGTTTATTGGCAATTCAGCTTTTCCTTCTGTGATTTGCCTATTCAAATCCTTGGCTTATTTTATTTATTTATTATTTTTAGAAACTTTTAGTGCATTCAGAAGCTAAATCTTGATTAGTTGTAGGCAATACAAATACAATTTTGTTGTTTAAAGCTTATGTTTTAAATCTATCGTTTTTGTCATACAGAAATTTTAAATTTCAGTGTAGTAAAATGAATCACGCTTTTCATTTGTTTTTGTGTGTGTGTGTGCATGTGTGTTACTTAAAAAATTCTTCTTACCCTGAGGTCATGTAGCTATTCTTTTAAATTACATGTTTATTCTTTCTGGATTATATTTTTGCATAATATAAGGTAACGACTATTTTGCATTTTGCTTGTCCATTTGGACAGCCAAAGTTTCCAACACCATGTATTGAATAATCCATCATCTCTCTACTGATGTGGTTGTAAGACCACTGTCTCTGATATATTCTGGATTGACGTATCCGAATGGTCTGCTTCTGGGCCACCTCTTCAGTTCCATTTCTCTATTTGTCTATCCCTGTGCAAAAATTATAACATCTTAATTTCAAGCTACTTTGCTATTCATTAAGTCAAATCTCGCTGTTTTACTTTTCTATATGGGCAGTATAATATACTGGTTTATCATGTAATATTGAGAGCTAGCATACTAGGGTTCAAATCTCAATTCTATCCTCTTTTCGCAATATAACATTGGCAAATTGCTTAGACTCTGTGTCTCAGTTTCTTCACCCGCAAAATAAAGCTATTAATGGTTCCTATATCACAGTGTTCTTTCAAAAATTAAATGTGTTTATTCAGGTAAAGTATTAGAATTATTCCTAACAAATCATAAGTACTCAATAAATATTATTCAAAATTGTATTGACTTTTTTTAGTCTTTTACTCTTCGTTGTGAATTTTTGAGTCGGCATTTCAAATAGCTTAATAAACCCTATCCAGATTTTTTATTAAAATTTTACTGAATTTATAGAGTAATTGCTTTAAAGTAATTTAAATTAATTAATTAATTAATTAATTAATTAATTAATTAAATTAATTAAATTTATGTTCTCTAGCTGATTCTTGTGAATCAGCTTTGTTTGAGCAGCATGAATTCCTAACACTAAGTTGTGATGGAAACTAGTGTGATGCCGGTCTCAATGGACAATATTTTAAGGAGCAGCTTTGCAAAATCTCTTGACTATAAAGCAATTTCAGAAATGGGAGGGGTTTTTTGAGGGTAGAGGAGTAACTTACCAATCATGTAAAATTAGCCCTTATGTTGCAAATGAGGAACTGGCGCTTCAGAAATCTAGGGCTTGCTCCATATGTCTCAGGGGGTCTGGAGCAGTCCAAAGACTCAGGACTGAAATGTGGCTCCCTGTGTACACTAGAATATCTTTTACCAAAAGTAGGTTCAGTGTTATTAGGGAATCAAAAACAATAAAACATATTAATGTTAAAACTCTAGTGAACATTACTTAGTGTGTTTTTGATAACTTTGACTACACTTAAGTACTTTAAAGTGCCACCAGGTCAATAGGAACGTAAACGGATGCTTTGGAGAATATTTAATCGAGATTCTTAGCTGAGAAAAATGGCATATAAAAATCAGCTTTTACTGTGTTTTGATACCTCAAAAGAGCTCTGGATTTCTTCTCAAGTCATATTCCCTCTTCTTTCCCCCAGGCCTATTAACCACTCAGCTACTCTGTAAATAATTAGAGGTTGGGAGCCTGCTGATCAGCTCTGGTTTGTGGGTGACGCAGTGTCAGGCGTGCACAGTGCTCAGCAAGTCCTTTTGATGGTTTGGAGAGGATAGTGAGTGTGCTGATTAGGTCATTTGTGAAAACACCTATTTCCTGAGTCACGCCCACATTGGAGTAAAAATTGTATTTGACTGAAATTCATCTTTGAAAATCCTGCTTTGCTGTCATCTCTTCTGTGAAGCTGTCTCTGACATCTGCCAGAGGAAAAGGAGAAAATGTTTTGTAAACAACTTCAGCCTTAAAGAAAAAAATGGATATAACTGTATCATAATTGGATAAAAGGCTACCAGATGACTTTTTAAAAATGTGCTACAAAGACCACACATTTGGCATAATTGCTTGCAAACCACAAACAAAAATCCTAGTGATTAGGTTAAAGGAGGAAAATTTCTGCTTATTTCCTCAGGTAGTTCTGCTGATTTTTTAAGCAGGTAGATTATTGATCCACTTTCTTATTGAAAAGGATTTTACAGAGAAAGATATCTGCATTTGTTGTTCACTCATTGGTTCATTTTGCAGCAGTTCACACCAGGATTTGTGATTTCCAGTCTCTTTGGAATACATCTACTCAAACAGACGTGATCGAAAGACACTTCTACTTCAGAGCCTCTATTTTCAGTAGCTTGTAACCAAACTAATTAACTGGTGAAATAAAATGATTCATGCTTATTGTCAGTTGAAAAGTGAATTTAGCTATATGGAAACAAAATCCTTGAAGTTATTTTCAAGGATCAGATTAAAATAATTACATATTTTGATAAAAATTCTTTAATGGTGTGAGTCAACCCTGACTCAGAGTCATTTAGATCGAAACAAGTAAGCGAGGGTCCCAGGAACACCACTTTGCGACTGTTTTTGATTCTCCTCAGCAGGAACACAGATATGATTTTGGCATGCTAAAGAAGTAAATTTCATATGTTAAAAACAAAAGCGTTCCTGCAATCTTTAATACTTCATGTCTTACGCCTCCATACTGTTCATTTCTAAGAATATGTGGGCAAAACCAGTAATACTGTTAACAACCGGTCACATCTGAATTTGTTTCTGCACTCAATCCTTACTAGCTAAGTAATATTGAACAAGTTACTTAAATGTTCTGTGCTATAAAACAGAGAAGAAATACCTAATTCATGAGATTGTTATAAAAAGTAAATGTGATATGGTAAGAAGTATAAACATTTAGACCATTTAGATATGGAGGCAATGTTTTTTCTTCCCCCCCCCCCCCCTTCTCCTTGCTACTCACAAAGAATAGAACACAATCCAAAGAGGAGAAGTTAAGTCTTTTCTGTCATTATAGAAAGGGGAGCTTGTATCTCTGAGTATGGAAGGAAATCAGGAGATGTCATCTGACGATGACTAGGGAGAGGAGAAACCAGCCAATCTTAAAAAGTTGGGCCACATTGGAGAAGACTCCACTCTCTTAAAACCCCTAGGAGAGCAGATACAGTGAAGGATCACCAGAGTGACTTGGAGGTCCCTGGAGCTGAGTCATATTATGTCATCCACCCGCCATTTATGGGAGCAAGCTTGGCTTATTGCTCATGCTGAGGTGCCACAATGTTGATGTCCAACATTAAACCCATCAAATCCAGAGGATTTTACCTTGCCAGCCTCCAGCACTTCACCTGTTAATTGCCAGCAAGAGCAAGATGAGTGAGATGCCATGTGCTCCCTGTCTGATTCCTACGTCCCACCAGCCCCATATACAAACGCAACGTGCCAGGCCACAGTTAAACTCAATTCTTTGATCATAACCATAACAAGGAGGATGAGAATTTAAGAGAAACTTGGAATTAAATATTCAAATTTCACTTAGAGGATAGAAAGACAAAGAAATAAAAATGGAAAAAGAGATAAGAATTAGATAGCAGAATTAGAAGAGCAGAGTGTCATAGAAACCAGAGAAAATCAGTTTCCTGAAGGTGATTTAAAATACTAGATGCTGTTAACATCGAGTGGAATGATGACTGAGAAACAGCTTTTTGATTTGACAAGAACACCTGGTGTCAGTAAATGTAGTATAGGTACTGAGTGTACAAATCACAGAATTTTAGTTCTGAAACTTTTAGGTTAAATGATGAAGGGATCTAAAACTCAACTTGTCCAAAGGAAAATTGGCCTCTTTTATGTAAAATGTACTCTTTTCAAGTTAGAATGGTCTCTTAGTCTGCGCCCTCTTTAGCCATCCTATTTTGCCACGTGGAGAGGGGATATCTTCAAGTGATAAGCAGAGATGGGTGCAATTCAATACATCTAGCCAAAGGGAAGACCTAACGCTCTCTCTCTTTGCTTATCACTTCAAGGTCACCCTCGACTCACAGGGTCAAGTCCAGTATTCTTAGCACGGTATATAAGAAGCAAGGCAGACTCTATTATTCTAAATATTTGAATAATAATCTTTTAAATGCATTCTTTTGGTCAGTCATCTCAAAAAGAACATGACAACAATTAGTTGTCTTATATCATGTGAGGGATTGTGTTAAGAGAGATCTGTTTAAGATCCATCCTTCCAGTATAGCTGGTTAGAAGAATCAGACCACCCCAAATGCACTCTTCAGTAACTTGAATATGTGTGTCAGGCCCTGAAAAAGTGAAGAAAGTGATGCGACAGGTCCAATAGGCATTGAGAACGGGATGATCTATACTTGTGGGAGGATCCGCTGCCGGAGATCATGACGTCACAGCGGAGTTTCCTCAACTATTAAGGAAGATGAATCAGAGCCTCACCTGCTCAGTAGTTATATTTATTGATTGAATATAAATAAAATAGCAATTTAGTGTTATGCCATCATTTCTGTGAACTTAATGTGTGCCAACGCACAGGAAAGGACATACTCGGTGGACTATCAAGTGAAAAGACCAGGTATTTAGATTGTAGTGAGTTTACCAAGAGAAAGCCGCTGCGTGCAACTGGTCCGGGGGCCCAGCTAGCTTTTTCTGTGAGATGTTACTTTAGATATATTGTGCTCAAATTTTTTCTTTAACTTCTACTGAAAGGAATCTGCTGAGAAATTTAATTTTGAATATATAAATATGCAAAAATGATTACAGTGCTGCATCCTTTGTAACAAACAAACTGGTTTGCCCATTATTTCCTAAGTAACTAACATTATTTCTAATAACTAAGTTTGTTATAAGTAACTAACTTCTTTAATAAAATTTAGGTCAATGTTGACAGTTTATTTTATACTCTTTTAACGAAGCCAATGATATCTCATTTTTATTTTGATTTCTTTAGAGTTATATCAGTTATTTTATGACATGTACTAGCTTTGTTTTGGCCCCAATATACATGCTTTTAAACTAGAAAATTTCTTAGGTTGATCCATAATAGGAATAAATAATTCATTCATATAAAACAGCAATTTTTATTACAGGATATTTGGAAAAGATCCTAATTTTGTGATAAGTGGTGACAATTTACATTCTTTCTTGTTTGTTTCTCTTTAGAGCAACTGTTAGAACTTCAGTTTTAATCATATAATGTTGGTATATTTTTTAAATATATAAGGATTATTTCAACCATATCAACTGTTTACAAAGTTAGATAAACAGAAAATGCAGTAAATATCTAAAAACATAGAACAGTGATTTCAAATTTCAGATTAGAAGTCTAAAGCAGAGGTCAGCGACCTTTTCCTGTGAAAGGCCAGGTAGTGGATATTTTAGGCTTTGCAGGCCTTATAGTCTCTGTCGCAACTACTCACCTCTCTGGCAGTGAAACAGCTGCAGACGAGATGTAACCCAGTAGGTGTTCTGTGTTCCAATAAAACTTACATAACAGGCAGCAGGCTGGGTTTAACCCATGGGCCACAGTTTGCTGACCTCTGAACTTTTAGCATTCAGAGATGTACGCTTAAATCGTGACTAAAATGTCACTGAGGTAGCAGTATTGTATTGCAACACAGAGCTTTGGCATCTCAACCTGGATGTGATTCCTAGCTCAACCCTTTCCCAGCTCTATGACTTTTAGCAATTTACTTAACTTCCTTGTGCTTCAAATTCTTAAGTTGCAAATGCAAATTGTATTAATACCTATTTTGTAAAAATATTTGAAATAATTGCCCTAGAAAATTTATGTAAAATGCTTAGCAGAGTGCATCTTGGCACATGAAAAGCTGTCAATAAACCTTAGCAACGATATCGCTTTTCTCTAAGATTGTATATTACATAATATACAATATATACATTATCATTTTTCACTCACTGATTATGTGTTACGTAATTCATAACATATATCATTTATGCAATACAACCTAACACAGATATTATTTATTTAGAAATAATTTTAATCTTGAAATTTTTGTTGCCCTATAAATTTTGATGATTTTCCTGTTAGTTTCATATGTGTGTTCCCTAAAATGTTTAAAACAGCTCTGTATTATTTCAATTGAACATACTTTCATTTAATCAGTTCTGTGTATAAGTTTGGGAATAGGCATAATAGGAAATGCTAAAGTCTAGACTCATTAACATTAAAGAAAGCTAGATAATCTGTTGCATTTAATTAAGAGGAATATTCACGTTAAAACAAATAATTCAAAAGGTTTTCACATGTTAACCACCAGTTATGTGGGACAACAATATTATGAAGAAATAATTTTGGTGTTGAAAGCAAGACAAATGAAATAGATATGCCTTTGATATTTCAAGTGGTGCAAGTTAGCAAAATCTAGACTTCATAAAATAAAAATATGATCAATATTTATCATGATGTATAAAAATACCTTTTAGTAAATTTTTCCCTTATACCATTTATATATACATATTCATATAAATGTATATAAGCTATTTAATTGCTTAAGTAGATTGCACAATTTTCTGCCTCAATAAGGTTTAATAAACAGATGTGTTGATCATAATTAACATTCCTCTGATGACTCCTCATCCTACAAAAGTGAACATGGCTTATAAGCTTGCATTTAAGGGCCCCAAGGTGTTTTGATTATTGGTATCATTTCACCTGATATTGACAACTTCTTATCTTGTGTAATCTGATACAAATTGATTAAAATCATACTGTTTCATTTTTAATTTACATAAAATTTGAATGTAATAGCAGCCTGTCTTTGGAATTAGAGCTTTGTGTTACCCCATGCTCAAGATGTTTATTTCTGTTTACTCCGTTTTTAGAGAGATATGACTTCTGAACTTAACAGGTACACCCAGAATTCAATGATATCCCGTTTCTTCTAAAAATATACCTAGTTTGAACTTTTGGAAGAAAATGATACTGTTCATGGAACTCCTAGGTTACTTTAGACAACACAATTAAAAACAGTGCCATCAATGTGCTTAATTTTGACTATTGAAAATTTTACATATTTCAAGATTTTACAGAATAATTTCAGATAATTTTTGACAGTATGGGTAGTGAAGATATCCACAAATGTCTGTCTGAAATCTCCCTTGTATATTAATCACTATTGTGATTTAAAGTAATTATAGAACTTTATCACTAATAAAATATTTCAGAATTTGTCCATTTAACCCAGATGGTAAAAAAAAAAAAAAAGTCCAATGAATCACCAGAAGTCAGGTTATAGATTAAATAGCTCTCATTGATTTTTCAAATGATTTCTTTGAAAGCCTCAGTTGGTAGGCTGTTTAAAGAATTACTGAGCTGCTCTTTTCTCCTTTGATTCTAATAAATGTAAGCCAGAAACCAAGATACCTAAAATGCATAAATATGTAAACATGTGGTTTACCACAAATGTTTAAAGTTCTGGAGTCTTACTAGCAGAGACAACCTAAGTTTAAATTAATTGAAAAATGGGGAAGGAAGTAGTTAACATAAAACAATATAAGATTTTTTTAGAGATAATGGTCTACTTTTTTCCCCCTCAAATGTTAAATTATTAACTGTAATATAGCCTTCCCCAACACAAATCAAAATAGATTCCAAACGTATCCATCTCGTACATTTCATGCTTTTGTATGAGTTTTAAAATACGTTTCCTGAAAAAACGTAGATGTAATTTTCCTTGTGGTTTATTGGTGATGGTAAGGATTGTATTTAGAGACAACATTTTTCAGGAACCTGGCAGCCTACACTCTAATGTCCTTGATTTATTACCTCCCCCCATAGAAGTCAATCCTTGAAAGGAACAACTGAAAACCTATAGCAGAAGGCAATTCAGCAAGGGGAGTTGAAATGAGTAATACAGGACAGGGTATAGGAGCAGCCAGTGATGTCCTGGAGGCTGCTTTCACCGACTCGGAAGAGCCATTGTGCATATCTCTTCCCAACTCTGTGTCAGTGACATCATGTTGGTAGCTTGAAATTAACCATGGTAGGAGTATTACACTACAGAAATCAGCAAATGCTATAATTCAAGCCTTTTTTTCTTTCCTGTTTTGGTCTCTCTCTGGAGAGCCAACTCTTAAAGATTTACGAGCACACCCCTCGATACAAATTGTGATAGAGTAATTTCTGATAAAGATTCTAATATAGTTTCCCTTGGTTTATAAAATGTTACAGTGATAGTCTCATTTAGAATTGTTATAAGTGGAATAAATAAGGAAATAAGAAGAATGAGTCAAAATCAATAGTAATAATACCACTTTTACTTTAGTTGGTAGACTATGGATTATTTATTAATTCATTCACTTAATCATTCCTTGTTTGGCTCTGTGTATACTGTGTACCAAACACTATGGCTAGGTGCAAGTGTTTTGAAAACGAGTAAGAAGGGCATTGCACTAAGAGGGTTCATGTCTACAGGAAAAATAATATAAACAGAGACTAGGTATTAAATGCACATGTAGAAATGTGCAAGGGACATTATAGGAACACCAAAGAAGAGAACCTATAACAGGATAACAAGTTCAGACTGGACTCCTAGGGGAGGTAGCACCTAACTTCTGAATAAAACTTCTTGGAATGTAGGTACTAGAATATATACTGTTTATTAAATCAGTAACAAAGAAATAATTCCTGTCACCTAAAATCCTAAATTTAACAGTGTATATTTAAGATTTCTAAATCTATCACAACAAAAACATTCTTGCCTCTAATTTAAAAAAGATCTCTATTCTCTTTGGATCTAGCTATATAGCCATCATGATATGATGGCGTTTTCTATGATCAAATTGTTAAAGAGAATTTGGCTTGTTCTCAGACTATGCAATAGTAGGTATATATTATGGGAAGAAAAGCAATGTTTTCAATCTAGATTTTATTTTTAAGGGCTCTGATATTTATAGCCAGAGGTATACTTGCTTAAATTATGTTTCTGCATATGTCAAAGAAAATATATTTTGTGCTTGGTGTATAAGAAGGATTTATAAGACCTTAGCTGAAAACTGATAAATGCTTTAAAATAATCCCAAAAGATGAATTCAAATACTTAAATGCACAAGGTACGTCCAGATTGCACGGGATGCTTTTTGAAGATTCCCGGAAGTACTATTACTATCGTTGAAACAAAAGTAATTAATAACAGAATCTCATAACTATAGGTTTTATGTGAAGAAGTCATTAACAGTGGCAATAATAAACTCCATTTCAGACCATCGGACATTGAGTACTGAAGTCAGAGAAATCACCTAAAAATCTGAGTTCTAATGAATAAAATGTTATTTGTCCAAATCTGGGTCCATCCAGTTAGACTGAATATGAATGTGGTACTTGCTAGGTCCCCACAGTCATTGCAATAAGGTAAGGGCTTCAAATTATGTTACATCACTTAATGCTTATTTTCATCAGTTGTTTGGTGTGGAGCATTAGTCCCTGAGGTGTCATTAGTAAATTTACAAGACTGTTCCCCAAGGTAATTTTCCAGTAGTAAGGTATGAAGCATAGAAAAGATATAAAAAATCATTCTGAAAAGTAAATCTGTCAGAGAATGATCTACTTAATAGACTGCAAACAGGAAAAGCTTAATATCCATGGAGCTGTCTGTATGGGGAAACATTATCAGGGCTGATATAGAAAATTAATATAATAATCTTGATCATTGCGTAATAGTGAGGAAATGCTAACTGGATCCAATAGGATGGCTCCAGGGCTAAATGGGAAGGTTATCCAAAAGAGGAGCAAATTTGAAAATCGAAATAATTACCGATAGTTGAATAAGGCATTATATTTTCAAAATACTTTCAGGAGCATTGTCTCATTTAATCTTAACAAATACCCTGTCAAAAAGGGATTATTTTTAATATCATGCTGGATATGAAGTTCAGAAATGTTTTTTAACTTGCTTGAAGACCGGAGGCTAAAAGCAGCTGGAATTGAAATTTGATCAACAATATTCAAATGCCAATTTCTCGATTCCTGATACCATAAGACGGCTTTTTAAGAGAATTCCTTCAGCTAAAACTGAGGTGAATCACTTGATTATGGGAGTGGACACAGTGAAATGTACCTCAGATCACTGGGTGATTTCCTGTACAGCATGGCGATGGTGGTCGTGGGGTGTTCTGGCCCATTCAGAGTATCCCCAGGGGCACTAGGGCAGAAAATGTGGCCCCTTATTGATATTCAATCTCAAATTCCCTTCCTCCCTTTACAAAGAAAAACCTGATAGTTTTCTTCTCAAGTTCTTTGGAGGAAAGTAAAAGACAAGTAGGTTTCAAAAGAAAAATCTTTAAGCAAGTGATTTTATAGACGTTAAACTTCTTTCTCTTTCAGTACCGGTGTGCTGGATAATGTCTGAGTATAGAGGAAGAAATCTTTCCGTGAGAAGGAAAATTTACTACCTGGTAATGGCAGGGGAATTTCCTTGAGGATATCTATGAATATCAGTGTTATGCAATGCAATTACTTTGTTTTTTTGGTAGTCTTAAATGAGAGCTGGCTTTTGAAAAATGTAGGCTAAGTTACAAGGAGTATATGAAACTTACATTTAGTTTAATCTATTGAGCACTGTTTATTTCCAAAGTGTTATAGGATAAACAGAAATGAATACAACCAGGTATCTGCCATTTAAGTATTTATAATTTATTTGGTGAAGAGAGACACAAAGATCTTTAATATAATATTGCAGTAAATACTATAGAAGAGGTAACAATACAGTGAGGGACCAAGAGGGAGAAAGAATATTTTCACTGTGGAGGAGCTGTGGAAGAGGTAGTATAGAATTAAGATAGGGAATGGACAATTGACAACGCAGTGGAAGGAGCAACCTAAGGAAAGACAGGCTTTGAGGAGGTTTGGGATTGGTTGATGAGACCAGTATAGAAGGATCCTGCCAAGAAGACTGAGACCTGGAGATCTAAAGCCACAGTGTAGCATAGAAGCTACGGAAGACGAGACAGAGACAGTCTCTGAATGAATTCAGGTCTTCAAAGTGCCCATTGGCTTTGGCACATAGAGATTATAGGTTCATTTTCAGATCAGTTCCCAGGGAGTGGAAAGTGGTGGAAGAAGAAGATAATCTCTGTGGATTGAAGAATGAATGGAAGACAGAGGAGTGAAGATGGGGGGTGGAGTGGGTGGGTAATATTTCTTTATGAAATTTAGCTGTTATGGGATGGAGATGCTTAGGTGAGTAACAGAGTCTTGACTGAACAAATTTCTAGGCTGAGAAGAAAGCGCCAGTAGAGAGGACTGGAAGAGGAGGAGGACTACCCAGTGGGCATTGTCTTGGAGGAGACTGAATCTCTCTGACCCGGTGAAAATGGGGGAACCAGCCCAGAATAGAAGGAGGGACTCTTCCTCAGCTGAGACTAGAAGATAGAAGGGAAATATGGATAAAGATATGTTACTAAGTAAAAGTGACAGGAAATTGAAAATATCCACTCCTAATTACTTCAGTTCTCTATGAAGTAGAGTTTAGTTACCAAAAGATAATGAGGCAGGATAAGGCTTAAAAAGTGGAACTGTCAGCAAGGAAATGGAAGATGGAACTAAGAACAAATAAATGTATTATTAAGTAGTATGGGGGTCCATCTCTGTCTGAAAATCATTATTTTTTGGTGTCATTGCTCTACATGATTGCTTGGTTTCATTTAGCAGGGCTTGGGAAACTGCCTAGGTGTGAAGAAAGGGATGGTGGGATTGTGTCACAACTGCAATTTTGCTGGGCAGTTGCAGTGAAAAGACAGGAGCACTACATTGTTGGAAGTGCTGGTGAGCAATATTTCAGAAGGGTAGGCTGGGCACAGAAGAAGGTGAGATCAAAACCATTTCACATAGTAGGTGAAAACGGAGTGATGGAGGGACTAGAGTTATGAAATTGGAAAGGAATTACATAGGAAGTGATGTCCACGAGGTGGAAGGACTGGAGATTGTAGTTAGATAATGAGATGAAACTGAGATATCTGATTTAGAGCAATTCAAACCAATGACAAAGGGAAGGGGTGTGTGTGTGTGTGTGAGTGTATGTGTGAGACGCATGCATATACGCACACACTACCTTCTTTTTTCAGGGTTCCTTTTTCTCAGTTCTGAATTTTAGTTCTTTGTATAATAATTCTAATTATTGTCAAACTACATATTTATTATTTTGTGTTTAACTTATAGATTCAGACCTTTCCTTTAAAAAAAAAAAAAACATATCACAGCAGCAATGCCTCCATCACAGAACTGATCTGGGGAGTCCTGTTGGCAAACAGCAGTTTCCTTGGACGGCTGATTCAGCTCAGGTTTTAAGGGCTGGCTCTCATACACAAGGCAGCTCTATAAGGACAAAATGAGCTTAACAGCTAAATTGTAGACAATTGGACATTCTCAGCAGGTGAGCTTTCTAAGTTTGGACCCACAGAGTTCTAACCTCTGGAGGCTGGTTGCTAGTCACCACTGCACTGATTGGAGTTGATTCATTATTGCAGCAGCTACTTACGTACTTTAAACCATAGGCTCTTCTGACTGCTAGACTGAGGTCACTGTGTACAATTTAAGGGCTTTTGTTAGGTAATAATGCTTCCGAGTAGAGGAAAATATTTAACACAAGATGTAAGTTTACATACAATTAAAGTATAACACACATAGTCTCTGAAACTGGAAAGAGGGTACTTTAATTTAATATTGCATGAAGTTATTTCCATTCTGGATGGAATATTGACATAGGTTTTGTTGAAGGGTGTGGAAATGTCCCCTCAGCCATCCCTCAGTTTTCTGTTGGCCTGCTTACATTGGCCTTCCTTGCATTTTAAGATATCCCGAGTGATCCAGACTCAGTGTTTAAATAGGGATAGAGCATCACTTAGGGGAGATGGTAGTAAATAGAACCTGGTTTTTAATTCTTCCTTCTAACCAGAAATACATTTCCCAGAAACTCTCATAACCAGTTCACTCTATTTTTACTCTGTCTTTGGTAAATTCACATTCTCTTTCACTTCAATTCTTTTTCACTTATAAGACTTTAAACATCAAAATCTATACATATTGAATTCTTTCCATATGCTCAGCATTGTTCTAGATGTTTTCAGAACACAAAAAGATGAACCCTAGGCCATGACCTCAATTCTAAAAATCTAATTAGGGTAGACAATTATCATGCAGGGAATAACAAGGGCCAGGAAAATGAGGTGGAATACTAAGTGCTATACCATGGTCCTGGCATTCATTCATTCATTCGGCAAATATCTAGGGAGCACCTTGTGTCAGGTGCCCCTCCGAGTGTCGAGCATACAGTGTTGAACAAAACTGATGAACATACCTGCTCTTGCATGGCTCGCAGTGTAGTAGAGCAGACAATAGGCAAGATAACTAAATACATTAAAGAGTAAAGAATGCTAAATGGAAACAATGAGGAGGAAAGGGGGATATAAAATGTCAACAGGATGAGGTGAGGACTTTTGATAAGGTGCAGTGAAGGGTTCACTGGGTAGAAATCTGAAAGAAGTGAAGGAGCTGCACCGGCCAGGAAGATGACTGGGAAAGCTTATTCTGGGCAGAGGGGAGGTCAGGCACAAAGTCCCTGTGGCAGGAGTGTGTTCAAGGGGGCGGAATAGTGGGAGTGGCATGAATGAAGACAGAACATTGGGTAATGAAGTCAGAGAGGTAATAGGGAGATGGATCATTAAATGTAGATCATTGTAATAACTATGTTTTTAACTTGGAGTGAGAGAATTTTGAGATGAAAAGGACCAGAAATCAAGAGGTAGGTAAATAGAAAGGATATCTCCAGGATTTGAGACTTGAACTGGGTTTTGATGGATGGATAGACTTTGAACTGGTGTATCATTATTGATAAATAACTCAACTTGAGCAAAGACCTAGTAGGAATTACCTTCAAGTCCTTGAGGATAAGGTGCATAGTGTGCCTTGAGTAAAGCAAACATTCTGGGACTGGCTAACTATGGTGGAGCTAAATTACTAATGGCTTTGAGAGATGAAAGGAATCTGATATATGATAAAATAGAAAAATAGGAAATCTTGGAAGTTTTTGACCCCCAGAGTTCAAATAAGTTGGAGGAAAATCCAGGGAAGGACACGAGATAAAAAAAAAAACAGAGTGGAAAAGAAGATTGACTTCTACAGCAGTTTAAACTATCAAACTCCTGTTGCTAACCCTCACAGGACTTTGAATTTCCTCCCATGGTTTGTGAACATATGTGGTCTTGTATTCACTTATGTCCAGAACCACCGATAATGCTAATGTAAGAAATGGAGTTTGAGATAGTACAAGAGAGTAGGAAGTGAAGAAGGGTAAGGGAAGATAGGAGAAGTAGAAATAGGAACATAAATGAAAAAATAATGGAGTAAGCCAGAAAAGCTGGATTTTTATTACCAATTTATATTAATATGATATTAAGAATGTTTTAATGAGTTAACATTTACTGCAGTGTAGTAACTGACTCTTTACGTCACCTCCCACTGGTTCTTCAGCTGTCAACGTTTTGAGATAGACAGTGTTCAAAGTCCAGTTTTCTTATATTTTTTAAATAAAAAAGTACTTTAATGTTTGCCTCCTACTGCCTCTTTGACATGGAAAGATTTTCACACAGGTTGATACAGGAGGTAAAAATAAAAATTGCTTTAACTGAGCCATTGGACTGCGAAAAGCAGTACATTTCTAAACGGCAGCACTAGAACCGTATTTATAACTGTGGGGGATTTTCTTGCTATGGGTGTATTTTTAGGTGGGTTGGAAATTTGTAAAATTCTATTTTCTATATGTGACCTTTAGCAAGTCTAGAAGATGGGAGAAAAATTCTTTTCAACCTGAATGGTTTACAAAATAATCTCCATTAATTGGGTTGTCACTGTCTGTGTGTGGTTAAAATAACCAATCAAATCAGCCTAAATATGTGGGTTGGAAAGATTCATGTTTCTGAGCCAAAATCAAAAAGGGGTAGGGGAGAGTTTTGTAAACAATGATATAGAGCAACAGCATTTCAAATATGTTAATGAATTTCTAGTGCTCTGTTCACGTCAATACTCTTTTGCTGTTCTTATTGTCTTAAATGAGACAAGCCTGGCATGGAAACATACACTGGCCTAATTCCCTTACACGGTGAATTATTGCTGGGGAGGGAACAGGAAGCAATGTTCTAAGACAGTGGTTTTCAAACTATGGCCCATGGGCCAAATCTGCCCCCACACCACTCCACACACACAGCCTTTTTTTGTAAATAAAGTTTTATTGAAACACAGCCATATGCCTTCATGTATGCATTGCCTATGGCTGTTTTCCCCATACAATGGCTGAGTTGAGTAGCTATAGAGATTGCCTGGCCCCCAAAGCCAAATATATTTACTCTGTGGCCTTTTATAGAAAAAATTTGTCATTTCTGTTCTAGGAGAACCACCACCTATTAGAATCACAGTGCTTGAAGGTAAACATTCTGTTAGTGGAGGCCAAAGGAAACGGGAAGAAGTGAACGGCAGAGATAAGGCAGTGAAAGAGTTCACAGGCCTCACAACAACTTTTCAGTGCGACTATGTACAGCTTATTTGAAAACCACATCATCCAATGTTTTATTTATTTTTTAAAATACAGGCATACACCTCAGAGATATTGCAGGTTTGGTTCCAGACCACTGCAGTAAAGTGAATATCGCAATAGAGCAAGTCACACGAATTTTTTGGTTTCCCAATGCATATAAAAGTTAAGTTTACACTATACTGTAGTCTATTAAGTGTGCAATAGCATTATATCTAAAAAATAATGTACATTTCTTAATTTAAAAATACCATATTGCTAAAAAATGCTAACCATCATCTGAGCCTTCGGCAAGTCATAATTTTTTTCCTGGTGGAGGGTCTTGTAAAAAAACCACAATATCTGCAAAGCACAATAAAGTGAAGCAGACTAAAACAAGGAATACCTGTAAAAATAGAGGTTTTTTTTCTAATTCTATAACACCAATTTTTTTTGTTGCCTTAGGAAGAGGTATGTATTTTTATGTACCAAACTACTTCAAATACAACTAGTATGCAATATAACAATCATTAACAATTACGTTTCTTTACCAAGGCAGTGAGACATAGGCTGCTGTCACTTTCTCATTCTCAGCCCCTTTTATTATAATGGCAACAGTGTTGTTTTGAAGCGATGTGAAAGAAAATTGCTACTTGCTGAGATCACAATGTAAAGGCAAAATAGATGAGAAAGGCAGATCTATTACATGCCGGATGTACCACTATTTATTTAAAGACTGAAATTTGTTGTGTTTATTGAGGGGAACATCTATTCTCTCTCTTTTGGAGAAGAGCCTTATATCTCTTCCACCTCACCGATGAAAACTCAGTGGACAATGCACTTTATGAACACGTGAGAAAAACTCGAATCTTGCAGTGGCATGACGGAAACACTAGTTTCAGTTGCTAAGTATGCCGCTATTTGTGTTGCTGCTGTCACAGCAGCTGCAGCCTTTGTTTACAAAACTGATTGATGATTAATAAAAAAGACAATGTTCATTTGTTTCAAGACAAATATTGTCAAGTTTTTCTGAAGGAATTGTGCCTCTTTCCATTTTTGCGGTTGATTTTAATTCTGATTTAATAATAGGCTAAAATTGCAAGGATGTTTGGAGCAGCATTTCTCGAACTTTACGGTCTTGGAACACTTTCACACTCAAAAATTAGTGAGTCTGTCAAGGAGTTTTTTGTTTGTGGATATATCTGTTATTGATGTTTATACTATTAGAAGTTAAAACTAAATAACTTTAAAAATATTTCTTAATTCACTTTTAATTTCTAATTGTGGTAAAATACATTTAGCATAAAATTTACAATCTTAACCACTTTTGTGTGTTCAGTTCAGTATTGTTAAATATATTCACATTGTTTTGTATCATTAATTCATATTTAAATGGTAATAATAAATAATATACATGGTGACTTAAATAATATATTTTAATGCAAAATATTTATTTTAAAAATAAAAATAGATTTTTTCCCTCAAATTCTATAAAGGTAAAAATGGCATTGTTTTACATTTTTGCAAACTTCTTTAATGTCTGCCTTAATGGAAGATATCAGGTTCTCATATTTGCTTCTGCAATTTTTTATAGTACAATATTTTCTTTGGTAGAAGTATATGAAGACATTCTGGCTTCTATAAATATAAGTTAAAAAAAGAATATTTTAATAGACTTTCCAGATAATTGTGGATTTGTCATGTAGCTTACATTGTGCACATGAAACAGAAAAAAAAAGGCAAATAACATCTTAGTATACTTCAAAATAATTTTGACCTCATAGATCCCCTGAGAAGGACCACCATGGGTCCTCAGACAATACTTTTAGAATCTCTTGTCTAGAGTACAGCATTGTGAAAATTATGATGTGAGTTCTTAGAGGCCAAGGTTAACATCAAACATTGTAGTTATTAGAAAATCACATTTTTAATTTTTAAAAAAATTGTGGTAAAAAACAGAAACATAAAATTTACCATCATAACTATTTTTAAGTGTCCAGTTCAGTAGTATGAACTCTATTCACGTTGTCATGTACCAGATCTCTAGAACTTTTTCATCTTGCAAAACTAGTGCTTGGGAAGCTGGATATCCATATGCAAAAGAATGAAGTTGGACCCTTACCTTATACTCTATAAAAAAATTAACTCAAAATGGATTAAAGACCTAAACACAAGGCCTAAAACTATAAAACTCCTAGAAGAAAACGTAGAGGGAAATCTTTGAAATGTTTGATTTGGCATTGATTTCTTGCATATGAGACCAAAAGCACCAGCAAAGAAAGAAAAAATAGGCAAACAGGACTACATGAAGCATACAAATTTCTGGGCATCACAGAAAACCATCAACAGAGTGAAAATGAAAAAGCAACCTACAGGGTGGGAGAAAATATTTGCAAATCATATATCTGATAATGGGTTACTATCCAGAACATATACATAACTCCTACAACTCGACAACGAAGAAACAAGTAACCAACTTAAAAATGGACAAAGGACTTGAATAGACATTTCTCCAAAGAAGATGTACAATTTTCCAGCAAGCATATGAAAAGATGCTCATCACTAATTATTGGAGAAATGAAGATTAAAACCTTAATGAAATAGCATTTCACATCCATGAGGATGACTACTATCAAAAATACACAAAATAACAAGTGTTGGGAGGATGTGGGGCAATTAGAACACTTTTGGACTCGGTGGGAATATAAAATGGTATAACCACTTTAGAAAATAGTATGGAAGTTCCCCCAAAACTTAAAAATAGAAATACCACATGATCCAGTAATCCCACTTCTCTCGCTCTATATATATATACAAAAGAATTGAAAGCAGGATCTGTAAGAAATACCTGCACACTCATGTTCATTACAGCATTATTCACAATAGCCAAGAACTAGAAGCAATTCAAATATCCATCAGCAGATTAGTGGATGGATGAAATGTGGTATAGACATACATTTAATATTATTCAGCCTTAAGAAAAAGAAGGAAATCCTGTCACGTGCTACAACATGGATGAACCTTGGGTGTATTATGTTAAGTTAAATAAGCCAGGCACAAAATGACAAATACTGTATGATTCCACTCATACGAAGTATCTAAAGTAGTCATGCACATAGAAACAGAAAGTAGAATGGTGGTTGCCAGGGGCTGAAGGAGGAGGAAATAGGGAGTTGTTCAGTGAGAATAGAATTTCAGTCTTACAAGATAAAAAAATTCTAGAGATCTGTTGCACAACAATATAAATATAGTTAACACTACTGAACTGTACACTGAAAAATGGTTAAGGTGGTAAATTTTATGTTATGCGTTTTTTTCAGTTTTCCTTCTGCTGTTGATTTCTAGTTTCAGCCCATTGTTGTTAGAAAGATACTTTGTATGATTTCAATCTTCTTGAATTTATTGACTTCTTTTATTGCCTAACATGTGGTCTATCCTGGAGAATGTTCCATGTCATTTAAGAACAATGTGTATTTAGCAGTCATTGGGCTGACTGCTCTGTACTTGTCTGTCAGGTACAAGCGGCCTATAGTGTTGCTCAAGTCCTCTGTTTTTTATTGATATGTCTTGTTCTATCCATTATTGAAAGTGGGGGAGTGAAGTCTCCTGCTATTGTTGTGTTGCATCTATTTCTCCCTTCAATTCTGTCAGTTTGCTTCGTTTATGTGTGTCCTTAGATCTGAAGTGAGTCTCTTTTAGACGGCATACAGTTGGATCTTGCTTTTTTATTTTTATCCGTTTACTCAGTCTATGTCTTTTGATTGGGGGGTTTAATCCATTTACATTTAAAATAATTGCTGAAAGAGAAGGACTTACTATTACTATTTTGTTTTTGTTTTCTTTATGTCTTGTAGCTATTTTTGCCATTCTTTTTCCTCTTTTTACTGCATTTCTTTGTGTTTCATTGATTTTATGTAGTGATATGCTTTGATTCCTTTCTCATGTCCTTTTGTGTATGTTCTATAGATATTTTCTTTGCAGTTACCATGAAGATTACATAGAATATCTTAAAGTTGTATATTCTATTTTAAATGGATAACAACGTAACTTCAATTGCATAAAAAACTCTACATCTCTGCCCTCCCCACTTTATGTAGCTGATTTCACAAATTACATCTTTTTATATTGAATATCATTAACATAGATGTATGGCTATTTTTATACTTTTATCTTTTAAATTCTGTATAGAATAAAGTGATTTAAACACCAACATTACAATACTACGGGATTGTCTGTCTGTATTTACCTTTACCAGATAGCTTTATATTTTCATATGCTTTCATCTTCCTGTCTATCATTCTTTTGTTCCTACTTGAAGGAATCCCTTCAGCATTTCTTGTGGAGCAGGTGCAGTGGTGATGAACACCTCAGCTTTTGTTTATTGAGGAAAGTCTTAATGTCTCCTTCATTTCCTTCCTGTTTTATTGAGGTGTAATTGACAAATAAACATTGTATATATTTTAGGTGCACAACTTGATGTTTGATATAAATATACACTGTGAGATAACTGCCACACTCAGTTAATGAACATATCCATCACCTCACATAGTTATCATTTTGTGTGTGTGTGGTGAGAATACTTAAGACTTCCTCTTTCAGTGAATTTCAAGTATACAATAAAGTATTGTTAACTATAGTCACATTGCTGTACATTAAATCTCTAGAACTTATTCATCCTGCATAACCGAAACTTTATGTCCTTTGATCAACATTTCCTCATTTTCCCCTCCTCCCAAATCCCTGGAAACCACCATTCTACTCTCTGCTTCTATGTGTTTGACTATTTTAGTTTCCACATTGAGTGAGATCATGTAGTATTTGTCTTTCTGTGTCTGGCTTATTTCACTTAGCATTATGTCCTCCAGGTTCATTCATGTCACAAATGTCAAGATTTCCTTTGTTTTTAAGACTGAATAACATTCATTTCTGTGTATACATAAGATTTGCCTATGTATATAAGATATGCATATAAAGAAAATGTGATGTGTGTGTGTGTGTGTATATATATATATATCTATATATATATATATCAACATATATTTAGGTTGTTTGTCCATCAACACATATTTAGGTTGTTACCATATCTTGCTTATTGTAAATCATGCTGCAACGAATATGGTAGTGCAGATATCTCTGCAAAATACTGATTTCATTCCCTTTGGATATATACCTAGAAGTGAATTGCTGGATCATAAGGTATTTCTATTTTTAATTTTTTGAAGAACCCTCATACTGTTTTGTAATGGCTATACCAATTTACATTCCCACCAACAGGGTTCAAGGGTTCCCTTTTCTCCATATTCTCACTAACACTTGTTATCTTTTGTCTCGCTGATAATAGTCATCGACAAGTTTGCCAAGAATGTACAATGGGGAAAGGTTAGCCTTTTCAATAAATGATGTTGGCAAAACTGGACATCCACATGCAGAAGAATTAAATTAGACCCTTATCTCAAACCATTTACAAAAATAAAATCCAAAATAGTTTAAAGACTTATGTAAGACGTGAAACTTAAATGTAAGAAGAAAACATTGGGTCAAAGCTTCTTGACATCAGTCTGGGCAATGATTTTTTTGGATATGACCCCAAAAGCACGTGTAACAAAAGCAAAAATAAACAAGTGGGATTGCATCAAATTAAAAAGCTTCTGCACAGCAAAGGAAACAATCAATAGCATGAAAAGTCAGCTTATGGAATGGGAGAAAATATTTGCAAACCATGTATCCGATAACGTGTTGATATCCAAATATATAAAGAACCCTTACAACTCAACAGCAAAAAAGCAGATAATCTGATTTAAAAATGCACAAAGGACCTCAATAGACATTCCTCCAAAGAAGACATACAAATGGCCAACAGGTATATGGAAAGGTGCTCGACATCACTGATCATCAGGGAAATGCAAATCTCCTTCATTTTTAAAGGACAGGCTGCGGGATATAGCATTCTTTGTTTGCAGTTTTTTTTCTTTCAGCATTTTGAATATATCAACCCACATCCTCTGGTCTGCAAGGTTTTTGCTGAGAAATCCACTGATAATCTTATAGAAGCTCCCTTATATGTAATGAATCACTTTTCTCTTGGTGCTTTTAAGATTTTCTATTTGTCTGTGATTTGGCAGTTTGAGTATAATGAGTCTTGGTATCAGTCTCTTTGGATTTATGTTGGTTTGAATTTGTTGAACTTCTTGAATTTATATGTCTATTTCCTCTCTCAAATTTGGGGAGTTTTTGGTTATTTTATCTTCAAATAAGCTCTCTGCCCCTTGCTTAGTCTCTTCACCTTCTAGGACTTGCATAATGCATCTATAAATTTCCTTGATGGTTTCTCATAAGACCCTTAAGCTCTCTTGACTTTCTTCATTCCTTTTTCTTTTAGCATCTGTGATCGATAACTTCAAGTGGTCTGTCTTTAAGTTCTCTGACTCTCTCTTCTGCTTGATAAAATTCTGCCATGGAAGCCCTCTAATAAATGTCAATTAAGTTATCATATTCCTTAGCTCCAGGATTTCTGTTTGGCTCTTTTTTATAGTTTGTATCTCTCTGTTGAAATTTCCTCTGTTGATATTTATTCATGTATAATTATCCTGATCATTTAGTTGTCTACCTATGTTCTATATAGCTTGTTGAGTATCTTTAAGATGGATATTTTGAATTCATTGTGAAGTATTCATAGATCTCCATTTCTTTATGGTCAGTTTCTGAAGATTTATTTTGGTAATTTGATTGGGCCCCTTTCCCTAGTTTCTTTGTATACCTTGTGACCTTTTGTTGAAATTTGCGCATTTGAAAACACAGGTATGATTATAGCAAAGTTGCAGGATACAAGGTTAATATACAAAAGTCAACCATTTTCCTATATACCAGAAATGAATAAGTGGAATTTGAAATCAAAAACACAATACCATTTACATTAGCATCCAGAAAAATCAAATACTTTAAGTATAAATCTAATAAAATATGTATAAGATCTATATGAGGAAAACTATAAAACTCTGATGAAAGAAATCAAAGAAGACCTAAATAAATAGAGAGATATTCCATATTCATGGATAGGAAGACTCAGTATTGTCAAGATGTCAATTTTACCTAACTTGATCTACAGTCCCAGTCAAAATCTCGCCAAGTTATTTAGTGGGTATATACAATCTGATTCTAAAGTTTATATGGAAGCAAAAGACCCATCATGGTCAACACAATATTGAAGGAAAAGAACAAAGTTGGAGGACTGAGACTACCTGACTTCAAGACCTACTGTAAAGCTATAGTAATCAAGGCAGTGTGATATTGGCAAAATAATGGACAAATAGATCAATGGTTCACAATAGAGAGCCCAGAAATAAACCCACATAAATTTAGTTAACTAGTCTTCAAAAACGAGCAAAGACAATGCAATGGGAAAAGATTGACTTCAACAAACGGTGCTGGAAAAACTGCACATCCATATTGTAAAAATTGAATGTATACACAGACTTCATAGGCTTCACAAAAATTAACTTAACATGAATCACAGACCTAAATATAAAATGCAAGATACAAAACTCCTAAAATATAGCGTCAGAGAGAACCTACATGACCTTGGCTATGGCAATGACAATACCCAAGGCATGATCCATGAAAAAAATAATTGATAAGCTGTATTTCATTAAAATTAAAAACTTCTGCTCCATGAAAGACAATGTCAAAAGAATAAGAATACAAGCCACAGACTGGAAGAAAATATTTGGAAAAGACATATCTGATAAAAGGCTGTTATCTAAAATATTCAAAGAGCTCTTAAAACTCAATAATAAAAACACAAATAATCAAATTAAAAAGTGGTCCAGGGGGCCAGCCCTTTGGCCAGTGGTTAAGTTTGGCGTGCTCTGCTTCAGCAGCCTGGGTTCAGTTCCCAGGCACAGACCTATACTACTCATTGGTGGCCATGCTGTGGCAATGACCCAAGTACAAAACAGAGGAAGATTGGCATAGATGTTAGCTCATGGCTAATCTTCCTCAACAAAAAAAAAAACAGGAAGATTGGCAACAGATGTTAGCTCACGGTGAATCTTCCTCAGCCCAAAAAAAAAAAAAAATGGGCCAAGGACCTTAACAGACACCTCACCAAAGAAGATATACAGATGGCAAATAAGCATATGAAAAGATGCTCCACATCATATTTCATTAGGGAAATGCAAATTAAAACAAAAATAAGATACCATCACACACCTAGTAGAATGGCCAAAACCTGACACCACCAAATGCTGGTGAGGATGTAGAGCAACAGGAACTCTCATTTATTGTTGGTGGGAATGCGAAATGGTACAGCCATTTTGGAAGACAGTTTGGCAGTTTCTTACAAAAATAACCATTCTCTTACCATGTGATCCAGCAATCACAGTCCTTGATATTTACCCAAAGAAATTGAAAACCTATGTCCACATGAAAACCTGCACACAGATGTTTATAGCAGATTTATTCACAAGTGCTGAAACTTGGAAGCAACCAAGATGTCCTTCAGTGAGTGAATAAATAAATAAACTGTAGTACAACCAGACAATGGAATATTATTCAACACTAAAAAGAAATAAGCTGTAAAGCCATGAAAAGACATGGAGGAACTTTAAATGCATAATACTAAGTCAAAGAAGCCATTCTGAAAAAGCTATGTACTATGAGATTCTAACTATATGACATTTTGGAAAAGGCAAATTATAGAGACAGTAAAAAGATTAGTTGTTGCCAGGGGTTAGGAGAAGGGGGATGAATAGATGCAACACAGAGGATTTTTAGGCCAGTGAAATACTCTGTATGATACTGTAGTGATTGATACTTGTCATTAGACATTTGTCCAAACCCATAGAATGTACAACACCAAGAGTGAACTGTAATGTAAACTATGGACTTTGAGTGATTATGATGTGTCAGTGTAGGCTCATCAGCTGTAACAAATGTACCACTCTGGTGGGGGATGTGGATAATGGGGGAAGCTATGCATGTGTAGGGGCAGAGGATATATGGGAACTCTCTGTACCTTCCTTTCAATTTTCTATGAACCTAACACTGCTCTAAAAAATAAAGTCTTAAAAATCATTTTAAGTTAAAAAAAAACAGCCACATCTCTCAGTCTTTACTAAGTGTCTTCCCACAGGGGAAGACCTTGACTCATAAGCCTGGGTGGAGAGTTGGGGACTCTAAAATCTTTTCTGAAGTTGCGTCTTTTCTGGGCTTCAGCAGGTAATTGCCCAGTTATTGAAGTTTGCCCCCTTCTTCTCTGGATCCTGTAATCTCTTGCTCCCCCTGGTGTCTATCTGCAGTAAGACAGCCTCTCTGGTGGTGTCAGAAGTAGCGGTGTCCAGAGTCTGGCACCAAACTGCCAATCCTGTCAGTGCTCTGAGTCAGGAAAGACGGAAACCGGTCCGTTGGGCAGCCCTCTGAAAAACCAGAGCATTAGACTCACAGTCCACGCTTCTCTCTCTCCTGGGTGGAGGGAGGATCCTGGGAGTTGAGAGTTTGCTCCAGATCAGGCTGTGCGGTGCAGGAAGTGGGAGGGGCTATGGTGGGCACATGAAGGCATTTTCTTCCTGGCTTTCATTCAGCTCTTCTGACTTTGCCCTCACCTGGGAGGCTGCAACCTCATAACTCTTTCTGGAGTTCTCAGAAAGGCCATTTGGGTCATATATTGTTGTAAAGTCAGCGTTTCTATGGGGGAACATAGGCCTGGGCCTTCCTATTCCACCATCTTGCTGATGTGACTGCAGTAAATCAGTTTGAAATACAAATTTTTATTGAAATTAAAGCTGATGTAGTTATGAATAGAATTTTTAGGAGACATTTTTGTGAATTTAAACTTTCTAAAATACCTTTTCCTTAAAAAATATTTTGGCCCATTTTATTTCTTTTTAAACCCAGAGTATGCTAATTTTAAAAATCAGCAAAGATATATTTTTATGAAATTCCACATAAGTTAATATGAACATAACATTATAAATATATCTTTTCAGTGGCCATGATTGGCTTCTTACTCTTTCTTTGCCTGATTTAATAGCTAATATATCATCATGAAGGGAAGCAGTTTTCAAAACCTAATAAATTTTGTTAAGCTTTAAGTAGCTAAAATTTAAGAAGTGAAAATATATTCTGGCATGACAGTTTCAGGTGTGCAGGTAAAAAAGGAGATAGCATACTCAATCAATGTTAATTCTCAGCAGAATTTTACTTGGGGTAATTTATCTTGCTCTTATGCATGTAAAAGGTAATGTAAACAAAATTAAATGATGTGTTTTTAAAAGAATTACAATAGAATTGAATAATTGCTTTTCTTTAAAAGAAGTATAACCTATTGAGAAATTCATGGCTTTGATAATAGTTGATCAAAATTGTGTTTCTTTGCTCGATTGTAAAGATATCAGCACTAACATATTTATTGAGCATTTTTTATACACAACGTACTTAGGCCTGCTGGGGACTATTTTCCTAGAAATTATCACTTTATTGCAATGACCAGAGAACATTAAAACTGTTGAAAACAAAAATTTTCAGATAAAGCACATGAAACTATTACCTCAGAGCATGCCAAAGCATGCAAATATTTCATACTTAGAGTAAAATATTTCAAGAAGAAAATGTCTACTTTCCGTAGTAACATTTATTTTTTGAGCCAAAGAATGAGTCTCTCAAATGCATTCATATTGGACACACTGAGAGTGCCAGTGCTTTTGGGGATGCATCCATTGATTAAGTGCCTAGTAAGATGCAAATAACAGAGAAAAATCTACTCTTGATTAATCATATGTAAGGAAAAGTATATTTAGAAACCTGACTTACAGGGAGTTTTGTATGTTTTTGGAAAGCATAATTTTCAGATTAAAGACAGTTTATTCTAGAAACATCGGTAATAATGGATATAAACTACAGATTTTTTTTTAAATTTTGACTCTTCCAAGGTATTATACATTTTATGCTTGTTTGCTTTATCTATCTATGTGTGTATCTGTATATCTGTCTGTTTACATATCTATTTATCTGTCTATTAATGGTCTATTACTCTACTTACTTCCAAAATATTTTTGAAACCACTCAAAACAATATTTCAGTCAAGAGCTAAGTGCAACAGTGGGCAATGGAGGACATTTACCAGGTTGGAATTCCTGATGGAAATAACTTTTCAAGTTCTCATGAACAGAATCCCTACAATCTCCCCATTCATTTTCTGAAGAGCTAATGCAAGTCTGACATATACTAGATGAAAACAAATATTTCGTGAACTTGACTAGGAATCAGTGAAGAATAAGAGAGTTATTTACATCTTAAATTTGTTCTCCCACTTTTGTCAAGGATCAAAGAAGAATAACACGTAGTTTGAACTCTTCTTTTTAATATTTGAGGGTATTTTGGATATTTAATATTACATGAATTAATCACATGTTAAAATTAAATAATAAAGCAAAAACTCAAATAGAACTTGAAAATGACCCATTTCTCCAGACTGCTTGTCCTGGCTGGTGATCTACCATAAATTATCAGCTAAAGCAGGGTCAGCCTGATTACCACGCCCCTAAAATTGTTGGCTTAGTTCTTAGAGTTTGCTCTGATTTTCTCTCTTCCTGTCCAGATGTTACTTCATTGATCCCCACCAATCCTCTTCACTGTGTATCCTCTTGACTTATCTTAGGCTCAGTGAAACATCACAGGACCAGCATCTGGATGAAATGTCATAACAGTTACACTGCAAAATGGCAGTACAAGATATCCTTCGGTGAATGAGATGGTTATCAAAGCAATGGAAACTATTTGACTAAAATTGCTAAAATATTCAAGGTCTTGGTGAATATCTTGCTGGCTCAAACTCTTACAGCTTATTGTGAAATATCATCTAACTCTTCACGTCATGATGTCTTCGTCAGGCAGCATGATGAGCTGTGGAGTCAGGCTCCATGGAGTCAGAAAGGGCATTTTTTTTTTTTTACTATGCGATCTTCCTATTGACTACTCATACTCCTTTCCTCCATAGTTCGTTTTTGGTGAAAGAAATGTTATTTTTGAAAATCCTAGTTAATAAATAATATATTCAAATGTTTGCAGTTGGAGTAGTGTACAAATTAAAATGCAGTGTTTTACACTCTGAATCTAAAGATTATCACTTAATCTATTTATCCCCAAAATTAAAGTGACAGTTTTATCCATCTATTACAGCATTACTCAAAAATGATAAAGAGTTTTCAATTAAATTTGA
The DNA here is from genome assembly GCA_031878705.1 of Tapirus indicus. Classification (NCBI taxonomy): domain Eukaryota; kingdom Metazoa; phylum Chordata; class Mammalia; order Perissodactyla; family Tapiridae; genus Tapirus; species Tapirus indicus. The sequence goes on along the minus strand of CM062931.1, from coordinate 53,800,407 downwards.
AGAACATGCTTGTGATAGTTTAGCTTAATAAAAAAAAGACTATTTGGTACATGTAAAACTCATTTTCACCATTATTAAGGGGTATTCAAAAATACAGTCATTCTGCAGCATAGCAGAAAATAAGCACGAATTTCCTAGCTTCAGAAAATATGATTGCATACTTCAAAAATATATAGGCTATGTGGCACTTAAAATGCATCCATTTATATGCTAAATAAGAGAATGCATGTTACATTTGTATTCCTGGAATAAAATAGGTTTTATATGTAAATACATACACATACTATTCTATTTATGGTCATTTAAATTACTATTTTAAATATGTTTTCTAATGTGGAGTATATATATCATATACTATATATTATATATAATACGTTATATAATGTATATCACATATATGCCTTAATTTATTAATGTATAATGTGCAGTGAGAAAAACCGAAATACAAGGTTGATACCTAGAATCATCACACGTTTGTGAAATGACATTTATTAGGATAGGGTTGGCTGTGTTGCAGTCACAGATAGAGCCCGAAATCTTGGATTACTCATGCACATAAGGCGGATGCGGATCAGGGAACCTCCTTCATCTTGAAGCTACACTCCCTGGCACACACAGTCTCCAAGATCATTGTAGCTGGGAAGGGAGAGATGAGGGAGCCGCACCAGGTCTTAGTCAAAAGGTGTGGCCTGTTGTCACCCAGTTCACCATCCTGAACTAGACCCACAGCCTACACGTACACATGAGAGATCTCAGGAAATGTCAAGGGTTCATGGGGCGTGTGGTGAGCACTAACTCTCTCTACCACAAATGCATTATATTTAGAAAGTAAAATATCCTTTATAAAGCAGACATATCAAAATATTAATAGCTTTCTGAGTGACTGAATTGTAAATTTTAATTCTCTTCTTTATGCCTTTCTCCACGTTCCCATATACACCATAATATGTACTGCTTTCATAAAATAACTTAAAAGTATTAAAACTACAAAGTAGCCATTGGCTCCATGTCATGTTACTTTGGCTTTTTATTATTTTTAGAAACTGTTAATTTGCCTATTTTTTAATCACTATGGGCCTTAGTTAAAAATAACTGTATTCTCTTAGCATTCACTTTGTGCTTAGGTAAAATGTAAGAACATAGATACTTAATTAGATTTTAAGATTGAGCAACTTAAATACATTAAAAGTTAAATCTGTTCTGTTAACTTTGTAGCGTAATATTTTAACGGTGTGCTAAAACTATAAAAACAAATAAACTATTAATAGGAATCAAAAGGTAATAAACTTTGTGTGGTAGGGGAGAGGATGTAATGGGAGAAAGTGGGAAAATGGAGCTCAGATATAATTGCAAGTGGAAATCATTGACACCAAATATCAAACAAGTAAAACACTTGCATTTCTTGTATAAGCATTCATAACAACTGTGGGTGTGAATATTGTCAAACCTTTGTATTTTTCAAATTAATTGTTCCAGCATCTATCTCTCAAATTCTATCAAGACATCCAGGTCTCTCCCATGAAGCCTGCCTTGGGCTTGAATTATCCAAAGAACTCAGAACTCTTCAGTCGAAAGGGTTTCGTCATGTTTCCAAATATCAGGGGAAGAGATTATTAGAGGGTCAATTTCACTGTTTTTGCCTCCACCAAAACTTTATTGGAGCACTGCTGAAGACTCCCTGCACAGTCATTTTTCACAGATTGCAGTGTGTTTTACACATTTTAGTTCCTAAGCTTAGAGCTTTTCAATTGAGTGACCTGCATAGCCATTGTTCATAAATCACACCCACTATAAAAGCATTCATTCAAAAATTGCATCATTTTCTATCCTTCCCTAATCCACCCCCATTTGCAGTGTGGTTTGTCAACTCCTCGCATCAAGAAATGAGTTTATTCTTCTACCCTTTGAGTCTGGGATGGTCTTGTCTCTTGCTTTGACCAATAGAATATGGTGGAAGTGATGCTATGCCAGGTCCTAACCTAGACCTCAGAAGGCCTTGCACTCTTATTCTCTTAGAAACCTGCTGCTGACATTTGAACAAGCCCAGGCTAGCCAGCTGAATGAAGAGAGATATGTCACTCTCTGGTCACCAGACCCCGTACTGAGTGAGGGCTCCAAGATGAGCTAGTCCCCAGCCAGCCCATCAGAGAAACATGAACAAGCCCAGGCTAAGATCAGCCAAGGCTGGCCCAGATCAGCAGACCCACACAGCTAAACCATAGATTCGGGAGCAATAACAAAGGACTGTTGTCTTAAACCTCTAAGTTTGGGACCGTTTGTTATACAGAAAGCTAAGCACCATCCTACTCATCCCCAGAAACCTTTAGAACACTTCTGTGGAGTTTGGGACACCAATCCAGACTCATATTACCTTTCTTCATGTTGAATTTTCATTTCCTGCCAGTGGACAGTAATTTATCAAAGAAGTTTTGCCAATATTGAACTACCAAAGGGAAGAAGTTAAGGTCTGGGTCTCACTGCTCCCAGCCAGCTCTTTTCTTCCTATGCAAATTTAAAGAAATAAATATATACAAAATATAAATGTATATAAAATGATTAGAATAGTTTCTGAAAAAGTAAAAAGTCAATAAATGTTGGCAATCAGTATTTTAGTATGTAAATTCATAATTAAAATATCAATGATGCTTAGAGGTGTTTAAAGAGAACATCACAATTTATTTCATGCTTTTTCTACTTTACCCTCTTAAAAATCCATCCTTCTAAAGGATTCCTTTTGTTTCATACTGGCTGTTGTACTAACTTTTTTAAATTTCAGAGTTATCAATTATCCCATTGGCTTCAAATTACTTATATATAGACCCATGAACCTAAATTGTCTTGGCTATAAAAGGTTTTCAGAAAGTCCTTTCTGGGTTTATTTCAATAGCGTCCAAGCTAAATATCAGCTCCACTATTTTTAGGTAATAAATAATCACACTGATGATGATTAGATTTTTCATTTCAGGATACTTTATAGCTTCTAAAGTACTTTCATCTGTATTACCTCAGTTTAGAAATATCACTTTCCACAATTTTAATAAAGAGAAGACTAAGTCAAAGAAATGAAATAATTTGCCTAATACATTGAATAAATGTCAAATTCAGGATTTGATCCATGATATTTAGACCCCAGGCCCCATGATCTTTTCACACTATAATATTTTCCTTTATTATCAGCAAAATCAACATTTTGAAAGAATGTTGATATTTCAAGTTCTGCATTCACTAGTAACTTAACAAGCTAAAGATGTCATTAAACGTACTATGAGAAATTATACTTGTAAAAGTAGAGTGAACTAATTAATCCAACTTAAATCTAGTGCAGTACACTAATCATTAATAAATAAGCTTTGACTAGTATCACATCAACTTAAATTGTATTTACACGTGAGAGAGTCGACACTTTTTCTCTTTGGGGACTACATTTTCTTGCCTATTTTCTCAGCAGGTGAGTTGAAAATGGTTTGCATGATATGTTGGTATAGCCAGGATGGTAAGGCATACTTTCTTAATTTGACTAAGTACCGAGGACTGGAAGTATTCATCTATCTATCTATCCATAGATACATACATAATACATAAACGTGTGTGATTTAATATGAAATTTCCAGTAGGCCATTGTATGAACATGCAAACACAGACTTGGATCTAGAGAATATTACCTCTTTTTATGGATTTGCCTGGTTAGAAGTTAAGTGTTGAGTTCAAAATATTTGGGCTCCCAGATATAGACAGGAATAGTTAGCACAATATAGTGGAAAGAGACTTTAGCATCGACAAACTTAAATATGAATCCTAGATCTTCCCTCAACAGGATGATCTTGGACGAGTCACCTATCTTTTCTGAGCCCCATTTTGCCTGTGTATAAAATGAGAGAGTTAGTTCATACTCTCCAGATTTGCAGATATGTGTAGCAAGGGTATATGCATAGAATGTGTCATATAATTTAGGCTCTTTATGCATGTCACCATCATGTTCAATCATCACAATCGTGATTATTATCTGTTAAGACTAGACCTCTCCCTTCCATTTGTCACAGGAGGAAGAATTGAGCTGCATTTTCATTTAAATCAAATTATCTTCTTTATTGAATCCAAAGAATGTTTTGAATGTATACATAAGAAAAATTTTCTTATAAGTAGGTATATAAACCAATATTTTTGAGTACTTACTATGTGTCAGGCATAATGTCAAGAGCTCCATGCTTACTATGCTATTTAGGAGTAACGTTGCTACAAAGTTATATAGTAGCTAATGCAATCTTATTATATATATATTTTTAATACAATAAAACTCAAGTTAATTTGTTGAAGGTTTAAAACCTAGTGAAAGATAGATCTAATACTCAGACTCAAGGTTGATTGACCCTTTCATCATTTTCTGGCCATACCTTATATTTAAGCATTTATGACGTGGTATCTATGTGACATAAAAACATAGGCAAAAAGTAAAATATGTTATAAAGACTTGAAATAATTTCAATTAACTTGTTGATAATTTTAGAGCATGTAAGAAACAATAGTAAAAAGCATTACTTTGATATTCATTTTTACTAAGAATGAAAATATGGGTTTATAGAGATAATGGTTACCCACAGGGAAAAGAAGAATGCCATTTTAATATTTGCAAAAATCAAAGGAAAGGAATATTGGGCTGTAGTCCCATAGGGCCAAAGACTTGAGGAAAGAGTGTTTGAATATCTCAAGGGAAGGAAGCTATGGCCTAATGCAGCTTTGAGAAGGACTGTGACCCAAGTGTCATGCAAATTTCACAAAAAAATCCCCCAAATCTGGCTGTATAATTCTGAATCATCTCAGTGACAAAGAAAAATGTAAAATAAGCAAAGAAATGGTGTTTGAACACTTAGCTCCGTGAAGGACTCAGAATCGAAAAAAGGCAACAAAATATAAATCTGAAATGAGCAACAAATAACAGAAACAATGCTAACAAACAGATGGCATGACAAGATATTGAAAATTACGGTGACGTGAAAACCTTAAATTGTTATAGGACTGTGTTTTCAGAAGCTAAAAATAATGACTAAAGAGTCTTTTGTTTGTTGTTTTTCCTTGAAGAATGTTCAAGCTAGAAAATGAAGGAAATAAAAGCCTTTTGTGAGTATGCCCCTTGGAGTCTGGTGAGTCTTTTCAAGTATCTGAACTGGAGAAATCTTTGCCGAACCCTTTAAAAATGTAAGATATCGTTCTTAGCTCATGGGTTGTAAATGTTCTTGTGTAATGCTAAGAGATGACAGAGATGGAACTTATTTACACTGTCAGTTTGCAACTTATTAATTGTGCTACCTCAGAGGAGATATTTAACTTCTTTGTACACTAGTTTTCTCACCTTCAAAATGAGGATAAAAATAGTCCATAGCTCCCAGTGTTATTGTGAGATGTAAATAGGTTAACATATTTAAAGCATGAGGACCAAATGATACATATAGCATTTAATACTTTCCATGTCTATTACTCTACTCCTGGGGGTGCTGATAAACTGTTCATAACCAGGTAGGAGGAGGGAAGGAGGCTTGATTGGTAGTGTTTGCCAGTGTCTGTGGTGTAGATACTCCCAGCGTGGCTGATCCCATCTATCGTGAAGTCACTGAATGAGAGTTGAGAAGAGATCCACAATAGTATACCACTATATAGTATTTCCATCATATAAAGACAATAACTTCAAGGGCACAGATGATAGTAAAATAATTAGGAAATGATGAGTTTTGAGTATTTGTTATTTTAGATAGGAAGAAAGAAAAATAGAATGAAAGAGGGATTACTTGAGTAATGATTTAAAAAATATTTATATTCAACGTATGCTGTGTGCAAAGCTTACCTAGAACTTTAGGCACACTACACTAGGTACACTACACTACTGACAGTGTCTCCTACATCTGACATCCGTTTGACTCTTCACAGAGTTAATGAATAAAAAGTACTTGTTCATGTAGGGCCTATTGGGATTAGAAGTAATATTTTCAAGATACATTTATATCTATGATATAGTATTATATATCTGTATATATAAATTTTGCTTTTCCATACTTTATAATTTTTCTATAATAAAAATACATTACTCATGGGCCTGGCCCTGTGGTGTAGTGGTTAGGTTGATGCACTCTGCTTCAGCTGACAGGGGTTTCTCAGGTTTGGATGCCGGGCATGGACAGACACACTGCTTGTCAGCCATGCCATGGTGGCGTCCCATATAAAGTAGAGGAAGATGGGCACAGATGTTAGCCCAGAGCCAGTCTTCCTCAGAAAAAAGAGGAGGATTGGCAATGGATGTTAGCTCAGGGCCAGTCTTCCTCACAAAAAATAAATAAAAAATACATTACTTATTATTAATTATTAACATCAAAAAGTAAGCTATATAACATCCATCTCAAAGTAGTTATATAGAAACAATTAATTAGTTAACATTACAAGGATGTTAAGACACGACTGTGACTTAGTTATACTTGGATCCAAAGGCTAACACAAGTTGTCACAGCTCTATTTCTTGCTCCAACTGCCTAGGAGTATAAATTGATTTTATGATATCCTAATCCTAAGAGGTTTCCATCTTTACACTAAATGGGATGATCACATTCTCCCGGTTATTGTAACCTCAATGGCAAAGAAGCGTATTTTACATTTGAGTTAGTGTAAAACTCTTGCAGGGGATACTGATTGGCCCACTGTGGGTAAGGTGCCTATTCATGAAGCAGTCACTGTAGCTTTGGAAATGGAGTATTCAAATTGACCAGTCCTGATCATATCTTCTCTAGGGGAGGAGGACTGGTTTGCTAAAATATGCAGTTCTATGGAAGAGGAGAAATGATTCCTTAAAGAAAAGTACATTGGGCAGAAACAATATATGTTGACTATAATTGTGAAGCGAAAGGCAAATTGGTAGCTAGAGGGAATATAAGCCTGAAGGAGAGGACATGAAATAAAATGTTATGTATAAGATTGGTGAATTACCTAAAGCTAAGAGAAACTATGAATCTAGTAGATGGAAAGATTGGATTCAAAATGATCTCAATAGGCAGAAATGAGAAGCATAAGACAAGATGTAATTTCACAGGAGCAAATATAAATCCCTACATTTAGGTTCAAACAGTTGGTTTTATATAAATCAAAAGTGGAAAAACAAGATTTATAGCAGTTCTACCGAAAAAGAAAAATGTGAAGTTTTGTTTAGCTTCAAGTTCAATAGGAACTGACAGCGTGACACTGTTGCTAAAAAAGATAATCCAATCGTGGCTGTTTTATGGTTCAGAACAAAGGAGATTACCGTCTCCTAGTTCTCTGTGCTGATCATATTAAATCTAGATTATTGCTTCCAGTTTGGGATCCTATACTTTGAGAGTGACACTAACAAACTCAAGGGAATCCTGAGTGAGATGAATAGGGTAGAACAATAGCATCTCAAAAATGACAGAATAAAATGGGTATATTTTTATCGTCGAAGGCGTGGCTTCAGGGGTATACAGTAGCCTCCTTTACCTATGTTCAGATTGTCTACAGAAAAGGAAGATAATTAATTCTGGGATCTAGAAGTACAAAACTTCACCAGTTGGTAGAAGTCAAAATGAAATGAATTTTGGCTCAGTAGGAGGATGACATTTCTAATCGTGAAATGACTGCATCTTAAAGCAGTGTGTCTTTCATTGCTGATATTAAGCTATAAATTAAGCATGGTGGAATGAGAAAGGAAAAAAATTAGTAAGGATATGAATAAGAAGGATATGAATAAGGAGGAAGTCCTAGACACTGGTCCCTGACAAAACACTACAAAAAATATCATCTAAAAAATAGATATCAATTATATTCTAAATTTCATTTGCCTTCTGCAGTTTTACTTCATGATGCCTTTATATATGTCTTTTCAATTTGATTTTTAAGAGCTTTGCTGAGATATAATTGACACACAATAAACTGCACATATAATATGTAATTTGATGTTTTCACAAATGTATGTGTCTGTCAATAAAGTGGACATATCAATCACCCCTAAAAGTTTTCTCATGTCCCTTGGTAATCCTTCCCTTCCAAGACTCCCTCACTCCAACCACCTGTGTTCCTAGGCAAACACAGATCTATTTTCTGCCACCATTAATTCACTTACATTGTTTAGAATTTTATATGAATGTAATCATACAGTCTGTGCTCTTCTTTTTTCTGGCTTCTTTTACTCAGCATAATTATTTTGTGGTTTATCTATGTTAATGTGCATATCAATAGTTCAATCATTTTATTGCTAGCAGTATTGCACTGTATAGATGCTCCATAATTTGTTCATCCATTCACCTGTTGGACATCTGAGTTGCTTGCAGTTTGGGGCTATTAATTTTGGTATAGATGTGTACTTTCTTGTCTTTTGTGTAACTATCTAGGAGTAAAAAGACTGGACTATATGATAGGTGCATGTTCAACGTTTTCAGAAATTGCAAAACTTTTTTCCAAGAGGGGTGTATCATTTTACATTTCCACCTGAAGTGCACGGGCATTCCAGTAACTCCATTCCAGTTAGTCAATCTATTCCACTTGAGACATTCTAATGGGTGTATAGTGGCATCACACTTTGGTTTTAGCTTGGATTTCCCTAATTTCTAGTGTTGTTAAGCATTTTTTCATGGCCTCGTTTGCCATCCATTTGTCTTCTTTGAAGTGTCTAAGTCTTTGCCCATTTTTAAAACTTAGTTTGGGTTTCCTATTATTTCACATTCTGGACAAAAGTTCTCTAGTAGATATATGATGTGCAAATATTTTCTCCCCATCTGTGGCTTGTCTTTTCATTCTCTTAATAATGTTTTTCAAAGAGTAGAGTTTTTAATTTTAATGAAGTCAATTAATTTATTTTATGGATTATACTTTTTTATAGATTGTGCTAAGAAATATTTATTTAGCTAAATATTCATAATGATTTTCTCAAAATTTTTAGTTTAGAAACTTTATAGTTTTAGATTTTACATTTAAGTCTGTGACCCAGTATGACTAATTTTTTATATATTGTACACAGTATGGATCCAAATCCATTGTTTTCCACATATGGATAAGTTATTGTTCCAGAATCATTTATTGAAAGAACTATCCCTTCTCTACTGAAATGCCTTTGCATCTTTGCTTTATAGGAAATCAGTTGTCCTTGTATTCTGTTACATTGATCTTTTCATCTGTCTTTATGCCGGTACAACATGGTAATTATTACTACCTTTGCAGTAAGTGTTCAAACCATTTAGTGTTAAAATTCTAATATTGCTTTTTTGTTCAAAGTAGTTTTGACTATTCTATGCCTTTTGTGCTTCCATATGAATTTTAGAATCAGCTTGTCAATTTTTGCTAAAACTCCTAATGGGATTTTGAGTGGAATTGTATTGACTCTAGACATCAATTTGGGGAAAATTGGCATCTTACAATATTGAGCTTTTTAACTTATGAAGACATTGTATCTCTCCATCCTTTTACATCTTTAATTTTCCTCAACAATATTTTGGAGTTTTCAGTGTAAGAGTCTTTCACATATTTTGTATTTATCCCTAATTAGTTTATATTTTTTGGTGCTGTTATAAATAGCACTTTTTACAAATTATTTTAACTTCCAATTCTGTTACTACCATAAAGAAATACAATCCATGTTTGTATTGATTTTATGTCCTGTGCCCAATCTTGTAGATTCTGTCAGATTTCCTGTGTTTATGAACATGTTGTCTCAAGACAAAGTCAAGAGAATAGCCTCTGAAAGAGGATGGCTTTAATGATACCAGCCCTCATCTGCGCTCAGTGTCCTGGAGCTCCACTTCAAGAAATGACACTGAAGCTGAATTTTGAGAGAGATAATTGAAATAGAAGTTCTAAAGTGAATGACTTTTAAGTTTAAAGCAACTGACTCATAAGAGTAAAACAATAGACAAAGGAAGAGAGGAAAAAGAATAAGAAGAAAAGATGCAAACTACTCAACAATCATTAAAATGAGGATGTGGAGGTCTTACATTTGATGTTCTATTGCAGACACAATCCTACTTTTCATTGAATGTGGAAACCTCCAATTCTAAATTTTACGTGAAATTTATAAAGAAAAGGAGAAAAGGCCATTTACAACAAGAAAAATGTTAGAACAAAAGTGTTACATTAAAATTTCTCAGTAAGATAGAATGTACAAATATATAACTAAGATATAATTCTATCAGCAAATTATGATCCATTCTGTGCCCATAAATTCCAAGACTTGATTAAGAAATCACCTTTGAATAAACAAATAAGTCAGTTTCAGAAAAATGAACAAAAGCAGATGAATTTGTTATTCTTACTCTTTCTGAAACATGTAGCCCTAACAATTACTTTCTAATAAGGTTAAATAGTATTGCTTCTAAATTTTATGTATTTTTACCTTTCCCCAATTTTTGATTTTTATGAAACTCTATTATCTCTTGTGCGTTTAAAACTCTTGACCATTTATTTTTATTTATCAAATTGCCTCTTGGTCTGTCATTCTACCCCTTAAATTTCCCCAACTGAGGATACTGGGAGCATCAGTGTATGAATTAATAACTAAACAGTTAAAAATGGAACAAACATGAACTCATGTAGATATTGGTTTGATAGTTCAAAGGGTTACATTTACTTACATTACATATAGGAAATCATATTTGCCTTTTAGTCCTAAGAAGGAAATGGATTTTTTTAATAGGCTGTAGATACAGAAATCCAAGCCACCACTCAAATCCTTTCTCCATAAGGAGGCCCAACATAATCTCGACATTTTCTTTCAATAGCCATAGCAGTGACTAGCACTGCTCATAAGGTCCTTGAGCCCAGAGAGCATGTTGGTTGGATCCCACTCCAGTGTCTAAACAAGCTCTGTTCTTGGGAGGTGCTGACTCTGTTCTTGTTTATAGACAGTGTTGTATTTTATGATGCAGCCACATGAACTGAGTGAATAGTGCAGTTGGGAGTGAAATTACAGGGTTGGCTCAGTTCATTAAGTCTTTGTACGTAAAGTGATAGAAAAATAAGAGAAATCAAATGGTGTGATCTTCTGATAGTAAGTGGAAATCAGCCACAGTCTGGTTTCGAAGGAAATGACTGTATGTTATATTGACTACTTTCTTGCCTGGCTCATCCGGAAAGTTAGCTCTACTCCCCATTCCACTGTGTCTACTAGCTGTGACAACTGTATTGCCTATGGTTCTTTACTTTGTAAAATGTTTCCATTTTTAACATCCATTAGGTTGTAAACCTAAATCTTAAACACATCACACTGTCATCTAACAAAAAACAAATGATCATCTCAAGGTTTGATATCATAAAAGTTAGTATTTATGTAATAGTATACCAACATGTCAATTAATTTATTAGCCCGAGTCTCAGAAAATTTGCTCCACGCTCTTTGGTTCATGTAGTTTTTCAGGGGTAAAATTGAGAAGATAATAACAAACATTAAATTTTGTTGTTTAAAAACAATAGGCAAAATATTTTTCCCCAGTGAAATTAATTCTGCAATAATAAATTATAAAACAAGAATTAAATACAAGTAAAAAAATTAAAAAATATATATTTAGCTTAATTCTTTGCAACTTTTGTAGTTATTGTTTGGTGCTAGTTTAATTACTTGATATCAACTTTTTTTCTAGATAAAATTTAGTTTAATTGTGTTTTCTAAAGGTAGAGAATTAAGAGAAAAGGGTACAGGAGAAAACTAAACCTGCCAACAAAGTAACAAATGAAGATTTAACAATTAAATGGGCAGAAAGGCATTGTCATAATGTAGAAAGAATCTGGGCAAGGAATTAAGTGACCTGGGTTATGTCTTGAGCTCTGCCTTCAAAAATAGATACTATTTAGGGGCCAGCCCGGTGAAGTAGTGGTTAAGTTCACGCGCTCCACTTCGGAGGCCTGGGGTTCGCGGGTTCCTGGGCTTCGCAGGTTCAGATCCTGGGCACCGACCTACACCTCTCTCATCAAGTCATGCTGTGGTGACATCCCACATACAGAATAGAGGAAGATTGGCATAGGTGTTACCTCAGGGACAATCTTCCTCACCAAAAAAGAAAAAAAAAGATCCTGTTTAGTAAATAGATATTAAGCCAATGTGCTATGCTTTTCGTATACATTTTACATACATTACTTCATTTGTTTACAAAATTATCTGCAAGATAGATATTATTCTCCCTTTTACGGATGAGGAAACAGGACGAGGGAGGTTAAATAATTTGCAAAATGTCACACAGCTAAGTGCTGCAGCCAACATTAAGGTTGGGCAGTCTGATTCCAAATCCAAGTTCCCTCTGTTTGTCGTTTAACTTATTTCAGACTCAGTATTCTCATATGTAACATAAGGACACTAGATCAGATAATCCTTTAAACCGTATCACTCTGCAAACCCTACAAAGGGAAAATCAATAGCCTAGTTTAAAAGTATGTGTATGTGACATTAGCACACAAGTAAGACAGATTGCCCATCTGTCTCTGTGGCAGTATCCCACTTCCCAGAACCCCCAACATCAGAATATTTTATCTGCACAGTTTTTACTCATTTGAGTAAAAAAAATTTTTTGAGAACAGTTATTATAGCCTGAAGAAAATTACAGCACTCATTTCTAAATCTAAAACATGATGCTGGTGGACCCTTTCACTAAACAAGAAAATATACCTTCCTCTCCCACTAGCCTGACTCATATTTCTTTTATTAATTCAATATGGGGTTCATAGAACAATGCATTTAAGACTATTAATTCACAACCTGTCTTCTCAGTTTTCAAGTGGAACTCCCCTAACTGTGAAAAGAGTGTCATATTAAGATCTACAGTAGGATACAACCCATGGTTTTGTGCCTCAAGATTTCATCGGCGGAATTATAACTCTGTAATTCACAGTTAACTGTTTGTAACTTCCATACTTGAATAGTGTATATTTAAAGTATGTTTACAAAGCATGGAGATGCAAACATTTCTAAATTAATTTTTGTGTTGGTATTATAGGCCATTTTCCTTGATATGATTTTTTTACTCCAATTTAATGAGTTAAAAGTGAAGCAAATTGGAAAATGAAAATGATGGAAAATGCCAGTGCCATTTCCTTGGATACTTTTGTAGAGAAGCTTAGACAGAATGACTAATGGATATTACTTGAGGTACCCAGCCTGCACTATGACATTCCCTCAAATCCTGCCACCACCTGATGCAGGGTGACTCAAATTCCTCTTAATAAAGAATAGATTTTTAATAAGCTTTTTTCTTGTTTTTAGAATTTAATAGTAGATTAGAAATGTTTCTTTAATCAATTGTTTATATTTCAGTGTGAATACATTCCTAATACTTTCTGAGAACTTTCATTTAATGATATCGTTATTGAATCAATCAACCCATGTTTACTGAGAAGCGACTAGATAGATGCCAGACACCATCCTAAGCAACGAGCTAAACAAAGTCCCTTCACTCACATATGTAGTCTACATCTCAGGATGTAGACTGAGACTGTGGCTAACACAGCTAGGTCAGGCAGAGCCTCTCTGGGGCAGGGAAATTGGACTGAAAGTTGAATGTTAAGAAGTCCAGAAAAAGAGAATTCCCGGTGGAAGTAACAACAGTTGCAAAGATACTAAGCTAGAGACAAGTTTAGTATGTTCAAGGAACAGAAAGAAAGCCAGTGTGGCTGGAAGATGGAGTGAAGAGGGAAAGGTATGGAAGATAATAGTAAATAGATATGCAAGAACTAGGAAAGTAGGACACTGTGAGCTACGGTAAGGAGCCTGGATTTGATTCTAAATATAAGAGGAAGTTTTTAAGCAAGAGAGTGATTTGATTCAACTTATTTTTTAAAAGATTATTCTGTCCTTTGAAAAATGGGTTGTAGGGGGAAAGTATGGAGATGTATAAGTGTAAGGTGGTGATTTCAGATTTATTTATTTGAGATGGAACAGGAGTTGACAGTGGATATGGAAAGAAACAAATAGATTTAAGACATGTTTTGGAAATCAAGTCAACAGGATTCACTAGTTAATTGGATTCAGGGAAGGAGAAAGAGTTTAATCAAAGAACCAAACCTGGATTTTTTTACTTAATCTTCTAGGTAGTTCCATATACCGTAATGGGAAAGACCAGGAACAGGGCATACTTACAGGTTTGATATATTAAACAGAGTGAATCAAGTGTCCTATTTTCAGTATGTTAAATTTGAAGTGACTATTATTCAGCCAAATGAGATGTGTAGAAGGCAGCTCGATATCTGAGTCTGGACCTCAAGGGAGGCAGAGAGATGGATGTAGACAATTATGAGTCAGCTAAATATAGTTAATATTTAAGCCATGATCACAAGGAAATGATATAGGTAAAGAAAAGTTAAGAACCAAACTGTGGCTTAACCTAACATTTTAAGGCCAGTCCAACAGAAGGATTCAGGAATGGCAATACTGAGGAAGTACCAGTGACATTCACAGAAAATCAGGGACATATTTTGTGGAATCCAAGAGTGGAAAGTGTTTCAAGAAAGGAGTGGCCAAGTGTGTTGAGAGGTTGAATAACATCAGGGTAAAGAAGTGACCATTGACTTTGGCAGCATGAAGGCTGCTGATGGGGTTGAAAGCACATTTTAAGAAGAACAGATTTGATAGAAGGGGGTGCATGTTTTCTTAGTCAGTTGCAAGGTTTCTCTTCTAGTCTATCCTACTGCACAACGACCCTCCTTGAGGATTTTATCTTTCACTTCTGTTTACAAAAGCATAAAAAGTAAGGGACAAATGACAGAGTTAGAATATAAGCAATTTTAAAACGAGTAGGTCTAAGCACGTAGTTTGAAGCTATGCGTCTTATAATATCAAATCATTCTTTTGTGGGAGAAGAAGGAAGTAATCAATTATTATTTTATTTGTCATTCTTAATGCATAGAGAAGATAGAATACAGAGAATATCCTTTTGGTTTTGAGCATAAAGAAAAGTAAATTTCCTCAAAATTCTTTATAAATTTTCAATGTTTATACAACATCTTGAATATAGAACAAGTGACCAGAAGATCACCTGTTTAATGTATATATGTGTAAGCATATATGTACATGATAAAGGCAAACTATAAAAGCTTTATATGCACCAATAAAGTAAGATTAAATAACCTTAGAATGTTATTGAATGCCACATTTGTGTTCTTTATTTGAGTTTAAAAAGTTATATAATAAAGTTAGTTATCCTTTCACAGCTGCAAATATTATTTATAACTTTAAAAATCTACATAAAAAGATAAATTTGAACAAGGGATTTTAAAAAATAATCATTGTTTAAAAATTATCAGAAACTATATAATAGATCATTTTTCTTTCTCCAGGTTGGCACAGTAAGGATGACAAATATTTACTTTATAAGCAAAAGAATATAACTCAAGAAGTATAAGGATTTAGGAGCTAGCCCAGTGGTGTGGTGGTGGGTTCACGCCCTCCGCTTCAGCAGCCTGGGGTTCACGGGTTTGGATCCCGAGTGTGGACCTACACACCACTCATCAGGCCATGCTATGGTGGCATCCCACATACAAAATAGAGGAAGATGGGCACAGATGTTAGCTTAGGGACAATCTTCCTCACACAAAAAGAGGAGGATTGACAACAGATGTTAGCTCAGAGCCAATCTTCCTCACCAAAAAAAAAAAAGTATAAAGATTCAGTTTAATTTAAGCAATTATATGAGTTTAATGTAATGACAGTATTTTAATTATTTAATTCATTTTGTAGTTTGAATATAGTTTTAAAAGAGAAACTTAAAAGTTGATTAATGCCTGCCTAAGGTGAATAATACCAATGTACTATTAATAGAAAAATGATAAAAATGACAAAGTTTAATAACAATTGTACAATTATAGGTTTTGGGGGCTGTTATACATTTTGGGGGCAATTTTATGTTATTTTTCCTAGTGTTCAAGCTTTGTTCTACTTATCCATGAACGTTTCATATTATTTCCTAATTATAAATCTGCACCTCTATAGCAGCTAGCTGTGCTTGCCTTTCTGATAGATCCTTTTAGTAGCAAAAATTTGAATTGTTGTGAAAAGTATCTAATACATTTATATTTTAGAGTCCTTAAAATATTTTACCCATTTTCACTATAAATGCTGTTATTCTATGGCTGCCTGAAAGGAACAAGAAAGGATAAAACATTTAAGCATCACCACTACTATAGTAAATATAGTTTATATAGTAAATCAAATTATGTTAATGATAAAAATAATTCTGAAATAGAATAATTAGCAAGAGTA
This sequence comes from Tapirus indicus, assembly GCA_031878705.1. NCBI lineage: Eukaryota > Metazoa > Chordata > Mammalia > Perissodactyla > Tapiridae > Tapirus > Tapirus indicus. The sequence continues at coordinate 53,784,185 of CM062931.1, read as the reverse complement.
CACCATTGAAAGTTAATGTACAGAACTTAAAATGAATATGTCTAATTTAATTCAATTCATAAATATTTTTTAAAATATGTCTCAAATAATTGCTAGCATGGTAATTCTTTTTAACACAATCATAAGCTTTTAAAAATAAATATTATCCTAAAGACCTTAGTCTATTTTTATCAAAGCAGTTGTCAAATGCTCTTTACTTCAATTAAATACATTTATTAAATATGTATCTTTTGTTCTGAATTAAAAGGATGCAGAACTAAATGTGATTTGTGAGTTAAATATGTAATATTTGTTATTTATCCTAAAAATATTACCTGGTAAATTTTTTGCTACTTGTCTGCTTTCATAAATTGTTTCAAGACCTTACTGAATATCATCTGCTTACATATTATCTACCTGAATATTTTCTGGTCCTACAAAAATGGGGGTGGACACACATCTGTGCTGACAATGGCCCTGCTGGGAGCCCTCACCTCATACACTTGGAAATCAGCACACAGTAAGCCCATGATGTTATTAGCTATTATTAGCTATTTTTGGTAGATCTTCCTGGGCCTCTTTCCCACGATACTTTCAAGGCCACTGCTTGTCATTTGTGGAGGCTTTTGTTTGGGATTGAAATGGATTTTTTCAATCTTTAGGCATCTATATTTGAGATGCATCAAACTACTGCTTCCCGTGTTGAATGCCCAAAGTATCATCAACTCAGAAAACATTTTCGAGGACCCCAAATTAGAGTGCCACATTGATAATTACTCTACCATCTTCTCAAAAAATGATTTCCTAAGAAACTAGATAGGATTGTTCTAACTGGAGTCAGAAATATCAAGCTTGTTCAGGAAGAGTCTTTCTAGAAAGTCATAGTTTTCTTTTATAGGAAATATTTTGCTCATCCTTTTTGAAAAAGTCATAGTATATCAACATATTTAATTTCATCAGAAAAATTAGAAAGCAGAATTTCTACTTTTAAAGTGAATCTCTACTAGAAGAAATTAATATTTCCAAGTTCATGTGGGAAGCTAGTGACCCAGCTTCAATCAGAACCAAGGTTTGCAGACCACTTACCCAGATCCCATCATACAATTGTTCCTAAGTGTCTCCTTTATATCATCACAACAACAAAAATAAATCCTATGAAAGATATTTGTCTTTGGACCAGAAATATCTGCAATTATAAAAGCCCTTTGCTTTCCAACCACAGTAGCCATGAGATTTATGAGATTCATTGGGAAAGGGGTTGCACTTTAGAATATTGCAATACTCCGTCGGCACTAAAAAATTAATGATACAAAAAACCGTCTGCAAGACAAAAAGTAATGGAAACACTCCATCGTTCAATAATCACTCTGGTATTTAGTGTTTCAAGATGGATAAGATTGTTTCCAATGTATCATTCTGCTAAAATGAAAAAGTGCTTTTAAAAAAAGAAGAACCTTTCTTGTTTCTTAACAAGAAATTCAAAAAAGATCTTAATATTGTCTAGGCAGATGAAGCAACAGCAGCCAGAGTTTTCCCTTAAATTGATATGCTGTGAGATATATGAAAAGCAGCAGCTTTCTATAATTATAGTATTCAAAAAGGCTAATTACTTAGTATATGTGTAGCTCTTTTAAAAGGCTTGGAAAAAATAGAATTCAAATTAACACCTAATTTCCTTAAATCATAAGATTTCCTAGTAATGTTAAAAATATTGTTGCATAGATTTTGAAAAATGGTACTATGCTATTAAATGTCTCGTTTGTTTCAAACACAGTTCTTAGAAATACAGACTGATTTACTACTGAGTGTTTGTGAATTAAGGAACTAAAGAGGGAGAAAATAAAAGGATCTCAAAAGCTTAGGAAATACAAAATATTTTTTCTCAATATCAGAAGAAAAGATACATTTTCTGTGGACAAGAGATCTAAAAGAAAGTCAAGAAACTAAATATCTTGCCTGGACTCTGAGACACCTAATTACAAGACATCCATTCATCATGAAAGATAAGATGTGGACAATGTATTTTCCATAATGACCAATGAACAAGCCCATAAATGGCTCTCGTAAAATGACTGAAAATGGTCCACTTATAATCAAGTTTTATATTTGATTGTGTAATTAATAAAAAACTCATATGACTTCAACAATTTTTGGAAAGGATATGATTTTATTAGAATTCTTATCATAAATATCATTCATTTCACTTATTCTGTAAATATTTCATTCATCACCAAATGTATTCCAGCTACTACCCTGGACACTGAGGATCCAGATAAACGAGACAGACAAGGTCCTCTGTGGAGCACACGTTTGGTAGGAGTGTGGAGAAGAGACAATGCCCAAGGAAACATACACATAGATCCTGTCGGGCAATCGTAAGTGTGCTCTCAAGTAAAGCCATTTGGGATCTGATTGGGGTAAAGAGTGATATAGGGTAGGGATGGGGCATTTTAATTCAGGCAGATCATCAGAGACCTCTCTAAAAGATGATGTTGGAGCTGAGTTCTGAATGTTGAGTAGGAACCAAATATGTAAGGCTACGGAAGAACTGTGTTCCCGGCTGAGGATCAAGTGTAAGGGTCCTGGGGCAGAAAACAGTTTAGATTCCATAAGTGTTATTTGATATTTTGGTTGCAAACTTTGGCCATTATTGGTGCTTCTGCTGAAGAAAAGGCACAAAATTAACCTTACAGGTGTGTAAATTCACAGATTCTTTCATTTACTATACTCTAAAGTCTTTCCTTTCTCTGTTCATATTTCAGTACAATTCCATTTTAATAAATAATGAATAATATGATCCAAATGTATTTAACATTGCAAATATTTTCATTTCAATGACAAAATTGACACCATTGTCTTCAGAAGGTCATTAGTGATGAAGCACAGACTCTACTTGTATCATTTTTGCTTAAACTCACCTAATCTAATCTAACTTCCTAATTTCAGTAGTGGAAGGAAATACCAGGGCTATAGCTACCTTTAAATTTGACTTTTAAATTGTTTTTTCCGCTTTCATAAACATGTTGTTTATGAGTTTCATAAAGTTTCATAAACATGTTGTTTTAAAAAAAGAAATATGTACATTAAAGGACACTCTTAACGGAGTGAAAAGGCAACCCACAGAATGTGAGAAACTATTTGCAAATCATACATCTAATAAGGGGTTAATATCCAGGATACATAAAGAACTCCTACAACTCAACAACAACAAAAAAAAAACCCAAAAATCTGATTTAAAAATGGGCAAAGGACTTGACTAGACATTTCTGCAAAGAAAATACACAAATAGCCAATAAGCACAGGAAAAGATACTCAACATCACTAATCATTAGAGAACAGCAGATCAAAACCACAATGAGATACCACTTCACATCCATTAGGATGGCTACAGTAATAAAAAAAATAATAAAAATACTGAAAACAACATGTGTTGGTGAGGATGTGGAGAAATTGGAATTCTTGTGCATTGCTGGTGGGACTGTGAACTGGTGCAGCCGCTATAGAAAGTAGTCTGGTGGTTCCTCAAAAATTAAAAATAGACTTACTGTATGATCCAGCAATTCTGCTTCTGGGTATACACCTCAAAGAATATAAAGCAGGGAATTGAATAGATATTTGTACACCCATGTTCATAGCGGCATTATTCACAGTAGCTGAAAGGTGAAAGAAATCCAAGTGTCCATTGACAGATAAATGGATAACAAAATGTGGTCTATACATTACATACACTGGGAAATTATCCAGCCTTAAAAATGAAGGAAATTCACACATATGCTAAACATGGATGAACCTTGAAGACATCATGCTAAGTGAAAGAAGCCAGTCACAAAAGGATAAATATTGTATAATTCCACTTATATGAGGTACCTAGAGTAGTCAGATTCATAGAGGCAGAAGGCAGAGTGGTGGTTGTCAGGGACTGGGGGGAAAAGGGAATAAGGAGTTATTGTGTAATAGGAGCAGAATTTCAGTTTTGGAAGATGAGAAAAGTTCTGGAGACGGATGGTGGTGTTGATTGCACAACAAAGTGGTTGTATTTAATGCCACTGAACTGTATGATTAAAAAATGGTTAAAATGGTCAATTTTGTTATATACATATTTTACCACAATTTTTTTTCTTGGTGAGGAAGACTGGCCCTGGGCTAACATCCGTGCCCATCTTCCTCTACTTTATATGGGACGCCGCCATGGCATGGCTGACAAGCAGTGCGTCGGCGGGCGCCCGGGATCCGAACCCGCGAACCCTGGGCTGCCAAAGCGAAAACTAAACTGCTGCACCACCGGGCTGGCCCAATATTTTACCACAATCTTAAATAAGAAAAAAAGAAACATGGTGTTATTAATTGTTGTGGTGATGTATGTTCCCTATGTGTTAGAAAGACACAAAGAGACTCCCAGCTTAATATGGAATTGTCAAATAAAGAAATTTAGAATGTGCTTTTCATCACTTTGATTATGTTAAATATTTCAAAATCTCTCAAACTGTATCTTATTAAAACAAAAATCCTTACTTCCTGAAACTTGTTAACAACAAAAGTCTACATACAAACTTTCGTTAAATTTCCTTTCTTGTAAATGGTCATGAGTAGGATCATAAAATTTGAGAAATCAGAAAACTTGTTTTTTAAAATGTTACATGCTGATTAAAACCTATTTAGTATATACACATGCTATGCTATATAGACAGACAAAAATAGAAACCACTATGAACATATACCTCAAATAAGTCTAATTTGTTGGATGCGACATGTAACATATTTTATCGCAATGTAAGATAGATGTGAAATTCTAAGAATTATGCTAAAGCCTTATCCCACTGGTTATTAAGAAAGTGATTTTTCTCTGGAGTCAAGCAATTTATAAGAAAGACTGCACATTGTACAGGACGCCATTTTATATTAACAAGCATTTGTTTCTACTCATTCCATGGTGAATTCCCAAAGCATTGCTCTAATTAAATGTATTATTAATTAATGTAAACTGCATGTAGTGAGGATGAAATAAACTGCTTTCTTCTATCTGACTGAGCTACAAAAGCTCAAAGACAAAAGGTACCTTTACAACAGGGAGGTATCTAATGAGAGATGAAAAACCATGGTGGGGCTCTTACATTATGACGTTGTCTTCCAGGCAGCAGTTAGCCTCAAAATCATTTCTCTTTAGTCCAAACCTACAAAAGACCATGAAACATCCCCCAACATCGTAGAAGGCACCCCTGGGCAAAGGGAACCCAGAGACCCTTGGAAGCCCTTACACTAGAGAGTAGCATCTCTCGTCATTTCTGCTATGTGTAGATTATTATGGTAGAAAGTAGGGGAAACTGGCAATAACAAGACAATAGAAATATGGTTGCTGAACTCTGTAATTGAGTGCAAAAGCCTATATTTTCACTCATTTTTATTGTATTTACCTACTTCTTTGCCTAGACCCACGCAGATGACTATGACTGGAAAATCAAACCCATGTTGATTCTCAAGACGCGTGTTAAATCATAATCAAAGTAATCAAAAGTCTTCAGGTTGAACACTGCTCAGGAATCCTTTTTTATTCCCACAATCAATTTACTCTCTCTCTTCTAGATTCCATATTTCCTTATCTCTCCTCAAAATGCCATCTCCCTTTTCACTCTCTTAACTCGTGACTGATGACCTTACTTTCTATTTCACTTAGAAAATAGAATATAAACTGCCAGCTATACCAATCCATCTGCATCTGTGCTTCCACTCTCTCCCTTCTCTCCTGACCATGCTCCTGTGGAGGGCCAGCACCTCCTCACGTGCACTAGATCCCATACCCAATGACTTCCTGAAGGAATTTGCTCTGCAATTCTCTCCTCACTCTCATATCATCAGTATTCCACCATGCCAAGATTCTTATGAGAATACAAAATAAATTCTTATTTTAAGAATTTATTAATTCCCTTTATTGAATCCATCTCCTTCTCTTTCTGACTGCATTACATTTCAACTCTATAGCAAAATTACTAAAAGAGTAAACTACACTCATTGTTTTCAATTTCTCACCTCTCATTTTCTCTTCAGACTATTCCAGTCATGCCTTTGCCCCCATCTGGAACACTTTCATATGACTGCCTTGCAAACTTCTACGATAGAAGCTTAGTTCTGATCGTATAAAAATTTTCAGCAACATGGCACAATTATTTCCTATGTTGTATTTTTTAATTCTAAATCATTACTTTATTTGTTTACTTTTTTTACACCAAAGAAACAAATTCAAAGATAAAGAGTTAATGATCCCCCCAAGTCCATTTCATCTTCTGAGATAACCAATGTTAAAAACCTGTTGTCTAACCTTCCTCATGTTTCTCCATTGTCATACAATCTTACACAATCATATGTACACATATACACGGTCTGGTTTTGTTTAAAAAATGGAATCATGCTGTATAAGTTTCTCCATGATTTTGTATATGCCTTTTGATTTATGTAGATTGAACTTAGTCTTTTTAATAGTTGAATAGCATTCCATAAAGAGGACATTCCAAATTTTATTCAATTATTCCTCTTTTGCTAATTGCTTCAAGTTCTTATACCAACAAGAATACTGATACAATGAGTATCTTTGGTCATATATGTCTGTGCCTGGGTTCCCCAGAAATCAGAGCCTGCAACAGATGGTGAAGTACAAGGGTTTTCTAGGGCTTATCATGTAAGGAGCAGGAGTGAGAAAGGAGAACAAAGCAGGGAGTACTGAGAGTCAATACAAAGATAAGCTACTGAGTTGGCCACTGCTAACTATCTGCTTGCTTAATCCTTGGAGACCATTTGAGGAACTGTATGATTCTCTGTCCAGGGAAGAAAGGAAAAAGGATTTATCCATCAGCTCCTCTTGCTTATTGATCAAAGGTTTGCTCCACAGAGCACTGAGCCCCCCAAACTGCCGGGTTGCACATGCATGAGTTTTGAGCTATTTTCCAAAATCTACACCACTGTGGTGTCAACTGTAAATCTCTGGAGTTGCAAGCCAGGAGAGTGCAAAACCAGGACTGAAGTAAGACACGGCCAGGTCAGGTTGTAACTCTGTGATCCTAGTAAGAGTCTACATGAAACTCATTTTCACAGAAGTGAGGAAAAATGATAAAGCAACAGAATCTGAAATGTACATAAGAGATATTGGATAATGTCTGCCATTTGCACCACTCAGAATTTCTCCTGTAATTCTAGAGTCTCTTTCAGGGAGGTAGCTAGCTACAATCTCTGCAAAGACTTAATGCATTATGGTTGTTGAAATAAGCTACAATTCTTACTACTTCAGCATGTTCCAGGGGCACAAGTGATATTCAAAATCTCGCTTCTCCACTTCTTATTCTGTTTCCCTCATCCTCAGCCAGTTTTCAACTGGTTTGAGCCATTAGTTGCCTTGAGCTTGTTGGGCTGTGGTTCCTGCACCTGCCCTGTCAACATTATTGCTGGGCACAGATGCACCCGGTAAATCCTATGGGTTCCTTATGTTCCCCTTTCTGACCCCAATGCGTAAAAGCCATGCTAGTTCCTCATGCTTATCTAAGTGGATTACACTTCTTCCCATGTCGCATTTCCTTTCTTTTGGTCCAAAGGCATGGAGTAACGCAAAATGACCAAACGGTAATTGCAGCTTCAAGTTCAGTGGAAGATTATTTGTTTGTCCTCACAGGAACTGGGAACTAAGACTTCAAATCTAGAAGACTCTAATTTGGGGGAGACAGGAGCACTGTTAACAAGTGGGTCTATAAGAACAACTGATAATTTGTGCCTAGCCCTGTGCATTCTATCTATGAGGAACACAGCTCCCACCATATTTTGTTTGTTAATTCAGCACATCTACGGCATCATAACTGTCCATTGAATCATTCTATTAGGATTCAGCCAGCTGCTTTGGTAATAGGGTACATGATGAGACAATGGATCATGTGGTCTTATGTCCCCCTTCTAACTCTTTTCCCCTAAAAATGGGCCCACATATCTGAGACAATATTGTAGGGGATGTCATGACTGACATTCACTAGACAAGTCACACTATCTACCTAGTTGGAGAACTTCCTCTGTGGTGGACACCCTTTGGCGGGAAACAACAATCTTCTGGTTTTATGGGCAGTCCCCCAGGTCCATCCATATATCTCTTCCCCAGACTTCCTTACCCAGATCTTTGAATCCTACCAGGAGCACTTTTTCAAATAGGTAGTGTGGAATATCTACAGAATCTTAGGGTCTGCATTGCAGTTATCCTATTGAGGCTTTCCAGAAATCTATAGGATTTTATTATCATTCCCAGATAACTCTTAACTCCACTGGACCTTCTGCATCATATAACCAGAGGGTTAGGGCAGCTTTCCTTACAGACTTGACTTGCTCTTTTGCTCTGGGCTCACTGAAAACTAGACATCTTCTCAGTCCCCTGATGAAGGAGAATGGGACCAGTATTCCCAACTGTGGTGTATGCTGCCTCCAAATCCAAAGACTCCCACCACGCTCTGTGCTTCTTTCTTAGTGGGAGATGGTGCAAGAGTTAATAACCATCAGCAGGCTCCAGACAATTCCATCCCAAACTACTTCACAAAAGTGACAAGTTCTTAATTTTCTTAAGTGTAATTTCTAACCTCCAGCATGCATGTATCTAACTAGAGAGTTTAAGAAGCTTGCCACTTCTTACCAGCTCAACTTTGATAGTATCAGCAACACAGAGGAAAACTGTGCTCTTCTAAGGAATGTTAGGATGATCAAGGTCCTTCTGGACTATAAGAAAAATCAGGAGGTGTTATAGCTCTGGGGCTTTGCAGTGGATGCACACCACTGTCCTTTCCACGTAATTCAAAACTGCACTTGATTCTTTTCATCGATGGGTATTGAGAACACATTTGCTAGCTCTGCAGCCTGAATTCTTCACCTTTTTTGTTGGTGGTTTGGCAACATTTTTAGTAAAAGAAAGTGTAAGCCAAGGACTTTATACTCAGTGAAGCAGTCCATCAAGTAAAATTTAAAGACAAAAAATATTGAACATGTCTGAAAATAAGAAGTATTATTCACATGAGCTCTTTCTGTAGAATATGTTAAAACTAGCCACAAGTAGCTATAAAAATCTAAATTTAAATTAATTAAAATTAAAAATTCAATGCCTCAGTCACAGTAGCCAGATTTCAAGGTACATTCACTAGTACTACATATTGAAAAGCACACAAATAGAATATTTCCATCATCACAGAAAGTTCTATTGTACAGCACTGTACTAGAGGATGAGATTCATTAAATAAAGATAATTAGGAAACCTCAGCAATGCTGGTACACTTTGAGTATATTTAATAGGTGGAACACTTTGTATTCAACATTGAAAATATTATTTAGATTTGGAAATAAAACTAAACAAAGGAAGGGATAAAGATGAAATGTTGCTATGTATATAGCATGTACTTTGACAAAGAAGAAGTAATACAACTATATCTTTCTAATAGGAAGAAAATAGAGAAAAACGATAGAAAATAGAATAATCCAAGCTACTGCCTCCTTGGTAATAAGTGGGAGATAACATGTATCATTTAAATCTAATAAATCGAATAGTAGAAACTTAAGTATATAAAAGATAAACATTAAGTAAGATCATCTCACTGAATAAAATTGGATGGTGCAGGACAAAGTGGTGAGGTAGAGATAAAGAGATAACAAGCTCATTTTGTTTTGCTCACATTAGGGTGTCAATGGACAGTATCTTAAAAAGAGAGACAAAATAAATTGTATGCTAGTGTAAATGTAACCTCTAGAATAAAAATGTGAACCTTATTGAAAAACAAATGTATATTATTTTAAAAGTTAGATGAAATGAAAGTATATATATATACTTAATTATATATATATATATATACTGATTATATCAACAATTGAAATAAGAATGGCTAACCTGTTAAAATGACTTCCAGATTGTCTTTCAAAGTAAAAACCAATTCTATGCTGTAGACATACACCTCAGTGGGTTGATTAAGAAAGGTTAAAAATAAACGGATGAGCAAAGCACACAGGGAACTGCAAACAAAAGAGAAGTGGGGTTTTCTGTTATCAGACAAGCCAGACTGCAGTGCAAAACATGTGGTGAAACAAACTAGCAATTATCCATCACAATTCACTATGGTTATAGCAGTCTTGTATACATACGCACCAAATAACACAAAACTTTTAAAGAGGAAATGATCTCTATGCTAATTAAAATGTTCAAAAACATAAAAAGAAGGAAAATTAACAAGTGATATCTAGGAAATGAATATAATAGTTGATACCAGAGCCTTTTAAATATTGGAAGCAATTTTGTCATGCGATTACATTTCAGGGATGGCAAATAGGTTTCTCTTATAGTAGCACCTTTAATATTGGTAATGGTGACTGAAATTTTGTGTTGAGAAGGATTCTGAGGGTACATCTGAGCACAGTGAATGTTTTCATTAAATAATATTCTCCTTAGGAAAAAACTAATCTGTCATTGATCAGATAATTATAATTCTTTATTTATGATAAAAAACTGTGATAGTAATGGGCAATTGACTTATTTTACATATATGGGTGTGTGTGTATATTTATTATTGTAACATATTTTGTGAAAAATATGTTGTGAAATATTTATCACAATAATAAATTTAGAGTTAGTCAAAGTAGGTTTCCCAAGAGTAATTTTACTGAACTCTAGTCCTGAATTAGGAAGCGGTATAGTTTATGAATATGCAAGTCATGTGTATCATATTTAGCAAAACTACCAAATTTGAGATCCCACCTGAGTTTGTATACATACAGGGCTAACTCCTTTGAAAAGATCTATTTAGTTATATTCACTTAAACATATTCCCAGAGTTTGTAGAGAGGAAACATCTTATGCTGGTTAAGAATACAAAATCTGGGGGAACTGGCCCGGTGGCACAGCGGTTTAGTCCGCGCTTGGCAGCCCGGGATTCGCCGGTTCGGATCCCGGGCGCCCACCGACGCACCGCCTGTCAGCCACGCCGTGGCCGCGTCCCATATAAAGTAGAGGAAGATGGGCACGATGTTAGCCCAGGGCCAGTCTTCCTCAAGCAAAAAGAGGACGATTAGCAATGGATGTTAGCTCAGGGCTGGTCTTCCTCACATAAAAAAAAAAAAAAAAAGAATAAAAAATCTGGAGTACAACCGTTGCTATTTAAGCCTCCACTGACTGACTGTGGAACCTTGGGCACATTACATATCTGCCTCAGTTTCCCCACCTGCATGGTGGGGATTATTATAATACCTATACCATAAAGTTGTAGGAAGACTGAAGTGAGTCAGTATGTATTATGCGCCTATGACAGTGCCTGACACATAGTAAGCGCTGTATAAATGTTTGTGAATAAGATCGGGGCACAGAGATGAATCCTTGTGCTCACAAAGATAACAATCTTGATTCACACTTATTACATCAACACTTCTCTGTATTTCAAAAGAATCATCCTCAACTTTCATAGAAAAAGGGAAAGGTATTTACAAATTAAGTAACTTCAGAAAAGCATTGTTTTTGTTATTGATTACACATAGAAAGAAATATGATGCAAGTTCAATTGTCCAATAACCAAAAGTGACTAGATAAAATATTTATATGAAATATGGTCTGTCAATGAGTGTTACTGAAGTTTTGATAGCTTTTTCATAATATATTTTAGCTTATGCATATTGTATCTGATAAAATTTTAATCTTGCCATGGAATTAGCCCACTATATGGACAAATGCCCTTAGCAAGATTGAATAGGTTAGGTTTAAAAATAATACAATTTTTCCAGACATTTGAGATTCACACATATTGTCTAAGAAGTAACATTTTCCAATTCATTTTACAAGGCTTTAGATATTCATATGATTTTATTTGGAACTTAATGTCACTATTTTTTTATTCTGGTTCAATACCAAAATGTGAAATTAGTATATTCTCTATCACAGTGATCAAAATATAAGAAGACATTTAGAAAATGTATCCCTATTGTTTTTTGAGATAAAGGAAAATTATTAGGGAAAAAAATACATATATGAACAACTAGAGATGTTGAATCTAAGTTGTCCTTTCAATAAGAGGATCTCATGATTGTTTTGTTTTATTGCATCATGAAAAATATCTGTATTTAGTGCTTAAAAATGAACTGTGTGCACACGTAGCATTATTTTGCTCCCTTCCCATGACTAGACCTATGAAATTTATTCAGAATTATTTTTATGTGACCATGTCTCACTTCCCAGTTAACTTATTGAACCTAGATTTCTTGGTTCATCCTTACCTATACAACTATCACATAATTTTCTTTAATATTATCCAGTTGACAACCAGAACCTCATCTTCCCTATTGGGTTTCTCCTGTTTAATTAAATGATTTTAATACTCCACACTGAAAAGCTTCTGCTTCACCATGTTTTCATTAAAGAAACATTTCCTGATTGTCAATTGCACTAAGGAATATGGGGAAGGCATTAAATAAAGCTCCACAGCAGTATTGGGAAGAGAAATAGACATCAGAGAAACACTAGAGACCAATTAAAAGGCAACAAATCAGTAAGCCCATGATTATGTGGTATAAATCAGTATGCATGAATACTAGGAAGATGAAAAATTAGGGAAAGTAAGTCTGGGATGTAATTGGGTCTAATTACACTTCCTGATAATAAGCCTGATCGTCCGGTGGTGATTTTACATTTATTGTCTGAGGTCGTGAGGGTACGTTTACCCATGATTCATTCCATGCAGTAAGGATATCGCTGCAAAGGATTACTTCATTTGACCAGAGAATGTTCTTAGTATTATTTCTCTCCCTGTGGCTAATAATTAATACAATTTTGAGTTTTGAGTAAATGCTTTTGTATGTCCATATTATACATTTTTTTATATGTCAAAATAGAGGTCCTGTAAACATGAGGTCATGATTGGCATTATGGATGAAAAGGTTAGCCCACTGAACAACAGAGATTAAAGTGTATTTTGCTTATTAAGTACAAATGGTGGTAGAGGACCAAGAACCAAACATTGGGTAAGAAGATGATAATTTAAAAAATCTCATTACCTTTAGTATCTTTTAAGTTCTGTGAAATAGGTAATATATCTAGATTGTTATAAAGAAACAAAAAATGTGATGTAAGACTGAAATTTCCAGTCTTGTCTTCTCTTCAAAAAATAGAATTCCATGTGAACCCAACTATTCCCAGTAGGCCACTACTAACACGTATTGACATTCCACACTTGAAAACATGCACAAATCATAAATGTACTTTCGTATTACATGTACTACATGAACATATTTGCAACTTTTAAAAAATTGCGTATAGGAGTATACACAGCATGCTCTGAGTTTTAAAGCTCCGTCCTATTTTATTTAATGAAACTACCATAATTTACTGAATAAATCTGCTACTGATGAACAATGCTTACTCCTAGTTCTTTTTGATTATAGCAAGAATTACTTGGTAACATTTTTATACTACAGCCTTGCACATTTGGTTAAGCATATTTATTCACAGACTATATAGAAATATATCTGCATCCCTATTTGCCTGAAGTAAACTTGCTTGGTTAATGAGAAAGCAAATTTAGGTTTCTTTCATTTTTTTTCCCAAATATTTCTTTAAAAACAAGTGTATGGTTTTATACATCTATTAACAGTGTCCGGTGGCCTGTTTCTTCTCATTCTCACCAAATGTGAGTGTATTTAAGATTTTGCTTAAGTGAATAATAGTACCTCATTGCTATTTTATTTTGCATTATTTAATTATAGTGAGAGTCAACATCTTTTCAACTTCATTGTCAATTACATTTTGCCTTTCTTTGCCCATTTATATATTGAGTTTTCAACGATTTATAAGCATTCTTTATATGTTAACAAATTTAACCACTTAGGTTTCCTATTTTTCTCAGGTTCTTGTTTGTCTTTGACTTTTTTGTTAATTATTTTATTTAGAAATTTTTAATTTTATATAATCAAATTGAGAAGATAGTAATTCATTTTTAGAAATAGCTTGTTTTCCCTGACAAGCTATACTATAGCTCTAAGCTATACTGTAAACATTTCCTCTACTGATGCACTATGTCAAGTCAAAGATAACAAAAGACTATTTAACAAGCAGATAATTGTTTATATTTATATTTCAAATATTAAAAATAGCTACAAAAATTGTAGGCTTACTAGTATGTTAAAGTTACAGAAGACCAGGCCACATTTACACAAATGACAGAAACCTACTGCCAATTACTGAGTTTTAAGAATTAGTGAACAAACCAACAAACCTGGTTAAAAATGAAGACCACCATGTACAAAATGTGCTTTATCCACTTATCTTGACAAATGTAGTTCAGTACCAACTCTTTGATAATGCTTTGGGGTAGACTAGTCAATTTCTTCTAACACATTTTGTGCAAATAGTTTAGTGTGAGTGATAATGAGGTCTCTCTCCACTTCTCAGCTAATGATTTGCTGCCCAGAAATGGAGGGAGCCTGCTGGATGTGCAGTGAGAATCATGGTGTTTGCAAGCTATGGAAATGACACAACTTCACTTCATGGGGGAACGTTTCATCTTCTTGGAATAGGATGCAATTTCATGAGGGCTGTAGTTTTAAAAGTCTGTGGTGAAACTTGAGTGTCAGTGTAACCAAAAAGGAAATATTAATAAATAAAACATAGTTGCAATAACTAAATATATCTATGACAATTTTTAGTTATTCTATGAAATGAACCTTTGTCTCTTTATTTCCATCTATGTGATTTAGGAACACTTACATGAGTTTTGAAACAATATTTTAGCAGTTCATAAAGAAAATAAATAAACAAATTTAATTTTGATCCACACTAGACTTCTAGGAAAAGCAGTTTACAAGGTACTCCAGGAGGGACATTACCACAGGATATACATGTGATTTTGCAAAACCATCATTAGGTCATAAAGAATTTTTGCTGAGGGCAGAATTAGGATGGAGGCTAACAACAAGCAGATTGACTAATAGTGCACTGTGTCAGCAAATTACACGTTCTGGGAGTTGAGGTTTTCATCCACTCCCTGCCTCCCACCACACACATATTTAAAATATGTCAATGTGTTTCTAAATGGAAACAGGGTTATACAGGAATAATTTTTTTTTTAATTTCCTTTCCCTCTTCTTCAAATACAAGTATCCCAGATCCCATCTCTTGAGTCAGTGGTACATGGATTCTTCTATTAAACTTCCCTTTTCCCTTCCTTTCTCCTCTCCTCTCATTTCTCTTTCTTTCTTTCTTTTTTGCTCTGCCCTGCTTTACTCCTATTTTCTTTACATTTCACTTTTAAAAATGTAGTGAGTACTTGAAAGGTGCTAGGAATCAAGAATTCAAAGATGGATGAATCAAAGATGGACGACTGTATGACCCCTGCCCATAACCCATGTGAGCTCACTGTCTAGAGCAGGGACCGCACATTCAGGTTTGCCAGGACAGTACTGGTTTATGCTTACTTTCCCAGTGTAATTATAACAGCACATCCCCTGACTTTCCAGCGTTTCCCTGTAGGAAAGACAAATTATATGTTCACCTTGGATATTGGAAAAGTGGTGATCAGGGACTTGCTTTAGCTGATATAATTTCAACCAGTTCTTTTACTTCTCTCCTCTCCATCACTTCAACCTCCAGAGATTTATCCACAATTTAGTTCAAGCGTGAGAATTCAGAGATATTGAATTTCAGCAATAAATGGGAAATTTCCAACTCAATAAGAATTAATTTAAGAATATGTCTTGAAAGCAATTCCTGAATACAAAGATATTTTCCCAATTAGGAATGTTCAGATTTAGTTCAGAAAACAATCAATAAATGATATAATTAAAAACATTTCATTATTAGAGTTTTAGTGGTCTTCTAATTTCCTTTAATGTATTAATTGTCTGTGGAAGCACAACATTTTTTGTTTGGTTTATGTTTTGTTTTGCTTTCTTTTCACAATTTGAAGGAAACCAGAAGGGGCAATGACCCCATTTTCACTAGTTTTGTTTCTAACAAGTTCAGATTGATAAATAAAAAAGTAAAGATAGATAAATATACGGTTTTTAAAGAAGTTTCTATCTTCTAGGCTGAACAGGGATTAATTCCTTTTGTTTGAGCAATATTTGATATTTGATTTGAAAAAATATTTTGGACATGTTTCTGATTAGTTATTTAGATGTCTGCTTCAAAAATATATGTACTTCAAAGGAGTTATGATGAATAAGATGTCAACTGACATTAGGTAGTACCAAGGGAGCAAAACTCACTTTCAAAAGTATGATGGCTTGCTAATTATCCATAAACACTGAAGAATGAGTTTTCCTCACTGATGCAGAATTCATCAGAGTGCTTCTTATTTAGCATGAAATGCTGTCTTCACACACCTGTCTATTGTACACAAAATCAAGTATAATTCACATTCTCCTTAGGACAAAGATTCCAGCCACCATGCCGTTCGGTTTCCTGCATTTATGTTTCATGACTTTGCATTTGTCTGATTTTGTTGATTAGATATTATTTGTCATTTTCAAAGTGGGATGCATAAGGACAATAAAATCTCAGTATAGGTTTTTTATTTTTCGAGAAGCAAGAAACACACATTAATCACTAAACCAAAAATGTCGTAGTGTTAGAATAAACACACCCCAACTGCCATTGATTTACACAATTGATTAGAGAAAAGAATCGTAAAAGGTTAACTGAGCTTGCAGAAAGCAAAAATGGAGTCATAGATACAAATGGCTTTTCTTAGACCTAGAACATCTATTTCCTAGAAAAACTCCTCAGAAAGAAAGAACATGAGAAGAAGGAATAAAGAAGGCACATGGATGTGTCTTCTAGTTTTTTCCTGGGAACATTCAAAGGAAAAAAAAATTAGTTTCACTATATTTATTGTGATTCTGTCAACTATTGTAAGTTTCATAACATGAATGTAGTTATAGATTTTATGAGTCTATAATTTGATACAAAGATGAAAGATTATATTTCTTAATTTTAGTAAATCAAACATTTTTATCAGATACATTATACATATTGGAAGGGAGCCTCCCCATTCATTCATTCATTCATTCATTTGTTCTTTCATTCATAATAAGAATCTACCACACATGCACAAGTAGGTTCTGGTGAGAATTGCTGAGTGACTTATGGTTACTGACCTCCAAGGGCTCACTGTTTATTGTTCAGCAAACTATTTGTCATTCCAGGTCCTTCAGCTTGGAAAAAATGTCAAACCATACTTGCTTCAACAATATAATTAGGAAAATTAGCTTCAACACTTAGTGCAGTTATTTAATTTTAGAAGTAGTTATTTAATTTAATTAATTTTAGAAACAAGATGACAGTCTCACTTTGGCTGCTGCAATATCCATGTTAATATATGCATTTGGGGGTTCAATATGTAGCCCCACCAACACAATTCAAATTTCAGTTAACACAGTTTATTAACTGTAAGTAATTAGGTAAAGTATAGATTTTGCTTCTAGTTCTTCTGTCTACAAATCACTACGTAAATAACAAATGTGCATTCTGATCAGTGACTAATCACATGATTTCTTTCAAAGATTGTTGGTGACAGATCACTGCACATCTGTTATTCAGCTCATCCACAGACAGCAAAGTGTGTAGTTGTGTTGCCTCATCTCCTAGACGTGGAGAGATTCTACAGGCAAAATAATTTAACTTTTCAAGTACTGCTTCTGTTGGATAATGCTCCAGGACATCCTGATTCTCTTTGGGACTTGAATGAAAATATGACTATTTCATTTTTACCACCAAATGCAACTTCATCAGTCCACTAATGAACCAAGGATTTATTTCGACTTTCGAAGCCTATTATCGTAGAAAGCCTATTGATGCTACTGTGAAAGATAATGCAATTTCTTTAGGTAAATTTTGGAAAAAATATGACTTTAAAGCATGCAATGGAAAACATTTGAGCATGATGGCAGGAAGTAACACAGTAACAAGCATGCAGTATGGCAGAAAATTTTACTACACTGTGCAAATAACTTGGCAGAATTCAAACCAAACATAGATGGATTTATAGAAGAAATAGCTGATCGTAGAAATGTTAACACTGTAGCTGTTTGGAGATGCTATATATGAATCCAAAGGAACTTAGTGAAGGTGAACTTATTGACATAAATGATGGCAGAAAATGGTTGTGATGAAAAAAATGAAGATATCCCAGGAGTGAAGTGGGCAAAAACTTAACATTAAATCAGTTCTCAGAGGTATTTCATGATGTTGAAAGAACAAAAGATAAAATGTTGGAAGTGGATCCAGTCATAGAAAGGAGTATGACCTTTCACAACACATGGAAAGGATGCTCACTCCATATTGTAAGTTATGACAAGAAGGAGCCAAACACTGTTCAAAGTACTATTGACATGTATTTTTTACAAAGATATAGAATACCTCAATTCTCAATGTTCTTGCTTTTTAAATTACAGCATATGAAATAAAATGTAATTTTACTATTCTTTTCATTTCTATATACATTTATAACTGATATATTTTAATTTTTTGCCAAAAATCATTAAAGGTAATGGAACAATCATAAATTTCCCATTTGCTATTAAGATTACTTTGCACTCTTTCAGCTGGCACCGTCATTCATAATGTGATACACTACTGTGCAAAGCAAGGACTGCCTAAATTGACCTTACTTCAAGTAAGAAAGAAAAGTAGTTGTGAATCAACACAAAATTTTAGTTTTTATTTATATTTATTTTTAAAGATCTTTGTTCCTCATTTTTCTTTAAGATTCTTTTTGACAGAGAATCGGCTACACATCTAATGTCAATCACATAAAGCGTGCGATAATAATATAAATTGCAACTTAGTTTTTTAAATTCTAACCAATGATCAATAAAATAGTTTTTGAGAAACTAAAAGCCAGTGACCTGATGTGTTTTCTGATTCCAGAGAAATAAAAGAAGTAAGCATGGACATTAGCAGTGATTGTTCTAACATTTTATTACAGTGGAATCTGGCAGAAGGTTTTCACATGTTGGTAAAGATAAGCCACCACAAATGAAGGGGAGATCTAGACTAAATACTATAAAAATGGGCCCAAAATTGAAATTGCTTATGTATTTAATTCACACACCTCAATTTACGTATATATGTATATATATCCAAAATATAAACTTTTTATTTCCAAGCTCCTCGGACCAAATACATCTAGCTTTACCCACGATTACACTTTATTCCAAAACTGGCACAACTGAAAAATGGGGTGTAAGGGAGAATAGTTGTTAATCATAAGAGTGATACATTCTAATTGGCTAAAGAGTGTAAGCTCAGTGCTCCCGATTCTTGTAATTACAGATTCCACTTAAATATTTAGGCATATCTGATGGCACTGCAATACTTAGACACTCTTGGACCATTCCTGTAGCTATAAGTTAAGGAAAGAATAGCCCTAGGTAAGGAATCTGACTTCAGTGACTGTGCCTCACAACTGCAGACTGATCAGGTACGCAGAAATGGTGCTCCTTCATCTGCTCACCGAGGGGCCAGTGACTGTTATTTCCCATATTGGTCTGCACATAGTCTTCCCATTTATCCCCTCTGATTTTTCTGCAGTCCGCTCTCCATTACTTCCTCTGACTCTTTCCCTTCATTATTCTCTCCCATCCCTCCATTTTCCTGACTTACTCTTTGTTTCCTCTTGTGAGTACATACTGGAATAAGATAGGAACTTTAGATGCCTCCAATGGCAGAGTTCGGATTGTGTCTATTAAAATAGCACAACCCCTGAAAGTATTACAGTACAATGAGGAGACAATGATTTCGTAGTAGTTTGCAGCTTCTAGTGTGATAATTATCACATAATGTAGATGTTAATGTAGATGAGGTCCTGAGAGGCAGTCGAAGCAACCTGAAATCCAAAGTGACTAGATGTCAGCACAACAAAGGAGAGCTTCTGCTACAAACGACAACTGGCTTATATTTTCCTGCCCCTTGTTCTGCACCTCTTATCTCTTTGGTCTCCCGCTTCTGATAAGCTCACAAAACATGTTGTAAGCATTGTTTTCTGATCATTGATTCTCAAAATTGTTTACATGATCTAGAATCTCTGGGGGCAGGGGTTAAATTCTGCAATGGCTTTGGCACTGAAAAATCGGGAATCCCAAAGCCTGGTTTTGAAGGAGTTAATAGGGTCCTAGTGCTCACAGAGGATTGTTAATTAGTTTAATTATTCTGTCAAGTGCTTACACCCATGGATGTTTATACAGCCCTGTGTAGACATTTTTAAAATATGAAATTTTGGTTGATAGACTTCTATATTTCAGTTTTATTTTTGTGCAAATGTTCTAATCCCTTGGAATCCTAAAGAACAATGAGTCACAAAATTCGGGTAGCTCAAAGAAAATATATTTCCTTTAGGTGAAAACATCTAAGAATACAAAAAAAAAAGAAGATAGACTGAATGACAATTAGAAGCTGCATTCAAGATGTGTTCCTTCTGTGTCAGTTACTGGGACAACATAAAGGAACATATGCAGCCGAGTGACACCAGAAACTCATTGCAAGAGAAATGCCACAGCTGATGGAAATGCCAGGGAATAGGTGACGCCCAAAGGAAAGCGCAGAGCTTGTACTTAAATGCAAGTTGACAAAGATCTGCAGGCTAAACCTCAAACTCATCTTGATCAAGTGGAGTCCTGACTTTAATTATGAGGTAGGAAAACGCAACAGTGGATTCAAACTATCTGAATATAATTATATTGAGTGAAGCACAGAAGATACAATCACCAAATACAGTTTCTCAGCTTGTACTGGATATAGACGAGTGGAAAACCTCAGTGACAATTCTGAGGACAGTGTAATGAAATGGGTCAGGAACACAGGTGTGTTTCCCCCAGAGAAATCATAATGGAGAAATCTTTTATTGCTTATTTAAATCTGCCTGTTTCCATTACAGATATGTTTTGTGGCACCTAGCACTCAAATCTTAAGTATAGAAAGTCAAAAACAGTGGAGATTAGGTGAAATGGGTTTATATTCATTCATCATTCAAAAGATAGACATTGAACTCTTACTACTTTCTATCTGATTTTCTTGAAATCATCAAATCAGTAAAAAAAAAAAAAAAAAAAAAACCAGTGGTATCTTGTATCCTACGTGGAGGAAATGGAAGGGAGATGTGCAAAGAATGGAAGAGATATGGGGCTCTTGATCAGTCTCTCAGATGTCTGCATTTTAACCATTCGAGGATCGAGCAGGCTTTACAGGGCCACTACCTAGAGCAAGAAAGTCATCACATCTGAGCCTGGACACAGCGTACCATCGGAATTGCACTTTTTTTTTTTTTGTGGGGAAGACCAGCCCTGAGCTAACATCTGTTGCCAATCCTCCCCTTTTTGCTGAGGAAGACTGGCCCTGGGCTAACATCCGTGCCCATCTTCCTCCACTTTATATGGGACGCCGCCACAGCATGGCTGACAAGCAGTGCATCGCGGGCGCCCGGGATCCAAACCCGCGAACCCCGGGCTGCCAAGAGTGAACTAAACCGCTGCACCACCGGGTGGCCCCCGGAATCGCACTTTTAAAGATATCACGAATCCCCTTTCTGTGCTGTCTTTTCGTTGCATTTATATGGCAAAGGTTCACTGCTGGCTAACCCATCTATCCAATTTCCCTGTGCCCACGCCTCAGCAGTCAAGCACTGCTGGAGAAAGTCAAATAAGTTCAATTATAAATTCAAGATCCGTAATTCCAAGTGGGATCAAATTGCCAATTCTATTCTATCCTTTTCCTTTAACTCAGCCTCATAATTGGCACACGTGTGCATACGCACACACTCAAAAATTCTACAATCTTCTTAAATCTCAAGCCTTTCCTCTTTCCATCAAATCCTCAAGTCTTGCTTTATAGAAGATATACAAGAAATAGCTCAGGAACTTTCCAGTGCAATCATGCAAAATCATCTCTATCTGTAAACACCGTGTCCTCCTTTCTTCCTTTACAGGAAAAACCCTTACTATTGCATGTACTGAAAAATCCAATGTACTCCTTCTTATTCATTAATCTAACATTATTGGGTATTCCTTTCCCTTTTTATATTCAACCTTTACCTGTCACCTGGATTCTTCCCATTGGATTTTAGACATATTCAAATCGTTACCATTGGAAACAAACACACCACACCATGATCACTCTTTTCTTCATTCTTTTCCAGCTACTTTGTAGCTTTCTCTTCCCCTTCTTAGCCAATGTTGTAGAAAAAAGTCTTCTATACATGCTGTCTCCATTTTTGCAACTCGCTCTCATTTCATTATTTTCTGTGTGCTAGTATGACTCTAAGTCCAGCTGCTACAACAGAGATCCAAAATTAACAACAGACCAAACAAAAGTGAACTGTCTTTCTCTTATAAAAGTTAGAGCTGTTGTGGCAGCACCCTTCTGATAAGTTTTCAAAACCCAGGTTCCTTCTCTCTTGTTTCTAGGATATCCATAAAGTGTTGCCTTTATCTGCGTAGTCAAAGATGACTTATCTTCATGTCCACATTCCCATCACTGGGCGAAGGAAAAGGAAAAAGGAGGGCATTACTAGGAAGTTGTGTTACAAAATCTATAGATTAACAACATGACCACATTTAGCTGTGATGGTAGTTGAGAAATGTTGCCTTAGTTCTGGAGGTCATGTGCACAGCTGAAAATTGGAGGTTCTATTACTTGCTGGGAAAGAGGAGAATGGATATTGGGGAACACACAGCAGAATCTGCCAAATACTCCAATTTTATATTTCCTCCTCCAAAATAACTTTCACTAAGATTGATAATCACGTCTATAAGCCTAAATCCAATTGGCCTTTTTCCATATTCCTTTGACGGCACTTCTCAGCAACACTTGGCGTATTTATTTATTCCCTCCTTGAAATATTCCCTTGGTTGACTTCTATGACACAATAGTGTTCTTGTTTCCTCTGATTTCTCTGTCACCTACTTTGCAGATTCTATTAAATGCTGGCGTTCATTATAAGTAATACTATACAATTCTTTTCTGTCCACTGTTTTCTACCTCCTATAGGCAAATGTCTTATATAAACATATTTCTCCTCGCTCCCCTGATTTATGCCACCACCAATCTAGGCATCTTCCAATGATCCCCGTTCCAGTTAATGGCACCAATATGCTCCCAGGGGGAAAAATTCCAACGCCTAACGTTGTTTCTAGTTTACAGTAGGCCCTTGACACACAGTTTTGAAAGAATAAATAAATTAACCCATGGACTAATGAGATGATGACACGTCTATCCAGGAGGATCCTTTCTTTAATACTATCCTGCACTTTGTACTTATTAAAGATGATAAAACTGAGACCTGGAGAGATTAAATTATTTTACAGAATCATGTAACAGAGAGAAGTAAATAGATTGAAAACAAGGTTTATCTGTCTGCAAAACTAAGGTCTTCCCACAACATTATGTTTTCTATTCTTGACAGAATCTGAAAGAAGATAGAGGCGGAGGAACAGAGAGAAGGAGGAAAGTGTGTGGAAATTAATTTTGTAAGGTATTATATGTCGGAAACAAAGGAGAAAAATGAGTAGTTGTAAATTTGAGTCATTGGAAAAAGATTGGTGCTATGAAAAGAAAAGAGAGATAATGAATTGAGTTTTTGACAGAATAAGTTTAAACTGCTGAAAATATATGTAAGATTTACAAAGGTTATCTGGAAGGTTGATTCTAGATGTGCATCCTAAACACGAGAATTCGAACCTCAATATTGGATAAAAATGCCAACAAAGGGAGTATTAAAATAGAAAAAAAAATCACCTTTCTGAGAATTTTTCTTTCTTAGAATTTTTCTTTGTGATGTTTCTGGCTCCCTTGGATATGCTGGCTAAAAGTCACACTGCCCAGTTTGCCATAAAGTCGAGTGCTGGCCATTTGATGGAGAACTCCTTTTATCACTGCTGACCTCAATAGCCTTGCAAATCTCCTTTGACTGTGGTTTTCAGGATATTAATTATCCTGTTCTCCTCATTGTCTGCATGGGAAGAGAACTCCTTCTCTGTGGTATCAGATTATTCTCTTTTTATGTGTTCAGCGATGATGGTTATATACAGCTATGTTCACTTTATATGATTCTTCTGAGTTTTAGAAACAAGTGTTCAGTCTAAAAAAGCTGAATTATTGAAATGCATGTTATCCTCACTTGAACATATACACGGATCATTCTCATACTTTTTTCCACTTTGATCCGTATTCAGATGCAGAAATTGTCCTTGAATATCATAAGGTTGTGACGGTCCTACTGCAGAAGTATAACAGAGACTTAGAATAGAGGGTAGAAAAAATTGATGAAATCTGGATTCATTCATGAGCATTGCTATTAAAACAGCAGGAGATCACGTAATCGTGTTGAATTCACAAGAAAACCATCTAGATTTGAAATTCCTTGACGATTAGAAATGTGTCATACTCATTTTTGTTTCTTCAATAGTTAGGACATTATCTGGCACGTAGAAGACACTCAACATGTTTGGTGATCTGAAATGAACTGAGCTAGTCAAACATCTTATATCTCACTAACAAATAGACATAATTTGAAGTTCAATTTCTACTAAAATAGCAAAATAGTTATCTATTGCCTTGACCGATCCATGACTTAAAACTCAAAATGTTTTGGCAAAAATCTTTAAAGGTCACTGAACAAAATGTTTGTTATCAGCATTTACAACGTTAAATCTCGGTACCACTATTTTATTTTTATAACATAATAGAAAAACTGAAAAATCAAACAAATGAAAAAAAAACAGCATGGACAACCTGCTTCAAACTGTCACAAAATTGGAGGGAGTCTCTTGCTGTTGAGCAGAGTGCCATCACGATTGTTGTAATGATTGTGCCTGCCTTTAGGGGAAATTCAGAGCAGGACTGGGTATTATACTACCTCAGCATGATCTCTGCAGGCAAATACATCACCATGTGGCAGAGTGCCATGCCGAAACAAACTGCCCTGCACAGGTCTGAAAAATGATAACTTTTAATCCCTGTAAGATGTATGGCGGTATAACACTTTAACTGTTTTCCATTCCCTGGTTTTTAAAGCAATTATACTGTAGGCTGCAGGGCACACTGTTAGATGCATTTTTCTGTCCTCAAAACTTTTCTTTCCCTATAGAATATTTTTCCAGCATGAACATTTCCTAAATTGCTATGGAAACTGAGTATGAAGCACAGAAGTTGTAAAAGCAACTAGAAAGTCCAGGTTTTGAGACAAAGCAAGAAATAGTCATTTAATCTGGGATTCCATTGTGAAGAAATACCTCTATCTTTTATACACATGTGCCATACATCTCCTGTACACATATACACATACCCCCTAATGATATTTACTTGCATATTATTTCAGTGTATCTTGAGAAACCTGAATTTTGAAATTGTTCAGTAGGTCATTGACATTCATGAAACGTATGTATTAATTGGAAATTCTCAAATTCCTTAATAGCACTATAGTAAGTACTTTTCCTCACAAAGTAAACTATAATTGGAAAGTGTTTGTGGATTCCCATTAAATCTTTAATAATTCTATATAAAAAAGTCACTTATAAACCTATTTAAATGCATTTCACTTGAGTCATGTTTCTACAGAGTGATGTTTTCCTTGGGCTTAACTTTATGAAATGGACAAAAACAGTATGACAGTTGAAGTCTTTGTACCAATAAGTAGAGAAAAACAAACCTTCATGTAGTGTAGAAAGGAGCAGTTGCCTAGACTACTCATGAAAGTTGAAAGGAAATCTTGTTCCTTCTCTCCAGCCCCTCCATGTGTGTCTCAAATTTGTGACCCAGCAGAGGCGGAAGTTAATTACATGCCATGAACCTTCAAGTCTATTGTAATAAGTTGACATGGAAAAATTCCTGCTCCAGGGGAAAGCTTGAATTAAATGATGTCATCAGTTTGAAAGTAGGAAATAGGTGAATATATTAACCTTTGATCTCTACTGGGAGGTCTATTTGTAAACCTGTCTTTCCTCCTTCCTTCTCCTTCACAGTTTCTACAGCTCTGTAGTTCTTCATAGACACTCATCGTTAGTCAGTCATTTATTCTTTCACTCAAAAAAATTATTGAGCACTTCTAAATGTTCTGAACTGGGCGAACCAAAGAGTGGGGTAAAGAGGCATTGAATATGTAAGTCCAAAAAAAAAACACACTGAAAATTGTGATAAGTTCTTTGAATGAAAACCCAGAGTAATAGAAAGAATGCTAGAAGGCGTAATATTTAGATTGGCTGGTTTGGAAAAGCTTCTGACTATCTGACATAAGTCTAGAAATGTCCCTGTTAATAGCTTAGAAATAGCTATTTTCGCCAGAATGCAAACATGTTTTCTCTAAATGCTAAATCAAGACGTTTCACTTTCAAATGCTACCCAACTTGTTACTCCAGTTGCCATGCTAGCTGTTTCTCTTTTTCAGCTCGTCGGCCACCGCAGGGCCAAAGAATTCCTCAAGGAAAAAAACTTTTCAGACTGCTGTCTGAAAATCCAGCTGAAATTTTCATCTCGTCTAGAGACACATCTTTCTCCATCCCCGGGGATGCACTCTCGCTGTCTCCATACTCACATAGACTAACCTTTGCCTCAACCCAGCCAAGATGTGCTTCTCATACTTCCAAAAAGAGAGTGAAGAATATTTCTCCAAATGAGCACTCTCTAAATTTTTAAGATTATCAATAATATATCATTTGCGATTCTGCTCAACAAAATAAAGCATCGACTATATTATACCTGCTCAAACCATGTATTCCTTCCCTCCCCCTCAACACCTCCCTAAAATCCAAGATCAGCATTGTTAGCATATTGCCCATAAGATTTCAGAATAAGACTTACCTTAGATATCATCTGCCCAGTTCAGTGGTTTTCAACTTATGAAGGATAGTCAGGCAGGAGTGTGGGCTCTTTCTGTCTCTTTCAGAAAGACTTCATGTGTGATTAATATCTGACTGGTGATCTCTGCAAGATTTTGTTGAAAAAAAAGTTCTGGGTTCTATAAAACTGTGAAATCACTAATTTACTTCACTGTGTCACTATTTGTTTAACAACTTAAGGAACTGAAACAAAGACTCTGTGGCCTGTAGCATCAGTGGTTGCTCTTTCCACTATCCCATTAATTGTTCACTTGGCCAATATGTTACCTGTAGTCAGTGCATTCAAAAAAATGACACATCCAAAAGTGGTATAAGCAGCAAATATAAAAGTTGTGTCCAAAATTGGGTTCCCCTTTCCTTAGAGATTAACATTTTTAAGCTTGTGCTATCTCTCAGAATTATCCCAGAATAAAATGCTTCCAATAAGGTACAATCTCATTGACTATGCAAGGAAAAAACATTTATAAAAAAGCAGTATGAAGTCAAATATACTTCTATCACCAGCCCAAAACCAGAACTAAAGAAAGCAAAAAAGACAGTGAGCTAAATGCAGCCATCAACGATTTCACTGCACTTGTGTTCTTCCCAAGACTCAAACCAATTACGAGCGCTCAGCACCTGTCAGAGGCTTAAAAAAAGAGTAAAAGGTCCAGTTAGAATGTTGGAGCCTAGAAATCTTAGGCGAATGCCTCAGACTCACACCAGAAATACTGCTGGGCAATTCAAGAGAAGACAGCCTATTGACCAAAGTCGCTAAGATCACCAAGCTTGTGACAGTTTAGTAAAGGTAAAGAATTTACTCTTGATAACCTCTAGCAGCGATTTGTTCTGTTCCAGTCAGGAAATGATAATAGATGGAGACATGGTCACTGCCCTTTAGACCTCAGAGCGGGGGAGACTGAATGTGTTTCTGGTCAGAGGTTTGTCTTAGGATGGGGGAAATCAAATATCAAGTAATGAGATGGATTTTTAACATGCTTATCAGAATTTTAACAGTGAATTGAACAGAGTATTCAAATCAGCTTGAATCAATATATATATTTTTTCTAATGACACCTTAATTTCTAAAAATATTTTCAATACATTTCATGTTTATTTTCATTGCTCATATATTATAAAAATTGATCTCTGTTCTCTTAAAAGAAAAGCAAAATTTGCCTTATTCCTCATCTCTGCCAGTCTTTTTAGCTATAGTCCTATTGGTTTTCTTGGTGACATTCTTAAGCAACACAAACGTTAATTTCCAAGACGCCATGACTTCCTCAACAGGTCTTCATTGCGCTGCAATTTCCTTCCCTCACATAAATATTTAAAATCTGGTGGCCTCGTCTTCAGCTTTATTCTCCAATTATTGTGCAGCATTTTATCACTTTCTCTGTCTTAAAGTTGTTTGCCCTGTGCCTTCTATTCCATGGTGCTACAATGTCCTTTTGACCTCTCTGGTCTATTTCACTAGTTCCTTAGCGTCTTCCAGTCTTCATCCGTAGGTACTCCAAAATCAATTCTGCTCACTGCTGGAATTTGAAAATCTCAGACAAATTCTATCATCCATGATACCCATCCTCTTTTTGAGCCTCAGCTTTTTCCACAGTGGAATAA
Source organism: Tapirus indicus (assembly GCA_031878705.1). NCBI lineage: Eukaryota > Metazoa > Chordata > Mammalia > Perissodactyla > Tapiridae > Tapirus > Tapirus indicus. Next base: position 53,755,748 of record CM062931.1, on the reverse strand, counting down.
ATCTAATAATAATTGCTGGCTTTAGTCAAAGAATTGTTGGAATCAAACAGGATAATATGTGTGAAATTAAGTCATAATTTTAATCACTTATAAAGATATATTGCTCTATGGCTAACCAATTAGAATCACATTGGCCAAGGTATGCCTGTGATGCAAACTGGCCAATCAGAGACTTTTGTGGGAGTTTTTTTCCTGAGTTGTGGGGGAAGACTTTTTTTGTGATGGAAGAGCTGGAGAATACGGCCTAATGAAGCCCACCATATAAAGAAAGACTGAGAAACAGAGAGAGACAGAGTCCAATGATATTACTTGAGCTCCTGAATCCAGACACACCCTTGGATGCTCCAGTAATATGAGCCAATCAATTATTTTTTCTTTAAATCTATTTAACTTTTATTTTAAGCTGCCAAATGACAACTGATTAATACCAACTTTTTTCCTCTTGTTCAATTTATAATGGATACGTGACTTTACTCTTACTTTACTCTTACTTTACTCTGACTTTACTCAGGATGGGTGTAATAATTTACTTGCATAAATATACTTATATTACTCATTAAAAAGTGCCAGAAGGCTATAAAGAAACATACAATTGTAAAGCCTTCTCTAAACTGAACTTGAGAGCTCAGACATCCCCAAGTTGCACCTTCTTGTTTGTTTACACTTATATATCCACCCTAGATGTCATCCCTCTTCCTAATGCTTTTACTCTCTGTTGAAATATTAAAAGGGCACCATGCCCACATCAAATGGCATTTCACTTTTTAAAATCCTGTCTTACCACCATAAAACTGGACAAGAAGTATTCAATTTCTTCCTCTTTTACGGCGGTACTCTGTTTTGGTTACCCAGATACTTTTCAAATATCTCTTATTAAAGCATTAGCTCTTTGTGTTCGCCTTTGTAGCTCTTCAATACCCATAAATGCAGATAGCTGATACTCTGTGATTATTAGCTTGATTGAATTAAATCATGATGTTCTTAAGGAAATGGAAAGAAGATTTTTATCTTTGACACCTTTAAAATTCCCTATCGCTATCCACTTGAAAATAATGAGGACAATCATAAGATCAGTGTATCAGTTAAAAGGCGAGTATCAGAGCCCTGTCTGCCTTCCAAACTGTTAATTGAATTGAATTGAATATTCAACGAATTGAGAGACTCTCTTGGAAAAGAACTGTTAACTCTTCCAAAATAATGTGTTCACTTTTTAAAGATATTCTCTCTTTAGTGTAATTATCTAAACCTAATATGCTTTCTACATAACCTTTAATTTTTTCCATATCTGGTATTGACATTATGAGAACATTAGTACCCCAATCCCTTTGAATGTGTTTATGACATCCCTGTAATTATTAGATGGATATAAGCGTTCTCCTTAAAGTTAAAGCTGTAAGTAATCCTTTTAATAATTCATTCATAGCTTGGCATAATTTAATAAGAAAACTACAGTTGAGCCAGACTAGAGGCATTCTTCGGCTTTCTATCCAATGAATGGGATTTCTAGGGAGCTCCTCCTCTATCCAGATAATTTCATGCTACAACAGAGTCAAGCCCAGCCTGATGCTTTAGGCTCTTGTCACACATCATGTATTTTTCACTCTTTATTGCTCCCAGGATTGCAGTGCAGAAACATTGTTTCTGGGATTTTTTTCCTATACATTTTTAAATACCATCACCATTTATTCTATTACTAATGCATCATAGTCGTTAAGAGAACTAACTTTAAGACTCAAACAAACTTGCAATCAGATGGAGTCTAGTACCCACTAATTTTCTCATATAGTGCCCACTAGCTTACTTAACTACTTTGAGCTCCATTTCTCAACTGTAAAATAGTTAATCTGAGGATGCTCAGCACAAAGTATGTACTTATTACACGGCAGTTGTAAATTATATTGTCAACAAAAAGATAAATAAATCTGGCAATGAATTTGCCATGATGCTATGGATAAATATTTGATTTTAAAATGTTGGGGAAAACCTAAAAGTCATAAACAACTCTGTTGAAAAATACTGCTTTGTCCTTTATAACAGAGGGAAAAGGATCTTAATAAGAAAATATCTCTGTGACTTTGATTTATGTGCCATTCAGGTTTTTTTCAGCTTTATTGAGCTATAATTGACAAATAAAATTGTAAAAGTGTCAAAGTGATGTTTTGATACGCATATTCATTGTGAAAGGATTACCACAATTGAGTTAAACACACCTGTCATTTCATATATTTATCTTTTTTTTTTTTTCTTTTAGATGAGAACACTGAAGTTCTACTCTCTCAGCAAATTTCAACCATACAATACGGTGTTTTCCATAGCAGTTGTACCAGTTTACATTCCCACCAACAGTGCACTGTTTCCTTTTTCTCCACATCCTCACCAACACTTCTCTCTTATCTTTTTGACAATAGACATCCTAACAGGTGTAGGGTGATATCTCATTGCGGTTTTGATTTGCTAATCACATCATTTCCATGGTGATTAGTGATGGTGAGCATCTTTTCACATACCTGTTGGTCATTCATGTGCCTTCCTTAGAAAAATGTCTATTCGAGTCCTTCGCCCATTTTTACATTGGTTTTCGTTGTTGTTGTTATTGTATGAGTTTTGTTCAAGTTCCTTCCAGAGGAAATATTGGGTGTTTGGAGCAGGCTTATTTGAGAAGCTCAGGTGGATTCTGCTGGTTTCTGGGGAAGATTGCAGCCAGCCCCTCAATATGTGCTAAATTAGAAGACTGACCCTCAGACAGCAGCTTTTAAAGTATGCAGACCAGCCTCTTTCAGGGCAAGACTGGGAGATGAGCTCCCTCTGCAGTAGGCTCTGGAGGAAGAGCCATGGTGAGTCCTTGCAAGCCCATTAAGAACTCTTTCTTTGCTATATTCTTGTGGTCTCATGGACACAAGCCCCGTTGGCTTTCAGAGCTGGATGTTTTGGGCGCCCTTCCCTCAAGTTGAAGTCTTCAAAGCATGGAGTCCCAACCCTTCATGCTTCAGGGAGAAGCTGGGAGTTGGGAGTTCCCTCCTGACTGTGCAGCACTATGCCAGTGGTGGGGTTTAGCAAGCGAGTGTATCTCAGCCTTGCCTACCCATTTCCATGTGGGTGATGTGGGTATTTTCTCACTCACCCGATGTGTAGGAGTCACTTACCTAGTTTCTGGATTTCCTTCAGAGGGAGTTGCTCCTAAAGTAGATGTAGATTCATTGTACCCATGGGAGGAGGTGAGTTCAGGAGACTCCTATGTCCCAATCTTGGACCAGACAAGTAGTTCATTTTTTTATGGGATTAATTCCCTCCAAGATAATAAGGGTGACACTTGAAGATACAAAATACAAAATATTCAATAACTGGGACCATAAGTGTCCCAGAGAATCTTGGTGGGAATTATGACTATCTTTTTTTATTCAGTAAACTACAGTCATGTGTCACTTAACAAGAGGGATGTATTCTGAGAAATGCATTCTTAGGCAATTGCGTCATTGTGTGAACGTCATAAAGTACTTACACAAACCTGGATGTTATAGCCTACTATACACCTAGGCTGTATGGTACTGTTCTTATGAGACCACCATCGTATCTGCAGTCCGTCGTTGACCGAAATGTCCTTACATGGCACATGACTGTATTATCATTAGTTATAGGCCATTTCAAAAAAATTCTTCCTACACTTATACTGGTGAATATCACGGGGCCATCCTCAGACAGAGTGCCAACAATTTGTTTCTAGTTGCAGAGTAAAGGATGACTAATGAGTGGGCTGAATCCAGTATTCAAAAAGAACGAACGAAGAATCCCAGATTGAGGACATTGAAATTATACTTGACATTTAGGTAACATTCACACATTTGGGAAAGAGCAAGATGAGATGACCCTGAAAGCTTAACTGAAAGATAAGGATACAAATAAAAGTTGTTTTTTTTTTTTTGTGAGGAAGACCAGCCCTGAGCTAACATCTGTTGTCAATCCTCCCCTTTTTTGCTGAGGAAGACTGGCCCTGGGCTAACATCCATGCCCATCTTCCTCTAGTTTATATGGGACGCTGCCACAGCATGGCTTGACAAGTGGTGCATCTGTCCGCACCCGGGATCTGAACCTGTGAACCCCGGGCCAGCGAAGAGAAGCCTGCAAACTTAACTGCTACACCACCAGGCCAGCCCCACAAATAAAACTTCTTACCAGATTCATGGGATATAAGGGCAGACAGGACCCTGGGTGGGGATTAGCTGGACTTGCTATAGTAAGCAGAATTTGTATAAGTGTGTCAAGAGGGCTTATGAACGCATTTAGTAGTAATAGAAAGAAGTTGGTAAGAGCAAATGATGTTTTGTTTAGAGAAAATTAGATTTGTAAGAACGACTATTTCCTATTTTCAGAAGATAAGGAAAAACGATATACTACAGTACTAAAATATGACCTATAGCCAATGTCCTGGGTTCTCTGCCCTACAATATACAAAATAAGGGGAGATAAAGTTTTAGAGATCCAACAATATATTATATGGTAATTGTTTGCCTTAATTCACACATATTATCACACACAAAAATCATACACTGATATGTTTGGTTTTATGCATAGTTTGTAGTTGCTTGAATATAGAAAGACAAAATGTTATTCTAGCATGTTAGCGTAGGGAGGCCTGACTAAATTAGGCCACTGGAATGGAAATGGAAGGGAAGGAAAAGGGAGACAAGAGAGCAAGCTGGTGGTAATGTAGCCACTTGCAGTCAGATTGGGTGCTCATCATTACCAAACCATTAATACTACTGACACTGGCATATAAAAACTATTGGCCTGTTGATGAATGCTGAGAGCTCCCCTCATACATCTTGTATGTATAATATTTTTGAACAGTTAATTTATGTTGACATCTTTTAACACAGGTTTTTTGCAGATAATTTCAAGGGATATTAAATAACAAAGCCACAATTAATGCTTGAGCAAACTGCATAATAAACGGCTGACAGCCACAGTGCTTCTGGAGGCTAATTTCATCGTTTTCATGGGGTTTATCAGTGGTTCAATGTTTACATCAAACAAGGTCCACGTTTTTCTTCAGCTATAATTGGTGTCATTATTATGGTTGAATGGACTCAATTTGAAAATGTATTCTACACAACCGGAAAAGCACAAATGCTTACATTGGTGATAGATTATACCCTGCAGATTAAGTTGAATGTTCATATTTGCCTCATGTTTAAGTACCAAGGGGAAATTATTCCTAAAGTGACTTGTTTTGAAACATTTTGTGATGTTAGCAGAAATCGGAAGTTCAATTAAAAGCAGGAAAACTCAGATAGAAATCTCAAATTTTTTCTAATGTAGTTCTGGATATGTGAAAAATCTTGGGCTCTTGAGATAAGATTAGATGAACCATTATTAGCCCACTTAGCTCTATTCTGTCTAAATGTCTTATCCAAACACCTTCTAGCTGTGGTCAGTGTAGCCTTATATTAGAATGTATATGAATGTGGCAAGATCCCTCTCCTATTCCTGTAACAGCCCTGTAACAGACCCTCTTCCACGGTGTCATCTATATTCTCTATGCTCTCTCTCTCTCTCTGTGATTGTAAAACCACGCATTCATAACCGGTCATGAATTCATCCTTTCTTCTCTCTTCTAAATGCTAATACATCTTTTTTCTAATCTGACCAATAAACCCCTTATTCTTTCGTCTTTGATCACATTCCTGCCCAGGTATCTCACAAATGTCATTTCAATACATTTCTTATGATTTTTAATAGACTTTATATTTTAGAGCAGTTTTAAATTCACAGCAAAATTGAAGGGAAGGTACAGAGATTTCCCATATACTCGCTGCCCTCACACGTGCATAGCCTCCCACATTATCAACGTCTCCCACCAGAGTGGTCCATTTCTTACAATTGATGAACTTACATTGACACGTCGTTATCACCTGCAGTCCAGAGTTTACGTCACAGTTCACTCTTAGTGTTGTACGTTCACTGGGTTTCAACAAACATATTCTGACATGTATCCACTCTTAAGATATCATACGGAGTATTTTCACTGCCTTAAAAGTTCTATTTATCCTTCTCCCTGCTTCCTCAACCCCTAGCAACCACTGATCCTTTTACTGTCTCCATGTTTTTGCCTTCTCCAGAATGTCATGTAGTTGGAATCATACAGTATGTAGCCTTTTCAGATTAGCTTCTTTCACTTAGTAACTAACGTGCATTTAAGGCTCTTCCAAGTCTTTTCATGGCTTGAAAGCTCTTTTCTCTTTTTAGCACTGAATAATATTCCAGGGTCTGCATGTACCACAGTTCATGTATCCATTTACCTACTGAAGGGCATCTGGGTTGCTTCCAAGTTTTGGCAATTATGATTAAAGCTGTTGTCAATATCTGTGTTCAGGTTTTTGTGTGGACAGAAATTTTCAACTCCTTTGGATAAACACCACGGAGGACAATTACTAGAATGAATGGTAAGAATATGTTTAATTTTGTAAGAAACTGCCAAACCATCTTCCCAAGTGGCTGAACCATTTTATGCTCCCAACAGCAATGAATGAGAGTTTCTGTTCCTCCACATCTTTGTTAGCGTTTAGTGTTGTCAGTGTTCCAGATTTTGGTCCTTCTAATAGCTACATAGTGGTATCTCATTTTAATTTGCATTTCCCTGATGATATATGACATGGAACATCTTTTCATGTGCCCATTTGCCATCTTTATATCTTCTTTGGTGAAGTGTCTGTTATGGTCTCTGTCCCATTTTTAATTGGGTTGTTCGTGTTGTTGTTGAGTTTTAAGAGTTCTTTGTATATTTTGGATAACAGTCTTTTATCAGATATGTCTTTTGCAAATATTTTCTCCCTGTGTGTGGCTTGTATTCTCATTCTCTCTCTCTCTCTCTCTTTTTGCTGAGGAAGACTGGCCCTGGGCTAACATTCGTGCCCATCTTCCTCTACTTTATATATAGGATGCCTGCTACAGCATGGCTTGATAAGCGGTGCGTAGGTCTGTGCCCAAAATCTGAACCCGCAAACCCCAGGCCGCCAAAGCGGAGCGCGAAAACTTAACCGCTGTGTCACCGGGCCAGTCTCCTGTATTCCCATTCTCTTAACATTGACTTTCACACAGCAGAAGTTGTTAATTTTAGTGAAGTCCATCTTATCGATTATTTTTTTCATGGATCGTGCCTTTGGTGTTGTATCTAAAAAGTCATCACCATACCCGAGTTCATCTGCGTTTTTCTCCTATGTTATATCTTAGGAGTTTTATAGTTTTGCACTTTACATTTAGGTCTGTGATCCATTTCAAGTTAATTGTTGTGAAGGATGTAAGGTCTGTGTCTAGATTCATTTTCTTGAATGTGGATATCCAGTTTTCCCAGCCCCACTTGTTCAAAAGACTATCTTTTCCCACTGTATTTGTCAAAGATCAGTTGATTATATTTGTGAGAATCTATTTCTGGGTTCTTTATTCTGTTCCACTGATCTATTTGTCTATTCTTTCACCAACACCACACTGTCTTGATTACTGTAACTTTATGGTGAGGCTGGAAGTTGGGTAGTGTCAGTATTCCAACTTTGTTCTTCTCCTTCAATATTATTTTGGCTACTCTGTGTCTTTTGCCTGTCCATATAAACTTTAGAATCTGTTTGTCAGTCTCCACAAAATAACTTGCTGGGATTTTGATTGAAATTGCACTGAAGTGATAGACCAAGTTGGACAGAACTGACATCTTGACAATATTGAGTCTTCCTATCCATGAACATGTAATATCTCTCCATTTGTTAAGTTCTTTGATTTCTTTCATTAGCATTTTATAGTTTTCCTCATATAAATCTTGTACATGTTTGTTAGATTTATACCTAAGTATTTCAATTTTGGAGTGCTAATGTAAATGGTATTGTGTTTTTAATTTTGAATTCCACTTGTTCATTGATAGTAAATACAAAAGCGATTTACATTTTTGTATTAACCTTACATCCTGCAATCCAGCTAAAATTGCTTATTAGTTCCAGGAGTGTTTTTGCTGATGCTTTCAGATTTTCTACATAGACAATCACGTCATCTGCAAACAAAGACAATTTTATTTCTTCCTTCCCACTCTTTTATTTCCTTTTGGTTTTTTATTGCATTAGATAGGACTTCCAGTATGATGTTGAAAAGCAGTAGTGGGAGGAGACAGTCATACTTTTTCGTGAGCTTAGTGGGAAAGCTTTGAGTTTCTCACCGTTAAATGTGATATTAGCCTGTAGGTTTTTTGTAGATATTTTTTGTCAACTTGAGAAAATTCTCCTCTATTCCTAGTTTACTGTAAGTTTTTATCATGAATGGGTGTTGGATTTTGTTAAATGATTTCTCTTCATCTATTGATATCATCATGTGATTTTTTTTCTTTAGACTATTAATGTGATGTATTATTACATTAACTGATTTTCCAATGTTGAACCAACCTTGCATACCTGGGGTAAATCCCACTTGGTCTTGGTGTACAATTCTTTTTATACATTGTTGAATTCAATTTGCTAATATTTTGTTGAAGATTTTTGCATCTATATTCATGAGAGATATTGGTCTGTCATTTTCTTGTTATGTCTTAGTCTGGTTTCTATGTTAGAGTAATACTGTCCTGATAGAATAAATTAGGAAGTATTCACTCTGGTTCTATCTTTTGGAAAATATTGTAGAGAAGTAATATAATTTCTTCTTTAAATGTCTGGTAGAATTCACCAATAAACCCATCTGACCCTGGTGCTTTCTGTTGTGGAAGGTCTTAATTATTGATTAAGATTTACTTTCTTTGGTAGATATAGGCCTATTTAGATTGTCTATTTCTTCTTGTGTGAGTTGGTGCACTGTATCTTTCAAGGAATTGGTCCATTTCATCTAGGTTATTAAATTTACGGGCATAGAGTTGTTCCTAATATTCCTTTATTATTGTTTTAATGTCTACAGAATCTGTAATGTTGTCACCTCTTTCATTTTTCATATGAGTAATGTGTGCCTTCCATCTTTTTTTCTTCTTAGTTAGCCTGGTTAGGGGCTTTTGATTTTACTGATCTTTTCAAAGAACTAGCTATCGGTTTCATTGATTTTTTTTCTGTTTGCAATTTCACTGATTTCTACTCTAATCCTTATTATGTCTTTTCTTCTACTTACTTTGGATTTAATTTGCTCTTCTTTTTCTAGTTTCCTAAGATGAAGTTTAGGTGATTGATTTTAGATCTTTCTTCTTTTGTAATATACACACTTAATGCTATAAATTTCCCTCTAAGCATGGCTTTTGCTTCATCCCACAAATTTTGAATACTTGTTTTCATTTTCATTTGGTTCAAAGTATTTTTGAATTTCTCTTGAGATTTCTCCTTTGCCCCATGTGTTATTTAAAAGTGTGTTATTTAATCTACAAATATTTTGGAATTTTCCTGCTATCTTTTTGTTATTGATTTCTAGCTTAATTCCAAAGTGATCTGAGAGCAGACGTTGTATTATTTCCATTCTTTTAAATTCATTAAAGTGTGTTTTATGGCCCAGAATGTGGTATACCCTGGTGAATGTGCTATGTGAGCTTGAGAAGAGTCTGTATCCTGCTCAGTGTTCTCTGAGCTTCATGGATCTACGGCTTGGTGTCTGAGATTAATTTGAGGGAATTCTCAGTCATTTTTGTTTCAAATATTTCTTCTGTTCCTTTCTTTCTTCTCCTTCTGGGATTCCCATTACACACATATTACACTTTTGCAGTTGTCCCACTGTTCTTGGATAGTTTGTTCTGTTTTCTTTTTTTTTCCAGTCTTTTTTTCTCCTTGCTTTTCAGTTTTAATGGTTTCCTTATATCTTTAAGAGCAGAGATTCTCTCCTCAGCCATGTCCAGTCTACCAATTATACCACGAAAGACATTCTTCACTTCTGTTCCAGTGTTTTTGATCTCTAGTATTTCTTTTTGTTCTTTTTTAGGATTTTCATCTCCCTGCTTACATTGCCAATCTGTTCTTACATGCTGTCTACTTTATCCACCTGAACTCTTAGCATCTTAATTGTTTTCAATTCCGGGTCTGATAATTCCAACATCACTGCCATATCTGAGTCTGGTTATGGTGCTTGCTCTGGCTCTTCAAACTGTGTTTTTTGTCTTTAAGTGTGCCTTGTAATTTTTTCTTGATAACCAGACATGATGTACCAGGTAAAAGGAGCTACTGTAATTAGGTCTTCAGTGATGTGGTGATGAGGTGTGGGGAGAAGTGTTCTATAGTCCTGTGAATGGGTCTCAGTCTTTTAGGGAGCCTGTATCTGTGGACAGTGAACTTTACAGGTGCTTCTCATTTTCATTTGTTTTTGTTTTTGTCCCCCTCTGGTGAGACTGGATGGCTAGAGTGAGCTGGAGTTGGGTATTTCCCTTCCTCCACGTGGAAGGCTAGAGGGAGTTGGGATTGGATACTTCCCTTCCTCCAGGTCAGTTAGGCTCTGATAAAACCCCAGCAGGTTAGGCTCTGGTTAAATAGTTTCTCCTGAGGGCAGACCTTGTTAAGAAGAACGAAGTGCTCTGGTTTATTTCAAAATGGTTCCTTTTCCCCTTCTTTGCCAGAAGCACAAGGGGATTTTTATCCAGTATTCACTGTGAGAACTTAGTCAAGCTCCTGGAGGTGAAAATGCACAAAAGGGTGGAAGCCCCTGGTGAGTGGGTCCCCCTGGAGTTTTTATCTCTTAGACTTGTCTGTGCTGAGCTTCCAGCAATTTGTCAGTCATAGTTCAGGTTTCCCTATCTTGGTACTGGTTCCTGTGGAGGTTTGTGCTCATGGCTTTCTGCTCCAGTAAGTCACTAGCCTCTGCATTTGCCTATCAGTCTGTCTGTTTAGGGGACAGTGGTTTGCTCTTTGATCCCACCTCTCTGATGGATTTAATAAGAGTTGTTGATTTTTTTCAGTTTGCTCAGCTTTTTACTTGTTGCCAGCATGAGGTGGCAACTTCCTGCTTCTTGTGTACTGGATTGGAGACTAGACGTCTCAGACACATTTTAAGAGCAGCTACATATATATTTTTTTCTTCAACTTTTTGTTAATTAATCTCTCATTTTGCTGCTGTATAATTTTTACAGTGAGTAACCTGTTCTAAATTCCTGTATTAGCCCATCCAGTCATCTTTTTAATTTTATATTGAAATATGATACATGTATAAGATACTTAGATCTTACATGTTTTATTTTGAAGAGTTGTGACCATTTTATTCACCCATGTAACGAACACCCATAAGCAATGGAGAAAAGATTTCCACTCCTCATAAAGTTCCCTTGTATCCCCTGCTAGGTAGTTTCGCCAATTCTATAAGCAACAATATTTATAAATATTTATAAAGAGATATTTACAATATTTATTAAGAGAGATTAGTTTTACCTCTTCTTGGAACTGATCTAAATATAATCATTTAATGTGTACTTTTAGGAGTCTGACTTTTATTAACAAAATTCTTGTGAGATTAATCATATTGTTTCATGTTTTTATAATTCATTTTTACTGCTGAGTTGTATTTGGTTGTATGAATGTGTCACAATTTATCTATTTATTTACTTATTAATGGACATTTGGTGTGTTTCCAGTTTGGGGTTATTATGGATAAAGCAACTATGAATATTCCTGCATGGGTCTTTTTGTGGACATATTTATTTTGAGTAAATATCTACAAGCAGAATTGCTGCATCATAATTTTAAAGCAAAGTCAAAAATTTTCCAAAATGCCTTTACATTTATTCTTCTCCTCCCAGCAATGTATGAGAATTTCAGTGGCTCCACACCCTTGCCAGAATTTGATACTGTCAAATTCTTTTAGATTTTACCCGTTCTAGAGGGTATCTGACTCTCTCTACCTCTCTTCCTTGTCTTTTTCTGCAACCATCCTCTTAGTGACTAATTTCTGTTCATTCTACTTCTAAAATGTTTCTCTAACATTCTATAGTTATTCCAAGTGTGTCTTTGCTAACTTAAATTTCTTGAAGGCAATAATATGATAGTTTCTTTGATAGTGTCTTTCTTTAACCTCACACAACATCCAGCACAATGCTAGACATCATCAGAGACTATATGCATTACATTATACATTATATATACATTATACATTATATATATATATACACATTATATGTACATTAAATTCTTAAATCATAGAATATTTGAGATAAAAGGGACATTATCTTAGCAACTGCTTTGCTTTACAGCTACTGTAAAGTATTCAGATTGTCCCTGTTCAATGCCATGCTCAAATTACACAATGACTGAGTTCAAATGAGAAAGCAGACCTTCTAACTCATGATCCAGAATATCGTGCACTGTACCAGGCTGGTTCTCTCGATAGATTGACAGGTAAGTTGTTTTTAACTCTGATACTTTCAAGAACTGAAAAGGTCAGGGCATGCAGCATAGAGAGTCCCTAAATAAGAGCATATCCTCAGGCTCGCTTGCCACCCTGTGTTATCCATCGTGTGTTGCTAACTCACGACAACCTTTCTATCCTGGGAAACAACCTCAAAGTTGGATTTTTTTTTCCTGGTGAACAACCTGAGTTTTATGTAGAGTGTCATAAGAAAAATAAGGAATTGCTCTGGGTTTCTCAGGAGCTATAATATTTCAGTTAATATATAAACACTATGTTTAAGAGGTTTTTAAATTTTTTTACTATATGTATCAATGTATTTTTGATCATAATGGGCCCTGAAAGAAAAAAGAAAGTACAATTCATTCCTTGGAGATTGTGCAACCACTGGATAAGCTTCTGATATGAGGCTCATCGTGTATGATCAAGGTCTTTACAAGTTTTACGAGTACACAAAAATTTGGTCAAATCGTATGTGGACCAATTCTATGTTGATTTCACGGGCCTTAAATTACCACATCAGCATATATTGCTATTCACATCTTTTCTAACTGCTATTCATATCTTTTCACATATGATAAATGGCACATAATTTATGGGCAACAGAAAATTTCAACTATCTACATTTAAAATGGGAGTTGGATCATTTCCTTATTTTTCTATGAATTCTCTTCCTTTAAACATAATGATTATGAAGAACTCAGAGCACGCCAGAAATTATGACAATGATTATCAAAAGCCTGGAATATGGGTAAAAAATTGTTTACTACAGTGACTTTTTAAGAGAAAAAAATCTATTAACTATTGCTTTGATTTATCTGTCCCATAAATCTTAAAGAAAATCCTTTTGTAAATATATTTTTCATAATTAGTATGTGAACATGTGTCTTGAAATTTGGCAGAATATCTCACAGCACCTAAGTTCAGACACATAACTCTTTTTTTCCTATGTTACGGACTAAGAATCTGGCTATTCTTAAACACTGACAGCAGTTTCCTGGCTTTGCGTGTTAACGCCTCTGACGCAGTCAACACAGAATCTTGCTGTGTTGTCATCGATTCTTGCAAGTGTTGATCCCCTCCGACCAAAGTGAAGGTGTTACAGACTACCGTGTTGATAATATATTTCTACACTTGCAGTCCTTGAATTTTTCCTGAAGTTCTTTCTAGGAGATTCTGGAAGGCAGAAATATATTTGACATCACATTATGCTGAAAGTTCCATGGCAAAGGTAGTATTTTTATCCATTATATAAAATGTTTCCCCATTCGTCAAATGACCTATAAAACAAGTATATGGGAAGATAGTGCTTGGTTTCCACTTAAGCACCTCCCATCGCGTTGGACTCCTCGGGACTCACAATTCCGTCCTGGAGTCATGAAGGCAAGATGTGCTTTGTGGTTGGGAACCAAAGGCCAAATGCTTATAATATCCTTCATGTACAACTGTAGAATAACGGCAAACCCTCAAGGTGAGTTTTTTTGCTGACGCTAAAGATCAAAATTTTGGGGAGACAAGATAAACACTGAGAAAGAAACCATTAAGTTCACTCCATTGCCGATGGCCTGACATCGGGTTATGGCAGGCTGCTGGTGTGCTTGCAGCGCTGTAACTGAATGTCTTGGATTCTCTTTTGATTCTTACTTTGTTTTTCACCATATCTGGTGGCAAAAACAACATTACAGAATTTAATATCCGGTAATTGTCCACACCGTGACATTCCAGAGGAATCATGGGTAATCTTGCCCTTGTAACCACTAGTCTACGTGACCTCTGTGTATTAGTGAAAAAGATAGATACTATAAATAGGAATTTATTATTTTAAATACTACAGACAATTATGTTATTCTATATGATATAATTATATTATTAAAAATTACTATATGCTGAGTTCATCGCAAAGCAGCATTTAGTGTGAAGCATATTTTTGTATTGAGGTTTCAGGGGCCTAGGATGCAGAGGGATGGTTCTTTTCTGGTGTTTTGCAACTAATTGCTAGTGTGGGTTTTTACCAATCTATAGGTGGAAAATAATTACACTTGTAACCTGTGAGAAGCATTTTTCAGGATATCTGAAAAAAAACACTTGGTTAAAATACTCAATGTCATATATATGTGTGTTGAAACCTACTTTAAAATAAAAACCATTCAGAGAGTTCATAGGTGCATTTTAAAAATGTTTTATTGAGGTTTAACATACATAAAGTGTACCAACCTTACATGTATAATTCAATGAAGTTTTACATGTATACACCTATCTGACATCTAAAGTACGCTTGATAAAATACCAAATTTTTACCTCTATTATGTAACTAAAAAATATAGCTCTTTTCTTTGGTAAGCAAGAGATATGGGCTTAGCTAAGCAAATCTATTGCTTTTGGGGATGGCTAGAGACCAGGTGTGGTGATCAGTTTTATGTGTCAACTTGGCTAGGCTATAGAACCCAGTTACTCGTCAAACACTAATCTTCTGTTGCTGTGAAGGTATTTTGTAGATATGATTAACATGTACAATCAGTTGACTTTAAATAAAGGAGATTACTCCTTTTTTTTGGTGAGGAAGACTAGCCCTGAGCTAACATCCACTGCCAATCCTGCTCTTTTTTTTTTCCTGAGGAAGACTGGCCCTGGGCTGACATCCATGCCCATATTCCTCGCTTTATATGGGATGCTGCCACAGCATGGCTGACAAGCATGCATCTGTCTGCACACAGTATCCAAACCTGCAAACCCCTGGCTGCAAAAGCGGAGGGTGTGAACTACTGCTATGCCACCTGGCTGGCCACTAGGAAATTACTGTTAATAATCTGGGTGGGCCTCATCTAATCAGTTGTTGGGTCTTGAGAGAAGACCTCAAGTTTCCCTGAGGAAGAAGCCTGTGGATTGCAGCACCTGAGAATGAGATCCAGGATTTTGCAGGAGATGTGTTTAGATCAAATTCTAAAAGGTGCCACCTCAGCTCCACAGTGATTTTCGTTTCAGATATCCTTGATGCAGTGTGGGGTCTTCTATGACCCTGAGTTCTCCTGATTTCCTTCACTTTTCTCATTATTGTCTCTCAGTGCAGATTCCGTTGCACGTCCATTCTCCTCTATTAGCACTTAAGTGGTGGATTTGACAAGAGTGACTCTTAAACCGTCTTCTCCCCTCCGTTTGCACTCTCCTTCTAGGCAACTTATCCGTAATTGTGGGTGCAATTGTAACCATATGCTAACTATTTCCAAAATTAGCTCATCAGCCCAAATCCCTTTTCTGAAATGCAGATACACATACATAAATCTCCATCTGACATCTTGGCTTTAATGTCTCAAATTGCCTGAGAATCAACAATGCTCAAAATCCAGCTCTCTACCTTTCCTCCCAAGGGCTGCCTCAAGCACAGCTGCAGGTCCCTCATGGAAATCAGAGCAAGTGCACATGCACCAATGAAAGAGCAGAGTTGAGGGACAAAATGTACTAGTCAGGAGAGTAAGCAATAACCATCTTTAGCCCTTCTTCCTCAGCATGCCTGGGTTGTAAGACTAATCCTTTCACTAAGCTTTGTCATAAACTGCAATGCTTTTATTTTTTTGAGTCCTTGAAGATGCTCTCAGAAGCGTACATAATTTAATTTTGTATGTTGTTATACACAATACAGGAGCTAACAGAGGTCTGAATAGTGAACCTTTTCAAACATTATTTTACTTAATTCTCATGAGAGTTCTTGACACAGATAATATTACCCCTACTTTGTAGAGAAGGCGATGCAGGCACAGGGAGATAAAGTATTCTCCCCAAGATCATACAAGGTAGCAGGAGAGTTAAGATTTAATATAAACGTATCTGACTCAAGAATCCAGGAGCTTTGAACTTCGTGAATCCAGGAATTGACATTCCGTTTGCTAATCTACGGTTTACGGCTTATATGTTCAGGAAGGACTTAGCTAACAGCAATTTTTTGAAAAGTTGAATCTAGTGTTCACTCTATATATTCCTAGAGACTGTACTTGGTACATCTTTTCATGTAACATAAAATGGCATCGAGATGTGGATTTATTTTAGCAAAAAATATTGTATTCTAACATAGCAATTCTCTCAGGCTGTCTTTTTAACTTAGAGTAACGTGTGTGTCCACAAACTCGAGTGTGTGGGTTTGATGTGTCACCATCTCTTTCTATTTGACTATTTTTTATATTCTGTGTTCTTAGATTCCATGATCAGTCTGTACTTTTACCCATACTATTTTAAATAAGGTTCTAAATTAGCTCATGTGAAAATATTATTAACTATTAACTTGTTCTTCCAGATCATGACTCAATAAAATATTCTGTGGAGAAGAAATAAGAACAATACTTCTTATTTTTTCTTACACACAATTGAAATTTATTCGATAAGATTTTCTAATAAAGAGGAGACCTTGCTCTCTCACAGTTTGAAAATTACAAACACCTCAGTTCTTATTGTAAAATAGAAACTGTCATTATCTCTCTTAATATAATGCCATTTGCAATGAGCAAGATTTGAATACTTTTGATTTCAAAAACACAAGGTTTGTTTCCTTAGTCCACATGGTTTAGGTGTTTTCTGATATCTAGTTACATCTTATTCATAGAATTAGATTGTTTATTACCAACCACTTTATAAACTCTACTTTCAATTGCCAATTGTCCTCGCCCTCTTCTCTCAGTCCTGGAAAGCTCTAAGTAGCACTCTCTTGTACAACTGTGGACCAGCCAAATCTTTCCCCAACCCCCATCACCTAGTACTGCTCTCAATGCCATTTTTTTAGTGTCCTAGTCCTACATTATATCTGATTCTTCCAAAAGGATTTTTAATAAGAAGAAAAGAAAATATAAGTAAATGGACCAGTATAGAGCAGATAACCCAAAGAGATCCCAGGCATATGTATAAAAGGCTGAAAACATAATCTGTGGTCAAAATGCTTATGTCTGCTTATGAAATAAATTAAAATTCTGCTAGCTTTTTGCATGTTACATTGGTTAAAAGAGGACATAATGTTTCTTTTCTTTCTCTTTTTTAGCTGCTAACATTTCAATAAGAAATAGTAGAATTATACTCATATTGATGGTCAGACTAGATTACGACCAAATCAGGATGTGAAAAAATATTTTTATATTATTTTTCACTTAGGTAATAATATAAGAATGGCCAAGAAGACTATACACAATTTTCTCAACTAAAATTAAGTTATATATGTGTAAGCTTTCTTTGTACTTCTCTTATTCTGTTCACCCTGGTGTTGAGGAAGGTTGATCCTGAGCTATCATCTGTGCCAATCGCCCTCTGTTTTATATGTGGGGCACAGCCACAGCACGGCTTGATGAGCAGTGTGTAGGTCCACATCCGGGATCCAAATCCACAAATCCTGGGCCGCTGAAGCAGAGCTCAGGAACTTAACCACTACACCACCAGGCCAGCCCCTGAAAAACTATTTTTATCCACCATATTTTAAATTCTCTGATTAAAAGAAGCAACATTTCTACATAGATTGTGTTCACTATTGAAAGATTTTCTAGATATGTTACACATTTTAGTGTCTTTCTAATCTGTAAATATATACAGTCCATCAGAGTCACAATACTTTTCCACAACACTCACTCTATTCAGACATAGTGAAAACGCCCCTCTAGAAAACGGCACACTCAGGATGCCACATCATTTGCCTCCATTAAAAATAATTTTCTGGGGGCCGGCCCGGTGGCGCAGCGGTTTCATCCGCACTTGGCAGCCCGGGGTTCGCGGGTTTGGATCCCGGGCGCCCGCCGACACACTGCCTGTCAGCTATGCCGTGGCGGCGTCCCATATAAAGTAGAGGAAGATGGGCATGGATGTTAGCCCAGGGCCAGTCTTCCTCAGCAAAAAGAGAAGGATTAGCAACGGATGTTAGCTCAGCGCTGGTCTTCCTCACCAAAAAAAATAATAATAATAATTTTCTGTGTATGATATAAGAATGAATAAGTGTTGAAAGTAAATAGAATATGTAATTCTTAGAATATTCCACATGTAGGAGGCCTTCTGGTTTCTTCACTTAACTTCAGAAAGAATTGATTCAGCTTGAATTATTCAGATTCAATATCTCTTTGGTATGGATAATTTGGAAGTTCTTACCATTTTAATAATTGAGTGTCTGTCAATTCAATTAGCCAGATGGGACCCCAGACCTACCATTTAGACCACACTCCAACTGAACATGCTAAAATCCTTTTGTGTGTGTTCAATTCTTAAAGCTCTCTGGGTCCCGTCTGTGTACTGTGCTTTATAGCCTGAATAACAGCAACGCTGCTTACTTCCTTCGGGGAAGGTGTTTTAATGGCTGTGAAATGCTGCCTTGTTTTTAAATGCATAATTATAGGTTTTGCATTTGCCTGAAGATTTTAATAATTTAAAAGATGCTTTTCTAGTAATCAAAATGAAATAATTTTTCCTGATAATTACCTCAGTCACTTTTAAAGAGTCAATGATGAACACATCCATGCTGTGAGATAAAAAAAGGTGATTAAATAGAAGTTAGCACTGAATTTATTTTTCTCTCTGCCATCTATTGAAATTGTTATTTAAATTTAGTACTTGTGAGAAAATGGTGTTTTCTTAGTGGAATATAATTAATAGTATCTTTTTCATTTCAGAAAAAATAAATTTTATTCAAGCTTTTTATTTTCATCATTTATGATTATAATGTGAGGGAGCACTAAGCAGGCACAGGCAGAGGTATGAGGTCTAGGGAGAGAACTCACTTCAAAGACTACCCTCAGGGCACCTTCACAGACTGAATGGACACCATCTCTAAAGAGGCAGAACTATCTCAGTCTTAATTTGAGGATAGTTCAAGATAAGGAAAATTTAATATTATAAGCAGAGCATAGTACTAGGGAATCCCTACAATAGGGACTCGTTACACAGGAGTTCGTTACGTAGAACTGGATCGTACATTTTGCCTTCAACCTTGGGTTAAGTGACAAGGCTAGTTTCCATTCCCTGAAAGATGATAAAATAAAGGTTTGGAAAAAGATCCTGAACCTACAAATTGGAGTTAGATACATTTCGCATAGGAAGAAGTGGGGGAAATTACAGAAGAGAAAGTAAGAAAGTGTCTAGTCCTGTCTGTGGTTCTTTAAACTAAGCCAATGGGAGGGTGTGTATTTGGAGACAGGACTAGGTAAGGGGAGGTTGGGGGATTGGTGGTGGTGGTGGGTTATATGACTGTGGAATAACACAAAGTCTGTGGAATAACACAAGTGTGTTCCTTGAGCAACTGGGTCCAGGGTCTTCTTAGCAGTAAAAATACACAGGATATCACTCCAGAGCTTAGTGGTCGTGACTAAACAGCCAGATCTCAAACATTTAAATCTGGGTTGTTCAATTCTGAGTTAGGTTTGGAAAGAGAGAAGGCCTGGGCATCATTGGATGTTGTTATAGAAATGTGGAAAAGAAAATATTAGGGGATGAAGGCAAGAGGTGAAAGAATCTTCTCCATATTGCTGTAACAATGTCTAGTGATGCCCAGGCCTATCTGTTTCTCAAACAAACTTAGGATTAAATAGCCTTCCGAGATGTTTTTTATTCATGTAATGAGGTTTCTCAAGTATCTCCTTTTTCTGGGAATAATTCTAGCTCACCTACAGAACTGTTTGACTCTGCTTTATAAAATAGAATGTCATGAATGCTGATTCCCTCCTCTAACAGACAAGTTTCTAGAATCCAAGACTTCAACTTCAGCGTCAGCTAGTTGGCATTGATTAGGAAGGTCTGAGTAGAGAAATCAAGAAAAATTATTACAACTTCAGAAAAAATAATCTAAATATACATTCCTTTCAGAGAGGAGAGTGGAAATGTCTCATAACTCATAGACTTTGGAAATGAAGGCATTTTGTAAAATAGGCTTATACTCTCATAGATGAGGAAATTTAGGTTAAAATATGATTTCTCCCTATTCTCATCCAATTAATGTTCATTTAACAATATTTATGAGGAGCTAATTGTGTGTCAGGTATGTACTAGAAGGTAAAATACAATGATAATAAAAAAATAGTCACACTTATTTAAGTTAATAGTGTTGTACCAATGTTAATTTCCTACTTTTGACAACATATTATGGTTATCTAAGATATTATTGCGGTAAGCTGATTGAACGGTACAGGGGGACTCTGTACCATTTTTGCAACTGCTTATGAGACAAACTATTTCAAAATTAAAAACTAATATAAACAAACAAAAACCGACAGAGATAGTGGCTGTCCTTACAGATGTTACAGTATACAAAAGGAGATGGGAATTAGCAAACAATCACAATAATCCCAACAATAACAAGTGCTATGAAGCAGGACAGGGAAACATAAGAGCCTCACAGAGATTTACACTAGTTAGATAAGCAGGGAACACTTCCTTATGGAAGTCTAGATGCTGATTGAGAATTAAATAGGTGGAGAGGGGAGAACAGCATAGCAGGCCGGTGGAATAGTACATGCCATGACTGTGGTATGAAAGATCTTGGCTAGTGTAGTATGTGGGACTCAGAGAAGTTCCATTCATCCAGAGTATACAGCAAAGTGGGGGAAGGATGCCAGATGTGTCTAGGGCACCAGATAATGCAGAACTTGTAGGGTATGCAGATGCAGAGCTTTAACTTTGTTCCAATAGCAATGAGATGCTTCTGAAAGCCTCTGAGATGGTCTACTATTACATGACAGTTAGTTCACCTTAGGGAAATACATGTCTTCTCTTTTACGAGGGAAGTGGATGTGTCTGCATGGCACAGCAATCTTTTATCAATTCAGGTTTACACGGACTTCTCCTAGCATGCAACTATAGCTCACAATCTCAGTGCTGACCTTTATTTGCACATTCGTTTCTTAAACATTTTTACCCAAATATATCACAAATACATACACAAATCATAAAAGAATAGCCCCAATTTTCACAAAGTGACCACTCCCATGTAGCCACCACCCAGGTGAAGCATTAGAGCATCAAGAATACCCCATGAGCCCCTGTCAGGCCCCTTCCTAACCATACACCTTCCCTCCTCCCAAAAGATGGCTGCATCGTGACTGCTGTCCTGAAGTTGAACTTTTGCTTGTTTGAATTTATGTAAGTGGAATTAGCACGTATCCTCCTGTCTTTTCTAAATTCCCCTCAAACTCTGCTCTCACCTTGGCAGGTCTTGATGGCTTACCTGGTGATGTGAACCAAACTGTCATTCCCACAGAATCTGAGACCTCAGTAATAATAAACTTTGCAGGCTGGGGTTTCTGTATGTATTGATTCACAGTTACAATGTGGCAAAGGTTTACCGGAAGGTTCTCTAGTGGATCCCCTGTGATCCACACATACTCCTCCCTGATCCCACTGTGTAACAGCAGCACTAGCTTCTCTGCTGATTGGGGCCAACTACCCCTTCTGAGAGACTGATTCTTCTTTTCATCTGCTGATCCCTGGATACAAGAAATCCAAATTACTGTGGGGCATCCATAAATTATCGTTCAGTGGAATATTTGCTGGTCCTTAGAGCGCAGTCCTGAGGGCACCAGGACTTCTAGCCCACAGTTAGGAGGTGGGGTGCAATACTGTTTTTGAATTCTCTCTTGGCCAAGGGGATAAGGGGAGTTTCAGAGATTTCCACTTCAGCTTCCCTACCATGATAAATATTAACCCAATGGCCAAAGATCCAATGTGGACATTAACTGCCAAATATGGCAATCCCAACTATAAATGACAACTGGTGGGTCCACAGGTGTGATTTGGATTTGGAAATTGGCTCAGCTCTAGGAGACGAAAGGGAGAAAGACATCATGACTTTTTACTGGGGAGACGTTCCTGGGCCTCCTGCTCCTCCTGGCTGTAAACATTAGCAGCAAGCATTCGTGCTGCCTGTCTACTTCACCCCTAGACATGCCATGCTCTCTTAACCATCTGCACAACTCCATGCTGGTCGAGCCCTTTGGCTGCCCCTCCGATCTTGCCAGTTGTTATAGTACTTCCAGACCCCCTGTATCCAGCAATGAGGTTAATCGTCATGACTGCCCTCTATTACTGGGAGTTGGGGGAGGGGACTGAGCATCATTTCCCTGGATATTATGAACCCAGCTGTGTGATCATCTCTCCTACTATCATCCCTTGCCTGACTCACCACTGAACTACTTAGTGGTACCCGTGCTATTCTCACCAGCACATTCCTGATGGCCTTGGTGAAAGGTACGCGCTTTGGGCCCTCCAAAGGAGCATGGTCCTCTACAGAGTCTTGTGACCTTACATAACGTCAATTCTAGCATGTCCATTTCCCTTGGCCCCTTTATTCTTTCCTCTGCTGTCTACCAGAGCAACTCAGGCATTTCCACTTCAGCATTGGCTGTTGATTTCTCTAGGCTTCTAAGAGCCACCTATCAGCTAATTTGCCCCCATTCCCTGGGGTTATTATTATCCAGGGTATTAAGTCCTATGTCCTGAGAATGTGCCCCAAGTTAATGAATTCTCACTTATCCAGTCTCATGTCCCAGCCTCCTAAATGAAACATCCCCAGTACTCCCCTGGCTCCTGTCAGTACATGCTGGGTAGATCTTATAGCTCCTTTGGTACATACTCTCATTCTTTCCTTATTAGGCACAGCAACTCCTCAGCAAGTTTATGTAGGGATTTTACAGTAGTTATAGGTCTGTCAGCAAGGAGAAGGGGTAGGGGCCACTCCTAAATGGAGATACCTGTTCGCTTGCAGGAAAGAAGCCTCTGCAATCTTCCAGCTTGGGGAAGTGCCACGTCTTAGTGAGGAAGGGTGAGCCAACTCTACAAGCTCAGGGCATCAAGGGGTCTGCAGAACCAACGTGCTCAGGGGCATCCACATCAATGTCTCCATCCCATGTTTTACCGTCCCAGGTTTTCTCAACCAGGACCCTGACCATAGCACAAGACATCTGCTTGGATGGTCATTTAATGTCATTGGAGCTCTGTGACTAATTATCAGAACCTCAGTCCTGCTTGGTTGCATCAGCTATTCCATTTCAGGAGATAAAGGCCTTTTTTGTAAGCTACCACAGACACATAAAGGAGGTTCATTGGAGAAGTGCCTGTGAAGGAAAAAAAGGAGGGAGCAAGAGAATGTGGAGACTACCTTCAGATGTTAATGCATGTCTGACCCCTTTTAAGCAGGAGAATGTGAAACCTCGGTGTAGTACCAAGAAACTTTGCCTAGGTCTATGGGGAGATCCTCAAACTGCAGTCATGTTTTTAAAAAGTCCCACATTTTGCAGGAATGGGCCTGTATTAGTGCCTCTGCTGTGTTAATTGGCTGGGTACAGCCCTCCACAAATGTGGTACAAACGTGGAGATAGATCCAGAAGGGAAATAGATGAGGCCATCAGCCTTATTCTCCCTCCATCAATAGATCTAGTTGCACGTTTACAAGACCACCACAAACACATTTTCCAGGCTCCCTTTTCATCTGGCTACCTATTCAGCCTATGGAAAGCACCAGTGGGGTATTGATAGGAGACAGGGAGATGCCAGGAGTTACTCTACTTCCTTTTACTTGTGACTGACTATCCAACAGCAACTGCAGCTCTTTCGTGGTTTCATCTCCCATGACATAGTCCTTCAGTCTATGGTCCCAGCAATTTCTGGGCAGCCTCTGCTATGGTTCCAGCTGCACTAGGGGACTCTGGTTTCTGTGCTTTCAATAGGCTTCTCTCCTTGTCCTCCAGCCCTAGGACAGGTTGCAGTTTCCTGCTGTATTAATCTCTGGATTCAGTCACTCTCTCTCTTTGGCTCCACAGTTTTTCCATCATCTAGATAATCAATTTCTTCTATTCAATTTCTTATGATTTGAAGAGTTAAAGTGGTTTTCTGTTTGCCTGCCTGAGCCCTAACTGATAGAATTAGGATAATGTAAAAATCCACATCACTTTTATAAAATAATATCTTTATTCTTTATACCTAGCTTTCAGAAAATATGAATATTACAATTTTCCTCAATTAATATATTAAAATTAATATCAATTTTAGGAATATTCTTTTCTCTATAAGTTATATTTCTAATTAATATGTTCTTAAAATCACAGCAAAAATGAGCTAAGAATGAATTAAGAAATTACATTCTGTGAAACATGTTTAATTGTTAAAGATATACAGTATTTATACTTATAGACATATAATTCTAATTCTATACTGCTAAGCCTGGCATTTAAAAAAATTTATTAATTAGTTTAAAAGTAAGTCAATACACATACATTGCAAAATAGAAATGTGTATTAATTTGGATATTTTTCTTCCCTACTTATTGAGTTTTCAAGCCAATAGGTGAGGGTAATGAAATGCTCAATGATGCATTTAAAATTGTTAATGCCTTTTTTAATGGACTGTCCAAATACAGATTTATCTACCAGGTAGATTCATGTTCACCATTTAGACTGAACTATAATCAACACATTTATCTGTATCTTGATCTCTACTGATACGTTTGACTAGACAAGTAACCTTTCTCAGTGTTTCTGATCAGTCTGCATTTCAAGCACTATCAGTTAGCAAGACTTGCATAGTCTAACATCATCTATGATAAAGAGTTCTTTCAACACACACGAAACAAAGGAGGGAGGAAAGGACGAAAAAGAAAGTAGAAGTCAGTGGAAATGGAGATTTTCTTTGCAGTTTTACTTTATAAACTTACTTATTTGATACAAAAGAAAAAAAGTTATATAAATTGTTGACTTTGCTAATTACCTCAACTCTGTGATCTCCTGGACATTTGCATCCACCTTGGGGACTACCTAACCAGTCATTTTGGGCCAGGTCTGAACCCATACCAAGACATAATCATTCAAGTCCCCTCCAATCATTCAAGTGGATTTTAGAGAGTATATGTCTGAATGGCAATCTAATTGGGATGTTTTCTTCCACTCAAATCCCTAATGAATTCTCTGCTATAATTGATCCAATACAAAAGTGCTTTGTACACTCAGTGGACTGACTGTCTGTCACCTGATGCTGGAGTAAGAGGGTGAACATGAAATTAAGAGGTCTTTGAAGATGTCAGAGGATTTCTACCTCTGAGATAATATTATCAAAGTCTTCCCTATATATAATGCATTTGGAAACTTTTGAATTTTTCTTAAATCAAAAAGATCTAGTGGGAATACCAACCATATGAACCGTTTTACTTTGAACCATATAAAATTGCTGATATTGGACCATTTGGGGCCTAAAAATAGCAATTTCATAAAGTTCAACAAAACAGGTTCCTAAAAACTGAAACAAAATCACCTAAGAACATCTGTGAGTATGAGAGACTTCGCATACAGGTGCAATTACCTAATGCCATTTATTAAATAAAGACAATCACTGAATGTCTATAATCTGTGTGAATTCACCTAGACTCTACAAAATGCCAAAAACAGATTTCACAAAGCATCAGCCTTTTCCCTCTACTGACCTGGTGATCTTGCAATGTTTCAAGGTCAATGTTCCTGTAGAAGAATATTAGCAAACACACATTAAGTTCAGAATCCTTGTATCCTGACCATTCTACCTATAGCAACGTGCCCAATTACGCAGAAAGAAATCTGGGTGTTTGTTCTAGGTTTGTCACCAATTTGTCTTGTAAATTTTAACAAATCACCATCAGAACAATCCCTATGTTCACTTGGAAAGTAAGGGTATTGATCTGATGATTTCCAAAGTATTTTCATTCTAAAAAATGATTCAGTATATGATTCTGTGCCTGAGAAGTGGCTTTACTGACAAATTGTAACCTGTTTCTGCCTCTTGAAGCATTCTTCTGAACTAAATTCTCAAATTAACTAGGGCACAATAGTGCTTAATTTTTTTCTGATTCCCACAGTTATAAGATCCATTAGTCTGACTTTATGTTACTGTATCATTCATGGAAGCTTTCTTTCACAAATTTATACCCCTGAGATGTTTGTTAAAATCATTTTGTTAGTTTTTTGTTTAAATCGTACGTAAAAACTAGCAAAACAATTTGAACAAACATTGCAGAGTTATAAATTTAAGTTAAAGCTGGCTGTTCTTCATATGTTTCTCCATCCCTCTTTTTCTCTCGGTTCTCTGAGGGACATGTTCCCACCTGCAGCCTACATAAAAGCCATTAAACGTGCCCACACACTCACGGCTGAAGCCTGAAGATCTGGCATTGCCCACAATTGGCACTACCTTGGCCACAACCAGAGCCCATGAACACGGGGCCGCTCTAGCACACCTGCCACAGCTGTGACTAGGACTCCAGTGCTGGAGAACGACCCAGAAATCCAGATTTGCCCATTACTGTTGATGCTGCTGCTGGAGTCATCCCAGAAGCAGAAAAAAATCACTCTTCCTTCATACATTTTACACTCAGACCAGAATTACCCATTGACAGGACTTAGCTCGGAGTCAGTTGCCAAGAGAATCTGGGATGTGTAATTTGCTGGCTTCCAGTCCCCTGTGTTTCAGCAAAAATCATGGAAGGATGGGAACGAATCTGAGAGCCAATAAGTACCTGATGGTTTCCCTCGGTGGCTCTTGAGCATCTCTTCTTTCCATTGTACCCTATCAATCTTCCGTATACAAAATCACCTCATGCTTTCACCTAATAAGGCAAGTATTCTTTGTACAAATTAAGTTTCTCTCAGAAAAAGGGGAAATACAAGGACCCAGAAGTCTCCATATCCACCTCTGTGTGATGTTAATTTCTTTTCCAGTTCATTCAATATCCATCCTCTGTATTCAGCAAACTAAAGACTAAATTTTATTGTCAATTACTACCAACACTTCTTGCATAAAAGATTAGGTGAAAGGGAGAAAGTGAAATAAGAAATAAAGCATTAAAATTACAAATACATAAATAATATACAAACAAGAAAATATTTGTAGATGCTACTATCCTCTTTTCTACAAATGGTTACCTACCGATACTTGATATTAATAACTATACAGATAGGTAGGTATAGAGAGAAAACAGACAGAAATGGAGATGGATACAAAGATGAAGACCATAAAGCATAAATACTTGAACATTAAGAGATTATTTACTAATCAGTGACTTGAGAGCCAGTGAACCTATTTTCCCTCCACAAACCCGATTGAGAATCTATTAGAATATGGACCAAAACCAAAAGAATGCACTTGAGCAGATACATGTGCCACACTGTATTTCTCACACTGTTTCCGAAGGGTCACTGACCCTCTGACGTCCATCAACCCACCATACATTTTCCACAATGATCACTTATTTTTTTTCTAATAAGAGAAAACTGAATAAGATGCTCTTAAGAAGAAAAGGAAAGGCAGTCTACCTGATAATAGGGAAAATTTCTATAATTCTAGGAATGAAAACAACAATCTTTCTAAGAATAAAATGGCTACATAATATCAAAAGCAGATTATTAAAAACATGAGTAGACAGTCATTTGTTTTGAGCACTTCGGAGGACATAGGATCTGTTCATGAAAGCTACATCATCTTTGTAACATTGTGAATTTTACTTCTTAGGTAATATAAAACTAAACTCAAATTATTCCCTCAAAATAGTTTATAAAAACTCAAAAATCTTCCATAAAGACATTGTATTTTCCTTAGTTTATTTTCAAACTGGCTCATTGGGGAAACCCTTTTGCATTACAAACTAACAAATACATGGGACGTTTGGCGTGGGAAGAATAAAAATCATTTTCTTGTGTATAATAGCATTTTAGGGATTAATATCTGAGGTATGTAAAGGTGTAGTTTCAATTGTCTTTCAAAATGCAGATCAAGCGTTTTTGCTGGAAGATTTTTCTGTCCAATATTTTCACTTTTTTCAGATTCTGTGGATAGCTATGTATCTTCCCAGTGTTTTCTCAATGCTCTTTTAATCATCAAGTAGGGATTGAATTTGTTCAGACTCATCAATACTGTATGTAATTCAAGTGATTGGTGATGATATTGATGCTACTCAAGAACAGTGTATGTTCCCAAATTAACAGAGGAAAGTAACTCCCTGAAAGTGAGTACCCAAGGGAAAAACAATTGTACGTTATTTATTTGATTTAATGTGCAATCTGGAATAAGTTAATTGCATTTGTTCTTTCTCAGTACTGTTTTCAAGTTATTTCAGAATGTAGAAAGGAAGATGGAGTAAAGAATAATAAAACTAAAATTTAGCTTATGTAGATTTATAATAAATGTCACTTTAGTCAAACACCAAATATTCAAATAAGAAAAATATCTAATTCAAATAATGGACTTAATTTCTTATAACCCCAGTTTGATAATTTTGTCATTGTTAATGTTCAGTCTTCTCCACTCTGAGTCCTGTGTCACGTGTGCAGCCTATTATTTTCTTTTCAAGTATCTGCTTTCATCCAGGAACTAATGTTTTCTCAGGTGTC
The DNA here is from genome assembly GCA_031878705.1 of Tapirus indicus. Classification (NCBI taxonomy): domain Eukaryota; kingdom Metazoa; phylum Chordata; class Mammalia; order Perissodactyla; family Tapiridae; genus Tapirus; species Tapirus indicus. Next base: position 53,727,075 of record CM062931.1, on the reverse strand, counting down.
AGGACAGGAGTTGTCTGTGTTGGTAATAACTTTATACTCTTCTTTGTATTACTCAGGCACAATACATAATTCAGGAGGGAGGGCTTTACTAAAGCAAACACTGCAACAGTGTTTCAGGGCTCCTACATGCCCAATTTTATTTCCTACTTTTATCCCTGAGAATTCTAGAAGGTTATCTCCTGAAGTTGAGAACTATTATTTCTATATTTTGGCATTAGTTATGGAATCAAAAATGACACCATCCCCAGTGGGTGCCCAACAAATATTTACCAATGTAAAAATTGAAGAAATCTCCAGTTTGATCAGTAACCACAGTCTGACCTCTCCATGCAGGAATAATTTTATCCTTTATCTGCACACATGTGTGTTACCATCTCTCCTTTCTTTGAATTATCTTAGTTATACTGAAGCTCTGAATCTGTCACATAGATTAGATTGTACACCACTGCTAGTACCTTACGTACATTTCTTTTTGATACGTTAACCTTTTTTCTCCAACTCAGTTACAGGCAGGAATGTTAGCTGTGTTTTTCAGTAACATCCTATAGCACCTCGAACATATTTTCTTATTGAAGGAGACATAAGGGGATGGATTGAAGAATTAAGCCAAAGGCATAAGCGATTGGAGATATTTGTTCAACCCATATTTATGGAGCACCTCTTCAGTGTGAGACACTGTGCTTTTGATGTTGGGGATTCAAAGCAAAACAAAACAAAAACATGGACCTTCTGGAGCACACTCTATTGATGTAGACAGGAAATCACACCAAAGTTAAAATTCAAGGCGATTAGTACCACTGTAGAGGAAAACACAAGATGCAATAGAGAGAAGGGGGAGATTGTGTGAAGGGCAGAGTTAGTGAGCACTTGACAGAGGGCATGGGGCTAGAGTCTAAACTTCAGTTCAATAGAGATTTTATACGATTACCTCTATTTATGCAAAAGAATCCCTAGTCCACTGATAATAAGTCTTATTTATGTACATTTTTTTACCAGTGTGAAAGGATAATTTATTCACTTTTAAAGCTGTATTTATATTAAATGCAGCAACACAGTTGAGGACAGTTAGAGAGCTTTTAGGTGTTAGTTTTCTCTTGAAAGAAAAAACTAATAACATAGCTGCAATAGGAGTACATTCTTATTTCAAGAGCAGATTTATTTATCAATTTGTTTTTAATCCTACCCACAAAGCAGCACAATCTGCAGGCTCATACTTTCAGTTGGAGATGTGATTTGTTTCAGCAATACCAATGAGATCAACCCTAGTGCAGCTTTATCTTCCATGTTCGTTTACCCCGTGTTGAACTGAAAAGCTAATCCAGTGTTGCCTCATTTAAAAATTACATGTTGCATGTTCTCATAAGTTAGCAAAATTGTACCATTTAGTTTCAATACTGGCTTGACATAATTTCTTTATATAAAAATACTAAAATTTTTTGATCCTTATAATAAACATATAACTTCATTAATATTTGAAAATGAGTTTTAAAATACTTCTGAGTTTCGTTTTTGAGCCCTCTTTTGGCCAGGACTTTAGATAGTGTTCTAGAATAGATTCTATTACAGCTTTATTTGAGCAATGTTGAAGTTTGGGCTCACAGTTTGCTTTCTGGATTTTTTTCATAAGTGTCAGAACCGCTCTGTAACCCATGCGTCCCTGGCCTCATCAATCTATAACTACGAAATCCAGTTGCATTTCCTCCATATAAACAAGTTATTAGAGCGAGAGCCTTGCCCTAGCTTAATTGAAGACAGTGATCCCAGATCTGCTCTGCAGCTGTACCGGAGAACAATTGCCTCAGCCCTTCCACTCACCATCGTTGCATCTTACCGTTGTGCCGCTGCTTCTACAGCGGCCTGGCCCTGTGAAGAGAGCCGACTTCCTGTGGGATGAATGCTGGTAGCCCCAGTACAGCCTTGGGAAGAGGACAGTCCCTTCTTCTGTACAAAACCTCAACTCTGGCTGCTCTTATTGTTCGGGAGGACAGGAGCTCAGGAGCCCCCTGTGGCAGATGAGGTGACATAGCAATCGTTAGCCGTTTCAACCTCCTTCTAATTGCATTTTCTTAACCTCAAGAGTCTGGAAAACTTAAAACTACTTTTCTCAGACTCCACTGCAGCCAGAGTTATAGATGCAAATTAGTGTCTGCCAACTAAATGCATCCTGGAGAGACCTGGCGGGCAGAAGTGAGGTTGTAGACAGTTGCCATTGATGCCGGCAAAAGGTCATGGAAGTGTGCGATGTTCCTACACAGTGTTCCAGTCATTAGCTTTGGGCTTGCTAAGAGGTAGAAGCGCTGGATCACTGCTGGAGGCCACCAGTGTAAGGGACAGCCTCCAGATGCCCCTCCATCCTCACTGTGACAGAGGTCGCAGCTCTTCTGGCAGGCCAGTTAAGCAGCGTGATTTGAGAGTTCATTCCTGAACACTCAGCCTGTAGTATTTATGACAACTTCCTTTTTAAAATCCCTTTCTCCCTAAAATAACTAGAATGGTTGCTGTTTCTTAAAACTGAACTATGGCAGATATTCACTAGGAGTCTCACTCATGGCTGCCCAAACCTGGCTACTTCAGAGACTTGTTCTGCTTCGTTTCACTACATTGGCAGCTGTTGCCAGCACTGATCAACAGTACACTCGTTTTAGCAAGCTTATTCCCAAACCGCTTTCACATGGTGAGGAAGAGTTGAATATCATTCCTAAAATGATATTCTGGGATACATAATGGGACACGTTCTAGGACATGCAATGTCATAATCAGGGACCTGTTTGCTTCAGATTATAGAGAGAGAAGGAAGTCCCCTACTTCACCCTACTACAGTCCCCAAAACCTACTTCATTAACTAGACGTGACCTCCCCCTGGATAGTCGTCAGTGGCAGCATCAACCCCCTTCAATTAAAACCCAACTCCCCACTCACAAGTTTTCCTATATCCCCAAGATAATTATGATATAATCTGATGTACACACTTCCTAATAAAAAGTGTCTATTCTATTTTGTCTCTGTTTGCTTTATAATACTCATAATGATCATATCAGAGCAAGCGGTGATTATAATCTTATACCTGTTGGCAAAATCCTAAGCCAGAAAAAATTTAGTTCTTACTAATGCAACAAAAGTGGGCATTTCTTATAAACCCACTTATTCTTATGTGTTTTCCATGATTAAACAAACTACTTATTTTCTTAAAGACAAACATATTAGCTAATGTTAAAGTCAATTTTTGTTTCTATAAATATTTTCACTTTGGTCTTTTACTGAATTTATTTCAGATGAAATAATATACTCTCTTTGTACATTGAATGGGAGTATGATTTCCTTACATACATATCCACCTTCAGATTTTGACTCTCAAAATTCACAGATCATTTAGTTTGCCTGAATTAATGTGGTATCTGGTACAATTGAATGTTTAATATTTTAACTTTATAATGGGATTGTTTTGAGATTTTACTTTTAATTATTGAAATATTCATTACCTAGATCTTGATGGTTTGTCAGAGTGTACCTAGTCTATCCATTTATTTATTGTGGTAGATTAGAGATATTACTCCTCCCATTGACAGACAGACTAATTCCCTGTCCCTTCAAACCAGGCTTAACCTTATGATTTGTCTAATAGAATGCAGAGGAGGTGAAGTCCTGGGAACCTGGGGCAAGATCATGGCCAGCTTTGCAGGTTCTACCCAGACTTTTTGAAACATTTGTATTTGTGTATGCCCTCTTGGAAGCCAGCTGCCATGAAGAAGTGCAATGACACTGAAACTAACATAATGTGAGATTCTCTGGAAGCTCATGTGGAGATTCTCTGGAGGATGAGACACCATGTGGAAGCAGAAAGGGGAAGAGAGAGACCAAAGAGCTCTGAGGCCCAGAAATGCGAATGAAGCAGCTATATCGGAAGGAGATCCTGAAGCATCTCATTGCCCCACCTGATTCTACAAGGATCAAAGATAAACTGTGCAACCAATTCCTTCCCAAACTTCTTACTTCTGAAATTGTAAACAAAATAAAATGGTTATTTTAAGTCACTAAATGTTGGAGTGGGATGTTACACCACAATAGAGGGACAACACATTTATTCATTCAATAAATATCTTTGAAAAATTACTTTGTGTTGGGCAATACTAAAATGACCATGTTAAAACAGAAAAATTTCTAGTCTTAAATGAAAACACATCCTAGTACTGACAGTAAAAACAGGAAAACAAATAGTTACACAAAGATTTGCTAAGAGCAATGTTAGAGAAATATGCAGAGTGTTACAGGAGAAGAGATGGAAACACATCTCACGCTGAGTGGGAGGTGGGGATGAAGTGTAGAGTCATAGAGAAAGAGATATCCGAATTGAGTCCTTGTATACAAATGGGAATCCTTTATGTCGATAAAGGATCCAGGGACATTTCAGGTACAGGGAATAACTTAGAAAGAGAAAATGAAACACGTTCCATCGTTGTATGAGTGAGATGACTCAGTATAGATATGTACCACGATGTGCACAGGGCGACAGTGGGAGCTGAGTCTAAGGGAAGAGAAAATGTGACAATTATGAAGGGTTTTGTGGGCCATAAATAGTATCCTGTAGGTAAGAGAGAGTTTTGAAAGGATTTTAAAAGTGGTCAAACCACTACAACAAATAGATCCCCAAGTATTTGACAGTTTAAACACAAGTATATTTCTCGCTCAATTGAAAAGTCTAAAAACTTCAAGGCAGATCCAAATTAACTGGGGTTGGAGAGATGGTAGTGGGACAATGCTCTGCTCCACGGTTACAGACCTAGAGTGACATAAGCTCAATGTCTTCAACAGGTGACGTCCAAGGTCACCCTGGAAGTCCAAACTCAGCAGTCAGAATGGAACGAGTACGGTAAATTAAACCTGCAATTCTTTATGAGCCCTGCCTGGAAGTGGCACCTGTCACTTCCACCCATATATTCCTGTTACAGATCAGCCTTAGGAGCAAACCTAACCATGGGGGGTCTGGGAAACGTAGTCCAGCCAGGTGCCCAGAAAGAAGAGGGATCAGTTTTCTTGAACAGCCAGCAGTTCCTGTCACAAGGGTAAAATTAACAGATCTTGACAACTAATTAGATGTCGAAAAGTGTGACAAGGAAGGCATTCAGGCTGACAGATTTCTCACTTGGGCAATTTAGTGGGTACTCACGTCTTTTAATTAGAATAAGAAATAGAGAAAGAAAATGTCATCTACAGGCTTTATTATGATTGGATAATGTTAACAACAGCAACCGTTTCCACCACGTCTCAGGTTTTTTCGGATGAAGAATCTGAAGCTGTGAGGGGTGAAGTAAATTCCCTAGGGTCACACAACTGTTCAGTGACAGGTCAAGGATCCAAGATCTATTTTACTTCATAGCTTACATCTTTAACTGCAAACACAACATCTAAGGACATTCAGAAACAGCTGTAAATAGTATTATAAAGCTCAAGAAACTCTAGATATAAATCTGCACGTCATGAGAACACAGAGAATGTTTGAAACTGGGCCTACTTCTGAGCTTGCTAAGATAGAGCGTATAGATGAGGTTATTATGTCTTATTGTCGGAGATGTTACCTTGGATTACTTGTTTAGGGTGGTGTGTCCATGTAATCCAATCAGGAGACAGAAAATTACATAATAATCTGGTAAAGGGAAGTTTATCATAAAGAATTATTAACTATAAGAGGGGATTGGACTAATTGGAGATTGCTAGTAAGAGGTAAAGAGAATGCTAAAGAATACAGGATTAACAGATATCAGGACAGCCATTACTCTTAGCTCTGCTGAGTGGTCAGTGCTCAGGGCTGATCTAGACCACTCAAAGGAAGAGCAAATCTGGAAGAGGGTCCTCTCCAGGGCTGAGATCCAGGCCTATTTGGAGAGGGTGTGGTCATGGCTTTCTGGATAGTGGAGAAGTTTACTGAGGTTTGCACTGGTGGAACTCTCTAGAAATGTGCCTTTTGGAGTTCCAGGGGAAGCTATCCATGAGGAGGTATCACATGGTAGAACCTGCTGCAAAGCCACTTGAGAGGGTTTGGGGGACTCTACACGGGTCGATGCCGGGCCAGTGGCACTTATTGAGAAACCACCTGAGGGGGTAGAGATGATGCTGGCCTCTGCATGGTGCATGAGCTACGCACTGCAGAAGCCATGCACTCTGCAGGAACCCGCCAAAGGAAACAGCACAAAGAACCAGAACCAGGAAGAGCAAGCTTAACATCATGCCAGCTGGCCAAGGAGAAACATATGTAACATCCAGCCTAGGCTGTCAGAGCAGTCGAGGAAGGGGAGATTTGGAGCTCTGATATCACAAATAGGTAACTGGAAGAGGTTTTGTCTGCCAGCTTTCTTCACTATAAAGTTGCTATTTTTCTCCTTGTTATTAATAAACGCCTTGTGGAGAGATATGTTGAAATTATACAAATATGCACCTACAAATTTTAGCATTTATTAGTGATTCTTTTCTGAGTAATTCATTACTGTGCTTTTTTCCAAATGTTGATTTACTATTTCCATCCTCTTTTCTGCATTTATTATTTAGAATTTTCCTTTATGGAAGAGTTGTCATTCTCTCTTATTTGTTTGTTTCTATGAATATGGACTCACGGATAATCATTTAATTATATGAGTTATAATACATTATTATCCTTATTTATTTTGTTGCTCAGATTTTCCCAGATTTAGCTACTGGGAGCTCCTTCAAGAAGGCTCCTGTTTCCTTTTGATGTGCTTCCATTATCTCTTCTTGCTCTCTAGCACCGCAAGATGTTCTGAAATCATCTTGTACATTCCCCACTTCAATGCTGGGATAAGTCCTTTCTTCAAAGACCCTTGGATTACTTTTAGTAAAACATCTTATTTAGAAGCCAAAATCTGGGTGTAAATTAATTGCTACTGTAGTGACATTACCCTCCAAGCTTGTGTGCTTAGGAAATATTGGCTATGAAATACTTGTATGTATACATACAAATACACACACACCTCTGTGTCTATTTCTAGATATATCTATAGACATACATATAAATGTGTGGGCATATGTATATATCAAATATATATACACACAGATGTGTGTGTCTCATACTCATAGAAGTCTAGTTCCTCTTCATTCCTTCTATCCTCTTCTCATTTCCCCATTCTTCTCACCTTATTCCCAGACACCAGTCTCTAATCTAGTAAATAACCAACCTCATTAATTTCTGGTTTATCCTTCTAGTATTTCTTTTTGCATAGATACATATTTTTTTCTTCTATCTCCTTCTTTCTTACACTTTTGTATGGTAGTCTTTCATAATTTACTTTATTCACTTATATCCAGATCAGTTTATACATACTTTTCCCATACAAAGATTAAAGTGTTTTCTTCTAATGTTTGTATTTTCTTTTTAATATTTACATCCTTATCCATTTGAAGATTATGCTTGTGTAAAGTGTGAAGTATGGATCCAATTTCATCTTTTCCCAAATGGCTTTCAAGTTGTCACAGCATCATTTATTCCTCTCCATTTTTGCTCCAATGATTTGAAATACCACCTTAATCATATACTAATATTCTATGTGCATTTGAGTCTACGTCTGGGCTTCCCATTCTATTCCACAGTTTTATTTGCCATGTGCCAGTACAACATGATTATAATTAAAAGCTTTAAAATAAGTCTTAAACTCTAATAGGGCTGGTACAATGTCATTTTCTTCTTTAGTGTTTTCCTGCTATTCTTGCATGTTCGCTTTAGTATCCACTTGTCTAACTTTACTTAAAAGCTTGCTGGTATTTTTATTAGGATGACATTGACTTTTTAAATTACCTTAGGGAGAATGTCATGATTATGAGGTTGAGTCATCCTATGCAAGAACAGATGACATCCCATTTTTAAAAGTCTACTCCAGTAGTAGTAGACTACTTTCAGGAGTGTTTTAAAGTTTTCCTCATAAATGTTTTACATAATTCTTGTTAAATTTTTTTAATTATTTAATATTTGTTGCTATTGTCAATGGGTTTTCTCTAATATTTTTCCTCTAGCAGCTTATTGTCTATAGAGATGAAGGCTATTGATTTCTGCAGGTTAATTTTTTAGTCTGCCACCTATCTGAATTATTTTATTGTTTTATTTGTTTTTATTACTGTATTATTAGTGGTTAATTGTTAGTTTTATCAATGATTCTCTTGGGTTTCCAAAGTTCACAATCATATCATCTACAAATAGAGATACTCTTCTTGTTTACCAAATATTTTGCCTCTATTTAATTTATCTTGTCTAGTTTCTTTGACAAATAGATACAGTAGTGTCTTGGATGGTAGTGGACATAGTAGGCGTCCTTGCCTCTTTCCTTGTCTTAGTAAAATGCCCTTCGTGTTTTCTTATTCTATAAGAACTAAGATAGTGTCTATTTTCTTGGGTTTTTTTTTTAATCAGGAAGAGGCATTAAATTTTGTCAGAGTTTTCAGCATCTATGGAAATATATGATTTTTTCTTTGAAATATTATTGTGGTTTATATCAAATGATTTCCTAATATTCAACCAAATTTTCATCACTGAAATAAATTCCTCCTGATCATTTGTATTATTTTCATAGTATGCTGTTGGATTCAGATTTCTAATATTTTATCTAGTATTTTCACATTAATACTCACAAATATGTTTCTGTATCTACCAGGTTTAGTTATACTGAATTCATAAATCGAATTAGGGAGTATAATTCACCATATTTCTCTGGAACCATTTATAGAACATTAGATCCATCTGGTCTTTGAAGGTTTAGTAGAATTTTCCTGTCAAAATATCTGGGCCAATAGCTCAGATAGTGGGTACAGTTAGGAGGAAGGGAGGTACAGTTACTTAATTATTTTCTCTATTTCTTCTATGAAAATTGGTCTGTTTAGGCTTTTTCTATATGATGGGATCAATTTTGATGATCTGTATGTCCATAGAAAATTATCTAGTTAAATTAGGTTTTCAAATGTATTCACGTACATGTAAACATGAGTAGTCTGATTTTTTAAATTTCTTCTCTTCCAATGGCTCTTCTTTAACCTCTTTTTTATTCTCAATCTTTACTAAATTATCATTTGAGTTTAGTCTTTCATGTGCACTTGGTAATTTAATTTTTTTCAGACATAGTTTTTTCTTTTACATCTGTATCCTGAGATCTAACAATTTTTTTCATTTCTTATTTTTTGTCTATTTCTGTTTCTAGTTTTTTAATTTCTCATTCAACATGGTTTTTCCTATTAACCAACGCTGGTTGAAATCTATTTATTCAGTTTGGAGTGTTGCTTTACAGTCTCTTCTGCTTTGCAGCTGTGTTATAGGAAAACTTTTCAAAAGTGGAGGTTTGTTGGATCTCATTTCCTAATTTTTTCTGTGATAACTCTGAATAAGATATGATTATGAATTGGCCATGAGGGATGATGGAAAGGAGGAATGAGAGTATATTTCTGGTTTGAGCAAATATGCAGTTGGTGGCACCTTTTATTACAATGAGGAAGACTGAAGGAGGAGTGATCTTAGGATTGAAGAATTCAACTCTGATCATGTTAAGTTCAAGATATTTAATATGTATCCATTTGATGATGCACGTTTCACTGTTAGCTTTAATAATCTGAAATTCTGGGATAAAATCTCACATAGAATTAACTTATGCTGTTTTATCATTGGTCTTTGAGCTTTTGTTTTGTTTTCTAAAAAATAAAATATTCAGGAGAAATTTTCATCTTTGAGGTTCTTTCACTAGATCAGTACTTACCCTTTGGTTTACGAATTACTTTCCTTCATTTTAACTTATTTCCTTCTTATAGTAGTAGATTTTTGCAGTCGCCACCATGCCTCTTCTCTATATCTTCTTCATGATGAATTTAAGCATTTTGGGCCAGAAAAGGAGAGTTCAGCTGGAATTACATATACTTCTGTACTCTTCTCTGAGATTGTTTTAGCTGTCCTGAGCCGGGCTACACTTGACCCGGTAGGGAATGCAGCCAGTGTACGTGAGGAGACACACTAGTTCTGATGGCTCCCCTCGTTTACCAACAGCCCCCGGAAGTCCTATTTCTGTCAAGCAGAGTCAGATACTGTTTTCATTTCCACCACTTACTCAGACTTTCAGGCAGCTGTTTCTATTTTCACTCCACCAGCTTGTGCCTTTCCATCTCTCCTAATCCTCATTCCTGAGTCCAGAAGAGAACAAAACGGTACCCTGAAGCCTAATCACTTACGAATTTGATCATCTACCTGAGAATTGTGATGATTTTGTTTACTCAGATTACAGCTTCTGAGGTTGGGTTGGGGGTATTTTGGAATAACGTTACTCCGGAAGTCACCTCCGCTTTCCTTGACTGTCACCTTTTGAGGTTTATGGCTTAAAGTTAAAATCCTTTTCTTGTTTGATACTAGTGAATTTTTGGCTTAAAATATTTTTAATTTTGCATGTTATTAGACATTTGGGAAGGGGGATTTTGTGGTTTGGTGTCACTCCATCGTCTGTATATGGCAGTCCTAAATTGATCGTTGACACTAGGTAGTAGCTGGAAGTCTGCCGCAAGGGTCTGAAGGACTCATTAGTAAAGTATGGAGGCAATAGGTTAGGCCACTTTTCTTTTTCATTTTCTTAAACATAATTTTTAAAGTATGAAGAAGAAGTAAAAATTGAAGCAGGGACAGTAGCAAATCACTTTTTGTTTAACATTGGAGAGATATATGCATGCTGTAAGTTTGAGGACAAAAGAGAAGGCATAACTGTAGGCAAAGTGACTTATATTGTGGGTGTAGATTTTTAGCCTTTCACAATGAGCATACTTCTTATTTTTAAAGTGTTTCCTGAGAATCAGTGCACCAATGTCTACAAAGCCACCATAAAACTGAGGAGTTTTTTTTATTGTTTACTGTGAGTTTGTGTTCTTTCTGTGCATTCTCAACTACCTGGCAATTTCTGAGAGGATTCCAGGGGTAAAACCTGTGCAACCTGGACTTAACTATTTAGAAGTCAAGCCTAATTATTCATAATCAGTAAAAGAAAGTAGGTTCCAAAGAACTCATGGGTATTCCAAAAAAACCCTCTATCAGAAGATACTACTTGTTACTTTGAAGAATTTATGCAGAAAAAATATAAACATGAACCAAACAACAAAAAGTAAATTTTTAAAAACCCCTAATGCAGGGATGACAGGTATGTGGCAGTCACCCTCCCTCAGCTCTCTGCCATTGACAGCCCTCACCCATACACTGCAACCCTTCCTCAAGCTGAATAGAATTGTGATCTCAGAATCATTCCTGATCAAGCTACCTCTATTATTTTTTCCCACTAACAGCTGGATTGAATAAATAATCAAAATGAAAGTGAATTTGGCTGTCATGCTTGAGATCAGTGGCTTTCAACCTCATCTGCATGCCGGAAGTCCCTGACAATCACCTAAAAACCACTTCTGCCTGTGCCCTTCTCCCCCCGGGAGATTCTGATGTCCTTGTTCTAGGGTGTGGCCTGGTGTAGGAGCACTAGCCTGCATGTGCTTTAACAGCTATGTGTCCTTCTGACCTCCTTCTGGGCAGGACACCCACCTGCTGGGATTTGTAACAATCCAGGGCCTGGCCAGCCCGGCTCTTACCTCATCTCACTCAAAGGACGTCATGTTTTAAAGGAACACAGAGCCCCTCCATGTGAACTACTGTTTCTGGGAACACCGGCCATACCAGGAACAGCCCCTCTGGGCAAGCATACAGCCTTTGTGCCCCCTGCCTATATAAGCAACCCGCTCCCCACCCATGGTTGCGGATGCACACTTCTGTCCAGCCAGCCACCACTGGACATTCCCTGTAAGTAACTCCCAACAAACCCTTATGTCTCGTTTGCTGTCTCTGGGTCTTTTCTTCGGTCTCTCCACAACCTATACCACACTGCTTACCCAACTGGGCATGCAGCCAGATACCTGGGCATCACCATATTTTAGAACTCCCTGAGTGATTTTAATACGTAGCCTGGAAAACACAGAGATGGACTTCTCTAGCAAATGCAGACTGCACATTCAGCCTGTGCTGATCTTCATTCAGGGAACTATGATTCTTTTCACTAGTGCCACTGTGCTCTTCCCACCAGATATGGTTCCTGCAGCAGCCGTGCTCCTGCCTCAGCTGACATGAAGAAGCCCATCCAGGGCTGAGGCCCTCGTGGTGGGTGACTGAAAGGAAACTCCTTCCTGCCTGGTCTTTGCACACACTGTTTCTAGAATTATTTTTTACATTAATTAGTCTACATTAGTGTCTCTTTACATGTATACAAATCCAGCTTCTTTCTAAAAGGAAGGTTGAGTAGGGATCCCACCTAGTCTATTCCCTTAGTTTTACAGAAAAATATATTGAAGATCAGAGAAATCCATGATTTGTCAAAGGTGACAAACTTGGTGGTGGCAAAGCTTGGTTAAGAATTCAACCCCCTTTTCTAAATCCCGGGATGGTGGTTTTCTGGGTTAAATATTTCTTAATACCATATTAGCCACATTGTTTACTTGCAAATGATAAAAGCAAAAGCATAGGCCACTTGTATTATGGTCTGATCTGATCCTCGGAAAAATAGCAACACCACTTGCTAATTTAGCAGGAAGATCCCAAGTAAAAAGCACTCTCATCAGCAGGTTTTATTTTCTTCCCCCAAATACTCATTGACTTGCAGTACTAATGAGAACAGCAAGGTTTTACCATATCCCTCCTTGCTAATTTCCAATGGCTCCTGGAGATTTTTTTCTTCTGAACTTTGACATATTACTCTGAACTTCTGAGTTTATTGAGACACAGTCCTCATTTCCAGAGTACATTAAGTCTCATGCTACTAAATAATTTACTCTGGAAAATAATGATACTCTAGCAAATAATTGGCTAGATGAATTCAGCGAAGACTAGAGATATGATAGATCTGAAAACATAAAACAAGAATACACCCAAAGTTAGAGAACTAATGGAGATAGCACAACTTAACTTTGTATTTTACTAGTATTCAAGTTAGAAATGTCTTTGTATGTAAAACCAAAACCATTGAAATAAATACCATAAAATAATGAATTGATTTTTAAAATGTGTTGTTAGGAAAAACTGATTACAGTTAGACTTCCATGATGACATAACTTATTACCATACAGAATCATATCACCAAGTTCAAATTATATTCATAGATTAATATCAACATACAATAAAACTTGACATAAAACAATCAGTGCATGAGGCATTAATGAATGTTAATCTTCTCTGAGAACATCATATTAAAATTGTCATTGTGGTCATAAATATGTATTCTGTAAATAAATATGCTTTCTGGGCAAGGTTAGAATTCTTGTTTAAAACTTTTATAGTGAAAATATTAACACTGAAATGAAAATCTTTATTATTCTTCAGATGTTTTGAACCTAGATTTAGGTCTATCCATCCAGCATTGATAATAGGAAGACAAAACAAGAAAATACACATAAAATATAGCAAATAATGTATAATAATAAACATACATGGTGTCAAAGCACCTGCCTTGGATATTTATTTTTAATGAAAATCTGTAAATAAATAGGTAGAGAGGAAGAACAAATTATTAAAATTAGATATAGAAGTGTAATAATTTCAATAAAATTTCATGTTTGGGAGGTAGTATGGTCTAATCAAAGGAAAAAGTCAGCTTTCTCACTAGCTAGCTCTGTAATCTTAATAGTTAGGAAATACACGTGCTTTCACAAAGATGTAAACTTCAGATTAGGTTAGCCTAATTTGTTGGCCTATATGGACTTGCAGGATAAATGGAAGGACTTCCTGTCACCAATATATCAAGTTTTAGTTCTGCTATTTCAACATGATATATTTTCTATTTTAGACTAAACTTTGCCTTATCCTTGGCAGCCCTTCTTGAAAAAAGGAAGGGTCTCTGCATAAGCAAGGAGTTCAATGGATGCATTCCTCCAGACAGGGAGTGATTCCTGGGTGGAAAATTTCCTCAAAGAGGACAGAATGAGAATATCATGCCTTCAAAGAAGAAAAGGATGTCTAAAAAGGGAATAACATGTTAAAAAGAAGACGGAGGACACCTAAGACATCTATCATAAATTGCCCAGGATGCCGCCATCCATCAGAGAGCAATTCTGCTTGAGGTAAAGAAAGTTTTCTTCACTGTCATTTAGTTTTGGGTTGTTCTAGAACTGAGTTAAGCAGAAGCCAGATTGCATTCTGAAAATATTACTTGAATATGTGATATTTAGATATATTAATTTCACTAAAATGTATTGACTAAAATTTTAACAACCTGTATTTTGTCTAAAGGAAAGACATTTTAAGAAGGAAATAAAGCATTTAAATATATGTGGACAGATGAAAAAATAGTAAAAATAGAAACAAAAAATGTCTACACTTTAAGAATTTTCCTCATCATTCAAAAATCTGCTTTTACAGTATTTCTGAAATAACAGACCTCACCAGAACAGGATTTCCAAGATAAAAGGTCATTCTCCTCTTTACTATAACATTGCCAGGCTTATTGAAACACATCTCCTATTTTAAGTGAACTTGTCCCTATGCCTTTTCAATTTGTAAAAGCAGTATGGAAGCATGGAAAAGTAATGCAGTAGCATCCAAAAGAAGCAGGAACTTGTGCTGAGCTGGAACTTGAGGCAAGAGTCTCACCAACACCAACAGAAGAATTTGGGGTAGGGATGTGGAACATAGCATGTCCCTCTTCTGACATTCGGAGAAGGACTGTAAATGATATATTATTCCAAAAAGAAGACCTTATGAATCAATAAGTTTAGGTTGGAATGTCTGCTCTATAAGGTCACTGTGAGGTCTGCAGAAGTAAATATATGTGAATGACATAGTTTGGGGACTAGCACATGGGAGGTGGCAAAAACTAATTATATGTATGAACTTTTTAACAATTTATAACAGTAAGTCTTACCTGGAAAATCTTTTATTACTAGTCTTGACAATCAATTAGGATGATGCTAAAACATCTGCTTTGAATATTTATTTTTAATAAAGATCAATAGATTCAAAGCAAGAGAAAGAGGATAAATAACTGGTTATTTCAACAAAAGTTCATGTTTCCAAGATAGTATGGCCCAATTGAAAAAAAAAAAATCAGCTCTGTCATTATTTAGCAGTGCAATGTAAAGTGGGGCTCCTCATTTGAGAAAATGCATGCTTTAACCACGACATAAACACTCAAAATTATTTAGCCTCTCTCCATAACCCCTTACCCTGACAACCTGGTCAAATGCCCAACTTTGATCTTTTAACTCTTCTGATTAGAAAAGTCTTCTGTATCCCAGGAATCAGTTTCAGTTGTTCTGAGCATAAAGATAAAATAGATGTCCAGGTGTCAAGGATATGAGGGTATTTTATGCTGACACCAGGACCCTGTGTTAAGGCAACCTGACCTGTCCAGAATACCTGTTCTCTTTTTTCTCTCCCCGAGCATTCCAGGTGGCACAGTATATTGCTCTGCTCCCTTGCCACTTTTCAAATCTATTCATCACCTCTGATGATGAAGTGCAATAAGAATGCATAGTTCCATTGTTTGATGCTGTGTATGTCCCCTCTAATTGCAAATTTCTGCATGAAGAGGCACTCAACCCACCACTCTAAATCAGAGGTTGGCACTTGCATAAATTGGATCTGTAAGCAGGGAGCCCTTTACAGGTTTCTTTGCCTTTAGATTTTATCTAATGACAAGGAACAAACATATATTCAAGATTACTTTATTGCCTCTACCAGAAGGGCACAGTATGATGGTACAGCCAACCGTGGAGAGGTATGAAGTGAACCTTGAGAGCCAGCAGGTCCCCAGGTGTGGGACCTTCCTCATCTGATCTAAGTCATCAGATCCCAATGGGTGCTTGGGATCAGCAAAGCCAATGCACCTGTCTGTGCCACACTGGCTCTCTGAGAAGAGGGCTGAGGGCCTTCCTATTGGGAAAAATTGTCCAGGCTCTTCTTATTAGAGCCCAGGTGCTTGAGCATGCTACCTCAACACCCAATCACCTTAAAACTTTCTAATTTAATCCAACTCTCATCATTGAAACACAATTGGTTTTTGACGATGGAATTTTACTAATTAGACAGGGGTCTGGTGATCATCTAAAAGGAGCAACATTGCCTACTATTTCAAGGCCAGGAAAAACCAAGGACAAGAGAGATTTCCCCAGGATTTAGCTCAAGCTACAGAATAGCAGCATCAAATACTGTTTTGTGTATGGCTTAAATAGCCATAATTTTGACAAGCCCCACCCTGATCGCATTCTGGAAAGGAGACAGCTGGGGTCTTATGATGCTACATGAAGGAATAGAAGTGAAGTAGATCTCAGCTTCTGCACATCAGATGAGACCCCAGAGCTGGCCAAAGCTAGGGAGTGGGGGGGTTGGATGGGGTAGATCCAGGTGGGCACAAAAGATCCAAAATATTGATTGGAGGAAAGACCAGTCTTAGTTATTGCCACAAATATGTTTCACTTTATTCTCAACATTTATCTTTTTAATTGTATCTAACATAACCATTTTCTTCAGAAAAAAAAATGGAAAGAACACAAAATTCTAATGTTAGAAGACTGATTAAAATGATATTCGAGCATATGCAATGGAATTGTATAGATATTAAATTAAATGCCTTTGTAGAATAATACTTAATGATAAAACATATTAATGATATATTCTTTAGCCAAAAAATGCAGGTTATGTTAAGTAAAAACAATGTAATATTTTGGAAAATATTTTTATGTATATATAAAACTTACAATTCTGTAAAAAGATAATATGCAGAAAAAAATAGCAGCAATTTTTTTTGATCGTGAGATGACACCTGTTTTTGTTTCTTTAGACAGAAAGAATTTGAGTTTAAGGAAATAAACCCTTTTATGACTTGTTTTTTGCTTTAAGAGGCATGTGAATTTTCCTCTGGGAGCTCACAATACTATAGGGGAGTCTGACAAACAACACAATCAATATAGATTATAATAACAGAGGAAGGACAATGACAGAGTCAAGATACTGTGCTGTTCCAGAGGAGAGAATAACTAACTCTCCCTGGGTGGATCAGAAATGGACTCACCCAGGAAGTGACATCAAGTTGAAATACAAAAAAAATTCTAAAAAAGGGGCTGGCCCAGTAGTGTAGCAGTTAAGTTCACGTGTTCCACTTCGGCAGCCTGGGGTTCCCTGGTTTGGATCCTGGGCACAGACCTACTCACCACTCATCAAGCCATGCTGAGGCGGCATCCCATATAGAGGAACTACAACTCTGCAACTATGATATACAACTATGTACTGGGGCTTTGAGAAGAAAAAAAGAAAAAGAGGAAGATTGGCAGCAGATGTTAGCTCAGGGCCAATCCGCCTCAAAAAAGTATTGAAATAAATGTAGAAGTGCTTTGCGAAAGATAATGTGTTTATATTAACAAAATATTTAATATATTAAGTTCTGAAGAAAGATCTATCTGGCAGTTCTCCTCTGAACAAGACACAAATAATTAATATGGGATTAAAATACTGCTTATTCAAGGTTAGTGCTACAATTTGTCAAAGCAATCCATATACTACATCATGTTAACATGATATTTAAATGCAAGATTGAATTCTTAAGCAATAATGATATGTTATTTGGAACACAAAATATAATATTACTTCAGTAAATTAAGTGGTGAAATTTATCAGTTTGATTTTCAAAGTACATTCATTCAAGTGTAAACTGACAGACAAATAGGCTGATAAAACTTCATTAAGTAATAAAATCAGGATTAAGAAAGACCTGAAAACCTGGAATGGTTTTCAGAAGCACCTGTTTAAGATTGTTCCTTCATAGTCCTATTATTCACTTCTCATATATATATATATATATATATATATATATATAGTATACTAACTTTGAAATTGCTATTTAAAAATAACACATGCTTATGACAAAAATGTTAAAAAACATATGGGTATAAGATTAAATTTGAAACTCCCCTGATCCAAGTCCTACCCTTTGGAAATAACATCACTGTCAATGTTTTGCTTTATTTTTATTTTTTTGTATTTTTCAGATATTTTCTATGGATATACATGCACATATACACACATACATGCACACCACGGAAACATAGGAACACTTGCACAAATTCATCTAAATAAATAGGATTATATAATACATACCATGCTGTAACATTTGTGAACAATTAACAATTTCTTAACAAGAGAGATTATAGAATTCATTCATAACAGTCCAGTTAGACTTATCTCCTTGATTTTTCTTTTGTTGAGGAAGATTCGCCCCAGGCTAACATCTGTGCCAATCTTCCTCTATTTTATCTGTGGGTTGCCGCCACAGCATGGCCACCGACAAATGGTTTAGGTCCGTGCCCAGGAACTGAACCCAGGCCCCCTAAGCCGAGCATGCCAAACTTAAGCACCAGGCCACAGGGCTGGCCCCATCTCCTTATTTTTTAATGGCAACTTTGTATCAATGTGCCATCACACTCTTCGCCTTGTTCTCATATGGCTTGTGCCTTGTCCTTGTAGTCACACTTCAAATGTCACCATCTCAGAGTCCTTCCTTGACCACTCTCTCTCTCCCGCATCACACTTAGTTTTTTCTTCATAGCATATATTATAATCTGAATATGTCTAAGAATATGTATATAAATGTGTATATTTGTTATTCATTCTCCATGAGCACCACTAGAATACAAGATTTTATCTTGTTCACTTTAGATTACAAAGCCTAGAACTAAGCCTGACTTATAATGGACAACAATTATTCAGTAAATGACCAAATTTAGTTACCTTTTAGTAAATATTTTTTCAATTATCTCAGGATTACAAGTAATACTGGAATTCACATTTTTAATATTTCTAAAATTCAAATATAAATTTAAAAAATCCCCAGGAGTCAATGGGCTGAATTCAAAAATATGTACATTTAAAAATGTTGATAAACATCACCTTCTGAAATTCACAGCAATATATACTCTCACCAATAGCAGGTGAAAGGGGTTATTTCTTGGTACCTTGGATAAAACTCATTGTTATAAAATGACAATCTCTGCCTTTCTGATAAATAAAAAATGGTATCTCCTGGTTCTTTATATTTACCTTGAATTTGTTATGATAAAGTTACCCATCTTTCCACATTTTTATTTATTTTTTTGTGAGCTCTATGTTCATATACTTCAATCATTTATCTTTTGAGTTTTTAGTCTTTTTCTTAGTAATTTACAAAAGCTGTGCATTAAAGAAACCCTCCCTTAGTTAACCATGTGAATTGATTAACTTTTCTAGATTTTTCTCCAGCATTTGAAAATTCCTGTATGATATTTTCCCATACGAGTGTTTAAAATTTATGTAGACAAACTTTTCAGTACATTTGAAGCTGCTGTACATTTTCTTTAAGTGTTTTGTTTTAAATTATTTCATTAGGGCTAAACCAGGTCCTGAAATTATTAGATAAGAATGGTACACATATATTATAAATAAATCCATTATCATGTCCAGGAATAAAAGTCAGAAATGTGAAGATGCAAATTAAAAGGAAAATGAGATAAGAGTAGTAATCCCTTGCAAGAATGATTCATACTAACGTTTAAAACAGACTTGATTTTTTGAGTGATTTAGAAATGAGAGAATGAAATTTACTAGCATCTAAAATTTAAGTTCATTTTTCATAAATGAGATTACCTACAAATTTTTTTAAAGGTTATTATTTCTTGGAGAGACATTTAGGAGAAAAAAATAGAACTTTAAAAGCTAGAAGAAAAAGATTTTTTTTCTGAGAATTCATGTGTCTTAGAGATGGTAATGCACTCAGAACGGTTTTAAACAAGTAACTTATTTATATCCTGAGTTAATCCACAAAGGATTTAGGATGGCTTACAAAAACACAATCAACAAAATAGTATAACATAAATAAAATATCAGGACCAGGGAAAATGTAAATTAGAATAGGGGGAAGAGACCAAGGGGAAAAGAGGACACAGATCAGCAGACTTGAGGTCCAAAATGGTTGCTATAATTGAGACATAAATTTGTGTCTGATCCCAAAAAGTCAAAGCAAAAAGGGAGATGTTGTTAGTTACATAATTTTCATTATCTGTAAAGAGAAAAAACAAAGAGAAAGCAAAGCTATTCCTAGACTACAGTTAAGAACATATTTCTTATGTACATAAGCATAAGTTTTTTGAGCAATTTTTGAGTTGCAACTTGAATTTGTAACTGGGAATAAAAGTCATTTGCTACACATGCAATTGCCTCTAATATTAGTTTAAAAGTTTACTGTTCCATCTATAGCCATGACATGGTATGTTACCTGCCACCTTGCTCAGTCATTGATTCATGTTTTTGTTTGTCCCTGGCGGACGACTATCCACTGCTGCCCTCACAGAGCTTATGGTCTAGTCAGGTACACAGAGTCCCCAGAGATGAGTAAAGCAAGAGAGAAACATACAGAGAGCTTAGAGTTTAAACAGAACTGGAAGAATAGGAAAGATTTTTGCTTGCAAGATGGGATTTGAACTAAATCTGGAAGAATTAGTACATGTTTTAAAGGTTAAAGAAAAGAGAAAGGTCATTATCACTCTGTAAGATTATAAAATGATGGGCAATTTCAATAAACATTAAAAGCATACAAATTCAGATAAGTTTATGTTTTGATCCAATAAAAAATTAATCTTTTCCATAAGTTTTCTTAAATACAATAGAACCACAATATTTCCTAAAGCGAATCTTGGATAAATTGAATTAGTAACTTTAAATAGAAAATTGTAGCAGATAAAGTTCTTTTTATATAAAATATCTTCATTTCGATTGAGCTTCCCCATGAAGAGATTTAATTGCTAATGGTAAAGAACTTGATACTCTAGACACAGAAGGTGCCTGTGGAAACTCTCCACCCCTTCTCCATCAGATCACCTATTCATTTTCTTCCTTACAGTTCTGACTCTTTGAAATTATCTTTAACTTGTTGATTGTTTGTCGCCTATACAATGCACACTTAATGAAGGCAGAAATTTACAACAGTGCTCAGCATTGCTTAATAAATGTGTGTTGACTAAATAGATGAATTCAGAGGTCCATGATATAAATTGAAGTAGACAATTGTAAGAAGGGAAAAGAGGCGAGGTCAGAACTCAGTAGGGAACAAGTCATGTCCCCTGGCAAGTACCTGTCACTAAAATGTTATGATGATGGCTGCATAGCTGCAACATCATGGATTGGAAAGAAGTCCATTTCTTTGTTACCTATTCAGATTCTCTGATGTTGTCCAGGACTTAATTCTTGAAATTCAGAGCACTGAATTAGATTTCTGTGCTGGAGGAAGCTATCAACCCTGGAACACTCTTTCCTCTGGCCCCCACATTTTGGGGAACTAATAATCAGAAAGATGTTAGAGTCCTAGTTTTTTGAAAACAACTGTGTAGAAGAGTTAGCATGTTTATATTGTGCTCACCAGTAGGGGAAAAACAAAAAGAAAAAGAAAAAAATAAATTTTTCTACTAGAGTTTAATGAAAAATAAAAAATAAAGTAGAGATAAGTTGAAAGTTGCAGGACTGGTCACAAACTAAGGGGCAAAACCTTTCTGATCATTGGAATGTTTAACAATGTAAGGAAGTCTTCAATGAAGTCATGACTCATAACTATCCAAGCAGAAGTCAAATGTCGGGTATTTAGCAAGGACTTTTATACTGTCTGAGAGCCTGGGCTGCACCTGAGGTGTAGTGTGTTCACTAGTAGGGGGTGAAAGACAAAAACTAGATTGGCCTATTAATCTATTTGCAAATTAATTGTGGCTTAGGGCCAACAGGGTTGGTTAGCATGTAGCTTCTTAGAGCCTAAATTAATTTGATTAAAAATCATATGTTTGTTTATTGCAAATTCATTCTCTCTATGTGTTGCTTACCGGTATGTCAAGACACGCCAGTGTCATGGTTAAAAACTCACTAGCTTAGCACATGTTCATGCCTTTGGCTTAAAAAACCATAAATAAGGCCCTTGGAGGTATTTGCTAGTTGTATCCCATGAGTGATGTTAGGGGAACAGCTTCACTACGGTATCCTGGTAACTTCTCACCTGTCCACATAGACCGTGTAGGCAAGGATTGACTGCAGTCTACCCCAATCTTTATGGAGTACCCTGTGATTTCTCTGGAGCAAAGAAAGATGAGGAGCTTGGTGAGAAGTTACCACAAGGACACTTCTCCCCCACCTCCCTGTCCAGGGGAAATTGCCACAAGACTGTTTTCTTCCAGCTTCCTAGTTGAACACAGAATTTTCCACCTTATCCTCCTTTAGGGTACAACCGCTGGCTTTATAACCACTTGGCTTAGAGCTCAGTTAACTCTTCAGTGTCAGGGTGACTCACCACCCCTGGTGTCTGTCATCTGGTTCCTCCAGTCTGGTATTTTCCCATGGGACTTGTGACTCAGGGAGCTGACACTATGCAGATCTTGCTGTTGCTATCTGTCTGAACCCATTTGGGCCATTGTCCCCTTACTGGCAGTATCCAATGAAGTGTGGCAAGGCACTCTAGCAGCTGCAGTAGTGGTTCTTGTGGTCCTCGTAGCCACCATGTTGCTGCCTAGGGACTGTTTCATCACTTGACTCAGCAAGAGAGTTACCCTGACTAAGCCCCTTTTTCTGCCTGCCTGGATTTGAAAACCAGGCTGCAGACTTTTTGAATGTTGTGGAACTTTACTCGATGCTCCAATATACAATACCCACCTCTGATATACCTCCTTCCCACCTAAACATTGTAAGATGGCCCTCTGATCTTGAGTTACACCTTGGAGGAGAGGTAGGACAATATGTTGTGGAAAACATGTCTTTCTCTGACATCTGAGTTACCGCCTGAGACACTCGTGCATATGCGCATGGAATCTCTGTTTTCCAAACTAAGCTGTCTTGAATTAGGCAAACTTTGCTATTGAGTTTTGTATACATATAACCCATTGAGTCCCTAATCTCTCTTACTTTGGTATCATAATGAAATACACCGTAAATTTCAAAGACCTGCCTCTTCTAACGGCATAGTGGTTCTTATTTGTCTTCACAATTGTTGCAACATGGAAAATGTACAAATATGCCACAGAGTTTAAATTATCTAAAAGTATATCACATAGGCAAATATTAGAGCTTTCAGACTCTGTATTTTTATAAGGTTCAAAGACTAACAAATCTTCCTTAATGAATATTTCATTATCCTTTCTAAATCTACTGAGTGTGAAAAAGAAGTATTAAATATGACCATTTTGCTGCAATCATGACTTTTGTAGTTCAGAGCAAAAGAAAAGGAAGAGCAACATGTCACTCCAAACAGGCTGTCCTGACAGCACCTTGACAGGTTTGAAGAAGGAACTAACAAGAGCCTGTTTATAGCTAACATAAAATCACCATAGCAACTCTTCTCCAAGAGTATTGTCATGTATTTTGTTAAAAAAATCTATATCTCTTTCTGATTAAAATAATTATATACATATCTATTTGCTGCATATATATAAATACATTATATAGAGAGATCATACTTAGTCAATATATCATTAAGTACTATATAAAAATGGTTCACTAAATTAAATGATAGGTGTTCCATCACTACATAATCTATAGATAAAGATGCACAAATATAGAATAAAGACTTTAAAGGAATTTAGCTAGCTATTATTAGCTATTAATTGTGCTATCTTGGGGAGGGAGTACTAAGAAGTGAGTGATTTTTAAATTTCTTTTCTAGTTTTTTCCAGTTATGTTCCAACACAATGGAAACTTTTTTCAATTTCAAAAAATGGTAAAATAATTTTTCTTTTCCTCTTCTTCTTCCCTCTCCCCTCTCCTTTTCTCTCTCCTCCTCCTCCTACCTCTTCCTCCTGCTCCTCCTCCTTTTATTTCTTCTTCTTTTGCTATACTGTTTTATGAGTTTTAACACATGCATAGATTCTTCCCTTTCTCATGTTTCTTTTTCTTGCAAAAAATTTCTTTTTTTTTTTTCCCAGACAGGCAATGTGCTCAGGCCTAAATGATGAATCATGATTGGCTTAAGACAGTCATGACTGCCTTAATTGATTTCCCAGCATCCATTGCAGTAGGGTAGCCGTATGACCCGATTAGGGTTGTCAGACGAAAGACAGGATGTCCAGTTAAATTTGAATCTCAGATAAACAATGAATAATTTTTATGTCCCAAATATGGCATTGGACATACTTACAGTAAAATTTAGTCATGGCTTATCTAAAATTCAAATTTAACTGGGTGCTTTATACTTTTATTTGCAAAATCTTATGCAACCCCACAGTCAGTTCTGGCCAATGTAACCTAATGGAAAGACTGTTGCAAGGATTTCTGGGGAAGCTTTTGCTTTCCTAATAAAAGGGTCACACAGGACTAGTCCCACCTTGTGCCCATCCTTGAATGTAGATGCAACGTATGGAGGCGTAATTGCCATCTTGTGATGAGTGTCACCACCACAAGCATTAGGAATGAAAGCCGCAAACTGAGAGCGCAGATTGGAAAGCTACCTGAAGCGCTGGCATCAGAGGTACCGGTGCCTCACTCCTAAATTTTGTCCTTTACAAGAAAAATAATTCCTATTCAGCGAGACCACTGTAAATTGGATTTTCTTCTATTTTAAGCTGAATGCAGTCCTAATGGCTACATGCTGCTTGGGGACTATTTCTTCCTCTTTCTACACCAAGAGCACTTTACTTATGATAATAAATACAATCGTTCCTTCATCCAGCAATCACATTTTGGGCACTGACTTTAGGTTTGGGAAGCACTGATTTACCATACCACTGTCCCAACTGTCTGCTAATTATTTTCCAGGATGGTGCAAAGTATAGAAAGTTGACGGACTTACGAACATACTTCAAGTTCTTCCAAAAACATTATCCACATGCCGGATGCGATATTTGGGTCAGGGGTCAGAGAACAGGGAATTTACAGTGCATCTTCCTACTTGTGTCCAGAGAATTAGCATAGCTCTTTGACATGAAGCGAAAAATATGTGGTCTCTGGTAATTTTCTCAATCCAATATCTTTGGTTTTATAAGCAGTGCAGATTCTTCCTAAATTCTGGGAATAGGCCATTAGTTGTGGCTTTTGGTAGAGTGACTTTTTGTCCCTCACCATTTTCAGTGTCATCTCACAATTTTAACAGGGATTCAAGATAGGCTCTCTCAGGAGCTATTAGGCAACACTATTTAAAACCTGACATTCCTCTTGGAAGCTTGACACAATTGTCTTCTAGTCATGACTTGGTTGCTGATAAATTTCACATCCACGTTTTAGCGAAAGGTAATTCCTTCTAGCAATTGGCACATTTTTCCAGTTTTATGATCTTTGCATCCTGTTGTTTAGTGAGAAAAGTAGTGTATGAAATCACGAACCAAGCGCAGCCAATTAACTTCAATCCCAACCAGATAATTTTCCAAAAACAATTCTAAGTACTAATTTGCTTAATATTTTTAAATACTATATTTAAAATATGTTTTATATTTCTCTTAAAAGTATATTGGAAAGCCAACTACTCTACAAGATAGTCAATAGGTCTTTAGTAACTGAGAAATATTAATGGCAAATTAATATATTGATATTTACATCACATTGATTACTTGATGAATTGATTTCTGAGGAAATCTAATAATGTGTCATATATTTGCAAAGCTGTATTTAGCTTTTCAAAGCCGCCTCATTAAAAAAGTACATCGTTTTGAAGTGAGGTTACTCAAACTTTACTCTGTAATAGTAATTTGTTTATATGGCTTAAAAGCATAAACTATGTGTGATGGGCTGAATAATGGACCCCCAAAATGCCTGCGTCCTAATTCCTGGGACTGTGAGAGCTACCTCCTATGGCAACAGAGACTTGGCAGATATGATTAAGAAAAACGTCTTGTGGGGGAGATTATGCCGGATTATCCAGGTAGAGCTTGTATAATCACAGGGATCCTTATAAGAAGGAGGCAAGTGATCTCAGAGGAAATGTGACAACAGAAGCAGAGAGTTGAGATGCTACACTTCCAACTCTGAAGATGGAGGAAGCAGCCATGGGCCAAGTAATGCAAGAAATGGAGCTCTAAAAGCCAGAAAAGACAAAGAAGCTGATTCTCCCCTAGAATCTCCAGAAGAGGGAGTGTGGCCATGCTGACACCATAGTTTTGGCCCACTGAAACCCATTTCAGACTGTTTATTCCATAACTGTCAGATATTAAATCTGTGTTGTTTTAAGCCTCAAAGTTTGTGGTAATTTGTTATAGCTACACTAGAAAACTAACACATTGGGTGAAAATTGTTTCTATTGTATTCGAATGTTACAGGCAAAAATGAATGCTGCGGGAGAGAAAATCCATGTGACACAACTGAATCACTAGGATGGGCATAGAGAAGACACAGAATGGGAATTAGGTCCAGATGTTCATTGAACAAACCTGTAGTACTCAGGAGAAAGAAAAGGTAATAGCAGTGGGTAAAAATATGACATTATAAGTAAGCTAACTGGTATAGTGCTAGTAACATAAAGGCTTTAAAGAAGAACTTTTCCCTAATGAACATCCCACCACCATATTTCAGCCCACATTTCCAGTCCTCAGAGTGCTTAGGAATCTAAGAAAATATAAGCATTCAGGAAATATTAGTCTTTTTCACCCCAGTTATAGATTCTGAAGATATTTTCTTATTATAAGTAATATATTCTTAATCTCAAATAAATATATTTAAAACAATTTATCTAATGCATCTTGGATGTGTTAAACACAACTCAATTGACCTCTTGCTCATTATACATATAAATAGTTGGTACTAGCAGTTATTTCAAAGAGAAAGATCATAGTGTGGTCAATATGCTTTCTCTACCAGAATTTTCAGTTTGCTTTTTCATTGATTTTAACTCTAAAAGTTATCTTGGAAGTTTTCCTAAATGTGCTATAAATTACCCTCAAATCATACCTTTCTGTCACATAATTCCAGACCAAATGAGCAATGGTAAATTTTGACCGCAGAAGTACGCCCTGCCAGCATCAGTGAGATAGAGGTAACTTAAATGCAAACACATTTAGCACTGACCCTCCTGAGCTTTCCGTAGTTCACTGGGTGCAATAGTTTGCAATGCAGTTGTAGAATATTTTATGACATTAACATTTTTAAAGTTTTTTTCCCAAGGAAACTTTAATTATATCTTTATTAATAGATTTACCCCTGCATTTTATGAGTATATGAAAAAGGATGACATTCCTTATATTGTTTTTATCATCTTACTTTACTTTTGTTAAAACTTCAATATTTGTTTAAGTTTATTTTGGGTCATAAATAAGATTGAAAATCCTTGTTTCATTTAAGAAAATGGAAACATTAGACACTTTCCAGTCATTTCTATTACTACAGTTCGTATCTCTGAAGAAAGCAAGATTTTTTTTGTTATGATAGTTTCATAAAGCTAATTCAAATAGATTTTGAAACCAAAGAGATATTAAAAATGTGCTTGGATGAGAGGTTTTGGATTTTTAGGAAGGTTTGTGACAGAGAGAGAATTTGTTGATGGAATAAGAGTGTCCGTTGAGCCCATACCATCAGGATATAAACTGATAAAGCAAATGAACTATCCTGAAGACTTACGGGTTTCTCGTAGATTGTTCTTCACCTGTGCACTTAACTTTTAGTAGCCTTTTTTGAATTTGAAAAAATCAAGGTGTTGCAAGACACAATGTATAAGACAAAAATAGCAAGTCAGAACCATTTCGAGCAACTCAAACTTGGAGAAGAGAAACTCTTACCAATGAATCTTATCTCTTATTCCCTTCTGCAAGTATTCCTCCATTCTACCAGTTTTGTTAAGCACAACCCACTCTATAAAAATGAGCAAATTATTCAGTTGTCTACTTCAGAGGAAAAATAAATCATGTCAACAGACACGAATAGCCTCAATTTTCCAAATCCCCAAAGTAATTCACATCAATTATAATCACTGTTCAACATGCCTCTTTGCCCACTCCCTAGTAACTGACCCCTCCTGCCCCTGACACAGTCAGACCACCACTGCTAATTTCAGTCTTTGCCCATCGGCCAGGCACGGTGATTATACGAAATTGAGAGTTTGGCCAGTAGGTCAGTCTATCCCAGGGATTTACACATTAGATCGGGCGGGGCAGATTTCTATCTTTTTGTTGTTGCAGAATTGTTTGCAATTATAGTGCAAAATAGTTTGCAATTATAGTTGTCTCTTTTTTTCCCAACTTTATTGAGATATAATTGACATATAACATTGTACAAATTTAAGATGTACAAGGTAATGATTTGATATATGTATACACCTCAAAATGATTATAGCAGTAAGGTTACTTAACACACCCATCACCCTACATAGTTACAATTTTTAATTTTTAGTGAGAACTTTTAGGGTCTACTCTCTTAGCAACTTTCAAATATACAGTTCAGTATTGTTAACTCTAGTTACCATGCTGTACATTACATGCCCAGATTTACTCATCTTGTAACTGGAAGTTTGTACTCTGACCACCTTGACCCATTTCCACCTCCCCTTCCCCCCTCCCCACACTACCCCTGGCAACCACCAATCTGTTCTCTGTTTCTATGAGTTTTGGTGTTTTCAGATTTCACATATAAGTGAGATCACATAATATTTGTCTTTCTTTATCCGACGTATTTCACTTAGCATAATGCCCTCAGTGCCCATCCATGTTGTTGCAAATGCAGGATTTCCTCTGTTTTATAGCTAAATTATACATATATAGTTAAATCTATATCATATTTTCTTTATCCATTCATCCATCAGTAGACACTTGGGTTGTTCCATGTCCTTGTCATTGTAAATAATGATGCAATAAATTTGGGGAGTGCAGGTGCCTCTTCAAGATAGTAATTTCATTTCTTCCAGAGATATACCCAGAAGTGGAATTGCTTGATCACATAGTAGTTCTATTTTTGATTTTTTGAGGAACCTCCATACTGTTTTTCATAGTGGCTGCACCAAGTTACCTTCCCACCAACAGTGCAAGAGCGCACAAGTGTTCTTTTTCTCCACCTCTTTGCAGCACTTATTATCTCTTGTCTTTTTGATGATAGCCATTCTGACCACGTGAGGTGATATCTCATTGTGGGTTTGATTTGCATTTCCCTGATAATTACTGATGTTGAGCACCTTTTCATGTACCTGTTGACATTTGAACATCTACTTTGGAAAAATTCTATTCAGGTCCTTTGCCCATTTTTCAATCAGATTTTTTTTTCTGTTTTGCTATTGAGTTGCATGACTTCCTTATTATTTTTTGGATATTAACCCTTTATGAGATACGTGGTTTGCAAATTTTTTCTCCCGTTCTGTAGGCTGACTTTTCATTTTGTTGATTGTTTCTTTTGCTGTGCAGAAGCTTTTAAGTTTGATGTAGTCCCATTTGTTGATTTTTGCTTTCGTTGCTTGCATTTTTGATGTCATATCTATAAAATCGTTGCCGAGACCAATGCTAACGAGCTTTTTCCCCATGTTTTCTTATAGGATTTTTATGCTTTCAGTTCTTACATTTAAGTTTTTAATCGATTTCAAGTTAATTTTTGTGTATGATGTAAAATAGGGGTCCAGTTTCCTTCTTTTGTATATGAATATCCAGTTTTCCCAGAACCATTTATTAAATAGATTATCTTTTTTTCACTGAATATTCTCTACTCCCTTGTCAAATATTAGTTGATGATATATTGCATGAGTTTATCTCTGGGCTCTTGATTCTGTTCCATTGACGTATGTGTCTGTTTTTGTGCCAGTATCATACTGTTTCAATTACTACAGCTTTGTTATATAGTTTGAAATCAGGGAGTGTAATGCCTCCAACTTTGCTCTTCTTTGTCAGAATTGCTTTTGAGAGTCTTTTTTGGTTCCATATGAATTTTAGGGTTGTTTTTCTATTTCTGTAGAAAAATGCCATTGGAATCTTGATATGAATTGCATTGAATCTATAGATGGCTTTGGATAGTATGCGCATTTTAACAATATTAATTCTTCCAATCCACAAACACAGGGTATCTTTCCATATATTTGTGTCTTCTTCAATTTCTTTCATCAATGTTTTATAGTTTTCAGTATACAGATCTTTCATCTCTTGGTTAAATTTATTCCTATGTATTTTATTGTTTTTGATGCCATTATAAATGGGATTGTTTTATTTTTTCTTTTTCAGATAGTGCATTGTTAGTGTAAAGAAATACACCTGATTTTCATATGTTGACTTTGTATCCTGCTACTTTCCTGAATTCATTTATTAGTTCTAACAGTTTTTTGGTGGAATCTTTAGGATTTTCTCTATATAAGATCATATCATCTCCAAACAGCGACAATTTTACTTCTTTCTTTCCAATTCAGATGGCTTTTTATTTTTAGCCTGATTGCCCTGGCCAGGACTTCCAGTACTACGTTAAGAAGGAGTGGTGAAAGTAGGCATCCTTGTCTTGTTCCTGATCTTAGAGGGAAAGCTTTCAATCTTTCCTCACTAAGTTTAGTGTTAGCTGTCGCCTTATCATTTATGGCCTTTATTATGTTGAGGTATGTTCCTTCTATGCCCAATTTGTTGAGGGTATTTTTTATTATGAATAGATGTTGAATTTTGTCAAATACTTTTTCTACATCTATTGAGATGATATTATTTTTGTTTTTCGTTATATTAATGTGATGAATCACATTTATTGATCTGTGTATATTGAACTATTCTTGCTTCCCAGGAATGAATCCCTTGATTATGGTGTATGGTCCTTTTAATGTGCTATTGAATTCAGCTTGCTAGTGTTTTTACATCTATATTCATCAGGAATATAGGCCTGTCGTTTTCTTTTCTTGTGGTTTCTTTATCTGGGTTTGGTATCAGAAATGCTGGCCTCATAAAATGAGTTTGGAAGTGCTCCCTCCTCTTCCGTTTTTTGCAAGAGTTTGAGAAGGATTGACATTAATTCTTCTTTAGATGTTTGGTAGAATTCACTCATGAAGCCATCTGATGCTGGGATTTTCTTAGTTGTCAGATTTTTGATTACTGAATCAATCTCCTTACTCATTGTGAGTCTGTCAGATTTTCTATTTCTTCATGATTCAGTCTTGGTAATGTTCCTAGGAATTTATCCATTTCTTCTAGGTTGTCCAATTTGTTGGCATATAGTTGTTCATAGTAGCCTCACAATCCTTTATATTTCTGTGGCATCAGTTGTAATGTCTCCTCTTTCATTTATGATTTTATTTATTTGGGTCCTCTCTCTTTTTTTTCTTGATTAGTCTAGCTAAAGATATTGTTCTGGTTTCTCTTCCAATCATATAGTTGCCTCTGACCACGATCACTGCTTCATGGAGAAACTAAAGGTGAGAATGAAATAAAATGCAGAAAGGAACAAAGAGGAGAGATGGAGAGAATCCTAATTACATTTGAGTTCCTGGTCTAAATTGCTCTTAATCAAGCGTCTTAGGCCATGTTTGAAGAATTCTGATGAGCCACATGGAGATCTTGTCTAGAGGAATAGGTATGATAAAGAGGGAAACATATCTCAGATCAAGATCTATAAATGGATCCAATTTTTCATGGTCTCCATTTAGAAAAGGGTGAGCATGGTTTGCTGTGAATTGTTGAAAAATATTAACTAGGAGCATTATTTGTAATTTATGTTGAAAAAATAGATATATGTATCTGTGTGTGTGTGTGTGTGTGTGTGTGTGTGTGTGTGTGTGTGTGTGTTGGCTAACTACACTGGGATGGAATATAGTAGGCATCAATTGCTTTAATCTGTAGCATATCCTTCTCTTTTTCCTTTGGTAATTGACCCCTATAAGCTAACCTCAGGGGATGTTATCTGAACTAAGGAAAAATTTTCTGCCTAAGCAGGGGTCTTCCTGTTGACTCTGAAGCCAGCTTCCTGTGCTTTAGAGCCAAGAGTTGATACATTCTCCTTTATGACTAACCTTGTTTGTTTATTTTTTATTGGAATCATTGCAAAACATATATTAACTTTAATTTCTTATTTTATATATCCATAAATTTTGACTTATTTATTTTCTAACTAGGAGTTTGTACCTCTTATCCCCTTCACCTATTTCACTCATCTCCCACTCTCCTCCCCTCTGACAGCCACCAGTTTGTGCTCTGTATCTATGAGTCTGTTTGTGTCTTGTCCTATTTGTTCATTTGTTTCATTTTTTAGATTCCACAAATAAGTGAAATCATACAATATTTGTCTTTCTCTGTCTGACTGATTTCACTTAGCCTAATACCCTCTAGGTCCATCAGTGTTTTCACAAATGGCGGGATTTCATTCTTTTTTATGGCCGGGTAATATTCCATCTTCTCTATCCATTCCTCCATCAATGGACACGTAGGTTGTTTCCATATCTTGGCTATGTAAATAATGCTGCAATGAACGTAGAGGTGCATATATCTTTTCTGATTCATGTTTTCATTTTCTTCAGATATTTCTTGTCTTTTTGATAATACTCATTCTGACAGGTATGAGGTGATATCTCATTGTGGTTTTGGTTTGCAGTTCCCTGATGATTAGTGATGTTGAGCATCTTTTCATGTGTCAGTTGGCCATCTGTATGTCTTCTTTGAAAAAATGTCTATTAAGGTCCTCTGCCCCTTTTTTAATTGGATTATTTGGTTTTTTGGTATTGAATTATATGAGTTCTTTATTTGTGTGTGTGGGGAAGACCAGCCCTGAGCTAACATCGGTTGCCAATCCTCCCCTTTTTGCTGAGGAAGACTGGCCCTGGGCTAACATCCGTGCCCATCTTCCTCCACTTTATATGGGATGCCACTACGGCATGGCTAACAGGCAGTGCGTCAGTGGGCGCCCAGGATCCGAACTCACAAACCCCGGGCTGCCAAGCGCGAACTAAACCGCTGTGCCATTGGGTGGCCCCCTATATGAGTTCTTTATATATTTTGGAGATTAACCCCTTGTCAGATATATCACTTGCAAATATCTTCTCCTATTCAGTAAGTTGCCTTTTCATTTTGTTGATGGTTTTCTTCACTATGCAAAAGCTTTTTAGTTTGATGTAGTCCTATTTGTTTATTTTTTGCTTTTGTTGCACTTGCTTGAGGAGACAAATCTAAAAAAATATTGCTAAGACTAATGTCAAAGAGTTTACTACCTATGTTTTCTTCTAGGATTTTTATGGTTTGAGCTCTTACATTTAAGTATTTAATCCATTTTGAGTTCATTTTTGTATATGGTATAAGAAAGTGGTCCAGTTTCATTCTTTTGCATGTAGCTGTCCAGTTTTCCCAACATTATTTATTAAAGAGACTCTCTTTTTCCCACTTTATATTCTTCCCTCTTTTGCCATAAATTAATTGACCATATAAGTGTGGGCATATTTCTGGGCTCTCTATTCTGTTCCATTGATCTATCTGTCTGTTTTGGTGCCAGTATCATACTGTTTTGATTACTAAATCTTTGTAGTATAGTTTGAAATCAGGGAGCATGATACCTCCAGCTTTGTTCTTCTTTCTCAAGATTGCTTTGGCTATTCAGGGTCTTTTGTGACTCCATACAAATTTTAGCATTATTTGTTCTAGTTCTGCCATTGGTATTTTGATAGAGATTGCATTTAATCCATAGGTTGCATTGGCAGTATAGACATTTTAACAATATTAATTCTTCCAATCCATGAACATGTTATATCTTTCCATTTATTTGTGTCATTTTCAATTTCTTTCTTCAATGTCTTATAGTTTTTAAAATACAGGTCTTTCACCTCCTTGGTTAAATTTGTTCTAGGTATTTTGTTCTTTTTGGTGCTATTGTAAATCGGATTGTTTTCTTGATTTCTCTTTTTGATACTTCATTATTAGTGTATAGAAATGCAACAGATTTCTATATATTAATTTTGTATCCTCCTACTTTACTGAATTCATTTATTAGTTCTTATAGTTTTTTGCTGGAGTCTTTAGGATTTTCTATATATAGTATCATGCCATCTGCAAATAGTGACAGTTTTATTTCTTCTTTTCCAGTTTGGATGCCTATTATTTCTTTTTCTTGACTGATAGCTGTGGCTAGGACTTCCAGTACAATGTTGAGTAGGAGCAGTGAGATTGGGCATCTTTGTCTTGTTCCTGATCTTAGAGGAAAATCTATCAGCTTTTCACCATTGAGTATGATGTTAGCTGTGGGTTTGTCATATATGGCTTTTATTATATTAAAGTAAGTTACCTCATACCCACTTTGCTGAAAATTTTTATCATGAAACAACATTGAATTTTGTCGGATGCTTTTTCTGCATCTATTGAAATGATCATATGATTTTTTTCCTTCATTTTGTTAAAGTGGTGTATCACATTGATTGATTTGCAGATACTGAGCCATCCTTGCATCCCTGGAATAAATCCCACTTGATCCTGGTATGTGATCCTTTTCATGTATTATTGATTTTGATTTGCTAATATTCTGTTGAGAATTTTTGCATCTATGTTCATCAGGGATATTGGCTTGTAATTTTCTTTTACTGTATAGTATTTTCTGGTTTTGGTATCAGGGTAAGTCTTACCTCGTAAAATGAATTTGAAAACATTCCTTCCTCTTCAATTTTTTGGAAAAGTTTGAGAAAGATAGGTATTAACTCTTCTTTAAATGTTTGGTAGGATTCACCTGTCAAGGTGTCTGATCCTGGACTTTTGTTAGTTGGGAATCTTTTGATTCTTGATTCAATTTCAATACTAGTAATCAGTGTGTTCAGATTTTCTATTCCTTCCTGATTCAGTCTTGGAAGATTACATGTTTCTAGAAATTGATCCAATTCTTCCACCTCATTTAAATTGAATTTCTGTCATTGGCATCCAAAGCGTCTGACAGATAAACCACACCTACACATGTGTCTTGCTATCCACCCATTTTTATATTGCTTTTAAGGCTATCCGGATTAATCACTTCATATTTTCAATATTTCTGAGACTTAAAGCATTTCATTCCCTCAA
This sequence comes from Tapirus indicus, assembly GCA_031878705.1. NCBI lineage: Eukaryota > Metazoa > Chordata > Mammalia > Perissodactyla > Tapiridae > Tapirus > Tapirus indicus. The sequence continues at coordinate 53,692,152 of CM062931.1, read as the reverse complement.
TCTAAAATTCACTTTTTTTCAAATACACCCCATTTGCCTTGAAACATCCAAATATCTTAAAATACAATTTAATATCAAAATATCATTTCTTTAAAAAAGTTTTTCCTGATCTTGTAGTTACAAACTACCTTCTACGTGATCTCATAGCTAGTGGTGACTTGGACTTGCAGAATGTATACTTCATTCTGCATTTTAATGCCTCCTATTCCCCCAGGATCGTATCCTTCTTACTTTTACTCAATTCCCTCTCAAAATTGCTTCTCAAAATTTTTATTAATACTAAGGAATGAGTAAATGATTGTCACTTATAGTGTTATTAGTAAGAGTAGTGTTTTTAGATTAAAAATCATCCAAATAATAGGCATATGTTGTTAAATTCTAAAAGTAGAAGTTCAGGTATTAACAAGTGAAAGTGATTTCATGGACTTTTGGACTCTCATGCCGTGCTTGGGTTACTTAAATCACTTCGTGTGCAAAATACACAAATTAAATTGTGTATTATTAGGTGTTTTGTAACAGAAAAGTCTTTAGATAAACTCTGAGATAGCTGAAATTTTTGTAGATGTAAAAAAAAAAAATCACAACTGAATCAATGTGTGTGTCAATGATTTTATATTCTTGTGGTTATCTTTCTAAAATGCAATCATGTGAATGACAACCCTTAAACTTAAATCTTTAAATGGACTTCTGGCTTTAGATGGAATAAAGATACCTCCTCTTTTCCTGTCTGACTCTAATAGACAACAAGAGAGAACAGAAAAAGAAATGGAAATCTATCACAATGACAAGAAAAAATAGACAAAGAAAAAAATATATACGTATATATACTTCCTATTGTAGTAAGAACACAGGGATGAGGATGAATGCCTAAAAAGCACTCCTGCTGGTACAGATTTCAGGGAAGGGTTTTGGGATATGGCTCCTCAATGGTAGAGGACGCCCCTGAGTGGCAAGATCAATGATACCTTACCCAGAAAAGCAGATTTTTGTCAGTGATGAGACCTGCTGCAGAAACTTCCCTCACATTTATTTCATACTAGAATACTTCAAGGAAAGCTGAGGCGACTGAAGAAATCCACCATCTTTGCAACTGCGTGGCAGAGTTAAAAAAAAACTGTGGGTGGGAAGCAGATTTCAGCTAAAGAAACGTTTGTGTCAGGTGGAAAAGATTTATGTACCTCTCGAAAATCAAGTAAGAGGTATATGTATGTTTAAATGTTAAATGTATGTACCTCTAGAAAAGCCAAGGATTATATAATCAACAGCATAGGGTAGGGCAATGGAGATTACGGCGCGGGGAAGAAAGTAGATGTACAGAAATTTTAACATCACTTGCAATTTTAAAGGACCACAATAATTTTAAAAGAATATAAACTTTTAAAATTACCAGAAGTAAACATACACAATAAAGGAAACACAGACCTTATTGAAAAGGAAAATAAATAAAATATGAATGCTGAAAAAATAACATAAATTAAGATGGCAAAGCATTAATTTCATTCCATATATGTAAATAAGATTTGCTTATCTATTAAAAGAAAAAAATATGCTCACATTGGATAATCAAGCAAAACTCAACTACGTGTTATGTACAAGAGACATAAAGTAACTCAGAATGGTTAAAAGCAAAAGAGTAGACAAAGACATAGCAGGAAACTGAAGATTAAAAATTTCTCAGCATATTAATATCAGATAATATATGGTTCTAGTAAAAAAGACTGAATCAAATAAAAGACTTCATAAAATAAAGATTTGATCCATACTAAAAGTTTTATAATCATGCTCTATATACAAAATGCATCAAAAATCATAAAGCAAAAATTCATTAGTATGGGGTGCTCTCAGCTTATAATAGATTGAATTAGAAAAAAAAAATAAGTAAGACCCAAATAATCTTATTGCTTATATTGATCTTCTTGCTATAGCTCAACTGAGCAGAGAATTTACATTTTCCAAGTACCCATAAAGCAGTCACAGCTTTTGACAAAAAATGCTTGCTAAATTCAAAACAGGTAAAAATACTAGAAACATTGTGCTTTGTTTATAATGTAATAAAAAACAAATTAGTCAGAAAATCAGTAAAACAAGCAAAAATGGATAATTCATATGCTTATATTACTTCTTACCTTCCCTCTACCTCTACTTTAAAACATGTTTTAATATTCAATACTTTTCAGGATAAATTGTTATGTGAAAGAGCAAGCTATAGTGTAGCATTTCATTTTGCATGTTTATTCTATGCTACAATATATTTAAAAAGGGGAACATAATTATATACATATTCTTATTGTATACTTAATTATATACATATTCTTATACACAGCCATTTCTGAAATTATATATCAGATTTGTAATTTTTGAACTTGGAGAAATGTAGGATGAGACTTACCTTTCTCTTGGATTTTTTACCATTTTCCTATAAAACCTATTACATATGTAACAAGTTCTAAATATGTTTGTAAAACTGTTTTATGGTTATATAGATATCCTCAATAAGTGCAAACATACAGAGAAGGCACACAGAAAGTGTTGGCTGTTGTTATCTGTCTAGTGGGATTTTAGACAATATTTATTTCTCATGTATATTTTATAGTATTTGACTTTTTAAACAAAAGTATATATCACACTTACAATCAAAAAGACCAACTATAGGGCCAGCCCTGTGGCCTAGTGGTTAAGTTTGGCACATTCTGCTTTAGCATCCCAGGTTCAGTTTCCAGGAGCAGACCTACACCACTTGTTGGTGGCCATGCTGTGGCGGTGACCCACATACAAAATAGAGGAAGATTGGCATAGATGTCAGCTCAGGGCAAATCTTCCTCAAGCAAAAAGAAGAGGATTGGCAACAGATGTTAGCTCAGGGCGAATCTTCCTCAGCAAAAAAAAAGAGACCAACTAAAAACCTTTTTCCATTTTGGAAAAAAATAACAAGACTATATTGAGATAGTGTCCCATGGCCTCTGGGAAAAGTTTTAAACACTTTAATATAGCATTCAAGGCCCTTCATGGTGCCACCCCATTTTGTATTCCCAGCATTATTTTCTACATTATCTGCCTCAAACACCCGGTATTTAGGCAAAGATTCATGGCTCCAAATTCTCATAGTTCATTGATAACTCCATGCCATTTTTCATGTTGTTCCTTCTGTGTAGAATAAATGTGTTTCCCTTTACTGACTATCAACCCCCCATATTTTTAAAAGTTCATTTAAATGTTACCTTAGTGATATTTACAGGTAAAATTAATCACTACCTTTGATTTCTTTGATAACACTAGAATTAAATCCATATATCTTATATGATACTGTGTAGTGTGTGTGTGTGTGTGCGTGCATGTGTGTGTACATGAATGCTTCAGAAAGGCAATAGATGGTGTGGAGAGAAGAGGAGGTCGTGGAGCGGAGATCAGATGTCCAGTGTGAAGGAAGAGGGCTAAAGGAAGGGAAGGAGAGAGAGAGGGAGAGTATGAAAGACAGAGAAAGATAATAAAATTAATAAGTGGTCATGCCACTGAGCCCTTGTCTCCAATATAATAAAAGATGTTGAATTGAGAGTGGACATACTCAAATTTAAACTTTCTCAACTTATGAACAGTTTTGTTTGCTCAAATAGATGAGAGAGGCAATAATCTGATCTTCTGACAGCCTATCATTGAGTTTGGGACTTGATGATAACTAGATTGGAAATTTTCCTGTGATAAGCAGGTGTGGAAATCTAGAGATTGTTTTTAACCAGATCCCATATTTGCTGTTATAGAGAGACTCAGTCCAAAGGTCCAACAAAACTGTTTCTCAAATAAGTCACAATTAATTCTGAAAACTCTGATATGAATTAGCCTAAGAACTGGTTGATAATGAGTCACCTCATTAATTTCTTCATTTTGACACCATTATAATAAGCATTAAAATGACATAAATTGTGGGCTGCTTTAGACTGAATTTAGAAGAATAAAAACTTTATCTTGAATTTAGAAGAATAACTTGTTTCAATATCAAATAAGACAAAATGTAAACAACTGGTCAATTGGAGTATATTTGGTCATTCATTTTAATGCCAAAAGATATTTCATATGGCTTCCACCATGTGAAAAATGTACTAATTAAAAAAAAACTGACTATATCGCTTCTTTATTTATTCATCAATAATAACTTTTTCTTTGAAATTTCTAAGGGATTTCAGTTTTGAGATATAGTTACATTAAAATGAATAGAGCTATATTTCTGAAAGAACTGTGTTTTTATTTTTTAATAGAAGTTTTACATGTTTAGATTATTCTGGAATTCTGAAGTAATCATTTTGGGGTAGAGTCTAGCAATATTGTGACTTTGTACACGATATCCAACTCTGGAACCTCAATTATTCATCATTAAGATAATAGCTCTCACCTCATGTGGCTCTTGTCAATGATTTCAAAGCAGATAGTGCAATAATGATTTCTATGTTGCGCTTCTATTTTATTCTACTATTTCAGGGGGTGAAAGAATTTAAAGCCTAATTATGTACAATTTAAATGCTGAGATAAAATCTTGTGCAAAATATTTACAGAATCAGTGTTCAGTGTCTCAAATGGCAATGCATGCACAATTGAAAACAAATTTGATTAATTAATGACAAAACCGTTCTACTTTCGATAATGGTGTAGTGGCTTGTATGAGATTCATAATCTTATAGATGGCAATTAAAAAGTCTGGGGAAAAAAGTCTGAAAAAAATAATGTTGACAGTATCGGAAAACAACCTAAATCAGGCAGAACTGGAGGGTAGATGATCCTTGAAAGAAGGATTTTCACTGGGTGATATTTGAATTTATGTGTTTTTTCTCTTCATTTAGTGTGGAGTAGCCTGACCATAAGCAGAAAGTCAGAATCTGACTAGTCTGAAAAGGTGAGATCAGAGTTCAGGGCTACCAGAGGAATTAAAACATCAGGGGGATATTGGCAAAAGGAGTATCCACAGAGAGGACAGCCCCAAAAGCCTGTGTTTTAACTTTGCCTACATCCTTGGTTCTTCCATAAAGCATGCACACACAGAGGAGTACCAAAAGCGTCCTGCAGACAGCAATGGACAAGAGGTTAAAAGCACTGAGCAGAGATTTAACTGCTCCCTCACTGCAGAGGAGGCGGTTTCGAGTTTAAGTCTAACTAAATTAACTACCTGAAAGAACAAAACTCAACAACCTTCAGAGGAAGCTAACTGAATTCAGTGTCTACAATGGAATATTCGTAATGCCCAGCATACCAAAACAAAACAAAGCACTAAATATGGAATTAGAAGGAAAATATGACCAGGAGATAAGAGAAAAATAACCAGTAGTAACCAAACCTGAAATTACTCAATGTTGAAGGTGAAATTAGGAAACAAGACCTTCAAAGCAGCTATTATAAAAATGTTTGGAAAAATGTCATCAAACATAAGCAAATGGAGAATATCAGCAGAGAAATATAACCCATTAAAAAAAAACTAGTAGAAATTCTAAAACTTAAAAGTAAAGTATGTGAAGTGAAATGAGGCCTCCCTTGATGGTCTTAATAGCACAGTGGAGATGGAATAAAAAGTGGTAAGTGAGCTTGGAGAGAGAGCAATGAAAATGAATCTGCCTGAAAAATAGAAAGAAAGGGAACCAAAGATTTTGAAAACAGTGACTAGAGCCTCAGTGACGGATCAGAAAACATTGGGCAGTCAAACATGTGCAATTATGGTCCCGAAAGAGAAGAGAGAGGAGAGGGGAGGGGAGGAGAGAGGGGGGAGGGGAGGGAACAGGAGGAGAGAGAAGAGGAGAGAAAGGGAGGAGAGGGGAGAGGAGAGGAGAGGGGAGGAGAGGAGAGGAGGGGAGAGGGGAGGGGAGGAGAGGAGAGGGGAGGAGGGGAGAGGAGGGGAGAGGAGGGGAGAGGGGAGGAGAGGAGAGGAGAGGGGGGAGAGGAGGGGAGACGGGAGGAGAGGAGAGAAGAGGGGAGGAGGGGAGAGGGGGGAGGGGAGGGGAGGGGGGAGGGAAAGGGAGGAGAGTGGAGAGGAGAGGAGGGGAGGGGAGGGGAGGGGAGGGAACAGGAGGAGAGAGAAGAGGAGAGAAAGGGAGGAGAGGGGAGAGGAGAGGACAGGGGAGGAGAGGAGAGGAGGGGAGAGGGGAGGGGAGGAGAGGAGAGGGGAGGGGAGGAGAGGAGAGGGGAGGGGAGGAGAGGAGAGGGGAGGAGAGGGGAGGAGGGGAGAGGAGGGGAGAGGAGGAGAGAGGGGGGGAGAGGAGGAGAGAGGGGAGGAGAGGAGAGGAGAGGGGAGGAGAGGAGAGGAGGGGAGGGGAGGGGAGGGGAGGGGAGGGGATGAGAGGGGAGGGGAGAGGAGGAGAGGAGAGGGGAGGGTGAGGTAGGGAGACAGGAGGGAGAGAGGAGACAATATCAAATAAGACAAAATGTAAACAACTGGTCAATTGGAGTATAGGTTACTTAGGATTTTCTTATTCTGTTCTTACAATTTTTACATAAATTTGAAATTACATAGAAAGAAAAAACAACTAAAAGAAAAAAAAATTTTTTTAATGCTGCTTTTATTTCCTTCTTTTAAACCAAAGCTCAGTTTAAACATTTGATTCACCTCTATAAGTCAATACCTTTGGGCTACTTAATAAGACTCTTTAGAACAAATTAAATTAGGGTATTTACAGTAATGGTTAAAAATTCACTTACGGGAAAGTCTAACATGTATATAATGCATCGTGGCAGAGCTAATTATTCACATTCACAATAATCTTAGAGAGAGACAAATCTTTCCATAACTTTATTTCCAAAGACAGAGTAATATTGAAAACAAAGATGAAGGCTTAATTAAGTCTTAAAAATAGATTCTGAAAAATTAACTGCATTTGCTAATTAATTTGTAATGCAGAAAGCTGTTCTATTGAGCAATATTAAATAAATACACTTTCAGTGTGTCAATGGCCTAAAGCCTTTATTTTTCCAGATTTAGACCAACGTGCTTCTGAGAGTTGGGTAATTTTAAAGAGAATTGAGAGTCTGAATTTGGGTCAGATTGCTCAAATCAGAGCTTTTGCTTTTCTTGAATTTCATAATTTATGCACAAAGTCATAGCCTCTTGTACACACACACACACACAACTGCAGAGCAATTGAACAGAAAAGTTAAGTTGTTCTGATACAGAAAAATGATTTTCTTAGCAGATTTATTTTCTTTGAGAACATAATAAGAAAAATGAAAATCTTTAAGTGTTGAAAAATAATAGTTTCCTCTGATTTAGGTAGCCATGTTTTCAAGAGAATATTTTCTTATCAGTATATGAAGTATGTTTAAAATTATAAGTAATTTGTAGGTTTAAGACAGTGGTATGAAAACTATAGTAGTAATACTGTACGGCAGTAATGTTAATAGGTTCATAGCTTAAATTTATTTGTGTCCATGATTATATATAAGTCAAAGCAACAGTCTAAACAAGAGTAAAAGTGAACAATGCAGAAAATACTTTCTAATTTAATAAAGTGAAGTTTATCTAGTTTTTCCACTTTTTAATGTGTTTTGAATTATATAAATTATAGCTAAATATGTACTTGTTAAAAATGTCAAATTGTACAGAAAATGTAGAACAAAAAGTCTGCCTTCATTGTAGCCCTGCATCTACTTTATTTTCTTCTCCAGATAGAAACATTTTTATTATGGTTTCTTTGTTGTTGTTTTTCTAGACTTCTAAATTATTATAAACTTTTATTCATGAATATCTATGTTCACATATTTTTCCCCTAATGAAAACTACTAAATATCATCATGAAGCTTGCCTTTTTATGTAATAATATACCCATCCCGTACATATCCTAACATCCATGGAATAATTCCATGTCGATATGCCTTCCTTTAAAATTATTGCTCAGTACTCATTATATGGATACAGCATTTGTGTTATCATTCTCTACTAAGGGAAATTTAAGTTATATACAACTTTTACTATTACAAACTTGGATGCAATGAATCTCCTGGTTCATATGTCTTCCCATACAGGTGAATTTTGGGGTCAACGACTTTGATGGATATTGAAAAACTGACGTCAAAAAGATTGCTGATTTATAATTCCATCATAAGCCTCAAAAGTACCATTTGCCATTCCCTTCACAATACTGTATATTATAGAACTGTTCCGCATCCTAAAAGGTCAAAAGAATAAAATTATGTTGTATTAATTTGCGTTTTCCTGTGATTGAGTACTTTTATTAGCCATTTTTTCTTTCCTAAATTTTTTGTTTTTATTTTGAGGACATTTTTCTACAATGCTGCTAACTTTGTTCTTACTGATTTTTAAGAATTGTCTTTGTTTTTACTTTAGTCTTTAGTTAGAATTTATTTTCCAAAACTGTTGGTGGAGCTCATGACATTCAAGGGTGAATAAAAAATAAAAGCTTAATATTTATTTATTGTCAGATACTGATAATAATAATGAACTCTGGAAAATTTAGGCCAGGAGTTTATTTTTACATCCTTGAACCTAGACACTTCTCTAGGGACTTGATAGGCACCCTTCAGGGCCAATGGTTGATCTCTAGCAGGGCAGTAAACTCTCCGCAAGTATGAAAATATCTGTGTTTGTTCACGTGCTTGTTTTTTCACTCATGCGAGCAAAGATAGGTTTCTTTTCTTCTTCTTCTTCTTCTTCTTCTTTTCTTTTCTTTCTTCACTAGATTACAGGTTTAGTATAAAAAGATACAACTTGGGAACAGCCAGATGGAAAAGACACATAGTGCAATGTACCCGGGAAGGGGTGTGAGCTTCCACGACCTCCCTGGGTGGCCCCTCTCGCAGTACCTCCATGTGTTCACCAACCTGGAAGCTCTAGACAGATTTCCTCAGACTCTCAGAGGGGTTCCAAACCATAGGAGCTTAGCACTGTTTAGGACCAAATATGCAAATATTCTCACAATTTATTATATGCCACTCATCTAAACTTGATTCCAAACTGGATAAAATGATACAAAAATGAAAAATTACAGAAAAATATGTCTCATGAACATAAATGCAAAAATCTTAAAATATTTTACATAGAACCCACCCATGTCTAAGAGAGATAGCAGACCATGATAAGGTTCCATTAACTCAGGGATTCAGTAGTTTGGTAGTAGGAAATTAGAAAACATCATTCCCACACTAATGGGAATTTCTGTGATAGGATATCATAAATACGATAACTTGAATATACTAAAAACCTTTGGAAATATTATCAATATAACAGCAAAAGCCTACTATCTCCACTTTTATTCAGCCTGGGAACTCTTAGCTAGTACAGTAAAATGAGGAGAAAAAAGAGATCGAAACCCAAGGCTGTCATTATTTGCAGATGTTTTTGTTATTTGCATGTAAAATACAAATAAACCTAGAAAGAAATTATTGAAATTAACTACATTCTTATAATATTTGGGGAGACTATTTAAAAGATGTCATCAAAGATAGCATGTGTTATGATACCACTGATGTCAATTATTTAAATACATATGATTATATACATAAATATCTACATAAGATTGTCGTGATTCAGTGCGTTAATGGTGGTTATCTCTGACTACTAAGATTTCAGGTGATTTTTACTTTCTTTCTCATATTACTATGTATGCAATTTTCTCATAAATTTACCTTTACTATTTAGATAATTAAAAACTAGAAAATAGGGGGCCTGCCTGGTGACATAGTGGTTAAGTTCACACGCTACGCTTTGGTGGCCCAGGGTTCGTGGGTTTGGATCCCGGGCATGGACCTACACCACTCATCAAACCATGCTGTGGTGACATCCCACATACAAAAAAGAGGAAGATGGGCACAGACATTAGCTCAGGGCCACTCTTCCTCAGCAAAAAGAGGAACATTGGTAAAAGATGTTAGCTCAGGGCCAATCTTCCTCACCAAAATACCCTAGAAAGTAGGCATAATATCACTGTTAAAAAGCAAAACTCAAAAACCTGCAAGGTACTATGAAAATATATTTATAATCATGTTACAGTGATTTTTTTTAAACTAAAACAATTAATATGGTTACAGGGTTGTTTATGACAGCAGTGCCATATACATCATTCTAAAAATAAATTTGTTCCTAAGAAAATGAGCTAATGCTATTCATCTTACTTTAAAGTTGAGCTATTTCAGAAATCATGGCAGAGAATGACATACCTAAGAGGAATATAGCAAAGTCCTTTGTAAGCCAAAAAACATGACTTCACTGAAGAGAGGAGAGTGAACGTCAGAGGAACTGTCATGCAAGAAGTGGCATTTAAGCTGGGATGTTCATATAATTTGGGGAGTCATCTGCAAGGAATAGATAATTGATGCTTTAGGATCCTGCCAAAGAGGAGAATAGAAAGAAGATAGCCAAGCATGGAAGCCTCAATGCTAAGATCTAAAGAAGTTATATATAGAAAATTGGTAAGATACTCTTTTGTGGAAGGAAAACATGTCATTTAACAGGGAGTGGTGTCAGTTGCAGACGTAACAAACTTTATGGGGCTCTGCCCATATTGTTGAACCATACTCGCTTCAGTGTCTGCTGGAGAATTTCCAATGTCATAGCCTTCCGCCTAAGCCACTTGATGTGTTCATGACAGGCTGGAGTGTTCAAAAATTAGCATCTCTCCTGGTTCCCCAATTAGCCTTCAGTGAATAACTACATGGGGGTTGGAGTATAAATGTCCCAGTTCTCTCACCTCTGGGTGAATAGTTCCAAGACGTGTTCTGCACTACTTCCCAGAATTTCCCCACGTTTTTGAGTTCTTGTTGCCACTGTGTTCAGTGGTTTAATCATCCCCTTTATAGGCTGCCTTCCCTTCCCTATCTCAGTTCCCCATTCCTCTGCCAATGTTTCCTTCCCTTCCCACACAAATCACTTGCACTTGAATCCTTGTCTCAAGGTCTTTCTCAGGGAGAACAGAAAACAAAACAGCAGAAAGTTTGCAAATAAACAGTGAGGACTTACTTAGGAAAGGTGCAAAAGTTGACAATTTGCAGGTCATTATTAGCCAGAAGAAAGTTTTTTCAGATGTCAAATTTTAACTCTAGTGTAGAACTGTAAAGTAGCCCAGTGAGTAAGTCGGGAGGAAGTGGTAGAAACAGCAGGGGATTTTTTTTTAAAGTCTCTAAGTGAAAAGAGGAAAATATTAGGAACGCGATTTGCCATTCAAGACTCTGCTGAATGTCACAGCACTTGCTTACCTCCACAGATCAGACCACCTGTCCCTCCTTTGGACAATGTGCAAATAAGAAAGTATATCCAGCTTCCAACTGAATTTACAGTTGGTGACTGGCAGACTTGTATTCAGATGTTAGTACTATAAGCCAGTGAAAGGATGTGGGTGGGGACAAAGTGTGGACAGAAAGGACTGGGAGAATGTATGAAATCCTTCTCAAAGCTTCAAATTCGAGTGTTGGTGTTAGAGTTGGCGGGCCAATTTTAAAGTTTTAGGTTAACAGAGACTTTTGCAGCGGAATTATTTTCTAAGCCAGAGATGATGCAGGTAAGTCCCCCTCCAATTTGGTTGAAATAGTAGCCATGGAAAATTTGAAGAGAAGCAGCTCACCTTTTTCACATAAACCAGTAAACTAGTGGTCCTGTGGTAGGAAGGGTTTGCTACTCAGATTTCAGAGCTTTTTATAAAAAAGACACACCTATGTCTTAGACTCTTAGACTAGTAAAGGGGAAATATATAGGAACTGGCTCATTGTATTCATAAATGAATGAAGTAACTGGATTCTGACAGACGGCTTATCTTCCTCTTTATTTTAATTATTTTAGAAAATCTCCACCTGCTTTATAAACAATGCTGTCCTACTTACAGGCAAACTATCTTGAAAGCAGTTTAATAATTAAAGTCCTTAGGGCTTTCTTAGCTTATGGAAAAAATGATTGCTCCTGTACAGAAACCTCTGGTGTTTGAAGCACAATATGCAGATGTTTGCTCCAAAAAAGAATGCATGTTTAGGACTTAATGCTGTTACTGAATTTTGAGACTAGTCCACAGAGTCACTTTTACTAAATAATGGTCAGTGCTTCTTTAATTCAATAACTTGCTGATGTTGAGATATAATATTTGCACTAAATTTCTGAGACATGGTTGGATTATTAACTTAGCTGTCATTATGGTGAAGAACCAGGCATGCTTTCTCTATGATCAAGCAAAAAATAGTAGATCATTTTAATTTAAAGTTCATAATCGGGAGTGAAATACTGCAACTGGCTTTAGAGAAACCAATAAAGGACAATGTTTACTACAACTAGATTATATAACGACGCCTTCAACTCCCTGTCGCTAAAGAGGAAGCAGAGCTTCACTCTCTGTAGTTCGCCATCCTAACGGACCTCCTGGTTCCTATTCTCTCTGCGCTCTGCCAGTTTTGCCATACCCCTCAGGAGGTCTCCAACAGCCTGCCCTTCCTCAGTAAGACGGAGGACAGCAGTACCCATCAGGAAAGAACCAGAGGAAATGGTAATCTGAGCCATGGAAAAAAAATCCCTTCTTGGGAAATAAGAATAATATGATGAAAACTCCAGTGTGTCTTGAAGAGTAGCAGAGTCAACGTCTAATGGCTTCAGACATGCTTGTTTAAAAGAAACTACTCAGAACAGCATAATCCGTAATCTGCATAATGCAGTGCATTGAAGTCATGGCTCATTGCCAACTCCTCTTCCATACCACTTTGAGAATTGTGGTTCTGGTGACCCTATTACCTTTTTGACGACTGATATTTATCCTGGGTAGTCCACTGCTATGAAATCTTGTTGGCTTAGCCTTATCCCATCAGCAGTAAACTGGACTGAATGTGTGGGAAATGAGGCCACATTTATAGGGGCCTCGGAGGTAAGGTGTCTGCTTTAAAGTATGGTGACAATCATGTGAGATGAAATAAGCCTTTTCAAGATACAGTTTAAGAAACTCCATCCTTTGAAATCTCCATGAGGGACTTACGCTCCTGAAAATTGCCTGTGTGGAACTGAGCAGGGTAGCCTCTTAACACTATCCTTTTGATATAGGTAATTGCTGATTATTGCCCCTGTATAATCACCAGGATTCCTTCGGGGAAAATGAGCATTCTACAATGATGCAGCAGGACTGAATGAAGCAGCATTTTTTACCTTCGTGAAATGAACCTCTTCAAGTAACTTTTCTGTAAATCCTTGAAACAGCCTAAGTGAAGAGTGAAATACTGTTTTCAACGGCTTCAAACTCCCTCTGTATAGAATAACATTAGATCAGAGGTGATTGAGTGTGACTTGCTAAGAACTTCTGAGCAACATGGCTGAACGACAAATATAATGACACATTTAAAGCAGCTTCAGTCCTGGCTCCTTGTTTGCTTTGATGTTGGGGCTGAGTGCAAAATACCTGTAAAGGAGGCTTCAGAGTGTGACTTAAGGGGACAGCAAGGATGAAAATGAAAACAGCAGGAGAAAATGAACAGATTCCAAAGAAAATGAAATACTCTTGTCACTCTTAAATGTCTCTTGATTTCAGAGATCCTATTTACTATCATTTAATGGCATAGAAAGAAGTATGCCTTATTAAAATATTACCAGCTTAAGCAGAAATCTTGAGAATCGACAAGGGATCATACTTAACCGCATAGCCTAGAGTGCAGTGTAGTTTACGTACTGGTTGATGCCCTCTCTTGGCAGTAACAGTCAATTCTAGATTGCTTTAGGAAGAACTATAAAAATGTAAATTACTGAGACTGATTTGGTCTTATTGCCTTAGCTAAGTTCTAACACTTAAACTTAAAATATATGGCTGCTGGAGCTAATTAATGCTGGTTAATTTGCATATTCAAGAGTCTTCCCATAGTACCCTTTCTCTCTCTTAACTAATATGAGATGACTCTTTCAAAGCTCATGAGGCCATTTAAAGAGTGAACTGGATTGAAATTTGTGCCTTCATTTAAAAAGGGTTCAAATTTTTCTTGAGCACCATATCCCAGTTTGAATTCTATCTTATATCTCTTACTAGTTTTTCTCCCTAATAAACAGAAGACAAGGACTATTCAGGATCAAATTACACAATTTAAATAGAAAGTAATGTTTTAAATTAACATAATAAATAGTTTTGGAAGTGATTGTATTCTCATAAAATGATTCAATCATGCATTTAAATACAGCAGAAAGCAAGCCTAGAATATATACTTGCAAATAGGTCATAAGAAAATATCTACCAGAGTAGATTCATAAGACAGCAAAAATAGGATTAAAATAGTTATATAGTTGGAATAAAAGAAACATTATTATTTACTTGATGTCAATATTAATTTTTCTAAACTTCAACAGACTCTGATTTTGAGGTTACTTGGTTTTTCAAATAAATGAGAATTAAGAATAGTTAATACTGGAAGAATAAATAGTTGATTACAAATTATGAAATGATACTAGCTGAATATACAATTCTATATTACTCACAAAATTTAAGGCATATGTAGGATATATGCCATCTATACAGAAAGAGAAAGAGAAAAACGTGAAGGTAACTCATGTCAAATGCAAGATCTGGTAACCCAAATTTAATCTTCTGTAATATTTATTTATTTTCTTCATAAGATCCATAATATTAAGGTTCTTATTTTTTTCGTTTGAAAACTTACCTCAGAATTTGTTATTTTACTGAGTTAACATTAGCATTTACCACAGGACATTACACCCCTCCTACCAACACCACCAAAGTATATGAGGGAAATTTGAGGACAATGTCAGTGTATGGCCATACCTGGTGACTACTTTGCAAGGGAGAACACAATGTGTATTTGAGCTTATAGCCACATGTGATCTATAAATGGCTACATTAGAGATATATATGAATTTACCTTGACACAGGTTCCAGTGGTTTTAGTACCCAAACCAGCTGAGCACACCTTTGTCAAATTCTAGAGCTAAGAAGAGAAGGGGAAAAAGTGAGAAAATTGGTCCTTCATTATGAGGCTTTAAATATAGTCACAAGCTCCAGGTTTAAAATATGTTATCTAATGCACCTGGATCTCTAAAGTGTAATTAATTCTTATGGTTACCTTCCTCTTGAAGGACAAAATGGCCATTGGACATTTTCTCCTTCAGCAAGTTATTTTCCTCATCTTTTATTGTACTAGATTATCTCTTTCAACACATTTCATGTCTAGAACCAAACATCTGGGTTTTCATGAAGCTAGGATCTCTCAATTCCTACTTTTAATTTAATGTCTTAACATGTTTTATGTCTATTGTGGAAAGAGTGTACAGTTTTGGTAGAAATAATTTAAGAATGATATGCTTTCCACACTAACAGAAGGTAAATCATCACTGTAGGGGAGGAAGAAATTTTCCTCTACCGTTGTAGGTTCTTATGGCTGGTCTAAGAATTAAATTGACACGAGACAAAATAACGAGAAAATCAAAGTTTAATAACATGTATACATGGGAGAAACCCATGAAAAATGAGTAACTCACCAAAATAGCCAAAGCAACCACCTTAAACATCATCTTCAGCTAAAGATAAAAGAGAATGTTGGGGGTAGTGGTTTGGGACTACAAAGGGGAGGAAGGCAATTCATACAAAGCTGGAAAAGCAGATGTTTGGTGAACAAATGTTTGCCATGCCTTGCAAAGACAATGGAACATGGAAAGGATTTTGATCAAATGGGCCTTGCTAGGTTCCTCCCTGTCTACCACACCTAATTCGAATTATACTATAGTTATCTACAGTAGTAGCTTTTTCCTGGAATAAGCCTTCTATCTTAAATTCTTTTAGGCAGTTAAGGGGAATGTCCAAGTTTCTTCCTGAATCTTTTGTTCTCAAAAATAATCAAGCCAAAGAGACACATTTTGGGATAGCAAATTCTGCTCCCCTACATCACTCGTTCTCCTGCAAGAACTGTATATTTCTAATTCAAAGGCATGACTGGGAAATTCACTTAATTAGACATTGTAGTGTGTTTTCAAAGTAAAAATCAAGTGCAATTATTAGAGTGCATGAACCCATTATTGTTTCTGTAAGATCTTACTGCCTTTAGCGAGCACTTCTACTCTCAGCACTTCTACTCTCTTGCTCCTAGAAGCAATGTGGCCACCTATATGGTCTCTCTTGTTTCTACTCAACTCTGAGGTACATATAAGATGGTAGAAACACCACCAACAGACAACAGAACCCAGCAACTCTGAGAACCCCACTTTCACTGTACTTTCAGAAAACACTGGAAAAAGAAGTTGAGGATAAGTGCTTGATAACACCTTTCCAATTGCCACACTTAGAATCTGGCATCAATAGTGGTTAGAAATAAGCATGGTGCATCCTTTAGAAGGCGGACATCATGGTTAGGGTATTGCTTAATGTCATCACATAAAATAGACTATTTGCATAAATAAACTTATAGTGATTATTGATAAAACACTGTTTTATATTCATTTATAATTTTCAAAATAAGCTATATGTTAGCTTATTTGAACTTTACAGCACTTTAGTAAATTACTTATAAACAAACTAAAGCCCAGTAAAATTAGATGATACGTTCAAGTCACACATTTAGAAAGTACCAGAACTAGGTACTCTCCCAGGGTTCAGTGGAGCTGGCAGGAGGAGCCTTGCCGGCTTCCCTGGGAGGGTTGATTGGACACCCCGCTGCCTCCGCTGGAGGGGGCGGGGAACGGCACCGCCAATGGAAAAAAAAGTGCCAGAACCAATATAAGGGTCTATCACGTCTTGATCTTTCTCTAGTCGCGTGATACTTCTAGGGACAGAGATTTCTTTCCTTTGAAAAGCAAAGAATCTCATTGTTGGAAAGTCTAATTATTAAAAAAAAACTCTTCCTTTTATTGAGCAGAAATGTCTAAATGAGCAAGTCTTTTATTGTCTGTCATTAAAGAATAAAGAGCATAACATTAAACCTGAATTCAATAATGAGTTTCTTTTCTATTCAGAGATATAATCGTATTGGTACTTCAACTAAAAGTAAGTATTCAATTCAATGAAATAAACACTAACCGTGTCTATGTAAGAAGTGCTGTGAAATATGGAAAAATAATTGAGCTAAGAGTGAATGGTAAGGACAGAAACAATCAATTACTGTTTCTTCTCAATTGTTGTCTGACTTAGACCTTGAAGAGATTCAGGATGACAGTAAAAATTGTGACTAAAAATTTAACAAATGCCCATACGTTGGTTAATTTTAGATATCCTACATAAAGATGTCAAAGTCGTCACTCTCTTGTCCTAGAATAAGAGTGTCATTACATACTCCCAAACAGAAAGCCACCATCCTTCAGTCTGGTGTCATTTGGAAGAATGTCAGGTAGATTACTAACCCTGGGATGGCTGTGCTCTAGGCTAAAGCAGATCTCTCTACATATCTTTCATCCTCTCTTTTTCTGTAGAAACTCTGTTCTATTGATTATCTCTTCACTTACCTGAATCTTCTTCCTGACTGTCAAAGTAAAAATTGCACCCACAAAGTTACACAGTTAAGGAAAACTTTATTCAAGAATATTACAATAGAGGAAAGAGACCAGAACAGACTGTTAACTCTGGAACCGAAGGGTGTGATCCTTTCTAGGAATTGGGGTGGGGAGTTTGTAGGCCATTGGTGTTTGCTAACTGAACTTACTCAAGGGAAAAATAAACTTCCTGATATCTTCACCAACAGGAAGTAGTTTTACAATGTGGAGCAGGGTCATCAATTAGCTTCCTACCCTTCCTCAGAGACTCAGAGATAGGTGCTGTGTTCCTTGATGATTTCATTTCAAAGGGATTGTTCCCAGGTTCTTGAGAAAGGCAGTCCTGGGTTATAAAACTAGCAAGAGGCTTTTAAAAATATTTACATCACAAAGGGGCAGAGAGAGAATGTGCAATTACAAATTTTCGAAAGTCAATGCTCTAAGAAAAGGGAGGCCTAGAGGCAGGAAGAAACCTGTGTAAAATTTAGTCAAGCTGAGGGGAATGCCATGGCTGTCTAAGTGTGCACAAGTATTTCCTTTCTTATAACAATAAACAAATAAAGCAAATCACAAATCCTTCACTCCTCGCCCTCTTTATCCTACGCAATGGTATTGGGAGGAAATGGTGGAGATGAGCCGTCTGCTCTCACAGGACAGAGTACTCTATCATGGAAATGCCTACACATGGTGATAATAAAAACAGACAGACACGTTTAGTCAATTCTATTACTGTTTCACAATTCTCTCCAGATAATGCAAAGTCTTATTGCCTGCACCATGGGCAGAAAACACCCACCTTCTCTACCCACCACCCCTACACCAGACTCTACTCCCCCATTTGTTGCTTTCTCTTCCCAACCCAACATTTTGAAAGCATTTTCTATGTTCAATGTATTTGCTTCCTCATGGAAATCATACTATCCCACTGAATTTTCTTTTACAGTCACCAATGATTGAATTATTTGTGAATCCAGTTGGTATTTCCTAGTCCTTATCTTGTACTGTATTCTCTCAGACGCATTTGGCAGAGTCTGTGATGTCATACAACTCTGGTTCTTCTGTTACTGCTGTCTACTCCTTATCCTCTTTGGTGGTTTCTTCTTCCTCTGCCAGGTCTTTAAATGTCCATATTTCTCTTTCAAACCCTCTTGTCCTTCCACTTGGAATATTCTCTGGACAACCTTAGCCTTTCCCATAGGTTTATGCACATCTGTATTCTGATGACTGCAAACCATAATTCCAGCTCATGTCTCTCTTCTAAGCTTTAAGCTCATACTTTTGACTCCATTCTAAATATCTCCCTTAGCTCTCCCAAGAAAATCTTATAGTCAGCAAAACAGAAAAAAAAAATCAACTTGCTTCCAATTCTCTTTTCCCAAGCTGAAAACCTAAGAGCTAACCTTGATTTCCCTTTCTTGTTCATGTCAGATTTAGTTAACCGTAAACTTTTATATCATCTCCAAATTATACATTCGTTGAACCTATCCACTTCTCTCCATTTCCCATGCTATTTTCTACCAAATTCAGAGCACCACAAGTCTCATATGAATTATCACAACCTCCAAAGCCAGCAGTTCTGTGTAGTCAGTGAAATTGTCCTTTTTAATTTAAGGTTGTATTCTGTTCTTAGTACATTGCCCAGGGCAAAATAAGAATTCTGTAGATATTTATTAACTAAGTGAATGAAGGTAAACCCGATCTATATGTTTTTTATCAAAAAGAAACATGGATTTTGAATCTTTTCAATAATTACCTGAATGTTTTATTTAGAATCCAAAGTTACATGCCGTCTGTTCTTGAATAGATAACTGGTAACTAACTTCTCTCTCAACTACACACTTACCCATCATGTTTGACCAGAATACCAGAATATGGAAGGTTAGGAGCCTCCTCGACTCTACCAGCAAGTAGGTCTGAGATATACTGTGCTCCATGTTTCAATTATCTGTGTGACATACCACCCCGAAACTTACTAAATTAAAGCAACAACATTTTTTATATTTCATGATTCTATGAATTGACTGGGCTTAATTGGGAGGTTCTGCTCCACAACTTGTGGGCTGAGGTTACAGACATCGGAAGCTCTCCTGGGCCCAAATGTCCAAGGTAGCTCATTCACATCGTGGCATTTGGTGTTAGCTCTTCACTGGGAGCTCAGCTGGGGCTGCCACATCATACCAGTAGGTTCCAAGAGCATGTAAGTAAAAGCTTCCTGGCCTTGTTAAGCTTTAGGCTCAGAATTAGCTGAGCATTACTTACTCCCAATATTGAATTGATCAAAGCAGGTCACAGACTTAAGAGAAGGGAACTAGACAATTACGTGTATACTGGGCAGCTTAGTTTATTGGGTGTTCCCAAAGTAGCGGGCTAGCACAACTGATTGACTTGGAGTAAGTCCGGTGCTTACGAAGGGCTAACAAACCACAACTTCCTCACAAACCCGCAATTGGCCACCATACACGATTGATTTTCTGTCTTCATTACCATCTAACACTATAGTTTCCTATAAAAGCTACTATTCAGATGACTGAGATACTGACAGTCTCCAGAAACCTTACCAAATTTTTCTTCTCAGGGGCAAGAATCTGTTCGATTACTAGATTTTAGCATCTTTATTGAGATCTAATTCACATACCAAAAAATTTGTTCATTGAAGGTATACAATTTGATGATTTTATTATATTCACAGAGTTGTGTAATCATCACTACAATCTAAATTTAAAACATTTTCACCACCCCAAGAATACACCATGTAGCCATCAGCAGTTGTTCTCCATTGCTTCCCGCACTAGTCCTAGGCAACCACAAATCTACATTCTGTCTCTGTAGATTTCCCTATTGAATATATTTCATATAAGTGGAGTCATAAAGTATGTGCTCTTTTGTAACAAGTTTCTTTAAACTAAAATAATGTTTTTAAGATTGATCTATGTTGTAGGAGGTATTAGAATTTTATTCCTTTTTATTGCCAAATAACACTCCTTTGTATATTATTGTTCAAACATTCACGGGTTGATGGTCATTTGGATTGTTTCCACATTTTGGTTATTATGAATAATGCTACTATAAACATACATATATACACGTTTGTGTGGAGATTTGGTTTTATTTCTCTTGGGTAAATACCTAGGAGTGGAGTTACTTGGTCGTGTGATAAAGTTATGAAAAAAATTTGAGGAAATGCCAAACACTTTTTCCAAAGTGGCTGTGCTCTTACATTTCCACCAGCAATGAATGAGGGTTCTAGTCTCTCTAGAGCCT
Source organism: Tapirus indicus (assembly GCA_031878705.1). NCBI lineage: Eukaryota > Metazoa > Chordata > Mammalia > Perissodactyla > Tapiridae > Tapirus > Tapirus indicus. Next base: position 53,671,487 of record CM062931.1, on the reverse strand, counting down.
CACCAAGACATTTTATTGTCTGTCTTATATTAGTCATGTGAATGGACATGGAGCAGTATCTCATTGTGGTTTTGATTTGCATCTCCCTGACGACTAAAGATGTTAGTACGTTTGCATGTGCTGACTGGCCACTTGTATATATTCTTTGGAGTAATGTCTATTCAAATCCTTTCTCCATATTCAATTGGATGCTTTGTATTTTTGTTACTGAGATATGAGTATTTTTTATATATTCTGGATACAGCTTGTTATCAGATATATGAGTTGCAAATATTTTCTCCTATTGCATGGGTTATCTTTTCATTAGTCCTAACGACTCATTTTATTTTTTCAGTTTTATTGAGGTATAGTTGATAAACAAAAAAATTGCACACATTTAATGTATTCCTCTTGATTAGTTTGGACATAAGCATACATCCATGATACTATCACCATAATCAAGGTACTAAACATATCCATCACCTCTAGAAATCTCCTTGTTTTCTTTTGTGGATCTTTCTTTCTTTCTTTCTTTTTGTAAAGAACACCCTCATGAAATCTATCCTATCAACATGTTTAAAAGTACAAAGTAGCTTATTGTTAACTATAGGGGCTATGTTGTACAGTAGATCTCCAGAACTTATTCACCGTGCTTAGCAGAAACTTCATACCGATTGAAAAACAATTTCCTGTTTCATCTTCCCTCCAGCCTCTGGCAACTGCCATTCTATTTTCCGCTTCTATGAGTTTGACTATTTTAGATACCTCATGTAAATAGAATCATGCAGTATTTGTCCTCCGGTGAAGACTGATGTTTGATGTTAGTTATGGAGTTTTCCTAGATGGATGCCTTCTATCAGGTTGAGGAAGTTTCCTCTATTCCCAGTTTTTTGAGTGTTTTTATCAAGAATGGGTTATGAATTTTGTCAACTTCTTTTTCTCCATCTATTCAAAAGATCATGTGGATTTTGACCTTTATTCTTTAATGTGATGTATTACATAGATTGACTTTTAGATGTTAAATCCAACTTGCATACCTGAGACAAATTCCACTTAGTTGTGGTGTTTAATCCCTTTTAGGTGTTCATTAATTTGGCTCACTAATGTTTTGTTGAGGATTTTAACATATATTCATAAGAGATATTCACCTGTAGTTTTCATTTCTTGTGATGTCTTTCTCTGGTTTTCATATCAAAGTATAACTGGCTTCTTAGAATGAAAGTGTTCCATCCTCTTTTATTTTTTGAAAGAGTTTATGAGGAATTGGTATAAATTTTCTTTACATGTTTGGTAGAATTCATGAGCAAAGGCTGAACTTTTTCTTTGTAGGAAGATTTTTAAATTATCAATTCAACCTCTTGTTATAAGTTTATTCATATTTTCTATTTCTTCTTAAGTCAATTTTGATAATGTATGTTATTCCAGGAATTTTTCCATTTCATCCAAATTATTTAATTTGTCAACACAGTTCTTAATAGTATTTTCTTATAATCCTTTTTATTTTTTAATGTCAGTAGTCATGTCTCTCCTGTGGTCTCTGGTTCAGTAATTTGAATTTTCTCTCTCTCTGTCTTTCTGTCAATCTAGCTAAAGTTTCATAAATTTTGTTGATCTTTTCTAAAAGCCAACTCTGGTTTTGTTGATTTTCTCTATTCTTTCTTAGTCTCTATTTTATTTATTCTCACTCCAATTTTATTATTTCTTCCCTTCTTTCTGGTTCATTTGGTTTTCATTTGTTCTTCTTTTCTTAATTTCTTAAGGTGGAAGATTACATTATTGATATGAGATTTTTTTTAAATAGGCATTTAAAGCTACAAATTTCCTTCTGAGCACTGCTTTAGCTGCATCCCATAAGTTTTGGTGTATTGTATTTGAGTTTTAATTCATCTCAAAGTTATTTATATTTTCCCTTGTGATTTATTCTTAGACACATTGATTATTTAGGATAGTATTGTTTAATTTCCAAATATTTGTGAATTTCCAAATTAACTTTCTGTTACTATTTCTAATTTAATTTAATTATGTTGGGAACATACTTTGTGTGATTTCCATCCTTTTAAATTTATTGAGGCATGTCTTATGGCCTAGTATATGGTTTATTCTGAAGAATGTTCCACATATACTTGAATATATTCCATTTTTGGTGTGTTCTATAAATGTCTGTTAGGTCTGGTGGTTTATAATGTTATTCAAATCTTCTATTTTCTTCTTGATTTTCTGTTACTTATTCTATCCACTATAGAAAGTAGAATATTGAAGTCTCCAACTATTATTGTTGAATTATCTATTTTTCCTTTCTACTCTGTCAGTTTTTGCTTCCTATATATCTTGGGCTCTGTTTTTAGGTGCACACATGTTTATAGTTGTTATATTTTCCTGGGAGACTTACCCTTATTTTGTATAAAATTTTCCTCTTTATTTCCTGTAGCATTTTATTGTTTTAAAATTTATTTTGTCTCATATTAGCATAGCTACTCCAAATTTCTTATGCTTGCTCTTTGAGTGATATCTTTTTCCATCCTTTTTGTATCTTTGGATCTAAATTGTGTCTCCTGTAGGCAGCACATAGTTGGATCTTAATTTTTTATTCTGTCTGATAATCTGCACCTTTTGCTTGGACTGTTTAGTCCATTCACATTTAATGTTATTATTGATATGATTGGATTTATATCTGCCATTTTGATTTTTGTCTTCTATATGCCTCATGTCTTTTGTGTTCCTATGTCCCTCGTTTACTGTTTCATTTTGAATTAAGTGAATGTTTTGTACTGTAACATTTTTATTCTTTTAATGATTTTTCACTATATTTAAAAAATTATTTTCTTAGTGATTGCTTTAGGGCTTACAATATACATCTTAACTTATAAATATCTAGCTAATATTTATATTAACTTAATTCTAGTGAAATATAGAAATTTTACTCCTGTAAAGCTCCAATTTCTCTTCTCTGTTTTTGTACTATTATTGTTAAACTTATTACATATGTGTAATTCTCATGCTGAGAGACACTCCTGCTCTACCTGTGGGCACTGGAGGGAGGTGGTGGCCCCTAGTCTTCTTGTCTTCTCCCTCTTGTTGGGAAGCCTTTACCCTACAAACAGTGTGAGGTAATGTTTATCACATCCAGTATTCTTGTCCTGCTGTACTATGGATGGAGTGTGTCATGGCTCAAATGCCAGACTCTCTCAGTTCTCACCAAGATTTGGCAGATTTTCTTGAATGAATGCTTCTCAATCTGCTGTATGCCCTTAGAACAATTTCCAGAGACTTTAAATGGATTATTTTTGTGTTAAAATTTTCTCCAGTTAAATGATTGTTTTGTTAGAAAGCAAGTCCTCTGCACTCCTCACACTACTCTTCCAGAAGTCAGTCCCTGCTCAATCACTCTTGGGTGCATTTGGGCTCTTCTTTAAACCAGGCAGATTACCAAGTTTCGATCAGAGTTCTAGCAGGGAATAGATGGCATGTTCTAGGGTATTAACCTGGGTATTCACTGAGGAGACTTTAATAAAAGAATGAAGAGTTTTAAGAAACAACCAGTTTTAGTGAAGAGGCCCTGGGAATGGGAACATTAGGAAGCCATTACAACATGAGACTTGAAGGGGCAAGAGAAGAAACTGTTTTAATGGAGCCTGTAGACAGCAAAGAGCCTTGGAAATGGGGCCATCCAATGGGCTGTATCTGTAGATTCTACTCTATTAACTATTTCCTTTCTCTCTACTGAGTCTTTAATCACTGAACTTCTACTGGTCCCTTCCCATCAGGCAACACAATTCAGATGCAGGGAAGGAGTGAGGGACAGCAAAGAGACTCCAAACTCTCTCTCCTTCCACACTTCCATCTCCTGTTGGTGTTTTCTATAAGGCAATCCCCATGAGAAGATGAAGGGAAAGGGAGCTTGAGGGACATAATTTATAGAAGTCATCTCTTGTGTAGAGCAATGCAAGGAAAGAGAGAGAATGAATTTGGAGGGGCAAGTAGAGGCTAACAGTCCAACCACAAACCCAGTTACTTTAAAATCTGCTTAATAATAAAGGTTACCACAACTTGGGACTCTGTGTGCACCATTACATCTGACTCCTTTAGATATTTTTGCTGCTATGCAACCAGATTGAGATTGGCAGATAGTTTTACATACTATTATTTAAACTTTTCACCATTTGCACTAAGTAACTTTTATTGCCCTAGTTTTAACTTCTGGCCCTTACCGTCCCTACTAGCCTGCTGAAGAGGCCATAGGTCTTTCTTCCTCTACACTGGCACGACCTGTCCCTTATGAAGTATCTATTTTGATTATATCTAAGGAGAAGCTAGCTACAAAATGTATTCCTAGGCAGGAGATGAACTAAACTGTGTCTTGAGGTTATTTATGTGTTAGAGAAAGCTTTGTCATCAACAAGGCAATAGTTTAATTTTGGTGAAGTTGGTGAAAATGTCCTCTTTTTTAAACATAATAATCCAATAGAGTCAAACCATTTTTCATCTGCTATAATAAAATTGTATATATGACATGCAGAAAAACACTTTATTTATTTTTGCTGGCTATAGAAAGAGGAAAATAATCTAGTTCATTGAGTATGTGAAAAATACAATTGAAAGGAGTATGGCTTAAGGTACTGTTGGATACATTTCAGTGTTAGATGGGTGTCTGACATGAACTTACACTCACTCTATTTTAGCAGTAGCTGTGTGTTAAATACTCTGAATCCTAAGATATATATCAAGAATATATCGTTTGGTCCATACATGCTTTCTCCCAATTAAATCAAAGATTAATGTCTATTGCCTTCAGTTTTTCTCAATTATTTTCCCATGGGAAACAAATTTTTAAAAATTACTTAAATTTTATTTATTCTTCATTAACTTGAAAACTCAACCCCGTGATATTAATTTTTAAAAACCGATATTATTTTGAAAAAATATTCAATTTAATATCCTACTATATAATTGCTAAGAATTTTTCTTGTCTAAAGGCCTAATTGGTTATAATCTATGTTCTTTTCAAGAGAAGGATATCCTATGTATTTTCAAGTAAGTAGGTGGTAGAAGAGAAATAGGCCTTGAAAAACTTGGAGCCAGAGCTGATCTTCATGACTTCCAAATCATATGTGAAAGTAATTTGATGACAATTCTAAATATTTACCTGATGGTACTGATAATGACCTGTAAAATTGAAAGTAACTTTCTAAACTATCAATGATAAGAAAGAAATTTTGATGAGTTATGCTAGAGAAAATTTATTTCTTATTCTCTCAACTTACTGTTACCTTATAAACAAGCTATCAGAATCTGCAGCCAACAAAATATAGGAAAATTAAGGCATTATTAAGAGGAGGGGTTAGGCAGTTAAATAATAAAAATACTGCACTGTTTTTCTAGATTTTGTCATGATTTTGATGCTTGTCAGCTTTAAAATTTATAATTTTTGTGAAATATTTTCTCAGTTTTGTGCCTAATCTTGTGTTCTTTTGCTTAAGTGGGGTATGAGAGATCATATGAGCTTCATGCTCCACAAAATCTAAACCGTCTTCCATGGCATCTTTTGTTCTAACCCTTCTCTGACTACCTACCTCACCATGCTGCCAACAAAACACTGCCAAACAGAAGCCCTGGGATTGAATGAAAATAATCTCAGGCCCAGAAGAATCCATTAACTCTGCAGCAATCCCTAAGGACAATGGTCCGATTATGAAGTTTTCTCTGGAACCAGGAATGAATGATTAACCAGGATAGACATTTGGGGTCACCTTGGTATTTGCTGTTAAATTTCATCCCATCCAAAATATTAGTACACTAGTATTTCCATTATAAATACCTGGAATTAAGATGAAATTATTCGGATGGGTTAGAGAGAATTTTTTTATTAGCCTCTTCCCCCTTATCTTAATTACTCTAGTTAATTAAGGAGTCATTGACAGCAGATAGTCAGTGTTCCCTTTCTCAGGCAAAGAGAATTTGTCCATATGCATCTATTTACTTACTATTAAATTTTCCTCAAAAAAGGCAAAATGAAAGGCATATTTTCAAATTCTTCTTGGGAAAACTCACCTCTAGCCTTTTCCAAATGGTGGCCTACCTTCTTCTAGAAAAAAGTAGTGGAGTCAGTGCTCATAGAGATTACTATATACTTCTCATACTATATTTGGCTTTCTATCTTGCATTTTAGTTATAAATCAAACGGACTAAATTCTTCAGTTAGTGTCTAAACTAATTGAAGACAGAGGGGATGTTTAAATTCTTCACAAATAATAAGAGCTCAGAAATATTTATTAAGATGTGAGTACAATTTAATTGTTCCCAATGTTTGTGTGGTGAGATTCAGGGTAATATGATGATGATGAGTCTTTGGTTACTCAGTGTCGATTACATATTTACATTTGATGTGAGAAAATCTTGGTTTCTTTGTTTTATTGAATTATTTCTCTTTTACTCTGAGAATATTTATTCTAGTTTCAAACCTGTCTTTTAATTTTAAAGATTTGGTGTCTTTATTTTTCAGTTATTCAGTTAACCTAAACATTATTAAATATATGGGGATTTTTTTTTTAAAAGATAAAACGGAGGACAAAATAATAAATATGATCCAATACCTTTCTGCCACAATTTTTACCAAAAGAAATCAAATCACTGTAATATTTAACTTCATAAAACATCATTTAAAAATTTATTAAAATATTATTTTTTAAACAAATTTTAGTTAGAGGTAGTCTTGTTAAAATACAAGATAGCAGTATAACCTATATAATAAAAAAATTAAAAATATTTGACTTTAAAACTAACAAAGTTACGTTAGATACTAAAACTATCAGATAATGTGATACTCCTGTAGTTTATTACCATGTTAGTTGCACATTTTGCCAGAGGATTAAATAGGTGAGACTGATATTATGTTCTAAGGAAAATTTCCCAATTGAAATGTCATAATGAACATAAATTTGTGCTCTATTTACTAACAGACAATTAATTGGCCCTTAAGCCACATTGATGCTATTATAAATAGCACAAAGTAATCCAACTGGCAGTGAAATTTAGTTCCTGAGAAACTCAGGAAAATCTGATGTTTTGAATTGATAATTCTGTTTATTTTTAGAAGTTAATTGGGTTTGAGTAAAGGGTAGATAAAAATATTTGAGCAGCTTTTGTTATATATTTTATTAATCAATCTAAATATTTTCAACTTAACAGCACTACCTAAGCAACAAAGAGCAAACTCCTTGTCCTGGCAATCAAATTCTTGAATTCTACCTTTAACAATGCCTCCTGTTTCATTTTTTTCTATTTATCATTCAAGAATTTCTTTGCTTTAACACAAACTTCTCCTAGTCTTGCAAATGTGTTATGTCACCACTCTTTCTTGCAGTTCTATGGGGGAAGAGGAGAGATTCTCTTGGCTTGTTTCTCTGCCCAAGTTAATTTTAAGTCTTTCCTTCCACCTCAGGTTTCTCTTTCTCCACAAAGACTTCCAAGATCATTTCAGCCCACATAAATCTCTCGTCCCCTCTGAACACGTATTTAACCCCTTTAATCACTTATTTACAAATTAATAGCACACTGCCTCTTTAATATTCCCTGTGGCTTCACACTTCTCTAGGTCTGAAAGAGTACAGCCAGTTATTTTGCACTCTAGTCACCATTTTCCGTGTTCCATATTTTCCATATCCTACACCATCACTAGCTCTGTCTCTGACAAATCACATCATCTAGACTTCCAGAACCTATTTATTCTCCCCGAGTTTTGTCCACTTTGCCTGCCTCACTTCCTACCCTCATTGCCTGAATCACTTTCCCAACTCTTTTTCATACCTCAAACCCTGCATACCTCTCACATTACCTTCCTGCACTCACCTGAAAAATCTGCCTGAATTAACACTAATCTACCTTCAATATAAACAATACCTAAGAGATTAGATAACTGCTGGGGACAAAATTGCGTAATCATAGAGGTTGGTGCCATTGCAAATCAAGACTTCAACCTTGCCTGAATCCTCAGTGTTCTTTGAAAATCCTTTTTTGTTTTACCTAAAACACACACCCCCAGCTTTGCCCTTTTCTTAAACTTCTTTCACCACACCCACCACAGTCGATTTCAGCAGACTTCTGGCTTTTTTCTCTGGCTCTAAATGAATGGATTAAATTGAACTTATTAGCCATGAACTCCTTCGAGTTCAAAATCATAGCAACAAAATTAACAAATTTGCTACGATATTCCTTCATTTTGTTTAGTCTCTGAGAAAAAGACACTCTTCAATTTGACCAATTCCTCTCCAGATAAATCTTCTTAATTTCACTCTAATCCCTCTCATCTGTCTTATCTTCTCTTCTACTACTTTACTTCATTTTTTTAAACCTTCTAAGTGTTTTTCTTGTACCTAGTTTCTCACTCCCCCTGCCTCCTGGCTACCAACCAATTCATTCTCTACATCACTGCCAGAGTGATAGTTCTAAAGTACAGATCTGATGTGTCATTCTTTGCTTAAAATTCTCAATGTCTTCTCTTTAACTTTGTTCACAGTCCTAATATCTTAGCCTCACTAATTAGACCTACCAAAGTCTGGCTCATGACTCAACTACCCTCCGGCCACACAGAACTCCTTGCATTTCTGATATGTCTTCCATTCTCTTGTGTTTGTGTTTGTTTTTTTTTCCCCCTTTTTGCCTTTGTTCATCTTGTGTCCTCTGCCTGGAATGCTTTGTCCCTGGAAAAATTCCTATATGTAATTCCAAGTTTGCCTGATCTGTAACATTTGCCTGGACAACCCCTCTTCCAACCCTCCTGTCCACTATTTTGGGTTTCACACTTTTCTTTGTGCTCCGTAGCATTGTGCTTACATTCTGCCTTGTGTTTGTCTGTGTAGCGGGGGGACAGATAGCCTCATTTACCCATAGTCACACTAAAATTAGACACAAAGTTTTTTCCCCAAAATTAGTTTATTGTTAACCATAAATCGATCCTATTGTTTTCTGTTCTTTTTTAGACACCTCATATAAGAAATGCTAAAGTTGTCTTACTCGATGTCTTTAACAGACTGGGCAAAATGAACAACATCAGTTATATAGTATCTGCCGTCATGTCATGTTCACTTTGCATGATTGGTGTATTTTATTAAGAAGTAGGCATTACTGAACAAAGTACTCTCCAGTCCTGGGCATAAGGGCCTGGATTGAGGTGTCTATGATTTGTTGGCATGTGGTTGGCAGTGAAAGGCTGTCTAAAGGATGGTTTGAGAGTATGCTTAGATATTTCATTATAGGCACAGAAAAATCCTCATCATTTATCTTATTCTTGTTCATTTATTTATTCATCCCTTCCATATACATTTATTGAACATCCAGTAGGCACTAGACACTGTGTAAGTTGATGGTTATATGCTGGTTACACAAAATAGTTATGGTTCCAGCTTTGTAACACTTATAGTCCTTAAACTTGCTATTCCAGTTACAAATACAGTGACAACAATATATGTTAGATAAGGAGAAAGTAAACACTTCTGATCTCATATAACCATTTTCAGCTATGTGATAGACAAAGACATACTAATTGGTGTCAACACTTGATTGGAGATAGAAGTAAAATTTCCGTTAGATTTCTCCATAAGCTTCCATTTAATCTCTACATGAATGGTTAGCTGATCAGGGGGTCGTTATTAGAAAATATATATCCCCCTTATAGCAGAAGGAAACTTTTTAGTTATTGGTAGATATACTTGGCCAGAAAAGGCATAGCCATCTCCTGTTTAGAAATAAAGGAAGAAAATAACCATTTTCAAATACTGTCATGAGTCAGTGTGCCAGCCAGTCTCATATGCTATTCCATTTCATATGATAGACTTGCTATTTATATTCTTGCACTCATTTTACAGACAAAGGCTCAAATATTCAAAAAAGATAATATTTTTTCTGAAGGGCACATTCCAGTAAATATCAGGCCAGAATTTTCATTCAGGACAGTACTCTTTCTATTACCCAGCTGCTATATGATTAACAACACTAAGGTTGAACAGGTTTTCATCTGACCAAGGACACAGCACAGTCAAACAAGGCCTTGCTAAAGAAGTAAGTGCCTGTCGATTAGTGAACCAATGCATCAAGGAATTAGGGGGAGAAAGCTTATTTGCTTTCAAGAAAACCATATTCTATAGTTCACAAAAAATAAAATGTGAGCAAGAGTCAGTATGAATATCTCAGCTCTCAGAAGATAGGACAACTGGGAAAGAAGTACACTTGTGAACAGAATGAATAATATCACTTAATGGAGATGTCAGTGGGGAAGATTTAATAGATGAAGATATATGTCCATCTGATAGATTCTCATGACAAGTTGCTGGTGAGTATTATTTCAGGGAAATAATACTGTACAGGAGGAAGTAGTCTCAAGATCTAGTCCTCACACTTTTAGAATTGTGTTGTAGGAATTCAAGCCCTCAAACCTGTCCATGAAGTTTCCCTTTTCTGCTTTAGAGCATGGATAAACTAGCACAAAATCAACTTACATCATTTTCTATGTTCCCACAATGTTTTGTGAGAGTCCTAAATTGAACCTAATCCAAAAGTGATAGACATATTTCTTTTTGAAGCTCTAAGATTGGCTTTCTTAGAGTCCATATTTGTATGTAAATACTTCTTAAAATAATTTCAGCCTTAAACCACTTTTTAGTTTTCATAAGGGAAAGAGATTTAAAACGTCTCTACATAGTTAGAAAACCTTGCAGTCCTTCCTTGGTTTATTATTCAATAATTTTTGAGTGCCTGTTTTGTACCAAGCTCTGGCATGTGCTAGAAATACAGAAATGCATGAACAGACGTGGTTCCTGCCCTCATGGAGTAGCAATCTAAGGGAAAAAACACTTCACAATTAATGTTTGAATAAATACTTTACGGGTACGTGCCATCTTGATATATAGTCCAAGATAACCCTTCTAAAATATGTGCCAGCAAAACAAATCTTAATAGAAGATTAATTTTCTTTGGTTATTCTAAGGAGAGACTGATTTTCTCATTAAAGGGAACTTAGTAACTTCTTTGCAGATCTTCTGGCGTTGCTATTGTCAAGAACTTGTTGAAAGTAGAGAACTATCTGTTTAGTCCCTATGCTGACAGTCTCCCAGTTCTGCTGTCACTGTATCCATCCCTACCATGGTCTGGTAGCAGCACCTGGATTTTCCATGGGGAGTTTCTACTCTTCCACTCCACACAGCCTCAGTGGCTGTCAGTCAAGGTGCCCTGTGTTCTTTTTGCCGAGAAGTGGACAAGGGACCCAGACCAGAACAATACAATCTTGAATCAAAGGACATAAAAACAGATAAGTTAGAGTTGATTTGTCCACGGCAACAGGACCCGAAAGAGCCAACCCGTTAATTCTGCAGCCTACGTATTCCTGTTGTATCTCTGGTCTCTGCGTTTTCTTCAGCCAAGCCCCACCCTAGGTGCTGGGGGTAAAATGGTGAATAAAACAGGTGTAGTCTTTGTGCCTAAAGTAGAGTGGTGAAGGCAGATATTTATCAAATAATCACAAAAACGAATTAATTGCAAACTGAGATAAATAAGACTAAGGAAAGTTTGGAACTGAGCACGGCAGTTAGGTGCTCATTTTAGTTAGCATTGTGGAAAGCCCTAAGGCCCTCCCATCTTTCTTGCTAGGTTGGATTTTGGACATTTGTTGAGAAGTACAGTTGAGTTTGGCTTAGAGAGGTAGATACACCTGAGCTCACAATGAAGGCCCAAGAAAGCAAAGAGAGCTCACAGACCGCAGCAGCAGTTTCCTTCTTCCTAAAGAAACTGTTGCATAAACAAAAGAAGTGTTTTTATTTCATAGAACACTAACATCATCAAAACCAAAATGATATGAATCAAAAAAGATGAAGCAATTATAAGACTATTAAACTTACATGAAATGAATAAAAGGCACTCAACGCTTCAACATTACCTACTTAGGGTATAGGTGTAGCGAAGAGATTATTGAAGATTATATGATGGCAAAACATCTGCCTTTATGACTGTAGTAGATATTGCTTCCCATTGTAGCCATTCTATTTAATTTAAGTGTTATGTTTCCATTAGAAGAAAGATGGGCATGTCAGTAGTTCTCTATAGAAATCATTTTTCTTGGCTTAAGAAAACAAAAACAAAACAAAGGAATAAACTGAAAAGTCATCATCAAAAAATAAATTTGCTGGAAGACTGAAAATATAAATTTACGTGAAGACAGGTGACGTTCGTGGCTAAATATTTATTCATTTAGAAGATTGATCTTCCTCCCTAGTATAAAATGCATGTAACAGCAAATGGCAACTATTATAGCTAATGCATAATCCTATAAATTCTTAAACTCCTTATTCGATTAAAAATATTTTAGGTGAGCTAATTACCTAATTGATGGATTTATAATATTCCTTATTAATCATTAAAATAGAATTCTGGTATAATATTGTAAATAGTAACAATAATTTCAGTTATTCATCAACAGTAGTTAATGGAAAGCTAAGGGGGAAATTCAAATAATGATTTGGAATATGAAAACAAAAATTAGATATATACGTTTGCTTTCTGACTTCGGCTATATATGCTTGCACTTATATTTTTCATCATTACCTCTTTAACCCCTCTGGGTTAAAAACTTAATATGTTTAAAGATTTCAAGAAAATTTACCAACTGTAAATTTTCCCTGGTTTGTCCATGAAACTACACTTACAGACTCTACATAAGTTTGGCAGTTACTGAAACATGAGATACCATAGATTTCTGCCTGATTCTATCTTTAAATACATACAAATGAGGATCTTTTTATGGCTTAGATTTCCAAATCATTTTGCCTTAATTTTGTAGATGTAGTTCCCTGGGTTTTTCATTTTTTTAATAAAAACATAATTGAATTAGATAGATAGTAGCTTTCTAGCCCCCAAGTTTTACAACATATTCAAATCTGACCTAATCCATTCCAAACCCCAAACACACTTCCAGCACATCAAAATGGCTTAAACAGTTTATTTCTGAAAAATATTTAACTTTTCCTATTGAAGTGTGGTGCATTGTAGAATTAATTGAAATAATTATAGCACACTCACACTATTATAACCTGCCTTTGTCATTAAACACGTATTATAAATATATTCACATTTTATTAAATATTTTGATAAAATATGATTTTTAGTGGATGAAGAGACTTTCATTTTTAAGTATATATCACAATTTATCTAACCAATATTATGTAATAGAACATTTCATTTGTTTTTCTTTTTTTATTATAAATTTGCAATAAATATTTCTTCAAAAGTACTTTTGCATGTGATTCTGATTATTTTCTAAGGATTAATGATTAGAATTAAAACTGGTGGGTTTGTGTTTGTATGATTTGGTATTTTAGAACTGATATTTTTGTTTCCATTACTTTCCTTTTTGTTGTTGTTGTCTATTCCTTACTTTCAAACAGAATTAATATCACTTGACATGTAACCATATTTTCATCATTTAGATAATGGTTACATTCTTCATCCTAAATTTTAGACCACAAATTTGCATTCTTGAATATTTTTTTTACTCATTTTTTAATTGAATAGACTAAATGGATACCACACATCCTAAGCCCTTGTGTGTGAAGACTGTCTCTCCTTTGATGTTACAAGGTGGTTAGGGAGGAGTGAATTTGGTTGTTTTTCCCACTAATCTCTCCATTATCTTCTGTTGCTTAATAAAGCAGAAAGGAAAACTAAGCTCATGTAACATTTACCTTTAATGAAAAGTTCTGTCTATATGCCTATACGGTATATTTTCTTTTAATTTTAATCAAATAATTTCACCATAATTAATTAAAAATGTATATTCTTTTCTGAATTTTGTAACATTTAAAAGATTTCTTCAGATGTCTAGAATTGAGTCTATAACACAAAAAATTTTTTCTAGTTATCCATATTTTTTATTTCTATCCCATTTATTCTCAGATCTTTCTCAAAAATGTCTAACACTCTTTTAGATCGTTATTCCCTTCTTCATAACTAGCACCTTTAACTGTTTTATCTATCATTTCCTTTCAGTCCTTTGTCCAATTTTAATCCCATATAAATTATTTGATTTTTTAGTGTCAATTCTGCCTATATTAGTACAAAAGAAGTTTTGCATTATACCGTTGTAAGATGAGTTTCCTTACAATTTTTCTTGGTTCATTCAGTTTTCTTTTTAAATGACATTTTATCTCAGTAAAATATTTTATCACCCTATTTTGCATTGCATTCTTCATAAAATCCCTGTTTTTTTGAATTCTTATTCAAACTGTGCTTTTCTTCTATTTCAATGTTATTTTTTGTTGTTGTTGATTTCTTTCCCAATAACCTCTTTCCTGTTGTCCATACCTTGAATGGTGAAATGTCTATTCATCCCGACTCCTCTTTCAAATCTCAGCCCCAACTATCATATTGGAGTTTCCTTGAATTCTAAGACTGTCCCTCTGCATCTTAAGAAACTTAAGATGACTTAGGTAAAGTGACATCACCAGTTCAGGAATTCAGCATTTTGAGATGAGTAGGGCCTAAAATTAGCAGTTTTCTCTCCAATGTTAGCCAAATTGTTGCTCTCAAGCCTACTTGTTCTTTCTGTGTCCTAGAATAGAAGATTTATGTTCTAGAAGATGAAAGTAATTGACAGGTACAACATAACTTTATAAATTCAAAAAATATTCAGGTTAATACCTTTAAGGCACTAGACACAGTGCTAGGGACTAGATAATACAGCAGTGCACACAACAGACATAACGTCACCCCTCATGAAGGTCACAGCTTAGGGGGGGGAAGCAGATATTAAAGAAATCATTATATAAAAAACTATATAACTACAACTCTGATAAATGGTATAAAGGGAAATCATATGATAATTTGTGATTCTACAGCAGAAAGAATAGGCCTAATCTAGATCAGAAAGCTTTCCTGAATGGTTGGTTTTTAAGGCTGAAGAATGAGTGGGAGTAAACAGGTAAAGGCAATTGGAAAGAGACATCCAGAAAAAAGAAAGTGTACATGCAAAGGATCTGAAGGGGGCTTTTTGCAGGAATAGCAAGGTCAGAGTGCCTGCAGC
The DNA here is from genome assembly GCA_031878705.1 of Tapirus indicus. Classification (NCBI taxonomy): domain Eukaryota; kingdom Metazoa; phylum Chordata; class Mammalia; order Perissodactyla; family Tapiridae; genus Tapirus; species Tapirus indicus. The sequence goes on along the minus strand of CM062931.1, from coordinate 53,656,447 downwards.
ATGAGAAGAGCAGAGACTGGCAAGAAGAAAGCTTTAAAAGGTATGCAGGGAAGTGACCATGAGGGATTTGAGGGCACAGGGAAGGCCTGGCTAGCTAAGCAAAAGAGGTGAGACATTATCTTGTAGATAGGACTGAGGAATCTATTTAGGATTTTGTGAATCAACAGATTTATTCAATAGTACAATGCAGATATACCTTTGGGTTCTAAGACTGTGACATTGTTAATGATGCTGTCCTTTTAAACATTTTTGTCACATGCATTAGTTGATAAGTTTCTTTACAGTTTTCCAAATAAAAGTCAGCAAAATATAACCATTGTCATTCTACAAGTAAGATATAGCAAAGAAGTTTAAGTCACTTGCCTAAATTTTCAAGGAAGTTAACTGACATGGTATATGATTCCTAAACTAATTATTTCCATTAGGTTACATTGAGGATTAACATATAAAAACAAATCCACAGTATCTCAATAATAAAGGATTTATAGAGTTGTGATAGCCTCTCCCTTGTTTGTTTGGGTTTTTGTTTTTTTTTTTTTTGAGATGCAGTTTTCCTCTTCCTCATAGTTATTCCTTTATCAGTTCAGAAAAGTGGTTTAACCATCCCATTTCTATTTCCCTTATAAAATAGAGAGGAGATAATACTCAGCCCTCGAGAGTGATGTCAAGACTATTTAGATGATGTTTATCAAAAGCTCTGAAATCGATGAGGCCAGCCCAGTGGCGTAGTGGTTAAGTTCTCACTCTCCGCTTTGGCGGCCCAGGATTCACGGGTTTGGATCCCAGTGCAGACGCTCGCGCTGCTTGTCAAGCCACGCCGTGGCAGCGTCCCATATAAAGTAGAGGAAGATGGGCACAGATGTTAGCCCAGGGCAAATCTTCCTCAGCAATAAGAGTAGGATCGGCAATGAATGTTAGCTCAAGGCTAATCTTCCTCATAAAAAAATGTAAAAAAAAAAACAGCTCTGAAATCGGAAGCATTATACAATAATAACTAGGAATTAGGCTTGTCTCATATGGAGTGTTGGGAGAAATAACTAATCGATGATTGCAAAGTGCTTAGAAATTCAAAGCAGAGGGAAAATGTTAATCAAGTGTTTAGTACATAAAGACAAATTCATCAACAGAGAACGTGATAGATGTAGAACTGTTAAGTATAATAATAAATGTCCAAGTGTGCATATATTTCATATACCTTCAGAAAGTAAATGTGGAAAAGGCATGGCCTATAGTGTTCTCAGGCTTTGAGTACTTAGTATGTATAAATGAATGATAGCAATTAAATCTCCTTCAAAATGATTTTGTGAGTGACAAACACTCTCTCCTTCACCAAACTTTAGACAGGGTCCTCTGAGCTCTATTTCTGACTAGGCTTCATCCTTGAGCCACTGTCTTCAGCCTGCCTAGCTCAGTGGTAGCAAGAATCCTGCTAAGTCAGCGTGGGGGATCAAAATTGGCCACCCCAAAATGTGTCTCTTTGCCTTGATTATTTTTAAGAACAAAAGACTCTGAAAGAAACTTTGACCTTCTCCCCTAACTGCCTAAAGCAGTTTAGGATAGAAGGCCTGTTCCAGGAGGGAGTTAATATCATAAGATAAGTATAGTATAATATAAAATAGGTGTGATAGAAAGGCACCAACAAGCCCATTTTTAGCAAAGTTCTGTCTCTCTGGTCACATTGCCTATAAAAGGCCCAGCAAACACTTGTTTAACAAACATTTGTATTTCCATCTCTATGTCAATTACCTTCCTCCCCTCTGAAGTCCCAAACTACCACCCCCAACACCCTCCTTTGTCTGCAGCTGAAGACGGCATCTAAGGTGGTGGCTTCAGCCATTCTGGTGAGTTACTCAGTTTTCCTAGGTTTCTCCCATGTACACATGTCATTAAACTTTGTTCTATTTTCTCCTGTTATTCTGTCTCATATCAAGTCAATTCTTAGACCGGCCAGAAAGACCTAGAGGTTAGAAGAATTGTCTTCCTTCCCTATATCAGTTTAGCAAGAATCCCCCTCTCTTGATATCCGAACATACTCCATATCTGATCAGATTCCTCATCTCTCACCCTTGATATTTGATCACCCTGGCCTGCCTTCAGCAAGAATCCTGTGAAGTAGATTTATCCCGAATCTGCCTACCTTTGATGTCTCCTCTCAGTAATTTTCCATCCACTGACCCTCTTACTCTGCTCTTTGACTATAAATCCTCAGCCATTTTTGCTGTATTTGAAGTTGAGCCTAATCTCTCTCCCGTGTTGCAATAGTCTTGACACTTATTGCAATAGTTCTGAATAAGGTTTTCCTTACCGTTTAATAAGTGTCAGAATAATTTTTTCTTTAACATGAGCGATTGCCTTTTGGCAACTCTATCACCCACTGCTACTTTTCCACTCCCTGTCTCGAAAATGAAGAGAATTAATAATCCAAATCATAAGATATAAAATTATAAAATATGTTCCTTTGCTTTAAATGGCATAGTTTTTATTTACTCTGAAAATTAAACATGAGGTTAATACCCAATATAGATGATTTTGAAATATATCTTGTATGATTTGTGTGTACATATTTAATCTGAATTTAACAATTTGTAGCAGGTAAAGTATGAACCTGAATCTAACCAATTCCATATATACAGGAATGCTGAAACCAAATTGAGAAATTATTTAATTTTTAAAACATATCCTGACTAGTTTTCTATTTATCTGATCATATATAGACAGGGCTTACATAAATGTCAAAAATACTGAATAATGAGCTTGAATATAGTCACATTTATTTCAACCTTTTACTCCCTTAACCATTTATTTATATATATATTGGCAACTATATGGAAAGATTTTAACATTATGTATTTTCCTCTTATTGTATAAAAAGACACCTCAGACCCTGTATAGGTATGTGATCATTTCAGTATCATCTCATTTGAACTATGTTTGCATATGTCAGATGAAGACATTTGATTCAATTGTTTAAATGTTTTGGCGTTAGGAGTATTGTTTTAATATTTGTCTTGTGCGTGTGTACACGTGTAGACACCAATGAAAGAATTCTTAAGGTTAAAAATAATCTTTTTAAACTTAAAAAAAAATTTTGAATCAATGGGTTGAAAACAAAGCTATTTAAAATAAAATTCTACCTTTATTTTTTCTGACATCTATGATGCTCTTTTTCAGCTAAGTGAATTTTTAAAAGATGTGTATATCATTTATGAGGCAAAGACAACTTTATGCATTTATTTCTGCTGAGAAACAGATAAGCTTATCTAAACATTATCTTATTTACCCAACTGTCAGCTTACATTTTATTACCAAATTTTTATCGGATGGTGAAAGCGGCGTTTTAACTCTCAGTTGATGAATTATTTAAAATGTATTTTTCTAGAATTATTATCTTTCAGAAATTTTAAAGTTAGTAATCAATAAAATGAAAGAGAATAATTACAAGTTAACCAAAATCATCCTTTTGATAGATAAATGTCTGATTTGATAGATATATGTCAATTTTTATCAGCAGTTTATTTTGTAACTGGATTGTCATTTACTTGTCTCTGAGTCTGAATTCTTTCTATTCCATTTATTTTCATGTTTAATATCACTTCTCTCTAATCGATTCCTTGCACAAGTTATAATATTCCCCCAAACCCCCATTGTCCTTCCTCATTTTTATAATAATCACACATCTTGTGAAATAAAAACGTCAGTAAACAGCTCGGTGTGCTCCATAGACGATATTCTCTCCAATTCACTCTTTTTCTTATAAGTTTGAGGACTCTACCTCAGCCAAACAAAATTATTTGTTGCAGGCACAAAACTGATTACACTCTAGCAATATGAAGTTATTAATCCACCTTCATTTGTAACTCTAATTAATATTGGCCTCAAAGAAATCTTCCCAGACTAGCCCCTCTGTGGACTTGGACTAGAACCAGCTCCTCAGCCCTTTTATTTCCTCACCTGCTTAATCGCCCTGCACTTCTGTACCCCAAAGTGTCATCCTCCAAAATATGCAGCATTGAGAAAAGAGGGAAATTAAGACACTAATTAATACACTAAAAGAGGGATAAATACACTAATTTAAATTCAGTGATGTGCATTGTAAGAAAAACAGATTTAATTTCAATGCCGGTTTATGAGTGTAGACTGTCTTTTCAAGAACATCTGTGTCAACCACTGTGATTTATTTTATTGCCAAGTGTCTTTGCACTTATGAAGAATGGCCACTAGAGTGCTGCAAGTATCCATTCAAATAGGAGCCCTGCTCTGTGTAGATAGTCTATCAGTGACAAAACGATAAGGCTGATCTGTCTCTGGAACTTAATGGGCCACAATCGGTAAAGAAACACCAAGAACCATTTAAACCATGCATAGTTTTATCTCTTGTACATGCTTATAACTCTTTATATGTGCATTAGACTCAGAAGGTATAGAAATAATTGAAAAAAGTCAACATCTCAGTTAATAAAAATTAGTTTCCATTATACTATCTTGCCATCAGCACTTTTACAATTTAGTTTCTTTCTTTTAGTATATAGGCTTATTTGAGCATTTATATACATATATCCTTTACATAGCATTTTAAATTTTCTACTCACTAAGAATACAGGTCATGCTACAGATAAAGTTTGATTAATTTTCTCTTTTTTTAGATATGCTATTTCATTTATATATACATTCAATATATCAATGAATGAATTTTGGAAAAAAATCCTTCTTTTTGGCATGCGGTACTAGTTTGAATTCTAAAGTTCAACCTACCACTTAACTGCATTTTTTGTACTTAGAAATGAGATCTTTGAGGATCATTATTCATCTTCATAGCTATGTCTACTACATCTTTTAAAAAACAAATATGAATATTGATCATTTAAAAACATAGGAAAATAAAAGGTATTTCTTAGCAAACATCCAGAAAAGTACTTACCCTCGTACATGTGTATTTTATTGTCTGTATTGTTTGCTGATATTTATACTTGAACAATACTTTATATGAGATACCTTGTGATATTGTGATTTATAATAAGAAATATATATTTGGTCTTCATCCCTGTTTCTGGCACAGAGCTCCTAAAACCCTTGGAATTTCTTAAGTGATGAAAGTGATAAAGGTGTCTTTTTTATATTAATGAGGTGACTTTTGGAATGTCCTTAGATCTCCTAAGAATGGGGACTGGTCATCAGAGGAACCAACTGTGTGATTAGAGGGTTGGAACTTTTGGTCCCATCTCCTGACTTCTGGGAGGGGAGAGGGCCTAGAAGTTAAATCAATAGACAATGGAACAATTTAATCAATCATGACCATGTAATGAATTTTCCATAAGAACCCAAAAGGACTGGGTTCAGAGAACTTCTGGGTTGGTGAACACATGGAGACTGGGGAGAGTGGGGCTCCTGGAGAGGACATGGAAGCCCCATGCCCTTTCCCCATACCTTGCCTTATGCATCTCTTCCATCTGTCTGTTCCTGAGTTATAGCCTTGTATAATAAACTGGTAATCTAGTGAGTAAATGAGTTTCCTGAGTTCTGTGAGCCTCTCTAGCAAATTAATCAAATCCACGGAGGGGGTTGTGGGAAGCTCTGATTTATAGCCTATTGGTCAGAAATACAGGTAACAACCTGGACTGGGAGCTGGCATCTGAAGGTGAAAGGGGGCAGTCTTGGAGGACCAAACCCTTAACCTGTGGAATCCGATGCTCTCTGTGAGTAGATATGCCAAAATGGAGTTGAATTCTCTGACTCCCTGCTGGTGTCTGAGAATTGCTTGGTGTTGTGTGTGGGGGGGGATCCCCCCACATTGGAGTTGATCCAAGAATGCCAAAAAGATACCTTAGTCCCTTTGTTAGGATTAGAAGTATTAGGGAAGTGATATTTTCATTTTAAATATAAAGGAAATCAAGGCTCAGAGTTTACTTCATACATTAAATTATTGATAGATACTATACTGGAATTCATATCTCCTAACTGAGAAGAGAACTATTTTAATGGTCTTCCTTGTGATTTAGTCTTGACCTGGACAAAATCTCTATGTACAATCAGTTCATATCTCAACAATATGTGATATACTTTAATTACAAGTCTACCACCACACAATCTAAATAGAATTGATTAGCTTCAAATTATTTATTTTCAAGTAAGACCAAGAAATAATATTTTCACCAAGGTCGAATAAATAAACAAGGAAGTAAAGTCATTCAGATCCTACTTCTGTTCGTTTGTCTCTGAGATAAATGGTTGCCCATTGTTGCCAGACAGGCATTTGGTGGGACAGCCATTCATTTTCTCAATAAAACTCCCCGGCTTTCTGTTGCTTGCAGATGTCCGGTTGGTTTTCCATGAAGCTCAAGGCAAATCTATAATTCCAATCTCATTTTCCGTAAGAATCTTTCATAAACAGTACCCTGGAATTTGTTTCTGCCTGCTTCTGTATTCATCATCCCATCTTATTCTGAAACATCCCTTTTTCAAGACAGCTCAAATTTCAACTCATTTGAAATGCCTTCTTTAAATCCCAAATTGGAAATAAGTGCTTCCTTACTGGGAATCCCACAGGGTTTTGCTTAGAGATCAAATTGTAACACTACGGTATGTATTTCTCTGTTTTACAATTAGGCATTTTTTTCCTAATGTATTCTCTCAGACAATTGATTAATTGAATTATTTATTCATTCAATCCACAAGTATTTAATGAGTACCAACTATGAGCTCAGAATTGCTCTAGGGCCTGGGAATAAAACAGTGAACAAGACAAAATCCCTGCCTTCACGGAGTTTACTAGAATGTAGTTTAGATAGATAATATAAATACAAACATATGAATATATAATATAATTGGAAGAGATATATGATATGGAAAATGGAAAGCAGGCTGAAAGAATACAGAGTGATGGAGAACTATGTAAATAGCCTCTGTGTAGGCGACAGAGGTGAGCAGAGATCTGAGAGCCCAGAGAAGGGCAAGCCATGCCACTGTCTGAGGAAAGAGGGATCTGAGGAAACAGCAACTGCAAAGCCTCGGGGCAGAAGTGAACTTGGCAAGAGGTTAGCTAGGGGGCTTGGAAGGAGACAAGTTGAGGGGGGAAATGATATAGTATCATCGTGACTTATCTCCCCTTGGTTTCTCGCATCTCATACTGCATTTAGTGAGCAGGGTTTTGCACAGAGTAACACTCAATGTTAACGCAATATAGTGATTTGGGGGTAAGCAAAATCTGGGTTTGGATTGAATTTCATCTCCTTATTTCTTTAATGACCTTGAGCAGATTGCATAGCCTGAGGCTTGGTCTCTTTGTTTGATCAATGTTTCCACCTTCCAGTTGAAAATCTTAAATTAAGATCATCCATTAAGAAAGAAAAAGATAAGCTAAAAAGGTAAATTCTTATAGAAAAAAATGTGTATTTAGGATTAATAGTTGGACAGAACATTTCTCCTAAAATAAACCTTCTAAAGCACACTAATATCCCAAGATCAGACAAAGTTGTTGACTTATTTTGATGGTAAAACTCCTTAGAGAACCGAGCATCTGTCTTCACTGAAAATCAGCTCCAGCAGAGGCTTTCTTTGCTCTGAAGAACAAAGCTCTTGCCCTCCATCAAGAGAAAACTGGGCTCATTCATCTGGACTCCAATTTCTTCCTTTTAACTGGATCTGCTTTAAATTCAGAGCTTTGCTCTTTCCAGTTCCATTCTAAGACAACTGAAAAAGATTAATTCAAATGATGTAAACTACCAGTTGACAATTTTTCTGTTCAGTTTATGTCAATAATTAAAAGTATCTTGAGATAAAAAAATAGTCGTATTCTTCCATTTTATTTATTTATTGGTGAGGAAGATTAGCCCTGAGCTAACATCTGTGCCCATCTTCCTCTACTTTATACGTGGGACGCCTGCCACAGTATGGCTTGATAGACAGTGGGTAGGTCTGTGCCAGGATCCAAACCCCTGAACCCTGGGCCACCGACGTGGAGCACGCAGACTTAACCACCACACCACCAGACTGGCTCCAGGCCTCTTCTATTTTTAGTGGGTGGTAAAAATTAGGAACGTTAGGGGGAATGGTTTTCCCAAAATGTGGAGGCCAGTACAATTACTATCAATCTAGCCAGAACTGGTCCATTGTTCTCTTTGAGGTAGAAGAATCTTCTGATAATAGCTGATGTCCTGCGCTTACATGATCTCCCACCATCTTACGTATGTGAGTAGAAGACATTGATCATCATAAATCAATGTCCTCATTTACTTCTCTGATGCCTTCTCCAGAACTAGCGGCACACTTAATGTCCTTGAGAGGGCTGGGATAGCTTTACCAGAAAATGAGAAAATGAATAAAATAATTTTGCCTTTTAATGCATTTACTTTTGGCATATGCCCTGAAAATTTAATATTGCCAATTAATTATGAATTTGGGGATGAATTCCTAATTTCCTACTAAGAACCTCTTTGCTTCCTTTCCTTTGACCTCTATACCCTGGAAAACATAGCTTGTTTCTTCATATCTTCGTGAGTTTGCATAATGTCCTTGCTACACTGTTCTCCCTTTACCCCTTCTCATCTTTGAAAATTCCTAGTGTAATTAATTTCAGAAAAAAATATTACATCCTCTGTGAAGTCTCCTAACTCCTCTCCACTCCCTCCATGAGAATTAATCAGGTATCAATATCTGCAAAGTTCTCTTATCATTTTATAGACATTATATTCTACCACTCCTTGTGCTGTGATATAATTATTGATTGACAGTTTACAACCCTCTGCTGGATTACAAAACAAAGACAGAAGCCATGTGTTATTAATATTTGTAACCATAGAACTGAATCCAGTGAGAGGCACACAGTAGATGCAATTATTATTAGATTAGTTTTACCTAAAGAGAACAGTATTTCTTTTCAAACTAGAGAATTTCTCCTCTATAGTCCCTCTATCTCTATTCTCAAAAAAAAAAGTTACCTATCTATAAGACATTGGCTGATAATTCTGCCTTTCTTCACGTAGAATTATCTCATCTTTTTACCTCTTTACTATCTGCTTGTAAATATATTGCCTTCTGTTGAGTCTTAGCATAAAGACACTCTACATCATGAAAACATTTGCTAAGATGTCAGCAATCATCTTCTGTTGGCAAATCCTGTAGTACTTATTATGTACCTCTTAGCTCTGGCAGTTATCCCAAGTGACCTTGTGTTATAATTATTTGTGTAGAGCAGATCACTCAAAACTTCTAATAGATCTTAAGCCTCTTGAAGTGAGAAAGTGCCAGACTCTCTTTGTATCATTTGTTGCATCCAGTACATGCTTTGTACATGGAAGATAATAAATATAACTTGAATGAGTGAATAGGTATATGTAGGTAAGGGTATATTATAATTAGATATTTACTACTACATATTTATATCTATCTTATAAATTAGCTATAAATTTGTAGTGACTTTACCCCAAAGCTGTGAGAGATAGGGAAATTAGTATTAAGCAGGGTTAGACAAAATATTCTCTGGAAGCCAAATACAGCCCATTGCCTATTTTTGCATTGCCCACAAGCCAAGAATGATTTTTACATTCTTAAAAAGTTGAAAAGTAATCAAAAGAAGAATATTTAATGCCACATGAAATTAAAATTTCTGTGTCCATAAATAAAGTTTTATTGGATAACAGCTGCACCCATTTGTTTAGATATTGTCTATGGCTGCTTTCTTGTTACAACAACCAAGCCAAGTAGTTGCAACACGTATGGCTCATAAAGCCAAAAATATTTACTATCTGGCCCTTTATAGAACAAGTTTGGTGACTCTTTTCATAAAAGAACAGCAGCAAAACAAACACTGATAAAGCAAAATTGAATATAATAATATTTGCAACCTTCATTCACAGCAGACTTCTAGTCATTTCTCTAACTTTTCAATAATGAAATCCCATATTTTACAGGATTGGAGTTTTTAAACTCCACCTGTAGCAGCGATGTGTAGACTTCACCTGCAAGGGATTATAATGTACGTGTGTATTAAAATACATTTAAACACACATATCTACAAAATCAATGCAGTATAGGAATTGGGAGAATCATGGAGTAATTTCTATGTTTCTGCATCTAAATGGGATTCTCTCGGTTTGACTAATATCATTCTGTTTGGAAAGTTAGTTCCTTCGTTGGCTTCCATAAAAACATGCTCTCAGTAAATTCACTCACCTAGTAAATTTTCAAGGTTTCGAAATCATGAAAATCAAATTATGGTGCAAAATAGTCTTCCATCATATTACTGTCTTCACACTACTTCCTATCTCACTGCTCATAGCTTTGTCCTATGGCCACGGAGTTGGTGACAAAGCCAAAACTAGAATGCAAAATCTCTACAATAGTGGTCCAAAATGCTTTCTAATCTGTTGCCTCTAATAACAAAAAACATATCTTTCTCTGCTTGTGAAAATGTCGTGTTTTTTTTTTTTTTAAGGTAGAATGTTTTCTCACTCAGGTACAAAGAGATAAGCTTTCCCTGAAGTATGAATTGAATAGTTATTGAGAAACATGGCCAAGTCCAGTTTCTATCCCAGAGATTACAGCTCCCATTCTCGTCAGACTAGATACGTAATTAGGTTGGTAAAGCCCATGGATAGCGAAATTTTACAGATAGCAGAAGGAAAGATATAATTGAAACTTCAGGTTTTTTAGAGATGAAGTACAAAGATTTTTTTTTTTTTTTTTTGGTGACAGAGTAGAATGATTTCTTGATTCAAGGTTATTATCTATATGTGAGGATTTATTAGAGATAATAAATGAAAGGAAAATTATGGTAAGGGCAACAGGTATTTTAACCACATTGTCAATTACTATACATGAATATATAATCAATAAGTTGAAAAGTCATGTTATTTTAAAACATCTCTAACAATTAGAAAGAAACAAAACATCTACTATTTTTAAAAAGGGGAACATAGGTAGTTTTTAGCCAGCAAATGGGGAATAATATCCTTAACTCAGGTGTTCATCGATTGTGATGCACATCAAAAGCACCTGGGAAGGTTTTTAAAGCACAGATGCTTGGCTCCTGCTCTAGATTTACTGCCTCAAAGTGTCTGTGTAGTGAAGTCCAAGAATGCCCATTCGAAAATGTCCCCCAGGTGTTAGGATTCGGTCCCTAAATGCAATATTGGTGATAAACTCTGTTGATCTCCTGAATAGAGGACAGATTTCAGGCACCGTTCACTCGTTGTTGGTCACTTGATGACTGCTGGTGTCTACACAGCCACCTCTCCAGGAGATGAGTGATATAGGACTCGTGTCTATTCACAAAGCCAGAGAGTTTTTCTATTGAATGAATTTTTCCTTATCTTCATTTTCTACATTTCAGATAATCTGGTTACTCTTTTGTGTTCATTCAGAGTGTTCTGATCACTCCAACAAAGTTTAAATAGAATTTATTGATTAGAGATGCTCAGAAAAATACCAATATAGTAAGGAAATAAAGCAAATTGACCAAAAAATCTAACATTAAATAAATATTATCTAGGAAAACAAAAGAAAGCTTATAGAAACAAACTGAAAAGCAACTAATGTCTTAATTTCATAGTATTTCCTTTACCATCATTACCCGTCAAAATGCTGATTACTATATTTGAAGCAGTAGAATGAGTAAATTATAGTGCAACTAAGTTCTGTGTTCTTTTGGATCTTCCTAATCTAAATGGGAAAACTATGAAGAATGAGTTTTTACATTTTTTATAACGTAAAAATACAAATAAAGAAAGAATAGTACCCATCCTCATTTCCGTTACTCAGCTTCAACAATGATCAAGATTTTGCCATTCTTGCATTACCTACAGTTCTATCCACACCCCATCCTTCCACAGATTATTATTATTTTTATGTTACATTTTTAGGTAAAATTTAGATACATTGTACAAGTTTGGCGGTTCCCAAAACCACCCTCAGCCTCAATAATTTGCTAGAAGAAGTCCCAGAATTCACTGATTATATTCACAGTTATGGTTTATTACAGGGAACGGATACATTAAAATCAGTCAAGGGAAGAGTCTGGGAGGAGTCCTGATGCAAAACTTCTTTTGATCTCAATGTGGGACAATACAGAGTATTGTCAACTCGGAAAGATCACCTGATCTTCAGTGTCTGAGGTTTTATCTGGGCTTCATTATGTAGGCGTGATTGATTGATTGATTGATTGCCCACAGGGTTGAACTCAGTCTCCAGCCTCCACTCCCTTCCCTGGAGGTCTGGCTAGCATCAAGTGTCCTGAGGGGCTCACCACAAGTTAACTTGTTAGCATAAGCTATGAGTCACCTTGTTAGCATAACTATCAGATGTGGTCCAAGGGGCCCACCATGAACAAGAAAACATTTCTATTACTTGGAAAATTACAAGGGTTTAGAAGTGACCTTCCAGGAGCAAGGGATACAGGTCAGACATGTCTTCTCAAGGCCAAATTCTTTACTACACAGGCTGTAATGTATAAATCTTTTAGCTATTCAATTATGAAAAATAATTAGACACCTGTGTAACTCACACATCTATCAAAATAAATAAAATTTACATTTCTCCTGGAAATTCCCTTTCTTTCCCATTCAATTCCATCTCTACTTTGGCTACCAGAGTTTTGGGTTTTTTTCACGTTTTATTAGCTCTGTAGAACTACATTTAAATGCAGTCAGAGTAATATATTGCCAGCAATGGAAGAGTGGGCAATTTCCTTCTGTAGAACGAAAGTATAAAACTGGACTGTTGTCAAAAACAACCATTTCAGGGCATGAAACAGTCCACGATGGCAGTCAGCAAACTGAGAAGAGTGTATTCATGCAAAACTGATAGAGTATTAGGTAAGAATGGCTGTGAGTTTCTGGCCTTCTTGCCTTCCATTCTGCTCTAATTCAGCATGCAAAACCCCAGCTTTATCAGAGTCCTGTGGTGTCCGAGTGGGTTTGAGGCTGTCCGTGAAAACTAGCAGCTTTACAGTACTATGTGGTTGATTTGGTTCCGGGTGAGGGGTAACATTTGCAGTTTTACTGGCTAAACGTGGTGGATTCAAAACAGGCAGAGGAAGAAAACCAAATGGGAAAAACAGATTTACAGGCACAGGGTTTTAGTCTCAGTTTAGTCAAATGGAAGACCAAGGAGAAATTTCACAGAGAGGTCCTGGAATTGAGAGAGGCGTAGAAAGGTTGACACAATAAACTCTCCACTAAGTCCTGGCTGACTGCCAACCGAGACTTTAACCTTGATGCTGCATTACATAATGCATTGTGCAACCCACACACCGCTCAGGTGGCAGAGGGTGGAAGTCTTCCAGGCTCTGTACATATAATCCTAGCCTCTTACCGTATGTCCTAATCATTGGCTGACCAGTAAACTAAACTACATGGAGGAGACCCCTCAGGGGGTATATATATGTATATGCAAAGTGAGAGGATGCACACACACACATATGTATATATGATTGATTGTATATGGTAAAGGAGAGAGTTCTACAGTTAAGTCAACGCAAGTCAACAAAAATAAAATCCTTGGGAAGAATAGCACGAAATTCAGAGACACTGTTATATCTCATTTACAATGTGTAATTTTCAATCAAAAATTAGTAAACATACAAATAAATAGGAAAGTGTGGCCAAAATTCAGGAAAATATAAAGCATTCAATAGACACTGACTCTGACTGGGCTCCAATGTTGATTTTAGCTCACAAAAACATTAAAGCAAGCTATTATAAATATGTTCAAATAAACAACATGCTAATAATAAGAAACAAATAAGAAACAGCTATAGAGAAATGGAAACTATAATAAGAACAAGTTGGAAATTACAGAGCTAAAAAAGAACAATAATTTCAATTAAAAATTTACTACCTGGGACCTATATAGAGTAAGCAGTTGCACACATGGCTCTAAAGTCAGTGAGACACAGGCGGGTGGATGGGTGGATGATATAAAAGGTTCTATTCTTTCCAAGAAGTAAATTTACCATTTCTCTGCTTGAGGCAACATTCCCTGTGGGAAAACCTTGCTATAATTCCTTATGCTGACCTTTGTAATTTCCTGTAACGTATTTAACATCTCTGTGCCCTTTTCCTCATCTCTTCAAAAAATAAAGCAGTAACGGCATTAAACTATCTTGTAATTTATTTGATAAGAATAATGAGTAGATCTATACAAAACACTTTATTAGCATAATGAAGCATATTAATGTTAAGTACTGTGATTAATACTTCTGATTGTGATGAGAGGGTGTATGAAAGAGCTAGCAGAAATTTACAGCTCTCTAGAAAAATCCTATAGACAAAACTCCCTAATGACTCATCTTAGTTCAGCAGAGAAAAAAAGATTGCCATTTATAACCATTATCTAACAGTATCTTTAGTGTACACAATTTCAAGTGCTAAAATATTTTAATTTTCCACTTTCTCAATTCCAGATTCAAGTGTAGGTAAGATAATTTTTAGACAAGAGGTAATTTCAACAATAGCACATCATTCGATCAAAATCACCTTCCTGAATTTTCTAACTCTCCTGACCTTCCCCAACTCTTCCCATTCATACACACCAAGGCACATATGCAACAGGTACATATAGACAGTGTTTCATTTTACTGTAATGAATTTATGAAGGTGTTATTATTAATATGATACTTTTAGTTCCATTCATTGTTTCTTATAGTAGAACTACTTTAGTTGAATAGTGCATTCTAAATACTTTTTTCATAAAATGAATTTTAAGGAAGGATTTTGGACGCTATTAAAAATGATAGTTACCAATTCAAGCTTAAACACTGGGAAGCTGTGTTTCTTTCTTCTCCATAATGAGAATTCAATATAACAACAGAAAGGTATAATTTTAAAAGGCATAAACTAATATTGAAAAGTGAATGAGAGAGATATTATTAGATGGGATTTCTATCAAACCTCTGGAAAAAGAAAAGCTGATGTAAGAGTATTGACTGATGAAGCAGAAGGAAATAAATCTTACGTAGAAAATATGCAGAAGGTGATACATATAAAAAAGGGACAATTTGTAGCAGAGGCTGCTAATTTCCCCCAATATATATTCTGCCTTTCAACCTTTCTGGTGATTAAAGCATGCTGACATCCAGCCTCCCATTCTTAGCAAGGAATATGGCTCAGCTAGAGATTATACATCCCACCTTCCTTTGTAGCTAAATACAACCATGTATCTAAATTCATTCCAATGAGATGTGAGTAGAATTTGATGTGTAAAACTTCTGGGTCCAAATCTTAAAAAGAAAGATGATTGTGTTCTTTTTCCTCTTTCCCTTTTAGACTGGCAGGAAAATGGCAAGAATGAAAGGAGTTGCCTAGGTCCTAGAGAACGAATTCATATACCAAGTGTGGCAAAGTCAATCCACCAGCTGGGGTCTATGGATAATGTCGTGGAGTGGAGTCAACTATCGGCCATGAATTACCCACAAATCTCTGGTCTTTTATGTTAGAAAGAAATTAACTTCTGTTCATTTAAAGGATTGTATTTTGGTGTGTCTTTGTTAAAACAGCTTAGCTTTTACCCTAATCTATAGACCATTTTACCTGACAAAACCCCAGACAGAATCCAGACCATGAGAAGATGATGACAACTAATAATGATAATGAGAAATTGTGCTGAAAGCAAAGTATTATTTTGAAATTTTTAAATAGAAAAATTGTTCCCCCTCACTCCACCCTCATAACATCCCCTTCCCCAACACCCTCATCAGCAGTCTATGTCCTACCAGGAAAGATGAACGCTATTCTCTTTGGAAATGGAACCAACTCTTAGGGAAGAAATAGGACAGTTAAGTTTAGATTTATCCAGGGCAGGAATTAGGGTGAGTTGAGTGAAAGTGAGTGTGGCTAAGGGAGGCAAGTAGACATTTGGATCCCATCTTTTTAAAATATTGACATTTTTCCACCATGGATTTTTTTGCATTAATTTTTATTCTTTTAAATATTGCATTAATTTTATCTTAATTATTGAGTTTTCGTCAACACCCTAAATTCTGTGCCAGAGGCAAGTGCCTCACTCACCCCACTGTAGTTCCAGCCAGGGTATTCTTAGCCCGGCTTTCCCTGTTGATCATCTAGACCTCTTCCAGTGTTAAAAATGGCTTCCTGACAGCTCACCTTAAGCAGATCCTGAGCGCTGACAAGCTCAATATAAATGCACAAAGATACTAATTTCCTCACTCTTTAGTTTTTAATTATTTGTCATTTTTATCAGAACTGTAAAAATATTTTCAAAACCAAATACTACTAAAAAGTTTGTGTCCAAATAATATGGGTATCAATATTTCTTATTTTTCAGTTTTATTTAGAATCTATTGATTTATTTATTCACTAATTAGAAAATTTAGCCACCCTAAACTCTATGCTACCCCGTGCTATTTCCCCATGCTCCCAATAGTTACATTATATTTTTATTTACAGAGTCAGTATTTATTTTACTTTTACTATGTGAACATCTTTCAATATGTAACCAAATAGGATAACAAAATTGTGTTTCTTTACTTTTTTTTTTTTTACTATTGTTTCCTTTATCGTTTACATAGTTTTCTCTGTCCCTAATAAATGGTAAATGGAAGGAATCTTTTTTTGAATCTTGAATCTGAAAAATATTTTCAAAATTCTATGGGCATATTTGAATGATCCTCTGACAAACTATAGATTTCTAGACTGAAAGTGTTTTTCTTCCAGAAATTTGAAGGCATTATCTCCCAATTTTTGATCTGGAGTATCTGTTGGCAACATAAATATCATTCTTACTACTGTTCCTTTTCATATGACCCAAACTTTTTTTTGTTGTAAACTTTTAGGTTTTCCTTTATTGCTGTTGTAAAATTTCATGATGATGTGTATTATTTTTCATTATTACTCTGTACATTTCATGGACACTTTCAATTCTGAAAAATGTTCTTGTATGATTTCTTATTTTTGGATATTTTCCTCCTCACCATTTTCTTAATTGTCTTTTCTGTAACAACTATTTTGATATTGAATGTCTTTTTATTGATCCCTAATTGACTTTCTATTTTTACTTTCAATTTCTTTCTTTTGGGAATGACATTTGAGGAGACTTCTTGGAATTTGTCTTCAAACTCTTCTATTGAATATTTAATTTTTAATATTTCAAGAATATCTTTCAAAACTGCATCCTTGCCCTCTTATCATTCTCATTGTACAGTATGTTTTTCTTTTTTAGGGACATAATATTTGTAATAGTATCTTTGAAATGTTCTTAGCTCTGTGCATTGGTTTTATATTTTTTAAGTTTATTTTGTCTTATGGTTGTTTTGATTTCTTCTGTGTGGGAGGATTTTCCTAAACCCTCTGGTGATCCTTGACTCTGCTTTTATTTCAGAGGGAGGCATTAAAAATTTGAGTGGTGTTTCTATTTATAGGCCATGTATAAATACAAGGAGTGCTTCTTGACTGATAAATATCTCAGTGTACCCTAGTTACGTAGTAATTAGAGCTTTCCCTTGGGGAAAATATTTTTTCTTCTGGAATATATTCTTTTCCCCCAGAGAGGAAACTTTTACTCTTTTTGGTAGGATGGGTGTGGGTGGAATAGTGATATTTGTCTAGCTGCCTGTGTTATAGAAGAGCAAGAGAAGGGCCTTGTGTGTCTCACAGTTAATGTATGTATGTATTTCCTTTATCTGTTATATTTCAGCCCAGTATTTCATCTTTATGCTTCTCTATACCTGATGTCTGCAAGCAGAGAGCTCTTCTGGTTTGTTTTGCAAGAGAATAAATTTCCTGTGGTAGAGAATAAATTTTCTGTAGTAATTGAAAGAATAAATATTTAAAGTCAGTTTACTAGATAAAACAAGATTTCTTGTTGCTTATTCTTAAGTGTGAATAAACAATAAGGGTTACTAGATGTTGAATGGAAGTCCATCGTTGTTCCATTATCCCTGCTGCTTACTTTCAACACATCTATGCTTGTAGATTTAAAGCAGGATTCATGTAGACTGCAAATAGTTGCATCTTGCTTATTAAATCTAACAATTCATGCCTTTCATTCAGTTTGTTTAGAGTACTCATATATGATGTAATTATCAAAAATGTCTTACTATTTTTGTTTGTATTTGTCCAGTTTTTTCTTTCTAGTTTTTCTCTTTTCTTCCTTCTTTTTAATTGATTTTTTTATGATTACATTTCTTTCTCAGATATTATTGGCAATACTTTTCCACAATTTTTAGAGGTTGATCTAGGATTCAAAACATACACCTATAACTTTTTGTAACCTAATTTCAAAAAAAATTTTACCATTGTCTGTATAGTCTAAGAGCCTTAGAACAGGATACTCACATTTTTTCATCCATTCTTTTGCATATGTCATCAGACATTTTATGTCTACATATGTTATAATCCCCATAATAAATTTTTATTTTCAACTAAACATTCAATTCCATTGTAAAGAGTTTAAAAATATAAAAAAATTAAGAGTTTTGGTGTTTCACACATTTTTATTATATCCTGTAGTTATTTCTTATTGTAGATTAAAACTTTCATTTTGTGACTTATTTCTTTTGCCTGAAGATGTTTCTTTAACATTTCTTTTAGTACAGGTCTAATGGTAATAACTTCTTACAGTCTTTGTTAAAAACATTTTTTATTACACCTTCATTTTGAAAGATAGTTTTCCTGAATATACACTTCTGGGTTGAAAAGCACCCCCACTCCATTATTTTGAAGATCCTGCTCCATTGTCATTGTTCTTCATAGTTTCTGGTGGGAAGTCTGCTATCATAATCATATTTCTAACCTTTTCCCTGGCTAATATCAAGATTTTCTCCTTATCTTGTTTTCATCAGATTAATGATGATCTTCCTTGGTATGATTTTTTTTTTTTAATCCTGCTTAGAGTTCTCTAAGTTTGTTGGAACTTTGGTTTGCTCTGTTTCAATAAATTGGGGAATCCTTGGCTGTTATCTCTTCAAACATGTCTTCTGTCCATTCTCACCCTCCTCTTCTGGGACTTCAGTTGCATGTATATTAGTCTATTTGATACCGTTCCACAGCTTTTGTTGTTCTGTTCTGTTTTCTACCTCATTTATTTTCCCCTTGTACTTCATTTTAGGTAATTTTCAAAACAACTAGAAATGTAAAACATATCAGAGATAAAGAATTACCTAGTGTTTCCATTTGACTTTTTATGGTTTCCCATAAGTTAATTTATGTTGTTAACTTTTCTACTAGATCTCTTAACATATTAATCATACAGAATACAGCTCTTATGAGACTTATGAAAGAATATTTTAAGAGTTATTGAAGAAACATTGAAAATGTGATTTAAATACATCAATGAATATTTAAATGAATTGAGAAATTAATGAATAAACTGTATGATACTGATATTCTAAATAAAAGAAAAATAGGTAAAAATCAGTGAAATAGTTTTGATTTTGCAATGAGAATAATGCCAAAAATATATAAAAGAGCAAAAACTAAGCACAGAAAAAAGATACTGAAATTAGAAAATACAAATTCCTGATATGCATGTGCAAATGTGTATGGGTGTGGGTATGGGTATGGGGGTGTGTATCTCAGGTCATTTTTTGTGTGGATATGAATTTTCTACCCTTTCAAGACCAGGAAAAGTAAATAATTTTCCTATAATAGGCAAAACATGATACTGAGGAAAGTACATTCTTTTGGAACAAAACTATATGCTTTTCAAACAAAACTGGGTTAAGATGCTAGCTCTGTCTCTTATTAACTTTCTAAAAGTGATAAAGTTATTTAAACTCTCTGATATATAGTCTTCTCATTTGTAAAATGAAGGCAAAGTGGCTTTAGAGTTGTGTTTTAAGTCAGAGAGATAACAGATGCAAAGAACCTAACACATAGAAGCTGCTCAATACATTGTACCTGGTTTTGGGTGGGGGGAAGGGAAGGCTGTCACAACTTGTAGGCATATTGAAAATAATGAAATTTAGACTCATACTTTGATTTTATTTTAGCCACTAATTAGTTTTGTAATCTTGAGATACATATTTAACTTTAATGAGACTATTTTTTGTAAAATAAAAAATATATACACTTTATAGTATTACTGTGAATGTTAGAAAAATATACATAAAATGTCTAAAGTGCCTATCACTAAACAGTCAAAAATGATGGTTATTGTTTTTATTAGTAAGTAAGTACTACTATTATGATATGCTTCTTGTGAAAATCATCTGTTCATATTCAGGAAACCTTTGTTAAGCATTAAACCAAAATTTACATTTTTCCATTCATAAGACTTCTATCCATTTTTTTTTAAAAAATATGCTGTTTCTAATATGCTTCCTTTTGCTTTTTGTACTAAAATTTCAGCAATTTATGTTCCAGGTGGTTGCTTTTACTCCTAGCTATTGTTCTCTAATGTCATCATTAATCTCAGGGTCCAAGCTTCCAGAATATTCCTACCTTC
Organism: Tapirus indicus; assembly: GCA_031878705.1. NCBI lineage: Eukaryota > Metazoa > Chordata > Mammalia > Perissodactyla > Tapiridae > Tapirus > Tapirus indicus. The sequence goes on along the minus strand of CM062931.1, from coordinate 53,636,053 downwards.
ATCTATTTCAGACCATCAAATATAGATCTGTTCTAGATCATCAGATACAGTTCATCTAAGTTAGCTTTTATCTCAGAAATGTGTCACTAATATTAGATTGTCTTGGATGTATATGGGTATGAATCAATGATACGACTATACTTTCCATTTTTCTTATTCCTCTGCCTTTACCACTTAAGGAGACAAAAATTCACATATATCACTTACCCCTGGGGACTTCGCTAGTGTCACCTGTATGAGAATATCAGTATTCTCAGCTCTGAAGTCTTACTACACATGCTCTTAATTTCACAAATATTTGGTTGTGATAGTCTTTGAGATTTTACACATTTTTCCTATTTAAAAATTCCTTATTTGGGAAGATTTTCTTCTTACTTAAAAAATATTGTCACTATTTGCCAGTTTTAAAGAGAGTAACCCAAAGAGCATCACGTTAAACTTTAGGCTGAGAGCTGTAATTGGCATATTTTGAAAAGAGTTTCAATAATGAACTAGTCTAAACAAGGAAAATCATCTAAAGTACTACACAACTAGTCTTTGGAACAAGGTATAGACAGATGGCTACTAAGGAAAGAGTGCCTCAGTTTTCAGAGAGGAGCTCCAGTAGTTTCATGGAGCAGGAGCTAACATATTTAGTTTTGAAAAATAGCAGGCATTTTCAGAGTAGAAAAAGGGAAGATTACTAAAAAGCATGAGGAACAGTGTGAGTAAAAGAAAGCAATTTTAAAGTGTGTGATGCATTCATCAAATAGTGAAATTTTTAGTGGGTGAGGGTACTATGTGCCCAATTAATGTATCTGAAGAATCGAGCCACCCAGTGTTGATTGAGTGAATAAATGGATTAAGGAAAAAAGAGAAGGTGTTGGAAAAATGGAAGAAAAGAAGGCGGGCAGGCAGGAAGACTGGGCTATGCAAGGTGTTGAAATGAAAAATGATGTAGTCTGTCATGTTAAGGCACTAAATTGGAGCTGGGTGGACATGAAGAGGGGGAGGAACAAATTCCTCCTTCAGGATGAGCTCTTAAACTCATTAGATGCCTGAAATTCATCTGCAAGTCTTCTCAAGGAAGATAAGACTATAGGACACAGACCTCATTCCTACAAGGATCATCTTCTACATTCCTAAATTTTAATGGCTTGTTTCAACTGACCCTCACCCCATGACTACCTTGCACCTGGAATTTGTTAAAGGACATCCTTTTCCCTTTTGTTTCTTTGTCTTTGTTAGCCAGGTCTATAAAACCTTCCCTCTCCCTTCAACAGCCAGGACACAATTCAAGTGCTATTTGAATCTTGTGTTGCTGGGCTGCAGTCCTAACCAACCCCAAATAAACTCCTTTTTTATTTAAATCTATCAGAGTCTGCCTCATAACTGGTTGACAAAGGGAAAAAATATATTTCTTCATCTTGAGAAGAGGGAAGGAGCTACTCACAGATACCTCAATGGTGGTAAACCTACAAGTAACAGGAAGTGCAGAGACAAATGGCATTATTTTTTTCTATGATGTATTCGATGGTTGAAAAGTAAATTTATAGGAATAAACTTTCAAGGTTACAGTAAGAACGTCATAAAAACTGTGATAAGTTTGAAGACTTGGAAAGTAGCCTTAAGAGCCTTATTGACCCAAATCAGAGAACTGTCCTCCAAAAATCCTAAACTCATCAAGTAATTGCTGGATAAAAGTGGAATTTAGCATCTGGTTTCAATTTAATGGAACCAAATGGAAATATGAGCCACAATCATAAGCTTCTCGGTTCTCTTAGCTCTCTCAGAGTAACTTTGTGTGTCCACTCTCTGGAGTTCCTGACTTTTCTCTTTCTAGCGAAGTTGAAGATATCAGTTATTACAGTTACTTTCTAAGCTGGGCCTGTCACAGTAAGATGTGGGTAAAGTTGAGCAAAGAGTGTTACTTAATGCAAACATTTGACAAAATTTCAGAATAAAATTTCTTCAACATTTTTATTCTTCACTGAGGCCATAAATTATAACCAATTTGCAAACTCACACGGCAACTAATAGCAGAATCTAGACCACAATCTAGGATTCTTAATGCCCAATTTGTCTCCTTTTATCCAACTAATGAAAGAGATGCAATTCACTTCCTAGTAGTAAGGTGACATTTAATAGGATGCAGTTCATGACAGGAAGATGGGAGAGACTCTTTCAGCTACAAAGGTGTCATAAAGTATATGAAGAAGAAAGCCATATACAGTTGAGTACAGTTGGGGGTGGGGGTATTGTGTAGAGATAAATTGAGCAATTGAGACAGGGCACTGGATAGTCAAAAAATATACATCCTATGTATTAGTAAAGAAGTCTTTTGGACTGATTCTTAGGTTCCAAGATATGAGCATAAGAACTCATAGAGAAAGAAGGCTGACGAAACCTGTCCCAACTTCTGGAACATGGAGATTCCAGACAGGTAGGGAATTTACCTCAAGTGAGATGGAACCAAGATACATAAGGCTTAACTTGGGACAGCAGTTTATCACGAGCACGAAGGAATAAATCTCAGTGCAACAACAGAATGTGGATCTGGCCCCTAGGAAACATTCTAAGTTCTGGAAGTTCCAGGCTTTTATCTGTGAACTTTAAAAGCAGGTATAACTACTAAGAGAATAAACATCCTACATGCTTGGAGCACCAGTAGCAGAGACAGTAAGGAAGGTAAGAGAGGAGAGTAGGGTGGAGCTCCTGAGGGCAGGAGAAATAATGATGTTGTAAGTCACTAGCATGTACTGGGAAGGGGCTGGGAGGGGTAGCTCCCCTGTCTGTGATCTAAGTCACTAATCAGAGGCAGACACAGCTGGGCTACAAGTAGAAATACCATGTCTATGGACCTCAAACTAATGGGCTCTTTGCTGTTGTATTTAGAGATTAGCGAATTGACGCATGAAGAACATCTATACCAAACTTATTAAGTTATGGTCTTTTCAAGATGTGTTTCAGTTTAATCATACAGACATGAAATTTTTAAAAGATGATTCAATATCTCAAATATTAAGAGATTTTTCCACCTTTTCCTTTTTGGTTTTACAAATATTAGGCCATTCAAATGAATTAATTCATTTGACAATAAGTAAAATTTTATGAGAAGCAAATTTTGGGGACGTACATGAAGGGGAGCAGAATATACCACCCCAAAATATACCTCTTTCGCATACAGAATATCTTGAGCTGATTATTTTTAAGAAAGAGCAGACACAGGAGAAGCTCTGAAAACTGAATGAAAGCTACTCTTTAGTAAGAGACATTTACATTTATAAGGAAAATCTCCATTTGTAAGGGCATCTCCCTCTCTGTACCAGGAAGAAGGGCATGATAAAATCTCTAGAAACCCTTATCAATGGAGAAGGAAATGACTTAAATCTGCACAACACCCTTACCCTTGTGGACTGTGCTTTTCCTGGTCACCTCCCATAACTGACTTCCCCCTACTTCCCACAAAGTCTTTCTTTTGTCTTTAGTTGAGGATAGTATTTAAGGTGATGACTTGGGCCATTTCAGGGATTTATTCAGTTTTCCTGGGTATCTTCCATATATACAGGAGGTTTACATGTTATTAAACTTCTGTTTTTCTCCTGTTAACCTGTGGGAAGAATAAGAGGGAAAATTATTTTTCTTCCCCTACATACATGTAGGACACAAATTCTCCTGTTAATCATGACAGCAAGTATTCATAGTTCCTTTGTCTTAATTTCATTTATTAATTTAACTTAAATCTAGTTTAGTTGTAAACTTTTTGCCAGTTATAAAAACATGTGAATAATTGCAAACTTTATGTTCGGACAGGGAAAATAAGCTCAAATCTCACCATATCACTATTTCTGTTACCACACAAAGGGCACGATCTGTTCACCATAAGACAAAAGCCAATCCATCAAGAGGCAAGACCGTGGTAGAGAAAGGATTTTTATTAAGCAATGAGCTAGCTAATCAGAAGGTGGTGAACTAACATCCCAAAGCACCATCTTAAGGGGGATGTATAATCTTGAAGCAGTTATATAGAGCCAGTGGGCCAAAGAGGAGGGGTCAGGAATGTTGACCATCTGGAGCTGTTGACTGGGGGACGCCACTCCAGGTCTTTCAGCTGTCATTGATGATGGATGCCAGTATAGAATTTCTGTCCAGGGGTCATCACATTCCTAAAGAACTCAAAAGAATGAAGTTATCATCTCATCGCAGCTGAGAGATATTTAGCTAAGTGGGGGTCATAGATCATGATGCACACAGTTTTCTTTGTTTCAGTTGTTTGTTATCCAGGTTACATGCAAGTCAGAGTATGTCCAGTTGGGTTAGTTACTTAAAGGTCATCCATAGTTACAATATGGCTTCCTTCCTACAGTATGGCTTTCCTTATGCCAAACTTGTGTTGAGCCGATATCATATCTACAACTGCTTGTTAGATGAGAAAATAAAAACAATGTGCATAAATTACTGCAATTTTATTTCTTCTTCCAGGGTCATATTTTCACTAACAAAAAGAATGAATATTCAGTAGAATAGAATAGCCTTGGGAAAGATATATATAATTTTTCTACTTCCAGGGGATGAGTTTTAAACCTCCTAAAATATGTACTGTTCATAAACATATTGTGTTTTCCTTCCTATAAATTTTTGAAGTTGAACTTCTTAAATATGAAAACATTTTACAAATAGGTTAACAAGATAAGGAATGCATGAGCATTTAAACCACTTTGATTTATTTGAGCCATCTGTTTGTCCTTTTTGGGGGAGTCTAAGTTTTTATTTTGATAAACATTCTTCTGTATTAAGCAATTACTTATCCCAAATGCTTTTTAATCAGCTCATATAAGATACAATTATATGCAGTAGCAAATCAAAATTATAAGTTCTGACGTTTTCTGATTAAAAGTGGGACTGAATATTTTATAATGAGAAAGAACTATGCAGAACTTGGATTTACTACAAGTCCTTGTTGAAGCAGCTGCATTATGGTTCCATCCAAAGTAATCACTTGACCTTTCGAAAATATCCAATTCTCCATGTGAACAAAGAGAAGAAAATAGACATGTGCTCCTATTGACAAGGCTCTTAGCAGCAGTCACTTAAAACACTGTTTAATAGCTTAAAATAGTATTTCTGACACCAGAACTTGAACTATGCACTTCCACAATGGTCCAACCGTTGTTTCTTTGAATTTTTCTAGAACCTATATTCAAGACCCTTTAATTCACATGAAACAACCAACCATTCACCATGTATTTTTCATGAATACAATATATATGTAAATATATATATGAATATACATACTCATCCTCAAAATGAATTATATCTTGCTGTATTTTAACTTGGAATGATCCCTATTAGCATTGCTTGAGATTTATTTCCTTCTAAAGGGCTATCATGTTGCAAAACCCTTTTAATGTGTAGATTATTATCTCATTTTAATCAAACTAGCAGTTATCACAGGCTTGTAGATTCCAACTAGTAAAAATTTACACAAACAGAAATTATATTTATTGGAGCCTTCATTGGAAATGAATTAATCAGATCTTAAAATTTTACTATTCTTTCATATTTTAAGTCAACTTTGGCTAATGATAATATCATCTAAATTTCTTTTGACAAGGGAAGAAAGGCATATAATTAAACAAATATTCTTTGCCATTATCCATTTCTAGGACCTGTTTAATTTGAAAGGCTAGAGGATGGAATGATACATTTTTCTTTCATTTAGTTTTCTTTGTGTGATCTTGTCACATATCCAGCTGTATGATCCAAACATTATGAAGTGTGTGTGTGATAGAAGGAGAAGAAGGAGACGGAGGAGGAGGAGGTGGGGAAGAGGGGCAGGAGGAAGGGGAGAAGGAAGAAGGGAAGGGGAAGGAAGGAAAAGATACTGACAGGAAAAGATATAGACACAGTGAAATAGAGTAACAAAAAACAGAAACAGCAAGAAACAAGAAAAATAAGATGTTTTCACTAATCTTTCTCAGAATGTCTATCTCAACAGTTTCTCCTTTCCCTCTCTGGGCATAAAGTCTTGGAAACTGGCAGTTGAAAAGAGAAGGCACTATTGCATTATAGTTCAGAGCATGGGCTCTGGAATCAGTCTATCAGATAGTAATTTCAGTTCTGCCATGTATTAACCATGTGGCCTTGAATAAACTACTGAGTCAATCCAAACCTCAGTTTCATCATATGTAATACAGAGAAAATAATGGTACCCACTTCTATTGTAATATTCAATGGATAGCCTGTAAAATGCTTAGCAGAGCACCTAGCACAAGGTAAGTGCTCAAAGACTGTGTTATTATTATTGTTACAGCACATAGAGGGAATAAATATGAATCCTTGGTGTTCAAATGACAAAATTTATGTATTAAAAAACTACTCTATTTTTTTTTACCAAAATAAAGGAAACAATTCCTCATCTCCTCTAATACATTGACAAGTGATTAGTAAATATTATGCCTGAAAATATTTTGACCTTACAAATTTTCAGATGATATTACCAGCCTCCTCCTGTCAGCCATTATAGCCACTGAAATCCTCAGTCTTGTTTTCATAGATTATCTTGATTTTAGAACTCTGTGAACCTATGAAAATAAGTTGTAATAAACCCAAAATAAAGAAAGTTTAATTTTTATACACAGTTTTTGACTATATATATCAGTTTAGTTTTGAAGGATATTTATTAGAAACACACATTTTGTTTTGGAATATTTGACATAAGATATTTTGCATAAAAATAGTTAGATACCTGAAAAAAAAGTTGAGACTACTCTTGCTTTGCAATATTAATGTTTTTTCCAGAATTTACAAAACTGAATTCAAATAATTGAGCATAATTTCGAAAGAAGGAAGAACACCAAATTATCCACTCTCTCACTCTCGCTGTTTTAAGTTCACATTGCTGTTTAAATGCAGTATGCATAAGACTACCCAGACTGAAGTCTATATTAATTTTTGCGTCTAACCCACAACCACACTTATCCATCTCCTAAAGCTTGACAAGATGCCAATCATCTGCCCACAATCTTTGTCCCTCTTCAAATAATAAAAAAGACTGAGGCAGAGATTAAGAAAGGGATAAGCATGCTTAACGTCCACTTGTTCCCCATGCATAATATTGGGTTGGAAAGCCCAGACTTGTAATTTGTTAATGGCATAAAGTAAACGTGACTAAGCAGTACTACAAAATAACACAATGGAAACACTCAATGGATCTTTCAAATGGAATTGCCTATATATTTGAGTCTATCAGTTGAGATCATATTTTGGACTTAATTTGAAGGAGAAGAGTTTGTAAAAACCAATTAACAGTTGGAAGAAATTTGGATGGTTTTAGGGACAAAGTTCTCACTTTTTGCTTTGATTTGAATTTTTAAATGAGAAAATATTACAGATGTAAGCCAGTGAAAGAAGGATTTAAGAAGTATGGCTTTTAAATACTTTTATCTCTGGACTGAGTAGTTGAAAATTCACATGCAAAATATTTTTTGCTTGTTTCACTCATGACCTACTTTTAAAGGTCACCTCCCCCCCTGCCCCCACCCCAAGATAGTATGTTGTGAAATCTGTGGAATTTCTAACACCCATATATATTTTTTTCCTTTCCTTCACCTTTATCCCATCCCATCCTTGAGCTCCAAACACCAATATTATCTCCATGGTAGATATTTAGGAAAATCATTTTTATTTTTATTTTTTTATAAGGATGATTTTTTAAAATTTTTATTTATTTTTGCGAGGAAAACCAGCCCTTAGCCAACATGTGTTGCCAATCCTCCTCTTTTTGCTGAGGAAGACTGGCCCTGGGCTAACATCGTGCCCATCTTCCTCTACTTTACATGGGACGCCGCCACGGCGTGGCTGACAAGCAGTGTGTCGGCGGGCGCCCGGGACCGAACCCGCGAACCCCGGGCTGCCAAGCGCGGACTAAACCGCTGCGCCACCGGGCCGGCCCCAGGAAAATCATTTTTAATAAGAAGGTAGGATAATTACTTAGCTTATGGCTGTCCCTATGGAAATGCTTTCTAATACACCTTCCTTTCACCAACACATAGACAGTCTGAGGAAAATGATCCTCCTCTATTCGCACTATGCCTTTCTCTGCTTTTAGCACTTTTTACATTTTGTTACAATAATTGATTTTCTCATCTACTTTTCTCCACTAGTCTATAACTTCACTGAAAGAAGTTATTGTTACTTATTCATCTCAGGATAGTCAGCACCTAGCATTTTGTGTGGTATTGTACTAAGAATTCAATCCATATTTGAAATAATGAACAAATGAATGAGTGAGTAAATGACATGAGTATAAAGGGATAAAATAATGGAAATCCACATTTCTCACAGGAAGTATTTAGGAAGAGAAATTTTAAGCACGTCTTGTATCTATAATTTTTGCAGAGACAAAAATAGACTAATTTATGGTTTACTCTTACCTCGGAATTTTTCCTGCCTTCACAAAATCTCTCGGAATATGCCATATATTATGGCTTAGTACAGTCTAATGGAAGAGGTCCAATAATTGATTGGTTAGAAAAATGGTAAATAAGTGGATTCCCCTACCAATAGTTCTTGTTAGGATAAATGCATTGCTATATTTTTTGTTGTTTCAGTCTTTTCAGGTTACTTTCTCATCATCATACACAATATAGGACTGGTTTAATCAATGACATGTTTTTAAGGTTTCACTCAATGGAGAAGCATAAGAAAATCAATTTGTAAATTTATAATTCATGACAGGCTGGATCATTGTTCTTGTTTACAGCTATTTCTTCATGATGTTAACTAATTGGTACTATCAGAGCGCATGTAACAATTATTTTTGGTTTCTGTCTGTTGATTCCAATAAAATAGAAATTGAGCACAGTGAAATTTCACTATTTGGCTGTCAAAACACAGCATAATGTTCTTAAGTAAACTAAGGTTAATTATGCATTATTTTAAATCAAATACAGAGAGTACCTAGAGTTTAGTTCAAAGACACAGCCACTGAAGGGGAGGAGAAGGATGCTTTACCCACTCTGGGTCCTTTCTGGCTGGGCCACAAGTTAGATTAACATGAGACCAAATAGCAGGAGAAAAATCAAACAAAGTTTTATAACATGTATACATGGGAGAGACCAAGGAAACTGAGTTTCTCAACAAAATGGCAGAGGTTCTCCTCTTAAATAGAAAGACAATGGAGGATGTTGGGGGGGGGGTCACACGTGGGAGATTGACAGAAAAACACAGTAAGGTTATTATGCAGATTTAAGGCCTCACCTTCCACATTGACAAGTTTCTAGAGATGAGGTCATCCCCCCTTCTTCCCAGTACAGAGAGGGAGACACCTTTACAAATGGAGATTTCCCCTTATAAATGTAAATGTTTGGTCTTAGCAAGGACCCTCCCAGTCTATCGATACCCAGAGTAATCTATGATGATGGTCCATCCCAGGGACAGGCCTTCCATCCCAAATCCCATTAGACAGTTAGTGGGGAGGAAGGTCAAAGCCTCCTTCAGAGAAAATAATCAAGGTAAAGAGATATATTTTGAGGTGGCCAGTTCCAATCCCCCACACCATGAATATGGTTGATACTAAAGCAGTAAATCATCAGGTAAATTTCTAAAGCTTTGTTTGCTTGGGTATTTTTAGGGGAGTGCAGAAAAAGTAAGAACAGTTGTGAGGTGTTCGACATACAGCAACTTTTCAACTCAACACATGTTGAAATTTTCTAATCTTTTTAGGCATTAAGAATCACACTAGAGGGGCTGGCCTGGTGGTATAGTGGTTAAATTCACCCACCCTGCTTTGTTGGCCCTCGGTTCACAGGTTCAGATCCCAGGTGCAGACCAACACAGCTCTTGTCAAGCCATGCTGTGGCAGCGTCCCACATAAACTAGAAGAAGATGGGTGTGGATGTTAGCCCAGGGCCAGTCTTCCTCAGCAAAAAGAGGAGGATTGGGGACAGATGTTAGCTCAGGGCTAATCTTCCTCACACACACACACAAAGAAATCATAGCAGAAAACCTTGAATCAGTGTTGAAATTAGCCTTATTGAATAGTTGATCAAAATCTTTGAGGGAATAACCAACTCTGTAGTTAGTTTTGCTATAATAAATGATAACACTTTGTAAAAGGATATGTTTAATTGAACATTTTTATATATCTTCAAGAATATTTTTAGAAGCTAAAAGTAATGATCATGTATTTTCTTAGTTCATGATCACTGGGTTGAAAGGATTGCTGAAAGTAGGGTTTCCAGATGAAATACAAGACATCAATTTAAATTTTATTTTCAGAAGAACAATGAGTAATTTGTTTAGGATAAGTATGTATGTAATATTTGAGACATACTTATGAAAAATTATTCATCATTTATCTGAAATTCAAATTTAAATGTGAAACTTCTATTTTTAGTTGTTAAATCTGGCAATACTACCTATAAGAGTTACCCTAGAGTGGATTACAACAAATAGATATTTACTAGATATTTTATTCCCTTTAGAGAGTGGTACTCTCTTAAAATTATGAGCATCAAGTGCCGTAATACTTTTACTGATGCCTAAAATTCAGTATATGGAAACTGTCCCATGGCCTTCAGAATATTTGGAAATTATTGAATCTTACTATTAGGCAGGAGGAGAAGAGAAAGAAGCGAATTGATGGTTAGGGTTAGGGTTATGTAGAGCTAGTAGAGTTTGTTTATCTGTGAGGCAGCAGTTTAATGGAGTATGTTGGAAAATTCTTCTACTAAAATGCTAAAACTAGAACACCCTTTGTGTAGTACAGAATTTAACCTTGCCCCAAAAGAGGTCTGGCTTTTGTCCTGTGCTTCTGGGAGATAACCTCTAAGCTCTGGAAGGTCATGCCTGATAGCAGTGTCTTTGTTTGCCTGTGGGCGTAGGGCCAGCCAGATAGTAACAATGTAATTTAGGGTGGAGGCTTTGAGGCACGCCCACAATGTGGGGGCTTTGGGTCAGGAATTGTCTGCTCAACCTCCTAAGGGGCCGGAGACTGAGGTAAGCCACTTTGGCAGCCAACCAGACTTATGTGATGGAACCCCAATAAAAACTCTGGACCCTAAGATTCTGGTGAGCTTCCCTGGCTGGAAGTACTCCATGCGTGTTGTCACACATTGTTTCTAAGAGGCTTTACCACTGTCTGTGACTCCATGGGGAAAGGACATCTAAAAGCCCCATGTTTGGAACCTTTCTGGACTACCCTTTGCATTTCTTCCCTTAAGTCATTTTAATCTGTATTCTTTCCCTGTAATACACTGTAACCATAAGTAAAACAAATTACAGTGAGTTCTGTGAGTCCTTCTAGCAAATTATCAAAACTGAGGGTGGTTTTGAGAATAATCTCCCTGGAACCTGTAATTAAGGATGATCTTGTGTGGTCTGTATCCTCAATCTTCATAGTTGGCTAACTCTCCCACCCCTCAATTCTGTTTTACCTCTAAAGTTACATCGATTAGATTAGTAAAAAACCTTTCAGAAATAACGTAAACACCGAAAGGGAGTGAACTAATTGTATACCAGTTATCTATTGCTGCATAATAAACCAGCTCAAAATTTTGTAACTTAAACCATTTTGTTGTCTCTCACAATTTTGTGGGTTAGTTGAGCTCATCTAGGAATCTCTCTCTCTCCATGAGATTAGTTTGGGCTTACTTTCAGCATGGTGGGCTCAAGTCAGTCAGACTTCTTACAATGGCTGGCATCCCCCCAAGCAAGTGTTGTAAGATCTCAGCAGAGGCTGCAAACCTTCTTATGACATTGCCTTGACAGTCACACTGCATCAATTCTTTTGCATTTTTTTTGTAAAAATTTAGTCATATTGCCAATTCTAGTTCAATGGGAGTCATCTACACAGAAGTATAAATACTAGAAGGCATCATTCAATGGGTGACTGTTTTTGAGGCCATAATAAAATATTCAATGTGATATCAGGAAAATGTGTCCACTTGTAATTAACAAAATGTCAAATTATTTTTTTAAATGAAGTTGGAATAAATATATTTTCACCCAAACAAAAATTGAGAGAGCATGTAATAGCAGATTTTCAGTAAAAGAAATTTAAAACGAATACTTTGGCCAGAAAGAAAATAATCCCAGATGGATTGTCATATCAGTAAGAAAGATGAACAAAAAGACTGATAAGTTTGCTGCCAAATCAAATAAGCATTGAGTAAGACCATGATAATGTCTTACAAGTGTGAGTCAAATAACAAAAAAGCAAGATAGATATAAATACTGGAAAGTATTAGTATGTGATTTGGGACAGGTATTCAGAGTTAAAAGGTGATTATATATTTCTAGAGAAGAGAAAGATAGTAACTTTAGATATTGATAAGTATGCTTATTTAGGGTATAATCAAAAGAATTGTCAGGGTGTCATTTTCAAATAAGTGGAAGAAGAGAAATAGAGTCTGAAAATCTACCCAGTTGATCTCAAAGATGTCAAGAAAGGGAAGATGAGATATCCAAATAGAAAGCATGAGACAGACTTAGACTATATTTAAAAGACTAAGTATTCCAGCTAAAAGCAGAGATTTTCAGCCCACCTGTATGCTGTTTAAAAAAGGCACACATAAAACACAAATATGCTAAAATATTAATGTTAAAAAGATTCAAAATTCAAAATTTTAACAGGCAAATACAAACCAAAAAAAATTGTGTACCTGTAATAACACCAAACATGACAGACTTGAAAGTCATTGTTAGAGATAAAGTGACTACCAAATATTTTTTTAAAGTTTCAATTTAGCAGAAAGTTATAAGAAATCAAAACATGTATGACTCATTAACACAGTATCATATTGTATATCACCTAAAGAAAAAATTGATAGAATTATAGGGACAAATAGCTAATTCACCAACATAGTGTGAGACTAACATTTTCAAGAGCATACAAAACATTACGAAAAGTAATTTTTTTAATTACAAAATATGGTTATTTGAAATAACTATAAAAGACAATATTTAGCCCTAACTGGAAAGTATGCCTATAACTGAAAGAATGTATGATGGCATAATCTTGGTTTTTATGACATTAAAAAATTAATACTTTTCCTTGATTATCTCTATCTCAAGAGTGGAAAAGTATGACTTAAACTATATTCTGAGAATGTAAAGCTTACTAACAATGAAACAACTAGGAATTTGTAAAATTCTGGGTAAATCAACAGCCATAGAAGACATTGAAAAAATTAAGGAATTTCCTCCTAAAATGGCTCTGGGGCAGACATTTTTAAGCTTAAATTATTTAAAACTTTCTAGAAATAGGAAACTCACGTTATGATACTTGTGGTAAAACACCAAATGAGGGAGTGTTATGCAATTTGGTGCTAAAACTGACAATGAGAACATAAAAAACGAAAATCATAGGTTAGTGACAGCAAGTTTCAGGTCTCGTTCCAACTCTGATTCAGTAGTAATAGCTACTGACAAGTATTATGTAAATAATGAATCATTTTCCTCATTCTTTTCTCCAATTATGATATTTGCCATGGACAAATGTGGCTCCACAAATGACAGCATTTCCCATTCTTGCTATAAAATACTATTTTGAAATAACATAGATATAAAGTCCCATATAACATCATCAGAATCAACTTCCCCACTACAGTAGAAAAAAATTGGGTATTATGACTAAGATGTGTTCACCCCAGAAAGCAAAGAATAGCATTATCTTGGGAAATCTATTAATGTAATTTATCATATCAATAGATCCCAAAAAGAAAACATATAAGTCTCTCAAATGATGGTGTAAATTTAACAAATATTCCTGGTAAAGGACTGTTAAAATTAGCAATGGCAGGAACTTTCCTTAATATGATAAAAATTTTCTGTCAAAAACTAATAGTCAACATCATATTTTGTGGTGAAACTCTGCTGGTGTTACCACTACCAGCATAGTATTTTATTTGTAGGTATTTTGTTCCATTTTAGAACTTCTATCCAATGCAATAGACAAAATCTAATTAAGTGGCTTAACTTTTGGAATTAAAGAACGAACAAAATTATTATCAGTTAGAAGCTATAATGCAAAAGTGATCATTTTTCCAAGAGGAGTTAAAACATGAAAGAGCTAAAGATACCCCTACCTACAAATGTTTAGACTTCTCCTTCCAGTTAGGATGTAGAAGGGTGAGAAAGACATTTGTCTCATGATAACAGAAAAATATGAGCAATAATAAACTATACTCTTTTATGTGGCTAGTAAAGAGCAGTAGATGCAAGAAAACCTTGAAGAACTCACTTCCAGAGAAGAACAAGTCTTTCTTACAGGAGTAACGGGGGCTACAACTCCCATACCTGGGGCGGGCATTTGGGCTGGGATGAGTAAATTGAAGTGTGGCCCTGCCATAGAGAATCTTTGCAGAGACAAAGAGGAATCAGCCAAGCTCTAGCTGAGGTGTGGGCAGGTAGAATGAAATAAAATGAGGAAGAGCTCAAATGCAAAAGCAAATCAAATGGCCACACAATTCTTCCCCTACACACAACGCTCAGATTTTACCTGGCAAGTACCATGGAGGAGAGGCTGGAAAACATAGTAACTGCATAGTCCCCCACATTCTCACGGTGCTCGATTCCAGGGCTTGGACAGAACTGAAATGTGACATGAACAAAAATTATCTCAAACTCCTGCCCTAGCACAGTCCAGCTGAACTACCTGTAAGACCAACACCAAATCCTGACCAGGTGGTGGAAGTTCGGGCTTGGGCACAGGGTGAACTCACTCCACCTCAACTCAGTTTGAATCAAGGAAGAACCAGATGATCAGCTGTCACCCTAACTACCAGACAGAGGAAAGGGCTCGTATTATTTGGAAAATAAAACAAACAAAAATATTATCCCAAAATATTGCTACATTGCAAACTACCTGTAAATTTCATGGCTTCAAACACCAACAATTTTATTATATTTCACACTATATTAATATGAAGTTTTACGTGAACTGGACTTTCCAAAAATGTCTTGTGACAGAGAAACGTTAAAAAAAAAGGGTATTTGCAAAAAAAAAAAAAAAAAAAAATTCTAGGTTTATGCACAAAGTCACGAAGATGATTTTGCTTTTGTAAAATCTTTCAAAATTCTTAACTGGAATATTAAAAATCTATTACCAGTTTAAATTAGGAATCTCAACTCAATGAAAAAAGTCATGCTTTATCTTTCTGCAAACTGCTACCGCTGAGCTCTCTCTACCTGCCCCTTTCTTGTGTTTGGGATGTTCCTTAATGACATCTGAGCAAGTCCATAACATTTTAGTTCTTTTAGTTACTGAAAGAGCCTCCTATCAGTAATTAAAACTTGGTCTTGTTCATTTAAATACTTCAATTTCACATTTGATTCAAAACCCACCAGAAATAAGCACAAGTTAAAGCCTGTGACTATGAAAGCATCCCTATGGTGTACAAGGTGAAGGGACAGGCCGATTGTGAAATCACTTATGGCAGACTTTGAAGGGAACATACTACCATGGCCAAGCAGGAGGGACTGGAGTACAGGAGAGCATCTCACAAATCATGGAAATGTAACTGTGAGAGATGGAAAACCAAGTACCTTACAAATTAACAAGTAAACACAGAGATTCGAGGCAGATGCTGTGAAGTTTAGGAAATACCCAGCAGATACAGAGGAAACAAATTGTAGAGTTCCACCTACAAAGAAGCGCTAAATATTGCATGATCATGAGTGGTTAGAACATGTGATCTTTCTCATGATTTGAACTAATAAAGCTGTTATACCAACAAACAAGTTAGAAAATGTTACACTGTACAGCTTTGGAAATATAAGTGGTAGAACAGTAAATAAATTGAATTGTATTAAAAAAAAAGGAGTCAAAACACTCCTTGTCCCCCTTCCCAGTGATGTTAGGCTGAGAGCTCCAGTTATGGGCATTGGAGAGGACAGTGGTCCGTCTTTTCATACTATGGTCTTCCCAGCACTCTTCCTCTCATCTGGGGACAGGTGAGAGGGCAGAGGCATTTCTTTAAGTGCTTGTCTTTGTTGGACGGGACAATGTGAGTAGCCCCATACCTCACATATCAAGGATGGTGAGGGTACTGTGGTGTGTTAGTTGTCATTGTTTCTCTTAATACTGACTAATACTGACTGGCTCTTTGTTCCTTCTGTATTTTGTGTGTCCTGATGCCATCTCACTCTTGGAGATGTACTTGCCGGTTCATCAAAGGACTGGATCTTACCCCAAATGACCTCCTGGCGTGGGAAAGCCACTTGAAGTGCAATCTCTTCTTTTCTCTCCCACTCCAAGCTTTGCCACAGGCCATCTACCTGACAGCCTTGTGCAGTTGGGGTCCTCTCCCAGGAGGTGGCCCTCTTGGAGGTGTTGGCAAGAATACTCAAGCTGCTGTAAGCATCCAAAGTGTCCATTGTACCCATGGGAAGGCACTTATCTTTGACATGTTAGGTGGAAGGGATCTAGGCTCTAATTTCAGCACTGCCTCCTCTCTTCTGCCCCTTCTGTGCCCTAGTAGCAGAAGAAACTGAACTGTCTTAGTGACTCAGCAATTTCCTGATAAGGGGGCATCATTTACTGGTGCTTAGGAAAAGCATGTTTCAGGTACTTTCTAGTGAAGAAGCTGGAAGGAAAAGAGACAGGATGGTTGTTACTACAGAACTACATTCTTAGAAGGACCACATTTTCTCACTCCTGGTTTACTTATTATATCTCTTGATAGTTTATCAAAAGAGTTTAACCTTCCTTTTTATACCAGGGAGCATAAAAATTTTATATAAAGATCCAGGTATTCTGACTCTAGAGCATTTAGCAGGTTTTCTGTATCTCCACTTTAATCACTGCATTTGAGTTAGCCACCCTCCTGCCCCCACTGAAAATATAGATCTCAATCAGTACCTCGTGACCTCTTCTACAAGTGCACCTCTGGGTTGGAGGTCTATGAAAATAGGGGGAAGTTATCAATGGAATTTTTCATCCTCTGAGATCACCTATAAACACAAAATGGACGCAAGCCTGTATCTCATATTTTATACTATCAGGAATGATACGGGGACATTCTACCCAAGGAGATGGATAGCTAATGTTCCTTTAGGGCCATTTTCAGTTGCATAGTTGACATTTCAGCATAAATAAAATATTCAAAGTAGCATGAAAGGTGCAAATTAGGATTGGTAATGGCTCTGGCATCAGATATATTAATATCATTTTCTGAAGTTATTATCTCATACAAAATTCTCTCGAGAAAGACAAAGAATGAACTATATAATTACACAAAATATAGGCATCTTACGATTGCTTCCTGTGATGGCTCTTAAAATGATTGCTCTCCATGTGAATATTTTAGTAGTTGTAACTATCTAATTAGAAATACTTAGGTATAGTAAATTAAAAAGTTTATTCCATCTACTATAACTCTTGAATAAATTGTACAAGCAGTTAAGCAAAGGAAAAGTATTCAAAAGTTTAAATCAAAGTGAAGGAAAACATACCATTTTTGGTTTTGTAGTAGTTTCTGAACTTCTCAGATTGATAGATTGTCATCACCACACCTCTGCCTCTGAGCAACATGGCTGGTTTTCTCATTGTCACAGAGCAGAAAAGTATTTCTGGTAGCAATACTAGCATTTCTGCCATCTCTTAACACCAAAGTTGACACAAATGGAAGACAACATCCTATAATTTTCCAAAAAGTGGCACCAGAGTTGTGACACCATCTTAAATTACTGTCAGCTCTATTCCCTGAACTGATGGCTTACTGCTGAGAGAGACAAAGCTGGAGATGAAATTCTTTCATGATGACTGCATGGAATCTTTGTCAACATTTGGAATTCTGGGAGTTTTCAACAATTCTCTGATTATCACTATATGCAAAAAAAGAAAACAGACATTTGAGTATTAGAGAAATTTTATGTTTCTTTTCTTAGAAAGGAAAATTTTTCATAACATATGCTATATTATTATCAATCACATCTCTATGATTACAAAGAACAGGTAGCTAAAACTCCTTTGCAATGAGATTATTTTATTTATAAGTTGAATTTTACTATAGCAAACCTTATCTTTGTCTAATATAAAACTAATTACAGAGCACATTGTCCCAACACTAATCTATCCCCCAAATAACCTTGTGAGGCAAATGGTTTTCCCATTCTATAAAGAAGGAATTGAGACATACAAATGTTATTCACCTTATTTCAGATTACATACCTAGCAACTGGTAGGCATGGAACTGAAATTAGGTCCACTTCAAGATTAATTCTTTTTCTTGTATACCACAGTTTTCTCTACAGCGGGGAAGGGGAAAGGGCTTAAGTGGTGGGAGGACATATCTCTCAAGGTTTCAACCAAATTCAGATATAGAGTTGCATTTTGGAAAACATGTAACATATTGGCAGGCTTTTGAACAAACGTTTTTGAGATCATTGAAAATCATGTGCTGATTTCATTATGGAAGCACCTGTATGAAATACTTACCATCAAAAACATAAAGGCAGGAAGGTAGATGCTGAATATACTTTTATAATTCATTGCATGGAGCAGTAACTGAGACTGAAACACAGTCTGAACTCAGGTTTGAGATGTGTGGTCGTCTCTTTTAGGACAAATCTTGATTTCAGCCTTATCATTTCTACTTATGGTCTATAGTATCTGATTACAATGTCTCAGAAAAAAAGTCAAGAGAAAATGCGTTGTGCTTGCAAAGGCTTAAGTTTTTTTTTTTTTATTTAATAATGAATTCAAATTATATATAGAACTCCTAAAACCAGGTTCTTAGAAGTAACAGACAGTCTAAGCTGGCAAATCAGAAAAGGGTGCTATCGTTTGATTTCCTGTCTCATTGGTACTCACAGTGCTGCACTAATTAATGAGAAGGCAAAAATAGAAATCAAGAAACTCAAGACAGAGGAAGATGATTCTGGTTTAGAGTGCGGTTACCAAATATCAAACTGAGAGTGGTTTCCGTGTCCGTGGGCATTGGCTATCTGCTGTCTCCCCAAGGAGGGTGGATACCAAGTTTGTGATCTCAAGAGTCACAGTTACCCCTTATTTCCTCTCTCTCTTATTTATAACATGTTCCCAGAATAGAAGACAGATTTTTTTTTTAAGTCAGTAAAACAAGCACTAATGTCAGAGAGGACATTGGCAGCTACTTAGCCATTTTCTTTCAGTCCTGCTTTTTTTTTAAGGATATTTTCCAGTGGTGGTATAAAACCTCATTTTGACAATAAAGCCATATGGTCCTACTGAAAATAATTTGCCAGTGGCTCTGGGTACTATAATCAGCACCAAATGCTGGTGAAATCCTGCAATAATGATGTCCTGGGAAGTAGTCAATATTCTGACAGTAAACAAATGCATCCACTTGACTCTGCTTTACATGAGCCAATCACAAGCCCAGCAGGAAGAAACAAGAGCCAATGGCAGAAGGAAGTACATTTTGAGTACATGATAACTAGGAAGTAACAACAATAGGGAGCCAGGACTAATGTGTGTAGCTAGTGGAAATAAGAAAGCTCGATTTGAGCTAAATTATCTGGCCATTCATGAGGTCTATTATGAGTCAACCTTTGAAGTTCAAACCATGTTAGTCGTTTCCATCATTAGGCAGCATCTCTGTGCACAGGTACACCACTGAGTAGACAGGGAAGAGTGTAAGGCTTGTAAAATACTTAGTGATAGTGATTGTTATTGGATTATTAAATGTGTATTCCAGTCAGTAAGGAGTTATTTGGATATAGTCCTGAACCTTTGAAATTACAAATGGACTGCCATTACCATATTTGAATTTAAGGTCATTTTTAAGGGCTAGGGCTTTGTGTGAACATTGAATCTGAGGGAATATAATCTGCAGTGACATCCTGTCTTAATGGAGGGTCAGGACCAAGAGCCATATTGTATACTGTGTTTATAGCATATACTGAATACACTCGTTTTTGTGATGCATTGCCTGGCCCACGAGATGGCCACATTTATTTAGTAATGCTCCTTATTTTATTGATGCTATGTTTTATTTGGATAATTGTAGGTTTAGTTCTTCTAGTTATAATTTGTGTGCAAATAGTCGTATCAAAGTATTTCACTCTGGTAATAGATGGTATGCAAATGAACAAAGCAACAATCTAATAAATGTATTTAATTAGTCAAGTAACAGGATGGGCCCATAATGTGGTAAGTGTTTGGGGAAACAATCAATTGGATTGACCAAAAATGCTCTTGTCAATGAACTTGAAGTGAGAAATGATAATACATTTTGATTGCAGATATTTACTCAAGAATAACATTTCGTATATATTTAGGGTGTGGAGGTTTCTATAATGAAGGTAGGAAGCTTCATTTTCACCTATGCAATAGGGGGAAAAAAGTGAATACACTCTCTTTAAGAAAGTTTAGAAACCCTAGGAGCTCCAGACATAAGTAGAGTTAGTTGCAAACCTCCCAAGTGATGCTGTGGCTTATAGTAAGATACTATTGCATTACTTTACTTGTCATAACATTTCTAACTTGTGATGTAGCCAACTCTTTCAACAAAACCAAACCTGCAATCAGAAAACCACATGTATAAAATGGAGATAATAATAATACACACCTCCAAGTATAGCAAAGAGTAAATAAAATAACACACATTAAAATATTTTAAAATTATAAGTATTATTGCTAAAAGTAAAATTTTCCACTGACTTCACAACGTTTCTAAGGTCATTCAGCCCTGAATTTAATTTCATCTCCTTTTTTGTCTGGTTATAGCTGAAACTTATTAAAGTATAATTTGCATATAATAAAATACATAGATTTTATTCTTTTATTTATTTTCTTTTATTTTTTTGTGAGGAAGACCAACCCTGAGCTAACATCCGCTGCCAATCCTCCTTTTTTCTTTTTTTTTTTTGCCAAGGAAGATTAGCCCTGGGCTAACATCCGTGCCCATCTTCCTTTACTTTATATGGGATGCCTGGCACAGCATGGCTTGACAAGAGGTACGTCACTCTGTGCCCAGGATCCGAACCTGCAAACCCTGGGCCACCGAAGCAGAGTGCGTAAACTTAACCACCACGCCACCAGGCCGGCCCCTACACAGATTTTAAATGTACAGTACTATGAGTTTTAAAAATGTATACCATTTAACCACCATCAAACTCAATATAAAGGAAGGTATCATATAATAAAGTTCCCTTGCGCCTATTTTCAGACAGTCTCCACCCACTTCCCTCTCTCAGAGGCTACTGATGTTCTTGTTTATATTACCAGAACTTAGTTTTCCTATTCTAGAACTTTATATAAATTTAATTCTACAGCATATACTCATTTATGCCTGGCTTCTTTTGCTCAGCATAATTTCTCATTGTTACCAGCATAAAGTGGGAGGAAAGCTGACATATTCACTTTTTGAAATTCCAGAGAGTTACAAACCACGCAGGCGAGTCCCTGGACTATGGTAGAATTTACTTTTCATTTTTGTAACATTTTTTCACCTATGGCATAGCCAACGCTATACAATGAACTGATCTTGGAGTCAAGATCATTCAGTTTTTGTCACTTAATAGCTGAATGATATTGGGCAGTGATTTAAATGATCTACAGCTCAGTTTCCTTAGGTATGAAATGGAGGTGATAATAGGACACAAGATTTGGTGCTTTAGTAAAGATTAAATAACAATGTTTATCAAAATGCAAGATGTCTGGTTTCTGCTTAGTGTATAGAAAATAGATAATCTACAAAAATCTCAACTTTTCTTCAAACCATCAGAGAGGTCATGTCATAGGGGAACCAACCACTCTGCGATTCAAAGAAAGGCAGGCACTTTCAAGTAGAAGTGGGGTATAAGTGATGACTTACATAGGGCAGACCATAGAAGGAACACGAAGCTGTCATATAAGTGGGAAAAAAATTCAGCTAAAACTTTTAATGAATACTAAAGGTTCTATGTGGACTAGTGTGAAAGTTTAGAAGCCCTAGGAGCTGCAGATATAAGGGAAGTTTGCACTCAGTCAATGACGCTTCTAACAGACCTTCACCGAATGCTCATTAAAAAAGTGAGAGTAAGGAGGTTGACCCAAGAAACCACCACGATTTTGCAGGTTTAGAGGAGAAGAGTGCTTGCCACCTTGGGAAAGTCAGGAAACCCCACTTGGATCATTATTTCCTACATAACAAATGCCTTCATCTTTTTGGAAAGGGGCAGCAAACAATGTTGGCCCGCCAAGACACATGTAAAAACCCATTGTTGCTGAAGGAGGGGAATAGGAAAAATCTCTTTATCCTTAGGAGAGGGACAGAAAGCAGTGCAGAGCCCAGACCATTAGAAGTTTTCTACAGCTGGAAAATAGACAGTATTATTTCAAAAGTCCCACCACAAAGACACATGGAGAGAGGGTCTGCTTAAGACTGAGACTGGATCTGGACAACAGCAGTTCCCCTGCTTTGCACCACCAGGCTGGCAAGCACCAAGAAACTAGCCTCAGCTGTCTAGTGCTGGGGAGGAGCAAAAGCCTGGAGAGAGGTCATGAGGCAGTGAGGATACAATAGGAAGACAGAGCAAAATTTCCTGGCAACCAAGTCCTCACTCTAACTCCAAGGTCAGGGTAGAGGAATTTGAAGCTGGAAGTGCACTGAGAGTAACTATAGCAACAGCAAATCCCAAACCACCTCAACATGTGACTAGATTGACTCTATCCCTCACACTGATGCCAATCAGAAAGAGAGGTATGCCTGTTTCCAGATCAGAAAGCAATTTACCTCTGTCACTATTGTCTCACACACAATGTCTGAAATTCAACAAAAAATATGACACACAAAATGCTAAAATAAACAACCCACTTTTAAAATACAAAGCAATGAATGAAATCAGATTGAGAGATCACACGAGATGTTGGAACCATCAGAAAAAAAATTACAAATAACTATGACTAATGTGTTAAAGTCTCGGGTAGATAATGTATAGAACATGCAGGAGAAGATGGGTAATGTCAGGAGAGATGGAAGCTACAAGAAAAAGTCCATTTGAAATGTTAGAAAAAAATATGGTACCAGAGATGAACAATGCCCTCAATAGTCTCCTCAGTATATGTGACACAGACTTGGACAGAAACAGTGAAGATCAATAGAAATTACCTAACCTGAAACACAAAAAGAAGAGAGAGAGAGAGAGAGATTGAGAAAGAACAGAATATACAAAAGCTGTAAGATAATATCAAGAGGTCTAACATATGTATAATTAGAATCCCAGAAGGAGAAGAGAGAACGGAGAGAAGAAGAAATATTTGAAGTGATAATGGTCAATAGTTGAAGTAATATTGGCCAAGAATTATACAAAAATAATGGAAGGCACCAAGACTACAGATCTAACCTCAGAGAATGCCAAATACGATAAGTACACACACACATACCTACATACATCATATTCAAACAACAGAAAACCAAAGGTAAAGATAAAATCTTGAAGGACTCCAGAGAAAAAAGACACATTACATACGGAGAAACAAAGATAAAAGTGTTGCAAACTTTGTGTCATAAACTATATAAGCAGGAAGACAGTAGAGTGGCATCTTTTAAAGAACAGAAAGAAAAACAATTTTCAATACAAAGTTAGTTGTATTCCAGGGACAATATCTTTCAAAAATAATGGAGAAAAAGACTTTTTCAAAAAATAGAAAACTGAGAAAATTCATTACCAGCAGACCTGCATTACAAGAAATGTTAATGGAAATTCTGCAGGCAGAAGAAATATGATATGAGACAGAAAGCTGAATCTGCATAAATGAACATCTATGGAGATGATCCAGAATAAAGACCTCTTGCAACTCAATAATAAGATTTTTTTAAACCTAATTGTAAAAGTAGACAAAAGGTTTGAACATTCAGAAAACTGGATGGCTAATAAGTACATGAAAAGTTGTTCAAGATTCATTAATGTAATGGAAATTAATTAAAACCATAATGAAATATCACTAAGAACTAATTAAAATCACTAAAATTAAAAAGACTGACAATATCAAGTGTTGGCAAGGAGGTAGAGCAAGTTCCAATATTTGGAACTCTGAAATATAGCTGATGGAAGGTTTTCCTCTTTAAAAACATCTGCACATTTGTTATAAAGTGAAAATCACACATTCCATATAATCTCAAATTTTACTCTAGAGAAATGAAAACATATGCTTACACAAAGATTTGTTTATGAATATTCATAGCAGTTTTATTCATAAAAGTCCCAAACTGGAAACAACCCAAACGTTCACCAACAAATAAATGGCTAAAAATGTTCTGGTACATTTGTATAATGAAATATTACTCAAAACAAAAGGAATGAATACTGATATGTGCCTTAATAAAATCTAAAATTATTATGCAGAATGAAAGAAATGAGACTTAAGAATTCATGTGGTATCTACCCAAATACATGAAACTATAGGGAAAAAAATTTAATCTATAGTGAAAGAAGACCAATAGTTTCCTGGTGCTAGGAATAGGGTGATAATTATTTGGGAAGTAGCACAAAAAACGTTATATGGTGATGGAAATGTTCTATATCTTGAATGCCATGCTACTTACATTGGTGTATAACGTTAAAATGTATCAAAAAGTATACCTCGTATAATGCATTGCATTGTATTTAAATTATGCTTCATAAAATTGATTTTAAGAAAAGAATGCCAGTTTGGGAAGAATTCAGTTTAAAGGAGAAGGCTGACCTGACATTGACGGTTATAGAAACCTGGGAGTCCCATGGAAATGTGTGCTTGGATAGGACAATTATATTATTAGCTCCATTTTACAGATTGGAAAAGTTCCTAAATTTTTTAAACCTTAATTTCTCTAAGGTCACACAGCAGGTGGAGCAGAAGTAATTAATCAAGAATTCAGAGGTTACTAGAAACAGTTATAAGGAAACAGTTTAAGATGTGAGAGAATAATATTTTTTACAATTTTGTTTAGTTATTTTGGGGTGTCTAGCTCAATTGATTTATTGCTATTTTTAAAGTCTTATTAATCACTTACATCTAAGAAAACATTTCAATAGCAATTGAATCTTCAAATAAATAAAAGTATTTAATTAATCAAAACACTACCATATCTAGTATTTTGTTACTTGATATCTTGTGAGCAAATTACATCTTATGATCAAATACAGCCTATTGCCTCTTTTGTAAATAAAGTTTTATTGGAACACAGACACACCCATTCATTTATATAGTGTTGATGTCTACTGTGCATTACAACAGTAGAATTGAATATTTGCAAGAGAGATTATGTGATCTACAAAACATAAAATATTTATTACCTAGCTCTTTACAGGAAAATTTTGTCAACCTCAACTATAGAGGAATCATTCTATATATGACTTCTCTGTTATAAAGCATATTTTGTGACATCTTATAATACACGTAATGATGATTCAAGAGGCAGTATTGTGTGGTGATTGACAATGTAGCCCCCGGAACCAGATAGCCTAATTTTCCGTCCTAGCTCTGCCCACACTAGCTACGTGAACTTGGGAAGATTACTTAATCTCTGTGTCTTTTAGGTTCCCTCTCTACAAATGGTTAATATAATATCACTGCAAAAGGGTTCCTGGACCCAATTCCAACATGAGTTTGTGGAGGCTTCCCCACATCAACAAGCAACTCTCGGATGCTGATAGGGTGTCCGAGAATTCAACTTAATTCTGATACTATCTACCCTGACATAGACTCAGATTCCACAGGTAAAGGGCTCAGTCCCACAAGAAACGCCCTCCACTTCAGATGCTAGTGGCAAGCCCAGGTTGTTACCTGTGCTTCTGACCAACTGGCTATAACTCAGAGGTTCCCATGACCCCCTCCTTGGGTTTTATTAATTTACTAAAACAGCTCACAGAACTCAAGAAAACCTACTTATTCACTAGATTACCGATTTTTTACAAAGTGTATTAATGGATACAAATCAACAGCCAGATGAAGAGACACATAGGATGAGGTCTCTCACAAAGTAGCTTCTGTCCTCATGGAGCTTGGGGCCATCACAGTGGCACGTGGAAAATTCTGGTTCCTCAATGTGGGAGCTCTCCAAAAAAGGGGTCAGTGGCCTGTCTTTTTGGTTTTTTGTGGAGAATTTATTATGTAGTCATGATTGATTAAGTCATTGGCCATTCACAACTAAGTCAACGTCAAGTCCCCCCTCCCCTCTCCAGCAATCGGGGGTGGGACTGAAAGTTCCAATCCTCTGATCGTGTGGCTGGTTCTCCTGGCAACCCCACCTCTGAGTGGCCAAAAGTCACCTTCATTAACATAAACAAAAAATTCCAAAAGTTTTGGAAGCTGTGAGCCAAGAATTGCTGATGAAGACCAAAAATACCTGAGAAATATATTTTGGTCATCTGAATGACTAGATATATACATATTTCTTATAAATCTCAAGTAAGCACCTAACTCTTAGACATATTGTGAAGATTTACTGAGTTAATATATACCAGCTACTTAGAGCAATGACTAGCACATAATGTCCAATAAATATTAGCTAATATCATCACCATCATCACCACTATCATCTTCATTAGGAATATGATATTGGCAAGAACAGGTCAAATAAAATGTCAAAAATTAAAGGTCTATTAAAGTGTATTATAGTGATGATGATGGAGAGAAGAAAGATATAAAGTTGGGATATTTTTTATTTTAGAATATAATCATCAATTTAAAATTTACTATATTTTGTTATAGTTACTTATGTATATGCATATTATTTCCTATTAGATTTTATGTTCTTTGACTACTGGAAAGTTTTTTATCTCCCAAAGTTTTAAGCAATTCTATGAATGTAGTGGTTATTCATTATTTATTGGCTGATCAACAAATGAATGAATAAAGTAATTGTCACCATTTATAGCACAGAACATTGGAAATGAAGCATCATTCACGTTTAACAGAAAGTTAATTGGAATAACTAGCTATTTTTGATTAAGCACCTTTCTCAGTTATTTAAATCTTTTGGAAGCATTGAACTTGGCTGTGATATAAAGGAATTACTTGTGTTGGGGACATGAATTAAGATACATTTGTTTGCGCTTAATTAGATGAGGACATTTACCTATAGTAATTTCACTGAATTCAAATTACAGCCCTATTAGAAAATGAATGTTGAGTTCCTTTCTTAGAAAGCTATTAAACAATGATCATCTCATTGCATCTCTAAATTGAAAAGTATTTTCTTATCAGTATAGTTTCTTATTTTGCCACTAATTTGATAAGGCAAATGGAGTAAACTCAATAAATTTCCAAAAAGGCCTTTGAAACATTTTGTTAAAAATTTCTGTAAATGATAAGAAGGATTCATTTTCTTCTTTTTCCAGTGAAATAAAATGGATGTTTTCCATTCTTCATTTTGGTAATTTATGCTCAAAGTTCATGGAAGAGATATTTCCATAAAATATTCAGCATACTAGGAAGATAGTAACTAGTTGATCCATATACTAATTCAAAGAGGGCTGCTCATCCTATGAAATTAATCTTCCACAGTGAAGATTCGTCCTGGAATTGTTACCCACATGGGAGCATTATGTGCCTTTTCTCCATATCCCTGCTTGGATAGTAAGAGTATATTCATATTGATTTGCAACAGTCAGTATCATGGTAACATATGAGTGTTCACTCTTTCGTATAAAACAATTACACTTTGAAATAATCTTTTGAGAAAACTGGAAGTCATTGAGGTGGATGTATCTTTGAGTGTAATGTACTGTGCTAATGAAAAAAGTAAGTGACCGATGCCTACAGTTTCAAAAATATTCTGTGTAGTAAAATTAGAAACATCTTCAATATTTTGATATTCACTTACCAAAAAAAAAAGTAGCACATATTTCTTAAGCAGACATTGAGAGTGTATGGAACTGCTGTCAAGATGGAAAAGGGGTAAGTTGTGACAGATGAGAATTCATTATTTGAAAGTACAAAGTAATGTGTGTGTGTGAAAGAGAAACATGAGAAAGGTCTCTGAAAAATTTAAAACTATAAAAATGAAGTAATTAATACATATGAAGAGAACAAGCAGAAAATTAACAAGCTAATTTAAAAATAAGTGTCCGTTAGAGCCTATTAGTCATGGACATTGAGATACTTTGTGTTTTTTTGTTTTACAAGAGGATATGAAAAATACTTCAATAAAATGCTTTTAAAAGGAAAATATCTGTAAGTCATTGCCATGTTTTATTAATTAGAATAAATGATTGAAGGAGCAATCATTAGTGAAATTGCTAGTAGAAATATAAACTAAAAATCTATCTTTTAATTATCTTTCCAAACTTTGAGTTTCCTACTAATTTAGGATAATAAACATCCTCATGTATATAGTGCATTTTGCATATATACTATAGAGAGAGGGAGAGTGCATATATATATCTATACACACATATGTATATGCTTATGTGCCTATGTATATGCATTTCTTTGAGAAACGTGAGGCTCTGTAAGCTGTAAAGTATAATTTTGTGTTATTATTATATTAATTCTGAAATGTTTACTCCACTCGGCTATCAGATCTAGCGACGCCCATGCCTATGGATATTAGAATTGTTCCACTTCTAATATCTTCAATTCTCAAATTCTCCAAAAGCAATCTCCATACTTCCACTTCCTAACTAATTGCCTATCTGTTCTTGGACCAGCTATGAGCAGCTTTACCCACCTCTGTTCTTCTAATCCCGGAGCCTCTTCCTGACTTCTGTCCCTAGAACCTAGATCTCCCCACCCCATTGTCTTTTTCTTCCTTTGATCTTGAGCTCTCAAGCACTCCTGAGATCACGAAATAATCTCTGACTTGAGGAGAACTTGTTATTTTAACAATCTTTAAATTGATCTCAACTTGACTTCTCATTACATTGTTCACACTGTCCTTGCAATCTTCTAAATAAAAATAATAACAGAAAACAGTTCCATAGTGCCCACAACGTGCCAGACATAGTTCTAAGCACTTAAAATATGTTGACTCATTTAATCCTCATAGGAACATAAAGGGGTTTGGGTGGGAGAATTTCCAGGAAGAGGATTAGCCATTACAAATGCAGGAAAAGAAAGTAATTATGGTTTTTAATGTGACTTTCTGACCCACTTTTTCAATGAGATTCTTCTATAAAGTCAATTTTCTTCTCTCACTAACCCAATTCAATATAAGTTTTAAGCATATCATTCCTGAGCACCCTGTAAAATGTAATATTTGACCAGATTTCCTTCTGACATTCTTTACTTTTTTTGATTCTCTAATATTGGTTTGATTTAGGTCTTTTCTTACTTTCATACTATTTAAGCTCTTCCCATTTTCTTCTTATTATTCTTCTCTTGCACCCTAAATAAGTGTATTCTAAAGTTTATGCTTTGAGCTGAGGGATTGAAGCGGATGTCTCTCATAAATGCCCTCAGCTCACCTCTGACTCAAGTGTGCGTCCTGGTAGACAGTTCGGTGCAACCTCTGACTCATCTTGGCTGTCAGTGTCCCACTTCAAGTGAGTAAAGTCTGTCTGCGTTCTGCCGCAGGGCATCCTCTGAACTCGGTAGTTAACTCAGGGAACAGCCCAGAAATTCAGCAAGAAGTGACCTCGGGTGGCCATTCTCTACCAACAAGTTATGGGATCTGGTGGCTAAATGCTCTGGCCTCTGGCTTTAGGTGGACAATTCTAGGAGATAACTTTTATGCTTCTTGCAAGTCCTGGTGGAACTGAGCCCTATTATTTACAGCAGCGATCTTGATAATGCGTCTTTATGTTGGCTTTTCCTTCTTCCCTGTCCAGCTTTTCCTGATCCCTCTCTCCTGCTTCCCGGAGTCATCTTCCAAACAAATGACTTGCATTAGTCTTTGTCTCAGGTTCTGCTTTAGGAGAATGCAGACTAAGATAAGCAGATATATGTTTTGTGAGGCCTGGTACTTACAAAATTTGGAAGAGGGGCTCTCTTTAAAGAAAAGAATTTAAAAAAATTTGTTTAAAAAATTTCACAAAAACATATGACCAAGAGAGATGTTCCTAGGGATCCTCCCATGGCCCTGAAAGGTGCACTGCAAGTGATGGGCCAGAAGCTTAAGTATCATTAACTTCTCGGCATATGTGGGTACTCTGTTCATGACTTTTCTCTCTGGACACTCTCTCCCTGAATAGTGTTAGCTATTAGTTCTATGTGTATTTTATCTGATTCTGAGCTATGGATTCACATAAATAATGCCATGCTGGACCTACCATCTTAGGCATCATCTTGGGACTCCAAACATAATGTGCCCAAACTAAGCACATTTTCTTTCTTAGGTTCTTTTGCCCCAAATCTTAATACATATTTGGTCCCTCACACTTTACATACAATTATTTTTATAACATTATTTAAATGACTCATCCCATCCTTTCTAATCAAGAATAAGTTCCTAATACCTCTTGTCTGGATTTCTAAATATTCCTAATCATAGACGATGGCCTAACTGAGGTCACCAGCTGTGATGTCCAACCCACCAGCGCACCCAGCACACTGCTTGCAGGTTAATGTTCCTTCTCTGCGATTCTGATCATCATTCATTTGCTTATATATCTTTAGGTCTTCCCATTGCCTAAATTTAAATATCAACCTCCAACTCTATCTATCTATCTATCATCTATCTATCTATCTATCTATCTATCTATCTATCTATCTATCTATCATCTATCTATCTATCTATCATCATCTATCTAATCTGTGTAAAGCAGAACTGGCCGAAAAAGAAGGAAAACATTTCTGTGGCCAGAAACAACAGGAGAGCATAAAACCAGAAAAGTTAAGTATTTGCCCCAAGATTATATGATGGGTGAATAGAAGATATAGGATTCAACTCAGCCATTCTGGCCCCAGAGGAGTGCTCTTCACTCATATGCTATTCTTCTTTCATTAAACACCACTAACAGAGAATTCATTATTTGGAAGTTATATCTGAAAAATTATACAGAACATAGGATATTGAGATAAAGGGACAAACATATGAAAGAGATGATCAACAGTTTCACCATGAGGTGTCTAGCTATGTATTTCTTTGTATTTTTACTGGTTGATACTTATTGGGTTTCCTGAATCTGAGAAGTGGTACCTTTCATTAGTTCTGTTCAGGGGTTTAATACGTGTTTGGTGAAGTTAGTGGGGCCACGTGTACTCGTGCTTGATTCCCATCCAGGGACTGATGGTAAGGACAAGATGATTTGGTTGACCACTTGAGTGTGGGAGTAAAGGAGAGTTATTGCTGTATTGGAATTGGCCTGACTTCTGGAAATTGTCCAGGCAAAATCCCGGATAGTTTTCCATGGATCAGAGTGAGTGATGCAGGAAGGAAAGATAAAATGAGGCCAGTTTAAATCCTCTAAGAAGGTTGCCAAAGGAGGAATGGGAACCCAAGAAGGAGTGGAGTGAAATTATTAGAAAGGAGGATCCAAGGAAAATGCATGTCCCATGTTCCATAAAGTGCAGTCACATATCATCAGTGGGGGTCCCTGAAGAACCTTTGAAAGTATCCACAAGAGAAAAAACTCATCTTTAAATATGTTCCAGCCCCGGAGAACACAAATCCATCTTAGAAATTCATGAATCTGTGTGAGAACTTTCCTTCCCACTTAACTCAACTCCCTCTTCCTGACTGGACCTGGTTTGAACCCACAGTTAGCAGGTTTAGAGAGAGAAAGAGAAGTAGGATGTCACCTCTCCATCCCACATCAAGCGGCCAGCAGAGGAGCAAGGGGGAAAGGAACAAATTTATCATGAAATCTAAATCAGAGTTTTGATTATTATTGGGACTGTACATTTTCAACAATTGCTTCAAGACTGTGTTGAGTCTTAAATAACTGTAGGGTTTTCTATTGCCTAACATTGATTAGAAAAATGATAGTATTCAAGTAAAGGGATACTGAGAAGTAAAACAAAATTCCTTTTACAAATCAATCCTATGAGGTCTTCTCATTCAACATTCCAGTTACCTATAAGGAATTGATTCTCAACTTAATATGTTTAACCTTGATACTAAAACAGACTCATTTATTCAACTGCCTAACCAACATATACAAGATATTCATATCTTGCGGGAGATAAATTTCTTTGCTCAGCTGGAATTAAGTCTTTTTCTTTAGTATGATTGGACCAAATTTTGTCATGTGTTCATCTCCAGGCCAATACCATGAATCAGGAAAATGTCAAGTACAGATTTGCTTAAAGTTGGAGTCCTGTACTCGGCAAGGAGGTAAGTATTAATATGATTGATTATGACTAACTAGTATCGGTCCGAAGAATGAAAATCCCAGCTTCCAGGGACTCAGATGGACTGGTTGGGGAAGAGCTAAATATATAAATCAAAGCAGCATTGTAACATCAGGAGGACTGGTGAAATTGATGCTATGAACTATCAAGAGGACTCACCTTATTCTTTTCCCCGATATTTTGAATCCATTAAAATTCTGCCCACTTCTCCTCCAATATCCATCTCTAATCTAGGTACTTCTCTCTCTATCCACCATTTATCTGTTAGTCTAGGCCATCATCAGCTCTTGCCTTTTCTTAACTATAATTTGTTGCCTTTTATCTCAAGCTGCTCTCCTCTACTTTTTGTTGTTGTTGTTAAATTTATTTGTTGTCGTTGTTGCAGTTGTATGATCCATTCTATATGGAAAACGAGTTGTATGTTGTTACATAAAAACTAAGGGGAGCTAAACTATCTGAATTATTCCTCTTTCTCTTCAGGTTTACAATATTCTTCACCTTAATTGTATTGATTTCCTATTCTCTGTCCCTTGAATTTTGCTCATATCCATACATAGATACGGTGGTAGTTCCTTCCTTATTATTACCCATCTGTAACTCAAGCCAGCCACTTGTTGAATAACAGTGTGGGGATGGTGTGGAGGGAGGACTTTTGGGGACAGGTACAGCTTTAGTTCAGGATGGTTGTCTGGAACACCAAGTCTCTTATGTCCATTATCCTTCAAGACATGGCCTCCCTAGGTTATTTACTTTCAGCTGGCTCGTGTGACACATAATAAAGCCCCCTAATTCTTGGGTCTTTATATTATGGTAACTGTTTTTCTTCCCTCCTTTGCTGCAATTCATTTTGATAGTCTCCTTTGGTGAAAACCTGTCTCAAATTGAAAATACTGGTGGTTATTATAGTTTCTTTCCTTCAGTTCTAATTTTCCCTGCATTTATAATGTGCTAAACTGAG
Source organism: Tapirus indicus (assembly GCA_031878705.1). Classification (NCBI taxonomy): domain Eukaryota; kingdom Metazoa; phylum Chordata; class Mammalia; order Perissodactyla; family Tapiridae; genus Tapirus; species Tapirus indicus. The sequence goes on along the minus strand of CM062931.1, from coordinate 53,602,931 downwards.
GCAAAACCCATATTTCTTCTATGACCACCCATCTCTATATTTTATAGAATCACTGGATTCTTCTTTTAGGAACCTGATTCGTACTTTTAGGAACACCTTTACCTTCCCTCGCCCCCTCGTGTCTAAAGAGGCACATGTGAGCTCTTCATGTCTCTCCATATTTTGGTTCAAATTTCAGAGTGCTTAACAGTTTTTTAATATAACTTATGCATTGAAGTTATGATCTCATTTCTGCTTCATTGACTTCTTTGTCTATAATTTGTTCATTTTATTTTATTTGATAGGAGTGAATGGAAGTAAAGAAAGTCAAAATATCCACATGTTGTCAGGTTTAGACCTGCATTTACAATTTCTTATTAGTATACTACTTAATAAGAATCATTTTTCTAGCACTGAATTCCTTAAACTAATATGATTATAACCACATACAATATTTAGGCTTTTACAAAATTTCTTTTATCCTGTTGGAAATAGTTATGGACCTAACTGCTTTCAATCTCAGTTTGTAAAAATGTTCATCTTCAGTGCGATTTTCTATCTTACTGATAGTACAGCAAAGTGTCTCAAATAAAATACTATCTAGGGAGTTGTAGTTAAAGTTTGGCTTCAAAATCCCACTTTTTTCTTCTTTAAAGGTCTTTCCTTGAAGATGTATTTACTTGGCTAAAATATGACTTGAGATTTACAGCTAATTCATGCAGGAAAATGTGTAGTCCAGCTTTATAAATATTCAAGACAGTAATAATGGGAAGAAATATAGAGAATATGCTATGACTTATTTGTGGTCAGTGGTTCTTTTTACATTACGCTATAGATTAAATACCTTACAGTAGACATGGAAAAGAAGAAAGTATTTTCCTTTGCAGAAACATAAAATGAATCCTAGTGGTTGCATTTCTACATATTTATATGTTCCTTGTGTTCTCAGGATTTATATTGAGAAAATGATATGTTCCATTTTTGACATGCAGGACTTATTTAAATATTTTGAATCTCAAAGTTCCATCTGAAAAGGCTATCACTTGCAGCATTTTTTGTACATCTTCAATTTCTAAAGGTGGATTACCAAACAAAACTCTTTGCCCTTTAACATGGTATGTAATAGAGCCTTGTTCTAGTAGGCTTTATTATTGTTTTTGATATAAATATATTTTTATCAAATGGAATTCAAGAGGGATAAATTACTGAATTATCAAAATAATTTCATCATAATATAGTCCTGATACACGGATTCTAAAGGTATAGGAGGCTCCCGTGTGAGTCTTGTTTAATGGCGGTGCTATTTTTGCTGACATCTATTAGAATATTGTAACTGATGGGCTGCATTTCTCTCCGTAAGAGAGGAAGTATGCTTGTTTCATGCTCACAGGCTTGATCCTGCTTACAGCTCAGCTTCTTCTCTTTACAAGAACCATCCCGTCTCAGATTACTAACATGCCAGCGTGGTCTGCCTGTTGCTATGGTTTCCCAGCAGTCATTGGCTGTGCCCTGTTGCCTGAAATTATGCTTAGGCATGTCCTCATAGAATTTCATCTTTCTACTGTGATTTTGGTTGTTCTCAGTTTTGCATAGAGCAGTAATCCATTTTTGGTAATCCGTTTTTACACTAAGTTTATTTGACTGCAGCAGAATTGAATGTCTCAAAGATTTGGTTGGCTCGGGCTTTATGGAGGCTTGGCTTGTTAATGGCAGACCCTAGACTTGTAATATGCCTCCTGCTCGTGGAGTTGAACAAATGGCCTGATCCCTGGATCTGTTCTAACACCCTCATGAATCTGCAACATACTATTTACCTACGATGAGTTTCAATGGTGACACAGCTGTTGGTTTCTTCTGAAAGCTTACCTTTTGTTCACTGTGACATGGTGGAAGTACAGACATTTAGGAGCATCTGTGAAAATCTAGGTCTCACAGTCAAATTACAAATTACATACCACCACCATTCTGTGGGCTATTAGCTTGGGTGGAAGCATTTTGCTCTGTTGGTGTCATATTTTGTCAGTTATCCTTTCTGGGAGCATGCTGGCTTTCTCTATTTTGTTCTCTATTTCCTGAATGTCATGCTGTTTAATGATATTTTGCCAAAATAGTAAAATTCAATAATCAATTTTTATTTTTCCATCTCTGATGAAGGTCTTATGCTCTTAGGCTATGATGCAATCTCCCATCAGACGGGCTTCAGACTCATTATCATTATCAACATTATTGAATAACAATTCCTAAACATTCATAAAGTAAGATCCTTTTAAAGGGAAGTACAGAATCAAAAGGGGGAGAATCTTGATTTTGATTTTTTGAATCAGATTAATTTTTTGATTATTTTTTTCTACCCAAAGCTAATTTTTATATGATACTCTTGGCAATGGTAGAGAATAAAGAGAAAAAACAGTGAGGACACAGGGGAAATAAATGCAGGCTAAACAATGGGTATGATTAGTCTGGATAGGAAATTCAATATTATATGAAGTTATACACTCACACACTTTGCACATATACATTCATATTCAAGCCTTAAAAATGATCTATTAAGACATTTCTCTTACTCTCAAATACATCTATGTCCAGTTCATGCTCAGCCACTCCCCATGAGTATCTTAGAATTAAATTTACAAGACTACCTTTAGATGTAGAGAGACAAAATTACAATCCCTATGTTTTTTAATTTGGCCGTGACTAGGAGGTATAACTTCATTATTGGTTAATAAAAAACGTTAAAAGAATGGTAGACTTTGACATAGGTAATTTGAGAGGACAACCCTTGAGCTAGACAGTTTACTCTTGAAGAAGAGTTAAGAAAGAAGTTAGCGAATATTTATATATTACCTTAAAATTTAAGTTAAATTTAAGTGTATTCTGTATCTTGGCATCATAAATTTGAGTTTCCATCTAAGTCCATTTGTTAATCAGGGCAAAGAGTTTTCCTGGAATGTCGAAAAATTGGTATTAATCTTGTCAAGGATTATTGGTTTGTAACCTCTAGATTTTAACCTCTAGAGGATGCTAGTTAGAAGAAATCACATTTATCGGGATATTCGTTATCTAAAACCATATTTACTCACTTAATGTTTTAAACCACGTTTCCATAAAGGATACATTTTCACCACGCCCTTGGTGATAAATTAGCCCAATTTAGCTGTAACAAAACTAATGCGTATAAAAAGACAGTAGAGAATTTCTTTCAGGGAGGAACATGGCTAACGTTCTATTTCTCCTCCTAGAATGTAATTACTAGTAAAATAAATATGGCCTTGAAAATGGTACGGATTCTCAAATTGTGATCACAAAGGGTTTGGGGGATATTTAACTGGAGAAGGGCACTGAAAGAGGGCTATCTCCTAGACGCATCTAGGCTATCTCCTAGATGTCTGAGGGCTGGTACTGCTGCTGTGGATGAACTCCCGTCAATCATGCTGCTTTTATGATGTACAGCATTTTGTATTATTTTATATGCACTTCCCTGCCTTTGCTAGTTGAGTCCCTGTGGTGTATAACACAAAACTTGGTGTCGGAAGTACTGGGTTGTAGCCTCATTCTACTTCTTGCTTCCTCCGTCGCCTCAAATATGTCCCTTCAATCTTCTGATTCTCTGTTACCTGTAAAACGAAGAGGCATTTTGTGAGGATCAAATGGGAGAAAATTTTGACAAAAGTTTTAAACTGTAAAATAACAGCATGAGTGTTAATTATTAATTTAACAGTTGTGGAGGCTTATCTCATGGGTGTCTGAAGATGGCATGTATTCTAAAGTTGAAACTGCTTTCTGCAAGAACACAAGACCGTATTTATTTTACTCTAGATATGAAAAATATTCTCTTCATCACTACAAAAAATGTAGAAATTGAGATGAATGAATATAACCATTTTAAGAGAAAAAATATATTTTTTTCTTCAAAAATTTTCCTTTGTCCATTTGGAAGCCATTTTCTGCTTCTACTTCCAGGCTCCCAACATAACACAAAACTTTTGGAATTTTTATTGTTTTAGCTTAAACACATTTCTCTTCATCAGAGTGATCCATAGTCATTATAATGATTTAAAATATAAATAAATGTAAATAGACTGAAAAACAACCTATTACATTGGAAAGAGTATGGACTAGAGAGTCCAACAGATTTGAGCTCAAATTCCAATACTTCTATATTCTTACTCTGAACTTTGGGAAAATTTATTAGTTTATTTTGTTCCTTAATTTGCTAGTTATATGATAGAGGCAATAATATCCATTTTCCAAGATATTCTAGGTGTGTAATATGAGATAATACACATAAACCATTGTCCATAATGCCTAGCACATAAGTGCTTAATAAAGGACAGCTTTTATCATTGCAAGACTCCCATTCCCATGGAACTATTGTTAATATTCTTATTTCTTTGCTTAACTTTTTTTTTTTTTGGTGAGAAAGATTTGCCCCGAGCTAACATCTGTGCCAGTCTTCCTCTATTTTGTTTGTGGGTCCCCACCACAGTATGGCTGTCGACAAGTGGTGTAGGTCCGTGCCCAGGAACCAAACCCACGAACCTGGGCCACCGAAGTGGAGTGCACCAAACTTAACCACTAGGCCATGAGGCCAGCCCCCATTCTTTGCATAACATTTTAAAAGTATTTTTTTAGCTATAATAAAATCAGGAAATTTAACTTTTGAAAAAACACTTAAAAGTTATCAATCCTCCAAACTTTCTTTTCCTATTACATGACTGCTTAGTCTTCTAATTTACATTTTTACATAACTTTTTCTTAAATAACAGTTCCCAGGCATCTTTGTTTTGCTTTCTAGGTAAGCTTTTATTTCTTAATTTCATATTCAAAATGTGGAGCCCAGAATTAGATATACTATGCCTTAAGTGGTCGGACTTGTTGAAATGGAACTAACCTCTCTCTCTGTCTAGATAGTATATTTCTATTAATAGAACTTTTTTTCCAACTTCTACATTCATCCTTACAACCGCAAGAGGGTGACTTCCAATTAAGCCTGAATTCACTGAAGCATCCTACCTGCCACCCCTCAGAGAACTGTCAGTCTTCTCTCACCTAATATCTATGTTTTTAAATTGCAAATATAAATTAAAAATTTTGTATTTATTCTTTTTACTTTGGCCCAAGAGTTATTTATTTATTTTTAATTTTAAAAAATTTTTTTGCTGAGAACGATTCACCCTGAGCTAACATCCATGCCAGTTTTCCTCTGCTTTGTATGTGGGTCATTGCCACAGCATGGCTTGATGATTGGTGCAGGCCTGTGCCGGGATCTGAACCGGTGAACCCCGGGCCACTGAAGCAGAGCACCCTGAACTTAACCACTACGCCACTGAGCCAGCTCTATCTTTATTCTTAATAAACTTTATCTGCCTTGTTTTAGCTCATTATTCTAGCCTAATTTTATATGCTTTTATTCTCATCCTGTCATCACATATTTTAACAGTCCTTCCTGCCTTGTAACATTGATTGAATGCTTTATATGTCTTTAGAAATATTTGACTCTAAAAAAAGTAAAATAGTATAGAGCTCAAATATAATTCTATGACATACTCCTAGAGCAATTTATCCAGGTTGACAATATTTAATTAATAAATACATACCATTTTTTGAGAGAGTTGCTCAAATGGCAATTAATCCACATGCTTATAATATAGAGTCCATTTCCCCACCTTATCCATAATGCCGTGAATGTAAACTAAAATAAAAACATGCTATTGATAGAGCAGTCACTTCATCCATTGGTCTAAAGACCCAATCAGGATATAGTAAGTCAGTTTAATTTTCACATGATGCCTTTTAGTGAGGACGGTAGTTATCAATATTACTTTTGTATTCCTTAACAAATCATTTATTTGATAATTCAGTGTGGAATTTTTATCTTGATATCAAACATTGGTTTGATATGATAGATTCTAGATTCCATTGTTTTTTCTATTAAAAAGTCCATTTTTATTTAATTGCCTCAAATACCATATTATTATTTTTATTTTATAAAAATATGCTAAGTCCAGGGATGATGCAATGTTGAACCAGATAGAAAAGTTCCTTTTCCTCATGAAATTTGTATTATAGGGAGTTAGATGCACAATAAATGCATCACTCAATACATAAATAAATGAAATCTAGAAGGAAGTAGAATTAAAAAGGAAAAGAATAGATTGCTGTGATAGAGAATAATACAGGCAGTTTTTCGTAGATAAATGGTTAGGCAACAATTATCTAAGAGAGAAATATTTTAGATTAAAAGGGGCCAGCTAAGTGAAGAACCAGGAAGAGAAAATTTCGGGCAGAGAGAACAATGCAAAGACCCTGGACAGAAAATATTTTATCTTTCCTGGAGTGGGATAGAGATCCAGGTGACTAAAGTGTGGTCAAAAGGGAAAGAGCAGTGTGAGATGAAGTTGGAGACGCAGTCAGGAGCCAGAACTCCAAGGGCCTTGAAGGCTTCTGACGAGGAGATTAGATTTTCCTGCGTGAATTGGGACTCCATTAATAGACTCTAAATGGACTGTGATAGGATCATCATAGCTTTTCAAAGTGATTATTCTGGCTGCTGTGAACAGAGAGGATTGGTGGAATGAACAAGAACAAGAGGAGAAGGCAGACTAGTTAGGAAGATTGTACCATTCCAGTGAAGATATAACAAATGAATGATTTTAGCTCAATTTGCCAAAACGAAAACGTGCATTGATTACAAAATGAATGAATCTTTAAAAATAATTTATAAATATGCCGAATGACCAATATGCTGAATGGTCAGTTTGCCAAATTTACCAATTTACTGGAAAATGTTATTTATTCATAAAGTTTAGAAATATTTTGATTGAAATGGATGGTTTTAATAAAGCTGAAGGTTTCTGAGATGTTTTAGTCAAGCAATTTATGTTTTAATTTGTTATTTTTATATTCAGGTTTTTTAAATTTATTATTAGCCATTTCAACCTAGGAAACCAAAATCTAGTGTATTCCTGATTGTTTTACTCTTCCCTGGTTTGGGAATGAGAATGTCTTCTGCATTTTCAATACCATGTCTTGGGTATATGTTCAATATTGGGACTTAAAAATCAAAGAGTTAGTTTCTGCCTTCTAACAAATTTACAGTCACATATCCATCAATAGACTCAGTCAAGTTAATATTTGAGAATTTCTTAAGGACTGAAATATGAATCACTCTTAAAATAGACATTTAAATAAACTTCAACAAATTAACTGCAAAACAGTTGAAGTAAGATTTGGCAGTATTGAAACTACTGTGAATCAGGGGCTGGCCCGGTGGTGTAGTGATTAAGTTCATGCGCTCCCCTTCAGCTGCCAAGGGTTTGTGGGTTCAAATCCCAGGTGCAGACATATACACCACTCATCAAACTGCTGTGGCAGCACCCCATGGACAAAATAGAGGAAGATTGGCACAGGTGTTAGCTCAGGGCCAATCTTCTTCACGCAAAAAGAGGAGGATTGGCAACAGATGTTAGCTCCGGGCCAATCTTCCTCACAAAAAAACCCTGAACAAAACAAAACAAAAAACTACTGTGAGCTAATTCGTCTGACAGACAATTTAAAAATCCTCAAAATCTTTTGAAACCATGCATGCACCACGATATGCTGGAAACTATATAAATGTTTAATATAAATGTGTTTGAGTGAATTTGCATTTTTGTCATTGAATTTTTATGAATTGGCTTTTAGGCAATTGATTTTATGCTAATTTGTTTATTTAAAAAAATTAAGTTTTGGTAAATTGATTATTTGGCTCAAATTCTGATAGCAGCAAAGTAAATTGAGGGGAGTAGATATGATACTTTGGTTGGAGAGAAGACAAGATTTGATGCTGAGCTGGATTCGAAGGATTAGAGGAAAGAACATGTCAATGGTTACTTCTATAGTTTGGGGTTTGAAGACATATGAGTGCTAACACTGTTCACTGAGATAGGGAAATTTGGGACGCAACCATGTTTGCTAGCCCAGGGAAGGAATATTTCCAGTTGATATTTTTTATATACTTAGGATGCTAATATAATTAGCATGTGAAGATGTCAAGTAGACAGTAGGATATAGCAGCCAGGATCTAACAGGAGTGGACTAGTATGGAGATGAAAAGTTAGGAGTCATCAGAATATGGATGGCAATTGGATGGGAGGGGAAGAAAGAGGCACTAGGATTCACCCCTGAGGTTCTCCAACATTTAGATTGTGTGTATAAGTAATATAGCTGAGAAAGGAGTAGTCAGTGTGATGTGCTGCTGCTAAAAATAAGAAAAAAGTTTTTCAAGAAGAGTAGAGTTGTCAAGTATATCTTATAAAACAGTAAAGTTTTATCCACACCATTGCATTTGACTCACCACTTCCTTTTGTTTGAGTTTTCCACTTCAGTTTATTATTCATACTTTCTGTGCTTTGCTTTATAAACACATACATACATACATACACACAGACACGCGTGCATGCCCACACAAATAGTGCGCATGTGCTTGACTATTTCTATATTCTACTTCATTCTTAATCATGAACTCATTAAGGGCAGGCACTCTGTCATTCACCTTTCTATGCCCAGCACGGTATCTGGAAAATACAAAGTATCAGAAATATTTGTTGAATTGCATCATATTATTTCTACTAATAATTTCATTTCAGTCACCTTCAAGACACAAATATAAATACTGATTGAAACACGTAAGTTCACCTAGCATCTTCAAGCCAAAACCAAGAGTATATTTCAATCCTTACTGGACATTTTACTCTTCACACTTGAAAACCAAGAACAACTTTTTTGGTCAAATGCACATTATTTCTTTTTTGTTTATCTCTAAAGTTCTTTCTTTGACTTTTTATGAGCATCTCTTGAATCCACACAGTTAAATCACAAATGCTGAACTCAGAGCAGAAAATTTGCAAAAAGCCATGTCTACTGGCTCACCAGCCACTGATCTGAAACTCCACGTGCACCTGTCATGCTAAAATTGATGTTACTCATCTTGCCTATGTCATCAAGATCAGCATGCATTTTGAACCATTACTTAAGATTTTGTTACAAAATGTTGGAATTGCAGTCTGTCAGAATGATTGGTTTTCTGAAAAGCTTCTCTGCTCATTTGCCATAGACAAAGGCCAGGTGTGAGCTCCTCAACAAAGCTATAAACTTGGCATTATGCCATTATAGGAGCAAAAATCCTAGAGATTTGTTTATTCCTGAGATTGAAATATTCACTGAAACAATGTAAATGGGAACGACTTCCCTTTTGTGAGGTAACGTAATAAAATAATAGAAGAATGTAGCCTAGTATATATGAGAAAAAATTAAAAGAAAAATAGAATGGGAAGGAGTCTTCAAAATCAGTAAGCATAATCCAAAGGATATGTGTTTAAATTGGCCTTAAATGAAAAACTACGTGCAATAGGTTTTCTAGCATTTCAACCTCAATTTTCAGGGTTATATTATCAAAAAACCCACATAATATCAGCACTAAGATGAATATTAGAGGTCCTATCTGACTCAAGGGAGGAAGGCCCTAGGGTGTGAGGCAGTACTGGGGGAAGGAGTAGGGAAAGCTGTGCTCACATATCAACTTACATTGTTTTTCTACCAAACCACAAGCTTCTCAAAGAAGAGAGGAAAGCTTTCAACCTAGTTCAGTATCTTGAAGGTTCTCAATAAATGATAATATGATTGCTAGATGATAACTGCTTTTAATTATACTTGAAATTCAGGTAACAACAACAAAAAATTCCTTTTTATATGGCTTTGTCATGTATTATATGACTAATAATAGCGGCATATCAACCGAATATTAAAACTGGTCTTCACTGCCTAACTACACACTGAGAGAAGTGAGAAAGAAGTGTCAGGGCCATATAGTTGAGAATTCAAAAATTAACATTTGAAACTGATCAACCACAAAGAGCACCATTTCCCATATAGTTATATTTGAAATATTCGAATTGTTGATGTTTATTCCTCATCTTTTCCTATGAATTTTGAAAAATAAAAGGAGAGATTCATTCAAAGTGGACAAAACAGAATCAACTTTTGGTTTATTATCTTTAAAGTACAATCACCTATAATAACTCCCATTAGCACTGATGGAAATTTGCCTGTAATAAATCCTCTTGGGGGCTAGAGAATATAGCTCAGCTTTTTTAAACTGTCTGGTGCTTTTTCCCCTGGGTCTCTCAGAAGTGATGAGCCATCAGATATGTGTTCCTGGAAAGGAATAGGAAGATAATTAGAGTATCTCTAATTTTCTCTCTTTGCATATAACATTTTTTTTTTCTAGAAGTCATGCACACGTATCTTAATACTCCCACACAACTACACTTCAAAGGAGTTCAGGAAAAAATATACTGGATCACATGAGGGGGACTATGGCTATTACTTATGAGAATCTTACAAGAATTTTCTATAAATATAATTACAAAAGGTTATAAAAGGGGTTAGAGAAGGTTATTTATACCTTTAAGTACGTAATGTCTATTTAACTTTAAAATGACCATTTGTTTGATTATAAATGATTTGTTTGATTATAAATGATTATAAAGTGACCATAAGTTTGATTAACTTAAAAATGGAAAAAAATCTACCAAGGTAAAAGTTATATTTTAGTAGATCCATTTTTTATTTTATAGGAAAATTAAACATAATCTATAGTTAGATCTGGCTTTCTATACACAAACACCTTTGGTTGATTTGTCAAGCGAGTAACAAAAAACTGACTCATAAGGAGTGAATTTGACACGGCAAGAAGTGTTTGAGGTTGATAATTTTGAATTCCTTCACTTAGGACACACTACATTTTTTCCCAATTTTGTTATTGTAATAGAATATACATAACATGAGAGTTACCATTTTAATCATCTTTAAGTGTACAGTTCAGTGGTATTAAGTACTTTCGTTTTGTTATGCAACCATCACCACCATCCATATCCAAAACGTTTTTCATCTTACAAAACTAAAAACTCTATGCCCATTAAACTATAACTCCCAGTTCCCACCACCACCAGTCCCTAGCAACCGCCATTCTATTTTCGTCTCTATAAATTTAAGTACTCTAGGTACGTAAGTGGAATCATATAGTATTTGTGTTTTTGTGACTGGCTTAGTTCACTTACCATAATATCTTTAAGGTTCATCCATGCTGTAGCATGTGTCAGAATTTCCCTCCTTTTTAAGGCTGAATAATATCCCACTGTATGTGTATGTCACATTTTGTATATCCATTCGTTCATCAGTGGACATTTGTGTTGCTTCCACATTTAGCTATAATGATGCTATAATGAACATGGTGTCAAATATCTCTTTGAGACCCTGCTTTCAATTACTTGGATATATACTCAGAAGTAGAATTGCTGGATCATATGGTAATTCTACTTTTTAATTTTTTTGGAACTGCCATACTGTTTTCAACAGCAGCTGCACCATTTTACATTCCCACTAACAGTGCAGAAGGGTTCTAATTTCTCACCATCCTTGCCAAAACTTGTTATTTTCTGTTTTTTTGATAGTAGCTATCCTAATGGGTATGAGATGTTAGCTCATTGTGTTTGTGATTTGCATTTCCCTAATGATTAGTCATGTTGAGCATCTTTTCACGAGGACCCACTAGCTTTTTCAAGTTCCTTTATTTCCCCAACAATTTTTCTACTTCTAGGGATCTCCGCTGGCATAGATGTTGACTTCAGCTCTGTGTTTAATTTCTCATCTCACTCATGGGTAATGTGCCCTCTTCTTGCTTCTGCCTTGTTTATATTGAGCATTCTATCATTTTGGAGTTTGCTGTAGTCCATATTTAATTTTTTTTCAGCTTTTCCCAATGTCTAGAGGTTTTATTCTGTGATAAGTTAAGTAAAATGGTAATATTGTAAGTGTAATAATATTAGGGTATCTGTTTTTATTGATAGAGTGTTTTTCCTAATGACTATAAAGCACATTTATTCATAAACTTAATGAATCTAAATCTGAACTTCTGATCTTTCATAACAAGCCTGCCCCTCTACAATCCTCCTCAATGTAGCATCTCAATTCCTCCAATGAAGTTCTATTAAGTAACATGATTAAAGGACATCAGATATGAGTCAGGGCTCTGAAATTAGAATGATTTGTTTACAATCCTTGTTTCACAGCTTAATAGAACTAGGGCTTAAGTTTCCTTGGGTTTAAATGGGAACAGTGTTAGAACCCATGGAGTCCTAACTCTGAACTGATGTGTGGCACTGAGTGAGCACTGACTAAAAATGAGACATATTTTTCAAATATTTAAAGACAGTCCTCATATCAGTTATTCTGTTGCTGTTGTATAAAAATATTGATATATTTCAAATTTTATAGCATTTCAGAATGTGTATTTCCTCCTCAAGAGAGGATTTCAAGGGTTGAGGAAATACAAAGATAATTTACCAGTTTACATATACCAAGATTGTATCAGAAAATACAGCATCATATTTTTAATCAAGATAATGCTTGATTACATATGAGAAACTAATAGAATTGAAGATATCAGTTAAGAAGCTGTAACAATATTTCAAGTGAGAATTAATAAGGCCTACACAACAGAAATGAAACAGAGAAGTAGGCATATATCTGAAAATTAGGAGTAAATTCAACAGGATTTGTAGGTGACTTTACTTGGGAAACAATGGGAAGGAGGATTCACTGGGCGTGTTTGCTGTTGTGTCTGAGTGTGCCTCTCAATTGTGGTGCTTTTAACAACACAGAGAAAAAAGGAGCATTAACAAATTTGGGAGGAATGGAAATGCACTAATTTTGGCCTCCCTGAGTTTGAAGTGCTGAAAGAATTTCTAGGAAGAGGAGTGCAAGTCCTAGAATCTGAGGCAGAGCTGGGGGCCAGAAAATAGATTTGACAGGCATGAGGGTTGAAGCCATGAATGCACATGAAAGATGGGAAAAATAAATACAAAAGAAGCAAAAGATAAGCCAAGCAGAGATATGCCTATAACAAATTTAGGTGAAAAAGAAGAGAAACTGGAAACAGGAAAAATAGTTGACAGAGAGATCCAAGAGGCATCAGGAGGAAGCACTGTCACGCAAGACAAGAAAAAAGAGAGTTTCAATACAGAAGAAGTGGCAAAAAGATGCAATGATTTAAAATACCAAAAGACGTGAAATGAAGATTCATAAAAGATCTTTGAAACTGGTAACCAAAACTGCAAAGAAGCTCAGTAGGGACAGAAGCCAAAGTGCGTGGGATTTTAAAGTGTCTCGGTTTTTGTATATCTCACTTATATCAACCTTTATCGTTGCTTTGGAATACTCTGAATAATCCACTGCCTAGATAACATTAGACACCTTTTGAAATTACATTTCTTCAAGAAACCAAAATAATCCTTCAGAATGCTAATGTTTTATTTGAGAATACTATGGCCCTATGAATATTTTACATATGTATAATCTGTTTGCCATGAATAGGGAAAATGTGGGTTAATCACTTAATTACTTTAAGCAAAAATAATGCCCAAATTATTATGGTGTAAGAAATTTTATTGGGAATTTTTCTACTTATTAAGAAACATAAAAATATTTAATAATATGTGCAATATATACACACAAACACAATTGCTATATTCCTTTTGTATCTTGGGCTCTTCTTTTTCCAAAATAGCCAATTATAATAAAAGTACAGAAAGGAAGCTTGGCAAAATAGCAGATACTATTGGGCATAGAGAGAAGATGGTAGTGCCCTGGGTAAAAAGAAGAGTGATGGGCAGGTGCTTTAAAGATGAATAGCTAACAAAATCCTGGACTTTTAGGAACGCATGGCAGGCAAGATCATTCTGGAATCCTACATGCAGATTCAACACAATTTTGAGAGTTTTAGGAAACAAATGTCAGCTGTTATATAATGAGCACAGAGCAGACTGGAACTCTCAGATCATCTTTAGTCCTTGTCACATTATCTGGGACAACGATGACCTTGAATGAACCACATTTCGGGCTCTATTTTAGGCCTGACCTACACTGTAGTTTGTGTTTTAAGAAACAATTGATTATGTGGCTTTGGATCTAATCAGTTCTGAAGTGAAGATTTACTAGTTCTTAGAAAATAATGGACTTTTGTAGACCCAACTTCTTTAACAAAAACTTTCAAAAAAATCCTAAAATCAGAGATAAAGTTGTAAAAATTGTGCTTACATTTTAAGTAACAATATCGGTGACTAACTATAAAACAAAAAATTGTGGAACTGTCTCGGTCTGCTCAGGCTGCCGTTAACAAAGTACCGCATACTGCTTGGCTAGACCAACAGACACTTATTTTCTGGCAATTCTGCAAATCTCGAAGTCCAGGTCAAGGTCCAGCAGGGTCAGTTTCTCGTGAGATCTCTCTGCCCGGCTTGCAGCCAGCTGCCTTCTCAATGGGTCCTCACACGGGGACAGAGAGATCTCTGGTGTCTCTTCCTCTTCTTTTAAGGACACCAGTCCTATGGGATTAGAGCCCTATCCTTTTGACCTCATTTACTCCTAATTACCTCCTTAAAGGCCCTATTTCCAAATACACTTGCATTGAGGGTTAGGGTTTCTACACATGAATTTTGGAGGATGCGATTCAGTCCATAATCCATGGGATCCATCTGATATAGGATCTCTTTCTGACCAAAATGGGAAGTTTCAAAGATTAGTAAACTCTTGTATATGACTTGTTAAGTAAAACTCTGGATAAAAGAAAGGCTAACTACCAATTGAAACATATTTATAAAAATATTCTATTGCCTTAGGCAGACTGTCACCGTGTCCTAATTCATCTTTAGTCAAAACATACAAAATTATTGATTTGTATTGATTCTGACACACATGGTAATAGATAACAGCAATGATAGATTGTATACATTTAAGTAGTAATTGTGTGTTAAGTAGGGATAGTGGTAGTTAACTTTCAATTATTTATAATTGAGTCTCCAGCTGAACAAACAGTCAGATAAGAAAAGTCCATGATGTGGAGTCATACTTCCCAATATAAGTAAAGCATTTTCCCCATATTAAAGATTAGTGTTGACTGTATTCCTTCTAAAAGCATCATGCATAGGAAAATTCCTCTATATTAATATGACAATTCAAATTCATCTGTAATTTTTAGTAGCTATTTTAACATTTACTTTCTAATAAAGCTATTTATTCCCAATAAACCAGATAATTAAAGAGCTTAAAAACAAACAGGCTAGAAAATATTTATTGTAAAGGGCACTCTATTTACATGTGCACTTCTCAGTATGTTTAATAACAAAATAATATTTAAATGCACCAGTAAAGCTTGCTAACCAATCATTTTGTAGAATAGTCAATATTCAGAGTGAATATTCTAGAGCACCTGGTTTGTAATTTCAGTGGCCATGGCAGTTTTCTACTAGCAAAATTTATTTTTAAAATAATATTTAATACAATAAAAATATATACATGCAAAGTCCATAAAGGGAAACAACAGAATTATCCATAAGTGCATCCCCCAGGCAATCCATACTGATTTGTTAAAATGAAGGTAGAAAGTCCACATAATTAGAAAATTTAACAAATAACAGGTAAAACCCTCCCTATTCCAAACCTACACCCATTTTCTCTTTCAATCATAGCCACTGTAAGAATTCGTGTTACCTTACATTTTATTATATATAGGAGTACATTAATTTGAACCGTATGTAATTGCTAATTATTGACCAGCAGTTTTATGAGACTCAAACTAATACATAGGATCCTATATCTTGTTTTTTTATTTGATAATATATTTCAGAGTTCTTTCTATATTAGAAAATGTAATACTGTATTTAGATTAAAAAATATTATACAGATATAATAGATTTAATTTGATGCTCTTTTCATGAAAATTTATGGTTCATTTTGCTATTGCAACCTTTATAGATGTATCTTTATATATGTTTACATATATATTTAAACACCTAATGGTGAAACTGTTGTATCAAAATGATGCACGTTTTAAATTTGTATGGATACACTTAAATTACTCCTCAAAACTGTAGTAGTTTACACTACCACAAACCCACAAAAATCCTCCCCCCATTGCACACACACACACACACACCTTTGCCAGAACTAGGTATTACGTATGATTGATAAAATATTAGTATCTTGTTTCTTTAGTTATAAGGGAGATTGAACATTTTTTCATATATATTCATTTATCATTTGTGTTTCTATTTCTCTTTTAGTATATTGCCTACTCATATACTTTGCTCCCCTTTATTTTCTTATTGATTTATGTAACATTGATTTTCATAACTCCTTGTAAGGCAATTGGTACTTTATTTCTCATACATCTTATAATTCTTCTGATTTTGTTTTCCACCACTCTAAAGTCACAAATAAATTTATCCAGACTTGTTCTTAGAAACTTTGGGTTCATTTTTACATTCAAATCTTTGATCCATCGGGAATTTATTTTGATATAGAGATGAAATTGACTATTAGCTTTACATTTCTTTCCAAAATGTCTGTTGTCACTACTGTGAATGAACCATCAGGCTTGTTAACATACACCTCACCAAATTCTCTCATTGTTTTACATAGATTTTTTTAAACCTGATAATCTCAGGTTTTCCAAGTAAACAAGTATATCACAAATAATGGTAATTTTGGCAGATGAAACACTGACGGCATAGAAAAAGAACTTTGAGAGTAAAAAAAACAAATTGTATTAATTCCATGATAATGATTGAATTCTCTAGGGGAGAAAGCTTATAAAAGGTATAGGTCTAAAGATTAACCTTTTGAAAATACCAAATATCACTTTACATTTAATATTGAAGAAGGTAAGAAAAACAATTAAGGTAGACGTTTCTCTCATAGGGGTAGGAAGGAAGCATGAAAGTATATTTTCACGTAAGTCAGACAACTTGAGAAAGTGGAAATTGAGACAAAAACACTAAAATTGGCAAGAAAAAGCAATTTGGATTCAGTTACATGCACAAAGTTAATCTTAGAGAAGATCATGGAGGGAATAGCATGAGTAAAGGGTGTCTGAGTTTGTAGACTGTTCTTTCTAGAAGTTTGAGATGAAAAGGAAAGAGAGAAACACTGCAAACTGTCTTTGAGTCAGGTGAAGACGTTTTAAATCTGGATCAAGACTTGTGCAATTTTAAAGGCAAGAGAGAAGCCAGAGGAGGGGCAGTGGGTAAAGGAGAAAGTCTGAGAGCGAGAAAGAGGGACAAAAGAGTCCTTGAGAAATCAGGAAGGAGTAAAAGCCATGGTATCACTGTGATTTTGAGGAAAATAGGAGCCAGCAAAGGACAGAATGACAAACTAAATTATGTTCTCCTCTTCCACAGGGTGAGGCTTGACATTTGAGGGACTCTGAAACAACCAATGTGAAAATTAGCTGAATGACATCTAAACCGATTCAAGGATGAATGTAAATAAATATTCTTACAAAGTCCAAAAAATAGCAATATTACCTAGTAATTATCCTAACTTTCATGAGAAAAATAATACAAAGTTAAGAGAAAACATTTGAAGTATTGTCAATGGGGATTTAGGCAAAATTAAGGGCAAAATTTAAACATACGGATGCCATAGTAACAGAGAGAGAGTCAAATAACCTAAACCCAAGCATATGAAATTCTTCCTTAGAAATCAAATTTTTAAAACACCAAATTATAAAGATTAAGAGCATTGAGTTTGTTGTCTGTTAGGTACATGCCATACATGTATAGGCTGGTAAATCATATCTTTTTATCAGTAAATAGATTCAGGTACCTACACCTGTCAAGACATTTTTGTATTCTTCATGGGCACTAACGGGCTGTATTTTCTTTCATATATATATGTGTGTGTGTGGGTGTGCATTTATATATATACGACAGAAATAATAATAACGAAGAAGATAAGAAAAACAATTAAAGTAGAAGTTTCTTATATAGCATGTATATATCAGCAAATAAAAATCCATCATGAATATATCCCAAAAAGGTCTCTTGCAAAATGCATTTTCCAAAATAATACAGCAGTCTTCTTTTATCCAGAGTAAACTTAAACATTAATGGTGGCTTTCAGGTAGTCATGGAAAAGCAATTTTAAATAAATGTTTCTCTCTTTTTTTTGCAATATTTGGATACACAATTTAAATTTCCCTATATTGTGTATTAGGTGATATTTATTTTACCTTGATTGGATTGAAAACTGATTTGATTGCTCTATTTCCTGATCATTTCAAAGTAATTTTCAGAGTCTAACTGAACAAACATATCTTATTAGTCTTTCCCTCAGCTGTAATAATTTAAACAATTCTATTTGTACTTAAACACAAAGGAAAATTCAATCTAAAAGAGAAATGTAGCAAAACGAAGGGTCACTGTATTTTAAGAATTATTTTTCCCAAAATCTGACTAGCATTTAATTAGATAAAGAAGAAATCAGACAATGAAGAACTTGGTATCATTATCCCTTACATTTAACAATACTTGCCATGAATTTAAGCTGTTTGCTGAATGAAAATTGCTGTTGCTTTGATTCTCCATAGATCAATATAAATTCTCCATTTCGGGAGACCAGTTGGTGTTGTTATAGTTTACGAATCCCTTGAAAGTCACCATGAGAAAACAGAGAACATGGACACATCCAGTATCATTGAAAATAAAATGTACTACATGTATTTGTGACTGTATCTTTATATCAAGTTCTTGAATGTAAAATAAGTCTGCTTTTGGTCTTTTATAATTTTCATGGTGTTGGAGTTTTACAACGTTTAATAGGATGCCCATCCCCTCTCTGGAGGCTGCAACTTTCTTGAGGACAGACAGGTATGTTGCAGACCTACTAGAGTCAGCCTTGACTTCTGGAGTTCCCAAGAACCTTTCCATTGAGAAACTATATTTCTCAAAATAATGCAGCATTTATCTTTTATCCATGGCAAACTTAGATATTAATGGTGGCTTTCAGATAATGATGACAGAGCAATTGAGCCTTATTTTTTAGAGGCATAAGAGCGTTCTATTAATTTTCTAAGAAATGCTGAAAACACATTTTTCTGATTAATAATCTCCATGGGTCCCCTAGGAACTTAATATGCAAATTCAGGTTTTCATTGACAAAGAGATTTTAAATATAATTAATTATTTCCATGTACATGATGTTAATATTACGACATTTTGTGTTTCCTACTGAAGAGACAGTTCAATTGTGGGCTTTTTCATGGTTGCCTTTGATCTTTATCCTAAAGAGCTCCTTGTAGCAGAAGCTTAATAATTTAGAGCCACAACCTTGACAAAAATCAGGAAGAAAGGCTGGCCCGGTGGCGTAGTGGTTAAGTTCGTGCATTCCACTTCTGTGGCCCAGGATTCGCAGGTTCTGATCCCTGACACAGACCAACACACGCTTGTCAAGCCATGCTGTGGCAGCGTCTCATATAAAGTAGAGGAAGATGGGCATGGATGTTACCCCAGGACTAATATTCCTCAGCCAAAAAAAAAAAAAAAAGAGGGGGATTGGCAATGGATGTTAGCTCAGGGCTAATCTTCCTCACACATGCCCCCCCCCCAAAAAAAATCAAGAAGAAGCATAAAATGAGAAGAGAAAATAATAGGGTGAAAATAATAAAATGTAGAGTTATTTACTCTTCTTAAATAAGAAGCTCTCAGGAGTTGTTGGTTGAAGAGTTTATGCCGGGATTATCAGGAGAATTGTAGATGATATTCCTGCAGTTTATAAACATCACAAGAAGCAGAGACAGCCTGCTTCAGAATGGGGCCACAGATGCCAATGTGTAGATGTGGGAAGGGCAGATAATGAGGACTAGGAAGAGGGGGAAATGCTACATTTCAGGAGTGCTGAACTGTTCAAATTCGTTCTGATAGCTCCTATTCACCAACATCCAAACAAAAATCCCAGATGCTCTTATCTACAATGGACAAATGGGAGATACAGGTGGTCAGGAGACAAAGGAAGTCACCCAAACTGTGAGGTGAGGTCTGGGTGGCTCTTCCAAGGCAGTTTTTGGAATTCCAGAGAACAATCCTTCAACTCAAACATCTAACAGTAAGACTAACTCAGCCTTGAGAATGGAGCTTCAAATAAATATTTGGATTTTCTGGACTACAAAGTTTGTTTGTTTATTTAATAATGGATAGAATAGGAAAAAAAATAGATAAAATGAAAATAGAAACAGAAATAGGATTATATGATATACTCAGAAAAAAAATCTTTGCAAATTATTCAGTAATGTGATTCTTTTTCATATAATTTCTTATATTTAGCAACAAATGAAGCTAATAATCTTCATGTATTGAAATATTTTGTGCATTATTCCCTTGGATAGTTTGTATTTCTAAAAATATAGCAACTAGAGTAAATTACTTCTCTCTGATACTTTCAGCTTTTTGAGTTAGCCTAAATTTTGCATTCAAATTCATACTAGCGACTCACATTCTTTCAATAATATATACAAGTTAATATATTCGTATTTTCCAGGAATCAATCCTTATTCCTGAAAATATGAAGAGATTAAAAGTTAGTTCATGACATCATGAAGTAAGTTCTATCATGCACTGAGAAGAGAATAAAGAGCTGGGACAGGAGATGAAATTCCTTAAAATTATATCCCTCTACCAACAAATAATCTTAAAGCACTGATTTTATGCCAGGCAGTCTGTTAAGTTCTATGAAGTATAAAAACTGCAGCTCCTACTATTAAAGAATATTGCCAATGACCTTGTTCTGAGTCCCCTCTTTTCTGACGTTGACTGTTACAGTGATTATCTAACTGTTCTTTCTTCATCCAGCTCTTTCTCCCTTAAAGCCACCTGAGTTCTCATGTCACACCCTGCTCAAAACTTTTCTGTTTCCTCCTTGTCCTAAACTGCTTAGCACATAGTCCAAGGTTTTCCAATATGTGATTCCAGCCAGCCTCTCTGGCTTTACCTTACCAACATCCCTCCCATGTACACTACACACCCACATCACCAAAATACTCATTCTATAAGAATTTTGTGATTCTGTAGCTATTCCCTTGACCTGATATGCCTTAATCCATTTATAAATGTCTTCTTGTCCATCAAATTCAAATTCAAATTCTATGTCTTCCAAGAAGTCCTCCCTCGTCTCTTTCTATCTTGAAGCAAATATTTTCTGTTCTGTGTTCCAACACCACGTCGTATATCATGGTACTATTTCATTCTCCTCTTGCATCATATTTAATTGCTTGCTTGTCTCCCCCTTGCCTTGAAGCTATTTAAATTGTTATTTATTATTTCCTTTTTTTGGTACCGATGTCTTCCCTTGAGGACCACTTCGAATCCTTTTTTCAGGGATAAACATATTATGTCAACGGATAAATGTCTTTCCCTTTAGGTTGGATATTACGTAAAGGTGGGACCACATGTAATTACCTTTGCCTTAATCAATAAATATATACTGATAGAATTGAAGGTAATATAAATTGAATTGTTTTCAACACCAATTAAATGGAAAATGCCTCTGAAACAATTTTTATAAAGAAAGAAAGAAGCCTGAGGTTTGCTATGCAAATTAGTACTAAAAGTAAAAACTCTTTGAGTAATAAGCCACTTTGTAAGTTTCATGTTTGTTGGACACAATTTATGTTGCAAATTATAGAGGGATTGACAGTTGCAAGAGCAAGAATAATTTCTGATACAATAAAACATTATCAAAGCAAGTGTTTATTTTATAAAGAATCAAGGGATTATTTAATCCTAGATACTTTTGTTTGAATATTACTAGTTCTGGCTAATGAATGAGAAATTAGTAGAGAGAAAATAAAGGAGCACAAATCTACACCAGACTTAGGAATTACCAGAATGAGAAAGACCATGGTTTATCTAATTATATGTTCCAAACACACTTGATGACAAGGACATTTGCCTGGAGGGCAATGTTCTCCATGAAAATAATATTTACATATATTTGTGTTACTTTATTCATTTCTTATAAGTCATTATAAGTCATTCATCTACAATTTTTGAAATATTCCTTGACTCTATTAATATTTTCAATTTGCATCACAGTTTTAACAGATTCCACATACTGATTCAAGTCAATCAAATCCAAGTAATACCTACCGGGTGCTTAGGATAAACCAGCCTCTATTCTGAGCAACGTTATACAAAGACATAACAGCACCTCTGTTTTAAGAAAATTGGCTAACGTAAACAGTGTCACAAAAAAGTGTGATGAAACAGTGGTAAGTTTACACAAAAATTATTATAGGAGCCCTGAAGAGGAGCATGTAACCTGTGCTCCTAGGGCTTTCAGGCAGAACTGAAGACTGCAAGAAAATCTGAGATACAGCTAGGCAGTTGGAGGAGAAGGAAGAGGGAAGAAGAAATGGAAATTCCAAGCAGAGGAGAAAGTGTGATTACAAGCAGCGACGTATGAATCAGCAGTGCTGGAAACAGCTGACAGCTCAGGGTTGCTGAAAGATAAACCATCCTCAAACTGGCATCAAAGGAATGACTAGTATGTCTAATGTCTTAGAATTTGGTGAATAAAACTATTGGTTGCTTTTTCTTTTGAGTTAGATATCTTAAAAAACAAATCTGACCTTTTAGAACAATAGTCATAGTAAATATAATGATAATGATATATCATATAGTATACTATAATATAATAATGTGGGGACCAGAATTGGCCACATCAAGCACTGAAGGAGACTTTGACCTTCCCTTCCCCCACTAACTGTCTGAAGGGATTTGGGATGGAAGGCCTGTCCCAGGTATGGGCCGTCACCATGGATAACTCTGGGCATCCATAGACTGGGAGGGCCTTTGCTGGGCCCATTCTTAGCAAAGTTCTGTTTACCAGATATTTACATTTGTAAGGGAAATCTCCATTTGTAAAGGTGTCTCCTTCTCTGTACGAGGAAGAAGGGGGGATGATTTTATCTCTAGGGATCTTGCCGGTGAAGAAGGCAAAAACTTAAATCTGCATACTTTTGCTTACTGTGCTTTTCTTGTAATCCCTCATGGCTGACACTCCCAACCCCTGCAACATTCCTTGTTTGTCTATTTAAGAGGAGAACCTCCGCCCTTTTGTCAAGAGATACTCAGGTTCCCTGAGTCTCTCCCACGTATATATGTCATAAAGCTTTGTTTGATTTTCTCCTGCTATTCGGCCTCATGTCAACTTAATTTGTAGCCCAGCCAGAAAGGACCCAGAGTGGGTAGCGAATGCTCTTTCTCCCCTTCAGTAACATATACTATATAATTATATATTTATTATATGATATGATATTTGTAATGAAATATGTATAACATTATATATTAACAATATGTATTAATAATGTATTATAATATATTAATATATATTATGAATGTAATTTGTTGAAGGCTTATGTGCCAGACATTGTACCAAGTACTTTCCATCTGTCATTCAATTTTATCCTCACAAAATCATTTGAAGTAGATAGTACTACCAGCCCCATTTTACAGAACGAAGAAATAAAAATATAGAGACATAAACGTATGTGTCCAAGTTCTTATTGTTATCGAGTATCGGAATCTAGATAATTTTAGGTGGGTTGGCTGAACACGAAGTTTCTCTGTATCACTCTGAGGTAATAATTAACCTTTCACTAATTGCCTTTTCAAGCAAAGAACTTTATAAGGGATGAGTTTTCGGTTCTAAGGAATTGCTTGTCATTTGCTCTGCTCTCCAGAATGGTGTGGAATTTTTTGTGGAGAAAATAACCCCAATTGTTGCTGATTTTCTTTGAGAAATAATTATTTTTGCTCCCCAAAGCTCCTTAACTCTCTACGTCACTTTTTATCACTTATTAAATTACCATTATCCACTCACTCATTCAGGATAGATTATGGTTATTGCATTTTTTAATCTGTTCTCTCTTCCTTCTTTGAACTGGCAAGTTTCTCTCCAAAAATGGATATATTCTTTCTGCTTTTTGAAGGAGATAATGTACCTAATACCAAGACAACGTCAATACTACGACTTCTTAACCTCGATTAAATTAACTTTCTATTCTGAAACTATACTATATTGTATTTCTCCCTTGAGCTCAGACAAAATTAGTATTCATTTGTATTGTCCTTAACTTGTTTTTCTACCTTTAGAATCTTCAAATTATACTTCTGACACTTAAAGAGAGAACTATGTCAACAACTTAAGCAACTTCCCTTTGATGTGTTGTAATTAAATCCTACCCAGTCCTACCCAAAATTCCTTCCTTCCTTTTCTCGATCTTTCCTTCAATGAATCAAAAATATTTGTTATGAGTCAGCCCTGGTGGCCTAGTGATTAAGTTTAGAGTGCTCCACTTCGAACCTACACCACTCTCTTGTCAGTGGCCCTGCTGTGGTGACAGCTCACATACAAAAAATAGAGGAAGATTGGCAACAGATGTTAGCTCAGGGTGAATCTTCCTCAGCCAAAAAAAAAAAAAAAAAAAATTTATTCTGTATGAGGCCTTTACCAAATGCTGTAGGTTTGTATTATTTCATAGGGTATTTTGGTTTTGAAATTTGAAAGAAATTTATTTCTATTATTATGAACAAATGTAAGATTTTCTTTAAATGTTTAGTGCAAATCACAGCATCGTGCTGTAAAAATTAAACCTAGTGTTGCATAAAAATATCTCAGTCTCCATGTATCGCTAACCCAAATCCTAATGTACTATATCATTAACCTGAATTACCTATTCTTCTTAACCAGGGGCTCTGAAAGGTTAGTGTGAAAAATAATCACTTGAAGAATTCATTAAAATGAAAATTATCTGTCTCCAACCTAGGATGCCAGGGTGGGGTGCAAGGATCTTTATCTCTAATAAACTTCAGTACATAATTCTATTGGCAAGGGGTCCTCAGGCTGCACTTAGGAATCACTGCATACGACTACTGCAAAATCCTCACTTTCACAGGGCTAGGGTTTTGCTAGGGCAGCTCCTTGATATATCTTCCCTGGAAACTCACATGACATTTATTTTTAAATAGTTTTATTGAGGCAAACATTCACATACTGTAAAATGCATTCATTGTAAAAATACAATTCAAGGATTTTTACTAAATTTATTGAATTATGTAGTCGTTATCACAATTCAATTTTAGGATATGTCCATTATCCCAAAAAGTCTCTTTGTGCCCTTTTGCAGTCTGCTATTTGCTTTCTGTCTCTATATATAATTTGCCTTTTCTGGACATCTCATATAAATGAGATCACTCACTATGTGGTCTTTTTGTCTGGCTTCTTTCACTTAGCATAATGATTTGAGATCTATCTATGTTATAGTATGTATCAGTGGGTCATTTCTTTTCATTGATGAATAGTATTCCATTGTGTGGATTTACCATATTTAAAAAACGTCTATTCAGCAGTAGACAGACATTTGAATTGTTTCAAGTTTTTGACTATTATGAATAATGCTGTGACAATGTATGTATGGGTCTATGTGGACGTTATGTTTTTATTTTTCTTGGATACCTTCCTTGGATAATCGATTTTTAAAACCAGCTGTCCAAAATTCAAATATTTTATTTCCACAATCAAAATGATATTAACATAATTTTTATTTCTCAAAGAGTTTATTTACATGTATTGCTTATGTTATATTAGGTATACAGTTCATGAATCATGTGCCAGAAATCAGTAGTTTTCTAATCCAAATTTCATACTTCCTTTCTTCTTGAGTAGCAGAATTTTGATTTTTTACTGAGTACGCTGTCACTGAATCAAAAGACTTAAGACTTCCCAAATTCCACTGCAGTTAAATGTGGCCATGTGATCAATTCCCAACCAAAGTGTTGTAACTAGATGTGCTGTTTTGAATTTCTGGGAAGGCTACTTAGAGCAAGTTTACTAAGCTTGAAGGGGCAGCTACTTGCAATTATACCTTTTATGCTTCTTTCAGTCTTCAATGATGACATAATATCTGGGATTCCAGCAGCCATCTTGGGCTGTTAAGAAACCTAGAAGATAATAGCCGTATGCTTGGGTAGAACAAACAAATAGGAGTCGAGTTCCTGCCAAGTTAGAGGAAACAGTCCGCAAGAGCACCCTTGCTTCTGACACCAGTTGCAAATTCCAGAGTCTCCAAGACCACCTCTAGGTTTGATAATTTGCTGGAAGGACTCGCAGACCTCACTGAAAGCTCATGGTTATGGTATATTACAATTAAAGGATACAGATTAAAATCAGCCAAAGGAAGAGGCACATATGACAGAGCCGAGGAAAGTTCAAACGCAGAGCATCTAGCTTCTGGCTTCCAGTTCTTTATCCTCTCCTGATGGAGTGGTAGACAACGTTAATTTCCCAGCAATGATGTGTGACAACATGCACAGAGTATTGCCAACCAGAGAGTTCACCAGAGCCTTGGTGTCCAGAGTCTATGGGGACTCGATCCTGTAAACCTTGTTGAACACCCATGGGGCTGACTTCAGTGTCCAGCTCCTCTGGAAGTCCCCTGATACCATGTAACCGAAAGCCTCCATCCTAAATCATTTTGTTACTGCCTGATCTGGCCCAACATCCCCAACCTAAATAACATTCTTGCTGTGGCACAAAGCTCTCACCCTAAATCTCATTGTTAAATGTGACTGGCCCAAGGCCCTGAGGTGAACAAAGACATGTTTATTGGACAGAGTATTCTAAGGGCTTAGAAATTACCTCCCAGGAGCCAAAGGAAAAGGCCAAACCTCTTTTTTGGTTAGGGTTAAACTCTTTACTGCAGAGACTGTCAACTATAGAGACTTCACTACAGTCTCTGGTGACAACATGAAGCCACAATAACATACTTGGGCTGCTTATTAAATCCAGGCTCTCTTAACATGAGAGATTTTCATCTTATTTATGCCACTTGTGGAAGAGTTTTTTTGCTATATTCAGCCAAACATCATCCCAAACCAGTAACATGGAAATACGTGACGTTAGGTAACTCAGAGAATAGAATATACTCTATAACTTCTTCCTAACAATATGTAAAATACTTAAGAAGAAAGAATGATTAATATATAAAAAACTATGTTTTCTCAGAAGAAATGCAAAGGTTGTGATTGCACGAAATTATATAATTATGGGATAGCTATCCAAAGGTAAGAATGTTATGTAAAGAAACAACTAAATAAAGAATGGATAATGACAATATTCTAGAATGGAGACACAAAATGCAGTCATATGCATCAATAAATAAACACTGTTAAGACGTACCTGATAATTTTGAAAAATTTCTCCATGTGAAATGAAATCATTCTTTAACCAAGAGAGAGCATTGAAATGGTGTTGGTGGTGTGTATGTGTGTTGGAGAAGGATTGTCACTATAGCTGTCTAACCACCACCCACAATGAAAGATGCTACAACACTTTTCCCCACTTTTTGGATGATCAAGAGATTCAATATTCAAATGGGCTATAATCTCAATCTAAGAATGAGCAAACTGATCTATAATAAATTTCTGGCACAGAAGATAGTATACACTGTGATGGAATTTGCGTGCAACAGAAATTTAACAATAGCGTTTTGACAAAATAGTGGTTTATATTTGTCGTTAATAGGAAATTGGCAAGTAGATTTTGCAGAGTTGATTAAACTGTTTAAATACACAAGCAAGGATTCTGATTTATTCAAGCTTCTTGTTCTGCTTTCCTAGAAGTGTGCACTTTGTCCCAGTGGTTTCATGATGACTGATCTACCTCTAGGACTTGTTCCTATGTTCCAGGCAGGATGAAAAGGGAAAAGTGAAAAGAGCAAAAGATACACACTAGCTAAGACTTTCCTCTTTATTAGAGAAACTGTGCGTTCTCAGAAGCCCCTCTCCGCAGACGTCTGTTTACATCTTGTTGCACATAGCTGTCTCATATCCACCTCTAGTTGCAAGGAAGTCTAGAGATGTCAGCATTTTCATTAGAAGTATTGCCCTAGGGGGCCGCCCGGTGGCGCAGCGGTTTAGTCCGCGCTTGGCAGCCCGGGGTTCGCGGGTTCGGATCCTGGGCGCCCGCCGACGCACTGCCTGTCAGCCATGCTGTGGCGGCGTCCCACATAAAGTGGAGGAAGATGGGCACGATGTTAGCTCAGGGCCAGTCTTCCTCAGCAAAAAGGGGAGGATTGGCAACGGATGTTAGCTCAGGGCTTGTCTTCCCCACAAAAA
Source organism: Tapirus indicus (assembly GCA_031878705.1). Lineage (NCBI taxonomy): Eukaryota > Metazoa > Chordata > Mammalia > Perissodactyla > Tapiridae > Tapirus > Tapirus indicus. Next base: position 53,574,903 of record CM062931.1, on the reverse strand, counting down.
AAAAAAAAAAAAAGTATTGCCCTAAACAAAACCCGCAGACAAAAAATACTAATTAGAGAACAAGTCAGGTCTGTCACAGGAAAGGACAGGGGTGGAATCTGGTCTTAGTGAATTTAGAAGACAGTCAAATAGAAATAATTTTTCATGGCATCATTTATTTCTGTACTATTCTACACATTTTTAGTAATATTATGAGTCAGATGTGAAATGAACTGAGCTAGGTAAATATTATTTTTAAGAAAAATTTATTTTTCTTACTGTCTTATAAAGATGTAAAAGAAAAAGAAAAAGGTTTCAAACAATGTTTTTAGTTCCCTTGTGGAACATAATGTTTTGCCAATAAGTGTTGAAATATCAATGATGTAAATGTAGAGACTATTATTTTATTGAATTTTATGTTTCTTTCTTTATTTCAAATAACGTGCTTTGGATATCAAGATAGATATTTATTTTTGTAACCAAAATTTAGCACACATATGTCAAAATATCAGGTTTGTTTATAGATCATTTTTGTATTATGAATAATATAACAATTTACATGATCATCCATAAAACTTCAATTTAGAATTTCTTTTCTAGAGTGAATTGAGGTGAAATGAGAGGGGAAAAGTCATAGCACATATTATATTGTATTCTTCTCCCCGATTTTAATGTCTTTAGAATTTTTCTCCTAAAAGTTGAGGAAATATGATTCAGCTAAAGTCATATTTGGCTTTTATATGAAGGTCTTTCTCTCTGTATGCATAATGTAACTTTCATGAGTATTAAATTACTAGTGTTTTTCTTACTAAATAAAAATATTTTAACCACTGAAATGTTTTCAAAACATTCATGTCAGAAATGCTTCTCTAATCTATTACATATTGTCATGACTTAGTAAATAGTGAATATAAGTAAACATTTTTTCTTTTTACAGCAAATTTTTATTTGGGGATAATTTTAGACTTACAGAAAAGTTGCACAGAGAGTAAAAATAGTTTCCATATACCTCTCATCCAGTATCCCCATTTTTTTTCGTTTGCTTTTTTGGTGAGGAAGATTAGTCCTGAGCTGATATCTGTGCCAATCTTCCTCTATTTCGTATTTAATTCAAGATACCACACTGCATTTAATTGTTCTGTGTCCCCACCCTCCTCTGATCTGTGACGTTTTCTCAGTCTTTGTTTTTTCAAGGTTTTGGCAGTTTTGGGGAGTCCTGTCCAATGTCCCCCAACCTGGGTTTGTCTGATGTTTTTCTTATGCTCAACGGGGGTTATAGGCTTTGGGGGAAGAATAAGACAGAAGTGAAGTCCTTTTCTTGCCACACCACACGTGGGGTGCATGTTATCCACATGACGTCATTGATGATGCTCAGCTTCACTTGGCTAAGGTTCGTCAGCCCGGTTTCTCCCCCGTAAAGCTCCTGTCTTTCCCTTTCCCTACTCAGCTCTTTGAACACAAGTCATTAAGTCCAGCCCACCCTCCTGGAGGGGGTGTATTTATACATATGATTTGGAATTCTTCTGTAAGGAAGACTGGTATTACACAATACGATAACTTTAGAGTATTACATGAGGTATTGCTCAGGGTTCTGCAGGGAAACAGAACCAACAGGATGTGGATATACACATACATAATGAGAGAGAGTGTTAGTTCAAGCATCTGGCTCATGTGATTATGAAGGCTGAGGAGTCTGAAATAGGGAAGGCCAGCAGGATGGAAGCTCTTGGGCAGGAGTTGATGCTACAGTCTTCAGGCACAATTTCATCTTTGGAAAAACCTTAGTTGTTGCTTTTAAAACCTTTCAACTGTTTGGATGTGGCCCACCCACGTTATCAAGGATAATCTTCACTTGAGGTCAGCTGATGATAGATGTTAACCAGTTTTACAAATACCTTCACAGCGACACCTAGATTAGTGTTGGATTGTATGACTGGATACTATACCAAGATGACACATAAAACGAACCATCACACATGGACTATGGTTAAATTTGTGTTCACACAAAGAAAGACACTGGTGCTAGTTTTGGGGATTTTTTTCCTTCTAAAGCAAACTTAAATCATCTTTATTTCTGATCATTTGCCTATTTGAAAGAAACAAATAATCCAAGCAAATAAAATATGTAAAGCTGTACAACCACCTGGGCAAACAAATTTCAATCATTTTCTGAAAAAGAAAAACCATAAAAAAGAAAAAACATTACAACAAAGGCAGAAACCATTGCTGTGTCTTAGCCCAGGTTCCCCCAAAGCATAGCCTGAGACAGCAGCTTGTGTGTAGTTGATTGCAGAATGTCATCTTAGGACACAAGAGTGAGGTACCGGTGAGTAGACGGAAGAAGTAAGAACACAGCCTGTGTCTACTGAGGCGGCCTATGCTATGAGTGATGAATACTCAATCCCATAAGACCTTCTAAGGAATCTTATAAAATGTGTCTCAGAATTGACTCCCATTGCCCATTGGTCGAAGGTAGCCACCTGGCCGACACCCCCATGAGTGCCAAATGGGTTTCTAAGGGACTGGGGCAGGAAGTGAGGGGAGCTAGGCAGGCTCATGTGAGGTGCTGTTAGATTGAGTCTCCAAGAAGCTAGTCAAGCCTGTGGGAAGCTGGCGGCTGGAGCAGTGGCTGGAGTGAGGGGTGAGATGGACAGGTTATGAAGAGGTGCACAGGAGATGTCCAGACATGCTCCTAGGTTGTGTGATCATGTTCGATAAATCATCCTCACTGTCTACCTACTTCATTGTCAAAAGAAAACCTGTATCATTAAAAAATATTCAACTTCTCACAAGCAAACACATCCATTTCCTTATTAGCTTGGTAGACTCTTAGGGCCAGAATCGACACTAAACAGCTGGAGAGATATATTTTTCAAATGTTAAAAAAATGAAGTAATTTTCTCCTAGACATTTGAGGATTCATTATTTCAGCCTAGAGTACAGCTCGCTGATTGAGGCTCCTGACTGCAGGGTCTCTCCCATCCAATTCTGACCGCATTCTTCTGTCAGACACATCTGTTTATCCCATTCCTTTTGAACAAATTGATGCATCTTACTGCAGTGTTTCTGGTAACATTAGAACAAATTTTGAGGCTTAGCACACTGCTTTCGGCATTTGGATAATTCCCAGAACTTATTTGTCAACCTGTAGTGTTCCTCTCCCTGAGACATAAACTATTAATTTTATTTTCCTGATATCCTTGTTGGTAATTCCCATGGTCCATTGAATCACAGTACCTCAATATGATAAAATTTCAAAACCATTTGCTTTAAAAATTAATCCTATTTCTTGGCTCGATATTTTATCCAGGAGCCATTGGTCACAAATATATCTTGCATACATTTTTCCTTTTTTAGTTCAAGAAATTTAGAATTTCACCAAACATTTCAACAACTTCTTTGAATTTCAACAAACGTTTTCTCTGACAAATAATATTATAAGTGAAAGGATCCTACACATATAATTACGAGGAAATGGTAATTAGAATGAAGAGCCTTGAGTCAGTTTTAGACATTACTGCAAGAGTATCAACTGAAGCATGTGCCTTTCTTATTTGTCCATCTCTTGTCAAGTTGGAAATTTTTTCCGTGAGGTATTTTTGATTATGTTTTCTGGATTCCTCTGGATCTCATCAAAATGACTCTGCAAATGTTTCAGAGAACTGTTAGCATTTCAGATAACTGTCTGATTAATAATAACAGCAAAGGGGCCAGCCAGGCGGCGAAGCAGTTAAGTTCGCACTTTCAGCTTTGGTGGCCCAGGGTTCGTTGGTTCGGATCCTGGGCGCAGACCCAGTCACCGCTCATCAAGCCATTTTGAGGCAGTGTCCCATATAGAAGAGCTACAACTCTACAACTATGATACACAACTATGTTCTGGGGCTTTGGGGGGAAAAAAGAAAAAAGAGGAAGATTGGCAACAGATGTTAGGGTAGGGCCAATCTTCCTCAAAAAATAAATAAATAACAGCAAAATCCGTGTTGTACCTACCATGTGCCAAACATTGTGCCAAGTACTTCACTTACTTACTTCACTCAGTCTTCGCAAAGACCCAATCCACAGACGAGGACACCGAGGCTTGAACGGTGATCTAGCTTCTCCAGGACCACAGAGCCAGTAATCAGAGTAAAATACAGGTTTGTCTGTTTCCATAATCCTGACAAACCTAATTCTGGACATCCTCCAGAAGTTGGCACCACCCTAACAATATTTTTCATTTTGGCCTGATACCCATCATCTTCTTCACTTGAATTCTTTGTGCATTTCTCATATCAGAGCTTCTAAACTTTACAACTTTGACAAGAGTTTCTATAACTTTCTCACAACCTCAATGTCTCTCATAATTTAAACACCACAGTCTTCTTTCTTTCTTACCACAGTGGAAAAATGTGTCTTCCCTTCGTATCACTGTTAAATACTACCACCAGTGCCTCCTCACCATTTCCTTAATGCTTCTGTCTCCTCTAACACACTTTGTTTTGGATCCTTCTCTTTCTTGCCTGTAAGCTTAATTGCTTTCTTTTCTAGTTCCGTCTCTTCCACGTAAAAACATGCTTAAGGGTCTCCTATTCTTTTTTTAATGCTGTTTTGAGACTGATGATGGTCCTTTAAAAACCTTTTGACTCATTTTAGGACTGGATTGGTGCTGAGCCTAGATTAAGATACCTGTGGTCCCAGCTGTGCGGAACTGATAAGGGCTGAAGCTGCGGAAGGCCTGAACTGGCAAAAGCCATAAAAACAAAGTGGGGTTTAGATTAATAGAGGAAAGGAGAGGAGTATTCTAGATTGAGGAGATAGAATGGGCAAAGGAAGAATGGTGTTGGCAAGTCCTGCAGATAGTAAAGTCATTAACCTTTATTAGCAGAAAGAGAGAACCTCGGCTCAGTTCATGAGAGAGCTTCAGATGCTCTCCAAGGGGGTGGGTTTAAATTCAGACACCTGGAAGAGCTGGGCTGGGTCCTTGATGGGGGTTAAGAAATGAAATGGTGTTTCTGAAAGATGTTTCGAGTGAGAGTGAGAAGAGACTGCAGTGGAGAAAATCTGCAGACAGAAATACTGGCTGAAATATGTAGTAATTCTAGCGACACCACAGCCTAGGCTGGTAATTGTTGAAGTAAAATGAAAAATGATTCTGAAAATGTCGTGGTGGAAATATCAGGTAAACATCCAACCTAAATTGATACTGGATGGAGAAGGCATACAGGCAGGATACAATAAAATATAGTAAAAAATAATTCCAGAATTTCAAGGATGATGGACCTGGAGATTAATAGTCCTTATGGAATGACATAATTTTGTGGTAGAAGATCAAAGAAAAGTACTTATAGTCACATTCCTGAAAGCTAGAAAATTTCCCAAGTTCTCAGGAAAAAAAAAAAAAGATTAGGTATTCAAAGATCAGTTTCACAATAGTTTATTTTTAAAACTAAAATTCTATGGGCATACACATTAAAATGTAGAAATCATTTCAGGTTGTGATGCATTTAAATGCACTTAATTTGTGTAAATCACTTGTGTATTCAAATAGTTGACCTTTCGTGACTACCTCAGTAGTATGAAGGTGATCTTTAAATATCAGCCTCATTTTCCGGATATCAACTTTCAGCTTTCCAATCAACTTAACTTTTTTTTTAACTCTTAGAAAGTTAATCTAAGAAAGTGAAGACTTGTTGTATCTTGATCTCTGCTACTTACATATTTCTTTTTTCCTGAACTTGTGTTAGGATATTGACCCCAGTGTCTCACCTTGACCTGTGAATATGGATGGAATCCAACGTTTAAATATGTGACTTATAGATGAATATATCAACACAGGCCATAGACTCAATCACTGACAGACTCACAGGAATTTTCTCCTGTCTCTGATCTGGAACCCTGTAGGGATTTTTCTTCTTATCCGTTGCCATCATTAGTGTGTTATTGATTGAGCACGTAAGTGCTGGCACTATTAATCCAGCAGTAACACAGCATTTGGAGAGATTATATTCCAGTGGGTAGAAACTGACAATAAGTAAGTAAGCAAATAAGTGAATGAATGAATAAAATGGTGTAATTTCTGACTGTGGAAGCTTCCATGAAGGAAATAATTATGGTAATGTGATAGAGAAATATGTGAAGAGGAAAGTCGGTATTGGATAGAGTGGTCAGCAAAGACCTTTCTGAAAACAGGACTTTTGAGACAAGACTTTTATTACTGAAAAATAAAAGAGCTAACCACTCTAAGAGCCAAGGGAAGAGTATCCCAGGCAGAGGAAATAATTAAAAGCTAAACTATAAAGCTCTTAGAAGAAAATATAGGGAGAAATTTGCATGACTTTGTATTTGGCAAAGGATTCCTAGACATAACATCACAAGTATAAGCAATAAATGAAAAAAAAAAGATAGATTGGACTTCTTCAAAATTAAAACTTTTGTGCTTCTAATGGCACCATCAAGAATGTCAAAATACAACATACAACATGGGAGAAAAATGCAACATGAGAGAAAATATTTGCAGATCATATATCTGATCAGGAACTTGTATATGGAATATACAAAGAACTCTAACAACTCAGTAATGAAAAGACAAGCAAAATAATTAAAAACGGACAAAGAATCTGAATAGGAATTTCTCCAAAGACGATATACGAATGGTAAATAAGCACATGAAAAGATGCTTGACATCATCAGTCATCAAGGAAATGTAAATCAAAACCACAATGAGATGCCACTTCCCCTCCAGTAGGTTGGCTAAAATCAAAAAAGCGAGATAATAACAATTGTTGACAGGGATGTGGAGAGACTGGAACCCTCACAGCACTGCTCACAGGAACGCAAAATGGTGCAGCCACTTTGGAAAACAGATTGACAGGTCCTCAGACAATTAATGCATAGTTACCATCTGATCCAGCAATTCCACTCCTAGGTACTGATGAGGTTCAGGGCAGGCAGCCCCAAGATGCGCCACTCTGGTATGCAGATTACTTGGAGCTGAAGACAATAAAGGGTCAGAAGACTCAGGAAGAACATTTGGCCTTACCTCAAACTGCCTAAAAGAATTGAACAGAGAAGGCCTATTCCAGGAAGGAGCCAATGCCATAAGATAGCTGTAGTATAATGTAAAGTAGGTGTGATAAGAAAAGCACCAACAAGCCCATCTTATCGAAATTCTGTCTCTCGGGCCACATTCTCTATAGGTGGCCCAGTAAAGAGTTGTCTGACAAACATTTGCATTTTCATCTCCATGTAAATTATCTTCCTCCCCTCTGAAATCCCAATCCCTGCCCCACATCCTCCTTGTCTTTAGCTGAATATACTGAAGACAGCAGCTTAGTCAGAAGGGCCAAGTTGCTCAGTTTTTCCTGAGTCTGTCCCATGTATTTGTGTTATTAAACTTTGTTTGATTGTCTCCTGCTAACCTGCCTTTTTAATTATTTGACTAGCCATAAGAACCTTAAGGAAAAGGGGGGGCGGGATTCTCCCTCTTCCTCAACAGTATGTACCCAAGAGAAATGAAGACATACGTCCACACAAAAACTTGCACTCGAACGTTCATAGCAGCATTATTCATAACAGCCAAGAGGTAGAAACAACCCAAACATCCATTAACCGACAAATATATAAACAAATGTGGTATATCCTTACAACAGAATATAACTTGGCCATAACAAGGGATGAAATACTGTTACATGCCACAACATAGATGAAACTTGAAAACGTTATGGTGAAGGAAGCCAGTCACAAAAGACAACATATGATTTCATTCACACGGAAATCAAGAATGTGATAATACATGGAGACAGAAAGTGGATTCGTGGTTGCTTCACGCTGGAGAAGGGGGTGTAGGAGAGGAAGACAATGCCTCTACCTTCTAGGTCCTTCTGGCTGGGCTATGAATTAAATTGACATTAGACAGAAAAACAGGAGAAAAATCAAACAAGTTAAATAACATGTATACATGGGAGAAACCCAGGAAAACTGAGCAGTTCGGCCATCTGGCCAAAGCTGCCACCTTCAACACCATCTTCAGCTAGAAGGCAAAGGAGGATGTTGGAGGTAGTGGTTTGGGATTTTGCTGGGCCAAAAATGGGCTTGTGGGTGCCTATCACACCTACTTTGCATTATACTACAGCTATCTTATGGCATTGGCTCCTTCCTGGAACAGGCCTTCTCCGTTCAATTCTTTTAGGCAGTTTAGGGAAAGGTCGAATGTTCTTCCTGAGTCTTCTGAGCCTTTATTGTCTTCAGCTCGAAATAGTCCACATACCAGAGTGGTGCATCTTGGGGTGGCCTGCCCTGAACCCCATCAGGGGACAGGAGGATAGTGGAGTGATAGCAAAAGGGGACAGGGTTTTTTGAGGTGATGAAAATATCTAAAATTGGCTGTGGTTATATCACATATCTATGAATATACTAAAAACCATGGAATTATGCACTTTAAATGAGTGAATAATGTGGTATGTGAATTATATCTCAACAAAGCTGTTTTTTTGTTTTTTTTTTTTTTAAGAAAAAGAAGCCTCTGGGAAGAAAGAGAAGGAAAGCCTGCCTGGCTGAATTAGAGTGATGTAAACTACAGTTGGAGGGGAGGCAGGGCCAGAACTCAGAAGATTAGCAGGTCCTCTGGAAGTGAACCTGATATCCCTTCCCACTGACTCTCACCTCAGCGGGAGATTACCAGCAGGCTCTGAATAGCTGTTGGAATTCACCTCACAGCCATCTCATGACATGTGACTTTTCTCTATAGGCAAGACCTAACCTCAGCTATCCTAGGAAAATGGAGGGTAAAGATGAATTCCACATCTTGGGCTTAATGTGGCTGTTTCCTTCTTATAATTTCAAAAGTTCTCTACATACACACCTTGAGACCTTGATCTTCATCATTTCTGTTCACTTATCAGTCTCCTCTCTCTTCTCCTTCTCTTTCTACTTTTCAGGGGAAAGCAGACTAATGTCTGAGGGATAAGAAAGAAACAAGTATAGGTTCTCAAATGGGCCTGGACTTGTAGTGTTTAATTAGTGTAAAAGGCTCTTTGTACTTAGACATGTAGCATTTTCATTATAGTGTGCCTAACACAAAAATGGTAGGTCCCCCCATGTGCACCGAAGCCCACTCATTTTCCGTGTTTCCACAACTTCCATTTTGACATGGAACATTGATGAATGAGAAATGAAAATTATATAACCACAATTTTGTAGGGCATAGTGAATACATTGTTTATAAGAAAGGAGAAATGAGGGAAATAACCACTGATTGAGAGACTATTATGTACAAGTCCCAATACTTAAAACACTCTGTCTAATTTAAGCCTCTGAACAATCCTGTCCCATCAGTATCACAGGTCCACTTCTATACCTAAAGACACTGAGGCTCAAATGTATTATTACCTATCAAAATGGCCACACACATGTACACGGGGCCTCTCACATTTAGGACAGAGCTGGGAGGTGGCAAGAACATGAACTAGGCTACAGTGTAGAGGAGGTAATGCTCCCCACACTGCCAACAACAAATTCTGAAATGTTCAAGAATTTTAAATTTGAACATGGACTTCCAGGTTGTTATGAAAGCAGGAGGATAGGACACATTAATTTAATGTTGTTAGTTTCATTTATAAATACATATCTAGACATTTGGTATGTGTTCTCTCTTTGTCCTCTTGCTCCAGACTCTCCATTGCTAGGGGCAGGCTCATGCTTGTGTGTGTGAATGTGCAGGGGTTGCATTGGGGACATGAGAGAGGTCAGTTAGGGAACTGGAATCATGTTTATAGAACATAGTACATGAAGACCAGAGGTTAATGTGTTAGGCACAGAGTCTGGTAGAAATTATTCTGCTCTATGGAGGATGCTTCTCCAAGTTCCTCTCTAGAAAGGAAGAAGGAATAGACTTGCTCTCCAGTCCAAAGATCAGAGCCTGTATGAAGATCCATCTGCCCGGGAGCCAGGGGAGCAGTTGACATGGTGTTTGCTGCTGACGAAATGGGAACCCACAGTGTCATCGCAGTCCTCTCCTTCTGAAACAATTCTCAACAGAGCAAGACTTTGGCTGACTTCCTTTGTGTTTTTATGAGTAGATAGGGATTCCTGTGGAAATAAGAAAACCAACCCAACCCTACTCCAGACTGAGACTGGGTAGAGAATGGTCCTTGGTTGGGAATATAACAGAACACTTACAAGTGTTCATCTCTACTTGGAGTGTGTCAGAATGAACCCAGTGAAGCTGGAGCTCTCATGTAGTATTTCCACAGGTGAGAGGGGATGGAATTGAAAGGAGTGTAGGGATAGCCGAAGGAAGAGAAAGAACACTGTTCTCCATTATAATGGTAGGTATAAAATCCACTGTGAATAAGGTAGCCTCATCAATTATGTGTTGGTTAGGAAGATATTTCTCTTCCTTTTAATGTGTTTAGACCAAGAGTCCCAAAGCAGCAATTTACAGCCTGGTGACACTGCTTTCTGTGCACAGTGCATTTGAATTTGATATATTTAGATAAGCACACATTCTCCAGTTTTCACATTCTAAAATTTTACATGTTATCTCTTTATTATATTTACATTACCTTCCTGACTCTGGCAGCATTTGAGTTTGTGGCCCCTGGCTTAGAATGTGTTGGCTCTGGATATTAATATTTGTTCTTGGGAAATGTGAGTTTGTGTGTGTAAGTGTGTATAAGAGATATATAGAGAGAGAGTTTGAAAAGGGTAAAGAGAGAGGCAGACATGGAAAGACAGACACAGAGTGACAGAGATAAGGAGACAGTGTCAGAAGGAAGGCACTGAGCAGAAGAAAAGTGGAGAAATCTGTGCAACCATTAGTTGTAGAATCCACCGATGTGGAGACCTCACAGTGGTCCTGAGATAGAGTACCTGCTCTTTCCTGGGAGCCTCTAGGAGACTGGGACCCATATTAAAACTGAATAGGACTCATCAGAAGAAACACACTGCTATGGACTGAGTGTGTCCACCCAAATTCATATGTTGAAGCCTTAACCCCAATGTGAGTGTATCTGGAAATAGGGTATTTACAAGGTAATTGAGACTAAATGAGGTCATAAATTGCGGTACTAATCTGATTATAGGACAAGAGAGAGAGATCTCTCTATGTACACACACTGAGGAGAGGCCATGTGAGGACCCAGCAAGAAGGCAGCTGTCTGCAAGCCAGGAAAAGAGCCCTCACTAGAACCCAAATGTCCCAGCACCCTGATCTTGGACTTTGAGCCTCCTGAATTGTGAGAAAACAAATTTCTGTTGTTTAGGCCACCCAGTCTATAGTATTTTGTTAAGGCAGCCCAAACTGACTAAGACAAAGAGTAAAAAGAAAGAGGGATGGATTTCACAGCAAGTTCACCCTTATGATAGATAAAATTTCCTCCCAAAGTGATCAGAAAAAGGAAGTGCTAGAGGGTTGCGTATTGAGAACAGGGTAGCAAGAACAGGAAATGGGATATCTGTATGGAGTTTAACTTCGGTGCTTATCTCTTGTGCTCTGGGCAAGTCATGCTTACAGCAGTGTTTGAAATTGCTCCATCCCCTCTTCCAGTGGAATTTTCTGTAGTAACTTTGTCTCTTAGGTAAAATCTGATAGACTCCTTTGGTGCTGTTTGTTGATATGGAAAATAAAGGGTTGAAGACATCCCACAAGCTTTCATTAAGAGGGGGAAGAGGGCTATTAAGAAAGAACAAAAGAGGGAGAGAGAGAGAGAGGACTAAATGGTGAGCACTGACTCCTTGGCTTAATTTGGGGTGGAGGAGAGAACATAAGTTGTTGAGGAGCAACTTCCTGGTGGATGACAGGAAAGGAACGTGAGACAGCCTTTCTCTTTCCCAAGTAAGGAGAGAAAGAGGTAATCTCAATAGGATCTAAAGAGTTTGGAAAGGCTGAAATTTCGGTAACATAGTATTATAGGAGGTAACTAGACTCAGACAAAATTACCTTGCTTTAACTCCTCAGCTCCTCATTCCAAAAGAGACATGATACACCGGCATGCCAGAGTGAATTTTCTTCTGCCATATATTTGTAGACCAATATTGGTCATGCCTGGAAACTAGAAGGGGTCCAAAGGCAAATCATCACAGGCAAGTCTGCAGTGGCTGGCCCTGGGGAGAGGGTGTGTTGATGGGAATGGGGGTGGGGATTTGGAAGGTATGTTTGTTACCTCCCTGCCCCAAGGCTGGAGGGTCTGGCATACATCTTAGATGCAAAGGATGGCTCGGCATATGGCTTGACAGATTTACTGCACTGCCAGTCTATTATCAATATATATGATGCATGGTATTAGAAGTGGAAATAAGTATAATGGAAACTTTTGTTGGTAAAAGATCTGCATTAATTTGTGTGGGGCATGTACTGAGAATATGGATGATGTAATATTAAATCAACATTAGCTACAAAGTGATGATGGGGCTTCCATGAGAAAAGAAATAATAATAATGCCTTCCGTTTGTATTACACTTGATAGATTACCACATGCAATCACATAGCTAAATTCATTTAGTTTTTACAACAGCCCTGTGATCTAGGCAAAATAGCTATTACACTATTTTAACATTTTTGCAAGATAAGATAATTCATGTGTCAAAATTTACTAAGTAAACAAGCAGGAACTTATTGAGTACATGTCCAGTGCTCTGTCCATCACAGCACAGCCATTCCCTGTAGCAGGCAGACCAGGAATTGGGGCGATGTGTGCCATATCCATTACTGGGCTAACAAGAGCCCCACACCTTCACTACAACTGTCATTTTTCTGTTTTCATATCTTAGGATTCTATTTAGGCAATAACCTAAGGCAGGGTGCCCCAGGGCAACCCTCAGAGGTGCCAAATAAATAACCAGAATCTTATCAAGGCAATGGAATTCCCTAATGCTTTGCTTAATTTTTTAAAGTCCACAGACACAGTCATCTTTAAACCACGAGGATAGAGTCCTAATGCCAAAATCCAGCATTGATATCAGGCTTTTTGCAATTTAAAAAGACTAACTGAGGTTAGGGAACTGTCAATGATATATTGAAGTTTAGGGATGGCTTCATCCGGTAGTCTTCAAGTAATTAGTTAATTAACGCATATGTGTTTTTTAACCTTTGTTGCTCATTCAAAGTTGAATATAAATAAGTGAAAATTTCAGCACTCAGCTGTAGACTTCATTAATAATTAGCTTATAATCAATAAGTAGATGACAATCTATAGGTGCCAGAGTAATTTCTAAATCTGTTATTGAAAGAAGTTAACTAAATTAATCACATTTCTATAATTTATCAGTATAGGTCTTTTTTCTTTGCCTACAAATCTAACTGTAACAAACAATATGAATTTGTTTTCACCAGGTCATTAGATAATATAAATTAAAATTTTATTTTAGCATTATATTTTAGGATTGGCTAAATATTTATTACTGAAACCAAGAACTCTTAGAGACATTTAGAAGGCCATGTGCATATTAGATTGTTAATTCCTTAAAAGTGGAAGGCTTGTCTTTGGTATATTTGTAGTCTCAGCACCCAACACATGCCTGGCACATAGGAAGTATCAAATAAACGTTTAGTAAATTGAATTGAAGGAAATGAATTAACACATTCAAAAGGTTAGAGGTGTGATTTTAGATGTAAACATTACAAGAGTTCAAATAAAAGTGCACGCAGAGAGGCCGGCCCAGCGGCACAGTGGTTAAATTTGCACACGTTCTGCTTCTGGTGGCCTGGGGTTTGCGGGTTTGGATCGGGGGCATGGACTGACACACAGCTTGTCAAGCCATGCTGTGGCGGCGTCCCAATACAAAAAGCAGAGGAAGATGGGCATGGATGTTAGCCCAGGGCCAATCTTCCTCAGCAAAAAAGAGGAGGATTGCCAATGGATGTCAGCTCAGGGCTAATATTCCTCACGCACAAAAAAATACATCCAGAAACAAAATCAGAGACTAAGCAATTATTAATGGTTAGCAATACATAGTTATATATCTGTGCAAATCTTTTCCTTTCCTTTCAAGTCATAATTTGAAAATCACTTTGTAAATGGCAAAATCCTATTGAAAAGCTAAATTTCATTCAACTTCCATTATGCATTGTTTCCCTCAGTGGGCAGTGTGTTTCCTAATACTGAGAACTGTGATTGATCTGTGGGTACAATTAGGCTTCTCTGGACTGTACTCCTATAGCAAAATTGACTTCCCTCCACAGCTCACTCTATATAGAATAAATGCACATATGAATTGCACACTGGACTACAATTCCAGGAAGTCAGGGATTGAGATTTGTTCATCACTATTATATACCCCACCTTGTACACAGCTGGCATATAATAAGTACTCATAAATATTTGTAGAATTCAAAATTATAAAAATATTAATACAGATAATTTTGAAATTTATATCATCTCCTATAATCGTATGTATCAGAGTTAAATCACTATGTTATAATATTTATTGAGCCATCATTTCTGTATAGAAAATTGAATCGTACCCTTGGAGACAACATAAAATAAATATTTTACAATGAAGGTAAAATAAAGCATATGGAATTACTTAAGAGTCTTATTTAACCAGATGTTTTGGCATTTGCTAAACATAATAGAAGTAGATTATTTTTCTTTTACTCACTTTCAATAGAACTGGCTAGGAAAAAATTTTAAAAGACCCAAATCAATCATTTTTGGATTCCAGGCTTGTATCTGTGTTTATACCCAGCCACACGCTGTGATTCACTCCATTACTGCTGGGGCATTCTTTAGTCAGAATCTGGAAACACTTCTTGTTTTTCTTATTCCTTTTTTTCCTTCCCCTCAAATCTCAAGGCAAGCAAACAGTATGCACAGGAAAAGCTGATATTGGGGCACAGAGTTTCAATTTTTGAAAGTGAACTAAGCAAAAGACCAACAATGGTTAGTCACATCTCCCCTTGTGTGTTTCCAGTCTGTGGCTGAAGTTTGACTGGAGCTTCAGGTCTTTGTAAACCCAAGAGGAGTCATTATGTTGGTGATGACCCCTCCCCAGGCATATCAACAATGTCCAAGGCAAGCGTTGACCCCACGCTACCCTTGGATTAAATACCTCACTTTAGGGCCAGAAAGACAATGAATCAAACTGATATTTAGAAATAGAAAAAGAAAGTTGTGATTGTCGATACACCAACATATCACACAAATGCTCACTGGAATTATACAGAACAAAAGTAACAGATTTATTGAATATAAGGAAAATTCTTAACTATGACTGTTTCATATCTCAAGCAGATATCAATGGAACTTGTACAATCTCTGTTTTGGTAAATTTGACTTAAACTAGGTATGTAAATCTCTTAGAAAAACAAGATCTCAAAATGTTCTTAATTTTCTTGTGTCTTTTTTGATTTTAAGGGTTTCAGCCTCGTATTACTGCTTTGCCTCTCACCCAAGTCACCAGGATAGTTCACAGTGGTCTCCATGTTGCTAATTTCTCATTTACAAAGTGTCCCAAATATAGCTTCTAGTATAATTTTCTCCAACATCTAATTTAAGGAACTACATCTGTTCCAGTGGCTACTTCCAGGACAGTGGACTAGATAGAGAGAAGGGCTGGATGCACTGCCGGGCAGCCCGACGTCCTGAGGAAACACTTTTGGGAACAGAAAAAGAACAATCCTTAGTCCTGGGCAGCTAAGATGTAGAAATACATCCTTTTTCAGAGAGTGAGGATGTGATCTGGGAGCTCACTCCTAAAAAGAAGAGTGAAGAATAGGAAACAGGAAAAAATGGAAAATTCCACTATGCCCAAGGGTCTATTTGAATTGATTGATTAAGAATTATAATATGGGCTAAAGAATCCCCTTGGGAAAGATTCATCGTAAGAAAAGAGGTTCTGATTATAGCATAGTGACTCATGTGAATTATTTTCCAATCTAACTCCTCAGGATCTGGTCTGAGTGTCAGGGTGGGGTAAGGAAATCCTGAAAGAGTTGTCTCACCGACGTAGCATCCTCAGCTACAGAGAAGAAAGATGCCCTCAATTCCTTCAATTGCTTTGTGCAAACAGTCACACAGATGCAGGTGGCTAGGTTTTTAAGCGGAAAATGAATTATGAGTGAAGAAACTAAGCAGATGTGGCAGACAAGGGTGGCACCACCCCCGGGAATCCAAGAGACTTGGTTTCTGAAACCTGTGCAAGAATCCAGTTCACGAGGCAGCCTCAGGGACGGCTGAGGTGCAGTGATTCCTGCATTCCTGAAACTATCATTTATTCTGTTAGGGCTTTTCTTCCCTCTCTAGACATCAGCCTGTCTGTACAATTCTAGGATTTATATTTCTATCCCTGATTTGTAAAATGCATTTTCAGCTGCATAATAAGTGCTCTACCTATATGACCTACTTGTACCTTGAAATCAGCATGAGCAAACCCAAATTTATTACTTCAGCTCCAAAGGCAGCAACTCCTGGTGACTTGCATGTTTTGATTAATAGCACATGCAGTCTCCGACTTACCCAGAACGAAACCTCTGAGACATCTTGGACTCTTTCCTACATCTGCTTGATAAGTTGAAAAATCCTCAGTTACCTCCAAAAGGCCTTTACTTCCATATTCTGCTTTCTATTCTCACTTCAACCACCATCTTTTGACAAGAGCTCTATTTGGTGAGCACTTACTTACTCCTAGGTGCCAACAGTGCATTAAGGGCCTTTTATGACTTATGAAATCCTCACAACAAATTCAAAAAGCAGGTACTATTCTACTTTCTGTTTTCCAGATAAGGAAAATGATCCTCAAGGAGATTTAATTATTTGCTTAAAGTCACCAAACTAATAATGGAGTCAGGAGTTGAACAACAACAGTCCAGTTCCAGAGGCCAAAGTCTACACATGTACTCATCTGTCTTCCACAGACACATGTCACTTTCTAAAAGAACAATCTAAAAGGACTCCTGTCTGAATCTTGTCCTCCAATACCGTCTGCTCTCAGCACAAGTTTATCCTAAACGTCGCTGTCAGAGGGATTTTGTGACAATGTGAAACTCCAATTCTGCCAGCCTCACATAAAACCTTCAATGGCTGTCCATTGCCTTCACAATTAGGTAAAACTCTCCTGTCTGTAATTCCAAAACTTTTGTGTTTTAGCCATCATCTACAGTTTTCACCTTGTTGCTTTCTATTTTTTCCTGCATAACAATTCCTAAGCCACCTCTGTAACCTTGCTGATGCCACAGCTCAGTGCCTGTAGTTCCTTCTACCCTGATTGACACTCTCTTGATTTCCTACTTGGTTTTCAAAGATATTTTGAAATAAAGTCTTAGTGATTCATATGTTCCTGAGAAAACCTTTGTAGAGGGGCATCATGTCCCTTGGGGCCCCACTGTACTCGGTCTGTATGTCACTAAAAACCCTTAACTAACTTCCACGGTAATCATTGTGTGTGGGTATTATTCAGTTTATCAGAGAGCAAATTCCCTAATGTTGGAACTTGGCCTCACTAGTCATTTCCATTTTTATTTTACACACTGATTAATTAATTAACTAATTAATTGTACGCTGAATTGAATGGAGCTGACAGAAGGGTAAAGGAAAGGTGTTCAATGTGGGAAATAACTCCAGAGCAGGAATGGGTAGGTTAAGGGTGCAGCCCTATCCTGGGAGAGTCATGGGCAACATCAACTCTAGGCTGGAGGACAAGCAGAGTTAATGGGTGAAGCTACCAGGATGTTTTGTGGCAGTGCAGAGAGGGTGAGGACACAGATATTTTGAGAGAAAAACAGAAAAATGTGAGACTCACACTGGATGGCTCAGTTTTACAAATAAATTGTCGGCAAAGCCATCTTCTGGGATTAAAGAAGAAAGAGCAAGCTGATGACTGAAGGGAAGGGAACAAGTTTACAGTATCTCCTATGGGGAAGGAGATAAGAGTCCAGCAAAAAATGGATGAAAATATTGATCTGCAGCAATGAGAGCCAGCTGAAGGAAGGTACAATACATTCTAGTGAACTGTGTGAGCATGATTTTCTTACTTTTATTCACAATGCTTACATGTTAGAACAATTAGGAAACAATAAGTTATCATATAATACTATAAGAAATTGCATAGAAACAGTTAATATTGAATATAGACGTTTAATAATATGTTAAAATAGTTTTATGTGTGTATGTGTACACATACTCAGAGTCAATATTGGCATTAAACAGTTGTTAATTCTATGAAATACTGTATTTTATAGAGTGAAGGTATATATATGTGTAGATATATTAATTAAGTGTATAATATAATTAAATTATATATTTTAATTAAACAATATATGCATATACGTATATTAATGAAATGCCAAATTACAGACGAGCAGAAAGTAACAAACAAAATGACATTTTTTTCTAAAAAAGTATTATGTTACTATGCAAATGCAGCTGCTTGTATTGAAAATAAGTATATTTGACTAGGAAAACAATTCAAATAGCTCAAAATGTTATAATTTTTCTAGAACCAAAAGCTATCTTACCTAATGACGACAACTTCCGCCTGACTATGGATCTTTTGGCCATTTTCTATCTTTTAAAGCCTTTCCCCTCTTTCAGTTTCACATATGATATTTATATGTTCTTTACTTTTCATAAAACCATTTTTCTATATTATATGGTTACATCTTTTTTAAAAACTAAATAATACCCACCCATGCATATAACAAACACTGACCAGAAGGTGCCGTTGAGCACTCCTCTTCACCATCAGATAAACAAGATCTTTATACTCTAACACTTACCAACGAGCATTTATATTTGAAATGAGCTTCCAGACTCTGGCACTTGCCCTCTTCTTTATCGTGGCTCTAATCGAGTATAGCACTGACTTGCCTATCCTATTTTTAAGTAGCCAAATTAAGTGTTTTAGTTTTGAAGATCATCGTAAAATCAACCGTATATTAATCCTACTCTGACTTCGGACCCAAATTCTATTAACTAAATATCTGTCCTATCGCTTGTGACTAATTACTTGTCTTTTATTAATTTTTTCAATCTTTCCTTTATATTTATTGGTACATACCCTATGACAGCCACTGAACTAAGCCCTCAGGAAACAAAGATATATGAGATTCCCTGCCCTGAGAACCAAATAGGGGAGACTATCTTCCAGTTTGTTCAGGGAGGGCCCAATACCTGCCTTCATGTTATAAACTTGCTTGCCCCATTTCCTCCCCAAACAAGGGACTGGAATTTTGACAATTCTGAAGTTCACAGCTGAGATCCCACGATGCACCCGTCACATAACCCCTCCGCTGCTCTGCCTCGATGTGCTTACACAGTGTACTCTGTTAGTCTTCACTGGAGTCCTCACCCTAGATGTGCACCCTTGACTACCAACTGATGGGACTGTCTTGCCCTCTGTCCAAATGGGGTCAGAACCCCAGCACTTTTCCAAAAATATTCCAAAAATATCCAATAATCCTAGTAACTTTTGTAGACCCATCCCTCCAGGTCTGATTTGCTAGCATATCCTTTCCATCCTCTTACTTTTAAACTATTTATTTCTTTGAATGTAAAGCATATTACCTGTAGAGAGCGTAGAGTTGGATCTTTTTTTATTTTTAAAATTTTTATCCAATCTGACATTCTCTGCCTCTTGATCAGAATGCTTAATCTATTCACCTTTAATGTTATTATAGATATGTTTGGATTTACATCTGCCATTTTGTGTTATATTTACTGTGTGTCTCCCGACTTTTGTCCCTCTGATCCTCCTTTTTTGCTTTCTTCTGTATAAAAAGGGTATTTTTCATGGAACATTTTACTTTCTTTTATGACTTTTCAGTTACATTTTTAAGTTATTTTTCTTAGTGGTTGTTCTAAAGCTTACAATATGCATCTTAACTTACCAGAATATTCTTCAGATTTATACTTAGTTGTAGTGACATGTAGAAACTTCACTCCTACATAACTCCATTTCTTCTGCATCATTTTGTGTTATTAATTTTATACAAATGGTCTATATTTGTATGATTGCTTTATGTAATCTTAATATCTTTTAAAGAAGTTGAAAAAAGAGGAGAGAATAAGGGTATATTTATAAAGTTCATTATATTAACAAGCGTATTTATGAGGTCCCATATTCTAATATTTCTTTCAAATACAGAAAAATGATTTTCAAATATTTTATTATTGTTAATAGCAAACACATTCAGAAACTTAATAAGAGGAGGAAATACAAAAAGAGCTTCTCTTGGATTCCTGAAACGTTACCTCATCATTGCTCACCTATCTCTTGTTATTCTTCATCAGGCTCTGAAGACCTTTTGGTCTCCAAGAAGAAGAGTTCACTATATAAATAATAATTTTCCTATTGTCATGTCATAACTAAAGAAACCAACTAGACTATCATATTCTTCTAGAACTTCTTTTAAAGTATTTATCACCCAGTTTTACCAAATTATTTTGCCTACCAATAGAACCTGGTTGTAACACTTATTCCTGAGTTCATATAATGAGAATTATTTAATTAAAAACTGTCTGTTATGATGTTTTTATTGACTTTTTTTCCTACCTACAATTCTCTACAATCTTTAGGTCTGCTGGTGATAAAATATTTAAACTTTTTTGTTTGTAGGCTTGCTTGTTTCTTGTTCATTTTGGTTTGAAAATATCTGAATTTTACCTTCATTTATGTTGACACTTCTTGCTAAATAATATAATGCTGGATTGAAAGTTTTTTCTTCTCCAATACTTTTAAGACGTCATACCATGACTTTCAGTATCCATAACTTCTTTTGTTCCTCATGTGAAGTACTGAGTCTTTCTTCTCTAGCTGCTTTTAAGATTTTGCTCTCATCTTTGATTTTCAGCAATGTGAACATGATGTGCGGAGGTGTGCATGAGGGTGTGTGTCTTTTCACCTGATATAAATTTGTGGAACATCTTGAATCAGTGAGATGACATCTTTCTTCCTCCAGATTTGGACCCTTTTGCCATTATTTCTTTCGGTATGGCTTCCATCCCATTCTGTTGCACTTTTCCTTTTGGGATTTCAATTACATGTATCTTAGATCCTATGAGCATGCCCCACATGTCTCTTATGACCATGTCCCATGTATCTTTTATACTTTGTTCTATTTCTTTTCTATACACTTTTTTTCCTCTGTCCTTCATTCTGGTGTTTTTCTATGGCCCTATCTTCATGTTCATTACACTGTCTTCTGCTGTTTCAAGTCTGCAGTTTATCCCATCCTATGATATCTTTATTTCTGACACTGTATTTTTAGTTCTAGAATTTTAATTTTATTTTTATTATTCAACTCTGTTGAACTTTTTCATCTCATATATTTTGTCTATATTTTCCTCAATTGTTCCTTTATTTCTTCTATTTATAACATACATAGTCACTTTGAAAATGTTGTTTGCTAAATACAAATCTGGATCATCTTTGGATCTATTTTCTCTCTTCACATTTGGACATTTTTTTCCTATTTCTTCACATACCAGTGGTTTTTATAATATGCTTGATATTTTAGGAAATACCTTGAAGAGATTTGGAGTTATTTTAATATCCTCTAAATAGTTTTAAGTTTTTTTCTGGGATGTCGTTATATTATCATCAGGTCACACTAATTCAGTCAAGGGTTACTTTCAAGCTTTATTAGAGAGGGACAGTTTGGTTTGCACGTACTTTGGAGCATCATCCCTACTCTAATGGTATAGTCCTTATTTGTATGGTATGGGCTTTCTTCCATTTTAACCGAAACACTGGGGTGTTTATCAAGATCTGTCCATTTCAGAAGGGGCTAAGCTCCAATTTGTATCTCTTCACCATCGTGCAGTCTCAGAATCTCTGCTTTCCAGTCTTTGATGGCTGTTCTCTGTAGTTTTTCCAGAGACCCACCTGTGTACTCACAGTTTAGATGCCATCCCAAAGCAAAGGCTCTGAGGAAATTTTACACAGAATTTTAGAGCTAACGTTCTGAGGCTTCTGATATCTGCCCCCAGCTCTTTCGGCATCCCTTAACCACATCTCTGTCTTCTCCATCCAGAACATTGCTGTTTTCTTGGGTTCTATTTCCTTTAGCTACAGTTTGTAAAAAGTCCTCACAAGGAAATCTGGGAGATATGCACTGTTAAACTCGTGTTCTTCTTTACTCTCAGGATTAGAATCTTCTATTGGTAAATGGATAACTCTTTCAAACAGTTGTTAAACATATGTAAAATATGTAGTTTGAAGAGTTATTTAGCATGGGAAGTTTTCAATACCATCTGTCATGGCTATAAATGGAAGCGGTTTCTCATTTTTTCTGGGATTATGTATTGTTCATTTATTCCATTCCCCACAAGGCTTTTGCCCCTATACTCCATATCAGGTACTAAGGCAGCCTCCTCCTAATACTAAATGTCCAAATCACTGCCTATTGCCTAACGCCAAATCCACTGATGTCGTACATTATCTACATTTTTTTTTCCAGTAAGTGCACAAGTCTTGTCTTGATCTCCACTTTTTCTACTGTTCTGTTCTTCTCACATTACCATTCCCCATCCTATCCAGGGTATCTGTTTCAACTTCAGATCTGAATCTGTGAAATACATTATTAATTAAGTACTTTCTGTGATATCTACTTTACAGTGAAAACTTTTTGATATTTTAGAACTTAACTTCCTAGAAAGGATGAACTTGCCTTACTTGAAATTGAAGCTAATAGCAAAGTGCATAACCAATGTTTCCATGGCATAAGTTAGATCCAAAACATATTTTAAGTTAATTGATAAGAGCCACTTAAGTGAAATGGAGGAAGGAGAGGTCAGCTTGCTAGGGAATGAAAAATGAGTGGGAAATGGAAAGAATTCAGTACAAATAACCCTTCGTAGATGTTGGTCTGTGAAGCATAGGGAAGAGATAGGTCAACAGCATTCAGGTCTTCAAATGATTAACTTATGGTTTCTCCATTCTTTAATTCAATCGATATTTATTGAGTACCCACTACATACCAGGCACTGAGATATCGTGATGAAAAAGAAATGGACAAAAAGACTTGCCCTCATGGAACTTATTTTGAGTGGAAGGAAAGAGTGGAAAGTAGAAGATGAGATGCTCATAAGTGCCATGGAGAAAAATAAAGTAAGAGAGATAGGAAGTAAGGATGGGTGGTGCAATTTTCAATAGGGTGGCCAGGGAAGTCCTCACTGATAAAGGGACTTTTAAGCAAAGACCTAAAGGAAGGGAGAACATGAGTTATAGTGAAACCTGTGGGAAACATGTTTACAGCTGAACAAATATTCAAAGACGTCTAAATGTTGATAAGAAAGAGCCAGTGCCAAGGGAGAAATGGAAGAACCAGGAAAAGTAAGGTAATTGAGAGAGTGACGTCCTCAATGAGATGTAAATGGAGGGGGAGCAATAGTACAAATCAGGTTAACTGGCCTGTGAGAGGAGAAGGGAGAGACTAAGCATTTAGATTTGATTTCATAATAATAATAACACTGTAGATTGCTTCCTATATTCCAAATACCACTCTAAGCTTTTTAATGCATTGACACAGTTATTCCTCACAAAATTGCCCTAAGGTAGGAGTTATTTTTCACATTTTACAATTGAGGAAACTGAGATCCAAAGAGGAACTTGTCCAAGGTCACAAGCTAATAAATAGTGGAATCAGATGAAGACCCAGACATTCCAGAAATGACTAAACTTTTGAGGGAATGCAATATAAAGATGAGAGTAATATTGTGAGGGGTGAAATTTTAGTGAAGAAAGAACTACAATGAGAAGAGATGACAAGAAGCTGGGCCTTGTAAGTGCACATCAAATTTTACCATTATTGTTCACCAAGTTACCTGTTCCCTTCTAAACACAGCAAACAACTTCCACAGTGGTAAACTGATGTAGGTAAAGGAAGTCATTTGAACAATATTTTTGTGTATTTATTTGAGATCTAAAAATGGCTCAAATATATTGTCTGCAACCATGATTTTAAAATGTTAAAATATTATATAAAGTGTTTCATTGTGCACATAAAATAAAAATTGTATTAGAAACTGAATTAATTGATGGTTCACTAGGCAATAAAGTAAATTAAGTATTGATCCTGAATACTTTAAAGAGAAACTAGTTCACATATGAATTTGATATGAGGTATGTCCTACATAAAAAGCAGTCTTTTATTAAAAGAAATAATATAAAGATTAATAGAAGTGATTCTTTGTTTAATGAGTGTTAAAGAGGCAT
Organism: Tapirus indicus; assembly: GCA_031878705.1. Lineage (NCBI taxonomy): Eukaryota > Metazoa > Chordata > Mammalia > Perissodactyla > Tapiridae > Tapirus > Tapirus indicus. The sequence continues at coordinate 53,550,795 of CM062931.1, read as the reverse complement.
CAGTTGGTTGAGATAGGCAGTTGGTTTAGCACTGTGGAGAAAAGGTAACCTAGTAACAACTGTAACAAAAGATTGCTGATATTTAAAGGATTAGGAGATCAAGAGTTGTCAGGAGAAATTTATGAAAAACAACCAGCTTTACACCTTATATTTTATTATGACTTCCTCTGGCTTAAGATGGTAACAATGGTAGAAACCAGAAAATGGATCATCTTGAAATCCACATTGAAAAGCTTGAACAATTAGAAAATATAAAGGTGGGAAATGGTGTGATCAGATTTGAGTTAAAAAGAAAAAAGCAATCGCATTATCTCTGAAGAATGGATGGAGTGAAGAGAAGGCACTAAAACTGGGAGGCCAGTTAAGTATTTACGAGGTTATGGCAAAGTGCAAGGAAACATGGTGACATTAATTAAAATGGTGGCAGTAGTAAGTTGGAGAGGAAGCAATAAATATGTAACATAAAGAGTAGAATCTACACAATCAGTGGCCAAGTGGAATGAGGTGAGGGACATGGGAGAATCAACCATGATTACCAGGGTTTGTACATCTGCATGGATGGAGGAATGCTCAAAAGTGTGTGTGCTGGGTATCCTCTCTTTCCTTTGCACCTCCACCTTGCTCTGTGCTCTAAGAAGCTGACCTATGGAAACTGTTCCATACTCTCCCCTGCTCTTTTGCGTCTGGTTTAGCCCATAGGCAGAAGAAAGGAAGAATGGAAGAGAGTGAGGTCAGTATATTTCCCTGGTCCCTCCCCTCAGAGTCACTTCAGGTCATGCATCCTCTCAACTTGACCCTTTCCTTCAGGTTCTAGTAACGCCTTTTCTCCTAGTCCCAAAGGGACTAGGGTTAGTAATAGCTCTGCTGCTATTAGCCCAGGATTGTTATACTGTTTAATGTGGCCTCCTTATGCACCACCAAACTTCTGTAAATAACACCTTTGAATATAAACATTCTTTAATTTTTTCTGATTTGTTTGCCATCCACTTCTTTAGGACCCTGGCTGAAATGGGCACATTCAGTTTTTATTTTAAAATTTTAATTGTAGAATTCTGCTTTCCACCAAGATGGAGAAACAGGGACTATATTTATTCTCCTGCTGAAACAATAAAAAATATTGGACAGGTAATCGTGGACAATGATCCCTGAGAGATAGGAAACAAAAAAGGTGAACTCTCTGATTACTCCATCACTTGACTGCTGTGAGAGGGCTTCTAAGCCAAGGTACAGGGAGAGTGCCCAGCTGGAGATGGAGGCGACAGCGCAGAGAGATCAAGGAAACTAGAGTTCACACGACAAAGTGCTCAAGAGGAGAGAGCTGCACACAGAGAGAACTCCGGAGATCTGCCAAGGATTCTCCTCAAGTATTCTACAAAAGACTGATTAGCCCATGGGTGTGAGGAAACTACCTAGGGCCTGGGGGAAGAACCATCTGGAAATACTAAAGGGAACAGTGCCCGGCATCCAGGAGGGCCAGGAATAGTGCTGGTTCCAACCAACCAGATTGAAAAAACCCCTCAAATTTATAGGATATTAGGTAGAGTACTCAGGAAATCTTGCCCCAGTAATGGAGAATAAGTAGTCCTAGACCTAGCAATGCTCCAGAACCACCTAACAAATCATAGAAAAAAAAAGTAAGCAGGGAAAGGGAAAAAAATATGGAAAAACAGAAAAGAACTCGCAGGAAGGTAGATAAAAGCCCATATATATTGATAGTAATATTAAATATAAATGGAGCAATCATTCCAATTGAAAGATAGAGTTTGTCAGAGAGAATAAAATAATAAGACCCAACTTTAAATTAAAAAAAAAATGCTATGAGTAAAAGGTTGTAAAAAGATAAACTATGAAAACCTTAATGATAAGAAATCTATAGTGGCAATATTATATAAGATGGAGAAATATCACAAGGATAAAGAGAATCATTTCATAATAATAAAGGAATCAACTTATCAACAGGCTATAAAAATCCTGAATGTGTATGCACTTAACTGAGCTTCAAAGTACCTGAAGAAAAATTTATAGAACTTAAAGAATAAATAGAAAATTCCATAATTTCAACTCTCTTCTATCAACAACTGATAGAAGAAATAGAATATCAGTTAAGTATCTTAGAAATATGTATATATCAATCACATTTTTCTTCACATTTATTTATCATAAATATCCATTTATCACATCTATCTAATATATATATATCCATGTATCACATATATATCCATTATCACATATACATCCCATCACAGTCCACCCAACAACAACCAGAGGAACATTAACAGAGATAGACCTTACACTTAGAAATAAAATGTGCCTCAATAAATTTAATATGATTTACATCATAGGATGTTCTCCATCACAACAAAATTAAATTAGAAATCAACAGCAGAAAAATATCCCAATAACCTTCAAATATTTTGAATGTAAACAACATACTTCTATATAATTCATGAGTAGAAGAAGAATTTTGGAGTAAATTCCAAATGATTGGAATTAAAAGAAAATGACAACTCAATGCACACAATTTGCAGTGATAATATTCAGTAAGATTCAGTTAAAGCATTGCTTAGTAGGATTTATAGTTTTTCATGTTTGTATTAGAAAAAAATAACATTTTAAAATAAAAAAAAATGAACAAAAACTTTGAACATATACTTCACAAATAAAGGTACACAAATAGCTAGTAAACAGATAAAAATACTCAACCTCATTTTTCATCAGGAAATGTAAACTTAAATACATAAGATACCACCATTATTTCACTACAATGGTGAAGGTTAAGGAGAATGACAGTATGAGGTTTGGCAAGGATTTGGAGTAGCTAAGGCTCTTACAGACAGCTGGAGGGAATGTAAAGTTACACAACCCATAAGATGCTTTGCCATTTTCTTACAAAATTAAATATTTACTTATCGTTTTACTGAAAAATTCGACTCATAGGAATATATCAGTAGAATGAAAATATATGTCCACACAAAGACTTGTACATGGATCTCATACCGGTTTTATTCATGATATAATACTAGAAATAATCCAAGCAACCAACAGCAGGTGAAAGGGTAGCCAGTTTGTGGTATAATGGAATAAGAGCAAAAAAGGAATAAAATACTGATATATCCAACGATATGAATGAACCTCAAAAATTCTATGTTGATCATGAGAAACTAAATGCAGTGAATTATGTAATGTATAATTCAGTGTGCATAAAATCTTAGAAAAGGCAAGAAACTCATCAAACTGAACATTCAAAATGAGTGAATTTTCTTGCATGTAAATTTTACTTCAATAAAGTTGATTTAAAACAACAACAAAAACATTGAAATGACATATTTGAAGTGCTAAGGGGAAAAAAACCCTGCCACTGTCGAGCGCCATATTCACCGAAATATCTTTTAAGAACAAAGGCAATAAACAGTTTCAAATAAACACATACAGAAAATTTGCATTAAAAGAAATACTGATGGAGTTTTTCAGCTGGTGGAAAAACTATACCACAATATACCATATTGATATGATAATATCAATCAGTCAGGAAGATACAATAACCCTAAATTTATATTCATACAATAAATTTAATAAGATTTAAAACATATAAAGAAAAAATAGAACCAGAAATATAAGTGTAGTTATCCACAATCTTAGAATTTTAATATAACTCTCTCAAGAGCTAATGGAACAAACTGATAAGAAAAACAGTAAGAATACAAATAAGTTGAACAAATTTGAGATAATATCTATAGAACACTGAAACTAACAATGAGAATTCACGAACTTTGTAAGAATACGTGGAATCTTGCCAAAAAGCCATAAGTTAATTGCTAGAGAAAGCCTAAACAAATTTTAGAGGAGTGGATCAATTCAGAGCATGCTTTCATTTTTTATTTGTTTAGGTTTGTTTCCAGCTTTATTGAGATATAAATGACATGCAACACTGTGTAAGTTTAAGTTGTACAATGTGATGATTTGATATACATATATATTGCAAAATGATTACCACAATAGCATTAGTTAACACATCCAACACCTCACATAATTATAAATTTTTTTTGTGGTGAGAACATTTAAGATTCACTCTCTTAGCAGCTTTCAAGTATACAACATACAGTTTTATTAACTATAGTCACATGTTGTACATTCGATGCCTAGAACTTATTCATCTTATACCTAGAAGTTTGTCCCTTTGACCGACATCTCCCCATTTCCCCACCAGCCCCTGACAATCACCATTCTAGTCTCCTTTTTCATGAGTTTGGCTTTTTTTAGATTCCATATATAAGCGATATCATACAGTATTTGTCTTTCTCAGTCTTATTTCACTTAGCATAATGCCCTCAAGGTCTACCCATGTTGTCCCAAATGGCAGAATTTCCTTCTTATTTATGGCTGAATAATATTCCAATATATATATATTTTTAATATATATTAGATATATTTTAAATTTAATAATATGTTGTTTCCCTGTCTTGGCTAACTGGAATAATGCTGCAGTGAAAATGGGGGTGCAGCTACCTCTTCAAGGCAGAGATTTTACTTCCCTTGGATATATAGCCCAGAGGTGAGATTCCTGGATCGTGTGGTAGTCCTCTTTTTAATTTTCTGAGGAACCTTCACATTGTTTTCCATAGTAGCTATACCAATTTATATTCCCTCCACCAGCTCTCCACATCCTTGCTGACACTTGTTATCTCGTCTTTTTGATGATAGCCACCCTAACAGTTGTGCGTCCATCCAAACAGCTCATTGTGGTTTTGATTTGCATCATCCTGATGATTAGTGATGTTGAGCATCTTTTCATGTACCTGTCGGCCATATGTATGTTTTCTTTGGAAAAACCTCTATTCAGATCTTCTGACCATTTCTGTTTTGTTTGTTTTGTGAGGAAGACCAGCCCTGAGCTAACATCCGTTGCTAATCCTCCTCTTTTTGCCGAGGAAGACTGGCCCTGGGCTAACATCGTGCCCATCTTCCTCTACTTTATATGGGATGCCGCCAGGGCGTGGCTGACAGGCAGTGCGTCGGCGGGCGCCCGGGATCCGAACCTGGAACCCCGGGCTGCCAAGTGTGGACTAAACCGCTGCGCCACCAGGCGGCCCCCTCCTCTGCCCATTTTTTAATGGAATAGTTTGTTTTTGCTACTGAGTTGCCTGAGTTCCTTATATGCTTTCATCCCTGGGTTGGTAGGACTGGACCTTGCCTTCCGTGAGAGGGTCTAGACCTGAGCCCTAGGGCTGTTTCAGTTTCCATAGCCAAGATTGAGGTCTGTAGACCTGGCTCTGGAGGCACGGATGGATGTGTCTCCTGCCAAGTCCCTGGGTTGGCTAGACTGCTCCCTGACCATGGCTGGAGGGCTGGAGCCAAGTATAAAGCTTTTTCGGGATCTCCTGAGGTGCAAATGTGTCTTCCAGTAGGTCTCTTCGCTGGCAGTACTGCTCGTGGACTTAGGCTGTGAGGAAGCGAGAGCTGAGTATAGGGCCTTTCAGGATCTCTGGGGCATTGTTAGGAGAATCTCCTGCCTGGTCCCTGTGTCAGCAGGCCTGTCATGGACTGCAGCTGGGAGGGGCTGGAGCCTAGGATAGGGCCCTTCCAGCATCTTCATGGCTGCATATAGGAACGTCTCCACTGGGTCCCTGGATCTGCAGGACTGCTGCAGACTGCAGCTGTGAGGGGGCTGAAGTCAAGTATAGTACCCTTTGGGACCATTCTAGCCTCCTTTTCCATGAGTTTGGCTTTTTTTAGATTCCATATATAAGTGATATCATAACAGTATTTGTCTTTCTCTGTCTTATTTCACTTGGCATAATGCCCTTCAGGTCTACCCATGTTGTCCCAAATGGCAGGATTTCCTTCTTGTTTATGGCTGAATAATATTCCAATATATATATTTTTAATATATATTTTAGATATATTTTAAATTTAATAAGACATTTTTCCCTGTCTTGGCTAACTGGAATAATGCTGCAATGAAAATGGGGGTGCAGCTACCTCTTCATGAGAGAGATTTTACTTCCTTTGGATATATAGCCCAGAGTTGAGATTCCTGGATCATGCGGTAGTTCTCTTTTTAATTTTCTGAGGAACCTTCATATTGTTTTCCAGAGTGAACCCTCAGGAAAGCTATGGACTTCGGATGATTATGATGTGTCAATGTAGGTTTATCCATTGCAGCAAATGTACCGCTCTGGTGGGGGATCTGAATAATGCAGGAGGCTATGCTTGTGTGGGAGCTCGGGGTATATGGGAAATCTCTGTACCTTCCTCTCAATTTTGCTGTGAACCTAAAACTTCTCTAAAAAAATAAAATCTTTTTTAAAAAAGAAGGAATAGAGGCTAATTTGGAAATATTTCTTAATATTTGAAATACCTATGCTCTCTTTGTAGGAAATTATCTGAGAGTGTCCATATCCATGAAAAATGACAAAACTTACCCTGTTTATATTAATAAAATATTGAAAACATCCTAAATGTGCATCAGTAGGTATGTGGCAGAGACACTTCTCTGTGCTCATCAACATTATTGTCTTTTTCTCTTGGTCACACTACATTTATTATTCTCCCTATTATTTGGTGGGACCATGTGGCTGAGTTCTGTGGGTCAAAGGAATGTGGGCAGAAGTGATGTGCCTGATTCCTAAACCCTCCCTCAAAACCCTCCCCTCCTCCATCTACAGGTATTTAAAACACAGTGCCCTATGGGTGGAGGAATTGGGTGAATGAGGGTGTTGGAATAAATAAGAATGATTATAATATTATACCAATCATATTTTATAAATCATAGTTTAAGCTCCATGTTCTCTCTCAATTTAAGTAAATTAACTTATCTTCCTGTTGTTTTTTAAGTTTTCAGTAGTAGGTATTGCATTGTCTGTAATGCCTTTCTATCTTATATTTATTTTTTCCAGTGATATATTGCATCGAATTATTAATCCTTTTTCTAGTAAATATAACTTCAGTAATCACTACTACTACTGCTAGCTAACAAATCTTGAACTCTTATAGTTATTACAGACACTGTGTAATGTTTAATAATATTAACCTAAATCTTCACAACCCTTGTCTGAGAGACGTAACATTAGCCCTATATTATGGAGAAGGAAAGTGAGGCATGGTAAGTTTCATTAACCAGGCAGAGTTAAACATCCAGTAAGTAGCTGAGCTAGGCTTCAAACCCTCCTTAAATGTAGACTGAGATTCTCTCTTATTAAATTACCTTTACATTCCCAAGAATTCATCTCTCTTGATGACTAGAAATTATTTTAACATACTGATGAGCATATTTGCTTATATTAGGAGTTTTACATTTATGTCTATAATTGGAATTGGAATGTTAGAAATAAAGTTTTGGTTCACTTATATTAACTCCTTAAAATGATGGCGATGCCTTATTTCTCACTCTGAAATATATGGTACAGAACATGACGGAGGCTGCTCTGAGGAAGTTGGATTAAACTCACTTGTACATGCTCAGACTGGAGACTTCAGGAGGCAACTCTTTCAATCGTTTCCATTCTCTTACCTGATTATCGCCTATACGGATTGTGGAATTTTCCTATGCCATGTTTGGTAAAAGATATTTTTCCATAGAATTATTCTGAACCTATATTCTTGTAACTCAAAAAAGTAGAATTCGTTTGCTGATATTCTACAAGCCTTCTCTGTAAAATGATAATTTTTTATCTCATCTGTAATTGGACCTTTATTTGATTGGGTATCCATTGTGAGACTAGAACGTTCTGCTTTAAGAAAGCTATCATCCACCTTCATAGAGCAAAATTATAGTTTATATACTTAAGCCTCCCAGAATATTTGCTCTTTGTGTTCTATATTAACACATAAGGAAATATTACTATCAGTTCATTGTATTAAAATTTTAACTTTAAAACTACATGTTATATGCAAAAGAAGATTTAAAATTACTTTTAATTGAGTTTTAAAATGCATTTCTGTATTTCCAATTAGGCATATTTTCTTTACCACTAGAGGGACAATACATCCAAATGTCAGACAATTAGAAAATTTTCCTTTTAAAACACCTATTAAACTTAATAGCCATCATACTCAAAAGGAATGCTTATGTACATTAATTTCACTTTTACAAATGTCTCTCAAAGTTTGTTTCTTTTCCCAATGCATAAAAATATACTAAAAGATAGCAGTGAACTCTAATTTTGTTTACTTGAAGAAATGTTGTAACTTCTGTTTTGATCAAAATAAGTTCCTATAAGATACACTTATTTTAAGAAAAATAAGACACTAGGCCAAACAATAGATCTTCTAGCACCTTGATCTTAGACTTCCAGCCTCCAGACTGTCAGAAATAAATGTTTGCTGTTAAAAAGAAAAATATTATGGGGTCAGCCCTGTGGCTTAGTGGTTAAGTCCATGTATTCCACTTTGGTGGCCCAGGGGTCACAGATTTGGATCCCGGGTGCGGACCTACACATCGCTCATCAAGCCATGCTGTGGCGGTGTCCCACATACAAAATAGAGGAAGATAGACATGGATGTTAGCTCAGGGCCAATCTTCCTCAGCAGAAAAAAAAAAGCATTAATAAGAAAAATTAATAGAAAAAACAGAAACATAGAGAAAACTCTGTGTTAAGAAAGAGATAATAGGAGAACTACACTTTTTAAATGTAAAAGTATCAAACAGTAATGTAACTTAAAATATACAACACAAAAAGTCTATCTGGAAATACCCCTGGGACAAACCAGGGGTTAAATTTGGAAGAGGGCAGGGGATGCTAACCTTTGTTCAGGTAGGAAATGTAGCACCCCCCGGGTGCCAAGCCACCGGCCTGCCTCACGTACTCCCTCAACACCAGAGGGAGGCACATCAGGAATTTGCCTTTCCCGTGGTAAGGACACGGCAAGGAAGTACGCAGATGAAAAAAGCATCTGTTTGTCACTGAAAGTGTACAGTTTCCTGATTCAAAAGACAGGATAGAGTAGGAGGAAGGGGCCGGATGGAAGCCCAAAATAAGTTAGAAACCATCACCGAAAAGGAAAAGTACAGAATGGGGAAGGGGTAAAGTGTTGTTCTAATTGTTCAGTAGTCAGCTGAAAAGTCCTCATTTACAGTTAAAAATGATTGCGTTGTCACTACACAATGTTCAAATATGCCAACTGAGTGCAAATTGAAGACTTATAAAGATACATAATTTATTTGTATACTAAATTGTTGTTTATTCCTCTCACACAACCATTAGCAGTGAACTATATACCAAGTAAGTTCATGAGCAGGGAAGCTTGTTTTCGTTGACTTAGAAATATAGCCTACACATAATGACAGCCTTCCCTTGAATACAGTTATTTGTATATATGTGTGTGTGTTCTTTTCACTGGGATGTGAAATCCTTGAGGTAAGAAACTATTAATTCCTTTTTTGTAACCACTCATCATTTAGTGCAAATCCTTTCATATAATGGGTTCCCAATGACTGTAAGCACAATATAGTTTGTGTTTTTATATAACTTCTTTACATTTGAATCTAATACTTACGACAAGCAATTTGCATGATGGTTTATACTGTATAGATAGTGAAATAACTGAACTGAGCAATTGACTTACTAAAGAAAAGCAGGGCATTTTTAAAAGAAGGAATCTAGGGGAAAGAACTCTCTGTATTGCTAAATTATTCTTTCTCCTATAAAAATGTATTCCTGCCTTCTCCCTAGTGCATGCATTGTAATTTCTCCTGGCTAGAACTGGCAGTGCCCTTTTATTTACTCCTCTTACTTCTCATTTAAATATCATGCACTAGACTATCATTTCTGATTTTACTACTTTTTACTGCCTATGGGCTTTTTTTCAACTCATTTAAAAGGCATTATGCTTTGATAATGGACTGTCTGAAGATGGAACTAAATTATAATTTTTTTAAACTTCAATTTAATCAATGCCAGAGGCTACCTACAGATACAGGGTTTCTCATGAAAAGTTCACTATAGTTGAACTCCTTATTTATTGTTCTTTACTGGAAAATTTCCGAGTCTATACACATGAATATGTGTGGATAAATATGTAAATATATTTGCAAAAGTAATTTTCATCATTATAACTAATTAGCATTAAGATAGCGTCTTGGAATTTGTTTGGCTTTATTTATAGGATGAACATACAAGAAAGAAGGAATTTTTAGCAGTAAGAACAAAATCTCTTAGCCTTGGGATTTGGCAGATCTAGCTTTGAATTTTCGTTCTGCTGTTTTCTAGCTATGTAACCTTGGTGATATTACTTAACTTCTCTGAGTTACCCGTCTGGAAAATGATGATGACAACCCCTATGACCAAGGTCCGAATTAGATAATATCGTAAAATCACTAGCCTTCAAAAACATTAGTATTTCCCTTAGAGAAAAATGAGAGAAGCTACTGGTCTAAATATAGGTCCTACTTGGAGTTTCTTTTTTTTTCCTCTCTGGAATACATAGCAACCAAAAGAAAATGGCATGTTTGCACAGCAACTTAATCTACTTATGAGTAACATAAAGAAAACCCCCACAAAATTCAAGTTCAGTGAGAATTCCTAAACTGGCTATAGGACTTCTGGTAAAATTATAATTAACTTTGAATTTTATAATGGACTTAGCAAATACATTCATTTCTGAAGGTATATATACATTGCTTGATGGATTTAGTACAGATTTAAAACAGATATGAAGGAAGAACTTAGTGTTTCTGAAATATATCCAAAGTGGAGTCTTAATTTCCCTTCAGATCTCTGCCTTCTCATTCCTCCCCATTCAGTAACAATGAGACTATCTACCAAATGGTTACTCAAGCCACTTATCGTGGATTAATTTTTGATATTTCTATTTCTCTCACCCTGCCATATCCAATCTATTGTTAAGTCCTTTATTCTCTACCTCCAAAATATCTCTTGGATATGTCCTTTCCCCTCCATATCCACTGCCATTATAGTACAAGCCACTGTCATCTCTCATTTGAACTATTACATCAGTCTCCTGTCTTAGGTATTGGCTGTGATAACAGAAACACCCAAAGTAACCATTACTTTAAAAAGTTAGCTGTTTCCTCTCTAGGATAAAAGAAATGTAGAGTTAAGTAATCCAGAGCTGGCATGATGGTTCTACAGAGCTATCAGAGAACCAAATTCCTTCCTGCTCCCCATGTAGGTGTGATTCTCAAGCTCATGGTCCATGATGACTGCAAGAGCTCCAGCCACCATAAGCAGCAGTATGGAGGAATGAAGGCAGAAGGGTGTGTTCCCCCCCTTTAAAGAGACTACCTAAAAGTACACGTGACACTTCAATGTGCATGACATTGGCCAGAAATTAATCTCATGGCCCACTAGCTACAAGGGGGCCTGGAAAATATCTTTAAGTCAATGTGACAAGCTAACAGTTTTCATCTGGTTCTTGTCTACCTCTCTATGTGATGTTGCAGTATGCTCCACTGTGCCTCCAGTTACCTAACGTACTAAACTATCTTCCACTTTATGGTCCTAGCACGAACTATGTTCTCTGCCTAGAGAATGCTAACTCCATTCCTCTCCTGGATAACTTATCTTTCAGGTTTTACTTTAATATCACTTCTTCAAAGAGATCTTCCCTTATAATCCAATCAAAATTGCCTCCTTCCATCAACCCCGTTTCTCCCTCTCAGAGGACTCAATTTTTGCCTTCGTAACACTCATTACCAAGGACATTTATTTATCTGTTTGTTCTTTTTCTTGCTTGACTTCTACCTGTCTTTCTTATCCACTAGTCTAAAAGGTCTATGAGAGTGGGGGCCATGTTTCCTTTTTCTCAGTGAACAAAGCCTGGTACATAGTAGATGCTCAATAAATACTAGAAAGAAAAAAGGAAAAGAAGGTAGGAAGGGAGGGATCAAGGAAAGAAGACAGAAAATATAAATTCTTTTGAAAACCCAGGGATGGTAGTATCTTTATGGAATGATTGATGGTTTGGCTTTCATCTTCCTATCAGTTATTTTTCCATTCTTCCTGTCTCACAGTTATAGTTCAGAAAAAATACATTTAATTCAACAAATATTCATTGAGTGAATAATTTGATCTTAAATGTGAAAACAATCAGAACTGGCCTTCAAATGTTCTGTTTTGAAATCCATATCCACTGAATTTAACTCTCCAGGTGAAAATGGAACAGGGTCAATCCAAACATTTTAACTCATCTTTAGACACTGCCTCCCAAGAAAATACTCTGAATGGCTTTAGAATCATCTTTATGGATAAAGACAAAGAGACCTCTCCGCAAATCCAGGCACAAAAATATAGGGATTAAATTCATGAATGCCTTGTAAAGTACCCTGTCTGCTGCTGTAATGTTTGGAAGGAAGTAAAAATACATTAAAAGGTCCTTTGCCTGTACAGTAATGAGTATAAAAGCTTTCCACCAAATATAAAATTATTTATTCTTCCTAGAAGTCAATGCAATTGGATTAAGTGTCCCTGAATATCTTATGAAAGTGTATCAATCCTAAACATCTCTTAAACTTGCTTTGTGTTCAACTGTCAAGAGTAATATCTTGTTTTGCCTTTCCCTGAATGACATTTTTACCTTCAGTAAGGAATATAAAAAACTAATTGAAACCAATATTCATCTTGAATAACATTAGATTATTCTCAGTGCTCTTAGCTATTCCAGTCTGTACTTTGATTAGTTTTATTTAAAGATTTTTCTGTCATAAGTATTGGTGTACCATTTGGATTTTTCTCTATTTTTTTTTTCATCATTGATTTCGTTTCACTTGTTCTTTTGGTTTGCCTTGTAGGAAATTTAAATTTCCCTTCATTTTACTTTCCACAAGCCATCCTTGAGACCTTAGTACATTTTTTTTTAACTTATGCCAAAGAACACTTCATAAACATTGGTGACACAGTGCACTGCCAATACTTTCAGCTAAGCTATATTTTATTTTTAATGAAAGGATGTATTAGTATTCATGGGAGAATATTATATATTTTGAGCTCAGTCACATTTCCATTTGGCTGCTTTGTAGAAATAATTTTTCTTTTATGGAGGATTTATCAGAGAATTTTAAGAAAGGAAAAAGCTTTTGAAAGCCATTATCCTGCCACGAGCAAGTGAATACATTTTTGATGTAATGGTCATCATCATTCGTGAAAATTATTTTCACCTAAATAGAAGAAAATTCTTCATTGACTAGTATAATTACAAGAATGCATACTTAGTAATTCATTTGCCTAAAAATATGGATGCTGTAGTAGGCACAATAATGGCCCCCCATTGATGTCCACGTTCTATTCCCAGGATGCTGTGAATACATTAGGGTTGCATTGTATTAGTTTCTAATGGTTGGTGTAATAAAATACTGCAAACTTAGTAGCTCAAAACCATACAATTTTATTTTTTTTTAATTTTATTGAGGTCACATCGGTTTATAACACTATGTAAACTTCAGGTGTACATGATTATATTTAGGCTTCTGTATAGACTGCATCATGTTCACCATCAGAAGTCTAGTTTCCATCCATCACCATACATATGTGCCCCTTTACCCTTTTCACCCTCCCCCCACTCCCTTTCCCTTTGGTAACCACCAACCTGTATAGCAACTACTATGAGATTCAATGAATTTGATAGTTTTCAGACATATTTAACTACAAGTTCAAAATCTTTGAATTGGTATCAACAATCTCAGGCAATCAGAGAAAATTTCTGCTTCTGGAATTCAATGATATCCTGAAATAGTTAAATTTTAGTTAAAGCAATAGTCTGTACGCCACAAAGGTACATATTTTGATTTTATATGATACATTTTGAGTATTCTTCTTCTATAGTGTAGTTCATATGGTATTTGACTAATACTAGCAGTTAACAAGAAGTTCTGTGAAGATGGATGATATGTTTTATCTTGAAGACAGGTTATCCACAAAGAAATGGCCTTTAAAGCAGCACTGGCTATAGGTAATATAAGAACTGTTTGCATTTTCCACAAGTACTGGGAATTCTGTTTATGACATCATCACTAGCCAGATTCAATTATGTAATTTTTAACATGTGGTTCTCAGGTCCATAGACTCTTGGGCCCAACTACCTGTGTTTGAATATTAATCCTGCTACATGTTAGCTTTGAGACTTTGCGCAACTTAAACTTCTCACACGTCAATTTTCCTCATTATAAAAAGGGGAAGATGGCAATAGTACCCACTTCAAAGTGAATTAAGTGAGTTGTGGCAGCCAGCCCCCAGGATGGCCGTCTATGATGGATCTCCACCTCCTGGTGTTTACACCTTTGTGTAGTCCGGGAAATCAGCTGCCACGTTGTGAACAGCTCTGTGGAGGGCTCCGTGTCATGACAAACTGAGGCCTTTGTCCAAGAGCTGTATTGGATGAGTCCTACATCATAGTCAAACCTTCAGATGACTACAGCATTAGCCGAAACTTTGACTGCAACTTCACGAGAGATCTTAAGCCAGAACCACCCAGCTAAGTTGTTCCCAGATTCCTGAACCTCAGAAATTGTGTAATATGATAGCTGTTTATTCTTATAAGCTGCTAAAATCTATGGTGGTTGCGCAATAGATAAAATTGATAAAAGACTGGCATATAGCCAGAATTATATAAAGGACTGGTATTGATATTCTTCTCTTGAGGGCAAATGAATATATATGTGTCTTATCTCATCTACGCATCCCCTAAGGGAATTCCTAAAATCAGAAAAGAGATGAATAGTCAAACCTAGTTACTCCGTTTGGTTAGCCTCCCTGCTCACAGGCTAGTTAGTGTCTCTGGTATTTCCTTAGGGCTCTGCTCATGTCTGCTTCTTAGAAGTGTCAGGAGCTCACTTCTGCCTGGAGAGATAGAGGATGAGCATCTAGGTTTAGCCTGCTAGAAAGTGGACAGATGAGGCCAACACAAAACTGCGTGGGGAAACTCACAATTAATAAGTGAGAAGGATAAAGTGTGGGTGTGTGTGTGTGTGTGTGTGTGTGTGTGTGTATGTGAATATGGTGAGTGAATGAATTAAGGATTCAATATTTTGTGAAGTATTGCATTACTTAACTGGCACTCAGGACAAAAGAATTTGAGAATCTATTAATTAAATAGGAAAACAAGTTTAAGTCCAAATAAAACATTTAAGAGCATCTAATTGTGGTGAAATCTACTTCAAAAATTCTTAGTTGTTGATTCGCTAAATAGGTAACTTTGACCTAGGTTTCTAAGGAACTTATATTTAATAAATATCATAGGCCTAAAGTATTTGTCTATTCTCAAGTTAGAGAAAATCAGGATTAAATTTGAAAGTGCTGATAGCCTTGTTTTATTTCCTTTTCATTTAAATAAAGCAGCTCCTAAAAGTCTTAAGTTATCTAGTACAGGATGAACATGAGACTGATTTCATTCCTTTAAAATTCCCAACTCCCTAGTTTGACCAGCTTATGCTGCCATCCTGCTAGTTTTTCTATTATATTCCTTAAGAAATACCTGAAATTTTCCAAGCCCTCTCATGTAGTTAGCAAGCATAGATTGATATCATGAGTGGATAAGTTAAGCTCTTTATTCCCCATGTGTGTGTGTATGTAAATGAGTGTGCATGCACACACACAAGTTAAATCCCTTTCAACTAAGTTAAACTCCAATTCTGCTGTATCATCACTTAGTGACTTGGAGGAAAGTATTGAATGAAAGATAGAGTACAGCGGCTTAACCAGATAAAAACTGAACGGCGTGGGGGACTTAGCCCCAGAACCTCTTTCAGTAAGTGGAATGAAAATGTATTCTCCACATTTCCAAGCCTGAAGTCCTACAGCAGCATTTTCTGCTCCTAAATGTTAAAAAAAAAAATCATTCCATTTTAAAATTTTATTTAGGTGAAATTCGCACAACATAAAATTACCATTTTAAAGTGAACAATTCAGTGACATTTAGTAGATTCACAATGTTGTGTAACCAGCACTTCTATCTAGTTCCAAAACATTTTTCTCACTCCAAGAGAAAACCCATTCCCATTAAGCAGTCACTCCCCATTCCCACCTTCCCCCAAGTCTGCATTCTGTCTCTATGGATTTATCTGTTCTGGCTATTTCATACAAATGGATTCACACAATATGTGAATTTTTTGCATTTGTCTTTTTAACTCAGCATAATGTTTTCATGGTTCATCTGCGCTGTAGCATGTATCAGTACCTTATTCCTTTTTATGGCTGAATAATCTTCCATTGTAGGAATATATCCCATTTTGTTTATCCATCCAATGGATGATGCACCTTTGGGCTGTTCCCACCTTTTGGGTACTGTAAATAGTGCTGCAATGAATATATGATTACATGTATTTGCTTGAGTACCTATTTTCTATTCCTTTGCATATACACTTAGGAGTGGAATTGCTGGGTTAATTTGGTAATTTTATGCTTAATTTTTGAGAAACTGTCAAACTATTTTCCACAGCTACACTCCCATCAGCAATGTAAGAGGATTCCAATTTGTTCACATCATTGCCAAAACTTATTTTCCTTTTTTTAAAAAATAATAGCCAGCGTAGTGGGTGTGAAGTTGTACCTCATTGTGATTTTGATTTTGGTTTTCCTAATGATTAATGAAATTGAGCATCTTTTCATGTGCTTGTTGACCATTTGTGTATCTTCTTTGGAGAAATGTCTATTCAAGTCCTTTGTGAATTTTTAAAATTGGATTGCCTTTTTCTTGTTGAGCTGTGAGAGTTCCTTATATATTCTGGATACAAGGCCTTTATCAGATATTTGATTTGCAAGTATTTCCTCCCATTCTGTAAGTTGTCTTTTCATTTTCTTGATAACGTCCTTTGATGCACAAAATTTTTAATTTGTATGAAGTCCAATTCATCTATTTTTTCTTTTGTTGCATGTGCTTTTGGCGTCATATCTAAGAATCCATTGTCAATCCAAGGTCATGAAGATTTACCCCTATGTTTTCTTCTAAGAGTTTTATAGCTTTAGATCTTTAGATCAAATGTTGATCCACTTTGAGGTAATTTTGTATATAGTGTGAGACAGGGGTCCAACTTCATTCTTTTGCATTTAGATATCCAGTTGTCTCAGCACCATTTGTTGAAGAGACTCTTTTTTCCCTTTTGAATGGTCTTGGCGACCTTTTCAAAAATCAATTGGCCATGGACATGTAGGGTTCCTTCTGGAGTCTCAATTCCACCCCATTGTCTATATATCTATGTTTATCCCAGTACCACTCTTTTTTCATTACTGTACCTTTGTAGTAAGTTTTGAAATCAAGAAGAGTGAGTCCTTCAAATCTGTTCTTCTTTTTCAACACTGTTTTGGATATTTGGGGGTCCTTTGCAATTCCATATGAATTTGAGGATTGACTTTTACATTTCTGCAAAAATGCTATTGAAATATTGACAGAAATTACATTGGCTCTGTAGCTTGCTTTGGGTAGCATTGTCATCTTAACAATATTAAGTCTTCCAGTCATGAACATAGGATGTCTTTCCATGCATTTAGGTCATCTTTAATTTCTTTCAGTAATATTTTGTAGTTTTCAGTGTACAAGTCTTTTATCTCCTTGGTTAAATTTATTCCTAGGTATTTTATTCTTTTGGCTGCTAATGTAAATGGAGTTTTTTTTCTTAATTTCCTTTTAAGATTGTTCATTTCTTGTGTATAGAAACACAACTGATTTTTGTGCAATGATCTTAAAATTGCAAATTTCCTGATTTTTTTTTATTAGTGCTGGTTTTTTGTGTGTATTCTTTGGGATTTTCTACATGTAGGATCATGTGATTCATGAATAAATATAGATTTACTTCTTCCTTTGAAATTTGGATGCCCTTTATTTCTCTTTCTTGCCTAACTGCTCTGGCTAGAACTTCCAATACTAGATTGAATAGAAGTAGAAAAGTAAACAGCCTTGTCTTGTTCCTGATCTTAGTGGGGAGGTTTTCAGTCTTTTACCCTCGAGTATGATGTTAGCTGTGGTTTTATTCATGAATGCCTTTTATCATGTTGAGAAAGTTCCCTTCTATTCCTAGTTTTTGTGAGTGTTTTTGTGATGAAGGGGTGACTGTTCCCAAACTTTTTCCACAGTAGGATGGCAGCATTTACTGCTCCTAAACTTTTGCCATAATGGTAAACTTTTGTCAAAATACTACAAAAGGTAACTTTTGTCCCTGTGTCCCATTACTTCCACCCCTCCCCTTAGTTTTTGAACCAGACAACCACATGCATCCATGGGTGTGCAGAGCACATTATGAGATAAAGAAACATGCGCTTTGCCTGTTGTGTGCAATAAACTGGATAAAAGAATTTGGAAGACATGGGGTAAAACCAGAAATGCAAGGATATTGTGACACACAACCCAAGATGAGATATGAGAAGCATGAAAACTAAAAGTTTCTTTTTATTTTCATACGTATCATTGAAATAGAACTCCAGTTATTTCTAGTATGTATTCAAAATAAAAGTATTTTTATGCCTTTAGTTCATTTAAAGCAATCCTTTAGGAACCCTCATACACTGCTGATGGGAACGCAAACTGGTGCAGCCACTATGGAAAACAGGATGGAGATTTCTCCAATAATTAAAAATAGAAATACCATATGATCTGGCCATTCCACTTCTGGGTATTTATCTAAAGAAAATGAAAACACTAATTCAAAAAGATATATGCACCCTTATGTTCATTGCAGCACTGTTCACAATAGCCAAGACTTGGAAGCAACCTAAGTGTCCATCAATGGATGAATGGATAAAGAAGATGTGTATATATACACAACAGAATATTACTCAGTCATAAAAAAAGACAAAAATTGTGCCATTTGCAACAGCATTGATGGAACTTGAGGGTATTACGTTACATTAAGTGCAATAAGTCAGACAGAGAAAAACAAATATCATATGATTTCACTCATGTGGAAGACAAAAAACAAACACATAGATACAGAGAACAGATTGGTGGTTACCAGAGGGGAAGGGGTTGGGGGGAGGGTGAAAGGGGTAAAGGGGCATATATGTATGGTGACGGATAGAAACTAGACTTCTGATGGTGACCACGATGCAGTCTATACAGAAATCTATACAGAAGGTATACAATAATGCATACCTGAAATTTACATAGTGTTATAAACCAATGTGACCAAAATAAATTAAAAAATAAAGCAATCCTTTAAAAATGGCTAATTGTGTAGTAAATTGCTACAACTGTTATTTTTAAAAGGAATAACTGAGCCACTTAATTATTCATTTATTTGTTGTTTGGAAAGAAAAGATAAGTAGGTAATTCACATGTGTGTCTGGTATTTTTAGTGAGATCTGTAAAGTTGTTAAAGACTATGTGGTAGTTTGTGGCCAAATTCATGAATTCAATGCATGCTATAACAGAAGCTACATGATGAAATTATGGGTTGTGCTGTCTGTGGCTAGCTAGTAAACTGAGGTTTGGATAAGATACTTTGAGGTTATTTTTAGCAACATCTAGATTTTTTTTGTTTTTTATTTTGAAGTAATTTTAGATTTACAGAAAAGTTGCAAAAACAATAGAGAAAATTCCATTATAACTTTCATTCAATTTCTCCAAATGTTAATATTTTACCACACCTGCTGTATCACTTTTTTCATTTTCTCTGTCTCATCTCTGTCTCTGTTTCTCCCTCTTTCTCTGTATATACATGTATGTACATATATCTTTTTCTTAATTATTTGAAAGTAAGTTGCAAACATGATGTCCCTCTCCCCTTTTAAATACTTTATTATTTATTTTCAAAACCACAGACGTTCTTTTATATAATCACAATACTGTTAGCAAAATCAGTAAACTAAAACTCTAGACCTTATTCACATTTCATCAATTATCCCATCACTGTCTTTTATAGTAAAAAATAAAAAGAAAATAAAAACAAAATCTGGTCCAGGATCCAATCTAGGGTGACACTGTTAAGTTTAGTTTCCATGTGTTGAGATAATTTTCTTGATACCTATTCGTTCTTTGCTGTTTGGATGGTCACACTAGTCTCTCACCCAACATCTTACACAATGTCTATGTCTTTGCTTTTTCATTTTGTTTTCTCTCCTCTGTTGGGCTGATAAAATCTTGGCTTTGGAACTGTATTTTCTAACTTCACTATCATTCTCTTCAAATGGCTTGTACCTGTTTTGTAGGAACTGTTTTATACAGTAGGATTTCATAATGATTGTTTCCTGCATGGAAATGTCATTTAAAGTAAGAGAGCAGAATGATAAAAAAAATTATATCAAACAAGTATCTGCTGTATTTTAAAACCTTGAATGGGTTTGTATTCTCTTAAAATACTATTGCAATACTAAATAATCCTTTCCATGAGTGTGTTTTAAAAAATAATCCCTCCAACTGAAATTTAATCCACTCTTTCTTCCCTTGTTTTAGTCATGATATAAAACAATTGCTTATACTTCTGCCTCTGTGGCAAAAGTCTTAGTGTGCTTGAAGATTGTTTTTATTAAATCATCTCTTAGCCTTCATCTACTTATTGTATACTGAATACAACAGAGATCAGATCTTCATTTGCTGTGTATAAAAAGTATTATATTTCACCATTGTGATTTTTTACCTTAATATATTGATCTCCAGAAATAATCAATACGTGAGCTACAATTCAACAATCGAAGGATTTAATTTTAAGAAGACAGTCAACAGCTTTCACCTTGGAACAATAGCTTCATTCCCCTTCCCCGTAATGCAGTAACTGCTCCTCAGCTGCTATCAGTACCAACCGAAATGTATCAGCGCAGTGATTGTCCATAGACGTATAATAAGACGAAGTTTGTCAGTTTTCCAAACAGAGAATTTCAACATCAGAAACGGTTTGTTTGAGTTGTTAGGCCACTTTGGAATTAAGAACAGTTTCTTTCTTGGCCTTCCCTCCTGACATTTGTAAGGATTCGCAATAGCAGCATTCCAAACACAATACTAGGCTCTCAACAAATATCAGTTCCTTTCTCTCTCTCTTCTGCTGTCCTTTAACTACATATGCTTGTATCAGCTTAAATCCAATATGCTAATTTTAACATTATCAACAGAAAACACTTTTTTCCTATGCATATATATACAGGCCAGCGTTATTTGGTGAATATTCATTTTGTGCTGTGGCATGTTAGCACTTAGTGTAAATGTTGGCTCTGAACACGTCGCGTGTGAGAGATTTTTCTCACTGCACAAGCTACTACTGCTGTTGGTTGTCAGCAGAGCCAAGTTCCCATTTCCTTCTTTCTTCTTGAAACCCTAAAATATACCATGGAAGTTATAAAAGAAACTGGAACTGATTTCGCTTGTCTAGTTAGTGAAACTAAAATAAATACAAATATTAAAACAAGACCTCCTATGTAATGGGCT
This sequence comes from Tapirus indicus, assembly GCA_031878705.1. Taxonomy (NCBI): domain Eukaryota; kingdom Metazoa; phylum Chordata; class Mammalia; order Perissodactyla; family Tapiridae; genus Tapirus; species Tapirus indicus. Next base: position 53,529,495 of record CM062931.1, on the reverse strand, counting down.
CTGTCAGGCTCTTCAGCAGATGAAAATGAGTCAGTCAAGATTTCAGTCCTTTATTATATTCTGTCCTAGGCACCAAGGCATTAGAAAGCTGAGTAAATATTAGCACTTTAAGTCTCCATTATCATTACATAAATGATTGGGCTGTTATAATTTTATTGACCTGCGTTTCTTATTGTGAGTGGGTTCTACTGAATCCTTGGAGTAAGTAGTACAGTTGGGTACTTTTTACAGTTTATAATACAGTTGGGTATTTTTTATTAGTATGCAAAGATAAGCCTGATTAAATGCCCTTTATCCTAGCCTTTCCTATAACGGTTTGTGAAAGTATTGAACACACAGTTTGTGCATTAACTACAGGACATATTCTATAGCGCGTGCCTTATTCAAAACCAAATTTTGTTGGTGCAAAATTTTCCATAATATTCCATTGTTAAAATAATAGTGCAATAAATGGAATATCATTTTTTTAAAAAAAACCTTTCAGGACTAGAACTCTTATTAAAATGAGGTAAATATTTAAGATATACAAATCAATTCAGTGGTGATTTTGGTTATTTACACCATTAGAAGGAGAGGTGGGCTTATCAGTAGTTATAATTTATTCATGTATAGGCACATAATATTCTCTACTCAATAATCATCTATAGAAGACTCTCAATTTGTTTACATTTTTTAATGTTTATAAAATGTTTGCATTAATAAGGTTGCTCTGAGAATATCCACTGAATAGTTGTGGTACCTGTAAAATATTTATATGTGAAATAAATGGAGAACACACAATGACATGGAGTCATCTACTGAAAACAAATGAATCTGAGGCTAGCTAAGTGTATGTGTAGGGCACTTGCAGAGATTGCCTTTATTCACCCATGTCCTGTTCGGAAATACGCGATATTTTGTGAGTCAATTCTGAAGCATATTGATTATTAAGGGTCAATGTAGCTTACACATTTTTATTTTATAATGTCCATCATGTGCTAAATACACAAACTATCCTAAAGGTTAGGTTAATATTCATTTTCTGTTACTTTTATAAATGCATTTTTTTTTTCTGTTAGAATGCATTTTAGGTGTTTACAGAGAGTTTGCCTGAGAAAATAAAATTATAAATATTTTTGATAGTAACTAGGAAAAGTAAAAGTTAGCTAGCTTACCATATTTATAATGACCTGGATATCCAGAGATGTATAATAAAGTCAGCCTTTGGACAGCTCTCTGTGGTATCTTCTTAGTGCACCTTTGGAAAAGAGGACTGTGAACGAGTAATTAATTTCTGTTACCGGACCGAACAAAAGTTACTGCATCTTTTTGATTCATGAAACTGGGTTTGTGCATGTCCTCATCAGCACCATATGCTTTCAATCTCTTGGTATACTGCAAAGCAAAATGTGATTGCAATTATTGCCCAGTAATTTTTTCTAATTTGTATTCATTCCAAACATTTACAATTTATTAGCTATGGTTTGCATCTTATCCACCCTCCACTGCTATAGCAGCTCTTGCCCACCTCTCTGAAGATTGGTGGCATGTTTTCCCTTCATACCTCTGTTGCAAACCAGATGCCAAATGCATGATCCTTCAACTGCTAAACCTCCTGCCCACACTCAACTAAAATAGCAAGCACTCTTTGCACTTACCCTAATTCTAAATTATAACTTCTTCTTTGAAAGTAAGATAAGAGCCAAAAGAGATCGTTTGAGAAGCACATCCAGAGTGATGACAATCATTTATGGTCCCCTTAACACTGGGAATGAAATTTGAATTATTTTCCACCCACCAAATCTTAGGTGGTTTGTCCCCATCCATCCCTCACCCTTATTTATCCTGTCTTTCCCAGATCACTGCAGTCACATTGACCCCAGTCAGTTCCAGGAATAGGCCAAGCTCTTTCTGGTCAAATGGCATTTGCATGGACAAATTCACCTGCCTGGATGCCTTTCTCCATTCGTTTTACACAGAGAACGCCTTCTTTCCCATTAGGTTTTGCTTTAAATGTCAACTCCTTAGCAAAACTGCATGTCTACCCTGGCAAAAAAACAGGTCTTCCCTTCTATTCTCTTTTTTAACTCCTTGTTTGGTTCCCTCTTGGCCTTTATTGCAGCCAGCAATTACCAGTTCTCTTGTGTATTTGGTTTTATTTGTCTTTCCTCATTAGAAAGTCATCTCTATGATGACAAGGAATGAATGCGTGTATCTCATTCACCAACATTTCTCCAATTTCTAGCATAGTCTCTAAGATCTTATCAATATTCATTAAACGTTTATTGAATGCATACATGAATAAATAAATTAACTATTTAATGTACAAAAAGGTAGGCTAAAGCAGTATAATCTGGAGCTAAATGGTACTAAATAGACTTGAATTTTAATCTCAACTTTAGAATTAACTAGGTACGAGACTTAAAAAAAATTATTTACTATAGTCACCATACTGTTCTTTACATCCCCAGGAGTTATTTATTTTAAACCTGGAAGTTTGTACCCTTTGAACCCCTTCACCCATTTTGTCCACTCCTCTACCAGGAGATATCTTTATAGGCCTAGAGTAACAACATTATAGGGATCACAGATCATTTTAAAGTGTTAGATTTTTACATGGAAAAGCTCTTGATTAAAAAAAATTCCCAAAGAAATGTGATTTTTTTTCCCTATTGTAAAAAAACAAAATTACCAGAGTCATGGTTCTCACCACTTTTCATGAATTTTAACAGTCCTATCACATTTGTTGGCCACATATCCCCTCACCTTTGGCCCCAAGGTGGCCTGTGCTCAGCTCCCAGGTGGTATGAACATGGTGGGTGCCAGACGAGGTCATATTTGTCACTTCCGGGTCCCGGAACTCCTCTTTCTCTGCCTTAGTTTCCACACCCACGTAACAGAGAAAGCAATCCTTGTGCCATATTTGCCCGAGTGCTTCAGCGAGGACAAATTGAGGTAATGGATGTGAAGGCACATTAAATTTTTAAAGCGTTATATAAGTAAAAGATAATCTCCCAACCTTAGTTTGAAAAATAAATGAGGAAAAGATTTGAATACAGTAAGAGAACTTGGAAAAGTTTCAGCATGCTTTGTTTGTAGGAAAGTTAGCGCCCATTCTTCCACACCAAAAATGGTGGGGAAGAGGTGAATTGGAAAATGATTGTTTATGAAAAGAGACGATGGAAGATTGTTTTGTAACATCTGAAGCAGGCAAGCTGCATTTCCAGGCCCAGTTGGTAAGAGAAGGATGGGCACTACCTCCAGTGTTGGTGATCCCTGGAGGGTTTAACTCTCCGTTAAACAGAGGTGGGATAGGTGCAAAGTAGCGCAGTAACAGCACCTGGTGAAAGAGACTGTCGCATCTAAAATAAGGAGAAAGGGGTTAATTAGAGCAACCTTGGTTACCTGTTTTCTACTCTCTTCTTTGTTCCGCACAAACTGTGGCTAATAGATCATGTTGCTTTTCAGCTATAAGTTTCGGCCCCCTCTCCGACCCCCTCCCATAGAAAGGGATTGGGAGGAGGGATGGATGGGAGGGAAACCAGCACTTAGTCAATAGCCCAATGATCGTACACTGGAAGCGCGTTGCCGTACAATATCGCCCTGGAGTCGCTTTATTTGTTTATCAATGAACATCCTACTGCGTCCCCGAGATGTAGGTCAAGCTCATTGGAAATACCAGCCGCCGATCACACGCAGTCTTCGTTATATTTCCAGACCGGGTGCGCTGCTGATTCCTGCACACTGGAGTGCGTCTGAGCTGCAGGAAGGAGAGAAGACACCTGTGCCTTTGGGACGCAGGTGAAGTCCCCTCTACCTTCCTGAGACTTTCCCTGGTGCTTTCCCATCCCCTCAGCCACTCACTCCTCATCTCCATCCCCCTGACGTCTTAGACCCGAGCTTCTCGGTTTAACAGGCGCTTTCCCGCTCTCTCCCTGCTCCGTACCTCAGCTGAAGAGACAGAGGGCTCCACACAACTGGGCATGCCTAATAACCAGGGAAGGCTTGGGCTGCAAGAAAGCGTTTGCACCTTCTGCGCTCCCCTCCCCTCTGCAGTTGCCTCCTGCCAGTCAGGCGATCCGACGTGCGGCGCGGCCCAATGAGGGCCCGCGGCCTTCGCGGGGGCCCCGCCTCTAGTGGCAGCCTCACCAATGAGCGGTTGGCGGAGGTGGGACGCGCGCTGTTCCCGCCTCTCCAGTTAAGGCCGCTGGTGTGAGCCCGGGCTCGGCGCGAGCGAGAGACGACGGAAGGGACCGGCAGGTGTGGGCGCGGGGCCGCGCGGCCGGCCGGCTGGAGTGGCGGGCGCTCGGTGCATGGGCCAGTGAGGGCGCGCGGAGATCCCCCGGCCGCGGCGGAGGCGGAGCAGCGCGGGAGCCAGGCGCTGCCCGCGACCCTGCGTCCGAGCGAGCGGAACCCTGCGCTTCGCCCGGGGACGGTCCGAAGTCCGCGCTATGGAAGAGGAGAAATATTTGCCTGAGCTGATGGCAGAGAAAGATAGCCTGGATCCATCTTTTGTGCATGCATCGCGCCTTTTGGCGGAAGGTAGGACTTGCCCCCACGGAAGGGCACAAACGGCCGGCCGCCCAGCTTCCCCGCGGCTGGGTCAGGGGAGCGAAGTTGGGGAGGGACGCCTGTCTCCTTCTTCGCAGAAACTGTCCCCCTGAAGATGCTCGCTTCAGAGCCGGGGCGGACAGAGCCCGTCCCGGGGGCGGGCAGCGATGCTCCTTCCCCTCTACGTCTTAATTTGGGGAAGACCAAAGCTACGAGATCTAATGGCAGTCGTGATGTGACCTGTTAGGATCATCGCTAGAGAAACCATCAAGTGCAACGCGGTCTGCGGGGATATTTTCACTTCGCAGAGGGAAGGGAAATCAGTTGGGAAGTAAATGGTGATCAATGTAGTGTTCTAAGAGCTTCTGAGCTACAAATCAGCATTTTTTTTTTTTTTTTTTTTGCTGCATTTGGCAAGTGATTTTGATACCCTTTAGTTTCATGACTGTCTTTCCTATGGAAAGTCTTATAATTAACCTAGATTAAACTATGCATGTTCGTCTATGTGAATGTGGCAGAGGCAAAAGTGCTTATCAATTTATTTGAAGTGTGATGGTTGGGTACTCTGCAAGATAATGGTCCTTGGGAACACTCCACAATTGATCAACTGTTTTAGCAAGTGTGCGTTTTCTTTTATGTACCTGTAATGCTAAAGGAGATTTTACTCCCAGAGGAACATATATATCTTGTCTTTTACCTTGCTTTGAACGATTGTTTCAACAGACACACACAAACTTCTGTATGACAGAAATATTAACCAAATGACTCCATTTATCTTGAAATAATGCCATCTAACTGCTAAATATGCACTATCTGTAGTAAGCTACATGTGCCTTTTTAAAAACAAGACTAGATCTTTTTTGATGAATGCTTCATTAATAATGGATTGCTTCATCATCAGACTGACTACAGTGCAGTTCTGTAGTTTAGGTTGTTATGGACTCACCTAGAGCAAAACTCAAAGTGATGACTTCCTCTTCCTCAGCCCTTCAGCGTTAAGAGAAACGTTTTTTGAGACTTAGTTGTATATGGAAGGAAAAATTCTAGTCCTCCGTGTATGATTCAAATAGGCATTAGGTTGATTTAAATATTTTAATGATAGATTATTATTTATAACAACAATAAAGTATAAGATGTTTTTTCATTTTTGTATACTAAACAATTGAGAAAAGATTTATAATCAAAATATTGATTGTGTGAAACAACGAAACTGTTTTTCAAGGAACAAGTTGGTTTTGTGGAGCATTTGGGAAGGTAAAATGCAATTAAGCTTACCACTTTCTTGGTAATGGAATGAAAAAACTAGAAATTAAAGTTGAAAAGTAAAGTCAATTAAAAAAATTAAACTCTCCCTCTGCTTTATTAAAAAATAAAGATAACTACATAACAGTAATAAGACTATTGAAAACTAATGAGTTAATAAATGCTTAAGATTATTCAAAATGATTAAAAATGCAATTAAGCCTTCTCAGATCGTTAACTTGAATGTATTTTCCAGAAGGTCTTCATTTAGCTGATAATGTCTTTAAAATGAAAAAAAAAAAGTTGCAAATTGATCATTTTCTCTGACCTGCTAATTGGAGTTCTCTTTGGGACAGCAAGCTCAGTGATTAATTCATCAGTCATTAATGAGAGTTAGTGTACTTTTGAAAACTGCCAAACTAAAGAAATGCTTATGAGAAATTCTTAATAGAGTCATGAGTATTTCTGCGGCTGGTAAAACAGTCAGAGAAGGCTGTGTGTGCACCTGGTTCCTTAACATTTTCTCTTTCCCAGGAACTTGATTTCTTGATACTTAGGAACATGTTCAGATGTACCTTGTAATTTAATTTTTTCCCAGTAGGGGGAAGCATGTCCTGCTTTTGTAAGGAATTAGGAGCCATAAGCTTCTAATTGGAGAGAAAAGCCTCTAAGTAAGAAACAAAGAGATGTCCAAATTTCACAGAAATCATAATCAGGAAAAGAGAATGGAGGAGGTGATGGTAATAATCTTGGAGTATACAAGAAGGAATGCAAAAAGATGTATAGGATTTAAATTAATTCTCTAATTGTACTCGAGGCTCTTTGTATGTGCTTGTTAAAGAGTATAAGGTGAATGTCCTTTGGAATCTCTAATAAATCTTAATGTACATTTTACGTTATAGATCTTTTATTATCATTTCAAAGGCCAATTGCCAAGATTCCAGGTTTTGTTTCAGATCTCTATAGGAGAGTATTGTTGAGATTTTATTTCTCATACCTGGAAATGCACTGGTTGAAGGCAGTGACTATAAATAAACCTGACATAGATATTCATTTGGAAAGAAGGTGCACACTGAAGTACATTTTAGTCAGTACTGTGCAGACAGTCTCAAGACTGAGTGAGTAATAAAAATGATCCAGATGATTCAGTTCTTTGGAATGATTTTCCAGAAGCTAATATATATAAGGGCAGTGATGTAAACCAATGAGCTTTCACAATGATTTATTTTGCTTTTTTGATTGGTGATAGATGCAAATCTGTGCACAGCTGCAACTGCTACTTCATTTAGAGATGAAGGCCATGGGGTTAAAAGTATTAGTTTGTTATTTGGTCGTTTTTGTTGTAGTTTGTTTTATTTCACTTGTTTCTGCTCTGTGTTTTTAATAGGAATGATTCTGAGAAAGCTCATGGAAGAGCCCAAACATTTTATGTATTCTTTTGTTACTTAGAAAAGATCTCCAGTAATATGGTTTGAAGAGTGTTTTAATATATTTGATTAATTAAAATAATTTTCCTCTCGTGATTATAATATTGTTCAATTATCCATTTGTTATGGAAGGTGCTTTTAAATATGACGAAAGAGCAAACTCAGCGTGATTCTTAAAGTTCCACTCAGCCTCTGAATTTGCTTGCCAGATGAAATTAGATGAGGTTATTTATATCTATGCTACTTCTGGGAAGTGCACTAACCTGTGAATCCAAATACTGGGATTTTAATTCCACTCTTGCCTAAAGTGAATCTTGGCAAACTTCCCTTCCCCAGGCCCAATTTCCTTGTCCCTCAAATTAAAGAGTTGGACTAGATGATCTATATGTTTCTTTGTAAATCTAATTAAGTCCCCGGGACTAGTGCTGATGCAAAGAAGTGGTGTTTGTGTATTCAGAATACCAAAATCAATGATTGAACATTTTTGAAACTTTTTTCATTCCTTCCTAGTTTAAAGATTAATAATACATTTATTGCACTATAATGTAATTTGAGGCATATACATTATTTTGGGCACCGGGGACGGATTTACATTCTTAAGTCTATTGAACCATTATCAAGGCTTGGGGCTAAAAATGTATATACATAGAAATATTCTTGTTTACAGTCAAGCATGCTTGTCTGCTGACAGACACAGATCTGTTCAAATTTATGGACTCAATTATGGTGATTCCATACCTTTAGGACAATTTATAAATTCTTGTCCAATTGGGAGTGTTTTGGGTCAAGACTTCCTAACCTGAATTCTTCACAAATTTTGGTGGATTCATCATTGTTTTGGTTGACTCATCTTATGATGAAGTCAAATATTGCCAAATGTCCCAACAGGTTTGGGTTTTTAAAAAACTCTAATGATTTTTTAAAATGGTTCAAAAACTCTAGATGCTATTTTCAAATTTTGGTGGAAAGCCTGGCCTTCGATCTAGGATTGGCCTTCATGTTTGCAGACATAGATGAGCTTCTAAAACCATGAGAGAAACAGGGATTAATATGCTGGCTTGTAGTAACAACTACATTTAGATTCTCAATAAGGATCATCTTGTAATTTAGATCATGTTCCTTAAAACATTTTCCATAAATTATGGTGAGTTTTTAAGTTAACGAAAGATATTGGTTTAATGTCTAAAACCAGCTACTGATAAAAGGTAGTATTCATGTGACTTTTCCTTTGATTAATGTCATCCATTTTTTTTCTCCCAATAATTTTGGAATAATTTTATTTATGTTTCAGAAATAAAAAACAAAAATTGGCGAAGAAAACTAAATTTAAGGTATTTTTGATCTGCAATTAAAACACATTTATGATATAGTATGATATAGTGGAAAAATTCTGCTTTAGCAAACAAAACACTTAGGAGAGTGTTGACACTTCTGCCTACTATGGAATAGAGGACATTTATTTCCTCTCTGATTCTCCGTTTCTTCATCTGTAAAACAGGAAAAGTAATATCTACCAGGCATGGTTCTTTTAAGGTTTAAAAAATGCTACTGGGACAATATACACAGTATTTTATACAAATATAAATAGATTTTTTTTATACAAACCTAATAAAAGCATAAGCAGAAATTATACAGATATAAGATGATGCTTTTAAGATTTTCCCTAACGTTTTAATGGTGTTGTGGACCTGACTTCAACTTGAAGCTTTTTTGTAAGACAATAAGCACTGCCTTACTCTGTGAATCACTGCTGAGTGGAATTTGAGCTCATAAACCAAATTATGAAATAAATTATCTTATGAAAAATAATTCCAGTGAACCATTTTTTTTTAAATAATCGTGTTCTCTTAGTCCGTGTGTCAGGGTTTTACTTGGGCTTAATGAGAGCGGATGCTATGTGTTTCAAGTGTCGTTCCAGACCTCCTCAGGCCTCCTCATAAACCCTCGTGTCCTTCGCTGTTGGTGGCCGATTTCATCCTCTGTTTCATTGGGGGAAATGGATGTATCTCTTCTGATGTTCTTCAGCCTCCTGCCACCTAAAAACTTCCGTACTTCTCCTTATGGTCTTTCATTCCCAGAAGATGAAATGTTTCTTTTTTGTTCACAGCTGTCTTGTCCACCAGTATCCTTAACCCTAATGCTCATTGTCTCCTTCAGACTCTTTCTGGTTATATCTTTTCTTCAGTATCTCCAACTTCTTCCTCCCTCTCTGCTCTTTCCTTGTAGCAGCCTGTACACATGATCCAATCTGAATAACTTAAAAAAAATACGATACTTGTTTCACTTGCCAAAAGTAATAAAAATAATCTCTCTTGACACTTATGGTCCCTTGTTTCCTTCAAGTTTTCAATAATATTAGTCTATTCTAGCTGCCTCGCTTTCTCAATTTACCTCTACAGAACTCGACAGAATTCTTCAGTCTGGAGTCTGTCCTCATCATTGTCCTAAAACCAGTGGCCCTACTGACAGAATCATCTCCTCATTGCCAAATCCAGTCAAAATTTTCTGACCTCTCATCAGGTCTCTTGGCTGTACTTTCCACTATTGATCTTTTCCCACCTTTTTGGCTTCTTTGGCTTCCAAGCACTACACGCTATTGGTTTTACTCTTCTCTATTTCTTACCCTCACCATCCTCCATCCTTCTCCTTCCCAACCCAACACACACCGTGCTGTCAGAGAGATGCATTCAAAATCAAAGCCTGACCATGTTGTACTTTTTAATACAGTCATGCGCTGCATAACAATGTTTCAGTCAATGACAGACCGCATATATGACAGTGGTCCCACAAGATTAGTACCATACAGCCTAGGTGAGTAGTAGGCAATACCATCCAGGTTTGTGTAAGTACACTCTGATGTTCGAACAGCAATGAAACTGCCTAAAGATGCATTTCTCAGAATATATCCCCATCATCAAACGATAGTTGACTGTAATGCTCTATTTTAGCAGGCCTCCTCTGATACCATGCCAGCAGAGGGAGAGGAGGCACCACCTTAATACTTCCAGGTGGAGGTAAGAGTTCAGACTTTCCCCTAGGCATCCATTGACACCACTCTGGTCAGGAGGGGGAGGGGCGCCTTGTTACTGCTCCCTGTGTTACTGCCTCTAGTGAATCAAGAGGGGTGGGGAGGCCTTATGCTTGCTGGAGCATGGTGAAATTTCCAGCAGGAATGAGACCTCTCTGACACCACCCTGGCTTGGAGGGAGAAGGGTGTCTCCTTACTGTTCCTGCGGGTGGATGTCCACGTGGCTTCTATTGCCACTGCAGGAGGCGTTCTTACTCTGGGTGGAAATGAAGTCCCTATTCCGCATCCAGTCTTCTCTGATTCCACCCAGAGGGGAAAGGGTACCTCTTTACAGCTAGGTGAGATTGAAAGTCTAGGCTCCCTGCTTAACCCCTCTTGACAGGGGTGAGCTTGAGACACCCTTTTCTCTGTGTTGTTTGGCTGGAGAAGAATGTCTGTTGTCTAAGAGTTTTCTTGGCTTGCTAGATTGCCATGCTTTTAGTCCTTTGGATAGAGAGAGCAGGCTTTTCTTGAGGCTGGATTGCCAGCTTTTCCAGTACCCACTTTGGCATATATGAGGCACGATAAGAACTAGGAAACCACTGCCATGTCATTCCGGGGTCTTGTGGTACCTAGCTAGCCTGCCACCTTCTTTCTACCTTTCACGACGTTGTCTATGTTCATTTTATATATAATATCCAGTCCCCATTCATTTTGTGTTTTAATTTATTTCTTTATAAAATTTTCTTGTGAATGCATGTTAGGCCTTGTACCTTAATATTTCATTAACTAGTTATATGAGAATGAGCATGACCAGGATAGATCTATCTGGATAATGGGCACTATATTTTTCTCTTTATTTATCATATTTCAAAGAGACTTTGTGACATGGTACATGAGAGTGGGAACAAAGTGAGGTTGATCATTATTCTTAGTTTCTGTTTAAGTATATCGCCTAGATTGAAGCTCTTTATTCCCACAGCAGCTGTACAAGGGAAGGAAGTTTTAGAGGTAGTTTTTAGAGATCCTTGGAAATAATTCTATAATGTCACTAGCTTTTTTCTGCCCTTGTTTGTTTGAACAGCTGATTTGATCTCCTTTTTTAATCTGAATGTATATAAGAAGTGAATCTTAATTGGAATTATATCCTGACACTATTTTAAAGCTAAAAACAGTGTAAGATTTATTATATTCATAGATTGAAATATGATCCGTTTTCTTGCAAAAGTGGTGAATTTCAATAAAATAAACATGATATGGAAATAGATTTTTTTTTTTAAATAATAGAGTACTGGTTAATAGCTGGTTTCCTAAATTAATGTTATAAGACTTCTTTGTTTGCTCAAGTGGAAAGTTCTGAAATGATTGCATATTTTATTTGTCAAAAACTTGAGAAGTCATAGCCAAGCATCCTCTTGCTTAATTCTTATTCACTGTTTTGGAAAACAAGTCATTTGCAGCATATCCCCCATTACTTAATTTTACCTCATGAACACTACTTCCAAAAAGATTTTGCAGTAGAGAGAGATAATAAATATTCAAGAACACCTGAATGACAACTTTTGAGGCTATTTACTATAGACACCTTTACAGCTACAGTTTGGGGGATAAATCCGTTGGGCTAGGATTCTATTACATTTGACTGTATAATCATGCATGACCTTGAATGTGTGTTGGTAAACCTATCTGCAGTATGTGCTTTTGGTATATGAAGAGGTATCAGATGTTTATTAGTTTTTTTTTTTTTTTTTTTTTTTGGTGAGGAAGACCAGCCCTGAGCTAACATCTGTTGCCAATCCTCCTCTTTTTTTTTTCACTGAGGAAGACTGGCCCTGGCCTAACATCCATGCCCATCTTCCTCTACTTTATATGGGATGGCACCACAGCATGGCTGACAAGCAGTGCGATCACCTGGCTCCCGGGATGCGAACCCGCGAACCTTGGCCTGCCAAAGCGCGAACTAAACCGCTGCGCCACCGGGCTGGCCCCTGACGTTTATTAGTTTTTGAATAATCTGTGGGGAATTCAACACTTACATAAGATATAAATAACGGTGTATGGGACGATCTGCTGGGTTTTACAGACCGATAATATCATAGGAATTCAGAGGGGGTCATGACTCTTGTTGGTCGTGGTAATTATAGATTCTTCTTCATCATCAGTATCATCATTGCTGTCAACATTTGTTGGGAGATTACTCTTTGTCAGGTACTGTACTAGGTGCATTGCATGCATTACCGCAATTAATCCACCCAGCAAACCTGTGACATAGTTTTTAGCATTATCCTTGTTTTACAAACAAGAAAAATTAAGATTTAGAGAAGTTACTTTATCTCAGGTCACACAGCAAATAAATTGTAAAGCTGAAACCCAGGCTTTCTCACCCAGAGGCCACGTGTAACCATTACACCATACTGCCTCCTGTGGAGGGGACACAATTTTGGTCAGGCTTTGAAGGAAGATCAGATATTAATATACAGCTCATGTCTAGGAGATCAACATGGTTTTGTCATTAACTTCTGAAATATGTTCCTGAATGGAAGTATTGGATGAATTATTCCACAATATTGTTAAATAACTATAGTATATACAAGGCAAGTACCTTTATAAATGGGGAAATTTACCTAAGTAGAGAATTGGGTAAGGATTATCAAGACAGCCTAAATTTTCTGAATGTCTTATATTCACTGTTGTTTCTGAGGGAATTTGGTGATGAGGTGGCAAGGAACAGGAGAACATTCCAGGCTTTTTTGGGGGGGGATCCAAAAAGGGACTGAAGAACTTTGTGTGATTTGCCAAGGCATTTTTTCCCCTATGTTTTTTAGAGAATTGCTTACATTAGCTGAATTCTTCTAGGAGGGGAGAACAACTAACTATAGGTCCTCTCTGGAGGCAGCATTGGTTTTGTTCAAAATTTGGAAATAAGCAGATTTCATGTGTGGTCAGAAACAGATGACTCAGCCATATGGCTTGATTTAAATATTATCCATAGGTTCCGAGGTTTTAGGATTTAATGACTTTGAAACAGATTGGTCAGTATTATTACACTGTTATCAGAAATGGCACAATTGATGCTCATTTCCTTTAAAACATTAAAGATTAGATTTTGCCCTTCTAATAGAAAAGCAGAATGGATGTGTTTTCTCTAGAATGTAGATATTTTTAGCAGGTTCATAGAATTGTATGTGAGAAAATGATGGGCCCTGACTACAGCTCAGGAGAGGGAGCCTCTGTGAGAGAAACACAGCAAAGAGGCTGAAGGGGAAGAAATGTGTTAATTTTGAGAAGAAAGGGATGACTAAAGTAAGAGCTACTTTTATTGAACATGCACCCTGGCTCTGGTCCTTACATTATATCTGGAAAGACAAGTCATATTGTCCCTATTTTTTGGGAAAAAAGATGAAGAGGCAGATTAGAGGATAGCATAATTTGGATTTTTTAAGCAATATATCAGAGGTTGGGTAAATGTCCAATTATAATGTGATTGAATGTCAAAAAGCAACCATTAAACGTTGAACAATATTGAGGAATATTACTTGTTTAAGGAAATACCACAATCTTGCTTTGAAAAACTTTTAGAAGAGTTAAATACTGTTACTGTAGAATTTACTGTTTCTTTTAAAATAATTTTCTCCAGGAAATTTAAGGAATTTAACTTTTTAGAAATTTGATTTACATGCAACAATATACTTATGGCAAACAGCAGATGAATTAATACATAATAGAATACATTTCTTATTATATGTTTAGGCATGTAAATGTTATACATGGGGAAATTTAAGTGAATCTTACATTGAATTAGGGATCATCCATGTCTCCAGATAGTCTAAGTTTTTCCTTCTGGAAGGCGAAAACTAGAAGCTGCCTTTTTATCCATCCAAGATCTGGTGGCAGGGGGGGCCTTTAAGGAATTGTGTGAAGATGAAAGAACATTTGGTATGCTGAGACAGATGGCATTTTATTGTATGATATTGTTTTGGAATGGACTTCAAGATGATAGACAACTATGCATTAAAGTAGTATTCTGAAATTAGTGAGAGATTGGAAATTGTAACCATATAAGGAAAATCTGGTAGAATAAAGCATTATGATAATTAAAAGCTATGTAATGGAATTAGATGAAGTGATAAGTATTTGGAATGAGTTGCAATAAGCCAAATGGTTTTTCTCTGAGTAAAATGAGTAGAAAATATATGTGTGTGTGTATTAAGCGTATACTAGACATAGGTAACCAATGAGAAACAGTTCAGACTTGGTCCCATTGATTATCACCTGTGCTCTGTATTACTATCAGAGACTTCCATTTAGGTTGAGGAGTGGACAAGAGTTACAGGCAATTAAATAAGCAATTTTTATAAGATCTGTGAAATGCAATGATAAGGAAAATAGATGCTACTTTAGAAGTCCCGGGTAGGCCACCTAAAGAAGTCTACAGACATCATGGAAGACTTCCATAGGAAGGGGCGTGTTAGTTGAGATCTAACAAATAAATAGGATATTGCTAGGATTCAGGAAAGAAGGAGCCATAATCTGGGAGAATTATACATGGATACAGCAAACAACAGCTCCAAAGCCCGAAAAGAAAGATAACATTTAATTGAATCGGTAGAAGTTAAGTGTGATATAGTGATTTATAATAAGAAATATGTATTTGGTCTTCATCTCCGTTTCTGGCACAGAGCTCCTAAAACCATTGGAATTTCCTAAGTGATGAGAGCAATAAAAAGTGTCTTTTGTTATGTTAATGGAGTGACTTTGGGACCACACCTAAAGATGGGGGTTGGTTGCCAGGAGAACCAACCATGTGATTAGAGGGTTGGAACTTTCAGTCCCAACCCCCTGACCTTTTGGAAGGGGAGAGGGGCTGGAGGTTGAATCAGTTGCCAATGGCCAACGATTTAATCAGTCATGCCTATGTAGTGAAGCCTCCATAAAAACCCAATAGGACTGGGTTCAGAGAGCTTTGGGTTGGTGAACACATGGAGATTTGGGGAGAGTGGCCAGCTCAGAGAGAGCATGGAAGCTCTGTGCTCTTTCCCCATACCTTGCCCTATGCATCGCTTCCATCTGGCTTTTCCTTCCATCTGACTTATATCCTTTGCAATAAACTGATAATGTAATGTTTCTGTGAGTTCTGTGAGCCATTCTAGCAAATTGAACCCCAAGAGATGGTAGGAACCTCTGGTTTATAGCCAGCCTATTAGAAGTACAGGGCTTCAACTGGTGTCTGAAGTGGGCAGGGCAGTCTTGTAGGACTGAACTCTTAACCTGTGGAATCTGACATTATCTCTGGATAGATAGTGTTAGAACTGAGTTGAATTTTCTTACACCCTGCTGATATCTGAAAATTGCATAGTGTTGTGTGGGAAGCCCCTCCCTGCCCCACAACGTTCGAATTGGGTCTTAGAACCCCAAAAGATTAAGTATGCTTGGAAAATGCTGTATGAGAGAAAGCATCAAGAAAAGTGGGTCTAAAGAGACTGGTAGAGGCTTATCACACATATTTTGTAAACTCTAAGAAGTTTGGACTTTATGCCAAAAGCAATGGTAAATCATATAGAGATTTTAAAAGAAGCAGGTGTGATATCAGAGATTCATTTAAAGCATAATGTAGCTGCACTGTTGGAGAATGGATTTGACAGATATAAGACATGGGTGGGTCATCAGATACTAGAGCAGCAACTGGGGAGAGAAGTTATGGTAACCTGAATTCAAATCATGAGAGTGCAGACAGGAAAAAGTGGATAGAGCTAATTGAAATTTAGTAAGTAAAATATAAAGGATCAGATTGGATAGAGGAGATGAAAAATAAAGGGTAGTCAAGGCTGTTGTCAAGGTTGCTTCTTAATAATTGGTTTACTGGTGGTGTCAGTTACTACAACAGGAATTTAAGGGATAGCATTGAAGGGAAAGACAGAAGAAGAGTAATCTACAAAGTTAACTGAAAGGAATTTCCTAGAATGTAGGTAGGAAAGATCAAGTAAGTTCAACGTCAGGTAGAGTATTTGAAAAGTAAAGGATTTGCTTAATATTTTCAAGTGCCAAGTAAGACAAAGATTCAAAATTTCTAATGGATTTGGCAGCAAAGAACAATTGACAGAGGAGTTGGAGAAAATCCCGAATTTCTTCAGGTTGAGGAGTGAATAGTGAGACCGTGAGAGAATGAGGTTGAAAAAGAACCTCCAAGAACCTCCAAGAAGTTTGACTTCATAGAGGAGGAGAGCTAGGAGTAATTAATTTGTTGAACCATATGAAATTGATCATATTTAATCATTTTGACCTACAAAAACAGCAATTTTGTGTGGTTTAGCTTACAGAAGGGAACAGTAGAAATAGGGGAGGCATTTAAGTGGAGTGTTTAATAGCATAGATGCTGAAACTGGACTCCCTAGGTTCTAATTTTGTTCCTATAATTAAAGATCTGTGTAATTTTGGGTTAGTTACTTTAATCTCTATATTCCTCTTTTTCTCATATGTAAAATGAGGACACTATTAGTTTTAAACTAACAAGATAATAACAGCCGTGTATTATTGTTTCTTTTGCTCACTTTAAGTTACAATGCAATTCCTAGATTGTACCATCATCTCTGCTCTCCATGCCCTCTGCTTCTACCTTGCTAACCTTCTTAGTGTAACGTGGAATAGCCTTATACAAAACTACATCTCATATCATAAAATTATGAAACTAATCCCTACTCCTTTTCTAAGATTGTCTTTGAATTTGAGTCTTTCCTTATCCCTATTCCATTGCATGCACCTACTTTTTTCTTTGATAGTTCTTATCGACTTGGCACATGTGACTTTATTGACCACTGCCACCTTCTTGATACATTTTCCCCTTGAATTTGTGATTTTATAGGCAATAGAGAAATTTACTGCCTCCTTTCTAATAAGTGAAGCTATGATCCACAGTGAGCATGAGATGGTGCCTGAATCTGCTGTAGTCTTAGATCCTTAAAGCTTGCAGTATAAGCATTTCTCCATACTGAGTGACATTGTGGTGTGAAAAGATAAACTGTGTGTAGTATCTTTCATAGGTTTGTTTCAGGACTGGAGGAAATATTGACTATGTTGGACCTGAAAAAGGTGTGCTTATGCAAAATTTTAATTATATAGTTTAAGGTTAAACATTATTTTATGAAACATTTATTAGTGTGTTTGTGTGTGTGTGGTATTTCTTATTCTGGAAGGTGGTAAAAAATGTTTGAGAGCTGCTGTTACAGTCAAAAGAACACAGTAGGTGAAGTCAAAATACTATTGTTTGAATCCCAGGTATGCTACTTGGTTGCTTTGTGACTAAGGGCAAATTTCTAAATCTCTTTGAGCCTTCGTTTCCTCATCTGTGAGATAGACTCTTGTTAGCTATATCATAGATCAACCAATCATCTCATGAATCCTGTGCAAGTGTTTGTGCAGAATTTATCCAATGGCAGAAATCAATCAAGATTCTTTTCTTTACTCCACTTTGGGTTTCTTACTTAAAAAAAAAAAATTGAGGTAAATTTTATGAACAGTGAAATGCAGTTTTTAGGTATACAATTTGATGAGCTTTGATAATTGTATAATCTGATGTGAGCAGTACTCTTGGCAAGATAGATCAGCCCAGAGAGTTTCCTTATACCCTCTTCCCATTAGTCTGCATTTCCTTTGGTAACTACTATTCTGATTTCTGTCATCATAGATCACTTTGATTATTTTTCAACTTTATATAAAACAGAATAATAGAGTATGTATTCTTCCTTCTTCTTAAGTTTAATATATCTTTGCAAGTGATCCATGTTGTTGCATGTATCAATAGTTTATTGTTTTTCTTGCTGAGTTGTGTTCCATTGTATAAATATGTCACAATTTGTTTATCCAATGTCTTGTGGATGGACCTCTGGACTGTTCTTAGTGTTAGCTTGTTATGAATAAGCTGCTATGTACAAGATTTTTGTGGACATATGTTCTCTTTACTTGGAGTGGAATTGCTGGGTCTTAGATTGTATATATGGTTAACCTTATATTATATGGAATTACCGAGTACTTTTCTAAAGTGGTTGTACTATTTCACCCTCCCACCAATGATGTATAAAAACTCTGGTTGTTCCACTTCCCTGCCAATATTTGCAGTTCTGTCTTTTTAACAACAACTAGTCTAGTAGTTTCAAGTGGTAACTTACTGTGGTTTTAATTTGCATTTCCTTGAGGATTAATGATGTGCGTGTTTTCATGTGCTTTTTGGCTGTTTGTATCTATTCTCTTACTTGAAATGATTGATTAGAATGTTGGCAAATTTTTCGTTGCATTTTTGATCTTTTTATTGTTGTAGGAGTTATTTGTACATTCTGGATTTGCATCCTTTGTTAAATATATGTACTGCAAATATTTTCTCCCAATATATGGCTTAGCTTTTAATTTTCTTAAGTGTTTTTTGAAGTGCACAGTTATTAATTTTTTATGAAGTCTAATTTATCATTTTTTTCTTTATACTTAGTGTTGTTTGTGACCTTTCTGGGATATCTTTGCCTACCTCAAGTCACAAAGGTCTTCTCAATATTTCCTTCTAAAGGCTTTATGGTTTTAGCTTTTAAGTATAGGTTTATGACCCATCCAGAAGTAATTTTTGTGTATGGTGTCGAGATAGGGTTGAAGTTCTTTTGTTTTTAGATTTGAGTATCCAGTTGTTCCAGCATCATTTGCTGAAAAGATTTTCCTTTGCTCATTGTTGTGTTTAAAGTGTTCAAAGATATAGTGTAAACACGATGAATGTATAGTGTTTAAACAATAAAATATAGAAAAATAAAGATCATAGTGTTTAAGTATACGTGAACTGCCTTAAAATATTGACCTTCCAGGGGCTGGCTCGGTGGTGTAGTGGTTAAGTTTGCGTGCTCTGCTTGGGCAGACTGGGGTTTGCAGGTTCGGATCCCAGGTGTGGACCTCCACACCGCTTATCAAGCCATGCTGTGGCAGGCATTCCACATATAAAGGAGAGGAAGATGGGCACAAATGTTAGCCCAGGGCCAATCTTCCTCAGCAAAAAGAGGAGGATTGGCAACAGATGTTAGCTCAGGGCTAATCTTCCTCACACACACACACAAAAAACAATTTTGACCTTCCATATGTCTGTTCCAGTAGAAAATGAGACAATGACTGCCTTAGAATTATTAAGCATGAAATGTGTTTATACTGTGCTTTAAAATTCTCTATGGCTATATGACTTTTTTCCCTTTTCCTCAGAATTTAGAATATAATTCTTGAAAAAAATATGAATACACTTTTCTTATTGTGACTGAGGAGAAGACTAACCATCCTAGAGGCCTTGGTGTTTGTTGAATCTGACAAGTAGAGCTTCCTACCAGTAAAGAAGTAAGGTATTTGCTGCTAATGAGCTGTAGTGATGTCTAGTAAAATCTGAGCCATTGCACTGTCCTGAGTAGCTGAGTAGGTTCTCGTATCACAGAATAGTAGGGATAGTATACACGTTAAATGTTTCATTAACAAAGACCGTATAATTTTAGATAGTAGGTTATATGCTTTTTTATTTTTTCAAGAAAAAAATATATTGTACAGAAGCAATATATTTTATAGTGTTGACAACCCTACCTTGGGTAGAACAGATATGCCTGTAGACAAACAACTGAGACCTACATGTACATCCACAGTGATGGCCCAGTTATATCTCTTGATCTTCAGTCACATATTAACAGCCAGCGTTGCTATTACCTTGAAATGTGACATAAAGTTTTCAAAATTGCCCAAGGGCATAAGTGACTGGTGACTGCACCTTAATCCCTAAAGCACAGGTACCAAACCACTATCATTTAGCAAACACGTGAGTTACTCTTCATGTCAACACTAATAACCAAAAAAAAGATTTAACAGTGATCCAGACTGACAGAATGCATCAGTGCTGGCATCTGACGAGGTAATTCTTGAGGGAGTGGTTCATACAGGTAGGAAGGCTCCTCTGTGAAGGAAGATGATTGTGTTGTGGGATTTAGAACTAGGGATGCAGTGGCCACTTTCTGTTTGCATCGGGGACTGGAAGAAATACAGATTTAGATGCCATCCAGTGATATAGCGTTGGAAAGTACTAAAATGTGTTCCCACGGGGGTATTTAGAACCTCCTATAGAAAGTTATGAGAAAAGGAAAAATAACTTTAGTTTTCCTTAAAAGATATATATTGATACTTCCTTGGAAATGGAAGTTTTGATTAGATGACCTTTGAATGCCTATTTTATCTTATATTTTTATTTATTTATTTATTATTATTCTTATTTTTTTTTTTTTGCGAGGAAGACCAGCCCTGAGCTAACATCCGTTGCCAATCCTCCCCTTTTTGCTGAGGAAGACTGGCCCTGGGCTAACATCGTGCCCATCTTCCTCCACTTTATATGGGACGCCGCCACGGCGGGGCTGACAGGCAGTGCGTCGGCGGGCGCCCGGGATCCGAACCCGCGAACCCCGGGCTGCCAAGCACGGACGAAACCGCTGCGCCACCGGGCAGCCCCTTATCTTATATTTTTAAACTTCCATAATATTGGACAGTAATTCCTTATGTTACTATAAAGGAAAACCACTTTTGAAATTTATCTGAACATGAAATGTTAGAATGTATGATTTATATTAAACAGTAGTCCATAGAGATATTTAAATCTCTGAAAGAAAATGTCTTTTTAGATAAGTATCAAACTTGTACAGTATTGGTCCATTTAAGATCCACATTGGGTGCATGGGAGAGAATAAATTCTCCGATGCATCTAATGTTCACCATTAGTAGCTCATTTTCACCACTCACAATTAGAAGTGAAAGATCAGTACAACTTTCTCAGATGCAGTTCACTTTCTAGTCCCTAATAGCTAATAGTATATAATTGATGTTTTAGAGGATTCTCTAAATTTGTTTTGACATCTGTTCTCTTAGACCCCCCAGTCCTCTTCTTAGAGCACTGTATTACTGACCCTTGTTCACCTGGCTGCAGCCAAGTGGATCAGAGAGGCCACCGACTCTTTCCGGTGAGGAATTTGCGTTAAAACTGAGAAGCAGCCAACCAGTTTGGGCTGGTTCCTGATTCAGAGGAAATGTAAACTCTGGAGATGTAGGCCCAGTGTAGGCAGAGTGAGGCTGATATGAGAGAGAATTTCCTGAGTTTTTTGTGGCCTTGTTAGGGAAGTCTTTCAAGGGGCCCAGGTGACCTTGGTTCCTGGAGAAACCCCAGAATTTTTCCAACATACTCACTTTTCTGATAATTATTTAAGATTGCTCCAACTGGTTTATGTTATATGCAACCAAAATAACCTTGACTAAGAAAACAGAACTGGGTCTAGAACAACAGCAGTCTCTTGTAATGTTTTAGTTTGGGTTCCCCTAAAAGTGGACCCTGAGAGGAAGATTTGAATGTGGAAACTCACTTGTCCTGGCACTGATTGCCAGCACTGAAACAAACTAAAATGCCAAAGCAACTTTATGAATCTCTAAAGAGTTAGCATTTTTCTTTGAATGCTTGGGAGCCTAATTATAATTACGTATAAACTAACAACGCCTATATAATATACACCATTATTTAAAACGTTGCCTTTTTGAATTCTATTAATCCTGGGAGATGGAAGTAAGAAGGATAAAGAATACAGCCAGTAGGTTGTCCTATTCTCTGTCGACATCTTGGTTGCCAATGGTATGTTAGGATAGATATGTATTTCAGATTTGCCCTCTATTCATTTTGGGTGAAGTTAAGTCCAGATTTATTCAGCAAGAGGTGCATAATGTGTTACAGTTTCCTCCAGAAGTAGACCTTGAAACAAATGTTGGAGTGCAAAGTAATTTATTTTGGAGGTAATCTCAAAAAATGGGGAGGTTACACATGAAGGACAGGCAGGCAACAAAGGGTTTTATACACAAATTTTTAAAAATTTTTTATCAAGCAAGTTACTAGTATAGGCAACTGATGATTAATCACATTGGTCAATTTTGGGAGCCAGTGTAAAATACATACAAGCTGAGGGAGCTAGGGTATTTATACTAAATCCTATTAGCTATTGGTTGAGAGCAGCTCCTGGTGAGCGTTAATTCCCTGACGTGTCATGTCCTCACTTGGGGGCAAAGAAGCAGGCTCTGACAGCCAGCGACGGCTCTTAGGCAAGAAATGTATGGGCCCTGGCTGCTGGGAGTTGGGCAGGTGTGTGCCCTGAAGTTGAAAGGATGAGGAGAGAGAGGCAAGCACAGGTACAGCAAGGCATAGGATGCTATAATGTAAGATTGCTTTCAGCCACTTTTGGGCTGTATAGGACAGAGGAAATGTGCCAGAGTCCTTTGTGAGTCAGAGAAGAGTCAACTAAATAGGGAGGAAGATGGTTTGTCTACCCAACCTCCTCCTGCCCCCTCAGACAACACATGGAGAAACATAAACTAGGTTTGGAGAGTCTCTCCCCTGAAATGTTTCTCTCTGAATGAACTTTGGAATAATGCTGCTGTTTGTGCAACGGAGGCAAAATATTGTAGGTGCCTGATAACAGCCTGCCACATTACAAATCACCACTTGCAAGGTTACACGAGGTGCCTTTAGAAAAAGCTAAATGAATTACTTCAAATAGTATGTTTGTATTCAAAAGGGAAAATAGCTGGTAGTTTGGGAGTGACAGTCTTTTCTTTTGGTTTCAAAAGGCCCATTGCTATGCTCTGCCTTTCCATTTGTGCTGGGAGCTGAAAGCCTGCGGCGATCAGGTGAATAGAAGATATTTCTAATTGTGAAAGAAAATAAGAAAAGAATTTTTGCAAAACAGTCACAAGGTCTTTCATTTTACTATTGTAATATTTATAGACTTTCGGGTTGGTTAAACTAAATGTAATTGAAAATATAACATTTAGCTAATTCATTTTCTTAATCCTTCCTCAGTTAACTTTCTTATTTTAAAAAAAATCCTCTACTTTTTAATCCTTTTTTATGTGTTAAATTTAGAAGAGTCTGTTTAATTTAACTACTAATGATATGTCTTAAAAAATACACACACACAAACACATATACATACATGCGTACATGGCATGTAGGGGAAATACACACATACACACACACACACTTGTTATATTAATCCTGTCATTTCTGCCCATCAAAGTGGAAGCTAATTAATTAGCAAATTAGTTTGTAGTGGAGAAGAGCTAGCTGCTCCTTCAGCAAGGGTGGCATGCAGAAGAAAGTTCTCTCAGTGGTCTGTTTCGACCTTACCTCTTATCATTTAATGACTTATTGTATGGGCAAGATCACATAAGTTCATTTTCTCTCTAAATAATGTTTTAGTGTATATTGCACCCCAGATACTCTCAGGGATCCCTATTGGCTCCCTTAGTTTACCTAACAATGTTTTTTAAGTACAACTTTCAGCTTGCTAGTTCTTTGATAGTTTGTGAACCTGAACTCATTAAAAAATATCCTTCTCTTTACCAATGTTAGCCAGAGTACCAATTTCCTGTCATTATTCCTCTGGACCGATTGTGTTTTAGAATTTATTTTCATGTTAGATAGTTGGAATTGTTGGATCTGATGAGTCTTAGTAGGTAGGAGTAGGGACCTGAAACACTTGCTTTTTAATTATTAGTCGTGAGAAATATTTGTGGGATTTCTGGGAAGACAGTACAACCTTGAATACCACTCTGGGCTCCTTTTCAACTTTTAGATTCTAATAAGAAATAGGAAAAAGATAGGCTCCATAAATTGGATGATAAAGGAAATCATGATTTGAAAAGGTAGATTTCAAAAAAAAAGGAAAAGGCAAGATGATGAATCAGTGAAGTTGGAATTGTGTAGTTATAAACCTGTACTATAACTCTCTCAGTAATTGCAAAGCCCATCCACTGTCACATTTCACAATGAGAATAGGATAACTTGAAAATGTTAACAGTTCTGTGTGGGTTCTTGTAGGAAGAGAGGTTGGTAGGAATAGGAGAGGATGGAGGCTATAGTGAAGGGAGAGAGGATGGCCAACTTATGCACTTTTGTGGTATCAGCACCCTAAGTGTAGTTTCAAAAAGCCACAAAGTTGAATTTGAAAATCGCTGTGCAAACAAACTGTCTTTCTACTGAAATGAACAGCTGTATTAGAGTGCATAGAATCAAAAAGAGTTATGGATTTGTTTCTTTGGGTCCTAGAGTTTTTGATAAAGGGAATTAGTAATAAGCATTTTGGTATGATATGTCCCTACAAAAAGAAACCTTTGGCAGGTCCCTGAAACACTGATAATTATTAGTTTTAAAACTGGCATTAAAATATAGGGCATAAAGGAAACAGTGATGATACCAGCTGGTATTTTTTTAAAAAAATGATATGACTCACTTATAGTCACTGATTTTTTACTACCTGATTTTAGGTGACTCTAAAGAATATTTATTGTCAACATCTTTCTATTTCTTCGGCTGGCTACCCAATTTAGTTGTCATATTAAGTCAGATTTACTTTAAATAGGAAATAATATCTTGTTGGTGTTATCTGATTGCATTATGTATGTAATTATGTATCTGACTGTACTTTTTGAGAAAAAAGCTTCCCTTGGTGCTTTTATTTGGTAATCAGAAGGGCAGTGACGTCCTATGGTTTTCGTGCTGAGGCCTCAGACTGTATCTCTGAAATTAAAGCAACTTCCAACTTGCACAATTGTGAACTCTTCTTAGTGCACGAATTAATTGTAAATGTTGCTCTTTGGGCACAGATATAACACCAATGAGTAAAGGCCATTTCACCGCAAAGCTTAGTGCATGTTTTTATCAATTATTGAATATGAAGTAGTAATTAAGAGAACTGAATAGATATTATTATTTAAAGAAACCCTATATTATAAGTAAAAGAAATCATTAGTTATATATACTTGTAAAGAGATTCTCAAATTTTCATGTTATAGAGTGTAATTGAGAAAAATATGTGTATTTGCAGTGGTTTGAGAGAGGCAGTAATATTTTAAAATGGTAAAATATGAAAACAATTGGTATTATTCTAGTTGGAACTAAGATATTATCAGTTTGCTAAGCAGAAATAATGCCATGTTGTTTTCATTGCAGTGGGCCTGAATCATGCGTGGGTAATATTTGGTTGAGACAATATGCAGCCACTCTTGTTTTTCAAAATATTTTTTAAAAATGTAGTTGATAATTTGTGTAATGGACAAAAATGAGTAGATATTACAGTAGCCTGCTAGATCCTAAAGATACCTAAAAGATATGCTGGGTTTTTAAACATGAAAAACATTCCACATCTTGTGCTAAATTATACATTTATAAGAAGTAATTTATGAAATTACTCTGGAAAGTAAATGGATTTTTTTCCTATGGAAATTTCATTGCACTGAATGTGCTTTTCAAATTAGGTTGAACAAAATATCCTTACTACAAGTGGTGTAGAAAATGTAAATATGAAATTCTAAGTTACGAGTGAGCCCTGTCTTTGAATTTTCTCGGCAAATATAGTGTATGGCAATATATGAACATCAGGTTTGTTTCATATAGTTTCTATGTTTATACTCATAGTCAGACTTTGATCTCTTGCTTTTTGCTTTCTTGCCTGCAAGTGTGAAGTGTAGGCACGATGGAATGTCAGTGTGACACAGGTAAAGCTGACCAAGGCACCGGTTTTATGTATGTTTGATTCTAGAGAGAAGATTTTCTCTCTACAGAAAATTTTAGAATATATTTTTGATATATATGTAGCTTATGTTTTACTAAGTTTAGTTCGTCTTAACAGGGATGTGCATTATTTCAGATACTTTTGTATGTTAAACGTGTTCTAACTGTTCAAAGTAGCAGATAGGTATTGAGTATAACTATGATTCAAGCACTGTGCTAGGTGCTGATAAACAAACATAAAGCAATACTTGCTAAAAATAAGCTGCTCAGCCCCCATGAAATCAGAATTTCAGAATTTCACATAGCAGTGGGTGAGAGTCCAGTTGAGGTTTCATGAATTTTAATGAATCTCTGTTAAAACCTGTATTTCAAATTCTTGAGATATCCTTTTTAGTTTTTAACTTTTTTTCTGCTTGTATTATTTAAATATGTAGATTAATGTAAAAATACTTGATTTTGCTGACAGTGATAGAAATGATTAACACAGTGACATAACCTCAAATAGTGTGGTTGACAGATGTGTTTTCATGTAATTTCACTTAAAGGTAATTTCACCTGGTTACATACGAAATTGGAATTCTTTTTATAAGGATATTGATGAGGATTGAGTGCTGGAAATGCACAGTGGATCCCCGAGTCCCCATTTCTGATATCTTGTATTAAAAGAGTTTTGTATTTCCAGAGTTATTCAAATATTTGAATCTAAATATTGGGGTATGCCTCCTGTCACTTCTTGATAGAATAAACAAAGTAAATGTAGATAAGTTCAAATTTTTCAGTTTTTAAATGACTATATCAAAGCCTCAAATGGAAAACACTAGTATGTATTCATGCCTTTCAACAACTGACGTTTATGGGGGCTTGGGATGAAGAAAAATCTCATTGCTACATAAGTGTTTTCAGAATTATCATCCAATTTATGGGCTCATTAGTACCCCAAATACAAGACAGTGATAATGAGCTTAGAATTAATATTTACTGGATTAAAATGAATAAATTGTGAAAATTCCACATATAATCAGCCAATTGCTGTGGAACGGATGGGAAATATATTATTTTAAAAAGTTATTACAGTCTAATTTGGTTTACTGAAAATGGAAACAAAAGACATTGCTTGCTTTCTGCTTCAAGAACACTTGCTGGCTAACTCTGCCACTAATGGAAAATGGTTCATCTGTCTCTCGTATTCAGAGGTCTCCTCACTTTCATACTGCATTAGTAGGATTGTGAAGAACGAACCTACATCTCTTTAGTTATAAGTCATTGTGCATATGATTTTTGGTATCATTTTAGCGAGTGGTAACACATTTCTCATATTATAAAATGGGAGCTGTCTAGTTAGTTGCATCTCTTTGAGACAGGTGGGCTTCTGTCAAAATGAAGATCACTGCCGAAGATGCTGCTGATTCTGCTCTTCTAGCTCAGAACTGGTAAGTAGCTCCATGGTGCTAGAGCATATAGGCACACGTGGAACTGGTGCCTATATGGAGAAGTTGACAGGGACGAGATCATAAAGAAACTTATGCCCTAATGAATTGAGTTTTTATCCTTCTGGCAAAAAGGAGCAATTTTAGATATTAAGTATAGAGTAAAGTTATTGTATCTGCTTAAATCTACTTAAACACGGCAAGTTAAGTGAACAGCTTGAGCACAGTCATTTGGTGTCTCTTCTATTCTTCACATTAAAAGCTATCATTATGGATTAGGAAAAGCAAGTGTGTCTGTTTAGTGGCCTAGAATTAGATGTATTCCCAGGGACTAGATTTCACGACGAGAGAATTCTGGCTGTGAGTAAAGAAAATAAAGTCCTTGAAATAGGATATTGGAAAACAAAGGCTACACGAACTCTGTTATGAATTGTTACTAAATTACTTTTTTTCTCATAAAAAAGTATTTCTCAGTTTTGTGTGGTTCTTAAAAATTTGTTTAGGTGTTATGCTTAATTATTATAATTAAAATAAAGGTGATAAAGCAATAGAAATGGAAAGGCTCAGACCTGAAAGTTGAGGAAAACAATTTCCATAATCAGTTTTGGTTAGGGTTAGAGTTAAACCCGCCACAGAGCGATTAAAACTGTTGTTAAAGTGATTTCCCATAGAATATAGCTTCAAAGTTTGCTACGTTTATCTACAAGTTATCAGTCTTGAAAGAGGTCACTGGGCATTTTAGGTACAAAGGTCAGATGGCTTTTCTTTGGGCAGGAGAAGAGAACCAGAGGTCAAGGACTGGGTGGATATCTACTTGAGAATAGAGTGGAACTCTTATTTTCTTTGAAGCACTGAGGAGTGACACACAAGTGATGTGGTTAAGGAAGAGGCAAAGGTGCCTTACAGTGTGTTCCATTCAATCCAAACACAGAGCCTAACTCAGACTTCTCCGACAACCAGGTTTTGGTAATGGGACTGAGAATTGTATTTGATGAGAAGGTCATTCTTTCCTTTCATCTAGAAGCACAATATACATAAATCTGAGTTTAAATAAGAATAAGGTTCCTATTACTTCATTTGAGCCTCAAACAGAGCTATTTGCGTCTTATTGATAATGGAGCCAAGGTCCATGCAGCCAGGGAGCGGCCAAGCTTGGCTTGAACCCCAGACCTTACGCTCAGCGAAGCCTGTCTTCCACTTGCAGCACTACAGGCCTTCCTGACAGCAGCTGAGCAGCTACTCACACCTACAAGTAACAAATTATGTCCTGTATAATGTTGGCCACTGGAGCTGCCTTGAAAATTAGACTTCATATGCAATATGATCCTGATGTAAATGTTGGAATCTGTATGCCAGAAGTTCTTTCTGAATTCTGGAATTATCCATGATTATTTTCATTATATTTTTATTATTCTCCAATTTTTCACCATGACCATTTATTTCTTCCAGAAGCAGAAAAATATTCTTAAAAGAAAACTCTATCATGCTCTGAGTTGGTGCTTCTGATAGGCGTTAATGCTTTTCTTTTTGTTTGAAAAACAAACAATTCTTCTTTGTTTCTTTTAAAACACATCCATTTTCCCTTTTTAATTTAGTAGAGCACAAGACTGGTTTCTCTCCTGGGCTGTGCTTGGGTAACTGGCACCTTGAGAAAGGCCCCCTTTCCCCAGTCCTCATTTTCTCCTCTGTGGAATGACCAGCATTGTGCCTGGTCACCTGAGATCTGTTTCTGCACTAACACTGGGTGCTCTCCAGAATGCTGTCTTATCCCAGAGGTCACCCTGATGGGGACATGGGCAGAGCTGGAGCCACCTGGCACTGGGCACCAGTAGGAACACTACTCATTTCCATGAATTGCCAACTAGTTAAACCTGCTTCAGGCTTGAGGCCAAGCCAGGTCATCCCAGGGATTACAGGGTAGAAAAAATTTCTTGTAATTAGGTAAAGACTAGGAGATGGAGGTGAGTTTATGCTTCTGGGAAAAAAGCAAGATGTTTACTCCACGGCTTTTGTGTTTCAAGAAAAAAAAAAAACTTGTTAGAGACCACGTTGAGTGAGAAGTTTGAAACTCTTGAAGTAGGTCAGGAAAAGAGGGAAGTAAGCGGCTGAAGGTAACTGTTCAACTTGTAAGAAAGCCAAACGTGGACTTGCTCTTTTTTAGTGGAGGAAATAAGCCAAAGGTTGAGGGAGAAAAACTGCCTGAAGGTATTCTGGCACTAACTTAATATTCACAGTGAGTTTTCAAAATATGAGTTATTAAAGGACAAATAAGTATTAGTAATAAATGATTCAAATGTCTATTGCGGGAGGGTTAATTGCCTCATGTTGATATAAAATTAATCTGCTTTCATATTTATTTCAGATATTCTCATGTTTGATAGTTTTAATCAATCCAAACAAATAATACACCACTTGTAGAACAGAGAAGGCGATCAGTGTGTGAAGCATTGGTTATGTGCTAGTCAATGTTCTCATCCTTTACGTTTCCTTAAATCCATTTAACCACCCAATATTAGGGTTGATAATGGAGATGGCAATACTAATCATAACAGCGGCATCTTGTTGCTTACTATATGTCCAGGAGATCACTAACCTGAGTGGCTGAGGACCTAGACTGCCAGTGTTCAAATCCCAGTGACAGTACTTAAACTCTGTGACCTTGGAGACAGTTCTTCTCATCCTGTACGTCTCATTTTCTCCTCTGTAAAATGGAAATTATCTTTGACCTAACACTTATGGTAGTTATGGTTGGATCCATATGAATCCATATAAAGCATTGACAAAGTGCATGACATATGGGAAGGACTTAGTGAAATAGCTGCTGATGCTTCCCCCCCCCACCTTATTATTATTCATCTGCAGAACAACCTCATGGGGCAGATGGTACTTTAGCCCCATTTGAGGAGACCAGGGACTAAAGAGCTTGGATCACTAGCCCAAAGTTGCACAGCTTGTATGAATCCAAGATTTTCTGTCCCTGTAATTCTCTATTGTTTCTCCTCTTGTGCATCCTGAATGCACAGAAATGACTACTTTGGTCTGCTTCCCTTGACTCTTGGATTATCATTGCTGCTTCTCTGCCAGTTTTTGAGAGAAAAATAACTTAAATTTTTCAAAAGTAGATACAGGTGAGAAACTGGGCAAAATAGTGACAGGTGACAAGGTTCCCTGGGATTACCTAGCCTGGAGCCAGATATCTGGGGGCACTGGTACCCCTGCTTAAAGTCTAAAATTCTTCCTTAACCCTGAGATGAAGGTTTTTGTTTTTTCGATTTGTGTCAGCACAGAATTTTATTAAAGATTCAGTTTACCAACTTACTGTGTAAATTGTGTAAAAGTGTGTAGCGTGGTTTTACCTGGGATAGTACAGTAAGATACCTTGTATTCTGAGATGGAGCATCAGAATGTAGGAATAGATTCCAAAAACAGCTGATAAGGATTCACCGGCAAACAATAACTATTTTTACAGGATTTTTTTTCAAGCATGAGGAATGAGAGTAAATATAGTATTGCATGGTTCTTAAGAGGCTTTAAAAGAAAGCAAGCTTGATTTGAACTGCCTAGGTTTGACTCCCTGCTCTGCAATTACTGACTGCACGGGCTAGTTAACCTGTGTTTCTTAGTGTCTCATCTGTAAGATGGAGATATCATTAGTATCTACTTCATGATGTTGCAACAGGCTTGTATTAATCATCTCTTAGAATAATGTTGGTACTCATTTAGCATCCAGTCAATGGTGGTAGGTGTTTATTTTCCTCTTGTATATCATATGGACCTCTGACTCCCAAACCAGAACTGTAGATTAGTATTATCAATACGATATAGATTAAACAGAACTCTCTGGGCTACCTGGGAAAATAGCAAACATTCATTTTTTCTGTGAGAACACGCACTCTAGATTTCCAATTACGACGTATGAGAGGACTTTTGGAAGATGATCCATTTGTGAATTGGAAACCACCTGTTTCTTTTTCTTTTTCTTTTTTTGTGAGGAAGACTGGCCGTGAGCTAGCAACTGTTGCCAGTCTTCCTCTTTTTGCTGAGGAAGATTATCCCTGAGCTAACATCTGTTCCCCTCTTCTTCTATTTTGTATGTGGGATGCCACCACAGCGTGAGTGATGTGAAGGCCCACGCCTGGGATCTTGATGAGCGGTGTGTAGGCTGTGCCTGGGATCTGAACCTGTGAACCCCGGGGCGAACTTAACCACTACACCACTGGGCTGTCCTATTTCTCTTAATTTGTAAAGGACCGCCATTTACAGTGATTGCATTTGCATGGCCTGGAGTAGAATGTGCCTTAGCTTGAGTCTTACAATTAGGTCATGACTCACTATCTGGATTTCAGAACTTGTGGAGAAAATAGCAATAATACATATTTGTCACTAACGTTTATTTACGACTTATACCATGAGGGCTGGCCCGGTGGCGCAGTGATTTAATTTGTGCTTTGGCAGCCCTGGATTCACGGGTTCGGATCCTGGGAGCCGGCTGATGCACTGCTGTGTCAGCCGTGCTGTGGTGGCGTCCCATATAAAGTAGAGGAAGATGGGCACGGATGTTAGCCCAGGGCCAGTCTTCCTCAGCAAAAAGAGGAGGATTAGCAACGGATGTTAGCTCAGAGCTAGTCTTCCTCACACAAACACAAAGAAGACTTAGACCATGTACTCTATTAACACTTTACATGCATTATCAAATTAACAATAACTTTGTGATAGTATTATTATTACCCTTTTATAATCTCTCCATTCCTTCAGCTGCTTTCAGAGGTTTCAGGGCATATTGTCAACCTTCTCCAAACCCCAACTTGCCTTTGCAATTCGAATGAAATGCAATGGCTAAATCGTGGCCTACTCTGTCCTCCTTTATCTGATCTCGTCTACCTTCTGATCTCATTTCCTGCCACTTTCATTCCACCTCTCATTTTGTTCCAGCACTGGTTTCTTTTCTCTTCCTTGACCAGCTGTAGGCTCTTTCCTGCATTAGGGCCTTTGTTCTGACTGGGACTGTTTTCTGTGAAAGCATCACCCCCAGAACTTTGCATGGCTAATTCCATCTGATCATTCTTGCGTCAGCTCAGAGTGACCTTTCATGGCCAGTTTAAATCAAGTGGACTTCTTCCTCACTCTCCTCTGTCCCATTATCATCTTTTCGTTTATTGAAAACATTTGTCACCAACTTAAATTTATTAACTTATATATATCCTTATTCCTGCCTCCTTTTACACATTGTGAATTCCATGACTGCAGAATCCTTTGTCCCTCTGGTTCACTGTACCTAGAAAATTATTTGGTGTATAGTAAGCATTCAAATATTTGTTGAATGAATGATTGAATGCAGTTTAGAAAGGTTACAAAGTGTGACCATCATCTTGGAGCTAGTGAAGTGGTAGAACTTTGTATATTTGAATCCAAGCCTACTGCTCTCTGAGGTAGTGGGGCATTTAAAATGCATGAGCAGCAACAGAAACAGAACTATAAAAGTTATGTATGATGTAATAGCTTTTTCACATTTGTTTTATTTTGTCAACCTTTTTGCAAGGAAGAAATGCCATGTTTTACTTCCTGTTGCACCTTTACTTCCCATGTGTATGAGTTTCTGTCAATAGTGATGTTTTGGGTCAGTCATTTCAGTCTCTGTTAAAAGTTAGAATTCTTGCCAGACTGTTCTGCATCGCTGCTAACTAATGGGAGAATTCCCCAAAATGAAAGAACAATTCTGGCATCTGGTCTCAGGGCTTTGTGTGTGAACAGGAAGAAAAAAATCCCCACAGTTATACCAGAAATAGCAAAGTTTTATTATTTCAGAAAAATAATGTTAATTGCAGTAGTTTGTAAGTCCAACATTCAAGTTATTTAAAATCATTTAAGGAAAGGCAGGAAGGCATTTGAGTGTCAAGACCAGGGGAAAATATGGACTCCAGGGACACAAACTGTTATTGTAATCGTTATTACCATAATTACGAATTATTACAACATATTTTTATTTGTAAGAATTGCTACAAATATAGTACAGTAATAATAGGATTTTCCTCTTCCTCCTCTTCCTCTTCCTTCCCTTCTTCTGTGTGTCAACTTGATTTATTCATATTATAGATTTTTTTTTTAGAGGAAATGGAACCTGCATGTCAGACAGCTTTCAGGTTGTACGTCTTGCAGTTTTATTCAAGAGAGAGAAAGAAATGGAGAGAGAGGGGGAGAGAGAGGGAAGGAGAGAGAGAAGAGGGGAGAAAGAGAGAGAGAAAAAGAGAAAGAGAGAGAGATTACCTTAATGATTTTTCTGATTTCCAAAGCAAAAAAATCCCAGAGAAGGGTCTTATTGACCCAGCTTTGGTTCAGCCAGCTCTTTCCAGGGGAGGGACAAGAGGAGAACAAGGTAAATATCCCATGGGTGTCCATGATTTTGTGTGAATGTACATAAATGTGTATAATGTACATAAATTGTGTATAATTCATATAAACATACATCAACCTAAAAACACATGAAGATGGCCTTGATCCTTGAGAGCACTGCTGTGTGCCCAACACAATCATAGAAATGGCGTTAGGGAAATACAGGTAGAAGATACTCGCTGGCCTCAAAAATCGTAATGAAATTTGGGGTATGTAAAGCAAACAACAGTTATAAAGCCGTAACTGTTTTTTTAAAAAGAATGTAATGTTGTATGTGCTCTTTATGGTATATATATATGGGAGGGGGCCCCATGGAAGAATTTAAACAAGAGAAAAACCACCCAGTGTTCCAGTCTGAGGCTATTACTGATATGATGTTTACATATGCCATTCTAATTGCACTGTAGTATAATTTGTGGGTATTTTTTCATAGTTATGATCATATTTTACATACACTTTTGGGTTCATTGTTTTTACTTAACATTTGAAGTGCAAGGCTGTGATTCAGAGTCAAACTAACAACAGACCAATCAGAAGACAAGGAAATTTTATGAAGCCTTCCTTTGAACTGGATTTTTAAGAAATTGAATATTTTTAACTAGAGAGGAGGACGAGCATTCATGCTATTTGTTTTCTTTTAAGTAATCAAAAGTACTGTCAAACGTGGTTTAAAGTCACTTTAACATTTTTTATGAAACTTTGGGATAAATTAAAAATAAAATCAGTAAATAAATATTGAATTGATTCTTCCAGAGGCTATTAGGCATTATGATAAATGCAACGATAGCTTATATAGTCCTTGATCTTAAGGAAGTTATAATCAGTTTGGTTGGAAATGATAGAAGGTAAAACAAACAAAAATCCAGTTTTTACACTAAGACTTAAATAAGCTGTTCAAAGTAATGAGAAGGCATACTAGGAGTTGGTATTTATTGCTAAATGAATGAAAACATTTGAGTCTGAAATAGCCAGGAAAAGTTTTATTCGTAGAGGTGAGGTAAAATTGTTTTTAACAGATGGATAGAGAAGAGCAGTAATGTTATTCTGGCCAGCATGGTGGTGGAGTGAAAGCAGAGAGATCCTGGTAGTAGGAGGCATTGCTGTAGACCCATCAACCGTGAAATGTTCTCCTAGAGTAAATCAAGCACTCATAATATTGAGTGGTATCATCAAGCAATGAATATTATCTTTATTGTTTGTCAAAGCCTATTAAAAATATCAAAACCTAAGGGAAAGACCACATTTCTAAGAAATTTATTATACCTCTCCTCTTATAAATTCAGTCAATAAATATTATTATGTGAAGTGCTATGCCAAGAATGTTCTCCTCCTTGGTAATAGGTAAGCTATTTATTCATGTTCACAAATGTCCCACTTTGAGATATTATAAATGGTAATGGAATTGGAGTTTAAATTACTTTGAGCATTTAATCTTACATAGAATTCTTATTATTCTCACAACTTTAAATATTTACTCTCTTATCTTTAAAACTACATTTACTGTTCTCTTTCTTAATAATGGTGAATTTGAAGTCAAAAGGTGATGCCATGCATGGGTGCAGGAAACTTCATGTTTCTTGTTGGTTTTGAAAATGATTTCCATAGTGTGTGACTACTTCAAATGTAAAGTGTTAGGTATATATGTAGGTAAGAGTTTTAGTACCTGGAGCTGTTATTAAGTAGGGATCCTCTACCCCATCTGTGTGGATAATTGTACTACTTCGTTGTCATCTTCATTGATTAAAATCCCTGAGCTTCCTTGGCATTTTCTACCAACCTAATATTCTGTTTATTTAATGAAACATAGAATTGTTGTAAGAGTAGGAACTGGACTCAGAGTCTGTAGGTTTGAATCTTGGCTGTGTCAGTTAAAAGCTATATGATTTGGGGCCAGTTGTAAAGCTCTCTGTGCCTAAGTTTCTTTATTTGTGAAAAGAGGGTACATATCTTGAAGGTGTGTCTTCAGAATTAAATGAGTGAATAGTTATAAGCTACTCGTAGAGCACATGGTAAACTCTTTGTGTGTTTGCTAAATGAAAAATAAATGCACAAAGATACTAAAAGTGCCAATCCACCTGCTATGGCGTTCTTTTAATATTTTGTTTTAAAATCATTTCAAACTCACAGGGAAGTTGTAAAAATGAAAATAGTACAAAGAATACCAGTATACCTTTTATCCAAATTCACATGTTTTAATGTGCATCATGTCTCTTTACCCCTAAGTAGCTTACTGGGTCTTATCTAAGATTAGGAGTATTCTATTCCATACCTACAGTTCAATTGTCAACCTCAATAATTTAACTTTGATGTAATACTTTTATGTAATCTACCATTCTTAATGCATTTGTATCAGCTGGCACAGTAATATCCTTTATAGCATTTCCTTCTCCAGTTCAGGATCCGGCTTAGGATCAGGTACTCTGTTGAAGAGTTATGTCTCTTTAGCCTCTTTTATGTGCAAGATTTCCATAGCCGGTCTTTGTCTTTGAGGACTGACACTTTTGAAGAATACAGTACCACCATCCCCCGCTTAAAAAAACAACAAACAAATGGAACCTTCCTTATTTATTGTATAATTAATATTTTTCTCACTTGCAACCAACAAGCAGGCTGTGGTGAGACACGTCAGGATCCCTCTAGATTTAGCATCCGTTGATAATTCATGCCTGATACAGTCTTTACTGTGATGATTGAAAAATGATCATTTTCCAACTCCAGCACTCCCTCCACATACACCAGTCAACCTTCAGTGTTCTACTGCAAGCCAGAGCCTTCTTTTTTCCTTCCTCCCTCCCTTCCTTCATTGCTTTTTATATGAGCTCTATTTCTATTTGAAATCAAAGTATATGTATATTTTCTAAATTATGTTATAAAATTTCTCATTAGAAGTTGTCTATTTAAATAGAATTATAAGACACTTGCCTAATTACACTTAGATAAATCAAGAAGTTGCATTCTGAAGTTTGCCTTTTATGGTATTATTTACAGAGAATGTCATCAAGAGAGGATATTATGTACATGGGCAGACAAGTCTAAACATGCTTTGTAATTACAATATTTCATTAACTATGGCTTATCTAGAGGAAGCACTTTGTCCTGTTTTATAACTAAACCTTGATTCATCTGACAGGAGAGTTGATGTGCAGTGTACATTCCCTGGGGTTGACTTTTGAAGGTTTTCTGGATGGCAGACCATTGCCCCTGGAACTATTTCCATTTATCATCTTAAATGATAAGAAAAGTATTTTCTTCTAATTTAATTCCAGTCCTCAGTGCAAAAACAGAGTGATACAGTTAATAAAAAGGAAATTAAGAGACAACATATGGGTAAAGTTGGTGCCTCAGTGGAACTTCAGAACATCGGAGGAAGCTGCCTCTTCAAATGTGAACTTGAATTAAATAAATTTAGCATCTTAGTTATTTAAGGCAAGGCTTTCTTTACAGAAATGTGCAGCGTGGACTTAATCATTAGTAGAGATTGAAAGAGCATGTTCTTTTCATAAATATGAAAGCCACTTTTCTGAATTATTCTACATGGAAAATAAGCCCTTTATAGAGAAATAGAGCATATGTAATGCATTGGTTTGCAAATGGACAGCAAGATGGTAGTTTCCAATTTGGGTTAAATGGCAGCATGTGACCCACTAACTCTAGAGGGGTGAAGTGAAAATTAAACATTTTTTGGTTTTATTTTATTATAGTATATATTTAATACATTGGTAATTGTCATATACTCTTAGTCTATAATATATTTATAAGTTGAGGGAAGAGAAAAATAGACAGATTAATATTTTCCCAATAGTGCATGGGTTTTATGGAAAAATCAGAGTAGCTATTAACTATATAATTATCTAAATAAGGTTTTGGTACATTAATATGTGTGATTTATGACAAATATCTTGTAGTGTTCAATACTTTTCCTTAGAAACTGACATTTAAAAATAACTTTCAGGTTAAAGTATGCTCTCAGTACTTTTATTTTTGGTGAGGAAGATTGTCCCTGAGCTAACATCTGTGCCAATCTTCCTATATTTTGTATATGGGACATCACCACAGCATGGCTTGATGAGCGGTATGTAGGTTCATGCCTGGGATCCAAACCTATGAACCCTGGGCCACTGAAGTGGAGTGTGCAAACTTAACCACTACGCCACCAGGCTGTTCTTTTTGGTATACTTTACGAAATCTACTGGGGAAGGCATACAGGTTGAGACCTTCCTTAAGGATATGTGGATTTTCTCTATTTTCAATCATTGTGACTACAAATAAATGTGTAATGACATATGCGTATATAAATAATTATGGCAGTTAAGCAATGTGGAACACTTTCACTGAGAAATTTTACACATTTAGCCTATCAGTTACTTTAGAAAATTTATGTAGCAATGGCTGAATAGACATGTTTAAAGTATCTTTTGAAACAGATTTTTCAACCCTGAGTTGTAAAAGATTGATGAGACTCATTATTTTTTTACAAACATTTTTGCTAAATGTACATGGTCAAAATGTAAAGGATTATATATCCAAAATTACTACATTTAAGAATGATAGCATTTGTGCTAGTTTTGTTCTGTCTTCTGTCTCTATCCCAAGTCCTTCAGCGTAAATGTCCACCTTCTCTTTTGGACACAGTCTTCACGGATCTGATAGACATCAGTTCTCTTGCGGTTGTTCTGTTTGCAGCCGCATCGGTACAGCATATTTACTTTGTAATTATTTTGTATTATGTCTTTTGCCCTTTGGGGTTTTCTTCAAAGTAAATTCAGGCAATTCAGTTGAGCTCTGCACCAGTCTTTTGAAGTTAGAGACATAATGCCATCAATAAAAATGAGCCTGGGTCAAACATCTTGCTGGGTCCCAGTTTAAACAAAAAAAAAATTCTCCTCTTTGTGTTAGTAATTTTCTCTAATTCTGTTGTGTTTTAGAAACTACTTTTTTTTTTTTGAATCATAGAGATAATGGAAACTAGCATAGATGCAACCATAATTTATGGTAATTTGATCACGTGTATCTTGTGACTCCACACCAACTATACAGGGGAGCCAACAGCTCTAATGTAGAACAAATAACTGAGAATTATTAATTTATGTGTAATGTATTTCCCAGTTAGCAATTCTATCTGAAAATAATTTAGAGACTGAGATTTGAAATGGTATATTTGTTTCAGGATAGTATTCCATTAGAGAAAATAAAAAGGCAGACTCGTTTTGTAACACTGTAGGAAACTTCTCCATCCCCACTGAAACTTGATTGGATTTGAGAAATGGAGTTATTCTCTCTAGAGTCCTTCAAATAGGAAATTAATACCTACCTGCAGCCTCTTTATTGACAAGAGGAATGAGAGTATCAGTACCTTGGTATTCTGATCGCCTACAATTATTTAGTAGTATTAGCTGAAATTTTTTTCAGCACTGATTTTGTACCATTTACTGTACAAATTGCTTACACTTTTTGTCTCTTTTCATAGTGACAGTTGCTTCATGAAGTAGGAATTATCATTTGCTTTCTGTTACAAATGAGGGACCTGAGGCTTAGAGAACCTAAGGGAAAGGTAATGAGTGGAACAGCAAGGTCTAGGATACAGGTTTGTCAGACTAAAAAGCCTACGTTCTAAATGACTGTGGTTATGCATAATATAATATTTGTAAGATATTTAGTGCAATTGGTTTCTCTAATTAAAATATTCCATATTATTTTAGTATAATTCTGCAAAATCTCCTCTTTCTTATAAAACTAGAAATTTCTTGCTTGTGTTAAATGACTTCATATATAAGCATATGCTGTTTTTGGTGTATAATTTGTACTATAATATCTCTGGAAGTAGAACTTAAACTGCACAGTAGAGTTGTGGCCCTAGTGGGTAGATTTAAAAATGTACCAGAAATGCTGACCACAACAGAGTTGCTATTTCCTCAGTCTTTTAGAGGAAATCTCTCTCCCTTCTCTCCCAGGAGGCAATTTGTGTATATGAATGGATTTGGGAATTGATCAGACAGCTTTCATCTTTATAATGAGTTGTTGATAAGATTCTTTCAACCAAATCTTTTGGCCTGGGACTCAGTGGTCTACAAATTTCCTCAGAAGAAAACAGTAATTCACCTCCAGGTAATTGTTCAGTGTTGCCACTTTTCATGACTTGCCTAATAAATTCAGTTTCTTTTATTAAAAAAAAGTATTTTATATTTGATTAGTATATTTGATTAAAATTGTCATCAATTGAGAGGGCATGACAGTGTAATATTTTGTTTTACCAAATTAGGGAAAATATTTTAAAAATCAGAAATCACTACTGTATGTATAGATATATTTCCCAGAAAGCTTCATTAAAGATACATGAGTGTTCGTTTTTCTTTTCCTACTTTGTCAGCATTTGAAAATAGCTCTATATCTTTTTTCTGAAAGCTGACTTTGATTAAATGCCCCATGTACTATGCACTGAAAAGTTTCTTACTCCTTTTTTGTTGTAAGGCAGGATATTTAAAGTTGTGTGCTGTAGATTGCAAAGAACAAGAACAGAATTCCTGTTATATATCCTTCCAATCCAGCTAATAAGAAAATCTGGGAAACCATGCTTGAAAAATGAACTGTTAGCAGTAGAAAAGAGAGGGAGTGGAGGTTTTTCATATAGAGGTATCTCAAGTTTATTTTAGCTGAGAAAATTTGTTTTCTAAGGTGCAAAATCATGTAACTCCAGCTAGCTTATATAACTTGCTGAATAATCAGAAAAGATCTTGTCCATTTCATGGAACTCCTCAGCCTGGCTGTGATTCTTTGTCCTGGTTCTCGGGCTATTATAACCCTCCTTGTTGTCTTTTGGACCCAGTTCACTTTAACAAGAACCACTTATTTTAACATACATTCCTTCGCTTTGATGAAACGCTTCTATAGATGGAACAAGGTTAATGTTAGCTGATGGGGGGAATTTTAACAGTGATTTTTTATATGTCATGTAATTAATTACATTAAAATTTGTGAATTCTCAATTAGAGCGTATTATTTGGCACGAGTCCACATATGTATATATGTGTATGTGAATGTTGTGGCTGTTATATTTCTAGGAATTTTCCTCAACAGATAGGTATTGGCATATAATTTCTATTTTGTATTTAACATATAGATTGACTCTTTTAAAGATGTAAACAGACAAGTTTGAGCTGATCCTTGCCAATAGTTATTTCCAT
Organism: Tapirus indicus; assembly: GCA_031878705.1. Taxonomy (NCBI): domain Eukaryota; kingdom Metazoa; phylum Chordata; class Mammalia; order Perissodactyla; family Tapiridae; genus Tapirus; species Tapirus indicus. Next base: position 53,488,699 of record CM062931.1, on the reverse strand, counting down.
AATCACATATATTAAGGTAATTATTTGATGCTGAATTTTCAAAAGGTTTTAGCCACAATTCTGAATTTAGAGGAACTACATTTAAAATAATATTCCACGAAGTTTCTTTTAGAATAGTAAAGCTAAGATTCTTTGTGTCCGGCAGAAAGTTAAAACATTGAAGTCGAATTTCGTTTTTAAGATATAGGCAACAGGGGCCGGCCGGTGGTGTAGTGGTTAAGTTCGCGAGTTTCGCTTCGGTGGCCCGGGGTTTGCCGGTTCGGATCCTGGGCCTGAACATACTCAGGGCTCATCAAGCCCTGCTGAGGCGGCGTCCCATATAGAAGAGCTACACCTCTACAACTGTGGTGTGCAACTATGTACTGGGGCTTTGGGGAGGAAAAAAGAGGAAAATTGGCAACAGATGTTAGCGCAGGGTCAATCTTCCTTAAAAAAAAAAGAGATATAAGCAGCAGAGAACATCTGTTGTGTCAAGCTCATGGCTTGGCATTTTGCATACCTCGTGACTCCATCTTCCCCATAGTTTTGCAAGGTCAACAATGATATCGTTTATTTGTATATGAAAACCGAAAGGAATAGGAACTGAGAGGTGGGGTTTGAACCCACAGAGTCTGACTCCAAAGTTCATGCTTTCCCACTGGTCCCTTATTACAACACTTACGTTTTCTTGTAGCTAAATTTGTTTCTTTCTCATTAGAAAGAGTTTTTTTTAATTTTATTTTTCAGGTAGTTATGTCTTATTTTCAAGTCTGCTGAATATTGTGCTTTTTCTTCATACTTCAAAGTAAAGGTGACGTATAAGAAACCCATCCCAGAGGGTGGGCGTCTCAGTGTAATCCCAGGTCTGCAGTTGGTCCACAAGCCTGACCAGCAGTGTGACTGTTTTCATTGTAGATTTCTATGTTGAGGCCGCTGCATCATCGTGCATCTGCTCTATTGGAGTCATGTTTGCATTATGAATTTGAGATTGACCCAGAAGTACGTATAACTGTATTGTGTCAGTCTTTTTCCGGAGGTTCTGAGACCATTGTAGAAGCACATAGAAACTGAATGTTTCCTGCCTTATAAAACACTAAAATTTTTACATCAAATAATCCTATTAAGGATATTTTGTGTATCTATTGTGTATTGCTAGAGCAACTTGTGCCATGCCCAAATAGGTAGCACTGCATCTGATATTTAGGCCACTATGTCACTTCCTTTTAATTTCAGACTCAGAGGCTAAACTGATGCACAGCTCATGGGGTGGGAAGGCGTTTCTGAAAAAATGATCTGAGTACGTACACTGTTTTTTCCGTACCTTTTGTCATTTTGTGAGGGTTATGGTTGTGGCACCTGACAAAGTATATAAAAGCAAAGAGGCATGTCCTGCAGGCGTAACATGCAAGCCAGCTTTGGAGTGGATTTTAAATTGTGTCACCGTAAGGGCAGATGTCTTTAGAGAAACAAAAGCATCGGTTCTGAGAGAGAGTACATTGTTCACTTCTCTACTTTTGAGGATGTAATTTTTAAAAGAGATGTATTTTTCTATTTTCTCAGTGCTACTTAGGTTAACTTTGTTTTGGAATAAAATTTAGTTAGTTCACTCCTAGAAAAAAGCTCTTTTTAGCTAAGACTTTTCTTTTTTGCTATATTATCAAAGGTTCTCCAGTAAATACTATCCCTATAAAGTTTTGGTTCTCAACTGGGGTGATGATATTCTCCCCACGGGACTTTGGCAATGTCTGGAGACTTTTTGCTGGTCACAACACGGGGAATGCTACTGGCATATAGTGGGTAGAGGCCAGGGGTGCTGCAAAATATCCCACAATGCATGGGACAACCACAACAAAGATTTACCTGTCCCAAAATGTCAGGAGTTGAGAAACCCTGTTCAAAAAATGTATCCTTATTTTATTTTCAGTAAATGGAAGAAAAGGGATCATCAAGTAAAATGAATAACCTGACTTTAAGATTTTGATAGTCAGGACTGTTTTATGTAGATATGGCTAAAATGTTCAGAAAGTTAAAGTTCATGTAACCGGTGGAGAATGGCTGATAGGTTTGAACTGGTTTAAGCCAATCAACATTGTTTGGTTCTCTCTGTCCATGAGAGTCTTTTCTCTTGGATCACCAGTTTCTGCCTAAATATTAGTAATGGAATATTAAATATGTGTCTTTGTGGTTTGAAGTGAAAAGAGTATAAACTCATTTAATAAAGTATCAAAGCAGAGGTTTTCAATTGTCCTGTCAAAATCTGTAAGTTAGGATAGTCTGAACTCCTTGATGTTGAAATACTGCAAAAGCTGATGTTTGGGAGATCCTTCCTGAAACTCTTCCCACATGATAACTCCGCTCCTGGAGAATAGAAGACCAATACAGCAAAGCATTATTTTCAGAGCCAGAATATATATATCACACCCATTTGTTCTTCTGTTATACTTGGTTTGCAAATCAGAGATCTTGCATAATCATGATAATGATTGCTGACATTTTTTAAGCAATAACTATGTGCCAGGACTGTAGCAAGTGTTTTATCATCCCCATTTGCAAATAAAAATTAGGCATACAGTTTTTCCGTGATTTATCTAAGGTTATACTCATAGTTAATCGTGAAACTGAGATTCAGTCATCTGGTTCCAGAACTTGTGCTCCTGGTCACGATGGCGTGCTACCTCTTTGGGTCATTGCAAATATCTGCCTTCAACACTTTTATTCAGGGTAACTGAGCAGTGTTGGGAAAAAATGTCACAAAACTATGAGGACTCGTACAGTTGTAAATATGTTTTCCAACCTCAGCTGGTTTACTTAGTAATCAATGTATTTTATTGTTGCCTTCTCTTTTCAGATGACTATTTAGTGCCTTCAGCACTTTCCTAAAGTTTATCCAGAGCTTCATATTTCAAATATATGACCTTATCTTGTCAAAGAAAAAAAAAAGAAGAAAAAGACAATTATTGAGGTTCTCTATTAATTCTTGATGAGCACCTACTTGTGCATCCTTATATGAATGTCTAGTCTCATCATTATCTTTAGTTTTCCCTTGTAAAGTTACCATGAAGATAGTAAGAAGTTAATAAAGCTTAAACTTCAGGGTCTGTCTTTTATATGCTCTCTTCAAAGGTACTGGGAGGGCCCCTAGCAATCTGTTCCCATGGTTTTATGATTTTGTAAATTTTCCAAAATGAGATGATTTTACTTTATTCTTTCAACAGTTTTTATTTTGAAATACTTTAAACTTGCAGAAAGGACATAATAAGAAAAACACATTATAGGGGAAAAAAGGTGCTGATGTAAGTGACTTGGGAAATTAGTGCACTCTGCAAGATCAAAGGCAAAAGGAACTGCACCTAAGTGCCATATTCTGTTGATAAGGTTGTGTCCTGTGGAGATAAGGGTTAATGTTCTGAAGCCACTGTATACGGATGCTGGAACTGGGCAATGAGGCAAGTGCATGGTGGGTGGTGGGAGCCACGTTTCTCATTGGTGGAATGAGAGGCTACAGACAAGCAGGGGGAGAAGGCTGGCGTGATCCCTGTGGTCATGGGTTCAACTTGAAAACATAAGGATGAATTCATGTTTAGCGTATTACATTATTATATTAAGAGATTTATAGATATTATATATCTATATGTATACGATTATACGTGATTAATATACACACATATATTTCCTTGCTCTGTCTGCTGAGAGAGTCTAGAAGCAATGACACCCCAGGAGCAATAAGCTTACTCAGCACCCAGATCTTGTTTTTTAATAAACCTCTCCTTATTGTAAAAGAAACCAGGATCCTTGGAGAAATCACTGATCGTAGGCCTGGGGCAGGATATATACAAGATGAGCCTGAGCTTCTAGTACTGCTGGAAAGTGAGGAAGTTCTTAAAAGGAAAAAAAAGCCCACGATGCCAGGAATATGTCAAAAGGACACAGGAGCCCACTGAGAGAACTCCCAATGACAAATCTGGAGCAATTTGAGTAAAAAATAAATAAAGCAGTATGGATTATAACCCAAAATATAAAATAAATACCCATGAGTCCGCACTGATCTAGATAAATAATTTATAAATAAATAAATGGGGAAAATACACAAATGTCCTGTGCAGGAGAATTCCAAATAATTTATGTAGATACTTCGGCCTCAAGGAGGAATGAGTTGAAGCATAACTCCCCTGCCCTTCAGTGCTTGGTAACTTCCTTCCAAAGAGTGCACTATGGAAGGGAGGAAAGAGTGACTTTACAGTAAGAAACATGACAGATGCTACCTCAGCTAGGTGATCAAGGTCAACGTCCATTGTGATGAGTCGTGTTGTTGGTACATATCCTTATTACAATGTGATGAGAATATAATTTTAACTCTGTGGTCTTCTTCCCCAAAACACGTATTCCTCCAGTCTAATCATGAGAGAAACATCAGGCATATTCTACAAAACACCTGACCAGTATTCCTCAAAACTGTCACGGTCATCAGAAACAGAGAAAATATCATAGCCAAGAGAAGCTAAGGAGATAGACAATGAAATATAATGTACAATCCTGGATAGAATCGTGAAACAGAAAAAAGGACATTAGGCAAAAACTAAGGAAATCTGAATAAAGCATGGACTTTAGTTAATAATAATATATCAGTTTTGGTTCAATAATTGTGACAAAGGTGTACTATACTAAAGTAAAATGTTACTAATAGGAGAAACTGAGTGTGTGATATATGGGAATTATCTTTAATATCTTCACAACTTTTCTGTACTAAGTCTATTCTAAAATAAAATATTTAAAAAGTTAAAAAAAAACCCATGCAGCTATCATCTGGATTGGTGGTTTGCCACGTTTGTGCTTTAAATTGTGTATTAGAGTGCATGGTGTGTGCATAAACATTCTTGTGAACTACTTGAAAGTCAGTTACTGACCTCAAGACACTTTACCCTTACCCTGAATACTTTGGAAATTGCTCCTGAGAACAAGGACATTCTACATAACAATATTACCATCACACCCGAGAAATTCCACATTGATTCAATAATATTTAATTTATATAGTCTATTTTAAAAAACGTCAGGATCGAATCAAGTCTCATGCATTACATTTGGTTGAAATGTCTCTTTAGTCTCCTTTATTCTATGGGAGTTCCTTACCTTCTTTGTCTTTCATGACATTGAATTTTTTTCAACAATCCAGTTATCTTTTTGTATGGATACATTGTTTGGATTGTTTGCTTATGATTAGATTCAGGTCGAACTTTTTTGGCAAAAATACTACATAGGAGATGTGTTTCCATGACATTACATTAGACGCACATGATTTCATTTTGTCCCATTGCTTCTGCTAAGTTTGTTCACTTGATTAAGGTGTTGCACATATATCAATTTAAAATAATTTTTCCCACTGTAATTAATAAGTAATCTATGAAGCTGTAGTTTGAGCCTGTATATATATGTATATACTATTCCTAAAAATCTTTTACCCAATGGTTTCAGCATCCATTGATGATCATTGCCTGAATCGTTTATTACGTTGAGGGTTGTTTATGGTGATTTTATAATTCTGTCAGTTTTTTCTACATTTGGTAACTTGCATTCTTCTGTAAATGAGTTTCTTTCCCTCTGAAACTTTTTATATTAGAGCATTACTGTGATTTCATGAACAGGTTTTTTTTTGTGTGTGTGAGGAAGATCAGCCCTGAGCTAACATCTGTTGTCAGTCTTCCTCTTTTTGCTGAGGAAAATTGGCCCTGGGCTAATATCCGTGCCCATATTCCTCTCCTTTATATGGGACGCAGCCACAGCATGGCTTGACAAGCGGTGTGTCGGTCCGTGCCTGGAATCTGAACCTGCGAACCCCTGGCTGCCAGAAGTGGAGCACACAAACTTACTGCTGTGCCACCAGGCTGGCCCCTCATAAATAATTTTTATTTCAATATTTTATATTCCATTAGTTTTCATTGTTCTCCATATATTCAAGTTGTCCCGAGTTTATCCAATAAGAGCCACATGCACAACACCACGTTTGAGTTTCACTTTGCACTTTTTTCTACTAGAACCCTGAAATCAACCATTTCTCTAAAAGTTTTTGAATTTTCTCTATTTTAGAAATAAAATTCAGGGATATGGGTATGTTTATTGTTATTGGGGTGTTGTTTCTTTTGGACTTTTAAGATACATAGCTACGAAAAACAGATATGTACATACACATGCATGCATATATACATATATGCATGGATGCATACACACGTGTGTGTATTTAAATGATCAGGATGTGATTTTCATACTTGTATTCAAATCCAACAATTTAGAATTTTTCCCCACCTTCCCCCATTGCATATCTGTATCTGCTTTTTCCCATAGTGAAAATTCTGGCTCCCCAAAACATCAGTATATTTACTCATTTGCTCTAAACTTAAGTATATATGAACTAGTTACAGAATTTCTACACTGATGTCACTATCTACTAATTTAAAAAGCCTTACTAATTAAAGTTGATTGCTTGACAGTTCTTTTTATTCTTCCAGTATATCTAATAGAGGCATATGTTCTGAATACTGTATCTGAAGTAGCTTAAATTATTTTTGTGTGTATGTGGTTATATTTATGTTATTAATTTGATATATAATTAGGCATATTTGTTTCTCTTTATATGCGATTTTAGAATTTTCCTTTCTAATTTATTTTGAACTATGTAAAACACTACTCTGTATAGGTCTACATTTTCTAGAATATCATCTAAATTGAATCATACGACATACAGCTTTTGGCTCTGACTTCTTTCACTTAGAAAAATGAATTTAAATTCCATCCATGTTGTTGCATGAATTGGTAGTTTGTTCCTTTTTATTGCTGAGTTGTATTCCATGAAATGGATGCCCCACAGCTTGTTTGTTGATTCACCTGTTTAAGGGCATTTAGGTTGTTTCCAGTGTAGACATTTTCTGATAGGCATTTGTGTGAACATTTCACGTGGGTAAGTACCATGGAGTGTGACTGCTGTGTTGTGTGGTAAGTGTATTTTTAACTATATAAGAAACTCCCAAACTGTGTCCAGACAGCTTTTTTTATAATTTAGTCACCTTATTCATTTTGTTCCTTTCTTAGATGATGACCTAAAAACATTATGTTTAATAAAGTGCTTTTCTTTTTATAAAATGAAACTGTATTTTCTGAGAAAATATATAAGAACTAAAATTAAGGCAGAAGAAATGACTCATTTTTTGGTGAGTAGGTAGAAAATAACTCTACTGATATATTCAGTTGGGATTTATAACCAAAAAGGTTTGTTCTCTTTTTTCCTAAAGACAAATCTATGACTTTTTTTATGAGTAAGAAATGACCAAAAAATTTAAAAAGATAAAACAAAATTAGAGAGAGAAAGAGATGCCATTCTGGTAATAGGATATTCTGACATTTCTACATAAATTATTGCATTAGATGCCATGTTAGAGAGTGATGGGAGAATGGATTGCATGGAAAAAGAGTCAAATTTGATTGGTGTGTGCCTTTGTGGGGAATATCAATGCTCGTTTGGGTAAGACTTTCTTACCTTGTTAACCTCATACACAGTTTCAGCCTGAAAATATTTTAATTTGCTGTGCTTCATTTTCTTATTTTTGTCTCATTTCTAAAAAGAGATTTACTTTGGGGATCATTGCATAAAAGTACAATGACAGTTCATCATAAGTGCAAATATAAATATACCCACAGTGCATGGGATAGGGGACCACAACAGCCAAACCAATATGAATTCAAACAGGACAATGAGCATTAATACAGAGTAAGCAGAATAGATGAGCTGTGAATCAGGTCAGTCTTGTCTGTGCAGCTAAGGCCTCTTGTAGAATAAGTAACTGGCAGTACTAAATGAGATCCTGGTACGTGAAGATGAATATTTTTCATTCATGGGTATTGCTAAACCAGTATGCAAAATAATGTATATTAGAATATATAGGTGCATAAATTAATGTATACCAAATGAAACTTACATTTAAGAAACCTAGATAATTTTTAATGATATTTTCATCTTGTATGTTGATTTGAGTTTAACCTGCCATATCTTGAGTCTGTTATATTTTCAAATTTAAGTATTAATGGTCAATGTGTATAAAATGCATTATTATTGTTTTTAATCAGTTTATGATTAGAATACAATATTTCCTAGATTTTGAGGGTAAATTTAGTACTTTGAATATTTTTTTACTTTAATCAGAAAAAATTTGGCACTTCTTTGCAGAGTTTAACCTATGATATGATGATGTTTTGAAACTGTCAGAACAATAATTCAGGGTAATGTAAGTTCTGTGTAATTCATTCAAGGGTTGACTGAATCAATAAATTAATAGAATGGTCTAGTTGAGGAACTTAACAGTATTTTTTTTTAGCAAAGGAAAACTTTTTTTTCCCTTGTGTAGTAGAACTCACTACTTAAATCAGATTGTATCCTATTTCAAAATGTAAGCATTAACATATATAAACTTTATATGTCCCTGAGAGGTTTTACAGGGCTGGCATTTACATGTTATAAAAAACTCCATTAAATTCCCATTTTGTACTTTCAAGAGTCTAGAAACATTGAGACAGTAATGGCGTGGAAGGACTGGGAGGGAGACTGTCGGATGCGTATATTGCCTACTTACGCATTATGCCTTCTTTCTTTCCAAAAGAAGGCTGATTTTGCTCTGGAATCTGAGCCTCCTTCACACAGCTCTGTGTTTTATAAGCCTCTAAGTTACACCATGGAAGATTGTGGTATGTTGTATGTTTTGGGGAAGTAGATGATGGTGAGGAAGGGAAATACTTCATCAATCTTGTCATTTATTTTGTTACGTTTTAAATGGGTTCAGAATGTTTTTCTATTTTAATCTTTTAAATGAGTGTCACTGAAAACATTGTATTATTCCATTAAGTTCTCAGAGGAAATTTTGCATTTCCACTGCCTTCCTGGGAAAGTCGTTGGGAATAATCAGTGAGAAAACACAAGATAAGGGTACATAATATCTGATCCCAGAGGAAATAAATATAATTCTGGGGCCAGAAGACAAAATTATAAAACAAACAAAATTCTCTGTAATAATTATCCTCAGAAAGATTTGAGAAGATAATGTGACTTCCAGTTTCAAGATTGCTAAAACCGAAGCAGAATGTAGGCTGTGAAAATAGGTGGGTTAGGGGCGAGTGGCAGGTTTTGGTTCAATTGACTGAACATTAATATCCAAACAGTATAAGAATGTCAGGAAGCAATGGAGACGTAAATATAAAACAGAGATAGGAGGGGGTTGCGAGTTGAGTTGGAAGGTAGAAAAAGCGCAGCATTTCTTCGACAGTTTACCATCCAGTGTGTCAAGTATGTGGTCTTTAAACTGAGAACCTAAAATAGAAACAGATCATGTGAGCATCAGTCCAATGTTTTGTTATTTTGAGCTGGCTCAAAAAACCTAAAGTCAATGGAAACACCCCCAGTTTATAACATAATAAGCGTTTTATAATTTCATAGAACAATTTGTGTTAAATCTTTTATTAGGTGTTCATCGTTAGCAATCAAACCACTTAAAAATGAGATATTCTAACATTTAAAAAATAATCATTTTATAGTTGAAATTGTGTATTTTAGTTGGGTTTTGGTGCAGAAGGAAAGCCTCATGGGGCTTTACTCTGACCCAGAAGCTCAGCTTTAATCTTTGTCAAATCTATTTTAGCCATTAGAGATGGTAATAGGTAATGATTTTGTGGCAGTGTTAGAAGCTCTGCTGGATGATTTATTTTCAAGCACTCCTGTGAACTTTCAGGCCACCTCTCACTGTCCAAGTCGAGGGTTGAGGCAGTCAAGCGCCAAAGGAGCATTAAGGATTTTGATGACATTAATGCCTATTCTTTCTATTGAACTTGTTCCCACTACTCGGTGACTATTGAGTTAGACTTTCTTAAACTAGCACTTTTCACTTGAACACAATATTTTTAAAACGGTGTTGTCTTTTTTAAGTTTCAGATTGAGATATGATGAGGAACACTGGATATAATGTAATGGTGCTTATCTTTTTCGTTGTGTCTGCAGTACCGGGCATATAAAAAGTGCTCAGTAAATATTTGTTGACTGAATTAATAAATTATTTGATGCATTTGCATTGACCTTTATATATGCAAATTACTTAATCTTGACAGCAAAATTGTGTTGTAGGAACCTACATTTCACACAGGGAGAGAGAGGGCCTGTGGGAGGTTAGATGACTTGCTCGAGGTCACCTGACTGATATAGCAAACTGGACCACACGCAGTCAGTCTGTGTCTGGACCTCTTCTCCAAACCACAGGGGCTGGTGTAGGAGATGAGTGGCCCAGGGCTCTAGTCTTAATGTTGCTTTTTATTAGTCAAACTATTTTGAGCCAGGCATTTAACTTAACTTCATTTTGTGCATTATTTCATGTTCATAAAATTGGAAATTTGGAATACATACCTAATTTCTAAAAAAACTTTACATATCATTATGTAACAGATAAACCCATTGTTAATTATTCTACAATGCTTATCTTCTGAGTCATGATAAAATCCTCTCTTTAGTTCGTTAACACATACTCTAAATCCATGGTGAGTTCGTTATATATAAGACACTTATCTCCAACTTACTTTTTTATCCTGGTGAATTTTTAGGTAACAAAATGTACCAACAGTAGAGAACAACTTTTCCCTACTCCTGTAGTTTGCCACCTGTCGTGGTACTCTATTGGTATCACCCTGGACCTTGTGTGGATTACGCCCCTGGAAGTGGACTAAAATATCTGGTTCATAAATCCGTGAATGCTCAGTTCGGCCCCACCTACTTCACCCTGGGAGACAAGAGCATCAGCAGAGAGTATGCATCTGGTTCTGCTTCCCCAGGGGCCACGTCTCTTGTGAGGCTCCACGTGGGTTAACAAGCACATTTAGCTAACAGACTCAAACCACATTCTTCAATCTGACCCCTATCAGCAGTGAAGGTGATATTTTGACCTTCATTCATAGCTTTTATTTTAGTTCTCATTTTGATCATAACTAAGCATGGAAGAAAGGTGATATGTTTTGAGGTTCCCGTAGAGATCCCAATAGGACTCGATTTCATGATTACTGTAGGCAATTATCAACCTGGAACCTAGTTTTCAGGTCATATCTCACTTTTATTGGCTAGATTTTTTAACACTATGCTATTCTTAAAGATATACCATATGTTAAATTCCTTTTAAATGTTAAAGCTCAACAACTAATCATATTGGTTAGATATGAAAAATTAAATCTTCAGTTTCTGTGATATTGATAGCTTTTGGAGCAAACACCATTAAATTTTCCTTTTGTACTTTCAAGAGTCTGGAAACATTGAGACAATAATGGAGTGGAGGGACTGAGAGGGAGACTGTCGGATGCGTATATTGCCTACTTACGCATTATGCCTTCTTTCTTTCCAAAAGAAGGCAGATTTTCCTCCGGAATCTGAGCCTCCTTCACACAGCTCTGTGTTTTTGAGGAAGCTACCCCTCTCAGTAGCTTCAAGGGTGGATCCCAATTCATAAATTCATAAATCAAGCATCATATGACAATTTTCTAGCAACTACGGGCAACCTAATATAGTCCAGTAAAACTGAAAGGAAGGACTATGATCATGGTTCCAAGAGGGGTTTCTTTCTCTTCGTGTAGGATGTGACAAGGAGCCATGACTGTGCAGTGCTTCTCTTTGGTTGGATGGCAGAGTAAGGAGAATCAAGTTCTCTGTGACCTAGTTCTGCATCGTTGGTGGACTCTAGTTCTCTGGTGGCTTGCTTTAGTTCTAGGCTTCTTAATATGTCAAATAATCAATTTCCTTATTGAAACCTATTTGTTTGTTTTTTTCTTACTAATGGCTAAAACCAACCTGATTCTTGTAAGACATTTTAAGAGAAAAAGTTTCAAAATAGAAAACGATGAGCAAAAGAAGATAGAAGTCAATTAACCTGGCTCAGTCTATGCAGGTGTGTTTAAATAAAGTATTAAGCACAGTACAGTCATTGGATTTCAGGTGTGTGTTTCAGGTATGTGTATGTGTTTCAAATAAGTATGTGTATGTTTCATATGCACGCCCACACGTGTGAGTGTGTGTTTCAGGTGTGCATTTTGTTTTGTTTCATGTTTCGGAAAAGTGACAGGTACCTTTTCCTGTTTTGGACTTACTTTCCTTTGAGTAATTCCATAATTGGGCAATGGCTTGGTCAAAATAACATAATTTCATTCTACATATATTGAGATTGGGTAGGATGAAAACCATTCTCAATTACACACAAAGAGTACAATTAGATTTATTTATTCAACAGCTATTTATTAAGTGACAGTATATACCACAGTATATACCAGGCACTATTTTGAGCACTGAAAATAGAGATCTTAGCATGCCAGACACAGTTCTTTTCTTCATGGAGTTTATAGTCTGGATATACACAAATTCTCTGCTATTATGATGTTATACTGTCTGTACGGTTCATGTCAGTTTGAAACTTGTTTAAGTAAACATCAAAATGTTCTCTCCCTTCGAAGAGTAATCATTTGTCCCAATAACATTTTTCATAACTAAAAATGGTAGTGTAACCCAGATTCAGTAGTGTAACTGCCCTCATAGAATACAGCAATTAACACATTAGAAAGACAAATTATTTAAAAACATATTAATCTAGGAAACTCTGTATCAGTTCATTACTATGAAAAGTTAATGTTTATAAGAAATATTTTAATGATGCTTTATAAGAATTCATCAGGAAGCAATTAAGACAGATCAGTGTCTTGAGTGGTCCATCATCACTACGTTGACCATTTATTCCACCTTATCTCAAAGAAACACCATGAGGAAATGCTTCCACAGTAGGCAAATTCTTCAGAAACCAAAAACAAAAGGAAAAATGAAAGATATTAAAGATGTTCTTTGGAAATTAAAATGTACTCCAAACAGTATTTTATAATTTTTGCTAATTAGTTTTCAGCTGCACCTAGATATGCATCATTTATTAAGCTTGATGCAAAGTACTGTTGGTGATTTTATTTTCCTTACTGTTAAATATTCTTGGCATGTTTCATATTGCTGGGGAAATTTTACATTTGTGTTTACATTGGGACCTCTCAAATATGGACTGTTCTGTGACCTAGAATAGCATTTTGCCTTTGCTTTCATACAACTCCCAGTCAATCACAGTTATCACACATTTATATGAGCTGCTGATCATATGATGATTAGGGGCTTAGACTGTTCAGGAAAAACAATCAAACCCGTCAGGCCCTTAAAGTGTATAGATGTTAAATTCCTGATAGTAGCAGTATGGTCTGATTTGGTCAAGCAGAAACATCATAGATTGTGTTTTTAATTGACCTCTGAATTCTGAACTGATCTTTCTTTTCCCTTACTTTCAAAAGGTTTTGGAGGGTACTGAATTGGGTAAATATATGATAATATTTAAACTAATTAAAGTATAATGATTAGGAATTTCTTCTAAGTGCTAGGAACTATTCTAATCACTTTCCACATCTTCAATCCTCTCAACTTGCTCTAAAGTAGCAGAGCTAGGGTTTGATCACTAGCAGGCTGGCTCTAAATTCAGTGATAGCCACCGCTGTATTATAGTCTCTGGTCTGTTCAAAACAGTCTTTCGTAAGAGGAAAGATAATTGCCCTGTTACAAACTGGAAATCCCAGCTGGATCTTGGAGTTTTAATTTTTAAACAATTTATGTATATTTTAATTCTAACAACTTTCTATCATTTTAGAAAGTCTATGAGTCACTTAATTGTGGAAGAACACTGCAGATATTTGATTGTTGGGCTTCTTCTATCAGTCATTTTGCTTATCATTTAATTTCCGGCTAAATTTGCTTCAAAATTAACAAAAAACTATTTTGTGTCATTTTATGAAGCATTTTTTTTTGCTTCAGTAGTTTATAGACTTGCAAAAAAACAAAAAGGAAGTTGAAATAAAGGTGATATATGTAGATAAAGCAAATTCGCTTCTTAAGGTCTTCGTATTGTGTATTGAAGGACATAATGCGTTCAGATCTTTAGCAAGGAATGTGTTTGTCCTCCACCAACATTGCTTATTTTGGAATCAGGGTCTCTAGACATACATAAGGGGAATCTCCAGCTTTCATGAATACCATTATGATTCTAATGCCAATGTGTAAAATATGAAATAATTTAAATATTTAAATCCCTATTTAAATGAACACATCAAATTGATACAGTAATTGTATTTCTTGTTATTAGATATATGATTAAAAGATTCATTCATGGAAGTGTGAATAGTTCACTAAAATTATATTGAGTCTACAGATGATAAGAATAAGTATATTCTAATCTTTATACCTTAGAGTTTTGACTAATTTCAATTTTTAGTTCCTTAGTCTAAGGATCGTCTCTGTCCAATCTAGAAAACAATACAAGTTTACTGTCACACAAAGATTGAGGAGTAAGAAAAGCCTCCTGAGTCGATCAGATGAGACCAAGGGCTCTCATTGTGGTACTATTGACATTCTGGGCTAGAGAATTCATTCTTGGAGGGACTTTCTGTGTTTCGTAGTATGGTTAGCAGTTTCCCTGGCTTCTATTCTCCAGATTCTGGTACCATCTCCCTCAGTTAGGAAGGAAAAAAATATCTCTGGACAGTGCCAAATGTCTCCTGGGAGTAAAATCACCCTCAGGTGAGAATTACTGGATTAGCCAGCGATAGAGGGGCTATCAAAACCAAGAATAGCCCAATTTGGGGTGATGGGCAAGCCACCAGGAATTGTGTTGTTGTTTTATACTGATATATCAAATATGGGTATGTTTGAGCATGCTACTTTTCTTTCTGTTGATATTTGGATAGTGAGTTGTTTCATCATTTCATTCCATGGCAGTAGAGCTCAGTCACAAAGAGGCATATGAAGGATGTTTGCTTAGCTAATTTTTAGACAGTAGCAGTGGAAACTTAAGCCATGCTTCCATTTCTAAACATTGTACTCTTAACCACTTTATATAAAATTTCAGAGATGAATTGGACTGACACCTGTTTAAATATTACATAGGGATAAATTCTAAAGTCAGCATGTAAGGAGAAAATTGTGTGTGTCCAAATAATTACTGAAATCCATAGGATGGGGGCAGATTGAAAAATAATATTCCATCTCTCAGTAAGTCCTATATAACTGGTGTTTCCAACAGTGTTAGGAAAGTTTAGCCATTTCTTCATCTGAATACCAGATGAAAGAGTTATGTTTAGGGAGTCATTCACATGCATACCCACACCCTTCACGTACACACACACATGTGCAAAAGCACACACACACATGCGTACACACTACAGCCCATGCAGATTTGCAAAATACTAATGCTGTGAGAAGTGCTCCCAATCCATTTCTACTACCTCTCACACAATTTCAAATTTTGCATTTTTTATTATTCAGTTTACAACATTTTCTAATTTCCATTGTGATATCTTTGGTCAATGGCTTATAAAGTATGTTTCTAAATTTCCAAATACGCAGGGGTTTCTAGTTATTTTATTCCTTGTTTCTAACTTATTTGTATTATAGTAATAGACTGCAAACTGTATATTATTTCTGTTTGTTAAAATTTGTAAAAATGTGTCTTTGACCCCTTAAAGGGTCTGTCTTGTAAATTTGTGAGCCTTCAGTCCATGCTTGAATAGATTATATTAACTATATCAGTAAAAATTAATGATCTATATGTCCATAAATGTAACTTTTTAATTATTTTGCTCAGAGTACTGATTCCCTTTTTTTCTGATTGATCTGTCAGTTATTGAGAGAATCAAGTTTAACTCCAGCTCTGACGGTGGATTTTTCGCTGTTCTCTTATATATAGCACTATCAGTTTTTGCTTTGTATGTGCTGAAACCATGCAATTAAGTGTTTATTAATTTAGAAATTTTATATCTTCTGATAAATTAAACCTCATCACAGTGAAGTGATCCTCTTTTAATCTAGTTTCTTTTTGATGTGACTTTTTGATATTAATATGGCCATTTCAGCTGTCTTGTCTTTTAGTGTATGCATAGTATATTTTTATACATCCCTTTATTTCCACTGTAGTTTCCTTAACTTGTTGTTTTTTTATAAACAGCAATTAAATATTTCTTTCTGATCCAATGATCTTTTTATTTAATTTGGAGCTTTAATTCCATTTCCATTCAAAATAATTCCCTGTATATTTGCTTTTACATCTATCATAGTCTAAGTGCTTTCTATATGTCTTTCTTGTTTGAGGTCACTATATTTTTTTCTTGCATTCTTTTCTATTGATTATTTTATTATTGCACTTTTACTGTGTTGTGAAGCTATATATTCTTATGCTATTTCATCCATTGCCCTAGAAATTGCAATGAATAATTTCCATTGTTGGATGATAATAGTCTAATGTTAATTGCTAATTCCACTCTTCTCCCGATGAATGCAAGTGCTTTAGAACATTTTAATTCCATTTATCCCTCTGGGCTTATATGCCACTTTTATTGCATGATTTGTTCATGTATGTGTGTGCACATGTGTGTAGATGTATATGTGTATGTGTCTATGTATATGTGTACATATGTGTTTGTCTAAGTGTGTATATATATATTATGTGTTCACATATGTGTATGTTTGTTGTTAGTGCCTTTGGGTCGATTCCCACTCCTAGCAACCCTGTGGACAGCAGAGCAGAACCCTGCCCGTCTTTTTGCGCCATCTTCCACCTTCTGGCACTGTGTCTGACAATCCTCCACTACTATTTATAGGGTTTTTATGGCCAATTTTTTCAGAAGTGAATGCCCAGGTCCTTCTTCCTGGTCTGTCTTAGTCTGGAAGCTCCACTGAAACCTGTCCACCATGGGTAGCCCTGCTGCTGTTTGAAATCCCAGTGGCATAGCTTTCAGCATCACAGCAATATGCAGCCACCACAGTATGACAACTGACAGACGGGTGGTATGTTTCCCTCACTGGGAGAGGAGCCCGGGCCCTGGTGATGAGAGTGCTGGATCTTAACCACTAGACAACCAGGGTTGGTTGTATATGTGTATGTATGTCTCTCTATATTTATATTTATACATACATAAAATCTTATTATCATTTTATAAACGTGGTAAGTCATTCAGATTTCCCCATGTAGCTATTACTTCTTTTGTTCTTCTTTCTCTTTTCATTTTTTCTCTTTCATCTGAGATCATTTTTCTTCTGCTGAAGACCTGTTTTTAATATTTTAATTGCTTGAGTGGTTGGTAGCAAATTCTCTCAGTTTGGTTTTGACCATTTGGTCTATATTTCACATTCATTTTTGAAAGATGTTTTTATTAGGTATAGAATTCTAGGTTGCTGATTATTTTCTTGATGTATTTGAAGATGTTATTCACCTGTCTTCTGCCTTGCATTGCTGTTATTGAGAACTTGTCTATCAGTCTGTCTCATGCTCTCCTTCAGTAAATTTCTTCTTTCCTATAACTACTTGTAATATATTCTCTTTATCTTTAACTTTTGCTATTTCACGTTGACATCATCAGATGTGAATTTGTTTTTATTTATCTTTCTTGGGATTGATTAGAATATTGAATGTGTGGATTGATGTGTTTTATCATTTTGGGGAACCTCTTAGCTATTATTTCTTCATTTTTTTGCTTTTACTCCATTCCTCTGTTCTCTCCTTCTGGCACTCCAATTAAATTAATATTAGACCTTTCCTTCTGCATCCTATATTTCTTATACACTCATATATTTTTTCTTCATATTTCCTTCTATAGAGCCTCCAAGTTCATTAATTCTTAATTTAACTTTGTTTTATCTGCAGTTAAGTCTGCCTATTTAGTTTCCAGTTTCATTATCGAATATTTATATTCTGAATATTCTTTTGCAAACCTTTAAATGTTACTAATTCCTGTCTGGATTTTTTAGTTTCAGAGTATATCTCCATAGTATTGGATATCAGTCTATTTCTGATAATTTTCACTTCTGTACTTCTTATGAGTTTGTGCCTGTTTTCTGTTTTTTTGTGTTCTGTTTGTATTATGTTATCTTCATCTCTGTACATGATTTTCTTTGTGGCTGGACATTTTTATTAAAGAATTACTTGAATAAATAATTATTTTTCTAGGATGATGATATCTTATTCCAAAGGGGATATTCTTTTGCTCTGTGAGGTGCCCAGCATGCTAGAGATTCAAAAATCACATTAGTCATATCACAGGGCCTGAGATATTTCTGGACTACTCAGATGACTAGCAGCCTGGCTTCTATGCCTCAAAGGCTGCTTTCTCTTGGGAAACCCTTATTCCTTTCACTCTTTACCCACGCCTGACTCCACATTTTGTCTTTGTAGCTCGAGAGGCAATCAACATGCTACATGGTCTCTTTGCTGTTTCTTCTATGTTGGCAGATGCCCCAAGGGCAAAAGCAAACCCAGATGCTAGACTTACTTCTCCAGATTTCACTTGTCTCATGGATGTTGGCCCAGTAATTCTTCTTTCTCTTGTTAGTCCTTTGTTGCTTTTAAGAATTTATAAGTATTAAATCCAATAAGAGGATTGAGTCAAATTATCCAGTCTGCCATTTTGTGAAAGCAGAATCCCTCTCCCAGTGCCAATCAGTAATTAATTTTAAAACTTCATTTACTTATTAAACTTTCAGAGTTCTACATTTTGATGGTTTATGGTTCTATGTTATGATATTTTTTTCCTTTGGCTTTTAAAAAATAAATCCTCATGATTATGAAAAGCAAATTATGTTCCATATTACATATTTAAGACAACTTGACACATTTTTTTAGAATCGACCTGTTCTAATCAAGACACCAGTTGGTCATTCTTCTAGAAAATGTAGCCTAAATGTCTTTTTACTTATGACGCTATCTCCAAATACTCTAGCTAATTTTTCATTCTCTGTTCCCTTGATACTTTGCTAATTCTTCTTATCACATTTACCACATTGTATTACCAATTATATGTTTGGAAACAGGTCTTCAATAATAAAGATTGAATATTATTAATATTTGTATCCACAGAGCCTACTACAGCATCTGGAATTTACTAAGTCCACAATAAATGTTTAAATAAATTAAAAATATAACTTTTACTTCTAAGTCAGAAATCTTAATTGAGAATGATCAATGACGTGGCATTGAATATATACCCCTTGAATACAAAACCCACAAACCAGTTGTTAAGGGCTCCTTTCTTTTTTCAGGCTTTATTTTTTTTCCGTTCCTTTGAATGGAGAGTTGATTGATCAGAAAGAATCTCCTGATTTTAGGTTTATGGGAGAGATTCAGCTTCCTTTTGAAAAAGGCATAGAGACATTTCTCCTTCTGTATTATATAAATGTATGTATTATTCTCTTTGAATTGATTTAGTGTTCTGAATAAATAATAATGTAGTAGAGATGTCAAAGGTAACAAGAACATAGTCTCAAATTTTGTTCTTTGACACCTTAGTTTTTAATCAGATCATCTCTTTTTGAGAAGATATGAAGACCTTCAGGCCATATAATTTCTGTATTTTGTTAGTCCACCTGCTCTTGATACCAACCCTTATAACCACAGTTACAGATTTTGAGTCCCTGATTTCAATAATTGTACTTGGCTCTCCAGAGACTGAAAATTAAAGATATCTGGAAGAATTTGTTCAGGAGCAAACTTCAGGCTCCTTATATCCCACCAAGATTTAGCGATCCAGGCTTTAAGTGTACTCAAGTCTACTCTGTTCTGCTTGAAACTTGCTCTTCTTCCACTGGGGGAAAAACTACAATCTCTGAATAAGAAAAAAGAAAGTATGGGCGTTTTAACTATGTTAATTCTTCCCATCCAAGAGCATGGAATATCTTTCCATTTCTTTGTGTCTTTTATTTCTTTCAACAGTTTTATAGTTTTCAGTGTACAGTTCTTTCTCCTCTTTGGTTAGGTTTATTCCTAAGTATTTTATTCTTTTTGTTGCAGTTGTAAATGGGGTTGTATTCATAATTTCTCTTTTTGCTACTTCGTTGTTAGTATATAGAAACGCAACTGATTTTTGTATGTTGATTTTGTATTCTGCAACTTTACCTCATGCCCACCAGAATGGCTATAATTAACAAGACAGGAATAATAAGTGTTGGAGAGGGTGTGGAGAAAAGGAAACTCTCATATACTGCTGGTGGGAGCGCAAACTGGTGCAGCCACTATGGCAAACAGTATGGAGCTTCCTCAAAAAAAATTAAGAATAGAACTACTATCCAGCTATTGCAGTGCTGGGTATTTATCCAAAGAACGTGAAAACATGAATGCGTAAAGATATATGCATCCCTATGTTCACTATTCACAATAGCCTTATTCACAATAGCCAAGACTTGGAAGCACCCTAGGTGCCCATCAAGGGATGAATGGATAAAGAAGATGTGGTATATATACACAGTGGAATACTACTCAGCCATTTCAAATCCAACCATTTGTAACAACATGGATGGACCTTGAGACTATGCTAAGCGAAATAAGTAAGTGGGAGAAAGTCAGATAGTATGATCTCACAACATAGAAAATAAAAACAGCCACAAACGAACACATAGAGGTGGAGATTGGATTGGTGGTTAGCAGAGGGGAAGAAGGGAGTGATTAGACACGTGTGGTGATGGATTGTAATTAGTCTTTGGGTGGTGAACATGATGTAATCTATACAGAAATCAAAATACGATGATGTACGTCTGAAATTTATATAATGTTGTGAACCAATGTTACCACAATAAAAAAAAGATATATGTTCAAATTCTTTGAAGAAAGGAGATCCAACCTTAGTTATGTGACTTTTTTGCTTTACTTCCCAAGACCACCAGCTTTGCAGTGCGTCATTATAATAAATCCTATGGAACTTCAGTCTCCTAGAGACCTTTAGAATAAATATGTTTTGAATGCTGAGGTTGTCTTCTTTAGTCCTTTTAGTCCCCTAACCTTTAAATGGTCCACTGATTTTGTGGCACACAAACATTTCAGTGTATTTCATAAGAATTTTTAGATTCCATGTTTAAAACAAGCAGATTAAATATGCTCTGCAGATAGATTTTAAAGGTCCATTGTGTCACTAGTTTTATTTAGAAGTATCACTCAACCTTGTTCTTGATCATAGTATTTGACCTTTTGTCTAATGATTCCAAATTGTCATTGCATATTTTATGTAGCAGTGTAAACATTTTTATGTACAGTGACTCTAATACTTGAAAGTCAGTTTTATTGACACTTTTGAGATTTAAACATGAAATCTGAAAGGAGTCATAAATCAAAATTTTTGTAAGTCATGAACAACTCATATAGCTTATGGCCAAATAAAGATTAAAATGTTAAGTCTAGCCAGCATATGATCAACTCAACATGCATGAAAATATTTATTAGGTCCAAAGTGTTTAGAATTATAAAAAAAAAATACACGTGAAAGTTTTCTTTTTTTTAGTGTTTTTTCTAAGTGAGATAAAAACTTCATGAAGAGATAGTTCATGGTGTATAAATGGTCATAGAATCTTAAATTTATCTTCAAATGTTGTGTATTAATTTACAAGGTAAAAATCCCGAGTGATTTACATTGATTTAGATATTATCTGTGTTTTGAAGAAGATCCCAATTTAGTGAATGTGAAACCAAAACTATAAGAACACTGAATGTTTATTCTGGTGGGTTAGGAAGATTATGCTGAAATCTGTAAACTCAGAATGGTTTAAATAACCTAAGAAAACTTTATTTTCT
The DNA here is from genome assembly GCA_031878705.1 of Tapirus indicus. Classification (NCBI taxonomy): domain Eukaryota; kingdom Metazoa; phylum Chordata; class Mammalia; order Perissodactyla; family Tapiridae; genus Tapirus; species Tapirus indicus. The sequence continues at coordinate 53,467,038 of CM062931.1, read as the reverse complement.
AATTTGTACATTATATCTATTATTTTTTAAAAGGATATTTCCTTTTTACTCTGTTGAGGGATGGCTTCTTCCCAGTGTCTACTATCTCTTGTCATATGGAAGAATCTCCAATCATTTAACACACCAGACTGCTCTCCAGTCTCAGTCACTTCTCTCTATCTCTCTATCTCTTTCCTTCTACAAAAAGCTACACTCCCGTAGGAAATGTGTATTTTTCTCTGCTCCTCCATGCCCTAGTATTTAATGGGTAACACTCCCCACCCAAGTGAGGAGATGACATAGCCCTGCGTGTTACTTGGTGTGGAGATAAGGTATGTTGTATTCTAGGGTTCAGAATTGGAAAATTCACTTTCTTGTGTAAATAAGTTATATTTTTGAGTTTCTACTTTATCAGTAATAACATGATATTTTGGCCTTTCTACCGTCTCATTTTTATTTCTCAACTGATTCTGAATTTCCATCAGGAGAAAGGATGCTATCTATTGGAACCCTCTTAGCTTTGTAAGAGAACAATGACAAATTCAGCTAAATTGTATTTTTAAAATTTATTTTCTTTCACTTATGTCTTGATTTGTATGTATATCTGTTTCCTTAAATTAACTGAATGAGGAAGCATTGTGAGTAACAAATGAAGAAGAAAGTAGTTGGTAGTTGCTGATGAAAGTGCTAAAAGCTTTCAGTCATTCATGTTTGGAAGAGCTGGAACTGAGTGGAAATAAGAGGAAGTTGATTATCACGATCTGTTGGGGGGCGAGGAAAGTACATGTGAGAAGTACCTATTGTAGAGCTGGATTTTGGTACTGTGAGTGATCTGTGTGTGACAGAGACTTTCTAGATGCTGCTCAGCTGATTTCCTCTTTCTAGGCACTCAGAAAAAAGAAAAGCTACCTTTCTAAGTCTCCCTTTTAGATAAGCTGCAGTCATGTGGTTGAGTTCTGGGTTATAGGGATGTGAGTGAAAATGATGTCAGCCGTTTTCCGTCATGCTTCTGTTCCTTTTTCAATGCCTCTGATTATCTGCTTTTCTTTATTATGTCCAGGGTTTATTTTTTGATATCTGAGTGAGGAACAGTCTGGTAAGATCTTACTCAGTCATTACCACCAGGCGACTTTTAAATGGGTTCATAGTTCGCATATGTTACTATTTCTAGGAAATTTTTGTCTCTGAAATTTTATATTAATACAACTTTCTATGATCGCAATTCTATTTAGTACTAAAAGAAGCCCATAATATATTAAAATTTTATGCCTGCATTTACATAATCATGAACAATGGTTCTAATATGATATATAATTCTTTTCTGCATATGGTGGAATGGTATAAAATCTGTATAGTGAAGTTCAAAAAATAAAGGATATCAGCAGTTACAACAATAATATATTTTGCACAAGGAAATTTTGCCATGGACGCATTTTCTGCAATATAAATCAAATCTCAAAAGTAAATAAGTGAAGCATCAAAAGGCATAAAACAGGATTTGAGCATACAGAGAGAAAGATCTGCAAAGGATAGAAGACAAGGCTGTCCAATTTGCCATGGACAAAATCCTGCAGTTTGATAGTTATTTTCTCAATACATTTTATACTTAAATTAAATGCCAAAGTGTTTTATCATCATGTATGGCTCTTGCCATAAAACCTATTTGAGAAAACAGACTCACATGTATTAGAATAAGAAATTTAAGGTATTCATTTCTATTATGACAAGGATATTATTTCCTAGACTTGTTTCATCTCTGAAATCTTATGACTGCAACCTGGCTTCTTTTTCCCCTATGATTCTACTAAATCTCTTCTATCAAGGGTCAGTTCTTTCCTTGATAATTTTATTTGCATAGTATTTTGCTTTAAAAAGAATTTAATGTTCCAGGATCATGTTATTTGATAAGGAGTACACATTATCTGTTTTGGTAAAGACTAACTGATGTTTACAAGAATTCAGGTGCTTAATTTATGACATAAGTTTGATTTTTAGAGATGTCCCAGTGTCAATGATAAACTGAAGGGGATCCTTTAGAAGTGTATGTGAGTGTTTGCACATATGTGTATTTAGAGAAAGACGAAGAATTTAGATTGAGTTTGAAATTTGCATAGTGTTTTTTTCTGGGTATTCGTTATAGATGGAACTTTGTAGTACATCAGAGTATTATTAAGAAATATTCACTGGGTGGTGATCTATACCTGGGCCTGGCTTTCTCCTCTGTCTTTATTTTAGGGAATAACTCTGGGAGACTTAACCTTATCTTTAAAATCGTTGAAATAAAGTCAGTGATTATGTTATTATCTTTTTTTGAATCAGAGTGTTAATTTAACTATTCATGTTCAGGTTTCTCTGATAAAGTAATTTGTCCTATGAATAAGTCTTAACTGGAAACACATAAAGAAATGTATCATTTCTAGAAAAGAGATAATCTATTTGCTGATGACTTTAAGAATGCTAAAATGATATACTTTCTATTTTTCCATAGTAACTAGCATGTGTTACATGTTTATCAGGAATTTATTATTCAACCAGAGAATTCTTAGGAACATCGTCTCTATTTTCTACGCTTCTTCCCAATAAAAGTAGATGGTTTGAAATTCCTTGATGACAATTTTTCTTACCAGATAAATAGAAGCCAAACTATTTTTCAATATTTCTTGCTCTTGAGATATTAGTTCTAAGTGGCACTTTGTGTGATACTCTCAATATTTAATGGTAGTGTGGTAGCAAATGTGTGAGTGTGTGTGTGTGCATGTGCACAAACACATTCATATATATGGGGTGTATAAGACCTTATACGATACTTTGAGGAATGGTCTGTAAGTCACCAAAAATGAAGCTCATCCACTTTCACAAAATAACATGATCTGCCTCTTCTTCCTCTGTCTTTGATTGTTCCCTTCAAAGTTCCTTCCCATTTGACTTATGTTTCCCACATACGAGAAAGGAGAGTGGTGGGGGTGAGAGATGTTCACAAGCACTTTTTGTTCTTCCTATCATGCCTCTTCTGAGGAATCATACACTACTTCCTCTTGTCAAAAATGCAGTATCTTTTAAAATAATCTTTGCTTGGAAGGCTTCTCAAAATATAGAGATGACTTTATGTTTAGCCATATGACAGTCGATGGGGATGACAGAGGCCACAGACAGCTTATCTTCATATAATAATGTTTAGATAACAATAAAGAGTTTTATGGATTCCTTTTAAATTTCTTGGGTTTTTATTATGTACATATTTTATTTGCTGCAAAACTTTGAATTTAAAATTGACTTTCATGTGGATTTTTACTTTGGTTTCAGGCACTTTGTGGGATAAATTGGTACAGTTTTCATCCACTCACCTTCAGGGCTAAATAGGTATCAGGTTTTGCAATGTAAGGCTACTGGCTCCCATTTCTTTCACAGTTCCTGAGCTGAAGCTGGTAGAGCCAGCCATCTTGCTAATCATATAATCCAAATTGGTCCTGAGTTCGTGGATAAAATAGATACTTCTTTTTGTTCTATTTTTCTAAAATAGATAATTCTTTTACTGCCAATAACATTTTTGTTACATCTATAATATAAATGCTTTTTTTGTCTGTGGGTAGGTAAATAGAGAGATAAATATGAATAGGTGGAAGTTTGTAGACTTGATTTGTTAAATGGTGTATACTGCCTGTGCCCTGCCTGGGGTGTCTGGACATGGAGAAGATAGACCAATAGTGGTGTGTCTACATATAAAGTAGGAAAAGCAATATTCAGAAAGTCAGTAGGGGAAAAATCCCATCTGTCCATCCATCCATCCATCCATCATCCACCTTTGTCTATGTATCTATTTATCTATCAACCATCTATCTATTTCTTTGTACCTATGTGTGTATTATATAGCATAACTCTTCTTTATCTCATTCTTGAATATGGATATATCGTGTAAATATGCATGTATATATGTATTTGTATCTTGAAAGTATTTTAAAAGGAAACTGGGAAGATTGAGTAATGTCTTAGATATAGAAGGATAAAGAGGTAAAAGAGATTAGGGGAGTTGCGAGTTTTCTGTTTTTGAGGTACCGACAGATTATGAAGTTGAATTGGGAGGTCAGTTAGTAGTCAAAGTTGATGTGAGAGTCTGGAGGACACAGTTTCTGAAAATTTAATGGCAGAAATTCTTGTTCACTGATTATATAAATTGGGAAAAGGTATACCTGTATTATAAAATACTATTTCCAACTATAATAGAATGTGTGTACTAGTTTGGAATGTATAATTGAATAAACACAAGCCCTATACTTAGTGCTAATTTCTTCTTAAGTGAGGTTACTTTAACATACTACATCTTAAAAAAAAAAAACGTTTATTGCATTTGCATTTAAGTAACTATATAGAGTATTTGACGCTAAGGGTTATTTAAAGATGACTTTTTGGATATCACAAGAAAAATATTTCTGAAATCAAGGAAATAAGTTACATATCCCCGAAACATTTATGTCTTTAATTTTATGAAAGTGCATAACTTTGAAATGTTTATACATTGACACGACTGAACTTTAGCTATCTTTTATAAAAATAGTCTCCTCCCTTATTAGCTTAAGGCATTATGTACAAATGGCTTTATAATAGTGACTAGTGTTTTAAGGTCGTAGGACAGGATATTTTATTCTTCTAATCCATTTGTCCAAAGAAAAAGTGAAAGTTTGATTCACAAATTAATTTAGCTTTGTTAGAAGCATGTGTTTTCCCATGTGTAGCTCACTGTCTTCTCTTATTTATACCAGGTGGATGTCGTTATGTGATGTCTTAAAGTATCTCGGACATTTTAACGTGAACTGCACACTGTTGTTCGAAGCATCTTTAAAAATTCACAACCTTTCTTACAACTTTCAAAATGTCTTTCAAATGTCTGCCACATCTGCCACATTTTAATTATACCTTTTCTGTTCCATTTTTATATAAGCTGCTTTCATCTGTTTATATAAGCATTAGAATTCGTATCCCAGCTCTAAAATCTGTATTTATAAATTCATGGACTTTGTCTCTACTAGACACACTGGAGAGCTTTCATGTTTACGAGTCTGAAAGACTAGGCTCAAGAAAGCTCATTTTTAATGCTTAGTATGATAAATACTTCAACTGGCAAAAGCGTGTCTTACTAGAAGAGTGAACTCCTTCAGGACCCATTGTTCTCAGAGCAGGGTTATTAGAATCATCTTCAGGAACAGTTTCTTTAAATGATTGGTGATGTGTTGTATATGATACCAGTTAGAATTCATGCTGATTTGATTGTACCACAGTTTTTCCTCAGTAAAATACAGGTTTTCAGAAATACTGTTTGATCTATGTTCACAATTGGGTTTGAAAGTTTAACCTTGATATTATGGTGCGTATCTTGATCACATTTGCCTCAGTTGTGATGGAATTTTAGGGAAACAGAAGACTGTTAAATTTGCTTAGATATCCAAGGGACCTTGAAATTGCCTATATGTGACAAACTCATTTTTTATAATCTAATACCCCATTTTTTGAGGGAAAATTTCATGTTCTGAATCCTCATTCTGAATTTTTTCCATAAGATTAAAAGCTTAAACAGTTGTTTTAATTCTTGTACAAATTCTTTTGTCATTGTGATTTTTGTCTTGCTTAGTGAAATGCGGGAGGACAAAGCAGATTATAGAATGACTAGCATGGTACTATCCTTATTAGACCTGGGCCAGAAGGGCCCCTCCTCTGAGCTCTATGCTTTTTGGAAGCTTTTTATGATTCTCTGGTTCTGCCTTCCGTGTGGGACAAGGAGTCTCATAGGGCCAAGTGGTTGCACCCATGTAGAGTCAGCGCCCTCACCCCCATTCTCTAGAACATACTCTGAGTGCCTGACACACCCAAATCCCTACCCATTTGGCCTCGTGCCCACTTCTAGGGCTTATTTAAATATATTTCTCAAGTCCATCTTCCTGAGGACAGACCTCACTGCTAGTGTGTGACTATCTAGCCTGAAGGTTTCCAAGGCGTGGCCTTGTACAGGGGGTGTATGACTGAAGCTTGGAGATATAGGCTGGGTGTGACCCTACCACAGATGTGCCTACCCCAGGTCTAAAGACTTCTAAGACATAGCCCTATGCAAGGATGGAGTGTGGTGATGTGGGATGGATGTCCACACAAGTGTGAGCATGGCCTCTTGAGGTATTAGATAGAGCTGAGAGTGAGTCTGGCTCTTTCCATACCATTCTGTTCTGGCTAGAACTGGGAGGAGTTCTAGACATCTAAATTCTTTCAGTCCAGTCACTTAATTGGCAGTGTACTGAGTAGGAAGTAATGAATACCAATACCGATATTAAGTAGGAAAATCTATTTGTCATGGTAGAGGATAGGAACTTATGTTATTTAACTGTTTCTCAACTTGGTTTGTAACTTTTAAATATTTAGACTTATGGTATAGGGATTTCTATTTGTACTACTATCCTAGGCTCTGCAAATCGCAAGAGTTAGTCTAGACAGAGGTTCCAAATTCTGTTTTCTAAAAACAATGTTCACTTTTCATTGGAGACTTGAGTTCTTTTTATTTATAGAATTATAGATCCTACAGGGAACTTTGAGGTCATTTTGTCCACTTGCCCACCAAGAATGGAAAATCACTTTGAAGAATCCATGACAGATGCTTATTCTGCCTCTGTTTTAATATTTTTAGACACAGACAGCTTAACAACTAACAAAGCAGTGCTTCTGATTACTTCATTAATTTAAAATTTTAAAAAATGATTTCTAATGTTTAATCTTATTCTTTTCCCCCCAATTTCTCATATGAAATAGGGCTCAGTGTCCCTACTGTCTAGCCTAAGCCAGGAAACAGTGCTGGGGCCATCTTGTCTGCACTGAGACTTTCCTCTGGGGATGAGAATTCACTGATTTTCCTTAGTTGGACTGTGCACACTTTAAATATTTTTATACATATCATTCATTTTTGCATTCATTCAATGAAGATTTATTGAGTATCCAGTGCCCTAGGGCTTTTTTTCATTCCTTAGCTCAGAGGAGATTCTCAGAATGCTGTCATTATTTCATAGTATTAATTTCTATTTCACTAGAATAAAAAAAAATTAAGCTGTGCTTTTTAACAAATGTGTTTATTTTTCTAGAGAACTTTTGTTTGATAAAGAAATTTCTCATTCAAGTGTTCCTTCTTCCTTAAATTTATTTTATTAAAAATTTTGCTAATTTGGAAAAATAATGTAATGATATGCTCTCAAAGAATTTATGGTGGGAAACAAGGTAGATTGTTAAGAGAATGTAAATGTCAAAATGCAGTTGATATAGAAAATCCTTAGGAATCCACACAAAAATATTGGAACTAATAAAAAAGTACAGGAAGGTTGCAGGATACAAGATTATACAAAAGTAAATTGTATTTCTATATCAGAGATGAAGGATCCAAAAATGAAATTAAGAAAATAATTCCATTTACAATAGTACCAAAAAGAATAAAAATACTTAGGAATGAGTTTAACGAAAGTGCAAGGCTTCTATGCTAAAAGTTACAAAACATTGTTGAAAGATATTAAAGAAGACAAAAATAAATGGAAATGCTTCCCATGTTTATGATTTGAAAGACTAAATATTAAGATAATAAAATTCCCTTGTTGAACAATTCAATGCAATCCCTAAAATTCCAGCTGCTTTCTTGCATAGACTGGCAAACTACTCCAAAAACTCATATGTGAATCCCAGGGACCTAAATAGCCAAAACAATCATGAAAAAGGTGAACAAATTTGGAGAACTCACACTTCTTGATTTTAAAACTTACTACAAAGCTACAGTAATCAGGACAGTGTGGTAATGACATAAGGATAGACAAATAGATCAATAGAATACATCTGAAAGTGTAGAAATGTACCTTCATGTTATAGTCAATTGATTTTTGACAAGGGTGCCAAGAACATTCAGTGGGGAACAAATAGCCTGTTTAACAAATGGTGATGGGGCAAGTGGATATCCACATGCAACAGAAAAATGTTGGACCCTTACCTCACACCATATACAAAAAGTTAATTCAACATGGATCAAAGACTTAAATGTAAGAACTGAAATTATAAAACTCTTATGGGAGTAAATCTTTGTGACATGGGTTAGATAAATTGGACTACTTTAAAATTAAAACTTTTATGGTGCAAATGATCCCATCATGGTAGTGAAAAGAAAACACACAGAATAGGATAAAATATTTGCAAATTCCTTATTCTGTAGCCAAGAATGTAAAGAACTCTTACAATTCAAAAATAAAAAGACAATTAATCCAATTAAAAAATGGGCAATGGGTTAGAGTAGACATTTCTCCATAGAATATATGCAAATTACCAATAATCACATTAAAAGATGCTCAATATAAGCTGTTAAAAATGCAAATCAAATTCATAATGAAATACAACTTCATACACACTAGGATGGCTAAAATATAGAAAGACAGTAACTAGTGTTGGTGAAGATGTGGAGAAATTGGTGGGATACGTTGCTGGTGGGATTTTAAAATGATACAGTAACTTTGGAAAGCAGTTTGGTGGTTCCTCAAAATATTAAGCATGTCATTACTAATTCCAGTCCTAGTAATCTATCCAAGAGAAGTGAAAACATATGTCCACACAAAATCTTGTATACAAGTGCTCAAATCAGCATTAAAAATTTTATCAAAAAAGTAGAATTAACCCAAATGCCCATCAACTGATGAATGAGTAAACAAAGTATAAAAACAAAGTATAAACATACAATGGAATATTATTTGGCCATAAAAAGGAATGGAATACTGATGTATGCTACAACGTGAATGAACCTTGAAAATATTAATGATAAATGAAAGAAGCTAGGCACAACAGGCTGCATATTGTATGATTCTGTTCATGTGAAAAGTTCAGAATAGGCAAGTCTATAGAAATAGAAGGTGGGTTAGTGGTTGTCAGGGGCTGCAGTGAGGGGAGCGGGAGCATAAGGAGTGACTGCTAATGGGCATGAAGTTTATTTTTTAGGTGAATAAAATGTTTTAAAATTAGGTCGTGGTGATGGTTACACAAATCTGTCAATATATTAAAATCATACCTGAATTATAGACTTGAAAAGGGTGAATTTTGTGGTGTGTGAATTATATCTCAGTGAAGCTGTCATTAAAGAAAAAAAAATATATATATATATGTATATAAAACCTTCCAAAAAATGTAGTTCAAGGAATCCTGTCTAACCCACCTACCTTATCATGAAGATACAAAATAACTCTTATTTGTAAAATATTGTTTTGATACAGGAATATCTCATCTTTTACAACTGCTAAGATTTAGGAATAAAGATACAAAGTTTCAACTATCTAAATAGTCACGTTAAATCCGTGAACAACTAACATAAAGAAATGCTGTGCAGGATAGAGTACTTCAGGTTCTTCCTTGTCCTGTTGACTCTTCCTTCAGCTGTCGTTCTGATGAGTCTCCGGTTTAGGACTCTGGGGCGAGCATGGGTGTCTTCTCCTACAGGTAGACTCACGGACATCAAGAATTATAACAATAGCAGCAATAGTGCATCAACTAGTGTTCTAAGCAATCTAGTTATTGTCGCCATTAACCCTCAAGACAGCGGTGTGCTGTACATAATCTTGTTATCTCCATTTGTTGACGGGGAAACTAGGACATAGAGTGGTTGAGTAACCCCTGAGGTCACACTTTGAACCATTATGATATAGAATCCTAGCTATAGCAAAATTAAAAGTGAAAAGAGAAAAGAGATGAAGGCACAGAAAGAAAATAATTCAAAGCAAGTTAACCTCAGGCTTTTTAAATAAAGGTGCAAGTAAATGTTTTGAAGTCTACCCTCGTAGACATCACATTCTGTTTTTGCATTGTTGACTTAGACTCAACACGTATCAGAATTGGAAGGTACCTTCAAATTCATTAAGGAAAAGATTTGTCGTTTACAGACAATGAAACTTAGAACAAGTATAAATGGACTTACACAAGGTCAAGTAATAAGGTGATGGTACATCTTGTAGTCCCTAGTTTATAATCATGTAGATTTGATCAAATGGGTATATTTTAGCTCTCTGTGTTTAGCGTGGGAATAGTAATGAAACATGAACTTCATGTTCTAGGAAGTTGTCAAAGTAATAACATAACAGAGAGAAATTAGAAGCTTATCAACTTTTGTTTATGTCTTTATATCTTTAAAAAAGGAAAATGTCTGTCTGCAAATGTGACAAGGAGAGTGCAAAATAAGTTAAAAAGTGGAAAGAAAATAGCAAACAGTTACTCCTTATAGGGTTCCTCCTGAGTGGCTGGTACAGTTGTGTCTTTGTTGAGAACAGAGATCTCAAGACCCAAATTTCTGAGTCCACGATCGACCACCCCTTCCCCCTGCATGTTCCTCGGTGAGGGATGAAGAGAGAGCGTTTCCTGGGACTTTGACACAAAACACTTTCTAGTTCACCTTGATAAGCGATGCTGTTTGTGAGGCCTGTGGAATCTTTTTGTCCCCAAGCCTAACCTGAGATTAACTTCAGACCGAGTGGCAACCAGACACTGGCCCCTTCCCCTTAGGGCCAGGGTTGGAACTCGTTTCTCAAGAATTTACTGCTTCATTGATGAGGAGAGGCAGAAGAAGATGGACTCAAAGAAAATAAAACATTTCTCACTACATTTAAAGAAGAGCAACCAAAGACAGGCCCTTAGTGTGCATTTTGTCCAGGACCCCACCACGGTGGTAAGAGGCCCATTCATAAGATGAGGCCAGTCTATTTTATTACATCAGCTGTATGGGAATAACTAAAAAGAGGAATAGAAAGAACAAGTGGAAAGTAGAACATCACCTTTAAGCACTATCAAAATTTCATTTTCTCATAGGGCCTCTGATTGTTTGACCTTGATTCATTAGAGGAGCTTTCCTCTTTAGATTTGGGTAAAGATGATTGGGCTAAAGAGAAAAGGTTGATAGATTCTTTCTAGAGATTAGAATTCACCACAAACACCAAGAGCATAATTTATATGCTGTCTAATTTTCAAAACAAGCTAACAAGGTGTAGGAGGTTACACACACACACACACACACATACGCACACGCATATGTGGAATCTCTCAATTCCTTCCATATACTAGTGTTATAATTGGATATGATTTGCATATATTGTGTTCAGCAAGAACATTGATGCTAAGGAAGACGGGCTTCCAATTTATATTTATGCCATTCATAAATACTGCAAATATATATATTTAACAACCTTCTCAATTTGCCTTTGATGGTTTGGCTTATTGAAATATACAGATAAGAAATTAGGAATGGTATGAACAACAATAAAATAAGGACTATTTCCCTGCGATACTTGCAATTATTGGTTACTATATAGTTAGCAATTGAAGACAGAGTGTTCTTCTTCTCCCTCCCAGTGACTTACACACAATGAGGCACTCTCCCTGACATTTGCTGAGTGAATGAAAGTATTGGACAAAGAGGTTGTGTCCTGGAACATGATGAATGTGAAACAGGTCGTATTAAGTTCTGTTTAAATACTTTCTACTATTGACATATCAGGAATTTTTAACTCCAATGAATAATAGCTCACCTTTATTCAATTCAGGAAAGTTGATTTTTAAACACAAAGAATACTTAATGCAATTAGGCTTTTAAACACCTTGAAGAGAAATACAAATTCAAGCACATCTGAGTGCAGTATTTTTGTAAAATTCGTCTAAATGGTGAATAAATCCTGATTTGGATAATTATCACAGTAAAAGTAGGCTCAGAAAAATGTCTTTTAATTTGAACCTAACCAATGCAGCTTGAGCTGCTGCTGATTTTAAATGTGTTTTCTTTTATTAAGATAGTATATCTCAAGATATCTTTGACAAAACTAGTCTCTCATTTTTCCCACAAACATAGGATATATGTTCTACTCATGCTCTGGAAATAAATATAGTTGAGTATGAATATGAGAAAATTGGAAATAACAGTGTGACTACAGGCTGCTCCCACTTAACATTAGTAATTCATTTTAAAAAAACAAATATATTGAATAAACATACTATCTGAGAGTTTATTTTCCAATATTTTACATGAAAAAATATAATGCATTATGTGTCAACTCAAAAGCTTCAACCAATTTCCTAAAATATAACCAAAATTAAACAGCAACATATAAGTAACATATAAGTAACAAGAGATCATGTTTGGTTGTAAAGTGTTAAAATATCACTTAATGACCACTAAACAATAAGGTTGTCAAAAAAAGTTGTTTTAAATACTTATCACCACTTTTAGATGTCACTTCCCTTTCTTTGGGCTTTTCAAAACATGTACATGAGATTAAAACCATTCCAGATTATAAAAGTGTTGCATTGCATTTTGTGGAAATAAATATGAATTTTAAAATGTGGTATTGTGTTTTGTGGAAATAAATATGTTTTCCCATGTAAGCAGTAATCTAAAAATCATTATATTGAAAATCACATACATTCTATGAAGAGTTTGTATTAAAAACCAAAGACATTCTTCTAGAAAAACTTATGTGGACAGACAGTCTGATGAGTAGGCCTGATTTTGAGTTTATACTTGAAGTTGTCCATTGTAATGAGTGCGTGCAGTAAAAAAATAATAAATGTGACGTGGTCCCTGACTTCAAGGAGGTCACAGTTTAATGGGGAAAACACTTATAAATAGCATATTACAAGGTGATAAAAATGCTGTATTTAAAAAGTACAAAGTGCCAAGGAGAGCTGGGATGGGGTAATCATGTGAAGTGGGTGTTCAAGCTGGGGCTGCCCAAAAGGAAGAGTAATCCTTCATTGATCAGCGGAAGGAGGAAAGACCCCGAGCAAAAGTCTAAGGACTTTGAAAACTCATGGTTTGCTTAGGGTTCGTGTGAGCATAGAATGCATCCTCTTGCTTCAGGATGGCAAGAGACAAGAGAGGAACGGTTGATCAATGTTTAGTGATGAGAAAAAAATTAAGACTTGAACCTTCAGGCAGTGAGAAGCAGGTACACGTCAGAGTGGTGACATTCATTCAACAAAGAAAATCTGGATGCTCAGTGTAGCCAGGGAATAACCACAATACAAATACCATATATCAATAGAAAAGGGAAATGTGTAACGCTCAAATCTGTGTTTTCGAGAAACAGCTTGGATGTGAAGGATAAGTTATACATGGATCTTAAGGGAAAGTAGTTGAAAGGCTCCTGCCATGGTGAAAATGGATGGTGAAGGGCATTGGAGTAGTGATGACAGAGCCCCTGGAGTGGAGAAGCTGGATTCGAGAGGGGCTCCACAGATGGAATCAACAGGACTTGATGACTACTGCCTCAGGAATGGTGAGGACCAGGGAGTAACTCATGGTTAAGTGGCTAAGATTTGTGTTCTTGTTCTTGGGTGACCAGGAAGATTGTGGTGGACGGGAATATAGACAGAGAGTAGGCTTTAGAGTTAAGGTGAATTTGAGGTATGCTGAGTTTCATCCGTCTTGGAAATTTTGGAGTGGAAACGTAGAGTAAAAAGTTGAGAAAAAGATTTAAAACTCAGGAAGGTAGTTTGGGCTTGATGTCTGAGGAAATGAAAGATGGTAGATGGGGATTGTGAGAGTGGATGAGATCCTCTGGAAGTGTGCTCAGCTAAGGTCACTTCAGAGAATGTGATTTAGTTCCAGAGATGGAAGGAAAGGGGAAAATGTTATCAGGTTGAAGGAGCCACAGTACAGGAAGGTCTCAAGGAGCTTAAAACAGGGTTCGGGAAGGCAATAAACCAGAGTAGCCATATGGAGATGCTTCATACTCACTGTATCCATGTCCTCTCCACCTAGTCTCTCGTAAATCTACTCCAATGAGTGACTGAAATCATTCTTAGAAAGGCTACCAGCATCCTTCACCTTGCCAAGTCCAGTGGTCAAAACTGTTTTCATGAATTAAACTTACTGGGATGATTCAGTTGATTTCTTTCTCATTTTTAGGGTACTTTCTGCCCTTGAATTTAGTGATCTACATTCTTCTGGTTTTCCTCCCCCTTCACTGTTTGCCCCTTCTTCCTTCATTTGCTGAATCCTCCTCTTCCTTTCTTCTGTTCACTGGGCTCAGTCCTTAGTAATCTTCCTTTCTCCATCCTAATCCACAGCTGTGAATTTGAGCATCAGTCACAGGCTAATGACTCAAAAATTTATATGTCAATCCCCAACCTTTTCCCTGGGCTCCAGAATTATACACCCAATGCCCTATCATACATCTCTGCTTAGATATCACCTAAACATAACACAAGTACAGCTCATAATTTTCTCTGCCAAGCCTGCTCTTAGAATTTGACTTTGGACTTAGAGTTTGAAATTCAGGAATCCAACTATATTATGGTATACTAATCTCTGAAATTTCACCTGGGGGATTCTAAAAGGAAGGTGAAAATTATTCTGTGTTGTACTCTTTTATTCTGTTAACACTCATTATTAAAGGTTTGGTTCTGTATTCAAATACAAAGAGCAGAAAACATTTTTACTTAGAAACTAAGAGTATGATTTGAAAGTGGAACAAGTAAGATAACCTTTACTTAGTTATATTATGTATTTATAAGTTGTGCATGCTCTGTTTATAATGAGGAATTCTAATCACTGGGCAGTTGAGTGTCAGTTGTGTTATAAAGTCCCGTCTGAAAATGTCCATAAATAAAAGGATTTTTTACAACCTCTTATTGACTTTTGGTTTTGGATGAGCATAAATTTCAAAACAAGTCAATACTGGCAGCATTCCCTGTTGTTATATTAAAGGTCATTTACATTTTATTGACAATAGCTTGTTTTCTTCCTAGACCAACTCCATGTTCTTTGCTTTAATATATTTTACAATTACACCTTGCTTATAAATGTTCTTTTCTCTTATATTGCATTCAAAATTATTTTCAAAGTCTACTTGGTAGTTAAATGTATCTTAATTCTTCAAAATTCCTTAGAACTGGAGGTTATGTTTGTGAATATTTTAAGTTTATCCCTCCTTTTTTGAATTTTGGAATTAGAGGTACCTGAAAGAGCATGTATTTCACTCTCCATGAAGAAATTTTGGCATGAGAAGCTCTGTGCAATTTGTTTGATGAAGAAAATATTTAGTATTATTTTAATATATAGTTCTGACAAGATTGGTTATGTGATTTCTTGGTTAAATGTGTACATGGAGGTGATATAGTGCCACCAGGGTAAAATGCTAACTAAAAATGACTTAAACAAACAAGAAACAATTAATTGCAAAACTAAAAAACGGGATCAGATGAATATTCTAAACGTACACCCACACCCACAACCACACACAAACATGATCAACCTTTTTTCTAGGCCCACTTATCTAGGGGCTGTCCCCTATTCTTCTCTCCCTCCTGCTTCGCTTCCCATCCATAGTTAGGATAGGATGTCTTATCTTCAAGATTTATCTCAGGTCTGGTTACTGGTAACTCTTCAACCTCAGTCACGTAAACTATGTTTCCCTCATTAGTCCCTGGCTTTTCCTCTTTTCCTTTTATATTTAATCCTCCACATGTGGGGTAGACTATAATTCGGTAGTATTTATTGAATTAATGAAGCATAATGTCATTACTCTCATTGATTGATTAGCACTATAGAATAACTGATATCCATCATAAAGTCCCTGGATCATGCAAAATATGTTCTCTTTGAAATGACTGTAAAATAAGTAATTTATTTTAGAAAGATTACTTAAAATATGTAAATGCCCAATTTTAAATTTGATTTTAAGAGAAAAATTCATTTATGTTAAATAACTGATTTTCCGATAGAACCAGGTAATTGTGATTTCTCTGTTTGCATATGTGTAATTATATGCCGTTTATATTTAAAAATAGCCTCCTTAATGTGCCAGTTGCAAAAAAATATATAACCACAATAAAATAACTTGTGTAAAGCATTAATATACAGACACAGCCTAACACATCAGTTTTATAGCTATTAATGATTCTAAAATCTCAAGCCAACTGTAGTCTAGAGGTCAGAAAAGTACTAGATAGAAGTGTGTGGAGCCCATTGTTAAATACTCAGCACACCTAGCTTGGGAAGTATGAATTATGATTGTACAAAAAATCCCTTGTTGAGTGACTTGAATATGAAGGCATGAATTCAGATATTCAAGGAGAATCCTTTTTTTCACTGATATTTTACTCATATTTTCATAATGAGTTTAATCTAAACTTTAAACTATTTGACACTAATTTATCTTGAGGTTATGTATTAAACTACAAATATAGGACAGATATTAAAAATATTTTAAAAAATTATTAGCAAAATGAAGAGCCATTCTTGACATGTAAGAATTATATAGTATGATTCCTCAATCCAGCCAGTTGCATTCCCTATTTCTCTGTAAGGCTTTCTTAACCAAGGGGTCAGTTTCTGACTTCCTCTTCAGTGAAATTTTGCCTGTAACTCTAGTTCAAAGGTTACTTGGTCCTTTAAGTTTAGGAGAATAATAATGAGAATAATAATAAAAACAGCAATGCCTTTGCCAGACACTTTTCTAAGCACCTTGCACCAGTCTTTCTCTCTCTTTTCCACTCTTCCCTCTCCTCTCCTCCTCCTTTTGCCTCTCCCTCTCCCTCAGGTCAGAACATCGAGCTAATCATACTTCCCCAGTTCATGTCACATTTCATATTGTTCTTTCATGAAACAGTTTCTTGAGTGATAGTTTTTAGAGTTTCTTCAGTTTTACTGCTTTAGTTTTCATCTTCTAGGAACTCCACTTATACTTATCTTGGCCCTTCTTTTCCTGTCTTTCATATCTGTCATTTTCTCTCACGCTTTTTACCTTTCTGATTTTATAATGGTTCTTAATTCTTTCCTCTATTTCTATTTCTGTTCTTTTGTCTGTTTAGTCTTGTTTTACTTCTAGTTTATTCTTCATTTATGAAATAAATTCTGTTTTATTCCTGAGCTCTGACAGCTGTTTCTACATGCTTCTCTAATTTAGTTACTTCTTTTCAACTGTTTTCTATTTCTGATATATATTCTTCTTTCATTGCTTTTATAGTTTTCTTACTTTCTTTTCCCTCATGTTTAATATTATATTTTAGTGTTTTTCTGCTTTGTTATCATTTGTTTCTCTCCTGCTTTCATTTTCTGCCAAGATATTATTTAGTTCATTTTCCTTTTTTGTTTTCTTATAGTATACTTATATGAGGTTCAACACAATCTGTCTCTCTTGTTAGTGTTTAAATGAGAAAGTTTTGTCTGTGCCTTTAAGAGGTTTCTGTCGGAATAGACCGTTCATCTAGCATAGTGTCCTTACTTCATGCTCCATTGGGATTTTTTTGAGGCAATCTTTCTCCCTCAGGAAGGGACTTTATCCTTAAGGCAATTTTTGTTGTTTTCTGAGATCCTGGAGTGCTTGTGCTACCATAGCGCCTTCCGCTTTTTCCTCATATATTATATGGTCTCTATTGTCTACTTCAAAATCACTCATAAATTGGAGCTTGTGTAGTCTTGTCCCAGTTTTATGTGTTTTTTTTTTTCAGATCATGTTGAGAATTCTACATCTATCCTTTTTGAGGATAAGTACTTGCTTGAAATTTCTGTGTTCTCAGACTCTTGGAACTATCAGAATTTTTCTTTTTCGTTCTTCCATGATCTCCCCATAATTGCTCCCCCTCACAGGACGTGGCAGAGTTCCTGATAGTTTTGGTGTTTTGAGAAACCTACTTGTATGGTAGGGTTCTTGTAGATCACCTGAATTCTGGGGATATTTCCAGAGTTTAGTTTTTTCTTTTATTATCTTAGGTGCTCTATCTTGTTTCTATAAGAGAAGTAAGTGGGGTTCAAAAAGTAAGCCATTGGAGGTAAATGGAAGTCATAGAAACACTTCTACTGTTCGTGGGAATGTGCCTGATATGTTTTGTAGAACAAAATAGCAGAGTTTAGTCAAATTAAGTAGGTACATAATTTATGAACCAAAATTCCACTCTTGTATACATATTCCAAAGAAATTCTCATAAGCCTCTTTCATTCCAAGATGGATCCCGTATGGGTAAAAAAAAATCTGATTGATTTGTATCTAACTTTTAACCCAATAAAAAAGAATATACACCCTTTTCATGTAATATTCATGAGTCCTGACCAAAAACTTACCCACTGAGAAATCCCTCACTGTATTCTAAAATACAGAAATAATACAAAATATGCAATTTTAAAAAAGAAATTAAAACTAAAATAAAAAGACTGGCTCTGCCATCTGGACATTTTAAAAATTGTCTAAATATTTCACAATGAGCATGCATTAATTATGAAATAAAAAAAGAATTACTTTAAACTAAAATGAAAAAAGGAAAGGTGCTGTATCCATTGCTTTCTGTGGTTTTAAAAAAACCAGGAGAATTTGGCATACACCATTCTGTGACTGTGCAGTGGACAAATGCAATTACTGAGCTATTAGTCATGTAGACATGTCAGGGAAGACAAGACAGTTCCCTGAAAGTATCAGAAGGGCAAAAGAAATATCAAAATTTTTAAAAAGAAAGTGTAGAAATGAACAGGAAAAGCAGTGGAAATGGTATTTTATTCCACTCCATTTCTTGATGGAAAAGTTAGTGGAATTAATCATTGATTGATCAAACTGCAAACATCTAAACATGCCTAAGGTAGTAGTTTTGTTGAGAGCAAATGATGTCAAACAAATTCAATTCATTTTTATGACAGAGTGACAAGGGAGAAACTGTACATTTAATAGATTGGGAATTGAGTCCGCTTCTTCAGTGTGTCCCACATTATAATTGCCTCAGCAAGCTAGAAAGTATGATATTAAGCAAGTGCATGTACCCAAAGGGCAGTGATCAAAAGTTTGTTGTCAGCATCAGAGGATATAATGAATATTCTTTCTTTGCAGTTGTCAGAGTTCTGTATGTAATCATTATATAAGGAATTGAAAGAAAAGCCTGAATAGAAAGTGCTTCCTGGTTTAAAAAGACAGCCAGTTAAAATTACTTGTTAATACTCTGGAATAGAAGAGTAAGAATCTGATGCCCTCATACTAAGTAGAAATTATAGACATATTAGACATAAGTTCTTTTCAAAAACAGCTCAGTTTATTTTAAGATACTTGTCTTTAGGGAAATTATAGCATGTAACTGGAAAAATGATTGTAAATGACTTTGTACGAACTAGACAGTATAGCATTCGTTCAGGCGTTATCTGGGTAAGCAATGTAATTTGACTTCGAAAAGATTTTTTAAAAATTCCACATGGGTCAAATAAATAATCCACTAAGATATTACTACTTGGAATGTTACAGGGATTTTACATAAGCTATGTGAAATCATTTTGGGAAAGATGCTAATTAAAAATAAAATAACAAAGAACGAAGCTGTTAGATGCAATATAGTATTCCCCTTGCCTCTAGAAGTAGTCAGACCTTTAAAAAATTATTGTTTCAAAATGTGATATAAATTAATATGAATTAAGAATTTCCATACTTAATAACTATCATCACCTTTTCTTTACTCAAAAATAGCAGAAACAGAGTGTTCTTGTTCCATCTCTAACAAAACTGAGAAACGGTCACATGCATATCTTAATTTAGGTAGTGCTTTGAAATAGTACAGTTGGCCAGCAGCAAGGAGGCAAGAAATATTTACAAGTGATTTTATGGTACTAATAACTGTCCAATAAACATAAAAGAAACAAGGGAAATGAATTTTTCAAGATTTCTCCGAAACATTGATTTGAGGTAGTGAACGCCATGAAGTGACTCTAGTTACATACATTCTCACCATTTCATTTCCACCTGTTAGAGCAGGTCAGCATCATTTCTCAGCTAGACAAATGCAAGTTGGTTTCCTTGTTTGCTTGCTTGCTGCTATGATTGCTTTCACATATTGCATCTGGTGTTATCTTTGCAAATAGCAATCAAATATGACTGCCTCTCTCCCCTACCAAAACCACCCAGTGGCTTCCCATTACATTCACAATAAAAAGCAGAGAATGTTGTGTGTTTTAACAAGGTCTTACATGATCTGTCCTATAACCACCTATCAGACCCCTTCTCTACATTAAGTATTCTTCAACCACACAGGCTTTCTTGTTTCTTACTATTCCAAGGGTAAGTCAAGCTGTTTCTCCATCAGATTGTAAAATTTGACTTCTCGATCTTCTCATGGCTTATTCTTTCTCATTATTCAGGGCTCTGCTCAAGCATCACCCTATAAATCTAAAGTAATAGCCTCACTCCTTGACTCTACTCTCCTTTATATTCTTAGTATCTTTATTGTATTTATTCTTTACCCCCACACATAATATGCGTGTGCACATATATTCATTTTCTAAATGTTCATTTTCCCCATCAGAACATAGATTCCATAAAAGCAGAGATATTTTCTTGTTTTCTGTTCTATCTGTGCTACCCATAGTAGAGGTTCAAAAAATCTTTATGGAATAAATTAATTTTAAAAAGAAAGAATGGATAAATAGTGTACATTTGCTCAAAAATACCCATTTGGGGAACATTCTCATAAGGCAAAATTAGTAATTCCTCTTAAATATCTAGACAGATAATTTCATGTTGTTGAGTATGAGTGATAGCATTTATAGATTTAATCTTTTGTATGACTTTTCTATGACCGCCTTTTTAATTGCCTTTAAGTTTGGTTAGAATATAAAATAACATGCTATTTATATTTACTACCCTATTTTAGATAATGGATGTTTACTGTTTTCAATTATCTTTTTTCTTAGGAATAATTTTGAGTAAAAAAAATTATAACCTTAAAATACATTTTGTACTCTTCATTGCTCCTAGGAAAATTATGTTTGTTTAGACACATTAGGTAGTTAAAGGACATATTCTTCCTCCTATTTTGTTTGAAGATGTTAAAAATTAATCAGATGCATCATTTGTTTCCCAGAAGACAGTTATGTCTTCAATGATCCCTTTTCAGTGTCAGTGAGAGAGGACATCTTCCATACAGTAGCAGCGTTCCCATAGCTGTTAACAAGGTGCTGTTTCCGAACTTTTATGAAGATAATTCAAAATCTTATTTAAGAAGGGGAGTAATAAGAACAATGAACATATTTTTGTGACTCTCATTTCACTTACTGTTTTTTCTTGTGTTTTTTTTTTTTCAGAAATTGAAAAATTTCAAGGTTCTGATGGAAAAAAGGAAGATGAAGAAAAGAAGTATCTCGATGTTATCAGCAACAAAAACATAAAGCTCTCCGAAAGGGTATTGATTCCTGTCAAACAGTATCCAAAGGTACTACAGTATATGCTTTTTTCTCACAGAATTAAGAAAAAAATGATACAAATAAGACTTGATATTTTATTCATTGCCTTCCATGAAATAAATATGTAAAGTTTCGTGATATTAGTATACACAAATATATGGTACTGATATAGAGGAAGGAAAATTCTTTGAAAGTACAATGATGAAAGTAATTTTCAACTGAAGGTTTTAGCATTTTTATTCTGTGAATGTGGGAAACATAATTAGATACGTTAATCATTTATTTAACATGTAAATCGTTCAACAATTTGTCCAAATATACACACTCACTTGATTATGTTTTGGTTCATGTTAAAATATATATTCTTATTATGAAAGGGAGTAGAATTAACAATACTAAATACATAGCATTAGCCAATCAGCAGGGAATTATTATATCCAGGAAAGCAGTATAGTCTTTATTAGACCCTCGGATTGTAACCTCTAGTCTTCTGCATTCAGGGTTCATTTATAAAAATAATTATGATATTGTTGTCTTGGAAGTACTTTTTCACTAGATATTTTGTTATTGTGTGAGGTTTGTATCACCAGAATCATGATTATAAAACATGGCATTCAGTGGCATGGT
Organism: Tapirus indicus; assembly: GCA_031878705.1. Classification (NCBI taxonomy): domain Eukaryota; kingdom Metazoa; phylum Chordata; class Mammalia; order Perissodactyla; family Tapiridae; genus Tapirus; species Tapirus indicus. Next base: position 53,445,254 of record CM062931.1, on the reverse strand, counting down.
CACATCAGTTATATTCATAAATTCCAGTGGGCAAAAGGAGTTTCTTGTTCTTTTTTCTTTTTCAAATAAATTAAGTAAGCTAAAAATGGAAACCCAAAGATTCAAGCTGGTAATTTACTTTCTGAAGAGTAAATCAGAAGCAAGGACCATGTAATTATCTGAATAATAAAGATTACAGAAATAAATGTTGTAGTTTACCAATTGTCTTCTAATATGATGTTTTAGTAAATATAATTAAGTAAAATTGTTGTGTTTATGATTATTTCAAACAGGGATAAACTATTACATCCCACCAAACCATAAAATTTAACTTTCAGATTTTTGGGCATGCAAATTTTTGTGCTTTTGTTTTGTGAGCTAGACTTACTCTATTGCAAGAAAGGTGCATTTAGTATATATATATATATATATATATATTTAGATATATATATAATTATTATTTTTTCTTTTTTTGGTGAGGAAGATTAGCCCCGAGGTAACATCTGTTGCCAATCCTCCTCTTTTCTCTGAGGAAGATTGGCCCTGGGCTAACATCCATGCCCATCTTCCTCTTTATATGTGGGACGCCTGCCACAGCATGGCTTGACAAATGGTGCATAGATCTGTGCCCAGGATCCGAACCCATGAACCCTGGGCCACCAAAGCGGAGTGTGCGAACTTAACCACTGCACCACTGGGCTGGTGTAATTTTTTAAATTACGTTTTATTAGATTTACTTTAAAATCATGTTTTTTTGAATATTAGATCAGGCAGTCATAGAAATGTACATGAAAACTTTTACATAGTAATAAAATATGGTAGAACTATGATGGGGTATTAAGAAAAATGTGTCTTTTTTTAAGGAACTTGATTAATTAACCCATTATAGCCTAAAGTACAGGGTTCTTTCTTTAAATCATATATTTAAATATTATATAACTTGATACTATTTCTGGGCATAACACTTGTCTGTTCTCTGGATATGGGAAAGCCAGTGACAGACTCTATAACTGGTTCTCAATAAAATACAGCTCTGTGTCCCTGATCAAATTAGGTTAGCAAGGTATGGAAGTCATTTCAGGTCCTGATGGCTCTTCAGGTGACAGTATGAGTGATTTTATGCTGCATATTGCAATAGTCTATATTTGATTCATAATGCTGAATATTGAAACAAGAATATTTTATGGTGTCTAATTTTTTTGTGAGATTTAATTTCATAATTTATAGGAAGACTATCAAACAACAAAACTGCCTATTGATATTGAAATAAACCATGTCTCACTAGGAAATTATTGTACCTCTTAGAATTTTTAGAATCACAGAATGCTTAAGCTGGGACTAATGTTGGAAATCACAGAATATATAAAACTTTTATTTTACAGATGAGGTAACTGGGAGATTATGAATTGCTTGAAGATGTATCTTTGTTACAGATGGAGATACTTAGAGAAGTTGCTGTTATTTTAGATTCTTCATTTTTTGTGAGCCATTACATTTTTAACTTGACTGATAATGCTCATATGTTTGTATTCCTTTTTCATGTAAAATGTGGAAGCGTGTGAAAAATGATAGCTCCTTTGATTAATGGTTTTATGGAATATTATCAAATAACAGTTTATACCTTAGAAAATTTACCATTTTTTAACTGATGAATAGAATGCCAAACTGCTCTACTTTATTTTTTAAAGGGATGTGCATTTCATACATCTAATTATCACACGTAAGAGAACTCTTAGAGCCATTTTACAGAAAAAAAGTACTGAGAAACAGAACAGAATCATCTATCAAGTACACCTACATTTGTTTCTCTACTGTAACCACAAAATTAAAATCAACCTTTGGAAAACTGTATTTTATTTCCAAACTGGTGATTCTCTCCTGCTGAGTGATTGTGGCCCAGTTCTCACAAAAATATCGGTGGCTTTAAGTCATGATCCGTGAGCCGTGTCTGGTGTACCTTTGTGAGCCGTCAAGTGTGTGGTGTGATGTGATACTTTGAACTGTTGAGCAGAGCACAACATTATTTATGGATTTAAAGTTTAATCTTTTATAATAAAAAAGTGACTTATTCCTCAGGGGGAACATTGGAGAAAAACCTGCTCTTCACAACTTCTCTCTGAGCCATCTCTCCCCTTGATGCCTGCTGTCTGTTTGAGCTGGTAATTAATGTGGGGATGACAGTTCTCTCCAACCAAAGGCAATAAATAACTATGGGAATTCTTGAGGAGATGACCTTATCCTGACTTTACTCCATGACCTTTTTGGATAGACTTTGTTTCAGTCAGTCTCCACTTTCAAGTTAATTTGCTGATTTAATTGAGTAATGCAAGGAACTGAAAGACGTTTATTTTCAATTATAGAAAATATAAGAATGCTATTCAAACACACGAAGAATGATTTATCTAGCTTCAGTGCTTCAGGTTTAATCACTTAGTCTGGGGAAAATATGCCATGTTATCAAATTATTTTAATGAACAGTTTTTCTTGTTTGTTTTTAATATTTTTGTTTGTAACAAGATTAGTAAAGAAGTCGACTTTGTACATCTATTGTTTGCGTTTGCAAATGTTTTAGAATCAGAGTCATTATTTCTTGATAGTCAGATCTCCAAGGAGGCAACATGTGGCGATATGTTCCTCTGTAGTCCTGAGAGACTCATGCAGAGAACCTTGGAGAGATTCACGCAGAAAACTCACCATCCTTTACATTAACTCTTTCTCCCTAAATCCGCACCTACTGTATTTTGTAGCCCAATGCACATTTTTATTTTTTCAAATTTTAACATCTCCAACTGGTATGCAGATTGTAATCAGAATCATTTTATAGTCTCTATCAGACAAGCGGTGGTCATAACTGATTGTTTTTGTCTGTAAACTTGGTACATGTAAACTTGGTCATGGTTTCTTCTGTCGGGTAGTTTGTAGCATTGGAAATATGCACACTGAGTTTAGTTGCTGTTTAAAATGTCTTCCAAGATTGCATTATGATTTAGTGTTAACATGCAAAACTGTTACTTATACAAAAAAAGGAGAGAGCCATAGATTGAGGTATAAATTTGGTATCAATGAAAACAGTATTCATCCTTGGAAGAATTTGAACATGCCAAAATTTCTTGGTCCTCAACAAACAGGTGTCTTACAGGACCTAAGAAACAAAGTATACATTAGTGGCTGAAGCTGGGTTATGTTTTGTTCCTGCTAGACATGCAGAAGGAATGCCTATCACAAGCCTGGGCAAGTGGAGAGCTCATGAGCGGATGGGAAGGAGCCGCCTCCACTTGCGGGAGGAGCTGTCCTTGTTGCTTGCCACTGCGCCTGTTGGTCCACCTGCGCAACGCAGCCTCTCAGCACCTTTAAAAAATATCGTTTTGATGTTGCCTTCAGAGTCCTCTGAAATACATCAGGCCTTTTCTTCAATTAAATTTGCCCCAGGGCCCACTTTTTATTTCTCTACTTGAGTTACTGCCAACTTTTAAAGCAATAGATCACCAGGAGTATAAATCGGCCCCCAATTTGGCCCCTTTTAAGATCAAAAGCAGCCATGTTCCCCTGTGCTGCTTTCAAATCAATTTCTTGTGTAGATTAATGCAGAAAATTAAAGTTCCAAAATCTGTTCAAAAGCACGGCACTTGCTCTATAGTATATCTACTCGGTGCAGTCCCGGAGAGACGTCTGCCTTCCGTGCCTGCTTGGAAGCCGTCTCCACAACATGGCGTGTCCTCCCAAAGAGACGTTTCCTTCTTTATACTTAGAAAGATGAAATACCCAAAGCCAAATCCTTGATGAGTGGTATTTTTTTAACTTTTTAAGTAATTATCAGATCATTTAAGAATAGTTAATAGGCACCCAGGGTTACTAACTGTGGAAAGTGTGACCACACTTCAGAGCCAAACAAAACTGCTTACAGTCTTGGAAACACCTCTCTATTTTCTAAGCAATGTGGTTTTCCAGAAACCACCCAGTAGCTTACATCTTAAATCCGTTATGTCTTGACCAGACAGAGGCCACTGCACAGCATCCCTTTTTATTTTTCTACAGGAAATGGAAGAGAAGATTTGATGGGCTTTATGATTTCAGTTTCATTCATATCTGTTTCCCAGTCTCTAACCTGTGAATTTAAATCTCAATTGAGAAAATAATATGACACTTAGATTCACATTTCCTATGAGAAAAAAAAAAAATATATATATATATATATAAAGTGCTTTCTCTCTAGTAAAATGGCACCTGAAATAACCCTTTTTTCTAGCAAAACAGAAATTTGCATTGGTATTAGGTCTAGTACTTGTCTTTTCCGATGATTCCTTCTTTTAATTGTTGCCCATCCCATGTATTTAAATACTTTTTCAATTGGTACTTAAAAGTTTTTTTGTTTTCATCTCACATTGACCCATGTGTTCCTAATCCTGAATGATATGTGCTTCTCTCCACATCCTTTTTTATGGGCTCAGCACACTCTTACAAAATATGTCCTCCTACTTCCTGAAATAATCTCTCCTTTTCTAGGTCTAGACCTCTTAGAGGATCTTCAGTCTGTTTTAACCTGTTGTTTCTATTCTGTCAGGTTATTTCACATTTTCTCTGAACTGGAAAAGTGAAAACTACTTCAAAAGGATCATTAAAATGCAAAGGTCTTTTTAGTGAGTCCGAACCTGTGTCCTTACTCAGAGGTCCCTTGAGAGCCGCAAGATCTTCCACCTCACATCCCTCTCTGTGATCTCACCATTCTTCATCTGCTTGTTTGTTCAGTGTTTGTTTAATTCAGTGAGCCTTCAGTAAGTTTCTCTACACCCATTAGAGTACAGATGGCCCTTCTGTTATTTCTTTTGTTGTTGCCGTAGAAGTGGCTTTTAATAGAGATTGATCTATAAGAGACTGGAGAAGAAAGATCACTATTAAAATCCAGAGGCACGACATTACCAGTTGAATGAATTTCCATATTATTACTGACGTGTGGAAGCAAGTGAATTCCATATAAACTCAAGCACTGTATATCTTGAGATTAGCAGAAAAACAAACTCTCTAGAAAGGACACAGGAAATAAAAATTAATGCATTCCCCTCATGAAACATGTAGATAAGAGATTATTGTTGCTATGTTAGGACCTGACTGCAACCAGCTTTTTGAGAGAAATTTAGATCCGTGTAGAAAAATTGTGAATGACTTTTCTTTTCTTTTTTTTTTTAAAGCTTCAGTGCATGGTTGTGTATCCTAGTTGTTAGTTTAGTTCTCTATGTGAGCGACCACCACAGTAAGACAACTGATAGAGAGGTGGCGTGGTTCCACAACCGGGAAATGAACGTGGCCACGGCAGTGAGAACACCGAGTGTTAACCACTAGGAACCAGGGCTGGCTCTGTGAACGACTTTTATTTGCTTTCTCAAATTTAAGTCATTTTTAAAAGAAATTTGTGTAACATATTTAGATTTCTACCATTTTATAAGTAATTTCTTTAAAAAATGTTAATTTCACAAGGATAGTACAAAAACAAAGCATGACAACAATCTCAATTATGAAAATCAATACAAAAACTTGATATTACCAAATGTCATATATCAGTGTTCATAGCACCATTATTCACAACAGCCAAAAGGTGGAAACAACCCACATATCCTCAGCAGGTGAGTGGATAAACAAAACGTGCTCATAGGTACAGTGGAATATTATTCAGCCTTAATGAGTGATGAAGTTCGGATACATACTACAACATGGATGAACATTGAAAACATCATGCTAAGTAAAATAAGCCAGACACAGAAGGACAAATCTTGTATGATTCCACTTATGTGAAGTACTGAAAACAGGCAGATTCATAGACTCAGAAAGTGAAATAGAGGTTACCAGGGTCTGTGGAGAGGGAGGAATGGAGAGTTATTGCTTAAAGGGTATAGAGTTTCTGTTTGGGGTGATGAAAAAGTTCTGGAAATGGATGTGGTGATGGTTGCATAACATTGCAAATGTACTTAATGCCACTGAATTGCACATTTAAAAATAGTTAAAATGGTAAATTTATGTTATGTATATTTTACCGCAATAAAAAAATAATGTTACGGGGGATGGCCTAGTGGTGTAGTGGTTAAGTTCACGCGCTCTGCTTTGGTGGCCTGGGGTTCAGAGGTTCATAGCCCAAGCACGGACCTACGCACTGCTTATTAAGCCTTGCTGTGGCAGGGGTTCTGCATATAAAGTAGAGAAAGATGGGCACGGATGTTAGCCCAGGGCCGATCTTCCTCAGCAAAAAGAGGAGGATTGGTGACAGATGTTAGCTCAGGACTAATCTTCCTCACCAAATAAATAAATAAATAAATAAAATAATGTCACAAAAATATTACCAAATGTATTTCAGTAGCACATACCAGCAAAATAAATTACATTCAAATGTTGTTTAGTTCAGGGATGCACGACTGTTTTAGTATTTGAAAATATTTTTTAAACTTTCTGAAAAGTTTTTAGATCAAATCAGGCATTTGATAAAATCATTATTCCATTCCTCATGAAATAAACATTGACATATATAATAATCAATGTGAAGAATTCATTTATTCAATAGGTGTTGGAGAGAGAACTGGTGAGGCATTTGGGGCAAAAGAAAAGGAAAACTAAACTCCTGACTCCTCTTTACACCAACAAAATGTCAATTGGGCTTAAGATTAAATGCAGAAAAAAAAGTACTAGAATAGATTATGGGAAATTTATTTCATAATGTTTAACTGAGGGAGAGCATTTCTAAGAAAGATGAAAATACCAAAGTTATAAGTGATTAAAAAATTTTACAACCTGAAACTAAAACTTCTGTACGTGTGAAAATGATGATGTTTACCAAAATCCAAAGGCACAATCAAAATGATAAACTGGTGTACTATTTGAGGAGTAATTGAAATACATGACAGAAAGTTCATGTTCTTTATATGTAATGAAGCCAATTTTTCTAACTGAGCAAGAAGCCGGTGCTATAGACTGACAGTCATCACACTTGTGCTGCTTAAAGCACATAGGAAAAAACCTGAACCTCACTTATTATCCAAACATAAGTTAAGATGAATTTGAAATGCTTCTGTTCTCTATCAGACTGACAAAAAAGTCTGATAATAACCAGTAATGTTGTTAGGGTATGGGGAAACATACACCGCATAACCTGTTGGTTTGAGCATCGAGGTTCAACTATTTTGGGGGAGCAGTTTTCAAAATCAGGGAAAATCACAAAGGCACAGACTTTTGGAAGCAGTTGATTTATTTTAGAATTATATATTTGCACAAATATATATTGTTAAGTGAAAGTATAAAATATAGTTTTTTCCTCTTGAGTGTAAAACAGATATATTTATGAGAGAAAGAGTGTGTGTGTGTGTGTGTGTGTGTGTGTGTGTGTGTGTAGGATGATAGATAGAAGTAAAAGGGAAGGTATTCTTTTTTTATTACAGGCCTTTTTTGTGCTGTTTGAATTAGTCACTAATAACATGTTATTTTCCTAATAATAAAGATATTTTAAAAATAGTTTGGGCTAATTGAAGACATTTAAAATAGAAAAAAATGGTGCTATTTAGGAGTTTTTTTATAGAATACAGGAACAAATATTAAAAACTCAGGATTGTTGAGTTTTTTTATATACAGACACTTTATATATTTTACGTGTATTAACACATTTAATTGTCCCCCAAATCCCAATAATTCTGTTCTTCCCATTTTATAAATAAAGAAACTGAGTCTCAGAGGAGCTGACTGCCAAAATCACATTATTAGGAAAAGACCAGTTCAGGATTCATGAGCAACCACTCTGATTTCACAATCTGTTGTCTTTACCTCATCACACTGTGTGGTTCTATTATTATAATGTAAGCAGATGACATCTTAAAACATACAGTACAAAATTTGACCCCAAAGATGACTCATCAAAATCTGTTATGAACTTAAAAACTAGATGAAAATTTTGTCTTTATGAAAAAAATCATACACTTCTATTTCTGGTTTATGAGTAAATATAGTGTTTAAATGAAGAATGTAGTCCAAAACTCAAGTTTAGAGGAATAACTAACTTAAAAACATCATAAAATAGTCCTTAAATCTGGGACCTCAGACTTAGAGAATTAAAGTTTTTGAGAGTACTCACTGTATATCAAACAATGAGCAAAGCACAGTGAACTACCGTTTTATTCCCTCAAAAACTGTGAGAGTTCTGAACAGGAGACTGAGGTTTACAAATATTTAAGGAACTTTCCTAGAGCCATACAGTGTGATAGTGTTAATGTTGGAATTCAGCTCTGTTTGCACCAAAGCTTCTCCTCTTTGCATTAAACCATTTTTATGATTCACTTTCTTTTATATGAAGTGGCTTTGAGATAATTCTGGACACAGACTGCTAAGATCGCAAAGGGCCACAGATGGAAAAGCAGATGTATTTCTCCTCTGGTGTTAAGTGAGGCAGAAATAATAGATCATTAGTTGGATTGTATCTCACAGGTCATATGATCTAATCTTCCACCCAATTCAGGAATCATTTCTGCAGTATCTGAATAGCTCTAGTTATTAAAAAAGTTCACTGCATTATAAAACAGCTGGATCTAATAATGACTAGACATTGCTGTTCAATTTTTTTATTCTCATTGAGATATGATCTTTATCCCTCTAAGTTGCCATTGGTCTTGGTTCTGCTTCTGTGTCACCAAAGAACTCACTTGAAACACTTGAACCATGATCTTACTAGAACTGTCATTGAAACATTGTCTTCATTTGGCTTCTGGACACCACAATTTATTTTTCTCTCCTCTTACAAAACTGGTTCCATTTCTCAGCTTTCTCTGCTGGCTTCTCCTCTTCCATACAATTTCTTAATGTTGGAGTTCCCCAGGGATGGTCCATGGTGCTGTTCTCTATCTACGCTCATACTCCCTTGCTCATCTCACTCATGGTATGGCTTTGCATACCATATAAGCTGATGATCCAGCCAAGACCTCTCTACAAGACTTAGATATGGAGCTGCTTACTTGACATCACCACATGGATGTCTAGACGTCTCAGATTCAACTGGCGTTCTACTCACCCAACGTGTCCTTCCCCTGTAGTCTACTGTCTCGGGTGTTGGCGATACTGTCCTTTTACTTGGTCAGGTCAGAAACTGTGGACTCTCCCTTGATGCTCTCTTTCTCCCACACATTCTATCCAACCTGCTAGGCCAATCTGGTAGTCTTATCTTCAAAATACATTGAGAATCAGGTAGCTCTCACCACCTCCACTCCTGTTACCCTGAACTAAGCCATCATCTTCTTTTTCCTGGATTGCCGCGAGAGCCTCTTCACTGAGCTCCGCTTCACATGTGCCTTCTTCTAGCCCTACCCAAGCACTTACAATCCCTTTACGCTTCTCTAGTTTTTCTGTCTTCTGTAGCGTGTGTCACCTTCTAACATACTTTGTAATTTACTTCTTTATTGTTTTTATGGTTTCTCCACACTAGAATGTGAACTGCAAAATTCCAAATCTCTTTGTCTTTCTCGATGAGTCATGTATCCCAGTCACCTAGAACAATGCTTAACACATTGCTTGGTGGTTAATAAATATTTGCTGAATGGATATGGAATAATTATACAGACTCTTCTCTAAGACACTCTTGCCGGAGGAAATACAGCTCCTGTAGAACAGATCAAGACCAGGATCTCCCTCTTCTCCCCTCTTACCTTCTCTTACAGAATTCCCAGGGGACCCATCACGGTTGCAGCGGTGATGTCACCGGTCCTCTGAAAGGGACCCCAGAATCACTGTCCTCACTGAAACCACAGTGCTGCTCTAATTTGGGCAGAGAGAGTCCAAGTACAAGAAGAAAGCAATTACAGTGAAAATTTTACTCAATTCTATTGCTTAGATAATCGGTTACTTTGCTTAACCAAATTTTCTAATTAAAATGAAGTTAAAAGGTTAACGCAGGAATTACTTTCAACTCATTTCTGAATATCATGTTATGGTTTTATTATTTAATTACCCATTTTTAGTAAGTGCAGTATATTGAACATTATTTGACCTTTTACAGAAGAGCCTATGAGCCCTCCACATCATCATTCTGAATACTAATTTCAGTTAATTCATTCAGTCATTCAGGTGATATTTATTGGATCTATATGGCAGTCACTTGGTATTCTACCCGTAAATGTGAAAATGAAAAAGATGGTTTCACTGATCTCGGAAAGTCCTGTAGTCGATTTAAACAATTGTCCTGCTATGGCTTCATACTAGGATGGATCCAGAAGCTTTGGGATTGTGTTAGTTTCAGTAAAAGCCTGAAGTCAGATCGTCTTTCACAATTTCCCTTGAACTTTAGAGGCTAACGTGTGAAAGAGAGGCAAGGATATAGAAAAAATAGACCAGTATTTGAAAAACAAAGCAGAGAAGAGAAGGAGAGAAAGGGTGTTATTTGGGATGTAGGGTTGGTAAGATGGGGTAATGATTATCTTACTGTCAAGTCCTCTCAATAGGGGAACTTTAATTTATATGGATGTTTTTGTAACCTGGTAATTTTTAGGTCTGGCCTCTTTTGTAGAGTTTCTGTATTTCTGGAAAGAAATCTGTAAGAATCTATTAAGATGTGGAGTTTCTTGAGATGCTAACGAGAGCTGTGAAGAGACAGTATAATATGATGGGAAGATAATAGAATTTTGAACCAGACAGACCTAAGTGTGAGTCACAGCTCCACCTTCGCTCAACTATGACAGTGGAAAGTTCCAAAAACACCTCATCCTCAGTGTTTTTCAGCTGCAGCATGAGTATAATGACAGGCCAGGAAGTTTCATCAGGAATACATGAGAATATAGGTACATACATGGCCTATTTAGTACACACTCCGTGTACACTTGCACAAGTATCATCACTAAGTAAATATTAGCTTCTTTTTTTCCCCCACTTAGAGCACTCTTTTTGGTGGGGAAGCACCTACTCTGTGCCAGGCTCTGGGATGTGTGATGAGACAGATAGTTGGAATTATTTCCCTAAGAGTTCTGTAACACCATTCCTGAAAGGGAGAACAATGAAGACATTAAGAAAAATAGGGATAAAATGAATGAAAGGGGGTAACAATTATGTTGGTGGTAATGAAAGTTTTTATTCCTTGACTATTACTGTATCAAGCAATATTTTCCTTGATTTATATTATTACCTGATTTAATCCACTTAATATCTCTGTGGAAAATGTACTATACAGAGGAGGAAATTTAGGCGCAGATAATTAAATTGTTCAAAGTCACATAGACATTTAATAATGAATCAGGATTGAAGAACAAGAGAAGGCTTAGGCATAAATGTTATCTTCAATATTTACGATGTTTATTTACAAACTAAATTTCATCCTTGTTTACTTAAATACAATTCTAAACCATTGTTCATTTATACTCCACCTCCTTGTTCAAATGTTTGGAATCTGAGGTTGAAATTTGTGAAATGTCATAAATTGAAAAATGAATATTCTGCATATAATATTACATTATAGAAACATTCATTTCATAATTTATGTTGTTATTATTGTATTTTTACATATTGGATCTTTGGCTCATATATACCGCTTTGTCTTAAAACATATGAGTGTATATCCTGACAATATATTTTGTTTACTTCCTATGTTCCCATCTGAAGACACATCTCTTGGAGGTAGAAATTGATGCTGCTGCCAGTTTATTTTTAATTACATGTGCTAACTAAATGAGAGTGAAATATTCTGTGTTTTGGTTAGTTGGATATTTGTTGGATAGTTCCAGAACTATCACAAAATTCTTCATTATCTCTTGTGCCAGTAGTAACTTTGTTTCATTTATATGATAGGCTGTGTAATATGAAATTAGAAATCATAACCCATGTTGGGCTTAGCTTACTTCCTTTTTATTTTTTCTTTTAGAGTAAGGTATTATATTTTTAATCTAATGGAAAAATTATTAATTTCATGGTCTCATAAAAAGCTACAAAATTAACTTTTTAGGAGAGTAACTCTCATTGCCAGAAAAATCTAATAACATAATTTTTGTTTTATGACTTCAGCAATAGAATCTAACAAAATGCTTAGAAGAGTATTTCCCTTTCTACACTCTGACTTATTGCAATTCAAATAGAATATAATGTTAAGTCAAAGTGGAATTATATTTTAAGGTAAAATTTTAATGAAGAAAATTTAATTTCTGACTTGGCCAATACCATCTGAATTTCCATTAAATTAAAAAACCCTCTAATTTATAAAGACTTTTGATAGTTTTGGTTATCTGTTGGGGTCTAATTTCAAAGTCTTGAAATAGTTTTTGATTTTATAGTTTCCTGCTAATCATACAGTTGACTTTATTACTGATGTTTGATCATGTATCCTGTTATTTCATCTTGCTTTTGGTCAATCTAAGTGTACTGACCTAGTCAAAGAGATGTTATATTGTAAGATTTAATGTGGTCTTTAAAAATACTCTCTGAAATTGACTATTAAAATGTAATTTCTTGGATGGTAAAAAATATACAGTACAAGACACACAAAAAAGCACATAGTTTAGTGGAACTTGGGAAACATTTTTCACATGTTTAACATTTTTATATTTGCATCACAGATGGTTTGAAATATTAAAAGCTTCTTTACACACAGTGATTCTGTACCTAAGCTATCAGATGTAATTGGATGGATGGCATTACTAAGAACCTTTTATTTTTTGGTATGTGTAGAATTGTTTCTAAGTGTATGGGGAAATGCATTAAGTTAACATACAAAATTCTTCTGCCAAACAATATGTTGTCTAACTAGACACAGAAATTGCTGCAACTCTATTTCACATGTGTGAGGAAAAGAGTGAGCCCATTTTGTACTCTGAAATTATGATGGGATTTTTTCCCCCAGATACGTAACAGTGGGATAGAGCACTCCAATCTTCACAAAAATGGAAACATTATGCAGAAACTATCACTTTTTTCCCTCCGTTTCCCTCTTTCTTGCAAATGACTTACGTGAACTCTTGTATTTTTTAAACTGTGGAAGACAGATCTGGGAATAGCTTGCTCTGTGCATTCTAAAAACAACCATATGAGGAAAATTGTTTTAAATTATATGAATAGTATTCGTGCATTAAAGAAAGATAATAGCTTAACAATGAAATTGAATAAAGTGATGCGTGTGCATTTTGCTACTCTGGGCAGTGTTGAGAACAGAGCCAAACCTAGTAGCCATAAAGTCTGCATATGAGGTGGAAGATGTATGCCTTATGGTCTTGGCCCAGGTTCCCTGTATTGCTGTGTACCAATTCCATGGCAATTCCTGCCATGATCTTCAGAACCATGTATTTGCTGATGACTCCCAAATCTATATCTTCAGCCAATATCTTTTCTTGATCTCCAGATTTCTGTATCCAATAACTTAGCTGACATTTTCACCTGAATGTTCCTGAGACAACTCAAACTCAGCAAGATCAAAACCAAATTAATTCTCTTTTCACTAGAATTTGCTCTTAGCCTTTTGCTCCTATTTCAATGAATGGCACATCATCCTCCTCGTTGCAAAAACAGAAATTTCAGTATCGTCTTTGACTCTTGCTTTGACTTTACAATCATCAAATCCTGTACATTTTTACCTCCTGAATGGCACATCATCCTCCTCGTTGCAAAAACAGAAATTTCAGTATCGTCTTTGACTCTTGCTTTGACTTTACAATCCTCAAATCCTGTACATTTTTACCTCCTGAACACAGCTCAAATCCATTCATATTTCTCCAACCTCACTGCCATCCCCCTCTTCTAGGCCTCCGTCATTCTTGACATACATTTCTGCAATAGCCTTCTGATGTGTTCTGCAGAATTCAGTCTTCCTCCTTCTGATGTATTCTTCCAAAGGATCTCGAGTAAGTATTTTTTGATAACGTCATTCTCCTGCATAAGACCCTTCAATGTTTCTCCATTGCCTGAATCCAATCTCCATGATACCTCTTGTATGATTTGAATAGTTCCACTCTCCCTTGAATCCTGCCATCAGTTTCTTCCATCTTTTGGTATATTTGTGGCATGACTAATCCTCAAAACTCAAAGCTTTATGTGGTTGTGTAACCAAAATCTAGATAAAATAAAGGCATGTGGTCTTGTACTTGTAAAATAATAATCCTTCAGTTGACATTCTTCTCCACATCATCATTTGTGATACTCTTACTAGTCTTTTTTGTTCCCATGGTCTTTTTTTTACCCCTTTATCCATGAACCCTTAATTCCTCTTTCTGTTTTTTTTCCCCTCCTCTTCTTAAGTCAGATAGGAGAAACTGAGGGGATTCTGAGAAATGAATCCTTCCGCAAAGAGAAAATTAACAGAGATTGAGAAAGCATGAAGTCAGAACCCTGCTTCTTTTTTCAATATGTAGCCTAAAAACCAGGGCTTATATTATTTGCTATTTTTTAATTAAAATTTGATATATTCTTGAAGTATTCTGGCTAGAAGTCTTATAAAATCACTTTGGTGAAATAATTTCAGGCCTTTTCATTCCATTCTATTCAAATCCAGCAACAGATGAAATAAGGCAGAAGAAAATAGAAATACAAGAGGGAGCTATCAAGAGAGAACACAGACAGAATCCTGGTGACACCTGGGTGGTGGTGCGTCCCTGGAGCCCAGGCATGTGTGCTCCACTCCATGCCTACCTTTTCTGACCTCGCACTCACTTGTACCAAAGCCTTCTCTGCTACCTCCTCCTGCAGCCTCTCACTGTGCACCATCATTACCTGCTTGGTTCCTCCATTTTGTCTTGTCCAGGAAGTACTGTGGTCATTTTACTACCAAGATGATTAACCCAGTGATAAAAGAGCTTCTGCTAATGAAAAAAAGAAACCAAATACCCAGGATTCTAGTACCCCAAACTCCTTATGAAAGGTCTGTTGTATGACTTCAGAGCAGGTTGGTGGGGCGATGATAAGGTAGAATGCTTGTGAGAAATGTGCGGATTTGTTGCCTTTAAAGTCATACTATCAATACTTTAGGCAAAGTCTGGGTGGAGCTTTCTGGTGGTTGCAAAAGAATCTCCCTTAGCCTATACTCATGGGTCGAGAGAATGGAGTGTAATTATGCCAGGCATTTGTAAAAAGGCACGAGTGTTCTTCATCAGGTTTAGTGAACAAGAAAAATGTGGCACCAAGGAGGGTTGAGTGGGTCTGACAGTAGCTGCCCTCAGATCCCCACCACTGTGCCTAGCACATCATGACGGAAGCCTGGCCCTAGGAGAAAGCACTGATCATCTTTTATTGTTTTCTCCCCATGTTTTAGAATAATATGGACAAAAATAAATACTAGAATGAATATTTGTATCATGTCTCTTTAAACATACACTCTTTAAAAAGGGGAACCATTGTGCTTAGTTATTCTGTGCTTTTTTTTAAAAAACATAAAGGCTGCAACCTCTTATCTTTTCAAGGGCCGTGCTTTATGCTTTTTATCATGACACCAATCATAGCACAATGCACAAAGAAAGTGCCCTTTTGCTATTTGAGATGAAATATGCATGGACTCCAAATATGGGACTCTGCGCTCATATTTTTTCCTTTATTGCTAACCAGATTTTGTTTTACCATAAACAGGCGTTGAGGACTTTCATCATTTGCTCAGCATTAGAATTGTACAAGCAAATTTGCATTTGGAATTTGTGCAGCATGTTTTGTTTAAAACACTAAGCAGGTTATTCCCTAATGTTACAATTCATTCATCGTTTATGGTAATGAATTTAAGTCTTGGAAGAGAGTGAAACTAATCCTTGAGATATGACCTTAAAATGTGAAGTTTAATGTTTATCCCATTGAGCAAGCTATAAACTGTGAAATAACGTTTTGAAATCCAGGGTTTCCCCTCCAAGCCCTTCGTTCACATACATAATCCCCAGTGAGCCTCACGTGGGCCCCAGCTCTGATGCTATCAGGTGGATCCAGGGCTCTTTCTCTTTACCCTGCTGTGTTCATGGAATCTAAACACGCAATTTAAAGAGCATGTAACAGGCCAAAGATATTAATTTGTTTATTTCAGATCTGAGTTATGCTCCCTGAGGTTGCTTGTCATGCACAAGTTACTTCCCAGCCATTGCTAAGGAGCAACGTGTGTGTGTGAATGACAGCCACAGAGCAGCCTGCGCCGATTTATGCCAGCCATCTCCATGGAGCAAGCAGGTGGCAAAGGGATAAATGAGTTGCAGAGAGGAATTTAGTCAGGTCAAGATTTGAATATGGATTTTCCATCATCATCTCTAATTATAATTTAGACAGTTTGCTACAAAAATTCTACATCTTCACTTTTTTAATAACCTGATTGAGTAATCATATATCATGCTAAGAAGAGGTTTTTGTGTCATTTATATATTTTCATGAGAGTCAATGGATATTAAGTAAACAAAGTAATGCCTTTTGTAAAGCAAGATGCTCAATCCCATTTGTCTTAATATGCATGAGAATTAATATTTAGTGAATTCTTATTGAGTGACAGCTACTATGCTAACTGTTTGACTTGTATTGTCTCAGTTAAACCTCACATAAGCCCCATGTGATAAGTGTTTTTATTATTCCCATTTAACAGATGAGGACACTAAGGCATAGAAAAGAAAAGTATATAGCCTAATTATGGCTGTTAAGATATGGATGTGGGTCTCAAACCCAGGCAGTTGGCTCCAGACCACATCCTGTATTTGCTGCTCTTTACTGTTGTTTATTTTTTCCTCTCTTCTTCATATTTTTTACCCATATGATTAATAATTGCTGGATAAAATATATCTTTTTGCAGATACTACCTTTTTGCGTCGTGTGTTACTTACGTGCCACCTTTATTCTAAATTATACACCAGTGCTGATTCTCTGTTAGAATAGTCTACTGACATTTTTTGTTTATGCTGCAATATTTGAAGGTGTGTGTGTGTGTGTGTGTGTGCGTGCACACAGGCATGTGCGAACTGTCTTCTTCTTGTGCTAATAAAGACTTCAGTTTACCACCCAACAGCTTGACTATCCTGCTGCTATTCCTTCAGTGTCTGCTTGGTTATCTTGTATCTCCAAGATGTGTGTCATTGTCCATCTTAGGGTATGCAGGCCTGGAGAAGACTAAATAACATTTTTCTTTTCTATAACCTTAGAAATCTTTTTCTTCTTATTAAGATGAATTTTAAAGGAAGCCCTATTCATCACTGAAGAGGGAAATCTTACATCTAGAAGCAACTCTATTGTTTAATTTTCAAAAAAAGCAGCATTTCAGGAATATTCCAGAGAGAAAAAGATTAATTCTGGGACTGTGAAGCATAGAAACAAATGGGTTTTATGTGACAATATGAGACTCCAATTTGTTTTTTGTTCTAGAAGAAAGAAGGGAGAGTAATATCTATTGATTGTGTAATAATGGGCAAGTTCTGATGTAATAAGTTCTTATATCCAGTTTAGAGATGAGGAAACCAAGGCTAAGGGAAATTAATTAAATATCTCAGCATTACATCTACAGTATGTGGCTAAGCCAGAATTTGAGGGTCTGAGTCCAGAGTCCATATATGCTCCCTCCCCCAATCCTGCTGCCTTATAACAAGAGGTGCAGGTAAAATCCTGGCAGGGGTGGGGTGGGGGCAGAATTAAAGTTACAAGTGAATCTGAAAGAAGGATTGTCCTGGGAGAATTGAGATCAAATTAAGATCAAGCATGAATTATAAAAAAGGATTATCTTTGGCTTTTAAACTGATGTAAGAAGAAGACAGAGATCTGTCAGTTGCTTACAGAACTATAAAACATGAACACATTGATTTGATGTCTCCTTTATAAATATTCACTGGGTTCTGGGAATATAAAGACTTTATGACACAGCCCTAGATTCTAAAGGACTAACAAACTCCTTGTGGGAAAAAGACTTATATGTTGAAGCAAAATGTTCAAACACATGAAGAGAGAGAACCAGCATTTTTTGGGGGGTGCTTTGAAAGTTGTCTGTTTGGATCAAATATTTTTCTCAATCAGATTTCAATCTTTAGTGGAACACCATTTAGAAAGAAAGGACATCGTGATGGTGTGATGTTTAGGCACTGAAATGGGACTGCTCTGAATTCAAATATCGCTCTACCACCTACAGCTGCATGGATGCAGACTAGGTAATGTCCTGGCCATGTCAGTCGTCTCTGCCATCTCTGAAGCGGGGATGCAAATAGTTCCAACCTCACAGTGTTTTCTTTTCTTTTCTTTCTTTTGTAAAAATTAAATGACATAATGCATATCAAACGCTTAACATATCTTCTAGAACATGGTAAGCAAGCTCCCAACATATGCTGTAGTTTCTAAAGATTTTTTTTTTAATGATCTCTTAAGCATGATCCTTGTATCAACTGCCACCAACCACATGGTGGCAGCAAAAATATTATCAGGGCCATTATTGAAAAGAGACATTTACTCCCTCCAATGGTGACACTGGAATGTGGCAATAAATGGATCAGCCCAACATCACTGGACTGAATGTAGTATTGCCCCTTGGCTAGGGGACTTTCTAACACACCCCTCCCCCCATGCTAATCTACTTTTACTATGGATTTAAAGTGAAGAAAGGAAGATTGGTATGAATTCGGGATGTACACTACATGCCAGCCACAGAGCTAAATGCTTCACATCTGTTATCTCATTTAATCCTTTTAACTATTTCTGATGTAGACACTGTAACTTCACTTCACATGTGAAAAAGAAAAATTGAGTTCAGTTAGGTTAGATAGGTCACTTACCATCCACTGCTAGTACAGTCATCCCTCGGTATCCCGGGGTTTCCAGGACCCCCCACAGACTTTTGGATGCCCTTTATATAAGGATATCCCTTATATAAAATGGTGCAGTATTTGCATATAACCTACGCACATCCTCCTGTGTACTTTAAATCACCTCTAGATTACTTATAATACCCAATACAATGTAAATGCTGTGTAAATAGTTGTTATACTGTATTGTTTAGAAAATAATGGCAAGAAAAAAGTCTGTCCAGGTTCAGTACAGATGCCACTATCATAGGCCTTTCGACCCGAGCTTGCTTGAATCTGGGGATGTGGAACTTCTGGATACCGAGGAGTGACTGTACGTGTTAGATGTGAAAGGTAAGAACACAGCTTTGTCTAACTATGCAGGCCCATATGGATGAAAATGATGGTGGTAGGTATCCTTGTATCCCCATGTTTCTGGTATACTTTAACTGGTGTTATTTTTTTTAATCTTTTTTTTTTTTTTTTTACTGAGACTTATTCAGTAAGTTCTTACATGCTACACCATATTATATTTGCTTTAAAGAACAAGTGTTTGTTGAATTCTTGTAAAGTGCTTTATTTGTATTGTATCAGTTAATCATCACATATATATGTTGCATAAGTTAATTTGTTTAATAAATATTTGTTGAGCAAATTACTTTTGTCATGCACTATGCCAGGCAGTGGAACTACAAATGCCAGTGGTAATACTTGTTCTTTAAATGCTTACTTTTCCTAGAAAGAGCTTTTAGCTTGGGAAATAGGCAAGTAGGCAGACCACTACAATATGGTGTGGATGGACCCTGCGAGGTGAACTGCAGGGTGGTTTGGAAGCGTAGCCCCTGTGCAAGACTCCAGAATGGGGAAAGGCTCCTCAGAGGATCTGAAAGAGATTTAAGACATTCAGGAATTAACATATAAAGGGGGAGGGACAGGAAAAGGGCAGTGATGAAGGGACAGAGAATCTTCTAGGTGTTACAGGGGAATACCACGAGACCTTTGTGTTGTTGCTGTGATGTTATAAGCAACTTTGAGCACAAGTGAGAGAATTCTGGTGTTTTCATTTTTTTTCTCTTGTTTTAGTTCTTATGATGGACATTGTGCTTACTTGTGTCATCATGGTTATCACATTGCACTATAAATCTCTGTTAATGTACAGTATCTAGTCTCCAAGACTCCTGGGCTTTTTGAGGCTGAGGACTGTCTTTCATCTCCTTATTCTTAGTGCCAAGCAGAGTGCCAGGCTCGTAAAGGACAGTTATCAAATGTCTTGATAGATAACTAATTTATGTCTATATTATGGGCTTTGTTATTTATATTGGTAAATAAAAGAACTAGAGGTTTAGTCTGTGGTCAGGGGATAGACTGTTAAAAAACAGGATACCAGGACTTTGGTTTTGTTTATATATTGGCTATAATCAATTAAAAAATATGACCAAAGATAATCCAGTTACAAACAACTTTTTATTAATTTCCAAAGTCAATTCATAAAGTCAATCTGTTCTATAAATGTTAAATGTATAAAAATGTATCTATAAAAATGTATCTTAACCCATTTGCCATGAATAGTACTTACAATTCTAGTTTGCTTGCTTCAGAATAAGTAACATTTTTTCTATATCGTGTGGAGCGTGTCTGTCCTTGTTTATTTGCTCCTAGTTCCAAATACATAACACTTATAAGAGCTTTGTGTTATCCTTTAATATGCAGACTTTTAGTGCTGAAACAAATTACATGGTCACTGGCTCTTTGACCTCCTCAGATACCAGGTATAGGGAAAAGGAAAGAACCGTTGGTGTAAAGAAAAAAAGATGTCATCAGCATTATCACACATATGCACACCCCTTCTTAACGAGACACTGTACATGGTTTAATGATTAAATTTATCATCCCCTCCAGCCACTGCACTTTCCGTATTATCCCAGGGAACACTTTTAGAAATGTTGTCAATTCCTAGCGTGTAAGAATTATTTAGTTCTGTGCTATTACACATCCCTCTTTTAACACATTATTACTCTAAAGGACCTTTAAGTGGCAGCTTCTTTTGTGGTGTCCTGGAAGAGTCACAGCTGCAACCTAACTTGAAGAAAAGGAAGAGACCCTGGTGGAACTGAACAAAGTGAAATTAAGCAGCGTCCAATGACTAGTGGTTTATGGGGAGGGGGATGTTTTCTCTTTAAAGATATATTGATAATATAATTTCTAAAATAAGGGAATACTAGCTTACTAAACATATTGCTATTATTTGGCAGATTTAAGGAAGATCTTCTGCTTAGGAGAGCATTTCTGGGAAGACGTAGGAAAAAAAACTTGCTTACTTCAGTTTGGGCCCTCTCCAACGTCTTTGAATCCCTAAGATTGATCGTCCTAGGGAAATTGAGGCAACACATTGCAAACTTCTAAACTGATGGGATTAGGCAACTCCATAAGCGAGAATAACTGAGACACTCAAAATGTAATTTCTAAGGAGGAACCAATCTGAGGGTTAAATAAGTGTGTGCACGGCCATGTGAAAGTCCCTTTGTAGATCGTATGTTGTAAGGATTTTTAATAGTAAGAGGTCTACGTAACTGAGTGTACCTGTCCCTGCTGGGGATGTGGACCGGGGCATATAAATGCAGCTTCTTACAGTGGGAGCTGCTGATCCCCAGATTCACTAGGTCAAAGGTTGGGGTCCCCTTAGCAGTAGAAGAGCCTGTGCTTACATCATTATACAAAAAAATATTTTTTGTATCTGCATGTGAGTATGTCTGCTGATATTTCAGAAAGTTAGCATTGTTATAGATGTGTAGACTTGTCATTTTTTCTTAACTCTTGAATTGGGGTGGTGCAGGGGACATAAATCTCATTTCTCTGCTACTGGGGCAAAGTCCTGCAGTGAGTCCTGTGTTTAATTACAGTAATCAATTTGGTTAGGTACTTATAAAATGTATAATTATGGTTTAGGAGATAGACTTCTTTTGGTCACTTTATACGTGTTGGCACATAAATGGCGTTTTTGTACATGTGCCCCCTTTATTTTTCTTTTAAGGAAAATAATTTTTTTGCTCTGTGGATAAGAGACCTTGGCAGTAAAATGAAAGCATTGTAATAGAGAATATATTTTATAGGAATGGGACTTAAGTCTTTAGAAACTCATGTAAAAGCCGTAATTCCAGGTTGAAAAGTGTGTAAGGGAATTTTAAATCTTTTTATTTTCTTCTTTTGAAATCCATTTATAAAGTAGTTACTTAAAAGCAAGACATAATGAAGTAAGGGGTAGCTGAGAAAAGAGGCAGCAACTAGTGATTTCTTAAATATTTTCTTTTATTTAGGTGATTTGGGACACTGGTCAGCCAAGATACCACCTTGGATGACATAACAGCTTGGGGAGAGATTATGGAAACAGGGAGATGATGAGGAAAGTTTAAAAACTTTAGAGTGAAGCCAGGTACCTGAGGGTTACTCTAAATATTCAATAGGATTACCTTTTGACCGTGTTTTGAAAAGAAGTTAATCTTGTCAATTTGCTGTTTTTTTGTTTAACCTGAGGGGTGACTCAAGGGTCACAAGGATTTATGAGCTTATTTTATGAAGAAGAAGAATGCCTTCAAGGATCACCAGATAACCAGCCCCCAGCTGCTGTTGACACCCAAAAGTCTGATTGCCCAAGGGCTTATCTGGAGCTAAAGAAACACGGATTACCCCTTGGTTTCTCCAGATCTCCTCCTGCCAAGCCCCTGAGCTCTACCAAACCCCTGCTTTCTTCTCTTGTTAAGGCAGATTTGAGAGAACCTATCCTGCCTTCCCATTTTGGCTGATTTCAAATAAACCTTTCTCCATCTCCTAGCAGAATACTACCTACTCTGTAAAAAGTGTGAGTTTTCACTGTCACTCTTCCCAGGTGGAGTGTTTTCTTGTTTTGAAAACTGAACATGCATAATGTTCACAGTTAAAAAAAAAAAGAAAAGCTTATCTGTAGGGAAAACTACACCAGATAAACAACAGCATAAACTTTTGACTACCTAGAACTACATGACTACGTAGATAGAATGGCAAAATGTAAGAATCCGATCATCACAGCTGACATACACCACCACACGTTTCTGATATGTGACCATCCGAGTGTGTGTGAATAAAATAGCAGCTCGTCAAAGCAGCTATAGAGACACTGACTGTACTTCATCCAGTATGTGCCGATGGTGTCCTACTTGAAGTACCTTCAAATTGCTATTTGAGGACTTTTTCTCAATCCAAACACAGGTTATGTCAAATATGCCAAGGAATTACTGACTTTGGTAGCAGCCCTTGGCCAATGACGGATAGCAGTTGGGGGTAATTATGTAGTTTCTTCACTTCTTGGGTGGATAACTTTGATGGATGGTCTGCACTGTCTCAGAGGTCCCCAGTGGGATGAAGCCATGTTTGCTCACAGCATTAACCTGATGATTGGTAGCCTTTTCTTGGCTTTCTTCCCTTCCTTTTCTTACTTCCTCACTTGTCTAGTTCTGCCTGGAATCCCCTCCCAAATAAACCACTCACACTAAAACTTGAGTCCCAGAGTCTGCTTTTAGGGCAATCCAACCTAAGACAACTGCTTATTGACTCTCCCAAATGTTCTCATTGACATCCACGTGAATATACCCAAAGATGTGGATGCAAGGTTGCAAAACTGAACACTAATTGTGTCAGGCTACAAGACACATTTCTACCCATCAAAGCCCAAATAGAAACCTAAAACAAAACAATTAGATAGGAAAAAGGCAGCAGTCTTGCATCCTATTCCAATTTTATATCCTCTTTGCATAGACCATGGCTTTTGACAACTAGAAACTTAGCTACAGTTTACCCACTACTATTTTATAGTATTTTTGACAGATCAACCCCACTTGCCTGTGCCCATCAGTACTCTTGTCTCTATAATTCCCACAAATTGAGTATAATCAGGAGAAGAGTGTAGAAGTTCTACAGAAGGGGAAATAGTATAGTTACAAAGAGCCCTAGAACTGGTGGTTGTCATTTTTCTTTCTCTACTTTTGGTGAGTTAAGATGTATGGACTATTTAAAAGTACTCAGGGATATTTTCCAGTCTATATATTGTTTGATACAGCATTAGGAATGGCAAAAGTTTTAGCCCAGGCAAATCATACTAGAAAACATGCTTTAGATACAATAAATTGAAGAGCTCTGCAGATCATTTTTCCTTCTAACTTAAGATCTAAGGATAGAATTATTTTAGTACCCGTGTAAATGAAAGGCATCAAAGGAGATCCACACACCCTATATGTGTGCCCGAGTAATGTGTGGGATAGAGTAAGTGCTCAAAACAAACAAGTAAATAAAAATTTATAGATTGATTGCATAGTTATATCACGACTGTCCGTATAAAAATATGATTATCATGAAGCCTATGATACAATTCTTCAAAAAACTGAAAATGGAGCATTGTATTCATTGTGCACATGAGAAGGATTTTGAAAAAAAAGATTTGCTACAGTAAACAGAAGAAAAATTAGAAGCATCTGCAACACTGAACTTCAATTCTATATTGTTGAGAAAATTGAGACCATCAGCAGGATCTCGCTCATCTGGCTCCTCCCTAAAGCCTAAGGGCAACTCCTTCCTCTGTCACATAGGATGAAGTTTCTTCTGTCCTGCCTAATTTCAAATAACTGGTTTTTTTTTTTTTGCAAATTCTCACGTCATCCACCAATCTCCTCTAGAGTCTTGTTTTATTAATATTGTTTGTCAATGTTACGTTTTCTATGGGCTTTTTTCTCTTAGTCAATATAGGTATCTAAATCTTTCTCATTCTAAAAAGGAAATATACATCTAGCTGGTGTCTACTGTCTCTTCCCTTTTTCTCATTTTAGCTTTACCAAATAATTCTGTTCTCGCCATGTTTGCTTCTGCACTGCTGTTAATTTCCAAATTCACTCCATTCTGGCTTTCATGCTCATTTCTTCATTATTCAAGACTGTTCCACCCTTTTGAAAATGTTTAGCATCCCTTGATCCTGTGAATTAAGTTTCAGTAGTTCTGATAATCAGAAAACACTCCATATATTTCCAAACGCCCTGTGATGTATTGGCATCCTCTCTGATTATAAACCACTCTTCTTTCAAAACTGTTCTCTTTAAGGGCCTCAGTGGCATGCTAATGGCAAACACCAATAGAATTTCTTTCTATGCATGACTTCCATGCTGCATTGTACACAATTAAGCTCATTCTCCCTTTTACAACTTTGTATTTCCTTCAATTCTAAAATGCATTTACGGGTTTCTCCTTATATTTCTCTGGTTTCCCTCTTTGCCTTTTTTCCCTCTGTCCCTTAAATATCAGTGTTCCTCAGAGTTTCATTCTTAATCCACTGCATGCAACACTACACTAGTGGTCCTTAATCCTTTTGGTTTTAATTTGTACATCCCTTTGAGAATCTATTGATAGCGATGGACTTTTTGTCTCGAGAAGGGGGTTGAGTGCGTGGTAACATGTGTATCACACAAGCACCAGGAATTATATGTATGTCTCAGAGGGCTTATGAATCCTTTGAATCCCATTAATGGACTTTTTATTTTAAAAAACCTGATCATCTATTCTCTTTAACTATCCACTTATAACCCAGAAATTTATACCATTTCCCTCCATGTTTATTTCAGAAGTCTCCCAACTGTCCCTGCCTCTAGTCTTGCCCCCACAAATGCGTCTTCCATTCAGCTGCCAGAATTATTTATCTAAAATGGAAATCAGTTTGTAAAATCTAAGGTCCTTAATATTATGTAGGATGGTTCCATTATTTGTATGCTACCTGTCTCTCCTGCCTCCTCTCTTGTCATCTCCTGCATATAAATACTTTTCATGGTGTGCTTGCTATAAGCCAGAAACTCTATCAATTATTTCACCTTGTTTATCTCAAAAAAATAATATTATTTTTTTTTTACGTATTACTAAGAGATTTGGAATTCTTTATGGAAACTACAGAAAGCTAGAAGCTTAAGAGAAATATGAAAGAAAAGTAATATTGAAGGAAAAGATGTCTGGAAAATTTGTATCTTTGTAATATCGAATAAAATTAATAGACCATAGGGTTTGGTTTATTTTTTACTTATATCCAGACATTTAATATTTGTCATTTAAATATTCTAAATGAATATTTGAAAGTAAATACGATGAAAGGATAGCAGTTGCAAAGGTGAACTCAAATGGCGAAGTCGAAAGGTGGAACTGGCAGTAGGGGGCAGTAGCAGAGCATAAACCATCTGCAGAGCAGCAGGGTATTACTGCTAAAGCAGCCCTTATGGTTGATTGTCATTTAACGAATGGTTTGACTTATGTCATGTTACTCTAATGGTTTAAAAGTCAGTGACCTTCTCATTGTTCTCATCAGTGTCAAATAGCTCTGATTAAGTGTTTGTTATACTGATGAAGGTGCTGTGTAATGAGAACTAAGTAGATTGAATCTATATTTAGGAGACGGGCAATAAATGGTAGTCTCAGAATATATTTGTATTTCTTCTAGATTTGTCATCATATGTAAATGACAGAAAACTTTTTAACTCAAATTAACAAAGTCATTTTTATAAAGTAATATGTATTTCTTCTCTGGTCTTTCCACTGGCATCTAGTGAAACATTTTTTTTCCTGAAAATTTTTGTCAATGGCTCTTTGGAAAGTAATAAAATCTTAAACTAAAGGTTTAAAAATACTATGTTTTCGAATTGTTTCCCATCTTAAAAAAAAAGTCAAGCAATTTGTTTTCAGCACTGCCTATTTCGGGATAAAAAGAGCAGCATTGTATTTGCTAAGGGAAAAGTGCAAGCAAACAATTACTTATGACTTGCCAGTGGCCATTTTCTACATTGCCTTGGAATAATTTAAAATATCCAGTTTTACACTCTTCCTATAAAAACATGCTGGCAGTTTGATAGGATAAAACATTAAAGATGCAAGTTTGTTTATATTTAACCTTATGCTTTGTTGTAATGGCAACACATATAGTTTTTGGTGACATATCTTTTTCTTAAATTTTTCTTGAGGGAGTAATCTGTATAAGTCATATCTGCAAAGTATAATGAGTTCGTAAATTCTAGTTCACAGTCAATTTCACACGGAACCATTTCTAGGTTTAATCAACCTCCTAGATGGTCTAAGGCAAGTTTCAGTTGTTCTCTTATTCCTTTTGTTTGGCAACAGACTACTATTTTAGGATTAAGTGAAAATGCAGTATGATCAACTCACTGTGGAATCACTTTTTTTTTATTAGCCTTTGGTCAAAGTAATGAGATAACATTTTTGGTTAAATTTTGCATAAGTAAAAATTTAGAGGCCCACTTGCTTTACAAATGATAAGAATTACACAATAATCACAGATGATAGTATAATTTTCTCCTGAAATATGGATCTTTTAAAATACCAGAAGACTTATCAATATTGGCTTTATTGCAGAAGTGGCACTGCATCTTCAAGTTATCTGATTAGTCAGAAGAGCAAATGCATTCCAAGGGCACAACTGTTGAAAAACAGATGCAATTACTGAATGATTGAAGCTTGTCAAGATCACCTAGATGGCTGAAGAGAAGTATGTGATAACCTTTATGCATACAATATTGGGAATCAAGAAGACAGAAGGTTATTGAGTGCCTTTGCATGCTATCGCTTGGACTCTAAGTCTTATTTAGGACATAGTGATCAATCATGGTTGTGCTCCTGGACCACAGAAGAATCAGCCCAAAGCTTGTCATTAACATCTGTCGACTGTGGGCCTGGGCAGTGAGGGAATAGGAAATGTGCAAGTGAACATGGCAGCACAACAAGCATGCAGTGCAGCAAACATGGAAAGACAACACATTGTGAACATTTTGATGCGGTTTAAAGTTCCCAGCTAAATAAATCTCATTGAATAACAATGAAACCACTTAGAGGAAACTTTGTTCATTTAACTTTGGGAACATAAGGATATGAACCCAAACGTTTAAAAGAACTTATTAAACCTTAAGTCATAGTTTCTAAAGTTGCAGCCCGTGAAGTGTGTTCAATCCTCACGGTGTTTAAGAAATAAGAATTAGTGGACAGAGTTTAAACCTTGGATATCCCACACAGAAAATCTGTTTCAAAAAATTATTTTATGAAAAAATTGGAAAAGAGGTTAATACTGGGCTTTTATAGCCTAAGGTCATTAATCAGTTGGTGAGAAGTAATGATTCTTTCCTTTAGGTGGGATATGTCCCCTCTGGTTTGCCCAAGTCTCCACCACTCCCTGTTGTTTACTGACACTGAGGCTAATATCACTTGTCATTTAGTATAAGTCTTGCAGTGCTTTTTGATTTATACCTGGCATTTATATTCATTATTGTTACCTAAATGGCCTCTGAAGATCTTGAGTTTACGATTCTGCTCTAAATAAAACTGATTTTGAAATTACATACCTAACATGAGTTATTCCCAGAAGATTGCCTACTTTAGATGCCAGCAATCTAGAAGATGAAAAAGTCAGTTACAGAATTTGAGAATTACATTGATTTAAGAAAGAGCTGAAAGTCAATCAAATGAGGTTTAGCATCCAGGGGCTCAGACCCAACAGTAGGGAATGAGGAAGAACACGTTTCAAATAGGGAGACCAGGCCAACTTTGCAGGTGCCGTTAGTGAGTTCTTACATATGTCACCAAAGAGCTGCGAGCTTTGCCTCAGAGAACAGACTAAAAGACTGTGTGTCTAAATTGCTCTGCTTTTAACGTGCTTGGCAAGCACTTGCCAGGCAGAAGCCCAGAATCTCATGTTCACTGTGGTAGAGACGCCAAGCTAACCACTCACTGACGTTTTAACATTGGTAATGGTCTTACATCGTAATTGGTTTTCCATGTTTTTTCTGTAAGGGAGAAAAAAATCAAAGACTTAACATTATAAAATATAATTTCAAGAAACCAAATCTATCATCTAAGCAAAAGCAAACATTATTCCTTATACAATAGTCATGCAAAATTAAGGTAATCTTAATAAACTATAATGGATAAAAACATATTTATATAGTAATGGAATGGTGCTGAATTTTTAGTTATAATGAGATGAGTTCCTCATATTTAATGGAGTACATCTCCTAATTGGGAATCATTTAATGAAACTGCCTCTTATTAAGCTATATGATTTGAACAAAAGCTTTCACCTCCCTTAGTTCCATTTTTCATGTGTAAAATGTTGTCATCAGATTCCTTAGGCCACAAAAGTTGACAAAATATGGCCTGTGAACCAAATCTATGACCTGTTCTGGTAAAGTTTTTTTACAACATAAGCACATCCATTTGTTTATGTATTGTCTATAGCTAATTTGTGTTATGACATAGTTGAGTAGTTCAAAGAGACAATACGATGTGAAAAGCCTGAAATATTTACTGTCTGGCCCTTTACAGAAAAAAAAATGTTGACCCATGCCTTAGATGCTCACCTAATTTTTATGAACAAATCAGATGAAAGTAGGCCATGTTAATCCAGTTCAAAACTATTTGCATTTTATCTTAAGATGCATGATTTCTGGTCTTGATAAGGAAATTTATGGGAATTCTCTAAAATCTATTAGAATGGAAGAGAATAAGAGACCTGATCCACAATGAAAACAATACTACCATATTGTATATTTCTACTTAGCAATAGTCAATAGGTTAACATGGTGATAGACTCATCATTTTAAATCAGGCTTAAACTGTAGAAAAGTTCCCATCAGTATATTTCAGTTTCTTCCAGATACTCAGGTTTCAACTATAGTGGCTGCCAGCAGTTGATTAGAGGTAATCCGTTAAAGGAGTGATTCTCAAACTTCAGTTGCATCAGTATCACCTGGAGGGCTTGCAAAATGACAGATTCCTGGGCTCCACCCTCAGATTTTCTGATTCAGTAGGGCTGGGGGAGGGGCAAGAATTTGCATTTCTAACAAGTTCCCAGGTGATGCTGATTCAGCAGCTTGATCAAGAGACCACACTTGGAGAACCACAACATTAAGGTATTTACTCAGTGATAAGAAAATAAGCGATATCCTACTTGACATATTCACTTGTACATTTTGTTACAAAAAGGATTTTAGATGACAAATAGATTAATTGTTTAAGCAAAGGAAAGAAACTCTAAAACAATAGAGACTTGAATCTGAGTCCTGGCTCTTTCATATATTCATCAGCCAGTTAAAATGTCAGTTTTCTCATAAGTAAATAGAGCAGATGAATTTCTACCTCCCTTACAGGGTTATTTGAAGTATTATTACTTAGTAATCTGAATATTACTGTTAAAATGTAAGGCATTTACAAACATTTCAAGAATATTAGCTAGTTTTTAGAGAAGTCATTCATCAAAATAAACTGGATCATTTCACTGATTTCTATCCACAACTGTCTACTTCAGTTTATCCTCAATATCTTGTTAGTAAACAGGTGTTATTTACATCATTAGAACCTTTCATGTACTCATTCAGAACATAATCCACTATAAAAATAACAAACCATTCATTGAAAATGAGGCAATGTACTAGACACCTTATATGTATGACATATATCTCCCATTTACTTCTCCATTTCCACTCTCTACTGGTCTCCTCCATTTTCTGCTGTGAGAGACTGATATATGTGGACTACATCAATGTTTCTATGGCCTCTGGCTTCCTGTTGGGTTCCACCAATTAGGGCCCCAGCAGGAAATCAGAGGGAGCCAGAGAATGGAGAATGATCATCCTTAGGATGGCTCTGTTCCATCAACGTCCCTGTTCCTCTCGTGGAAGCCTGCTCTCCATTACTCCCTCTCCTGCTAACCCCTGCCGCCTCCTCCCTTCAGAGCTGATGGAGTTACAGCTTGATGCTCCACATGCAGACTCCCTTGCACCACCTCTATGTACTACTTTTATCTCTTTGAATAGCTCTTTTGTAAATAAACCCTCTTCGAATTATTGCCATTTCAGTGCATCTTGTGGAGATCCTAACTAATAATAACACCCTCACAAGGATCTTATGACGTAAATGTTATTCTACTATTTTACAGATAAGGAAACCAGGCTCCAGCAAATGGCAGCGTCTAGATTCAAACTCAGTCCTAACTCCCAAGTGTGCTGTCTTTCCGCTACCAAAGGTTGTCAAATGATGGTACACATAAGGATTACTTGGGGAATTTGTAAAACATATTGATTGGTAAGCTCCATCAACAAAAATTCTGATTCTAGGACATGGGACAAATTTTAGAAATCTGCATTTTAACAACAAGCACAGGGTTTTCTGGAAATAGTAATGTTAGTAGTAATCTCCTTACCTTTATAAATACCACTACTAATTAACGTTTGTTGTTTCCTATTAGTATCTTCATAACAATCATAATGAAGTATAAACCATTCGTATCCTCTTTTTACAGACGAAGAAACTGATGAATAGAGAATTTAAGTAACTTGACTAAAATTATATACCTCACTTCATTGGCTCATGTGTCTGATTACAAGCCCATGCCCTTGAATACCCCACTATGCAGCTGACCTTTGGACCATTCTTAGTGAACTCCAGTAGGTCTCCAACCTCACTACCTCTCAGTTTTCTCACTTTGTTATGTGTCTGTAGTCACTCTTGAAAGGGGAGGATTCTACCATGATTATGGCCCTAGTATTTCTAATTTGCCTCCTCATGCCAAAGGCTGTGAAAAGAATAATACCACCTGTTTTTGTTTCTTTGTTAATTTTAATAGATAGAGTTGTATCTCTTCTAAGCATTTTGGACTTAGAAAAAAATGACCATAAGCAATGAAGCTACTTTCCTTATATCTGGGTTTTGTAGTTATGTACAGATAGATGTCCAGTCTTAAAATGCACAGGTGTTCTTTCAGCTAATCATGTGCAAAGACTCCCAGCTAATTTTTCTGTTTTAAAATATAATATTGAAAACCTAGAAAATTGACTGCAGGTGATAATAACAATTTAGTTCTATATTCCTGATTTTCCAGAGTAGTGTTTTCCTACAACTCTGTAATACCATTCTCCAATAGAACTTTGTGATGATGGAAATGTTCTGTCTGTACTGTCTAATGTATTAGTCACTAGCCACATATGGCATTGGAGTGCTTGAAATATGGCTGGTGTGACTGAGGAACTGAATTTTTAATTCTACTTAATTTCAATTTAAAGAGTCACATGTGACTAATGGAGATCATATTGGATAGTACAGTTCTAGAAAGCTCATTAAACAGCATTCTTTGGTCAATGCTTCTGTAGTTGACATATTTAAAGAATATTTTAAATCTAGTTGTGTACTTTTTAAACTTGAAAGTGGTTAAGATATTTAAGTCATTAAAAAGATTTAGATCTTTTTCATAATGACTTTCTATTGCTTTTTAAATTTAACTCAGTGTATCAAAAATGTAGTTGGTTTATGTATTCTGTGTCTAATGACTTATTCTTTTATGTTCCTATTTTATATTTTTCATGACTGCATTTTTTCCACTTTGGAACTTTCCTTTCTGTAGCTGTGATGAATGTTGTCAGAGGACTCCAATGTTTGAGCAGTCCCCCATGAAATCATGACAGTTACCTATAAGAATGCAGGCCAATGTGCCTTCCATAAATCTTTAATCAAGTGTATCACTCTTGTGGGGTTCTAATAAAGTTGTAAACAAGGAAATTTAAAGCCATCATTTTACACTGTCTTAATCCATAAAACATAGAAAAGCGTTTGTTATTTTATCCATCTGCAGCAAAATAGAGTAATTTTAACAAGCCTTGGAATAAATACATTGAATATGATAAACATTTTTCATCTGAGTCTGACATCCAACTTCATGAATAAAAAAGGTCCTATTTATCATGCAGTGATAGTCACACACATCATATTTATCATGTCTATAAGAGAATAACTTATTTCCTGAAACTGTTATGTTACTACATAGTAATTATATAACATAAAGTAATTATAATCATGTTAGGTATATAAGCAGAATGTAGCTACTTTGAATTTGCCTTTAATTTTATATTAATTTGTCTGTTGGCTGGGATGTGTTTTAAAATGTTGATGTGTCCTTATAATTATTTTAATCTGGAGGAAGTTATTAATTTTGTCATGCTTATAAATATCTGCATTAAAGATATATTTAGAAAGATGTAAATCTTAGATTTATCTAGCTGAATGAAAAGCAGAATTAATGCAGTTCATTCATTGAGCAGATTTGAAAGGCAATTATTATTTTGAGAGACTGTGATACTTTCACATTCTCCATAAAAGATAGTACTTAAGAGAAATTTGGAGTCTTTGGCTTAAACAGTGTCTAGCTCCCAAAAATCATCTCTTCTACATTTCCATTAAAACACATCCTTAAAGAGAAAATCTTACACAGTGAATATTTGGACTCACAATCCATCTATACCCAGGATCACAGAGATTTTTTCACCAATTAACAAGGCCAAAGGAAGTAGACTGAAAAATTCAATAGTGAGAATCATCACAGCTACCCGTGAGGTAGCTACTGATAATATCCCCATTTAACAGCTAGGGAAATGGGAGCACAGAGCAATTTGCCCAAGGTCCCACAGGGAGTAAGGAGCAAAGCCATGATTTGAACCTAGTCTGGTTCATGAGTCCATGTTCCTAACTACAACTCATTAAATACTTAACTCTCCCTGCTGTGGGAAAACCTGTAGGCTAATAGGAGGGCATAGATTTGTAAGCATTTAAATACAGGAAAGTTACTTGTTATAGGTTAGGCTCATCTTAGCTGATATAAAATAAAAAGTTGCTAATTCTGTAAAAGTTGAGAAAGATAAAGCAGAAAAATTTTGTAATATTAGTGATTAGCTATTTTCAGTGGTGTCTCAACACAACCCATAGTGCCTGGCAGAATCTAGGCATGTAATAATGCAATAACTGAATGATTAAATAAGTGAATTAATCAAACAATCAATGAATGGATCAATCAGTGAATGAGAGATTTGACAGAAAAATCATAACCAGAGTGTTCACGGGATCTTGAAATGTTATAAGGAAACTAGAAATGTTAGGCTTGCGAGATGAAGATAACATTCTTAATAGTAAAAATCTTTCAGATAATTGAAGACAGGGTAGATTTGTCCTGTATTGCTCCAGAGGGCAAAAGTAGGACAAATTAGTCTAAATTACAACACAGCAAATTTTGACACAAAGTAAGAAAGAATTATCTAAGAGTTATTCCCATTTGTATCTTAATTTATGAAATGTAAGTTACCTTAGTGTAATAAAGACTTCAGTTCTTTTCAAACTGGTCAAATTGATATTTTAGATTATCAGTTTGTAACCTACTAATATATTAGTGAGATTTTAGAGTAAGGATTTTTTATTTGACCAATTCAGAGATAAAATTGACCAGTTTTAAGTGCTTCATTTGTCTTTCAAATGCTTAAATATTTTTATGCATAAGAGGGAGTTTAATAATGTTGGAGAATGCAGTCACTTTGGAAAACAGTTGGGCAATTTCTTACAAAACTAAACATAGTTTTACCATACAACCCAGCAATCATGCTTCTTGGTATTTACCTGAAGGGGTTGAAAACTTACGTCCACACCAAAAATCTGCACATGGATGTTTACAGCAGCTTTATTCATAATCGCCCAAACTTGGAAGCAACCAAGATGTCCTTCAGTAGGTGAATGGATAAATAAACTGTGGTACATTCGGACAATGGAATATTATTCAGCACTAAAAACAAATTAGCTATCAAGCCATGAAAAGACATGGAAGAAACTTAAATACATATTACTAAGTGAAAGAATCCAATCTGAAATCTGTATGATTCCGACTATATGACATTCTGGAAAAGGCGAAACTATGGAGACAGTAAAAAAATCAACGATTTCCAGGGATTTGGAGGAGATGAAGGGATGAATAGGTAAATCACGGAGGATTTTTAGAGCAATGAAAATACTCTGTGTGTTACTATAATGATGGGTACATGTCATTTGTCCAAACCCATAGAATGTACAAGACCTTGAATAGTCAAAGCAATCTTGAGAAAGAGGAACAAAGCTGGAGGCATCATACTTCCTGATTTCAAAGTGTATTACAAGACTATAGTAATCAAAATAATATGGTATTGGCATAGAAACAGATACATAGTTCAATGGAACAGAATAAAGATCCCAGAAATAAACCCATGAATATCTGGTCAATTAATTTACAACAAAGAAGCCGATATTTTATAATGGGGAAAGAATAGTCCTTTCAAGAAATAGTGTTGGGACAACTGGATAATCACATGCAGAAGAATGAAGCTGGAAAAGAATGAAACGGGACCCCTATCTCACAACATACACAAAACTCAACTCAGATAGGGTTAAAGACTTGAACATAAGACCTGAAACCATAAAACTAGAAAAAAACATAGAGGGTAAGCAACTTGACTTCTATCTTGGCAATGACTTTTGGATTTGACGCCAAAAACAAAGGCAACAGAAGCAAAAATAAAAAGGCACTATATCAAACAAAAAAGCTTCTGCACAGCAAAAATGAAAAAACTGAGCAGAGGATCTGAACAGACATTTTTCTGAAGAAGACATACACGTGACCAACAGATACATGAAAAGGTGGTCAGCATCACTAATGAACAGAGAAATGCAAATTAAAACTACAGTGAGATATCATCTCACACCTGTTAGAATGGCTATCATCAAAAAGACGAAAGATAACAAGTGGTGGAGAGGATATGGAGAAAGAGAAACCCTTGTGCACTGTTAGTGGGAATGTAAATTGGTTCAGCCACTCTGGAAAACAGTATGGAGCTTCCTCAAGAAACTGAAAATAGAACTACCATATGATCCATCAATCCTACTCTAGATATGTATCTAAAGGATAGGAAATTGGAACATGGAAGAGATATCTGCACTCCCATGTTTGTTGAACATTATTCACTATAGCCAAGATATGGAAACAAGCTAAATGTCTGTATAAGAATGAGTGGATAAAGAAAATGTTGTTTATACACACACACACACACACATGCACACACACACACAAGGGATATTATTCAGCCACGAGAAAGAAGGAAATCCTGCCATTTGCAACAACATGGATGGACCTTGCCTGATTCTTAAATTGAGGAAGTTTCCATGGAATTAAGAGGGCATTCCAGGAAAAAGGAAAGATGTGAATAGGGCATGAAAAAGATTTTCATAATAAACTCTAAGTGTTTTTGTGGCCTGCAGGACAGAGTTCAAAGTGGTATAAGTTGAGAGGAACACTTGAGAGACTGGTGGATGACTGCTAAGTCACAGAAGAGCCATGTACCCATCTCTGAAAAGCTTGAACTTTGTGTTAGAGGTAATGCAGAGTCATGGACAATCTCTTTCTCATAGGAAGTTGCAAATTGCTTGAGATTAATGCTCAGGATTGAAGTTCCAAGTAAACATTTACTATGTGACACTTGAAGCCAAGGAGGTGAACAGGGTCACTCAGGAGCCGAAGGCCACACTCAGATCCCAGGGGATACCAATATTTAGAATCTCCGACTGTTTACAGTCAAGTAAGATGAGAACAGAAAAGTGTCCATCAAATTATCAATTTGGAAGTCACTCGTAACCTTTGCCAGAGTAGTTTAAACACACACACTGAAAAGGGCACATAGAAGGGGAAAAAAAAATCAATGAATCCGCATGATATTGTTTCATCCACCCTACATCTTATCAAGGCTCAAAAGGGCAGTTGTTTTGTAAAGAACATATGTCATTTGTATTTTAATTGACAAATGCAAATCTGCCAAGAAAACAGAACATAACAACAATGACAAAAGGATCAGTGTTCATAAATGTCCACGGAGTCGAGACTGCCTGCTGTTGTCACATAGCACCATAGGATCTGCGGGCTTAAACAGAGGCGTATGAAGGACGTCACTTTGCGAGGTGCTATCAGTGGTAAAGTCCAGATGTCCTCTTTTGTGGCCTGATGCTCCTTAAACAATTAAACATAACTTTGAGCAAGTGTAATTTGTTGAGTGGCGTGCAATATAAAACAATTATGGCATCAATA
Organism: Tapirus indicus; assembly: GCA_031878705.1. NCBI lineage: Eukaryota > Metazoa > Chordata > Mammalia > Perissodactyla > Tapiridae > Tapirus > Tapirus indicus. The sequence goes on along the minus strand of CM062931.1, from coordinate 53,408,600 downwards.
ATCTTGAGACATTAGGGGTCTGGCTATACTTGTAAAAAACAGAAGGCAGAATTGAAGGGTTCAGGATAAATTTCTAGCATGTTTTAGAAAACTTTAAAAAGTATGATTAGAGTTCATCCTCAAGTGGTTTTATGATGCTGATGAAGCTGACCTTGTTTAAAATGCATGCCATTCTCCAGCAGTGGACACTGGTGTTTTAAGAGAATAAAGAGTAAGGACAGATTAACTGTGTCAGTAGAGCACAAAAATAGCGTCACAAAATAAAAAATTTGCTGAAAGGGACAATAGGGACATGTGTGTGGTGATGGATTGTAATTAGTGTTTGGGTGGTGAACGTGATGTAATCTATACAGAAATCAAAATATAATGATGCACACCTGAAATTCATATAATGTTATAAACCAATGTTACTGCAATAAAGGAGAAAGAAAGAAATTTGCTAATTAGAAAAAAAACTAGTTTCTTTGGAGTTTTCAAAGTTAGTGTACCTTTACCAATTGCTTTGCAGAAAGCAAGCCAATACAAACATAACCAGATATTTTTCCCCGTCTGATTGCACCATTATTCTATTTTTAGTGAAAGACCATTTCACAACTGTAAGATTAAGTTTGTCGAGGTGCTTAAGACTTTGGAGTTTGGCTTTCATCTTACCTTTGCCATTTGGTTTTCTGACCTTGGAAAAGTTGCTTGCCCTCTCTAAGCTTCAATAAGTCTTTATCTGTAAAATCCAGATAATGGTAGCACCTACAACCAGAAGCACATTCTAATTCTGAAAACAGGAGTAGGAAGCCTGGGTAAGCTGGACCATTAGCATAGTGATCAACGGAGTAGAAATGTGTTATCCTTTGACTCTTCTCCAAGGCCTCGTGTTGTGGATACCCTTAATATAAAAAGTGATTGTGCTTTATATTCAAACTCACTCTTTCTTGGACTAAAACAGACTTTCGAAATAAGTCAGACAGCAATCAGAACATTAATTTTGGAATGGAGAATTTACATCTATTTGTGGACTTTTTTAAAAGAAGGGAGAAACTGTAGTAATTCAGAATCATTTTAATAGTCCAAATGAACCACTGCTAAATCGAATGATTGCAAATAGATTGAAAACTGAGAAATAGTTTCAAAGGGCAGATATAAATTTCTTCTGTTAAATAGTTATGCCAGTAAAAGGATTCACAGATCTGGAAATTACTAAATATTGAATGTGATGTTTCCTCAATATTGACTTATTCAAATTTTAACATGATTTTTCAAAAATTAATATAATTACATATTGCAATCAACATGCACTTATTGTAGGTTTTTTGATTGTTTAATTAGGATTAATAAGGTTGAAGTGGTTGAGAGTTCAGACTCTGGAACCAACATGTGCTAGTTCGATTCCCCTGATTCCTTGTCTGTAAAATGGGCATAATAGACCATTAATGAGTTAATATAGGTAAAAACGCTTGGAATAATCCCTAGTCTATGATAATACATATTAAATGTAAGCTGTCATTGTCATTGTTGATAATACCAAGATTTACAACTGCCATCACTTAGATCATAATATAATTAGATGATAAATAATATTTATATAGAATTGTAGGCTTTTAAAATCTTTTATGTTTTATTCTATTTAACACACTTTATGATTGATATTATTGCCATCCTATTTCTCAAATAAGGAAAAAGTAGGCTCAGAAAGATTTAATGACCTGCTCAACATCTCAAAACTATTACATTGTAGAAGTAGGTCACTAAAACATGCTGTTTTCCTTTCAGTCAACTCACAATCGAAGAAAAAAGCCCTACTATTATTATCTATTTTCCTTTATGGAAAGTCAGTGTTTCTTGCAAGTGACATTTGATTTGGTCACTGAAGCATTTTATGGGCCCTCATTAATTCCACAGAGTGGGAATCCTTTTTTCCTTTAATTTTTTGCTTGTGTTTTTTCCAGCTTCATTGAGATATAATTGACATATAACATTGTGTAAGTTTAAGGTGTACACGTGATGATTTGATACATGTATATATTGTGAAATGATTACTGCAGTGGCATTAGTTGACACCTCTACCATGTCACATAATTACTGTTTCTTTTGTATGATGAGAACATCTAAGATCTACACTCTTAGCAACTTTCAAGTATATTACACAGTACTGTTGACTGGAATCACCATGCTGTGTGTTAAATCTCCAGAAATTACTTGTCTTTAACTGGAAGTTTGTGTCCTTTGACTGACACATCCCCATTTCCCTCACGCTCCCAGCCCCCAGCAACCACCGTTCTCCTCTCTGTTTTTATGAGTTCAGCTCTTTTCAGATTCCACATATAGGTCATGTCATACAGTTCTTCTCTTTCTCTGTCTCATTTACTTCACTTAGCATAATGCCCTCAAGGTCCATCCATGCTGTCACAAATGGCAGGGTTTCCTTCTTTCTCATGGCTGAATAATATTCAAGGGTGTGTGTGTGTGTGTGTGTGTGTATCCCATCTTTTTTATCCATTCATTCATAGATGGACACAGGTTGTTTCCCTATCTTGGCTGTTGTGAATAATGCTGCAGTGAACATGGGAGTGCAGATAGCTCTTCAGTATTCTGGTTTCATTTCTTTTGGATATATACCTAGAATGAGAATGCTGGATTATATGGTAGTTCTATTTTTAATTTTTGGAGGAACTTGCATACTGTTTTCCATAGTGCCTGAACCAATTTACATTCCCACCAACAGTGCACAAAGGTTCCCTTTTCTCCACATCCTCACCAACACTTGTTATCTCTTGTCTTTTTTATGATAGACATTCTAACAGGTGTGGGATAATATCTCACTGTGGTTTTGATTTGCATTTCTCTAATGATTTGTGATGTTGAGCATCTTTTTATGTACCTGTTGGTCATTTACTTTTCTTCTTTGGAAAAATGTCTTTTTAGATCATCTGCCCATTTTCTTTTTACTTGGATTGTTTGTTTTGTTTAGCTATTGAGTTGTATGAGTTCTTTATGTATTTTGGATATTAACCCCTTGTCAGATATATGATTTGCAAATATTTTTTCCCATTCTGTAGGTTCCCTTTTCATTTTGTTGATTATTTCTCTTGATGTACAGAAGCCTTTTAGTTTGTTGTAGTCTCGCTTGTTTATTTTTGCTTTTGGTGTTAAATCCAAAAAGTCATTGCCAAGGCCGAAATCAAGTTGCTTACCCACTATGTTTGCTTCTGGAAGTTTTATTGTTTCAGGTCTTATGTTTAAGCTTAATCCAATTTGAGTTAATTTTTGTGAGTGGTGTAAGATAGGGGTCCAGATTCATTCTTTTGCATGTGATTATCCAGTTTTCCCAGTACTGTTTATTGAACAGACTATCCTTGCCTCACTGAGTATTTTTGCCCCCCTTGTCAAATATTATTTGACCGTATGTGTGAAGGTTTATTTCTGAGCTTTCGGTTCTGTTCCATTGGTCTATATGTGTATTTTTATGGCAGTATCATACTCTTCATTACTACAGCTTTATAGTATAATTTGAAATCAGGAATTATGATGCCTCCTCCTTTGTTCTTTTTTCTCAGGATTGCATTGGCTATTTGAGGTCTTTTGTGGTTCTGTACAGATTTTAGGGTTGTTTTTCTATTTCTGTGAAAAATGCCATGGAATTTTGATAGGGATTATGTTGAATCCATAGACTGCTTTACATTTTAAAGATATTAATTCTTCTGATCCGTGAACATAGGATATCTTTCCATTTATTTATGTCTTCATCAATTTTTTCATCAAAATCTTGTAGCTTTTGGCATAAAGATCTTTCACCTCCTCAGATAAATTTATTCCTCAGTGTTTTATTGTTTTTGAGTTATTATAAATGGATTGTTTTCTTTATTTCTTTTTCAGATTTTTCATTGTTAGTGTATAGAAATGTAACTGATCTGTATGTTAATTTCATATTTGGCAACTTTACTGAATTTGATTAGTTTTAACAGTATTTTTGGTGGAATCTTTAGGATTTTCTATATGTAAGATCATATCAGCTGCAAAAACAATTCAATTTTTCCTTTCTGATTTGGTTGCTTTTTATTTCATTTTCTTGCCTAATTGCTCTGGCTAGGACTCCAGTACTATGTTGAATAGGAGTAGTGAGAGTGGAAACCCTTGTCTTGTTCCTGATCTTAGAGGAAAAGCTTTCAACCTTTCACTGTTGAGTATGTTAGCTGTGGGCTTGTTATATATGGCCTTTATTATGTTCAGGTACATTTCCTCTATACCCATTTTGTTGAGAGTTTTTACCAGGAATGGATGTTGAATTTTGTCACATGCTTTTTCTGCATCTATTGTGATGATCATATGATTTTTATCCTGCATTTTGTTAATGTGATATATCACATTGATTGATTTGCATATGTTGAAACATTCTTGCATACCAGGGATAAATCTCACTTGATCATGGTGTATGATCTTTTTAATGTAGTGCTGAAATCAGTTTGCTAATATTTTTGAGAATTTTTGAATCTATATTCACCAGAAATATTGGGCTTTAATGTTCTCCTCCTGTAATGATCTTATCTGTCTTTGATATTAGGGTAATGCTAGCCTCGTGAAATGAATTTGGAAGTATCCCCTCCTCTTCAAATTTTTGGAAGAGTTTGAGAAGGATTGGCATTAATTCTTTAAATGTGTGGTAGAATTCACCAGAGAAACCATTTGGTCCTGAGCTTTTCTTTGTTAGTAGGTTTTTGATTACTGATTCAATCTCCTTACTAGTAATTGGTCTGTTCAGATTTTCTATTTTTTCATGATTCCCTCTTAGTAGTTTGTACGTTTCTAGGAATTTATTCATTTCTTCTAGGTTATCCATTTTATTGGTGTATCATTGCTCATAGTAGTCTCTTATGATCCTTTGTATTTCTGTGGCATCAGTTTTAATGTCTCCTCTTTCATATCTGTTTTTATTTATTTCAGTCTTCTCTCTCTTTTTTTCTTAGTTTAGCTACAAGTTTGATAATTTTGTTTTATCTTTTCAAAACCCATCTCTTAGTTTCATTGATCTTTTTTCTGATCTCTATTTCATTTATTCCTGCTCTATTCTTTGCTGTTTCCTTTCTTCTTCTAAATTTGGGCCTTTTTTTGTTCTTTTTCTAGTTTCTTGAGGTATAAATTTAGGTGGGGTTTTTTTTTTTTGAGATTTTTCTTTTTCCTTATTGTAGGTGCTTATTGGTATAAACTTCCCTCTTAGAACTGCTTTTGCTACTTCCCATGGGTTTTGGTATGTTGTGTTTCCATTGTCATTTGTTTCAAGATATTTTTTTATTTCCTTTTGATTTCTTCTTTTACTCATTGGTCATTCAGGAGTGTGTTGTTAATTTCTATGTATTTTTGAATTTTCTATCTTTCCTTCCATTACTGATTTCTGGTTCATACTATTGTGGTCAGAAAAGATATGTAATATGATTTCAGTATTCTTAAATTTGCTGACTTGTTTTGTGACCTGTCATGTGATCTGTTCTGGAGCATGTTCTATGTGGACTTGAGAAGAATGTGTATTCTACTCTCTTGCTTGGTTGAAATGTATATGTCTGTTAGGTCCATTTGGTCTGAAGTATGGTTCAAACCCACTCTTTCCTGGTTGATTTTCTATCTGGATGATTTATCTGTTGTTCAAAGTGGGGTATTGAAGTCCCTAACTATTATTGTATTGTTGTCTATTTATCCCTTCTAATCTGTTAGTATTTGATTAATATATTTAGGTACTTCAATGTTGGGTACATATATATGGTTGTTATAGCTTCTTGATGATTGACCCCATTTTCATTATATAATGGCCTTCTTTGTCTCTTGTTTCTGTTTTTGGCTTAAAGTCTATTTTGTCTAAGTATGGCTTCCCTCACTATCTTTTGGTTTCCATTTGCATGGAATATCTTTTTCCATCCCTTCACTTTAGTTCTATTCCTTAAAGTTGAAATGTGCCTCTTGTAGGCAACATATGGCTGTGTCTTGTTTTATTTATGTATTTAGCTACTCTGTGCCTTTTGATTGGAGAATTCAGTCCATTTACATTTAGAGTAATTGTTGATATGTAACACTTACTAATGCCATTGCATTGTTTTCTGGCTGTTTTCTAGCTCCCTTGTTCCTTCCTTCCTCTCTTGCTGGTTTTCTTTGTAAATTGATGGTTTTCCATAGTGGTATGCTTGGATTACCTTTTCTCTATCATTTGTGTATTTACTGTAGAGTTTTGCTGTGTGGTTACCATGAGGCATATGTAAAACCTCTTATAGATATAACAGTCTATTTTTTGTTGATAACAACTTAACTTAGATTGCATAAAAAAAAAACTCTACTCCTTTATTCCCCCTTTTATGTTTTTATTGTCACAGTTGACTTTTTTTGATATTGTATATTCATTAACAAATTATTGTAGCTATAGTTATTTTTAATAGTCTTCCTTTAAACTTTACACTACATTCAAGTGGTTAACACCACCATATTACAGTACAGAATATTCTGAATTTAACTGTTTACTCACCTTTATCAATGTGTTGTATATTTTCCTATGTATTCATGTTACTAATTAGCATCCTTTCATTTCCGCTTGAAGAACTCCTCTCAGCATTTCTTGTAATGCACATCTAATTGTGATGAACTCTCAGCTTTTTATTGTCTGGGAAATTCTTTATCTCTCTTTGATTTCTGAAGGATAACTTTGCCCGGTAGAGTATTCTTAGTTGGCAGTTTATTCTTTCAGCACTTCAAATATATTATCCCACATTCTCCTGGTTTGTAAAGTTCCTGCCGAGAAATCCATGGATAGCCTTATGTGGGTTCCTTTGTAAGTTACAAGCTGCTTTTCCCTTGCTGCTTTTAAGATGCTCTCTTTGTGTTTGATTGTTGACAATTTTATTTTAATGTTTCTTAGAGAGGATCTCTTTAAATTGATTTTGTTTGAGCTGCATGAACTTGGATATCTAAATTTCTCCCCAGATTTGGGAAGTTCTCAGCCATTATTTCTTTAAATAATATTCCTGCCCTTCTCTCCCCTCTCTTCTTCTGGAAATCCAACAATTTACCAATTGTTGGTATATCACAGTTCACGTAGGCTTTCTTCACTCTTTTTTCATTCTTATTCCTTTGTTCTCCTCTGACTGGATAGTTTCAAAGTTCCTATCTTCCAAGTCATAGATTCATTTTTCTGCTTGATTCATTCTTATGTTGATGCTCTCTATTGCATTTTTTCATTTTATTCATTGTATTCTTTAGCTCCAGAATTTCATTTGGTTCTTTTTTATGCTTTCTCTCTCTCTGTTAAACTTCTCATTTTTTCATGTATTGTTTTCCTAATATTGTTGAATTGTCTTTCTGTGCTTTGTTGTAGCTCACTGAGTTTCCTTAAACAGCTATTTTGAATTCTTTATTAGGTAAGTTGCAGATCTCCATGTCTTTCAAATGGGTTACTGGAGGATTATTGTGACCTTTGGTGGTGTCATGTTTACTTGATTTTTGTGTTCCTTGAAGTTTTAAATTGTTGATTTTGCATTTGAAGTATCAATCCTCTCCTCTAATCTTTACTAACTGCCTTTGGCAGAGAAATATCTTCCATCAATCTTGCTAGGGATTCTGAGGCTATCTTAGTCTTTCTATGGATACACCTGTTCCACTCATCTTGCTCCCTTTGTGGCAGAATTCTTTAGCTTGTATGCCTTCTGTTGATCCTGCGACACACCAGGCCAGATGCTAACAGCCTCTCTTTTATTTTCCCACAGGTGACCTTTAGACTCAAGTTGGTGGTCTCTCCCTGGCCTGCAGATTCAGGCTGGCTTTCTGCACATGTTCACTAGCCATTTGGCAAAGCTTTCTCACCATCACCATTGGGAGTGGGTATAGGGAGCCAGCCATGGGGTGGATGTGTGTGTGGGTAAGGTGTGCCGAAGGCCCGTTGGGGGGATCTGTGAGCAAGGCATCCCCAGTAGCCCATGGGTAGGCTCTTGATGGAATTCACAGTGCAGTTATTAGGATCCATGTCCCTTTAATACCTTCCTAGAGTCCTATCTGCCACTCTCCCAGTCTCTTCCTGCCCCTCCCCCCAATTGTGCAGCTCATTGATTCAGTACTTTCAATGGAGCAAGAAAGAAATGGGCTTCTTTGGCAGCATCCTGCACAGCTGGAGAAGCTGTGTGCTCACTCACATGCTGTTTTCCCCCATGGGAGAAATCACAGGGTAAGAATTTTCTTGATCCTGAGCTTTGCTGCCTTGGAGGGGTGATGCAGATGAAGTCAAACTGTTCCTCCTATCTTTTCCAATCCAACAAAGTTGTATTTTTTGCTTCAGTGGTGTACTGGAACTTCCATGCTGAAAAACCTAGACTTCCACAAAGGCTCTCTCATCTGTGGGTGATTGTCTAAGATTTTCCAGAGGATCCTGGACTGTGGATGAGAGGGATTGGAGCAAGTTCTTGGGCCATTGAAGAATCCACTGCTGCCTATACATGGGTGGGCAAGACTCTTCTTGGGTCCCTTGGCATACTGCTCTGGGTCACACAGTTGCCACACAGGCACTTATGTCCATGGATGGATACCAAATTGTTGTTAAGGGGAGATATGATGAGGGATGTCTTATTCAGCCATGATGCTCCACAGAGTGGGAATCTTGCCATCATGCCTGCTCCTGAGAGTCATTACCAGTTGTGTAAATTGTGATCATGTTAGAGTTTGGGATTTGCAAATTCCCTGTTAGTGAATATATTTTGTCAGTTCTGTGATTCTTCCTGCTAACTTGTCAGGTAGCTTTTCTCAACTGATAAATACCAAATATCTAAGGTATTTCACACATTTTTAAGAGTCTTTAAAGAGAGTCAAATGCCCACAATATTACTCAGTTATGAACACAGAAGCTGTGTAATTTAAAAAAAAAAAAGAGCACTTGAAGAAATATGAAAGGATGATAAGGTTTGTTATCTCCACTAAAAATGACCTGTTGTGATTCTCTGAAAGACTTTAAAGCAAAAACAAAGCAATATTATTATTATTATTATTATTATTTTGCTGAGAAACATTCTCTCTGAGCTAATATCCACCACCAATCTTCCTCCTTTTTTGCTTGAGGAAGATTAGCTCTGAGGTAACATCTGTGCCAGTCTTCCTCTATTTTATATGTGGGTCACTGCCACAGCATGGCTGACGAGTGATGTAGGTCTGTGCCTGGGATCTGAACCCACGAACCTGCTCTGCTGAAGCGGAGCATGCCAAACTTAACCACTATGCCACGATGCCAGCCCCCAAAGCAATATTTTTATTATATTAATCCATGTTTAATAGTAAGCCTAAATGTATGTCTATAAAACCATCTTTCCAAGTTAATATTTAATAATTCAGGTTGTCTCAGGGATTCATAAATATATATATATTTTAACCACATTAAAAATTGTATCCTCATCTGTCAGCAGCAATTCAAATCTGACTTTAACACTGTTTGACCTTTTCTCTTAATTTTAGATCTTGGTTACCCTGAGTTTGTATTGAAGTCAGTATATTCCATGAAGCATTTGTTCAAACAGAGCTGAAATCCTGTGACATAATCTATGCTTAAAGAATGTCCATTCCTAATTATACGATTCTTCTAGGTTTTAGTATGTAATGTGCCACTCCTGTAGTGGTACAATTCCCTTGGATTAAATCCCAGATGAAATATTTGAGGCAATCCATCCACTGGACAGCTTCATTGGCTTTAACCAAATAACCTCAAAGCATTTTGCATGCCATGTATTAGAAATAAGTGGTTCTCAAGAAGAATTGATAGCTAACCGTATAGATAGGTAGGTGGGTAGATAGGGGATGGATGGATGGATATAGAGAGATCCATCACAACTTTGGCTCTTTAGTTTTTCTGTGAATTATTTCCACTTATATGAGAATTCCAAGGATGATCTCTGGCTAAAGATAATTTTGATTCACTGGCTGCTATGTTATTCTACAAATGTTTGTATTGCACCATTTTGCTGGTGCATGGAATCTAGTGAACTTTCTGGTGGACAGTCATTCTTGTTTATCACCACAAAGTACTTTATATTAGTGAGATAAAAATACACAGGAACCTTACAAAGTAATTTAGCATCTTTATTAGGTTTTGCTACTACCCTTTCATTATATAACGCTTCATTTTTGGAAAGGATCATTTATAAGATATGGGGTTGATTTTCTTCCTTTTTTCTGTTTGTTTCAGTCTTCTATTTTACTCTCCTCCTCATGGAAATTCAGTGAACAGATTTGCTGGTGTGTAAATCCCAGCGGAGATGCCCTATTTATTCAATGTTGCCTGAATCTTTTGTGCCCAAAGGGTTTCTTCTGGTTCTGTTGCTCCACTGTGATATTTTAATATTCTTAGGGTAGAGATATAGACAACTCAAGCCGCAAGAATGCTCAAAAATACGGTAATCATTTGCCCAAAGTTGCTATAATATGTCTCTCCTATTAGTTGGGGAAATCAGTCAGATTTTGGGATTATAGAATTTTTTTTTCCAATTTTGTGAAGAAATATTGCAAGTGTTTATGCCAAATTTAGGAGTGCTAACTCAATTTACCTACAGATTTCACATTTGTAATCGTGATACAATATGTGAGGTGAGATTTAAAGTGAATAATAGGTATTTCCTAAGTAATATTGCTTGTTTTCTGTCAAGGCACCTTGCCTTTATTACTTCCCAGGTTTAAGCTGTATTCTTAATAATTCACATGACAATTACAAAATGATTGCTAATAAATCAATACTTCGCAAAGTATGGTTCCTGGGCCAGTAACATGAGCTTCACCTGGAAACTTGTTAGAAATGCAAATTCCCTGGACCCAACTCAGACCTCCTGAGTCAGAAACTCTGAAGTTGGCATCCAGCAATCTGTTTTGGGTTTTTTTTTTTTTTTGGTGAGGAAGATTAGCCCTAAGCTAACATCTGTTGCCAATCCTTCTCTTTTTGCTGAGGAAGACTGGCCCTGGGCTAACATCTGCGCCCATCTTTTTCTACTTTATATGTGGGACGCCTGCCATAGCATGGCTTGATGAGTGGTGGGTAGGTCCGTGCCCAGGATCTGAACCTGCAAACCCTGGGCTACCAAACTAGAGTGTGCAAACTTAACCACTATGGCACCAGGCTGGCCCCCAGTGATCTGTTTTGTAACAAACTCTCCAGTTGAATCTGAGGCAGCTGAAGTCTGAGAACCACTGTAATAAATCATCTCACTTAGCAAAGAAAAATTAGGTATGAGATCTCAAGTTTCTGAATTGCCTAGACATACTACCCAGTTTCACAGAATACTTGTTTGACTTCACCATCAAATGATTACCTATGTTTAAGGGAAGTGTCAATACATTGCACATTTTTTCCTAAAATAGTAATAAACACATCTAGCTGTGAATTCTAGGTGTGTATGTGGATTCTTTAACTTCTAGAGAAGCATAAAATATCTGTAAAGTATATTGTATGAAACATAGAATTAAATTACAGCAACTGATCTGGTTCTGAACTTGGTTGTCACAAACTGTAAGCAATTGCTATAGTTCTTTAGCTATAGAAAAATAGCTTAGCTTAGCAACATAGAATATTTCATATATTTAATGAAGTCGTTACAAAGATCCACTATACTTAGAAGCAAGTTCTAAATTTTAACACACAAATATTAGTTCAGTAGGCTGTTAAAGAGCTTTACATTTTTTCTTTTGTTTTTAAGTTTTATGTGGCAAAATTGACATACATACAACAAACTGTACATATATAACATGTACAACTTGTTGAGATTTTTACATATGTGTACACCAGTGAAACCATCACTAAAATCAACATAATGACCTTCAACCTCCCAATTTTCCCATCCATAAGATTCCACAGGAGTCCCTCACTCCTAACCCTTACTACTTCGCTTCATCCCTGGGCAACTAATGTTCTGCTTTCACTTACTATAAATTCGTTTGCATATCCTTGACATTTATATGAATAAAATCATACACTATGTGGGGTTTTTTTGGGGGGTGGCTTCTTTCACTCAAAATAATTATTTTGGGATTCATCCATTTTCTATCATGTGTAAATAAACCATTCCTTTTTATTGTGGAGTAGTACTTCCTTGTATGGATATATCACAGGTTGTTTATTCATTGACTTATTAATGAACATTTGGGTTGTCTAGATTTGGCTATTACAACTAAAGCTACTGTGAACATTAGTGTGAAAGTCTTTGTATGGGCACAGGCATTGATTTCTCTTGGGTAAATAAAGATTTGAATAACAGGATCATATGGTAGGTGTATGTTGGCATTTTAAGAGATTGTCAAATTGTTTTCCAACGTGATTGTATCATTTTATATTTCCATCAGCAGTTTTATGGAAGTTCCTCCATATTGTTGTCAACACTTGGTATGGTCCTTCTTTTTAATTTTAACCATTCTACTTGGTAGAGAGTAGTATCACATAGTGGTTTTAATTTGAATTCCCTAATGACTAATGATATGGAACATCTTTTCATATGCCATTTGCCATCTGCATATCTTTTTAATGACCATCTGTTCAGATTTTTTGCCTGTTTTTGAGATTGTATTGCTTTCTCATTATTAAATTTTGAATTTTCTTTATATATTCTTGATTGAGGTCTTTTATTAGATGTGTGCTTTGAACATATTTTCTCCCAGTCCATGACTTATCTTTTTATCCTTGAAGGAGAGAAAGATTATTCTCTATCCACTCTGGGGCCTTTCTGGCTCGGTTACAGATTAAATTGACATGAGGCCAAATGCAGGAAAAAAAATCAAATAAAGCTTTATACGTGGGAGAGACCAGGGAAACTGAGTTTCCCTCGACAAAATGGCAGAGGTTCTCCTCTTAAATAGAGAAAGGAGGATATTGGGGCTTGGGGGTGTCAGCTATGGGGTATTACAAGAAAAGCACAGTATACAAGAGTATGCAGATTTAAGTCTTCGCCTTCCACACTGATAAGAGTTTCTAGAGATAAAGTCATCCCCCCTTCTTCCTGGTACAGAGAGGGAGATATCTTTACAAATGGAGATTTCCCTTACAAATGTAAATGTCTGGTAAACAGAACTTTGATAAGAATGGGCCCAGCAAAGACTCTCCCAGTCTATCTATACCCGGAGTTATCCATGGTGATGGCCCGTCCCAGGGGCAGGCCTTCCATCCCAAATCCCTTCAGATAGTTAGTGGGGGCAGGGAAGGTCAAAGCCTCCTTCAGCGAAAATAATCAAGGTAAAGAGACACATCTTGAGGTGGCCAGTTCTGATCCTCCACATCCTCTTACACTAGTGTCTTCTGAAGAGCAGAAAATTAATTTTGGTGAAATCCAATTTATCAATGTATCAGTATTTCCTCTTATGGAACTTGCTTTTGGTTTCATATGTCAGAAATATTTTCCTAACTCAAGGTTGCAAAAGTTTTGTAATATGTTTTCTTTTAGAAATTTTAAAGTTTTAGATTTTACAGTAAGGTATATGATCCATTTTTAGTCACTTTCTAAATGTGATGTGAAGTTTAGATAGAAATTCTTTTTTTCTTTTCTTTTCTTTTCCTTTGTCCCTTCCTGGCTTTCTTCCTTCCTTCGTTTTTCTCCTCTTCTCCCTCCTCCTCTTTCTCTTTTCCTACTTCATCTTCTCCATTATCTTGCATATAGACATCAAATGGTTCCAGCACCATTTGTTGAAAAGACTATCCTTGCTCCACTTTAAACCTTTGTTGAAAGAGCACTTGTCCATGTATGTGCAGATATATTTCTGGACTCTATTTTGTTCTATTGATTTATTTGTCTATCTTTATAATAAGCCTCAAAATAAGTAGTCTTACTCTTCCAACTTTGTTTTTTTTCAAAGTTGTTGGATATTCTAGATCCTTTGAATTTCCCTATGTATTTTAAATCCAGTTGTTAATTTCTATTAAAAAAAGCCTACTGGGGTTTTGTTTGGGATTACATTGAATCTGTAGATCAATATAGATTGTGTAGATTTGGGGAAAAATGACATCTTAACAATATTGACCTTCTGATTATTGAACATAGTTTATCTTTCCATTTATTTAGACATTCTTTAATTTTCCTCAGCAGTATTTTGTAGTTCTCTACATATTTTGTCAAATTTACATCAAAGTATTTCATATTTTTGGATGCTATTTTAAATGGTATTTTTAATTTCAATTTTCTATTGTTCATTGCCACTATACAGATACAAGTTTTTTGGTATATTCATCTTATATCCTGTAAACTTGCTAATCTCACCTATTAGCAGCTATTCTGTAGATTCCTTTGGATTTTCTACATAATTGGTCATATTATCTGTGAATAAAGAAAGTTTTATTTCTGTTTTTGAGTCTGCATGCCTTTTGTTTCTTTTTCTTGCCTGGTCTCACTGTTTAGAACCTCCAGTACAAGAATGAGTAGAAGTGGTAAAACCAGACATCCTTATACAATGTCTTTTACTCCATTGAGTATAATATTAGCTGTAGGATTTTGGAAGATGCCCTTTATAAAACTAAGGAATTTTCCTTCCCTTCCTGGTTGTGTGATCATTTTTTAGCTGGAATGGATGTTGGATTTTCTCAAATGTTTTTTCATTATCTTGATGAGATGATTGGAATGATTATATAATTTCTCTTCTTTTAGATTATTAATATGATGAATTACATTGATTAATTTTCAAATGTTAAAACAAACTTGCATTTCTGGGGTAAACAACCTTTGATCATTCTTTTTATGTACCGTTGGTTCCTATTACCTAAAATATTTCTTAGACTTTTTGAATTTATGTTAATGAGGCATATTCATCTGTAGTTTTCCTATAATATGTTTGTCTGTTTATGGAATCAGGTTAATACTTTCCTGATTGAATGAGTTGGGAATTTTTTACTTCTTGTCAATTTTCTGGAAGAGTTTGTGTGTAATTAGTATTATTTCTTCCATAAATATTTGATAGAATTCACTAGTAAAGTCATCTTCACTTCGGGGTTTATTTATGAGAAACATTTTAACCAAAAAATAAATTTCTTTATTTGATATAGGACTATACAAATTATCACTTTTTTTTTTTTTTTTTTTTTTTGGTGAGGAAGACCAGCCCTGAGCTAACATCTGTTGCTAATCCTCCTCTTTTTGCTGAGGAAGACTGGCCCTGGGCTAACATCGTGCCTATCTTCCTCTACTTTTTATATGGGACGCCGCCACGGCATGGCTGACAGGCAGTGCGTCCGCGGGCGCCCGGGATCCGAACCCGCGAACCCCGGGCTGCCAAGCGCGGACGAAACCGCTGCGCCACCGAGCCGGCCCCCAAATTATCACTTTTTTCTTGATAAGATTTGGTAGTTTGTTTTTCAAGGAATTTGTCCATTTCTTCTATGTTGTCAAATTTTAAGTCACAACATTGTTCATGATATTCTCTTATTTTCCTTTAAATATCTCTAGATTCTGTAACAATGTCACTTTTTCATCATTGTTATTCATAGTTTACATCTTTTCTCTTTTTTCCTGGCCAGTCTGTCTATAGGCTTATCAATTTTTTTTATCCTTAACAAGAACCACCTATTTGTTTGATTTTTTTTCTCCAGTTTTATGATTTCTTGCTTTATATTTCATTTATTTCCGCTCTCACTTTTTTTTTTTTTTTCACTTACTTTCGATTTAATTTGCTCTTCTTTTTCCAGTTTTCCAAGTTGGAACCTGGGGTCACTGATTTGAGACCTTTCTTTCTTAATATAGGTACATACTAATATCAGTTTCCCTTAAAGATTGCTTTGGTGAGACCCCACTGATCTCATTTTATTGAGTTTTGATATTCATTAGTTCAGAATACTTTCTTATTTCTCTTTGGATTATATTTTGGCCCATTCTATATAGAAGTGAGTTATTTACATTCCAAATATTTGGGGATAATCAAAATGTCTCTAATTCTGTTACTGATATCTGGTTTAGTGCCACTGTGGTTGTAGAACATACTTCAAATGACTCGAATCATTTTTAAATTTAACGAAACTTGAAAAATGGTCAGACTGTGGTCTATCTTGGTAAATGTTCCGTGCACCCTTGGAAAGAATGTGTATTGCTGTTGTTGGATAGAATGTTCTAAAGACTTCAATTAGGTCTAAGTGGTTGATAGTTTTGTTCAAGTCTTTTATTACCTTATGGATTTTCTGCACTTATAATTTTGGTTTAAGCAATCAATTGTCTTTCAAAGTGATTTAAATAATAAAAATCTTATATATGCTCCTATATGGCTACTATTTCCAGTGTTCTTTATTCCTTTACATAATCTCTATTTCCCTCTAGTATCATTTTTCTTTTGCCTGAAGTACATCCCTTACATTTCTGGTAACAAAGATCTACTGTTGATGAATATTTTTAGTATATCTGAAATGACTTTATTTCACCTGCATTTTAAATAGATATTTCACTTTGTATAGAGTTATGGGTTGACAGTTTTGTTTCTTTCGATACTTTGAAAATCTTATTTCACTCTCTTCTCACTTGAATTATTTCTGATGAGAAATGTGCTGTTATCCTTATTGTTTGTTCCAACCTGTCTTTCTTCTAAGGCTGTTTTTAAAACTTTCTCTTTTTTATTGGTTTGAGCAATTCAATTATATTGTACTTTGGTGTGGTTTTCTTCACGTTTTCGTGCTTGGTGAGCAATGACCAAGCATTTTGGGTTCAGAGTTTTGACAGAGTTAGAAAAATAATATCTTTAAAGTTTTTTTTTTGTCCTCCTTGGGTACTTCAATTACATGAATATTTGGGCTCTTGAAGTTATCCATGGTTCACTGATACTCTTTTAATCTATTCTTAATTTTTTTCATACTGTATTTCATTTTAGATAGTTTCTATTGCTGTGTCTTCAAGTTCACTAATTTTTTGTTCTGCAATGTTTAATCTGTCACTCACCCCATTCAGTGTATTTTTCATCTCAGTTATTTTAGCTTTCATCTCTCAAAGTTATTTGGGTCTTTTTACAATTTTCTATATCTCTAACTTTTTCAACTTGTACAATACAGTATGATAACTGTTTTCATGTCCTTTCCTCTTGAGTCTATGATCTGTATTAGTTTGGGGTCCATTTCATTTGATTGATCATTCTCCTCATAATGGATCATGCCTTCTTGTGTTTTTGCATGCTTGGTAATTTTTGGTCGGATGCCAGATTACAAATTTAACCTTGTTGGGGTTGGATATTTTTGTAGTGCTGTAAATGTCCTTGAACTTTTTTCTGAGGTGCAATTGAGCTATTTGGAGACATTGATTCTTTCAGATCTTGCTTTGATGGTATGTTAGCCAGTCTTGGAGCAGGGCTCAGGCTAATTATTCTCCACTGCTGAGGCACAGCTTTCCTGAATGCTATGTCCAGTACATGTGAGTTTTTAGTTTTTCCAAGCTGATTCATGGAAACAAGCACTGTTCCCAGCCCTGTGTGAGTGCCAGGCACTGGTCCCCTCAATCTTTTCAGGTGGTTCTTTTCCTGGCCTTGAATAGTTTCCTTACATTCATCTGCTAGTTAGTATTATGCTGATACTTGAGGGGAACCCTCTGCAGATCTCTGGTATTCTCTTCTGGTACAGCCTTGTCTTCTCCAATACTCTCATGTGAGTTCTAGATCCCTTGGTCTCCCTGGACTCTCAGCTTCGTTTCTTAAACTCAGGGAATGCATTGCATTCCGCCTGAGATTCCCCTCCCAACCCTACTCCCTAGAAACACTGTCAAGCAGTAAACTGGGGCAGACTTAGGCTTTATCTCATTTGCTTCTTATTTCTCAGGAGCTTTCCTTCATTACCTGATAAGGAATATCTTGAAAAGTTGTTTTTTTTTTTCTCTTCATGTACTTTTTTGCTGATTTATTTTTGGTTGTTTCAGTCAGGAGGGTAAATTCAATCCTGATTTCTCTATCTTGCCTGGAACTTGAAAAGTCACCTATCTTTATCTCTGATTTTTCACTGGGCTTTTCCCTCTAAAATCATTTTGTTCAGTATGAAATAAAACACATATTTGAGACACCCAAAATGTATATCATTTCATGTTTTCATTTTCATAACTCTTTTTGGTAGACCTTATGTTATGCAACAATTGAATGTTTGCCCAGTATTGCTGGTTTAAGTTGGCCTTAAATGTCATATCTCAAAATTGCATTTCTTTCAACTATAGGCAGTGAGGAGTTTCATTTTTACTTGTAGAAAAATGGGAAAATATTATTGTTAGTCTTTCTCTGTGCACCACTTCCTTAAATTATACTGGAAAAAGTTAAAAACATTGACTGGATAAACTTATCTCAAATGGTCAAATATTATTTTGCACTTGTGTTATCTCTACCTTTGTGTTTGGTTGTCATTCTGTTAACTGACATCCTTAGATTATTATTTGTTTCAATTATTGTTTCTAGTGGTTACTGATTATTTTGGAAAAATTTCAATCAAAACAATTAATATATATTTATTTTTAAGTTATTATTTAATGATATAATTTCTAAAAATAAAAATTAAACAGGAAGATACATATTAACCACTCAATTATAAATATTTAAATACTGCAATGGGTTTTTGAGGATCCCTTAGTTATATTCAAAGTTTGTGAATTTATTAATTGACAAGGTTAAAGGACCCTGCATTTTCAGGACCTACTAAATAATTACTGTTAGAATATAGTGCTTAGGCAAAACGTTTGATTTATCTATTCTAATTAAAGAATGTTGCTGAGTACTTGAAACAATGACATAACTGGTACATTTGCTTACATTTCAAGACTTACAGACTCAGGGAAAAAGTTCTATTAATGTGAGTAAACTTCATAGTAGAGTTGTAATGCTTGTATGTGTCTTTTGAGGAGTATAAGAAGATCATGTTATGTTAATATGATTGTTTCTTTGCCTTTTTCAAGATGTGTTGAATAAAGAATAATGCAGAAACATAGAGGAAACGTCTTATGATCCTTCCATTGAATTTTAGGTCCTTAACGATGAACTTTCATATATGAAAATAAACATCCCCTCAGTTAATATGTCCAACACTGAATTCTGATCTTCTACCCCCACAAAAAAAAATTTCCTTTACTTTTTGTTCTTCTGTTTGCCCAGGCCAAAAGAACTTTGATTACTCTTTCTCTCACACCCCATGTTCATCAGGCAGGAGATCCTGCTAGCTCTACCTCTGGCACTTCTCCAGAACCCAACCATTTTGCCATGGCTGCCACCGTTCTCTGAGCCTCTGTCATCTCTTGCCAGGATTATTGCCATGGTCTCCTAACTCATCTCCTTGCTTCTTTCCTTGTATGCCCACATCTATTCACAACAAACAGTCAAAGTGATCTTTTAAAGTGGAGTGTTTCTTTCCTCTGCTTAGAACCAGCGGAGGTCCCTATTTCACTCCATAAAAGACCAAGAACTTGCAGTTGCCTAGAAAGCCCTATATAATCTGTTTCAAGCTCACTCCTCTCCTTTGAGTCCATTTGCTTCAAAAATGTGCTTGAGGACATTCTGTAGTATAATCTGAGATTGCTCACTGCCTCTAGGTAGGGTGATACCCTTTAGGACAGGGTTATCTTAGGTACACATTTGATGATTTTGATTGTGGAAGCCTAGGTTTTCATACGTTGTATGTTTTATTTTCCCTATGTTATAAATAAAAATCAACTACCTGAACCTTTTATGCTCAAGGCCACATTATGAATGAGCTATAGTTCTCTTCTTGCTGTAAGAATGATTTTAAAATTCATGTTCTTTGAAGCACTAGAGAGATTTTCTGCTGTGAACCTGTTAGAGGGCTGCTCTGAGTAGTAAGTTTCCATCCTCATCAGTTTGTTAGTCTTTGTAAAAATATACAGCTGCGACGCAATAGCCTTCGTCTGTTTCTTTAATCTACAAATATTTATTTTGTGTCTATTACACGACAGGCACTGAGCTAGAGGCTGGGTGAGCAAAATAAGCAAAAACTCATGCCCCCAGACAGTTTACATTCTTGTAGGCAATAATGACAGTAGTCAAATGGTTACACAAATATTTAATTGTAGTGGTTTTGATGGATTTTTTCACAGGGACCTAGTCTCATCTAGAAAGTCAGATATAACTTCCCTGGAGAAGTGAGATTTGAACAGAGATCTGAAATGTGAGAATGATGTAAATTTGCCAAGCCTAGGAAGGGTGAGGTGGATGATAGACACAACAGTGGAGGTCCTGAAACAAGATGGATAGGAACTGGATAAAGGCTGGTGTGGCTGGAGAGCAAAGAGCAATGAAGGGTGTGGTGCAAGGAGAGGTTAGAGGTAGATGATGGAGATTGCACACTTCATAGATTGTATTAAGGATTGAAGTCTTCATTCTAATCATGCTTCTGAAGATTTTTAGTAGGAGAATAATATTTACTATTTACAAAGTAGTTACACTGAAAGTCATGTGATTTAAAAAGGGAGAGAATGAATGTGATATAACTGGTTAGGAGGCCAATCCAGTGTGCCAGGCAAGAGATGGTGGTTCTTGAGTTAGGGTGGTGACAGTGGAGATGGATAAAAGTGAAAGCTGGCTAGAAGTATTTAAGAGATAAAATCAGCAGGATTGAATATTGCTGCAAAGTAGAGATGTTTCAAGAAGGACTGTAGGTACTGACTTTCACAACTACATGGAGTGTGGAGTGTAGAAGCTTTTACTTCATTAGGGAATGTTGGAAAAGAATCATTTTCAGCTGATGGTGAGTTCTGGTTTATATATGTTGATTTTAGACACTTGAAGATGAAAATTGTGGATGGCCATTGGCAAATGAAAATTCATATGTGGAGTTCAGAATGGATGCCTCTACTAAATATTTAAATGTGGATTCATCAGCACATAGATAGTAGCTAAAGTCATTGGCATAGATGAAATGACCTACTGAGTGAAAAAAGAGTGTCCATACTGTAGTTTATTCTTTTTTAAATATGAAAACTCTCTAAACTTCCCTTCCCCCAAATTAGGGGCTTATTGTATTAATTTATATTCCATTTTAAGAGTGTGAACTTTTTCTTTCAGTTGTTTGTAAATCTGGCCTTTCAAGATAATATCCTGTGTGAGGAACAGGCAGACACTGGGCATGTCTTCTGTTACTGGTTGGTGTCATACTCACAATAACCGTAGGGAGAAATCTTTTAAGAAAAGCATACGCTTGTTTGTGGTATTCATTGACTTTTCCCAGGCTTTTAAGGTATGAATAGGAATTAATATTTGACTAATACTAGATGTGTTACAAGATGTGTAAACTTGATATAAGCATCTGCTTTTCTAGAACCTTAAATGATTCTCTTTAAGCGTCATGGTTAATATGAATGGTTTGGTTTGATTTTGGTGTGGGGGAAGGAGCAAGAGTGGTACAGATAACTATAATTTTCAGAGGGGCAAAACAAAAGTGTGTTTTAACATGTCTTCTTTTGAATTTGAACCTTAATGACTTGACTCTACTTTCTAATGAGCTGAACAAGTACCCTGTCTCCCTCCCCCTATTACCCACATTCACTATGGGTACCAGATACATATGCATTTTCTTGTATTCATTACATTTTTGTTATTTTGTTGATGTAAATTTAGTAGAGGCCTTAATAGACAATTATATAGTTGGCCCAATTCTCCTCTGGCAGAAAAAGTTATATGACTACAATTGTTCTATTTCTGTCTCCTTTTCATCCTCAGTGATAGCTGGGGTACCTTGGAGAAAACCAGAGCTTTATGGCCTGGGATCTAAGGCTGTCAGTCACTCTGTTGAGTGGCTTTAGAATCTTTCCCGTATGCATGGATAATTCCTTTCACCATCCACTTCTATACAGAAGTTAGCTGGTCATCTCTTCAGACTTGGGTCCTTATCAGGGTGTTCATTTTTCTTTTTTAATAAGAGAATGCCAGTCTTGTTCTCAGCTGTTAACTCGGTTTAAAAAATGTGGATCTGACCTTAATCAGCAACCTAGACTATCTGAATTCCAAGTATTTGTCAGATGATACAACCACAAACTTACTGGTATTTAATACTTAATCAAAAGCTTTGTGGGGAAAGTGGCACTTACAGAGAATTTCCTAAAGCTTATCCATTCCTGTAGAAACTCTAAATTTTATTCTTGGATTTGGTAAAGCCATCTGAGGCTCGTGTTTTGCACATTATTCTTTCTTTTGACTTTATCTTGCTTTAGCTAAGGTTGGGGCAGTTTCTCCACTTCCTTATTTATTTTATTTTGTAAATTTATCACTAAATTTGCTTTATGGCTTTTTGAATAGTTTATGCCTAATTAACTGAAAAAAGATAGAGGATCTTAATCTGTCACTTGTTCATAGTCGAATGAGATATACAAACATTTAAACATCTATTTACCCAAAGATAAATGCTATAAAATGGCTTATCCTTCCATTGATTTCTCAGTATTAAATAAACTAGTAGTGTAAACCTCTCTGAATCTTGCCATCAGCCCTTTAAAAATTAACCTAATGGTCCATAGTGGTTTTATCTAAATTAACACCTGAATGAAAGCTAGAGGGAGGACAGTGGAAATTCTTTATTTTATCCTAATCTAGCATTCATATGCCTTACAAATTAACTGCTAATTGATGCTAAAAGTAGAAATCCTTTTTCAGCAATGGAAATTAAATGACTACTTTGCCCTTTCATTGTTCAATGCATTTTCCACTTTTGCCTATAAATTAGAGTCAGAGAAGAGTGATTAAGATAAAGTCATTTATAAATTCATATCTATTCCAGAGAAAGAAAATTTTAGGAAAACATGTAATAGTTGAGGCAGAATTACAATGAAATATTATGTTCCCTTGAATCAGGTAGGTAATTTTATTTTAATTAATAAATTTTATTTTTTAGAGCAGTTTTAGGTTCACAGCAAAATTGAGCAGATAGTACAGAGAGTTCCTTTGTCCCCCTTATCAGGTAGGCAATTTTGATTAGCATGGAATATCTATTCTTCCCACAGGCAGAGGCCAGAGGGGAAATAAAATAAAATAACATGCATTAGTTCTTACCATTACAGCTTTATAGGAAACTTTTTGAGAATCTAGTAAAGTTGCTCCGTGTGACATTTCACTCAGTCATGCCGATACTTTCTGATGTCAGTGGGAGCTGAGGGGAAACATTCGAAGCTGATCACCTATTTGCAAATGTTTTCTTCCTTAAAGTTTTATCTGTTTCCAGGTTGTGTTCATCAAACCATTCTCAAGAATATGATGTGATAGGTCTCTTTGTGGTTACTGTAGAGCAGTAAATGCCATTTGAGCGAATTATGCAGTGGAGTGTCAGGGGCCAAACCCCAAATCCACTGCGTCTGCGCTGTGGGGAGTGAATACAGGAGTGTCAGCTTGCTGGAAACCTAAAGGATGATTGGAAACAGAGCAGCAGACAAGAGCAACAACAAAAACCTGGAGAACACATCAAGCAGGGCTTCAGGAAATGTGTAACTGGGTGTGACTAGAGAACGGCAGCAATTGGCCTAGCTGTTTAGTAGGGTAATTTTATGCTGTCTTTGCAGTGTGCTCCCTACAAACCCAACCCTTTGCATCTACCTAGAGGCTTCTTGATTTACTGAGGTTTTATTAATCCAGAACCTGGATAATAATTATAATTAATATGTCGTGAGCATTGGTAAGCACCGTTTTTAGTACTTTATGTATAATCCTCATAACAAACCATAGTGTTATTATCAACCTCCCTTTATAGGTGAAGAAATGGCAGTATAGGGAAGTTAAGTAATTTGTTCAAGGACTCATGAAGCAGAGCAAGGATTGGGCTCAAGTCGTCTGGCTCCAGCATCTGTAATTTTCACCTCTGTGCTCCACATCCTGAGGATATGAGATGATGTGTAAATCTTGGTACTTTTTCTGGTGAGAAATTAGTATCTATTATTAATTAGTAATTTTTTTTTTTTGATGAGGAAGATTGTCCCTGAGTTAACATCTGTGCCAACCTTCCTCTATTTTGTATGTGAGATACTGCCACAGCATGGCTTGATGAGCAGTGTGTAGGTCTGCACCCGGGATCTGAACCCACAAACCCCAGGTCACAGAAGCAGAGTGGACGAACTTAACCACTATGCCACAGGGCCAGCCTCTAACTGGTAATTTTGACTGCTCACTTATAACCGTGAATCGCAATCATATGGGCCATGAGGTAATTGTAGAAAAAACATAGTTTACTGAAAAGAAAATGAAAAATGTCAACCACTTCCATTAATGTGGAATGAGTGACTTATTTAAGGAAATTCATTTGGTAACTTTCTATTAAATGCCAAGGGAATTAGACTTTCAAATTACTATTACTTTCCTCATGAGTAGCAGCAAGATAATTAAATAAATATTGATAATTTCATGCTAAAATTATTAGAAAGTTATAATTATATATGTTATACAACCTAACTAAAAAGATGCAGAGTACTATCATACAATTATATTTTTAGCAGCTATATGTATGAACTCAGTGACCTTTGTGGCCAATTCAGCTCTAAGATTTTGTGAACATATTCATAAAGTCTGCACCCTGAGAGTGTAACTTAAATGGACTGTTCAGTGAGATCGGGGCTGTGGCAGTGTTTGTCCTTCTAGAAGGGTGCTGTGCTCTCCAGTCATCCAAACAGGCCCCCAGATGGAATTGCAGCTATGTTCTCCAGGGCAGAGCAGCAGCTGGGTTACAGTGAAGGGTGTGACATGTTCTGCCATTCCCAATTACCCACTGGTTGTGGGAATGATATTATGCCTGTGGTAACTTTATTTCTGATAGGATGACCTGCCATTCTAACCCTACTGTGTGGTATTTAAAATACTTGTTGGTCAGTATTTTTTGTGACACTTGCTAAAATCATATGCCTAAATATACCTCAACAATATAGTGATGTTTCCCCCTTCATTTACGTGAGTTTGAAATAAAATTGAAGTCAGTAACATAGAACTTTGGGTTCTTTGGATAAGATGTCTATTTAAATGAAGGTTAACATTTGTAGTGTGCATTTCATTTTAGTAGCTTCTATTTCTTTTAAAATCAGACTCTTGGATAATAAAAATGGTACCTCTGTTCTCTCTGGCACATAAACATTCAGGTCTCTTTGGAGCATCATGCATGATGGGTGCTCGGTAAATGTTAAAACAATAGCTTTCCTGTAGCCACTGGTGGTTACTGGCAGATACAACATTGCATTGTTATGCAATTTATGCACCAAAAGGGGATTTGGTTTGCTGCAGTTATCTGCCAATATAATGCACTTACAGTGCCAAACACAGAGTTGTTGACTAGCACATATTAGCACATATTAGATAATGATTGTTAATTTCTTTTGCTTTCTTGAGATAAACAAATGGTATCTATCTTTAGAACCAACCACTCTTAGGGCCTTAAAACTGGCAGCTATGAGAAGAGGTATATGATCTCATTAAAAATTCCTAACCTTTACAAAAATTAATTTCTTGAGTACAGTTAAGGAGCTATTTCCTTGAATAGTTCTTGTTGATATCCAATCAAGTCCCAAATTTATTTTAAAAGGAATTTTCTGATTATTGTTGTTTTACTCTTGTTTTTGTTGTTGTCTTTGCTCTACTCTCATTTCTTCGCCTCTTACACCATCATCTACCAGCCCTAGCCATCTTCCATGCGTTTGCTGAGGCGTTTTGTGCCTAGAGATGTTTCATTATGCACTTCAAGTTCCACTATCAATCCGGGAGCCGTTTTCCTCGTGTGGATGCCCCAGGCCACATGAAGGCTTCGCAGTCCCTTGAGCATCACTATTTACTCCAGCGCAGACTCACATCCCCAGCCTTGGTGTGGGTTTTGCCTAAACCTAGAACTGCTCCCCATCTTTTTACTTAAACTTTTGCACGCGCATTACACAAACATAATCACTGCAAAGAGTGAAATAAAACATAGATCCAGAAAACTACACAAAACAAATATATAGCTTAATGAATTATAAGACTGAAACTCTGTACTTACCACTCAGCTTTAAGAAATAGTATTTTGCTAGAATCTCTCCATGTACCCCATTCCAATCAAAACCACCTGCCTCCCACCAAAATTAGCCACTATTCTGACCTTTATAGTAATTTTTATTTATGTTACACTTACCACTTTCTTGCAGTTCTTCATGGTTTTATCACTCAAATGTTAATTCTTCAAACCTTGCCCATTTTTTGTTTCTTTTCCATCACTGTCTTTTTCTTACAATTTAATTGTGGAGGAGGAGTGTTTGACCTGTGGAGTTTCTCACAGCCTAATTTTGCTGCTTGCATGCTTCTGGTACAGTCTAACATGTTCCTCTGCCCCCTTTATTTTTGCACGTTGTCAGCTAGACCCAGAAACTTTTTCAGACTCAGACCTTTTGGCAGGACCATGCCTGCTGTGTCGTGGTATGGTCCTTACTTTCATGATGTCAGCAGTTGCCAATACCCAGTGTCTCAGTGTATTAATTCACTGGGGGATGCAAATTGGTAATTTGCCAAATCTATCAGTGCTTTTTATTTATGAGCTGGAATCATGTTATAAATAAATGCTGTTACTTGTCTACTATTTGGCAAAATAAGTGCTTGATTCTTTCTTTTTATGTGACAGTTTTCAAGAAAATTAATGTACTCCCTATCGTTTGTCAAAATTGGCAAATTCATTTATTTTAAAATATCTTTATGAACTCTTGGATTAAAATATATTTGAAGGGTTTAATACATTACACTTTTCACCCTCGTTGAGTTCACATTATTCTATCTTAAGCCAGTAGAAGTTTGTTCAGTTTTTAAGTTGGTTCTTGAGCTCTTTTTTTTTTTTTTCCTTTTCTGAGGAAGATTTGCCCTAAGCTAACATCTGCTGCCAATCTTCTTCTTTTTTTCCTTGGAAGATTAGCCCTGAGCTAACATCTGTGCCAATATTCCTCTATTTTGTATGTGGGTTGCTGCCACAGCATGGCTGACAAGTGGTGTAGGTCCACACCCGCGATCCAAACCCGTGAACTGGTGCCACTGAAGTGGAGTGGGTGGAACTTGAACCACTAGGCCGTGAGGCCAGCCCTGGTTCTTGAGCTCTTTTGACATCACCTTAGTAGTCTTTGATAACTTATTATCTGCTATGGCAAGAATTCCACTATTCCGTAGTCATCTCATTGATTTTCTGCCCCAAAATATGCCACTTGTGCAATAAGTTCTGATTTATTTTAGTGGAAGATGGTGCACAGTAAATACCACAGTCTTGGTTCCAGGGATGCCCATGTGTGGTCATTGTTTCTGGGACTTTTTAGTGAAGGAACACTGAACACTGGACAGAGCACAGAGTACTGAGGTATAAACATCTCATGTGTTCCCACTGATGCCCTCAATTCAAACCAGGACTACGAGATTCTTACTTAACTTGTTTTATATTAATCTGTATAACATCCACACCACAAACTGGTTCTCCAGGAGTATTCCGTGTGGTAGACAGATTTTAGCATGATCCCCAATGACCCTACCTTTTGTCGTTCATCCTCTTATAATCCCTTTTCCTTGACTGCGAGACTTGCTTCTAATCAGAATGTGGCAAAGGTGATGAGATGTCACTTCCATGATTATCTCATGTAACATAAGATACCATCTTGTTAACTGACTTATTTTAGAGACTCTGTTGCTGGCTTGATTAATAAGTAAGTGACCGTGTTGGGGAATCCACGTGGCAAGGAACTCTGGGTGGCTTCTAGGAACTGCAGATGGCCTCTAGAAGCTGAGGGTGGCCTCTGGCTGACAGCAAACTTTCCCCTAAAGCTACCAGTTTTGTGGCTGCAAAGAACTGCATGCTGTTGACAACCACATGGCTGTGTAAGAGGTTCCTCTCCTAATCAAGCCTTCAAAATCAGAACCCAGCTATGGCCAAACTCTTAAGCAGAGGATCCAGTTAAGCCATGCCTGGACTTCTGATCCATAGGAACGAGATAATATGCTTTATTTTAAGCCACTCTACTGTTGTGGTAATTTGTTATGCAGCAGTATAAAACAAATACATCCTCATACTTACTTACTTGCTTTATCCCAAATTACGTATGCAATAATCTTAGAATAACAATTCCAATACTACCCACTAGTATGATTATTGCAAACAGTGAAAATATAAATAAAAAGAAATCATGTACTCTTCCCTTATCCCCACTTTGTTTTTAATACTTGTACTGTACCTACATTGTCAGAGCATGCAGACATTATGCAGCATATTTTCTACCTTTTAACTCTTGTGGAGACCAAGTTCTACGTGTAACTATCAATTTAATACTTACTACCAATTCTTTTTCAATGACTCATTACTCATTTTGGTTATCCCAAACTACTTCCCCCAAAGGATTCTTCAGGAAGTACTTAACATGTTGATAACAGTTTGATTAATGGCCTTTATGCTTGAAAATTTTGCTGGAAATGAAATCCTTGGCTCACATTTTCTTTTATTGAGTGTCTTTAATATGTTACTACATTTTCTAGTATGCAGTGTTGCTGTTGAAAAGCCTGATGCTAATCTAATTTTCTTTCCCTTATAAGTAACTCTTGACAAGATGTCCAAGGGATATTTTCATTTTAATTTAAAGTTATGTAATTTTATTAGACATATTTTTAATGTTGACTGTTTGGGGTTGCTATTCTCAGGTACATGGTTTTTACTTTCAATATGTAGTAGCTTCAGTTGCTTTCTTTTTAATTTCAGGAAAATTTTCTGAAATTATAATATTTCATATTTATTCTATTCTCTTGCTTTTGGTTTTCTTCTTCAGGGAACCTCATCATTCCATTTGGATCTTTTAAAACATATCTTTAATATGTATCACTTTCTATTAAATTTTATTTAATTTCATTTTTTTCAGTTGTTTCTGGTCTATTTTAAATGTTTCATTTTTGCCTTCTATTTTTTAAGGCATTATCTATTGTACTTACTTGTCTTTTTTTGTTTTTTCCAGATTAGTCTAAATTTATGAGATGATTTTTTTATTTCTAATTCTGCCCTTAGTTTTAAAAATCTTATTTTTGAATTTTTCTAATTCTGATTTATCTTCAACTCTAATTTAATTTTATCACTGTGTTTTAGGTTATTTGAAATAGTAAAATACAATTTTGGTGTGTTTTGTGCCCATATATTTCTGGCATGCTTTTATTGTTTGTAGGAGCTTTATATGGATATGTATTCTTTTTTTGAGTTATAATAACTACTTGAGATTTGACTTTGATCCTTTTCTGTTGCTCATTGATAGGTAAATTCATATTTTTCTGAACTTTTAGAAGGAGGCATGTTTCATGCATGTTTTCTAAATTCACAAAGTTACTTTTATAATCAAGTAAAACAATATGGTATATTGCTTTTGTGATGTCCTGGGTCATCCCTTGTCTCACTTTTATTTTTACTTTTCTTTCTTTCTTTGTATTTTCACTTTTCTGTTCCAATTTTGATTCCACTCTTGGTAATTTTCCCTCAGTGCAATACTCTGCCCTGAAAGGAATCCCCGGCCGGTCAGTTTTGAGAAGTTACAGGGGCTATACTGCTCTTCAGAATCTACAGTGGATTCTCTGTACCCACCTGCTACTGGGTTAGGAAAACTCCTCTCATTTTCAACTGTCGATCTCAAACTGACCTGCCATGGTTTCCAGTGAGCACCATTTGACTATTTTGGGGTTCTCCTATCTTCAGGTTTGTTAGACACCCCATTGTTTCTCTCCTCTTCAACCTGAACAGATGCTGACACCAGACAGGTCAGCACCTCTTATATTTTGTGGTTCTTAGATAATCCAGGTCACCTAGTTATGTTGTAAATGTTTCCTAGTGGTTTTCAATTTGCTGTCTAGTTGCCCAGTTTGTATTTCTCGGAGCATCAAGGAGATTTGAGCACTATACCACCACTGCCTCCACCTTCCAAAAATTCTCTGCTCTCTCTCTTATATCTAAAACCTAAATTTCTCATTTTCTCCTACACATTCTCCATAACTTTAGATCTCCCAGTGTTTTACTCCATGAACCATTTTCTTCAGCTGCACCAAATCTTCAAGCCTCTTCACTCCTTTCTGTTTTTTATGGTCTAAGTCCTTTCCTAAGCAGTCAGAATCCTCAGAATACTCAATAGTGCAGTCATTTCCCTAGTCTCTTGTCCTTTTTCTGGACAATTCCTGTCAACGTCCCATTTGTATTTTAAGCTAACTTTTGTGCTTCTTTATTCATATATATTTTTATTCATATGTATGTATATATGTATGTGTATATATATATATACACATATGTATGTGTAGTATCACTAAAAATTAACAAATGGAGTTGATAAACACAATTAGAGACATAATATCCAAACTCTTTCAAACATCAAGGATTGAGTTTTTATTGTGCATTGGTAATTCTTCTATTTATCTCCATTTAGCATCCTTTCAAATTATCCACAGCAAATTCTTAATCATCACCAGTCTTCAAAAGCTTCTAGCCACTCTTCTAAAATATTAGCAGATCACATTTTTCACTATTTCTCAAGGAAAATAGACTCCATCGGATATTCTTTTCCTTATTTCTAACCCTAACTTCATTCAAGTTAGTTCTTTTTTCCACCCCATCCCTCCCTTTCAATGCTCCCATTGCATGCATTTTCAGTATGTAATAACAGTCCATGACTGTGCAACTTTACCTAACCTAATTAGGTAAGTTGATCCTAACCCTAACTCTAACCTTCCCCTTCATTTTCTATTTCTTTCTCCACGCACTGCCATGAGGCCTTGACCTCTCCTCATTCTACTGAAAATACATTTCTTAGTATCTCGCCTAGTTTCCTAAGAGCTAAGCTCCAGGGACTTGGTTCCTTCACAGCATTTTGTTTGTGTTTAATACAAGATTTTATTACACTTATCACATTAAATTCTTTACTTCTATAGAGCAGTAATTTTAATCGTGTATTAAATGTAAAGGAACTGGGATTTTCTGTAGCATGTTTTTCCATTAAATTTTCCTATTTCTTGAAACTCTCTTTGCTTCCTAAACACAAATTAATCTTCCCCATCCCTTCTCAATTCCCTCTGATTCTACTTTGCTTCCACTTTTACCACCCGCCCCCGCCATGCTTTAGTGATTCTCTGCCTTCTTTCCTACGCTTTTTATATTCTCACTCTTCATATTCTTCCTAATTCATCCATTGAATTTATGCCTTTTTTTCCATCCTACATTCTTCATTGCCTTAATTCAGGACTTCATCTTATCTGGCTAACACAGTTTTACCTAGCCTCATGACATTTTATGTGTCAAAGAAATAATATGAGTATTTCTTATGCACCTTAATATTCTTAATATCTCAAATATAATGGGTCCTTAATATAAGAATGGTAGGTACTGAAAAGTACTCCTTTAGAATCGTAAAGAATAAAGTAATATTTAAATGTTAATTTCTAGAAAGTTAATAATATGCAGATAACTTTATGATGCCATTTTGTTGTTAGATGTTTGAGTTTCACCTGTATGCATGTAACTGTTCTGTTGTGGTGATTTGTATAGGCACTATTGTGTTAATTTACATGTGATATAAGAATTATGAATTCACAGAATCATTTATCTTTCTCGAAGGAAAATGAAAATAGTTATAATTTAATTTGTCATGAAAATCATGTTTCTGTAATGGGTGAAATAAATTTAATGAACTATTTAATGGGAGTACTCTTCTCAGCTGAAGCATATTTTGAGAAATGTGAGAAACCATGATTATAAATCCACACAATACTTCATTAAGACTATTTACAGAAAACACATTTTTCATTTTTAATGATGCAACATGAATAATTTCATGTTTTTTCTTTAACCTTCCTTATTAGTTCAGAATAATAATTGTATTGATTCCAGAGAAACCTTTAAGCGAACAATACCTCTTCTGCTTCTTGTCGTTTTAATTATGCCTTGGAGATATCACATAAACATCTTTCGTATTTCCAGAACTGGGATCTGAGTTCAGATCTGTAGATTCTCCTGGCTATCTCCTGGTCCTTTGGGAAAATGCTAATTTCCATAGGGTTTTCTCTCCTGGAGAGACACAGCAAAGTGTCATGACTTTTTCTCTTTACTGACTCCATTGTAGCAGCTCTGCTTTATTCCACCCAGAAATGAGGAAAATGTCTGTCACCAACTCTGGTGGAGCTTTATCACCAAAACTCTTCAGTATTATTGAATAATGTTTGAGTCTCCAAAAATGTCTTTGGCTTGTTTATGTGGTCTCTTGTTCTTCAGAAGCTAAAAGCCAATCTATAAGACTGAACAGGGGCAGACTTTGAACCATCTTTTTCATTTTCCTCCTCTTTTTCACAGATCATTCCCCCTCCTCCTTCAGCCCAACATTATGCAAATAGATACCAGAGGCAGATAGGAAGACTTTGCAAACACCATTGTCTAATATCTCTTTAGATTTGCACCTTATAGGACCATATGGCCACACAGAAATGTGTCCTTAGTGAAGAAATGCAAGAAAGAAAGAACAAAATATTTGGTTTATATCCTTCTCTAACATATGAAAATTAAGAATGCGTTCTATTTATCATGGAATTTGGTTCAGGATTACATTTAGTATTTCTACATCTTTCTTGATGATACTGATTTTTATCTTCCTTATTGTTTCCAATGGGACAATGTGAAATTTGGCAAACAAGTGATGTGATGAAGTACTGTGGTGATAGACAGCTTATCACAAGCCTAGAAAATACAAGCTTCTGCATAATAAATAGTTTACCACTGAATCTATACTTTTCAGCATTCTTTTGATTGCAAGTGACAGAAATTCAACTGGGGCTGGCTCCATCATAGGGAGATTTAATAGGAGGATTCTAGGATATCTCACATACTTGAGGAAAAGATTGAGGATTCAAATTCTGGGACATTTGAGGGATCAAGCTGGGCCTCAGGAACAACTAGTAGGCAAGACTTAAACAGCGTGAAAGCGCACTATTCATCTCCTTTCGGTTTTTCTCTCTGTTTCAGCTTAATTCTCTCACACTATACACCTACCTCCTACATGTGGCAGGAAATATGGCTACTCTCAGTTCTGAGTTTCATATTTAGAGCTTGCACCAAAGGATAGGCTCTCTTGCCCAATTCTAGTTTAAAAAAAATCCCAAGAAAGGACCATGACCAGCATGGATTAGGTCATGTGTCTACCCCTGTACAGTTCAAATATGGGAAGATAATGTGGCAATGAAAGAATATGAAATAGTTCTCCCCAAAGGAGAAGTCCAACATAGAATAAAGAGGGAGACGTGTATTCCCCAGACATTCTTAATGTTTATCTTTTATCTTCCCCGTTTTTCAACCCAGACCAGGACAAAATACACTTCTTGTAAATAAATATAGAAAATCTCCCTAGCAATGTTCCTATGATATGTGGTAAAGTTGGGTTGTTAACACCCCCGCCCCCCAGACACATACAACGCATACTATACATTAGCTTCCTCAATAAACTAAGGTTTTATTTTTGCCCTTTTCTTTGTCTGAAGATTGATTTTAATAATCTTTAATGATTGGTGTAGTAATTTTTCTTAGAGTGGAAGTCATATTGATTGGGCAATAATCCAGCCCCAGTCCTAGAATTCCATTAGCCCCCTCTTAGAAGATGAATCCAACTTGACTCAGTCACCTCCTAAAATAGCTGTTTTGATGATAAATTACCAGTTCCCTTTGGTTGTACAACGATTTTCTTCATTCTAAATTCTCAGATGAATATCCTCTGGTGTTTGTGATTTATTGCACTATTGCAGTTTCATTTCTTAAGTTATTTCCAACAACGGGAATAGCAGTTTCTATTTATTATTGACATTATGCTGATACTGGATATTTAAAGGACTCTCCATAGATAAAAGGAAAAAAGAATAAGTAACTTTAAATGTATATGTACATAATTTTTTCTTTATTTTCTCCCAAAAAGTGTACAAAGATTTATGAACATCTAAATCTGAGCAATAAAAATCCCTGATAGTAATTACAAATAAGAAGAGAGAAGTGAAAAACAGAACAATTTAATTGTATAGTTTTACCCTATTAGTAATGAAGATATTTATATAAAAATATATTCCAACTTGATGAAACACTTTCCCATTTGATACATTTAGTTGATTTTAGAAGTTCCTTCCCTTCCTTGATCTGCTTTGACAGAGCCCTTGGTTTCATTCTTCTCTCTTACTCAGTTCCATTTAAGAAGTTTTAGTAAGTTATTGTTCCTCCAAATTTCTCTCTTTGACAGCATATGTTTTTCAAAATTTTCAACTTTACTGCTTAGATACTTCAATATACAAGAAAAATATTCTTGTTCATTGGATAATATTAGGAAAACATTTTAATTCTCTCCATCCTTCAAGAATGAAGACTTACTTTTCTTTAGAAGCCTTTCCAAGCCTCTTCAACTAGATAGATATAATCTCATATAAATTCTTCTTTAGCCCAAGGGAACTCTATCTTTACATTCCTTTGCAATTACTGTACTGTATTCCTCAGCAAACCTCTAGATAAATGTGACATGGCCATCTGTTAGGTGAATGCCTTGTTTAGGCATCTTAAGTTTAAAAAATACATCAATTTTACATTTGTTTTTCATGACTGTGTTGGTCAGATTCCCAAAAGGAAACAGAGCACACTCAAAAGTGGTGATTGACAAGAGTTTATTGAAGAAGATATTTACAAAATAAGATCAGTGTTAAGTGAAGCTAACAAGGAATGGTGGAGTGTCCAGAGATAGTAATAGTGAGGACCTTACTACTCCTAAGGCTGAAGGGCCAAAGGAAGAGAAAGAGAAGAGAGCACTGTCAGACAGGAACTGTGTCTTATAATAGAGGAACATAGTCCCTGCCACACTAACGTGCAACAAGGAGGGAACCAGGGAACCAAGCGCTCCAATTTCTCTGCCCTACTCTCCTCTTACTTGAGTTTTCTCTCATTGGCCAATTAGAAGCCAAAGAGAAGGAGCATGGAGACATCAGGTTCCACAGACTTCCACAGAGAAGCTCAGGGTCACCAAGCAGGATACAGAAGGATAGTCAGTGGGTCTGAATGGACAAATGGAGACTATCTAGAACAATAGTCAATATACAGCATCTCACTTCAGTTTGTTGCCACAAAATATAACCACAACTTCTGGTCACTGCTCAAGTTTTATCACCTACTTGATTGAGGAAGACAATATCTTGGATGCTACTTTATAGGACTTTTGGCTCATTTATATGTCTATAAAATCTATATGTTATCTCTAAATTAATCCCCTAATTAGAGAGACCATATTTTCTTGAATCCTCCTGCTTAATAGAATAAGTGTTCTTTAACTGTTCTTTGATATTATTACATTAAAGCTTCAGTATATTACTTAACAACTCCACGTCAGCACTCTGTCTGTAAAATAGTACTTCCTCATAGGTCTGGCATAAGAATTAAATAAGATAATGAATGTAAAACATTTAGCATGGTTCTTGACACACCACAGACATTCAGTAGCATTGGTTATTGTGTCTTTGGCTTACCTTGAGGAATGCTACAATGAACTACGTTAGGAAACGTGTCCCTGAATATATTACTGCATGTAGTTGCGAATCTCTCCATTTGTAGAGCTGTAAAGATTAATTTCACATGTTTTTACATATTTTATAAGCACATTTTAAATCTTTATTCATGTATAAATATATATTTTTCCCATCAGGAACGTTATGAAACTTTTTTTTTGACTCATCATCTTCCATTTAGCTTTGGCCACAAGAAAGCTCATAGTCAAATGTGCTCCTATCTCAGAAACCTTATAGGCACTAATTTTTAAACCATTTTTTGTATTTTGTACACTATTTTATTGTATGATTTTGTTTGTAAAATATAATTTCCTTTGTAAAATTAAAGGGGTTATAAACATGGAAATGAATACACCTTCCTGAGACTTGGATTTTAGTTACGTGCAAACTTGGGAAGATGTCTTCTCTCCGTTGCTCTTAGCACAGGCAGCAGATGTACAGTTATCATTTGTCAAATTGAATTAGATATCATTCTGTTAATGACACTAATTCTGTATTTTCGAAGTTCCCTGGGATGAAGTAAATGGAAACATCAAATGCAATATTTGAAGGAGATTGGATTAAATTTCCACCCTTGCTTTCTCAGTGAAATTCCTTTTCTTTTGTTTGAAATTGAACGGCTGAATCTAGTACTATTAAGAAGATCCTCAGATGTTATAGCTGTTTTTCTAAAACTATGCATGCAGCATTACATTTGTCTTAGAATTTTCTGCAGTGACAAATATAAAAGACAATTTAAAGTTTTTAATTCTTGATAAGTGCTAATACACGATTCTAGGCTGTTCAGTAGGGCTAGATATGTAGTATGCCTATAGGATTTCTAACTCATAATCTGGTGATTATTAGTTTAAATAAACCCATCCTTTTTTAATGGTTGTATATTAACCAGAATGGTTAATGTGTTAATCTGTAAATAATAGTATATTAAATTCATAGAAAACCCACTTTTCATTTAAAATAAGAGAGAAATAGGGGTCGGCCCAATGGCATAGCGGTTAAGTTCGTGCACTCCTCTTCGGCAGCCTGGGATTCACAGGTTTGGATCCCAGGTGCAGACTGACCCACCGCTTTTCAAGCCATGCTGTGGTGGCATCCCATGTAAAGTAGAGGAAGATGGGCATGGTTGTTAACCCAGGGCCAGTCTTCCTCAGCAAAATAGGAGGAATGACAACGGATGTTGGCTCAGGGCTAATCTTCTTCACATACACAATAAATAAAATAAAATAAGCGAGAAATAAAAACATTAGCATGTTAAGTAAAAGCATAGTGAAACATATTTCCTTACACAGAGAAACCCCAGACCTACTTTAGTCACAGTGGAGAGACAGTTATGGATCATGGTGAATTGTTGTTTGTGCTTAGTTCATGATTTAAAGCCATTGTTTTCAGATATGCTGCACAGAATTTTACTAGTAGACTTTGCCACATTGATTATCATCATCCCTTTGCAAGTCAGTTGGGAATGCAATTTGCCTGTGGAGAAGTAAGATGTTATGAAAAAGATTTTGAGGAGAAATTGGTTAAAAATATAGCTGGCTTCTTCTCTATGAGCAAGTCTTCCAACAGTGACATACCAAAATGTTCCCTTTTAGTAGCAAATGCAAAAACTATTGATTGTTTCTAGAGTATGTCATTGCCATTTTGCATCAAAGCACTTTAAAACCTTTTAACACCACGGAAGTAGAAACTAAAGTACATTAAATATAGTTTCTGTGGTATAATTTTCTTCAGAATATTAGAGCTTAGGTATAGAATAATTGTTACATTTCATGCATGCTTTCATCAATTCAGTAAATTTTTCTTTCAATTCCTGTCATGACTTTTATGGTAAAAAGAATATCACAAAGATGTTGTCTTTTCATGCTTTCTCTCATAAAGAGTAAATTATAAATTAAGATGCTTTGCTGTTAAAAGTCAAATAATCAGCAGTTTCATCTTTGTTTTGGGGAAAGTTGTTAAAAATTCTCCAGCTATCTAGAAATGAAATCATATTCGTGGGTTTTAAAACTTGATAATTTAAATAATCAAAATCACTTTACATGTTTAATAATATAAATATGTTCTAAATCTCTGATAAAGCTGTATACCTCTGATAAATATGTTAAGAATCTTGATAAAATAAAAGAAACCACACACATGCACATCCCAAAATAACATTATTTTGTGTTATTGTTCATTACTTGTGTATTATTGTATGATATTGATCATAGGATTCTAAAACACAGTCAGAAATTTCTAAATTTCTCAATCACTGGAATTCACATTTACACTGTTTCATGTTCATAAAATATGTCAAGGTGTTATGTGGTCAGAGTGAATTGCAAAACTGCTGAAGGCAACTTTAGGTGATTTTGCAAACAAGGTGTCATGCAAATATTCTTAGTCAGCAGCATTTATTAGGTCACTTTGCTGACAACAGCAAAAATCACCGTTGTAATTGTGTTACACATGCATTTTCAAATGTGTGGTAAGATGCATTTTCCTTTATGTTGCAAGTGCACTTAGAAAGATAAATGTTGTAATTTCTTAATTTTTTTTTAATCAGAGGAGATGCTATGCTTATTGATATTGTGCATTTCTAATGTATTCCATTTGTGCCCCAATCTCATATTGCCTTGTGACATATTATCTCTCTTACTAGATCATCATTTATTCATTCATTCATCGGTGCATTCCTTTCATCAATTTAATTAATAGAGCACCTACTGTGTGTTGAGTTGCCAGGTGTCAAGGTGGTCAGTTAGGACAACGAGTCACACTGAAGATAGCAATCAGGCCTTTATTCACTTACTGTGACAGTACAGTCAAGAGGCAGAAAATGGTACCAGACATTTTTCTCCATGGAATGACACCAAGCAAAGCTCAAATGGACACAACACAGATGGGGGGAATTGTCTCTCTGCCAAGGAACCCCAACAAAAGAATCCTGCCTTTTTGTGGACCTGGGGGTCTGGAGTGCGGGGGAGGAAGAGAAGGGCTAAGAGTGGGAATTACTGAATTAGAACTGGGAAAATTGCCTCATTCAAGACCCTAGAGGGCCAGCCCTGGTAGTGTAGTGGTTAAGTTTGGCATGCTCCACTTTGGCGGCCTGGGCCTGGTTCCCTGGGCATGGACCTGCACCACTGGTCTGTTAGTGGCCATGCTGTGGTGGCGGCTCACATATGAAAGAAAAATAGGAAGATTGGCAGCAGATGTTAGCTCAGGACAAACCTTCCTCAGGAAAAAAAAAAAAAAAAGACCCCAGATCAGGAGTTCTCCATGAAGGTGCCTGGCACTAGGAATGCAGATATGCATATGAGCATGGCTGGCTTGGTGGGCCTGAGTCCTGGACTCTAACTCCTTCCAGTAAACTCCAGTGCCACTAGCCACGCAACAAGTCTATGTGGGAAGGGCAGCTTCCCCACATGAAGCCTGCCAGGAAACCCTTGTAATTGCCTATAGTCAGGCCTGAAAGATCATTCATAGGATTTTGGCCTGGAGCTAGACTTCTTGCTCTGTGATGGGCACTAGAAGGAATAAAAGGGCATAGTTAATACAGTCCTTGCTCTTCAGGAGATTAAATTTTGTCAAATACAACATTTTTTTTCAAAACCAAAAATACATGATTTTGTGATAAATTCTATAACTGATACTAGGTGTTCTGCAAGATCTTGAAGTGAATCTTCATTTGCTTATTTATTCATTCATTTATTTGACAAATCGTATTGAGCATCTGCTCTATTCTAGTCACCATGGCAGGCCCTGGAGATGCGATGCTGAGCATAGTAGACTTGCTACCTAGGCACACATGTTTAAAGCTTCCATTATTCGCTGAATGATGTCAAGATCCTTTAACCTAGCATTCAAATCACTTAATTGTATGATCCCAAACTAATTCTCTACCAAAAACACTGCTCAGTGAACACCTGGAATAGAACCCTTTCACCACAACCAACATGACCTACTGATCTTTTAACACAAATTAATGATCCATTTCATGTACCTTGACTTCTGCGAACCTTTCATGAACATCTATTTAACTAAACTTCACCATTAGTAACATCTCTTCATGTTTACACAGCCCTTGTTAGTACTTATCATAATGTGCTTCGTATTCATATGCTTTAACTTTATCACCGTGTAAAATCATGGGTGATAAAGATGAGACTAGTTCTCCTTTTTGGAATCTTGAACAGCATATTTGTCAGTGCTGTGCACACGGTAAGGAACAGAATATATATCTGTGTAATTTAATTCAATATAGTTTTTTAGCAGATAAGAAAAACTCATTTAACCAAAAATTTAGTTTGTACCACATGAGGGCTAACAAAAATATGGGAGGGGGCAGATAAACACAGATATTCTAGATTAATTTCATTAATAAGACATATTGAGATATGTGGACAAGACCATGCACACATGTACTACATACACATAGAAATGAGAATTAAAGTATGAAAATAACAACAAAAATCTATATACACAATTGACCAAAAATAAAGAAGAAATCCCTTGTTGCTGTTAAAAGAGATTGAAAGAGAGATTGATTGATTGATTATTGCCAGGCCACTGGCATGGTGTTGCAGGGAAATCAGATCATAGGAGTCTGGAGACTGAAAACAAGGGCTCTATTCCATACAGAAGGGTAGTAGATTGCCTTAATTAAGGTTATCTTTAGATGCCCACAATGCTGATCTGGAATTGTGCTCACTGCATAAAGCCTGGGACTATGAAGAGTTACCTATATGAAAAGAGGATCAGAAAAATTATGCCAATGAGATAAAGTACCAAGAAAGGTTGTAATCCTTGCAGGAGCTATGCTAGAGGAAAAAGTCACCTATATGATATTGAAACCCTAATCCTGTGCCAAATGCAAGTCGGGATATAGATTTATAGTCCCATGTCGTCTATGAAACTCAAGCCATTAAAATTAACATAAAATTTAACCTGGATCATTGATATCCCAAGATTTCAAACATAGCAAATATTAAATTACTCTAAAATATTTATAAAATCCAAGTCTGACTTTCACTTTCGATCTCTCTCTCACACACACACAAGTTCATTTTAAATAATTAAAGAATGAAAATATGCAATGAAAACCATAATTTAAAATAAGTATGGAAAAGTGATTCAAAAAATGAAATTCAAAAATTAGTGGCAATGTTAGACAGCAAAATTGACAGAACTGAATATAAACAGTGAACTGAGTTACTTGAGAAAATCTTTCAGGGTGTAGCTCAGAGAACTAAAAGTGTTGAAACTATGACAGAGTGTTTAGAGTCCTGGAGGATGTAATGATAGCACTTAGCTTATTTCTAAGAGTGGTTCTACAAGAAGGAAAAAGAGCACATTTTTTTCTTGTTGTGAAAGCATTCCCCCCATCTAGTTAATAAGTATATCCTTCACCTCACACATTTATCTTTCTTTTTTGATGAGAACATTTAAAGTCTACTTTCTTAGCAAATTTCAATTATGTAATACAGTGATATGAACCATAGTCATCATGTTTTACATTAGATGCTCACACTTACTCATCTTGTAGCTGAAAGTTCGTACTCTTTTACAAACCTCAAAGAGCATGTTTGACCACGTAATGACTAAAAATGTGTCAGATAGCTACCGCTGGACATATTTAGCCATGAGTACATATATTAAAAAATAAAAAACTGAAAATTATTTAGCTAGATATTCATGTCAAGAAGATAGAAAAAGAAAGTTAGTATAAATAAAGTAGATGGTAAAAAAGTGAATATATGACCAGAAAGGAACCTAGTAAAATGAAAGAAGCAGTAGAGAGTATCAATAATAATACCAAAAGGAATTTTTTTGGAGAAAAATTGTCAAAAAAAACTCCAACCCCTTTAGTAATATAGATCAGTAAATATTAGGCACCAATACACAAGATTATGAAGGCAAATGATGCATAGGTATAGATACAGTAGTGTCAAGAACTGTGAAGGGTCTGTGTTTTACTCTTTTTCGAGGCTAACGTGTTATCCTGCCACAGTTTCATGGAGCTGGCAGAAAAGACTCTTGAGTCAGAGACAAAGGATTTTATTACTCATAGCACAGCAAGCAGCATCAACATTGGCCCAGTTCATCAGTTCCCCTTGTCCCCAAGTCTCAAGAAGTGACACAAATGAGACCATACTAGATGCCTGCACATGCAGTGGGTGCATGGCAGGAGGGTAACTCTGAGCTGAAGGATCCCAAAATGTGAGGATAGAGGGGAGAGAATATATGATATTTCTAAACTGTTTGCAGCAATCATATGGGTGAGGTCCTATTAAAATTGTTACTCTAAGATTATTGGATGTGTAATTTAGGATAAAGCCAGTGAGTATATATAGGATGAATTAGCTTTCTATTGATGTGTAACAGATTGCCATAAACATAGCA
Organism: Tapirus indicus; assembly: GCA_031878705.1. Lineage (NCBI taxonomy): Eukaryota > Metazoa > Chordata > Mammalia > Perissodactyla > Tapiridae > Tapirus > Tapirus indicus. Next base: position 53,366,759 of record CM062931.1, on the reverse strand, counting down.
GCTTAAACAACACACATTTATTATCTCGCAGTGTCTGTGAGTCAGAAGTCCAGGCATGGCTTAAGTGAACCCTGGCTTTTTATTCGATGGGTGTTGGGTCAGAGTTTGTATTTAAGCCCTGTGTGTCAGTGAGGAGTCAGCTTCAAGCTAGGGGGTCTGTATGTGGTTTGGGTAATGCTTTTGGGTTTGCCCCATGAGCTGCTCTGATTGCTCCTGAAAGGGTGCAGCCTAGTGTCTGTTCACAGCCTTTCTGACCCTCAGAGTTGATTCTAATCTACACTCATAGAGTAGGCGTGTTATTCCAGGAAAAGCACATTCCGTAGCTAGTTCAGGGCAGTAGTGCAGTGGTTCTGCTCAGAAGGAAAACAGGCCTTAAGGATAAAGTGATCTGCAGCTTTCCCTGTGAGGACAGATGTTATTTGGGGGAAAAAATGGAGAAATACATGACAAAGAGCATTGATGAAAAATGGAGAGCAATTAAGAGGAGGCTGATAGCTGTATGATAAAACAAAGTGGCATAGCAACCAGAAGTTTAATAGAAACAGGAAAGACACAGCCAAGAAGAACCCTTCTGAGATCCCAATAAATGCCTATATTAAAAAGGGGGAAATATCTCAAATCAATAAACTAACCTTCTACCTTAAGAAACTGGGTAAGAACAAACAAATACTAAAACCAAAGCAAGCAAAATGAAGGAAATTGTAAAGATTAGAAAATAAATAAAGGACATGGAGAATAAAAGAAAAAAAAACAATAGAGAAAATTACCAAAACCAAAAGTTGCTTCTTTATAAAGATTGGCAAAGTAGGCAAACATTTAGCTAGACTGACCAAGAAAAAAAGAGAGAAGACTCAAAAACTATAAAATTAGGAAAGAAAGTGAAGACATCAGTACAGACCTTAAGAGTAGTAAAAAAGATCATGAATGAATATTATAAACAACTATAGCCAACAAACTAAATAAAAGATGAAATGGACACATTCTTAGAAAGATGCAAATTATCAAGGACTCAAGAAGAAATAGAAAATCTGAATAAGACTATGACAAGTACAGATAAAATTAGTAATTAAAAAACTTCTCACAAAGAATATCCCAGGTTCAGATTCTTCGTTGGTGAATTCTACCAAATATTCAAAAAAAGAACTAATTCCAATTTTCTTAAACTCTTCCAAAGATTAGAAGAGGAGAGAACACTTCCCAACTCATTTTACAAAGCTAGAATTATTCTGATCCCAAAACCAGACAAAGGCAGCAAAAGAAAAGAAAACTGCAGATCAATATTCATTATGAATATAGATGGAAAAATCTTCAGTAAAATACTGCAAACCAAATCCAGCAATATATAAAATGGATTGTATACCATGAAAAAGTGGGACTTATCCTAGGAATGCAAGTTGGTTTAACATCTATAGATCAATTTATGTAATACACCATAGTAATTCAATAAAGGACAAAAACTATGTGATCATCTCAATAGATGCAGAAAAAGCATTCCACAAAATCCAATACTCTTTCATGTTTAAAAAAAAAAAAACTCAGCAAACTAGGATTATGAAGGAACTTCCTTAGCCTGAGAGAGGGTGTCTATGAAGAACTTACTGTTAACATCATACTCAATACAATGGATTTATTATTCAACAATAAAAAGAAATCAAGCATCCAAACATGGGTGAACGTCAAAATTATGGACGAATTTTATGGTAAGTGAAGTATACCTTAATAAATAGGTTTAAAATATTAAAATTGATAGCAGACTTTCTGAAAGGGATATGTCGTATAATGAGGACTGGGCAGCCATGGCAGTTTTAAATTTGTTAGCAGGACTCAAGACAGTCTTTAGTTTGGACAGAGTCAGTTAGTTGCCTTAAAGGAATCACATTCAAGCAGAAGAATCACTGAGTTTAATATATTGTGTTTCTGTTTCTAGTATAAGAAGTTTCCTTACAAGTATGTAGTACCTTTAATATTTTCTAATACCACTAAATGAGTTTGAAGAAGGACTTGAAATTTGAATTTCCTGTTGTCTCTTCTAACAGATCCATACCCGTTTCAGTTGAGGATTTCAGAAGAGCAGATAGGAATACCACCTGTAGTCGGGTAAAAAGCAACCTAGGAGTCTGTTCACAGACCCCAGTCCTTTAACTCATGTTGACCAAATTGATGGTATTGAATGAGATAATGAAAATAATTAACTTTTTTCCTCGCTCTACCACTGAATATCTAACCTTAGGAAATCAAGGGGTATCCTTTTAGGATGGTTGGAACTATCCATATGGTACACAATAAAATACTAAACAATACAATTGTTGATTTTAAGCAGCCTAAACCTTGAAAAAGCTACATACCATTCAGGAAACAGGAAAGCATTTGGCTATTTAAATATGTTTAAGTTGGAAATAAATGTATATTTACGATGTAAGCTTCATACAGTCAAGGAACTTTATTTATGCATTTCTATATCCTTGGTGTTTAGAACAGTGCCTGGCACATAGCAGATGCTCAATACACACTTCTTGAATGATTATGCCCTTATCAAACATAAGCTCAAGTATTGGTTTCATGACGTTGAGAGAGAGAAGTCCTGTAAAGAACAAACATCTCTATTTTGGACATGTAAACAGTATACAAGAGACTTATGTGACATTAAAGTAAAAGATTTACTTTAGAAATTTAGGATTTTGTGTGATGACACCATTGTGGTTTATTTAAAGATTTTAAAACTCCTCAAATATGGAATATAGCTGACATTCAGGTGTTATTTGTGTGACTATTTGAAAGACCAAAGAAATATCTAAGTATTAAAAGTGCAAAAATTCAGATAAAAAAAGAATTATGTACCTACATGTCACTGTATTGAGTAAACATTTAATCGTCTACCTCTACAAAGGACTGTGGCAAACTCCTCTGTGTAGTATTCTAGAAACATTTTTATTCAGACAGTTGTACATGCTGAACAAATGTGGTTATAATTAAGATTAGGGCTGTTCGTTAATGGTGATTCTTTTCACTTAAGACTAGTGTTTTAGATGAATCTTTTAAAGTAAAAATGACTTGAGATTGGAGAAGAGGCCCTTAGAGGTGTATAAATATGGCCAAGATGTGGCTCAGAAGACATTTAAGGATGCTCCACGTAAGATGAAAATCACTTAAAACAAGACCAAAGGCTCTTTGGTTGTCTATGAAAGGAAGATATGATTTACCCATACAAGTGCTGAAACATAGTAAAAATTATTTATAGCAGAACGAATGGGCCATGAATTGTTTGTTAACATTATTAAAATTCATGCCCAATCTTTTTTTTTTTTTCTTTTTGTGTGAGGAAGACTGGCCTTAGGCTAACATCAGTTGCCAATCTTCCTCTATTTTGTATATGGGATGCCACCACAGCATGTCTTGATGAGCGGTACACAGGTCCATGCCCGGGATCCAAACCTGCGAACCCCGGGCCACTGAAGCAAGAGCATGTGAACCTAACCACTACGCCACCAGGCCGGACCCAAATGCCCAATCGTTTTAATCAGTATGTTCTCAAGTTTCTTTGCCATTTCTGTAAAACAGGGACCATTCTGTAAAATATAGTGTGATTTTAACATAGACCATGTTATTTTGAAACTTCAGAGACAAATATTGATTAAGCGCAAGATGTACCCAATCAACACATTTTAAAGGACCCATGTTTTTATATTTGGTATAAAATGGATTCTTCTTCTCTAACTATGTATGCTTCCTTCACATTCGAGTATTTCCCTCTGAAGAGAGCAATCTCAAGTGGGAATTTTGGATCTTATGGCAAACAACAGTACTTGCTTTTTATATTTTTGGTAGGAGTTTCTGTTTAAATTCTTAGTTCATATACATGTTGATATTTACTGTTTTGTTTTTAAATAGTATGTAAATTCTGAGATTAAATATATTGTCATGATTGCTATTTTAGCACAGAATCAAAATTCTTCCTAATTACCAAATCCAATGAACAGTTTGTTTTTCTCAAACTCTAGACTGCCTCCATCTATAGCCTCTGTTAAAATCATTGCTTCCAGATTTCTCCACCTCTTTGCTTACTCCTTCCATTCCTCACACTTCAGTCAGCAAGATGCTTTTAAAATAAAGGGTAATCATGCCACAGTTTGCTTCCCACCCACTCCCCACCCATCTCCAGTTCAGATGTTCAATTGCTTTACATTGCTTTTACCTAAAAACCAGAATTCTCAACAGGGTCAATAAGTTCCTGAATATTTTCTCTTTGTCTCTCTTCCAGTCCCATTTCTCAGACCTTCAAAGTGAATTTCTTTAGGTTTATCAAACTTGTCATGCTTTTGGGGTTTTCTCACATGTTATTCCTTCTGCCTGGAAAGTCTCCATCAGAACTATCCTCCCATGCCTCCACCCCAGCTTCTCCCACATAACACATCTCAGCTTAAATGCCATTTCCCAGGCAGAGTTCTCTAATGACTCAAGTTGTACATTCCTGTGGAATCCTATACTTCTCCTAAAACCACACTTGATACATAATTGTCACTCGATACATTTTTGTGAATTAAGGGATTTATAAAAAAATCTCTCTTTCTTTTGTTTTCCTCATTCTTTCTTATTCTCTCGGAAACTAGTCCTTTGCCCCTTTTCCTTATTTTCTCTTCTAAATAGAATTGTTCCTCAAGTTTCTCTCCTGGGTTTTCCTTTCTTATCCCTCTCCCTTAGCAATTTCATGACTTTCAGTAGCACCCCCATGTGGAAAATTGCTAGGCCTATATTTTCATCTTAAATTTCTCTCTCCATGTCTATCCATACATGACTACTAGATTTCTCTCCATTTGGAGGGCACCTCAAGTTGAATGTATCTCAAATTTCCCTCTAAAACTTTAATTTCTGCCTTGCATAATTTTATTAATGATACAATAGATTTTCAATCCTCTGGGTATAGAATATGTTTGGATTACTAATTTACTCTACCCTCCTCATGTCTCCCCAATTCAATAAACTGAAGTCTTGTTGAGGGTACCACCCAGTCTCTCTCTCAACTCATCTCCTCTTCTAGTTTCTGTGACCACCGTTCTACTTTATGCTCCTGTTATCATTTATCAAGGTTACACCAATGTCTGATGGGCTCCCCATCTTTAGTTCCTTCCCACTCCACTGCATCTTTCCCAATCTCACTTTTTTGGAGATCTTTTATGTCCCTGCCTTTCTCCATGCCTCCCTGTTCAAGATTCAGCAAAAATGTAAAACTTTCTGACTTTCCCTTGTGGAAGCCATTTCTTCTTCCTTTGAATTCTCATAGCACTTAATATGTACTTCCGTTATGGCACTTATCAGTTTCTTTTAAAAATTTTAATAGTTTATGTACCCTTTTTCCCCACAGGAATGTAAGTTTCCTGAAGGCAGTATGTATATCTGGTACACTTTATATCCTCTATACATTTCACAAGCTGTAGATGCTAAACCAATGTGTTTAGTGAGTAACTGAATTGATTCCATCCTTGATTTTATATAAATATATTTTTTGAATAAAATTTAGTTTATGACAATCTATTGCTGTTACCTTTGATGGTTGATCTAAAACATTCCTATTTTTCTTTTCTATTTTCTTAAATACTCATCTTTGTCTATTTTGTTAGATTGAAAGGGGTTTTCTTTGGTAGAGTCCTCTGTGAATTCCAAATGGTATTATTTAATTCTACAGACATAGCTTGATATTTCAGTGATCGAATAAAACTCTATTCCCTTGCTCACCCATGTTCTTTGATGATTACTGTGGTGAGTACCTGAAGTGTTGTCTTTTCTTGTATATTTATACAAGAAGAATATTTTTTGATCTGCAACTGTAGTCTCTCTTTGTGCAATCTGCCCCAAATTGCTTCACTTTATTTTAATAGCAACAAACACAAGGGTGGAATACTAAAGTTGATTTAATGTTGAGTTCCCAAAGCACAGAACAGCAGCTCTGTGAATTCCTACTGATTAAGAAAGGGATTCATCCCCAAATTAGGAATAGGATGGAGATGAAAATAATATTCAGATATTAACAGATGTGAGGAGAAGAGGAATTTGATGATCAGGAAATGAGGAGGTTCAAGTCCAGTTGTGTCGTATGAAGGACAAGAATGAGATGAGGCCAGCAGCCGAGACTGGTAGTTCAGAGACTCTTCCCAAGTGGCCCTAGTGTCAACACTCCCTTTCATCACAAAGCAGGTGTAATCTTAGTGCCCACAAAAAGAAGTAAGACAAGGCAAATTGCCCTCTCTATGTGAGAAGGAACAGAGTTGCTGGTATTAGTTTATAAACATGTAACCAGAAAAATGCCACATGTAAAAATAAAAGATTTATTTCATAGAAGCATTGGTGAAATTTTATTAATCATGAGGAAATGTATTAATCATGAAGAAAGGGTAAAATGGGAGACTATAGATAAGACATTCTGGGGTATCCTATGCTTAGATAATGAATTGGTAAATTTTGAAATATGTATGCCCAATATTGCTAAAGTTTATTTTCACCTGATTTTAAACTGTTCCTGGGTTTACTATGTTAAAAATAGCCCTAAAATATTTTTCTTAAAATGTCCTTAGTTTTATGATAAGCACTTACTTTGTAACAAATTATGTTTTGTTGCTTTACAAATCTATTGAAATGTGTTCTTTTGATTAATTTTACTTGGCATGATTTAATTATCTGCCTTTAGAAAAAAATTAAAAATCTAATTAAAATTGCTCAATAGACTTTTTGAATATAAAAGTTATTACAAAACAACTGTTCAATGACTTAAGTATAAATGAATTTGACATACACTAATTTTCTTAAAACACGTGGATAAAATGCTTTCAAGTTATTTGAAGATATTTAATATACAGAAAACACAGCTTGTGTTCACTTTATTAAACCTTAAGAATCTTAGAGATTACCAAGTTACTAAATTATGGCTAAATATTGAAGACACGGCTTTCTAGTGTTTGAGTCATTTTCTGTGTTAAAAAAGATCTGCTTTAAAGAAAAGTTTAGAACCAACTGTTGTCAGTGAACCTGTCATGGTGGTGTCAGTTGGCTTTGTTCGTAGCAGCTCTGAATATAGAGGAAAAAAATGTCTTGTTAGAACAACTTTTTATTGGCTATTTTCAGAATTTATTTTAAAATAAATTTCCCAAAACTAAGCACAACATCAAAAATATGTAACCAGCTTCATGATTATGTATGATGGTTCAAAATCTTGAACAGAAATGATATTCAGTCCTTCATGAAAAAATTCTTCTTGAGGAGCGAGGAAGGGGGAGCAAGAAAAGTTACAAGTAGGGGCCGGTCCGGTGGCGCAGCGGTTTAGTCCGCGCTTGGCAGCCCGGGGTTCGCGGGTTCGGATCCCGGGCGCCCGCCGACGCACTGCTTGTCAGCCATGCCGTGGTGGCGTCCCATATAAAGTAGAGGAAGATGGGGATGGATGTTAGCCCAGGGCTGGTTTTCCTCACACACACAAAAAATAAATAAAATAAAATGCTTATTAAAAAAAAAAAGAAAGGCTGCAAGTGTTCTTTGTGGGCTTTTGGTTGGAAGCACCATCCTTTCCAGTGGAGGCAGCCTTGTGAGAAGGGGTTTGGGAAATATTCCTTCTCACCCCCCCACACACACTTGCTGTGAGATCATCCACATAGAGGACTTAGATGCTCACAGTGCCTGGCACATGGTGAGACTTCAAAAAATGTTAATTTTAGCAAGTAGTAGTAGCCAATAAGAATAATAATGATATATAATAAATATAAAAATATTAACAATATAAAAATAAAAGAATAAGGGTTACCAACATCAAACTTCACTATACATGTCAGGTACTATTAAAATCTACTGAAACAATAATAATCATGTAATAATAACTCACATTTATCGAGCATTTATTGTGCATGTATTATTATCTCTATCATTTCCATCTTACAGATAAGAAAGATGAAGCTTAGGAGAAGTTAAGTAATATAGCCAAATTTATACAGCTGGTGAATTTACAAACCCATGGATTTGAGCCTTGCTCTTGAGCCTTATGGTCTACTTATTTGCTGATGTTGGGGCATTTTACTTATCCAAATAATAATTGGAAGAAGAAAAGTCCTCTGAGCCATTCCTCAGTGTTGGCTACAAAACCTCCAGATATTAGGGAAGAGATAAAATCACATAAGCAGATGGAAACTATGATAAATAAATACTTGTTACCAAAAACAAATGGTAGATTGTACATTTCTAAATTTTAAAAACACATTCAAAGAAAGACTGCTTGCTTAAAATAATGTTATACAATTAATGTCATTTATAAAAGATATTTTCTGTCAGTTTGTGAAATTAAATCTCTGATTATACATCTTCCTTTTGTTGGATGTTTGTGTTCTATTTCAAACGGCAGAATTTGTGAATGAATTAGAGATGTCTATCTTACAACTTCAAGACCATTGGCTTTCAAGCTGATCATTGGTTAGAAATAAAACTGTGTTGAAATAGAAGTATTGGGAAACGTCACAATAATCAAGGCAGAGAAAAGAAGCTTCTGAGAGTAGGGACCATGTATATATTTTGTCAATAACCTGTCCCCAGCCAGGAAGGCGTAAAATGCCATCTCTTCCTTTCACAGACGTAAGCATTCCCAGTGGAGACATCACTTTGAGTGCTTTGGTATTTTTGTGTTCGATGTTTACTACCAGTAAAAGGGCAGAAGGTTCTATAATAGAGTACTAAAGAGAAGTTCAGTCAAATTTTACTCAACTGGAATTGTTCCATTTGATTTCTTTTAAAAGTTATGTAATATTTATTGCATTCAAAGACTATTTGTAATTTTCATGTAGAATGTAACACAAAATAAAATGAGTACTCATGAACCCCTAAGTTAAACTAAAGTCTGAAATTCAATTACCTGTTACTTTGACACCACCTGTATGTTTCCGTTTGATAACATTTCCTACTATTCATTCCCAGAGGTTACCAAGATCTTGAATTTTGTGTTTATTACACATTATTTGAAGATTAGATTTACTACTTATGTGTATATTTAGAAGTAAAATATTATTTCATTTTCTTGTTGAGTTTTATAAAATAGTGTCATATGTCTAGAGCTCGTACTTTTCACTCAAAATTTTATTTCTAGCATTTGTTAATGAGATTTCATATATTTATGGGTAATTTATGTTCACTACTGTATAATATTTCATTATGGATATGTCACAATTTACTTATTCAATTGTACCAATCATGGTTCTGATAGGAAAATAGAATCAACTTCCCTTATAATAGTTAAAATCTATAGTTCAGGACTAACATGACTATTGGAAGAAATGGGGAAGGTACCTTAGGAAAGTTTCCACCCGTGAGTGGCAAAGATCTGATCTGAAGCCTGCCAGGACCTAGAATTGGGAGCTTGTAGAGAGGTCTGTGGAGCTTCCTTATCCAAGGAGTGCGAGCTCACGTAGAGGTCAGTAAAGCAGCCATGTCTGACCACCATGACCTGCCAAAAATAATGACTTCAAGTCATGTCCACCTTCCAAATCTCATGCCACTGCCTGTCATTGAGAAAATCCAAAACAAAAAGAGGCATATGTGGAAAGGATCTGGGAAGCTTATCTGCGACATAGACAAGTGTTGGTAAAGTGTCAGTTGACAGCACACCATTCTTGAATTGATGGTTTCTCCCCAATTATTTTTGCTCTTACTAGCATTGAGACTTTGAATATTCTTGTACATGTGCTAAGATTTCTCTGAGAATATGCTTAGGATGAGATTGCTGAGACATAGGTTAAATGCATTTGCAGATTTGCAAGACAAATGCCAAAATGGTTCTATCTATTTACATTCCTACAAGCAAAGTATTTGAGTTTCTGTGGCTCCACATTCTGGCCAATGTGTATTTTCTGACTTCTTCATTTCTACCATCATAGTGTGTGTAAAATGATATCTCATTGTGGTCTTAATTTGATTTTTGTTTAAATTCTAATAAGGGTGAAATTTTCATTCTTTTTTCTTTTACCATTCTGTTCCTTCTTCAATGACATATTCATAATTTTATTCGTTATCTATTAAATTTTTTGTCTTTGCCTTACAGTTTTATGATTGTTTTATAAACTAATCTTTATGGGTAACATGTAAGGTAAATAGTCTCCAAATTTGTGACTTGTGTTTTCACCTTCTTTATGGTGTATTTTAATGAACAGATATTTCTAATTTTAATCAAATTTTATTTTACTGTTAGCATATTTTTATGTCTTGTTTTAGAACTCTTAGGCATTATTTCCCTATATTTTTCTCTTAGAAATTCTAAAATTCCTCCTTTCATACCCAAGTCTATAATCCATCTATATTTATTTATTTTTTATTATGGTGTAGGAAGCAATTTCATTTATCTTACTTTGGAGAGCCAATTATGCTCTATATTAGGTAGTTCCTTCTTTCCTTAGTATATTAGTTTCCTTTTGTTGCTGTAACAGTTACCATACACTTAGTGGCTTAAAACACAACAAATCTGCTGTTTTATAGTTATGAAGGTCGGAAGTCTGAAACTGTTCTTATGGGCTAAAATTAAGATGTTGGTAACGCTGCATTCCTTCTGGAGGCTCTAGGGGAGAATCTGTTCCTTGACTTTTCCAGCCTCTAGAAGTTGCCCTTATTCTTTGACTCATGGCCTCCTTCCATTTTCAAAGCCAGCAAATGATCACTCCAGCCTCTGACTCTGCTGCTCTTTCTTTCACTTATAAGAACATCTGGCACATCGGGAAAATCCAGGAGAATCTCCTCCTCTCAAGATGCCTAATTTAATCACATTTGCAAAGTCCCCTTTGCAGGGTCGCATATTTACAGATCCTGGGTATTAGGACGTGGACATCTTTAGGGGACCCTCATTCTGCCTCAGTGATCTGCAATGCCACCTGTATCTTATATCATTTTCTAGTCTGTTTCTGGATTCTGGATTCCATTACTCTGTTTTCTGTGCCTCAGGATTCCACGTTTCACGCTATCATAATAAATACAGCTTTATAACAGATCCTTTTATGTATAGGAATAGCCCTCAACTTATTCTTCTGCTTCAGAATGTTTTGGCTATTCTTGGACTTTCACCTTTTCATACAAATTTTAGAACCAGTTGGTAAATTGATCCAAATCCTGTTGTGATTATAAGTGGATTGCACTGAATCTGTAGATGTAATTGAAAATACGAGAAATCTATATAACATTGAGATTTCCTATTCATGAACGTGATATGCCTCTCAATTTATTTATATCCATTTTATGGTTTTATTAATGTATTTTATATATTCTCTGTAAAGGTTTTGATCGTACAGAATTAAATTTATTCTTAGAAAATCTTTTTTTTTTTTTTTTTTACTGCTGTCAAAAATGGTATTTCTTTTTAAAAAAACATTTACTAATTATATGTTGCGGGTATATACAAAAGCACAATTGATTTTTTATATTGATTTTATATAACACGTCTTACTAAACTTTTACTAATTCTAATAACTTTTCTGAAATTACTTTAAGCTTTTTGTGTATACAATTATATAAACTATGAATGGCATTTTGTTTCTCACTTTCTGATGTTTATAACATTTCTCTTATTCAGTGGTTTGAGTTTTCAATGTTGAATAGAACATCAAGTTTACCTTGTTTTTGATATTATTTTACTTAAGTATAGTATTCTTATTAGTTTTGAGTAGAAACCTGTTGGGTTAAGGAAGTTTCCTTTGTTTTTCACATGATGTGGGTTTTTATAATGATTGAATTTCAATTTTATCAAATTATTTTTCCGTTCAAGTAAAATAGTAGCCTTTTTTTCTCTGTTGTTAATTGGAGAATTACAATTAGGGGTTATAAATCTTAAACTACCTGTATGCCTGTGATAAACACAACTCAATCATGTATTTTCTGTGTATACAACAGGCCTTGGCGATGTGACTGTTTTGTTGACTGGGTTTTGTTTCATGAGTGGACCTGGTTTATAAATTGCCTTTTCTGATTTGGTTTTGCTCTCAAGGTTATACTAGCCTACTAAATGAGTTGGGGGATATTTCCACATTTCTTTCTTTGGAATAGTCTGCTGTTAGTTCTCAACCTTGGGAGATCCCTGGGTGAAATTCGAAAATGGCCCATGAATACAGAGGGCAGGGAGAGTCTGATGGTGGAGGCAGACTACCCCAGATTGGTTGGTGGCAGGTTTAATAAGCAAAGGAACTTACATACAAGATTTGGGCTCTGCAAGATGAGTAAATCTCTGCACCTGCTCATCAGAATCTTAGAAGTTTGTATAGAGGCCTTAACAGCCTTCAGTCCATATGGTCTCAACAACACTGCACTCTGTCAAGGCTGTGTCCTTGAAGTGGCTCCTAGTGCTGGAACAGTGGGTAGAATATAAGTTTCAAGGACTGGGGAGGGGGTGAGGAGCCTCTGATTGCCCAGGTCCAGTTTGCAGGTCAACCAGCAGTCACGTCCTCTCATTGACCTCCTCCAACATCTGCATAGATTGGAATGATATATTTTTTAAAAGTCTAGTGGGATTCCTTCGTACAACTCCCCAGACTAGTATTTCTTTGTAGAACATTTCATTATGATATTATTTTTAAAATATTTGTATGAGTTTTCAACCTTCTAATTTTTCCCCCCATTCCTAATTGAAGTACTATTTACATATAGTGAAATGCACAGGTATTAGTGTGCAACTTGATGAGTTTTGACAAAAATATACCTATACTTCAACAAAATATAGGACAATTCCATCATCCCAGATGTTTTCTTCATGCCATTTTCCAGCCAGTCCAACCTCAGCCTTCTATTCTCAACAGGCAACCACTCTTATGAGTGCTAACACCATATGTTGTTTTTGCCTCTAGAATTTTGTATTAATGGACTCTAACATGATATACTCTTTCATATAGCTTTTTTCATTCAACATAATTGTCTGTAAGATACATCCATGCTGTTGTGTCAGTCAGTGACTATTTCCTTTCTATTTGTGTACAAACTCGTTAACCTATTCTCCTTAGATAGGCACTGGTTTATTTCTAGTTTAATGACTGTGAATAAAATGTCATGGACATTCTTGTGCAAGTCATTTGATGAACATATGGTTTTATTTCTCTTGGTTAAATACTTATGTATAGAATTGCTGGGTCATAGTGTATCTCCATGTTTAACTTGGTAAATGATTGCGGATCTTCTTTCCAAAGTAGTTATATAATTTTAAACTGCCAACAGTGATTGCTCCACTAGTTCCACATCCTCATCAACATTTGGTCTTTTTTTAGTTGTAGCAGTTCTGGTGTGCCTGTGTGTGTTTAATTATCTACTTGATGGAGTTCTTTATAGATTCTAGATCCTAGTCATTTTCCAGATGTAAGCACGGCGAGTTTTGTCTCCCAGTCTGAGGCTTGTCCAATTACTTAATGGTTTTGGATTCAGCAAAAGTTTTGGTGAGTGCTCTTTGCTTCCTAGTTAAGTAACATTTCCTAGCTTGAGTTTGCAAAGGCATTCTTGTAGCCTTTCTTCCTAGGATCTTTATAATTTTAGCTTTTATGTTTAGATCTGCCATAGATCTCAAAATAAGATTTGCCTAAATTTGAGGTAGGATATAAAAAGGTTTTTGTGTTTGTTTTGTTTTTTTGTATATGAGTATCGATTTTATCCAGCACCATTTGTTAAAAAGACTTTACTTTTCAAATTTTTTTGCTTTGGCACTTTTGTTGAAAATCAGTTGACCCTCTGTGTGTGGTCTGTCTGAACTTTATACTGTTCCATTTATCTGTTTGTCCAAAGGTACAGCAATCCACACTCCAGTACAATATTGAATAGATGGTGAGAGCAGACATCTTTGACTTTATCCTGGATTTAGGAGAAAAGTATTTAGTCTTTCGCCATTACATATGTTGTATTTCTTACTGTGGGACTATGGATTAAAAAAAATAGAAAAACTCTGATTTAGAAGGTAGTTACTTAATTTTTTATGCATCCAACATAGTTTTGGTGCATTCTAAACCCTTTGTATTTTTAAGTTAATCAGTGAATTACTATCTGAGTCACTTGGTTTGGTAATGTTCCTTTTAGTAACTGACAACGTACTCTGATAACTGCTCTTAGTTTGCCTGTTTTTTAACCATGTTTCAGAATGATTAAATTAGATGGAACCCCCAGAATTTTTCACTTAGACAAACTGTTTGGTATATGTTTTCTATCTGTAGTGTTTTAAACTTTTTTGTATATGTTGATGTGTTTTATTTGCTGACCTTAAGAACAACTCTTTAACACAGAGAATGTAAGATTGAAGAAAAATGGAATCTCTTTATTCCCAGTCATGAAATTTGGAATCGAATGTTATGGGCACAAACAATGCTTAACAAACTTCAATATTAAATTTTATTTTAAAAATCAACTTAAAATATTAAATTTTGCAATTTTGAAGGTGCATAGACGTGTCAAAATCATTTTTTATTTCAATATTCTGATTGGAGAGAAAAAGCCTTTAGAAATTTTGTAAACCATAGTGCCACTCCCTAATTCTTTCTTAAATAAGTGATTCATTTATATGATTATGTAAGTAAATGATGTGTTGAACATATTACTGATTTTGGCGTTCCTTTAGGAAGGGGCATCCTAGATTAGAGGTCTGAAAAGGTATCATGTGTGTGCGTGTATGTGTGTGTGTCTGTGTGTGTGAATGGCATAACTCTGTTCTTCATGGTAAAGGTTGAAAAACCTGTGACCCATCCATTATTCTGGGTATAAATTATTCCTTTTCTCAACTTTAAAACAGACCTTCTATTGATTTTGTTTCCTAGTTCAATTTTGTGGGGAAATTGCTTGGACCAAGAGGAAACTCCTTGAAGAGGCTACAGGAAGAAACAGGTGCTAAAATGTCTATCCTGGGCAAAGGATCAATGAGAGATAAAGCGAAGGTACCGAACTCTGAATTTGTTATTTAACACATACAGGAGGTTACCTGGAACACTGATGGCCAAATTCACATGCACGCCTGAGCTGTTCTCCCATCTTTTCCTGTGATCGTCACCTTCTGGGACCACTCTGTTACCCTTTCTTATGTCTCTTCTATTTTCAAAGATATCAATTATCGGTCTTTTTTTTTTTTCCCATAGCACATGTAATTCTGTATTTTTATTCTCTGTAGTCCTTTGTGTAGATTGCTGTCAACTCTTCCCACCTTTTCTGCATCCTCTGTAGGCTGTTTCTTTATGTCCATGTTCATTTTCTTTAATTCCCTGGCTGGATCCCTTTCCTTCCTTCAACTGTATCATCTAATCACATCCATTGTGTCATTCTCTCATTTTATCTCTCTGCTCTATTTCACTTTGATCTTCTTACATGAAGCAATGTCAAATACTTTTCTGCAAATCTAGGAGGACTCCACTTATTTTCGAAATGTTTCAGTGCTGTTAAGCAACTCACCTGACCCAAAAAGAACAATAAGCTAAGAAATATATCGACTTGGATGTTTGAAATGATTTATTTCACATCTGAACTATATAATTTTCCCATTTTATAAAGTCATAGCAATTTTATATGTGTTGGAATTCAATGTTTTGGAAAAATAACTATTTGTAGAGATTTATTCAAAAAGGATCTTTCCAAATTCACTGGGAAGGGTGGATATGTTATGGTAGTATCATTTGACCAGGCCATTCTTTTCTGATTTGATATGTTACCATGGAAAATAAAATGTTCAAACATGTATTTCTGGCTATGGGAATTACTTATAAAATTGCTTAGGAGTTCTGTCGTTGAACTATTAATATGACATCTTAAATGGAGAAACTTTTAGAGACAAATGTCACTGAACTGGTGAGTATATCATGCATAAAATATTTTATCTTAATTGTGATAAGTCTATATATGAGGACTCTTTTAGAATGGATCGACAATCAATTCTGTAAACTGCAAAAGGGATGCTTCTTACTAGTCTTCTATTTTGGGTAGCTTTTGCTTATTCTATACTGTGTAAAATTTCAGAAATGACTACCTTCTTGCCAATCTCCTGCCTCTAGTGTCTCTGAGTACATTAGAAGAAATAATAAAAGTTTTTAAGAGGTGGTAACACCAATATCTAGGCATGAGATAAGCTTTTCCCCTCTGTCACAAACCAATTTAGATTTTCTATATATAGGAGGAGAAATTGATATATAATAATCTGTGTCCATGCTTTCATATATTCCTTAATATTGTTTTTGTTGTATGTTCTCCAGATATCTCATAGTCTTACAATATAAACTTATTGTGTGCTTTTATACTTTTACACATTCTCTAAGATTGAGACCAGGCATCATCTCCCCAGCAGGGCTCCCCTGAACTCCTATAATAGGCTAAACTCTCTCTTATCACTTAACATATTTTATTGAAGTTTTCTGTTTCTCTCATTAAACTGTAAGCTTCCATAGGCCAGAGAAATGTCCTCATCAGCTTCACACACCCAGGGCCTCTGTGTAGTCTCTCCATGTCTTTTAAAGCAGATGGGTGTGTATTTTTCATTCTCATATATTTGGACATTTTTTCCTGTTCATGAGGTTTTAAACTGGATTCCTTTTTTCCTGTGAGCATGTTAGGTATCAGCATAAGTATTTGAAATCTACTAGGAAACAAATTTGCTTCTATTAAGTTTCCATAAGGTTAAATTTACTGATATTACCTGTTAGTTAAAATCCTGTTTCTCACTGATTACTTTTTGAGTGATCCATCATGTTTGTCTATGCTTTGAGTATTTTCATTGTTCCTTCATAAAATGAAAGAAAATGAAAACATTTAATAACAACAATGATAATAATGTATTGCACTATAAAATACATTTTTTAAGATATAGATAAGACCTCAACTGCCAAGATAAGACACACAGCTGAAATAAAACCATAGACATGGATATGAACAAATTTACCTTGGTAAACACTTGATTAAAATAGAAGTTAATTCGTGGTATATTCTTTATTACTAAGCTGCTATTTTTGCCTCTCTGTAACATGACTTGAATAGGAAAGAAGATTTTATGTAATTTTATTCTTCTAACAAATAAATAAAACCCATCTGATTTTTCAGTGGAAGTACATATGTGTGTCGTGTATATACAGCCACACAGGCATATATTCATACATAATTGCATAAATATTTATTGGACATACTATGTGTCATTCATAGTTCTAGTTCATAGTAATGATTATGACAAAAATTTCTCCTCTCCTGGAGTTTACATTCCAGTGAGAGAGACAGGCAATAAATAGGTGAATATATACATTTTATTCTTTCAGGCATGGATAATTGTTATGGATTAAAATAAAACAGAGGAAGGGGAAGAGGTTAATGGTGGTGGGAGCAATAATTTGATACAATGATCAAGTAGAACGCTGGATGATGAGAAGGAACCAACCATAGAAAAATCAGAACCAAGAGAGAATGCCAAGTGTGATGACTCTGAGGGAGAACCTGTACCTTCATCTATAACCATATCTTGCTATTATAGCCATATCTTTGTTTATAACTACATTTATTCCCTTTTAGCTACCACCTGATTTCTTTGCTCACCTTTATAGCAGAACTCTCTGAAAATGTTATTTGTCATCAGTTTTTCTCATCCATTCTTTGTCGTTCTCCTCCTCAGTTGTTGTGACTGGATCCTTCCTCTTCCAGTCTTCAGACTTCTTTCTTCCCTTTGTGAACTCATACTGTCTGTGTGCTTCAGAACCCAAAATGTATATGTCCAGCCCCCGATCTCTCCCTTAGGTTCTAGAGTTATATATTTAATTACATACTCAGCGTATCCATGTGGATGTCTAATAGGCATTGAAACGTAATATGTCCTAACACACACATACAAATATATAAATATGTGTATGTATGTATGTGTGTATATACACACACGTATATGTGTATATATATGAATGAAATATATATTATGTATTTACATATAACGTATTACTCACATATGGTATGCATATATGGTATGTATGTACCTACATATCTAAGTATATACATATGTATATATGAAGTACATATAAACACTTATATAAACAGAGAGAGAGAGAGAATAAACCAAAAATTGAAAGAGTAATACAAAGATATTGAAAGATGGAGAGAGAGTCCTTTGCTGACTTTTAGGTCTTCGGTGACTACAGTAGGAGCCATGTAGTCTCAAGATGTAGGGATACCTCTGCTTTTTTGTCTTGTGTTTGTTCAGAAACAAATCTCATTGAAATAAGAAATGAAAATCAGCCCATATTCAATTGAATGGCGCTTGGTAGCTCAAGCCTATAAAGGTGTGTTGTGTTTATTTAAAGATTATATCAGCAGGCATTAACGAGATCAGTACGCAACTGCAAGTCTGTTTTTCACATTCTATTCACTGAAAAAATAAATAAATGACTGAAGCATTGCTAGGCGCTCCTTGTGCACCTGCAGGGAAAGCCCGGTTGTCAGCCTGCTCTGCAGTCCCATAGTCAAACGCCTTTGCAGACAAACCTGTTGAATAGCCTGGTTTACAATTACTGGCTTGCCTCCCATTTCTAAGAAATAATTCAGATTGTTTTTCTGTGTTGGGGATGCTATTAAGGTGCTTCACAATATATGTCTTAAACTTGATCTTTACCTCATCCTGAAAGGAGAAATCTAGATAGTTGTCTAAGTCAGGACAAAATATATTTCTTACACATCTGCCATGTGCTCTACTGTAGATGAAATATTATGCTGTAGAGAAAATAAAATTAGACATGACTCAAGTCCTCACAAAGCTTATAGTTTAATTAAATGTCCTGATCTGTTTAACACTTTCTTCAAAAGAAGGGTAAGAAATTACCAATGATTTGAATTAGTAGGTGGAGAGAATGATAAACTCATTTAGTTTTGTTTTTATAGATTTGTTAAGACTTCTAATCCTTAGAAAAATATGAATTTTTATAAGATCATTATAAAATTTACTACATAATAGAGAAAATATTTCTAGTAGTCTAGCGTAGTAAGAAGGTCCTAACAAGTTTAATGTTTTTATTTGTGTTATTTTGCTATTGACGGTGGAAGGGAAACGTCCCTTTTTGTTTAGTTATACCTAGCCAATAACTCTGTAAGCAAAGAAGGAAAATCAAAACCAAAACCAAATAGAGTGTAGAAATCCAAGGTAACATCAGTAGGAAATTCCTACCTTATATTCGTGATTTCATTCCCATATTGGTCAGATCCCAAAATATGTGAACTCACATTCTACTAAAAACTGTCCAGAAATGCTTGAACAAAGCTAACTTACATTGTGATGATAAAAGGTATACTTAGAGAAATCTAGAAAATAAAATACACAATATGTTTGCAATATTTCAAAATACCTCAGGAAATTAACTGGCAGTTCAGAAATTTCTTTAAAGTCTAAGTCGTCCATATGCCATATGGCCACCTGTTCTAAATAACCACGCAGTTGCCAGCTTCACCAGCAGTTGCTTCTGAGCAATATTCAAGCGTAACTTCTCGAGCTTCTGATGGTGTTGCTATTTTTAGTGATGCTGATGGCAGAGATTGTTGAGGGAGAACAGAGCAAGCAGTGGTTTTACAGGCTTATCTTTGAAAAGAGTGGGGAACAAACGTATTATCTCCAAGAAGAAAGGTTAGAGAGGTTAGAGAGAATCAGACAAGGGGTGAGCACACCCAGATCAGAGTATGAAAAAAACAGCAGGAAAGCATGAAGGCCCATTTCTTGCCTACTTATCCATTGTCCTTAAATGGAAACCACAAATGGCCATATTGCAAATAAATTATGTTGTGTTGAAAGGCATTTTGGCATTTCTATTAATAAGCTTGGTTAGAATTATGGAATGTGGTCTTAAAACATGTGAGTGATTATGAGGTTATAAGTAAAGTGCTGCTTGGTGGAGTTTTATTTGAAAATGTGTGATAATTCTCAAGGCAAGCCTTTCTCTCTTTGATGTGCTAATACCATGCGCAGTTTCTCTTTTATCATATGTCTTCTGTATTTGGTGAGGGATATTTCAGTAAATCCTTCCTGATTTCATGGCAAGATTTATTTTCATCAGCAATAACATCAACTAAAACCCTTCAAAGTGATGCAGCCGCCTGGTGGGCAGCGTGGGTGTGAACCGTGCACCAGTCATCCTTCTCTCATTTGGCTTCGGGGCTCTGCCTCACACCAGACAGCAGTAGTCTCTCGAATCCTGAAGGGGCGAGGCCAGGCTCCCTGCCTGTCAGTCAGGCTGAGACTGGTTACATAGACTCTTGTTTCAACTTTTTAATCTCCCCAACAATCAAAGCAATTTGTAATCCCACAAAATCAAGAGTCCACTCTGATTTTAATTTTAGCTGTGCCCCTAATAAACTTCACAGTAGATCAACAATATTTCTTTCTCAACTTCCCTTGTGCAGAAAAGAATACCTGGCCCATCTTGACTTCCAGAGTTACAGGAATGAGCATAACACTTTGCGTGAATATCACTTGAGTTCATGAGGGACAAGGAGCGTGTCATAAATTACAGACAGATGAGATTTTACTTTTTATTTATTTTTCTGTTTCTCTGATCTGAATTCTGAGAAAATAAGTAACAGACTGAAAGATCCCACCTGAACAGTAGCACCTGTGATAAGGAACGTTGCGTTAGAAATACGTATTTTGTGGGGACACAATGAAACCTGCGTTTCAGTGGTGAACCAAAACAAGGTTATTTCAACCTATGATATATTTGGACTCCAGGTGACCAAACAATTAAAATAGTTAGGTTTGAGTTGGAGAGTAAAATATGTCATATTAGTGAGTAATAATTTTTCACTTTAGCATTTTCAACCCTTTTATGTGTAAATAATTCGTTATTCACTCTAGTGTGCTTTGACCTTACAGTGAAAAAGATAAAAGGCCAAAAATCTGTCCAGGCTCAGTGCTTCATAAGCTTCAATGACAGAGGATGAGGTAGCAATGTTTTGATGTATTGTGAATCAAAGTTATGTATTATTTTAAATCATTAATTTCCTTTAGTCTGATTTTATTCACAGCTGGGCAAATTTACTTTAGTTTTTGTAGTCAAGATCCGGTGTTTAAAAACTTTCAAGGACCTAATGTCTCAGCCATAAACCAAGGATTTTGTGCAAAAAAGAATTTGTTTAATATTACCAGTATAGTAGTTTTTCTCTTTTTTTACTTGTCACTCATTATTTGGACTGCACTCTTGTTTCCCACAAGGAGTGAAATGAGGGAATCACAGAGTCTAAATCTCTCAAGCCACGTTGCAGGAAATTTTTATTAAGCTATTGAAAAAAATACAATGTGTGAAGACATAGAAATTTCTAGATGTTTCATATTTTATAAAGCAGAATTATAATGGTGTGTTTCTTTTCTACCACCAAGGAAGGCCTATCTCTTTTTGTCCTGAGCTGTACTGTCCACCTCAAAATACTGCAATCAAAATTCAAATGAGATATAACCAGTATAGAAAGGGACCAGGTACGTCTTGGAAATATTTTAAATTCTACTTTCTGTGGCAGTTCTAAAGATGGCTGCAAATTCTTTGGTATTTCTTTTAGAGAGAGATGAATAAGGTATAATTCTCTTTCCCTTGAATCTGGACAGTTTTAGTGACTTGCTTGTAGCAGAGATACTGCAAAGGAGGTGTTGCTTCATGATTCCAGAAGTTAGGCTGGAACAGGCAGTGTACCTGCTTTCTTACTTGCAAGGACACTAACTCTTAGAGCGCTAAGTTGCCTTGCACGGATTCTGACAACCTTGAGGCTGCCTCTTGTGTGGAAGCCAAAATTGTGTGAAGAGCCTTGTAGAGGTATCAGTGGAAAGGCCCAGCTGAGCCCAGCGTTTGAATCATCCCAGTCCAGGTACTACACAAGCAAGAACTCTCCAGACTGATATCAGCCTCTAGCCATTTGAGTGATCACAGACTGCTTGAGTCCTCCTGTCTGAGCCCAGACTCAGGTCTCAGAACAAAATCTCCGCATTGTGCTCTAAATCCCTCACCCACTGAAACCATGCACATAGTAATCATAATAAAATGGTTGTTATTTTGGGCAACTAACTTTGGCATGGTTAGTTATGCGACACTAGATAACTGGAACACATTCCTACTACTTTATTTACAAAATTTAAAGATTCTCAACATCGGTAGCAATTTTCCAAATACTAAATTTGTTCTCTTGTGTTTCTACTGCTCTCTCATAGCAATTACTATAGACTCTGATAATTTCTGGGGTTTTGTGTGGGCTTGTGTGTGTTTTGATTGTTTGTTTTTTTGCTTGCAACTCCTTTTGAAGCACACTTCCAAGTTGCCAGTAAGAGAAAAGGCTTCCAAGAAAGGCAGTTCAAAGATATCTTCTTGGCAGAGGCCTTTTATGAGAGACCAGACACCAAAAAGAGAACGTTCTGCTTAAAAAGTATTAAACCAGTCATGAAGCTGGTTTAAGGTCTTTGCACCTTTTAATGTCTGATTTAATGTCACGAGACTCAAGGTTAATTGGGTAGGTAATTCTAATTTCTCTGTCAGCCTTCTTAATTTTATTACAGTCTGACAAAGCAAGTGCTCCGGCATTTACCAGGGATGCTAGATGGATCCCAGAAGGGGAAGTAGATTTCACCAGACAGAAAGTACTGCCCCAGACCGGGATTGGGATGGTTTTCTTTCTTAGTCTCTCCTTTTGACCAAGTCAGATGATTGAAGATCTGTGTTAGCCAAGGAAAGGACCACATGGCATTTTTGTGCTGAGAACATTAACTGAGTTTGTTACTTCGTCAGTCATTTCTTAGATTTCTTATAGAGGATGGAATTTAGATGTGGGATCAAGTTATACAATACATGTACTATCAAAAGTACCTGCAACATATGTACCCCTTGACATTATTTCTTTCTTTACCAGTGTCCTACATTAGGGAAGAATTTCTAAGTAGAATCATAAGGTGATTCAATTTAGTGATATACATTTATATATTAGTATATTTTATATTATTTAGTGCTACATATACATTATATATTTAGCGGCCTATCTCTCTCACTATATATATTTTTAAATATTAATATTTGCTTTATGTTTTTAAATTGGACCCCATCTTTGCTTTGCCAACACATTCCAAATTCTGGTAGACTCATATGAGTAACCAAACCAAAGCAATAGACCCATGTGAATAGCCCAAATGAATATATTGGATCTATATAATAAGTCAAATGACTATATGGGTCCAGTAGACACATATGAATAAATCATTGCTATAACAAGAGAATTGGATATTAGAAAGCAAAAGTTCTTAAATAACTTTGATTTGCTTACTATAAGAAATAATACACTTTTAATTTATAGGTAATTTTAATGTCAAACTAAGTGGGAATGGTTGTCTAAAAAATCAAATAATAATGATATTTAATCTTCTAGAGAAGCGTCTGATGAAAAGGTTGTTGTTATTTGTATATTTTTAGAAAGATGCTGTTAAATGTTTGTTTTCAGTTGTTGAGATTTGACCTCAACATAAGCCACATTCTCTGAAGAGAAACTTGGACACCTTGTTCCAGCACAGCTTGGGGAATTTGGAGATACAGTTAAGAGGATAATGGGCCCAGAGTGGAAATAAAGAGAAAAATCCTGCACTTGATTCAAGTGCACTAGCAGCACTAATTTAGATTCTGGATCTCATTCGTTGCAGTGATGTTTATTTGACTTAGTATTCTGTTTTCTCCTTATTAGTTTTTTAACTTCCCAAGTCATTCGAAAGTTGAATAGTAGTTTTATCAGGTAGATATATATATCTGAATCATTTCTTAGCTGAGTGGAGTTGTCATGAATACTTGAAAATTTGTTTGAGCTCTTGAAACTTTTGTTGAAAAGTGGAGAGCTCTTTCCTGGCTGTAGTTAATGCTGGTGCACAGAGCCCAGAGTGAGACAAAGAAGTCACCAGCTCCTCAGTCTAAGGAATAGCGACATTACAGAGTTCACTTTTGCTTTCTGTGTGTAGTGGTTCACCAAGAGTGAAGTCAAACAGACTGAGAAAATGAAATGCCCAGGACACAAATGAAATTTTATATATTTTTCTCTGAGCACGATTGATTGTACCACTTGACTTTTTGCAGCCAGGACAGTGTTTTGTACACTTGCAGAGATGCCATTCACAAGGCATTCTCTGTGAACTCTGTCCCCAGTTGTCCAGTACTGCTTGTCACCAGCACTTAAGCTAGTCACAGAAGTGAGCATACCAAATGTCAATGCAGGAAACACTTTCATGTACTTTTTTCTTAATATCTAAATATCAAAAATCGCCTAGACTCCATAGGTATATAGTTGCTAACATCTACAAATCTGGCATCACTCTGGAGTTAAAAAAAAAGAAAAAAAGGCAAACAAAATGTGACCCTTGATTTAGAGAATTTGGAATGTCTTCAAAAGCTTAAATGTTCACATTTCTAAGCTATAATGCCTCTATTTGCTGCTTCCTTTTTCTCAACAGTAGGCTTACTGCTTCCTTTTTGTTTTGTATGTTTTGCGTATTTGGAAAAATATTTTATCTCTATCATTTGGCACTTCTATGGAATGTATTTCAGGCTTTCTTAATTTTCTTCCTTTCGCCTATCTACCTTTAAAAAATTCTAAAGCTAAAATAATTTAAAGTCAGAATAATTTTCCAGTGTTTGAATCCTGAATAACTCTCTTTTCTATTTTCTTGACTGCTACCAGAATCTGTGGGAGATGTTCATTTCCTCAGCAGCACCACTAATATCATATTTACTTAAATAAAACTTGACTAAGTCAATGTCAACCCCTACCAACCCAAGAGCATAAACAATAAAGAATAAAGAGAGTAAGCTGTCAATTGAACAGATATATCCTACCCTGTGCTTAGTTAATATTTTTAAGATTCCAATTCTATACATTTTAGATTAAAAATTTTTATTCACACTTTATTTAGTAATAATAATGATAATAATCTAAAAGAAAGTATGTGGCCACTTTTCTTATGATTGTTATTTGGCATAAGGAAGGTTTCATAATATGAGTAAGGAAAACTATGTTTTGTGGGCATTTTTATAACTTTAACATAATAATCTTGGACATAATAATTAAACTTGAGCAACCCTTAATATTATGAGGGTGATGTGGGGTTGTGTTAGTTTTCATTCAGCTGATCGAGGTATAACGTATGTATTTCTATATCATACATGTACACATGCACATAATACGTTAGCTTAAACAGTCTCAAAGTTTTCAGGGAAGATAAAGATATTAGTTTAATTCATTCATTTTTACAGCCCAAATATATTGTTGCCCAAGAGACAGTAATTTGCCTGAGATTACTGGGAAATTACTAGGAAATATTTAATTATTAGATGTAAAAAGGAAAAAGTGAACAGAAGGACTAGCTTCATGAATATATCTTGCTTTAAATAGCATATTAGTGTCAAGGAAACATAACATTGGAAAACGTAGACTTTACTAAGTTTTCTCTTGACGTTTCTTAAATGAGTACACCTTAGATAAATAAGTAAAAAATAGATCCAAATTACTTTAAATAACATAAAGTTACCTATCGTATGTAGAAGGTTGAGTTGGCCATGGTTCTTCATCATGATTTCGTCTTTATAAAATTGAGTAGTTTAGATATAATTTAAGTATGAAAACATCGTGATCCATCCTCTGTCCTGTTTATCATGGACAGTGTGCACCCTGGATGGAAAAGGGGAAAGGAGCTTCCTGCCTGGGATGCTGAGTCAGCAGCTGTCCCTTGGAGTTTGACAGCATCTGCATTTAGTGGTAGCACCAGCAGAGAAGTGGGGTAACCACTCACAGCTCTAGCCGCATCCTCAGGGGAGAACTGGGAGCAACAGGGGCTCTTCTGGGGAATTTCCGGTCTCTAGATCCCAGAGTTTCCTTTTCAGGGGGAGAGAGTATTTCTTACTTCTTCATCACTGTATGATTTTTTAGGATAGAATATCAATCACAGTATATTTAACTGCAAATATAATAGAGAATTTCTTCCACATTGCTATGTTATTGCTAAAATTATAAGCCAACAATGTCATTTTAGTGCAGATATTTTTCCTCTAAGCATTGGTTTTATTAAAACCACCAGGGCCAGATCATTACACTCTTTTGCCTCACTTTTATTAGGGCATAACTTACACATATGAAGATCCACCACTTTTAAGTGTACAAATGTATATAGTCAAGTTTGTATCACCGCAATCAAGATAAAGGATATTTTCACCACCTCCAAAATTTCCTTTGGGCCTCACTCCACCCCTGGTTGCTGGGGACCACTGATCTGCTTTCTGTTGCTACCATTTAGCCTTTTTCTAGAATTTAATGAGTTGATTTCTCCGGTATAAAGACTTGCTCCAGCATTCTTTATTTAATGCTTTAGAGATCTATTTGTGTTATTATATGTATCAATAGTTTGTTCTTTTACGTCACTGAAAAGTTTTCCCTTGTGTGGCTACTCACAATTTGTTTATCCATTCTTCTTTTGATGATAATTTAGATTGTTTCCAGTTTTAGATATTATGTATAAAACTATCAAGACATATAAGTCTTTGTATGGATATATAATACACAATGCAGAATTTGGGAATTATTCATCAAAAATTAAAGCACAAGGACATTTATGTCATCTTTTTATTAATATATTTATCACAAGATTATACATTTTTTAGAAAGTTAGAAAGAAGTACTCCTAATGTATTGATTGTATATTTATTCTCTGATTTTTGGCATGGTTTACTTGACATTAGTAACATCTATTAGTTCTATGAAAGACTTTTTTATTAGTTATTCATTTTTCATTCTGAAAATAATCATTTCTAAATTAAGGTTTGGGAGAATATTTTTGCAGCAATACCCCCAAATTAGGATCCCAGAGTTCAGAAGCAAACTGAAGAATCTGATTCCCTAATTGGAGAGATTAGATTTGTTAGATAAATGAAGCCATCTGCATCAATTTAAATAGTTCTACCAAATTGATTCATGAAGTGTCTAATATTTTCATATAATTAGCAGTGGCATTTTCAAAACTCTATAACTGAGAGGAAAATTTAACCTTCTTTGAAGAATTGCACACTCTAGGGTTGATACTTAAGAAAATTATATTGTTCTAAGGGAACACTCACCAAAGAATTGCATCAGACTTTGAACAGATGCTGCAAGATCCCTGTTTTATTGCTGGTGCACCAGAGTGGTGATATTAAGTCTTCGTTTCCTCCCTCGCATCTGATGTTAAAGCAGACTTCCCATTTCTTGGCTCTGACAGTTTAGTGGTGAATCTCTTGTGGCTGTTCCAAAAAATTCTGCTTTCTCTTTTCTTTTCTTCTCTACTATAAAACTAAACTCTAGACATTAAGTTTAATGTATATCTTTTTGTTGGAATTCTAAGGTATCTTTTCTTATAATGGAAGGTGGAAGGCTTATTTCAAAAGGTAATATCTGTTTTCTCATTCAAAGAATTTTATTTATTAGTAAAGTATTTTATATCTACAAATGCACACTCACTTAAAAATTAAAAACGCAAAAATCTGCATATGCTATTAATAGAATTTTTTCTATGTCATTGTAATCCATGAGTTTTGTATCTCATATAATTGCTTCACTAGGGGAAATCTTGGAGATTGATTTATTTTAAAAATCCGCAAGCCTGTTAATATACCGTACTCACTTCTGTTCTATCTTTGCTGCTTAGATTTCTGATCTTTTTCTCCTTTGTGCTGTATTAGTGGTACTGAATGCAGATGAACCTGCTCAGCTATTTTATGCAATGGAGGACAGGCATACTTAGATAGTTAATCTGTAGAGGGTTGTCATTCATGGCTTATTGCATGGGAGTTGCAAATTAATTCATAAAGCTAGTTATGCTTCCTCATAATGCTACTTATTCACAATTTTTTGGACTTTATAGTATGTGATAGGCATAGTTTATTCAGTTAGAAAATATTTGATATGTTTTGTGAAAAATTTTTATAAGAAGGTTGTTGGATAAACTGGGTATATCTTAAAGGTTATTGGAATGTTTTCTTCAGTGCTCTACATCATCCATGTTAAAAAAGAAAGAAAAAACTCCTCTCCCCCAAATATCAAGTAATACATACCAATTGGTCATATTAATGTTGACAAGTATTATTGCTATCTCTAATATTTAATTGCATCTATCACTAAAATTTTGTAATAAATTTTTAATATTATTAAAGCAGTGCTATCAAAAATTATCATATAAAATTTCTAAAATATAAGGGACTATTACCCATACTTAGTGGAATTACACTCTAATTTGTGACCACGGTTAGCTTTTTTGAGGATTGTCTGATTCATTGGTGTAAGGATATAATTTGCCAGATCTATCTGCACAAAGAACTGTTACCATTTTTATTGTTTGTCCTAATACTTTAACAGAATTCTAGTTGTATTCCAGAGAAAGTAACTTCAAGACACAAGAGAAAAATAAAAAATTATCACTTCTCAATCTTAGTTATCTTGAAGGCATGCATGCTGTTAATACCCAAAGGCAAAGGGTCTTGTGAATTATCCCATGTGTTGACAAGCAAATTTTCACATTCTGCCAAACTGATTAATTGAGAGTTGAACATTAATTTATTTAAGCAGGTTATTTGCTAATGTCTTTAAGAAAACAAGTTGCCAATGAGTGTTACTAGTTTGATATTGCGCATCCATACCCACATGCATGTAAACATGCTCTGATATTAAAAAAAAATGTTTCACAAAAATATGTGACTGGAAGCTTTGACCAAAGATATTTGGTGAATGTAAGCATATATGGAAACTAGTGGCTTTAGAGTAAATATGGATTTTACATTGCATAACTAATCATAGACTCACCAGAAGAATATTACAATTACTGTATGTAAGCACAGAGTCCACATAAAACAAGTAGTTCATTGTCAGGTTAACCAGACAATCAACAAAGGGTCAAATCTGTCCCCACACATACAGATGACATTTTAAGATATCGGGTTCTCAGATATTTTCATTGAAATACCTGGTTCCAAAAAGGATTATAATAGCTTTACATCTTATCTAGTTTTTGCCATGCTCAGCTAAGTATTCTTAGAAATTTGCAGTTTTGTTAATGTATTAAAAAAATAAAATACATTGCATGTACATTTAAATTTCTTTATTATTTAATTTTTAGATAGGTATTTATTGAATACAATTGGCACTAAAAAATGCAGGAGACATTCTTCCTATGGTTTTATGAACTTTATAATGATCTCGCTACACAAACCACTGCAACCAGACTTTGATCTCTCACTCCATTCACATTGCAAGAGAAAAAAAGAGTATTCAGTGGACTACTTATTTCCAAAGTCAGTTGTTATTTCTTAAGCTTCAGTTTTCTAGACCTTTTTGTGATATCTGGTATTCTAGACTATTCACTATTTTATTTTCATTTTTAAACATATATATTGAGTACTTCTGATGTGGAGAGACTTTTCATATGTGCTGGTCATACAGCAGTTAATTTTAAAAAGAAGACGAAAATCCATGTCTACTTAGAGTTTAAATTCTCCTTGGGGTATGTGGATAATAAAGGAGATAAGTAATATATGTAGAAAGGAAATAAATAAAAACAGTGCAAATAAGATAGAAAAACCAAAATACTCACAGATAAATCAACATCTATACCAAAACTAAGTGACAGTTATCTTCCACAAACTCCAAAATGCAAGTGGGTGGGGATAAACCAATGAAAGCTGTTAGATCCTTGTGCTATCAGCATTTGTAGGGGAAAAGCAGAAAAAAGGCAGTGTGGTGTCTGATGGCACAAAAACAGGAAAATCCCCAAATAACAATATTTTGTCTGGTAAATCTAAGAACAGAAACTGAAACTGAGAGGTGTTTTTATACCTCAATTCATGGATGAAGTCATTGGGTCCACTGCAAGATCTGAAGATCCTGGGAAAGTCTTGGTCTTGTGAACCCTTGAAATTCTAAGACAGAGGCACACAATGAGAGAAACTGCTGACAACAGCGCCAAAGTAAGCAAGGGAGAAAAAAATTAATGGAATATTTAAATTAAATAGGCCATTGATCAGAGAAGGCAGATCTCAGAGGGCAAGAGGCTATATTTTTTATCCCTCTGGTAAACTAACAAAAGAGGGAGTGTTAGTGCTTACTCCATATACTAAAAAGTAAAGAAAAGCTCATTTCACTTAGAAATGAGCAACAGAAAAGGATTTGGGCTAAAATTCAAAGGAAGTTATTTTAAGAAAAATATGATGAAGCCTCAAAATGAAAACAGAAAGATATGATACAAAACAAATAAAACATGTAATTTCATATTTAATGACAAGCTAAAAAAAGAAGTATTGAAATAACTCAGAAATAGAAAGCACTCAAAATGATTTATTGGGGAAAAGAGATTCATAAAGAGAGGTGACAGGACTAATGAAAGAATTATAAATAAAAGTAAAATGAATTTCAGAAATAAAGAATAAATTAAAGAAACAAAAGAACAACTAAACACAAATGGTAATGTCTTAAATTCACATATAAGTGGAGAAAGAGATGATGAGAATTTGAGGGGATGATGTATATAGAACACAGGCAAAGGAATCCACCATATGTACAATAGGAGCTCTCAAAACAAAAACAAAAAAAGGAAAGAAAAACACCAAAGCAAAGGAACAGAATCAAAAGCCACAATGGAATAAAATTTTTCCTGGAACTAAAAATAAGACCCAAAACTACATATAGAATGCGCTTTCATGTACTTAGGAAAATTGACCATAAGGTATTAGGTGTATTCTAGTAAAAACAATTAGACAAAAAAAGTCTTTGTGCATGAAGGCAAAAATACCAAATCACTCATAAGGGGGCAAGAAAAGAAGATCAGACTCTCTTGGCAGTAGTTTTCGCCAGATTTAATCAAGTAACTTATATAAGATACTTAAGGAAAGATAACGTGATTCAGGAATTTTGATTCAGCCATACTAACCTTTATACATAAAAGCCTTAATTGTTAGTAACATGCAAGCACTAAGGGATTATTGTTTCCATAAATCTATTCT
Source organism: Tapirus indicus (assembly GCA_031878705.1). Taxonomy (NCBI): domain Eukaryota; kingdom Metazoa; phylum Chordata; class Mammalia; order Perissodactyla; family Tapiridae; genus Tapirus; species Tapirus indicus. The sequence goes on along the minus strand of CM062931.1, from coordinate 53,335,779 downwards.
GAGTAATTTACTGCAAAGGCCAAATGTAATGGGTTTATTGAATTATCCCCATGGCGTATTGCTAACTGACAAAAGCATAGTTGGGAAAAGTATGTATTCAGTTCTATCATTTATATAAGAAAGGGGAAATATAAATAAGCAAATGTAAACTTTGAGCTTGAAACACCTTGTCATAATAGAATTTAGGAAATCTGTTTAATGCAGGGATAGGTCCCTAGGTCTCAGGAGCGAACTTGAAATGGCTCCCTCTGTTCAAAGACAGGACAACTTGAGCATCAGTGAGGACAATATTTCCAGTGAATTGAAATACATCAGATATTTTTCATTCCATGATAGAAGCATATGCATGCCACCTAGGAAAAATATTTGCTAGAAAGTCAAATCTGATTTTTATCAAGCCTTTAGATATAGTTAAAAATGTATAGAAAGTACAGGAGAGGGAAGAAAATGTTAAGTAAGACAACAGTGATAGAATAAGCAGAAACCGGACTGTCACACACTACAGGGAAAACAGTCTGGTCACCTTCCACAAGCAAACAGTGTCAGGAAATAAGAATTTGAGGGACAACCTAGAGATTAAAAAGAGGTTGAGGAAACATTTGAACCAATCACAATGCATGCACCTAATTTCAGTCCTCATACTAAGAAACAAAACATAAAAAATTATAATTGGATAAATGAACACTAAGTTAATACTTGTTGAAATTTAAGTTTTATTGTTGATTTGTATAGGTGAAAATGGTATTGGGGTTATGTTTTTTAAAAAGTTTCTGTCCTGTAGAAATAAACATTGAAATAGAGATACATTTTTATGTAGATTTATATGGAAGAACGTACTTTTAATCCAAAAATAAAGTTATAAAGCAATTTCTAAGTGAAAAAGTAGTAGTAATAAAATTCTCCTCCCAGAGATGGAAAGACACCAATATCTTTCAAAGTACTTTCATGGAATATTGAAAGTTAGGAAGAAGAAGCTCATAAGCAATTTATACTATTCAATGTCAGAAAGTAGTGACTGAGGGAAACTTGCAAAACTGAAAAATGATGTCTGAGACCATAAAATCTAAATCATCATTAGCATAGTGTTTTTGAAACATTGTGTGCCATCGCCAGACTGTCTCTTAGAGTGTGAAACTTGGGTAAGCACCCATCAAAATCGAATGTCAGTTTCATTAAGTTCATGGATTTGACAATGTTGGCAAATTTAGAGAAATTTGCTCTTCCTTAGGCTGATTTTCCTCTGATTTTTAGATATGGAAATGATTAATTTTTAATACTTGATTGATTTTTGTAAAATAAATTTTTATTTTATTCTTTAGTTTGTTATTGTTCTGGCTTTTTAACATGTAGACAAACGGAGAGAGATTTTTCTGAATTATTTGTACCAATTTTGTGTCCCAGGTTTCTATTTGTTGTGTTGTTAGTACTCGTGAGGATCGTGATAAATACTTTTAATATACTTTAATGGGTTACTCTTCTAAGAAATTTTGCATTGCCTCAATAGAGACAGCATTTACATTAAATTACATTACGGGGCTACAATTAATTAGAATGATGAAAAAATAAAAGCTCAGAGCAGCAATTCTTTTGAGCCCAGAGAAATTAGATTCCTTGATACACAATTCAAGAAGATGAACAGAATTTAGATTACGAAACAAAATCGTTTTCTCTGTAATATCACTATTAAAGATTAATGATCTTTCTGTTAGAAAGATCGATGTCTATAAATTATTTTATCTTGATAAATTGCTATGTAGTATATTTAGCCTTCAACATGTATCTATGGTGAATCATTTTAATTTTAAAGTTATGACTTTATGTTTAGATATGACAAAACTGCAGTAATTTCTGGTTTCCTTAAACAAATTATTTAGAGGAATTTTCACAGTCTGTGCTTCAGCTACCTTGCATATGCTTGGAAAGAGAATGGAAAATTATATTACTGAAAACTAAAATACATATTTTCAAACTAAATGTTTAAGAATAGTGTTAATAAATTGTTAATATTCATTTTGTTGTCCTGCTTTTACCTCTACTTTAAGATTTAGTTCTGTTGTGTATTACAGTCCCAGGTCATTATTTATTTATTACAGTTATAGTCAATGTAGCTGTACAGACTTTGAGTTATATGAGATCATCCATGGGTGGAGTGGAAAGTGATATTATAAACTCCTTAATTTTTATGAGAATGATATTACTATTTACTAAAATAATGTTAGTTGAAATTGTCTACATTTATAACTTAATCTGTTTTCTTAGATAAGGAGCAATGTTCAACAAAGTATTTTGTTAGAGGTATACGGTCAGTAAACTTCAGAAAATAATGCTCTAGTGCCTTGAAGATGCAAATAACTACACAGATGCTAAAAAGGTAATAGTATAGTTTTAAAGAACAACAGAATATAAGGTGAAAAAATCTTGGTTTTGTTTAGCGATATTTATATTTTACAGAGTACATTCTTCACATACCTAAGTAATTTTAAGAATTAATTACTTAGATATGCAAAGAATAATGACTATGTCAAATATTCTCAAATTCATTATGATTATAGTCTTACTCCAACTTCATTCACATTGTAAATATATTGCTGACTGAAAATTTAGTTTATATAATGGTGCAAAATATGGAAACCATAAATTTGTTTCCTTTGACAGTTTTTGTTGTTACTTTATTTCAGTGGTAACTTTTTAGTTATTTACCACTAAAGTAAACATAACTTCTCTTTAATCTCTAAAAACACCAGATTATTACTTATTTAGGCATTTCAAAAAGAATAGCCACAAAATTAATAATTTTTGAATAAAAATATTTTTTCCAAATAAAGTTGTTGGGGTCACATTTTTGCAATTAAACAAGAGACAAAAGTATGGAGAATGTCAATTAAGTATGAAAAATGAAGACTGGGAAGCAAAGTTGTCTTTATGATCAGTTAAGCTTCTCTAGAGAGCATCTGTGCCAAAAACCAGCATCAACTGAAGACCATTTAATTCTGGAACCTGGTGTTAGTGTTCTTACTATCAGGCCTGTTTGGTACCAGTTCCACAAAGATGTATAAGCACGTGCCCAGATTGTTTCTTGGGGTAGACAGAAGTTGCTTGATGAATCAGTATTCTTTGACCATCTGACGCACATTTCAATAAACTCAGTTTTTATGAATCTTTCTTACACATAGACTAGTAAATAATTTTAAAAGTTAACACATCACCCATCGGGGCTGGCCCAGTGGTGTAGTTTTTAAGTTCACGTGCTCCGCTTCGGCAGCCCGGAGTTCATGGGTTCGGATCGTATGCACCACTTATAAAGCCATGCTGGGGCAGGGGTCCCACATGTAAAAAAAAGTAGAGGAAGATGGGCACAGGATGTTAGCCCAGGGCCAATCTTCCTCAGCAAAAAGAGGAGGATTGGCAACAGATGTTAGCTCAGGGCTAATATTCCTCACCAAATAAATAAAAATAAGTTCTAATCTTACTCAGACCCTCTAGGTTAAGATGAAATGCACAACATTGTTTGAAGTTATTGTATTTTTTTTCTTTCCTGTGTTCCCAGCAAAGCATCCTCCAAGATTTCCAAGCCCATACAAACCTGCCCTTTTGAATCCAGGCTTTTAAAGGTTTAGTGTCTTTCTTGGAACTTAATTTTGGTGACAGCTTTATGCTACTTCATTTCAAAAGCTGCTGGTAGCTTTCTGAGAACTATCAACTTATTTTCTTTTTTGCTACCATATGATGTAATGAGATAACAGATAACAACGAAAACCAAAGAACTTGACTTCTGCAAGAAAGCAAATATTATGTGATAGGAAAAATTTTTATACCATGCACACACTGTAGAAAGATTACATTGATGAACCCAGAATCCAGAAATTTCCTGAAGTAGACTTTCTGTTGAAGTTTGATTGTTGCTTATGGTAATCAGAAATTAGAAGCTGAGGTAATAACCCAAAGAAGAAGAAAATAAATTCAGTCAAGATGAAATAGACAATAGCAAAAAATATTCTAATGAAAATCTATAACTGAAAATAAAACAACATATAAACAATAATCTTAATTGTCTTTAGAATCTTAATGGTCTCTATTTGATATAACACATAAATAATTCACCCAGAATTTCTTCACCTAGTAAGATAACCAATATAATATGTTAACTTGTGGTTACCTGTAAATTGAAACATGAGAAGATAAACATGTTCTCTAGATTTACTATTTTCATACAGACACATAGCTGGTTGACTCAAACAGGCCTATAGCCTTTTGCAAACCTGAGGATGCTTTAGAATATGATATATTCCCATTGCAGTTGGCTAATTAAACATTTTCACTTCATGAAGAGAAATTTCTTTTCCAACCCCAGTGGACAGTCGGTTTTCAAGGTGAAACCCAAACGACAGAGCTTTTCTAGTACCTGACTGAGCACATGAACAAAGTTTGTTTCTCCTCATACGGTATATATCTAACTTTTCCCAAATATCATTTAACTGTTTCCTTCAAGGACCCTCCCTCCTTCAGAAGAAAATTTTGTTGCTATTTTCCTCTTATGCATTTGAAAAAATTCCTTTTCCTTCCATAGACTCTAATTTTATTTCTGTACTATCAATAGGACTGAAATGACTCTTGAAGGCATTATATAGTGTGCTATGTTAATCCATTTTGAATTTCACTTGTTTACATCTGCATTTTAACCTTCAAAACGTAAGTGTAGGATATTAATGCATTCAGGGTGACATCATTTTGGTGACATTAAAAAAGTATGACTGTGCCTTTGGTTAGCAAGTAGATGGCTGCTATTGGTCATGATTCATTATCCTGTCACAGACATGCTATTTCAATAGATTGAGAACCTCACACCTTCTATATATACAGTGCAAATCATAAATTCTTCACTGTGCCATTTTATTTTCTTATAAGTTGCAAGATGCTGTGATTCATAGCTAAAGTATGAGTTATACAAAGTGCATCTTATAGTTCTTCTTGTTCAAGTGTTGACAAGGTGCATTATTATTTTTCAAATTAGATTATTTTAAAGTAGCTGATAATATTGGGGTGAATTGTATATTTTCTAATATTCTTGTTCTCATTAATGCTTACATTCTCCTTTAATTTAAAAAAACATTAAATTTCATTTCAAATTAATTAGCCTCAGAAATTAGTGGAAAAATATATGATGAAAATTTTCATTTTATAAAGAGGGAGTTTGCAAAAATGGAAGATTATCCTTTAATAGTCACATCACTTTATTCATAAATCCAAATTTAGCAATGCTATCAAAATATCTTTGATTTTCCTGGGCAAATTGGAAGGGACAAATTTCATCTTAAGAATATTTTTAAGAATGGACAGAAGACAGCATAAGCAAATCATTATCTCGGTGACTATAAGCAGTGTTCTAAATTAGACATTAAAATAAGGGCTGGCCCAAAGGCTTTATTATCCTCCAGGAAAGAAATCAAATAAATTCTAATAAGTCACCTGGACATAGCCTCTGGTAGTTTAACCAAATTAACTTTTAAGTGTAAAAAGAGGATTTACGGAAGGACAAAGATATGTATGACCCCTTCGGCTTGTGCAGTAAATAGCTGTCAAATTTTAAACAAAAATGAATTTATCTCCATAATCAGAATTATCCAAATTTTTAGTTTGTGTCCTGAACTTTCAGGCAGTTACCGTGTAAATGAGTAGCTCTATCTTTATTTGAAGTGACAGTACACTCATATAGTAATATTTGTATACACTACTGAGACCATGACTAAAAAAGATAAGGAATATATAGAGCTAAAAGTAGATATATCCTTTTACTGATAGATATATCAGTAAAGTTTTTCAGTCCAATGATCAAAAGTAACGAAAACAAGGTTTGCCAAGGCAAAATATAATCATATGACCCTGAATATACCACTACTTCACTTTTGTCTTTTAGGAATATTCCCTCTAATTGTATACATATACTTGGCTTCAATCTACTTTGGTCTGTATAACAGCATCCAAGGAATGAGTGAAAAGTTTTTTAAAAATTTGCAAATTGTCTTGTTGAAATCATATATGAAATGATTTAATTAACAAACAGCAGTATAGATTGTAGGATATACTGGTGTGACATGTTCAACAAGTCATGAAGTGGTATAATGTAGCTTGACAGTAGACTCTGATAAATTAAAGATGTATACTTAAAGATCTATACTAAATACCATAAAGCAACCTTAAAAAAAATAACAAAATAGAGTTAGGGCCAATAAGCCAACCAAGGAAATAAGATAGAAAAAAGACAAATATTCAGTTAAGCCAAATGTAGAAAGAAAAAGAGGCAAAGGAAACAAATAACAGATGGAACAAATAGAAAACAATATGACAGATTTAAACCTAACCATATGAATATTCACACTAAATGTAAATGTTTTAAACACCTCAATTAAAAGGCAGAGATTGTCAAATTAGATTAAAAACACAAATCCCGACTATATGTTACTTACAAGAAACACACTTAAAATATAAAGCACAAATAGTTAAAAGTCAAAGAATGGGGAGAGATAAGCTAATATTAATCAAAAAGAAGCTGGAGTGGCTATATTAATATCAGATAACTTAGATTTCTGATAAAAGAATATTAGCAAGGATAAAAGTGGTCATTTTCTAATGATCAAGTCAATTCATCAAGAGAACATTTAAAGTTCATGCACATAATAACATAACTTCAAAATACATAAAGCAAAAACTGTTAGAAGTGCTATGAGAAATAGACAAGTCCACAGTTATAGTTGAGAAATACCCTGTCTCAATAATTTATAGAATATGCAGAAAATCAGTAAGGATATGGAAAAGTTGAACAACATTATCAACCAAATTGACCTAATTAACATTTATAGAAATTTCCTCCTCACCAACAGCAGAGTATACATTCTTTTCTCAAGTGCACACAGGACATTTACCAAAAAAATAATACACCATATTCTGGGACATAAAACAAGTCTCAATAAATTTATAAAGATTTGAGTATTAAAAGGATATTCTTTAACCACAATGGAATTAAGGTAGAAATCAATAATGAAAAATCTTTGGAAAAAGCCCAAATATCAATTAAATAACAACATAACCTCTAAATAACCCATGGACTAAAGAAGGAAGACAAGGGATTTGAGAAAGTATAAACTGAGTGAAAATGAACACACAACATTATCACAGTGCAAGGGATGCTACTAAATCAGCAGTTGGGTAGTAATTTATACCATTAAACACTGATACCCAAAAGGAATAAATGTCAAATCAATGATCTCAGCTACCACCTTAAAAACTAGAAAAATAAAAGCAAATTATATCAAAACAAAGAAAGGTGATAATAAAGATTAGGGAGAACAGCAATGAAATACAAAACAGATAAACAATAGAGAATTAAAAAAACTTGTTCCTTGAGAAAATTCAATATAATTGATAACCCTCTAGCCAGACTACTCAAGAAATAAAGAGAGAAGAAAGAAATTATTAATATCAATAATGAGAGAGGTGACATTATTGTGGATCGACACATATTAAAAGGGCAAGAAAATATTATGAACAACTTTATGTCAACAAATACTATGACTTTCAAGAAATAGAAAAATTCTTTAAAAAGATACAATCTACCAAAGTTCAGTCAAGAAGAAATAGATAGCCTGATAACCCTTTATTGACTAAAGAGTTTGACTTTGTATTGAAAAGCCTTCCCCCAAAACTCTATGCCCAAATGGCTTCACTGGTGAATTCTCCCAATCAAATAAGGAAAATATAATACCGATTGTACACAAAATCTACCAGAATATTGAAGATGAGGGAATATTTTCCCATTCATTTTATGAGACGAGCCTTACCCTGATACCAAAACCAGAAAATGACATGAACAAGACACATACAGAAAGAGAAAGAAAAGTGATGTATCCTTAATGTGTAAAAAACATTTGACAAAATCCAACACCCATTCCTAACAAAAATACTCACAGTAAACTTGGGATAGAAGCAAACTTTTTCAACCTTAGAAAGGGCATCTATGAAAAACCTGGAGTTAACGTTATGCTTAATCCTGAAGGGTTGAATTCCTTCTCCCAAGGTTGGGAACAAGGTAGGATGTCTGCTCCCACTATTTCTATCAACATTGTACAGGAGGTTCTAGCCAGTGCAATAGGGCAAGACTATTGAATTAAATGCATCTAGATTGGCAGGGAAGAAGTAAAACTGTCCTTATTCATGGACAACATGATTGGCTATTGAGAAAATCTGTTGGAATGTTTAAAAAAATCAACTGAAACTAATAAATGAGTTAGCAAGATTGAAAGATAGTCAATTTACAAAAGTCATTTTCTATGTTCTTGTAAAAAGCAATTCAGATATTTAAATTAGGAAAACTTACATTTACAATAGCATCACAAATGAGAAATACTTAGGACTAAATCTGATTAAAAATTTGAAAGAGCTGTATATTGAAAATTACATTGCTGAGAGAAATTAAGGAAAACTTAAATCAAGAAATATACTGTGTTTGTGGGTAGAAAGACTCAATATTGTTAAGATGTCAATGTCCCCAAATTGATCTATAGATGCAACACAGTCTCAATCAAGTTTCCAGAATTCTCTCATTGAAGAAAATGATAAGCTGATTCTGAAATTCATATGGAAATTCAAAGGACCTAAAACAGGCAACACATATTTAGAGAGTATAAAATTGGAGGGCTAACACTATCTGATTGTAAGATAGATAAACAACAGTAATAAAGACAGCATGGTTTGGCGTTAAGATTGGACAAATAGATCATATTTACTATGCAATGCCAAGAAGGCTTAACCCTGAATTTTAGACTTAATTTCAAAGATACAAAAAATTAGCTAAACTCTGCTCACTAATAGTGTTGTGTTAGCACACACTCTGGAACTAAACTATCCGACCTCTTATTCTACATCCCTCATTGACTGGGCTTTGTCAACTTGGGCAGGAGACCAGAGCTCTCAGTGTATTGGTTTCCCCATCTGTAAAATGAGCTTTATAATAGAACTAACCTCATAGAGTTATTGAAAATATAAAGTGAGTTAATATGTGTAAAGCATTTGGAAAAGTACTTGGCATATGGTAACCTTTATGTAAGTGTTAGCTATTATTTTTATTTTATTAGTATTATAATTACTATTACTTTCATATTCAGGAAGAAGGAAGTCAAACTCTCCCAGGATACCAAGAGACTGATGGACACAAGATTAAGTAGACAGAGAAGAATCAGTTATTAACTTAATTTGAGATTACTTAAAAACTTTCTCATTTTAAAAATATTTTCACATTATTCACTAATTTACTGATTAAATAGTACAGGTTAAAAGTCATATGTTAAATTCATTTGAATTCTCATGCTCAAATGATTATTTTAATAATCATTTTAATAATGATTAGTTTGATAATCATTAAAATAATCAAATTATTTTCATAATCGTTAGTTTGTTAGGCTACTGAGTTATAATTTTTTGACCATGTGTATATTATTTTTCTGTCAACTACATATAAGTTCTTTCCTAAGATTGAAAATAATTTTTCTCTCTACCACTACTGAACTTTAAGGGTAAAGACATAATAAGCCACTTTATTTTAAATAGACAGTAACAGATAATCCATTTTCATGTAAATCACATTTTGGTCATTGAAGATGCTGATCCACAATGACATTTATCTTCATTTGTTATGACTGTGATGTTTCTGGTGGAACTGTGCCCTAGAATTTTAGATAGATTCATTTTTAGGATTAGTAAGTACTAGAATAAAGTCATGCCTTTTCAGAAGTTGCAGTAGGTAACAAAGTTTTAATATCACATTTATAAGAAGCAAATTGATGTATTAAAAATAGCTATGACTTTGTCTTCTGTAATTATATAACTCAAACTGAATTAATGTTCTGAACATGCTTACACGTGGGAAGTGTTTATTTCACCAGTTATTTACCTTGGAGAAAGAAAAAGGTTATAATTTAAAACGCTTTTCAAGATTACTGCTCTAAATTAAGTTTAGAGCTGTTTAGCTCAAGATCTCGCAACACTAAATTATGTAAAGTAAACTTCATGACTGATTTCTATGGATTTTGTTTTTGGTAAAATGAAAAAAAAGGATAATCCCATTTGGTAATGGTTTTTCCGTTTGTGTAACTCATGTTGATAGACATAGATAGCGTCTTATAAGAATATAACATTTATGTGTACTTCCTTTCATAAGATGAGTTTCTGCTTCAGAGATTTTGAAGAGGTAGTTCAGAGACAATAAATGGGTAGATTTCCCCCCTCATATAACGGTCTTATTTGTTTTAATTTTAAGGATTTATGAAAAAATATTTCATTCCAGATTCACATTTCAACTATGAAGTTTTGTGTTCGTAGTTAAAATTTTATGATACCTGTTCTTTCGCTATTCCTTTTCTAGAATTTTCTCCTGTTTTGGTGACAAGTTTGATTATTCTGCTTTGTCATTTAACCAATTCCTATCTAAAGCAGTTTACACCTTCCTGTGAGGATTCCAGGGTGCTACTGAAAATCACCGTTGTCGTGTGACTTTAGGCACAACTTCTTATAGGTGTGATTCATCAACTGGTAGGTAGGGAGAGGGAGCATAGTCTATATTGTGGGTATGCTTTTTTGTGTTAGTTTGGTTCATTTGTTGTACCTTATAAAATAGAAATCAGTGATGGAAAGGGAGAAGAGATTAGAGAATGAAAATTATTTGATAGAAAAAAATAAATACATTGGTTCCACCAACATATAGTTGTTTTCCCTTGATTGTTCTGTTGTGATTTGTTGAACATTTCTTATCTGCACATATTCTTTCAAGTAATAAACTTTGAGTAACAGAAACAAAGGCTTTGCTCTGACTTGACATAATGTTGGTGTGGGAGACACTGCTGTAGAAGTAGAAATGTTATACCAAGGCTCACATTTAATGAGAACCTAGTTATGGCCACTGTTAATGGCCAGCATCTCACTGGATTGCCTAGTGTCCAGGAATATTTGGCCAGTACACATCTCTGATTGATTATTACCCATCCTCTACTGGCTCTTGAGGACTTTAAATGTCCCTCTTGATCAGACATTCTCTGTTAGATATAATATGTATAATTATAATACATACATACTATATATGTAATTTATATTTTCATAGCATATATACACTATAATTATATATATGTGTGTGTATATTTCCTTCTCACCCAATATTTTATTAGGTCTTTGCCAAAGCCATCAGTTATCAAGTATTTTCTGAACACTTATTATATGGTCAACAATATGTTCAGTGCTCTTTCATTTTTGCCAGTGTGACCAGAACTAAATTTTCTCCACTAGCACATGGTGCAAATAATTGAGCCTCCCAAATTATTTCCAGAAATTATTGATGTGATGAAGCTTTTTAGAATGGCTAAATTTGATTGTCCACCTTATTCTTCTGCCATTAAATATCTCCCTGAATGGAAAGTTGCAATTCCCAGGTATAAGCTAAGAGAACCACTGCAAACTAAAATACCTGTGGGGGGGGGGGGATGGGGAGCAAAAAAGCAAAAGGAAAGATCCTTTTTGAGACGGGCTCCTTCGTTGTCACTATTTGTGTTCCTTCTTTCTGGGTCTGGTTATAAAGATTAATGCTTGATCTAAAAACATTTGAAAGTCTAACCCTGGGTGAGGGATGACCAACTTGAGGGAGTTCAAAAGAAAGGCTAATGACTCTAAGCATAAATGGCACCATCTATCTTTGCTGAAACTGGAGTGAAATTGTTTAAATCATGAGGGCAAGGAGGAAAATCCTCAAACAGTTTAGGCTTTGTGAGGCAAGAGGGAATGCTAATTGTCCTTACCCTAAGAGAAACTCCGAAATGACATTAATTCAATTTAATTTTCTGATCTGTGGATAATAATTCTGGCTGTCATCAGTAGGACTAGTAAATATAAGGGCTTTCCTTATATTTTCAAACATTTTACGGCTAGACAGAACTGCTATTTTTGCCGTCTGTGTAGGCTCCCCTGTGTTTCCTTGAGTACCCAACCATGAAACTGGAGGCAGAGTAGTAGGTAAGTGGGGACACAAAGCTTTTCAGAGTTTTGTCTGGAGCTCTGGAAATTGTCACTGCACTAAGAGGAGGATCATAGGCCTTTGGATGAAAGGCTCATCATGAACTAGACTGATTTTGATGAGAAGTTTTTATTAGAAGAAGGTAGACTACGTAGTACTTATTAAGGTAAAGAGTGACGGAGTGTAAAAATACGGCTGCAGACACAATCGATGCACTGGTGTCTCTCCCACTTTTCCATTACATCTTGCAAAGGTAAGTGGACCAGAACGTGGATTCTAGGCTGGGCTGTGGCTATTTCAAACTGTGTGACCTTTCACAATTTTTTTTACACCACTAGGCCTCAGTGTCTTTATCTGTAAAAGTCAAATTGCATAAATAGGAAATTCTTCTAACTCTGTAATATTGTCATATGCACTCTGTGTGTATTAATCTATAGTTATAGCAGCTTTAAATATTGAGCTAGTGATGTAATAATTGTTTAATTATGTAAGTTTGAAAGATGCAAAAAACAGGAAAGAATCACTTTTATGTGTCCGTTGCATTAGCATCAAACATGTCCTACCTTGAGTACATTTCGTGATTATGATTTGTCATAAATGTTTTCAGCCTTCCTTGAATACATTCTAGGTTTGTTTTGCCAGGACAAAAAAATCCACAGTAAGAAAACCAAGGCTGGAAAACTAAATGAGAATAGATTGCAGATATATCTTTGTGTATTATTATGAATCTTCCTAAATGAAACCAGATTCTTATTGTTTTCTTGCAGAATGTGATTTATACAATTCATTAAATGTCTGACGGTTTTATGACCAGCTATCGAAAATAATTACACTCAAATGAAAATATTTCATGTCTTGTATGACTAGGCAGAAGTAAAATCTAGGATTTTTCAGTTCAAGAAAGAAGTAATTTTAGAATCCAAATTAAGTGTTGAACATGAGCTAAGAATGAGAGATTATTCTGTTAATCTTTGTTATACTGGTAAAATTAGTTAGATTTCATGTTACCTAAATTACAATTTTAGGTCTTTCATTACCATATGAATTAAATTATCTTTTTTTCCTCTGTCACTCATACTCTATCTAGCCAATAATGTTATAAAATGTTCAAAAGGAAATTGATACAGCAATTTGCTATGTCTAGACTTCCAGGTAACTTAACTGTCATTTAGTTATTCACAGAACAATTTGGAGCTTGCATCTTGACAAATTGTAGGACTCCCTTCATAAAACTAAAACCCCAATTAAATGATTGAATAAAAAAATCAAGCCAGAAAGAAAACCTCTTTCTATCCCTAGGAGGACATGAAACAAGATCTTTCAGAACATTTATCCTTTATTTATGAGAAACTATAAGAAAAAAAACTAAGTATAATTGATTCTTATTAGATATAGTTGAAATGAAGCTATTGAAGACTGGAAAAAATGTACAAAACTCATGAGAGTAGAGATATCACCTAAGAATTATATGGAGAAATAAGTAATACTTATTTTATTAAAGTACATTTGCAATCCCTACACACACCCTGCATTTAATCTCGTTTTTTAATAATATTTTCTTTAAAATATCCATCATTAGTGTCATGTATATCTCGCTGTAACAATCCACTTACTTTTTCAGATCTTTCAGTCAAAACTCTGTTGTGAGCCTGGGCACACATTGCAACTTTGTAACCTAGGGCATGCATTGCAACTTTGTAACCTAGGAAAGGAGCACGCTGCAGAGTTGGGGACTGGGAAATACTTTTCTCCGTCTTGTGACTGCCAGCACCTCTCTGGCTTGTTCCCAGTCTGGGAAGCTTGCTCTGCCACTTGCTGTATCAGTGGTCTTTGGTGAAGTCTTTAATATTTTTGTGCTTATGAAAGTGGAGGTATTAACAGCACGGTGATACTGTGTGAGTGGTGCCCAGCGTCAGGCAGTTGCACTGCCAACAGATGGTGCCAGCCTCACTGAACTATTGTAAAGTGGAGACAAGATAAAATCTGTAAAATTACATAGAGCAGTGTCTGTCCGGGTGTCAGTTCATAATAAAAGTCGCGTCATTATTGTTGGTGTTGTGATAATCCTGAGAAGTGTGGACACTGGAAGTACAGAGGCAGCATGTGTGGCACCTGTCATCAGGGATGGGGCGAAAATAGCTTCATGCGGCGTCTTGGGTGGCAACTTTGAACAGAGAGAGGACTTGTTAGAAATGTAATGTGTCTCTTCGGTCTCTCAGAAATATTTTGGTGAGGAAGGAGGGAAACAGATTTCACTGGAGGAGCCTCAGGTATCTTGTAGGTGTTAAGTGCAGGCAAACCAGAGATTTTGGCTTCTTGCTGTTAAGATTTTTTTAAAACACAGACTGAGAAAATATGGCTGGCAGTGTATACTGACTCACTCTACACCCATTTCAAGCCCCTTCTGTCTGGGGACTGAAAAGCTCAGGTGACTTTTACAGAGTCCGTTGGAGCGTGTGAGCCCGGTTCCTCCAATCAGACACACGGCGGGAGCTCTGAGTGAGGGTGCCCTGGGCGCGGGCTGGATGTCCTGGCAAGAGTGCTGGTGATGGATCTGATTCCAGGGGTTGGCTGTGGAAGAGCTTCCGGCAACCCTTTGTGAGTGTGATCAGGACTAAGTGGTGGATGGCAGTGGAAGTTTCACCTGGACAGTCCTGCAGTCTTGCAGGGCATTAGTCCTGCCTGCTTGCTCCTCCCTGGTTCTCTGCCCTTTTAGAGAACCATTGGTGGAGATGACCACTTCTTATGAGTCCCTTTGTCAGTAAACTACTTGGAACCCTGACAATGACGTCTGGTGAAATTTGTCATCTATCTACTTATCTTTTCTGTATAGATAAAGATATGGTTGTGTTGACAACTTAAAATTGAAGTACTTCTGTGGTAAAAGTAATTTTCACTCAAAATGAACACCTGATTCTTTTAGGGTTACAATTAGTTGAATTTAGTGTTAATATTCACTATATGTGGCTATGGCATTTTGATTAAATTCAAAACTAAAATCCTCCCGTAAACTGAATGTGATATCTTGAGGAAAATAATTTCAGATGATGAGTGTTTGGATCATGTTTTTGTTTCTCTTTTAAATAGTTCTATTATGAAATGATGTTTTTAACTTGAATTATCCAGATTATTTAAATAACTATTTTGATTTGGAAACTAACCAATGCCTTTAAACGAAAATAATTCATTTTTAAGATATAGTTTTCTTTGGCCTCCAATTTTTCTTGCTCTTGTTTCTTCCCTAATATGCTCCCAACCTAAACCCCATTCCTATTTCATCATTACTACATTCTTCTTTGGTTATCTCTACATCTATGCAAATCTCTGTTTCTGTTTTAGTCCATTAATATTCAGCAAATGCTTCATTTGCACCTTTTTATCAATTCCTTCTGAAATTATATTTACAAAAAAGTTTATTACATTAATCTTTAATTAAGGGTATTTATTAAATAATGCAATAGTGATAGTAACTAATGTTTATTATGTGTTTATTATATGTCAGAGACGATGCTAATAAACTTCTGTGTATACTCTAGTTTAACACTCACAACCTTATGTGAAAGGTTCCCATTCTACACATGTGAAAACTGAACCTTAGAAAGGTTAAAAAAGTTAACCGTGCCCAGCAACTAGAAAATGGTAGAACAAGCATGTGAACCTAGGAAATATGCTTTAGAACTTTTATCCTATACTGTCTAATTTTAATAATAATGATAAAAAATATTAATAATATAGATAAGTAGGCTTTGCTATGATTTTAAATTATACTAAATGCGTTGTTTTTGGATCCTTCTTCTACAACACCATCCATCCATTTCTTCAGTCGGTATTTATTGAGGACTTGCTGTGTTTCACTAATGTTCTAGAATGTAGATGCTGGAGATATCGCCTGAACAAGGCAGACGACTTCCCTGCTTTCACTGAACTCAATTCTTTTTAGGCGCGCAGTGCAGACAAACAAGCAAATAGACAGGAAAGCGTATGGGTTGTTATGAGTGCTGCAAAGGTAACTGAAGTACGGTGATGTGGCAGGAGTGCTGTAGCTGGGGTACTCAAGAAAGTCCTGTCTGAGGTTTGGCCTTGAACAAGAAGGAGGCAGCCACTTGAGGGTCAGGAGAGGAGAATTCCAGGTAGAAGGAAGGGCTAATGCAAACACCAGGAGGAAGGTACTTGCTTGGTGTGTTGAGACACTTCATTAAGTTTTCCTTGAATGTAGTGGGTAAAGAGGGAAATGTTACAAGGTGAGGTCAAGGATATGAACAAGGATTGAGATCAAATAGGATGTTTAAGCCAGAAAGAAGAGTTTGAATTTTACTTTCAGTGAAATGGGAAGAGCTTGAAATAAATCTGATTTACATTTAAAAACATACTCTCTCTGTTTAGTGGAAATGTTGTGGGTTAACAAGAGTGGAAACAGGGTAACTAGTTAGGAAACTGCTACAATGGTCTAGCATTATATGGTGGTGAGTTGGAAGAGGAGACTAGGAGAGAGAGAAGTGCTCAGCTTTTGAGTGTGTGTTGAGCACAGAATCTGAGGGCTTCCTGACACACATGATGTAGACAGTGGGGATGAGTGGATAATAAAGATAAATCCTGGACTCTTGTGAACAGTTGCTCTCTGGTAGGGCTGTACTGATAAAGTTTAGTTTCAGGTGACTTGCAGACATCCACATGGACATGTCAAGAATGGGGTTGTTGCATGAGTCTGAAGATCTGAGAAGTCAGTTCTCCAGGTCAAGTCAAGAAACCTTTGTTAGGTGCCATTTTCTGTTTGCTTATAATTTGTGAATATCTCCTGCCATTTTCTTCCTTTTTTTAAATATAAATGTTGCTCTAAATCAGTTTCTATGACATTTAAAATCTGTGCTACTCTTAGAAAAGTTTTCGTATATATATTTTCTATATTTGCTGAACTCATTATCTCATAGGACATTTGAGAGAGTCTATAACGGGAATTCAAATAATAAACTAAAACAAACAGTAATAATGACATGTAGCTAACATTTATTGACCACTTAGTGTGTGTCAGGCATTGCTACAAGTGCTTCGAGAGGTCTCTCATCAAATTTAATTATCACAACTGTCCTAAAAAGTAACTTCCAATAAAAGTAGGAACTGAAGACCATGAAGAGAAGGAAGGAGCAGGGGTGCTAGCCAAGAGTATTAATGGTATCACGGTCATTGAACCCAACGTGAAACTCAGTTTCCTGTAATATATTTGGCATAATTCTTGCAGTCAGAAAGGAGAAAACATACTAGTTCTTCAAGGGAGACAAATATTTTCCTAGTGCTATATAATTAAAGGATTTTCCCACATGGAATATTATTTAGGGAGTATTGTATTGCCTTCTTTCATTGATTTTAACATGCATATCTTTCATATTTCCACATTTCTGATTGAAATGAATATTACAATCATGAAAAAGCAAGCAGTGGCCATGATATAGTTGTCATTATCCATGGGCTTCAAAGCTTGTAGAATGTATGTTTGGAAGGATGCCCTGGGGACAGTAGTGAGGCACTCTTTTAAGTGCTGATCCATCAAATATTCTGATGGCACAGAGATCGTGTCGTGTGGTGTGATACACTGCATCAGCGATCTCAGTTCTTTACCCTTCTCTGCATTCACTCCCTTGACAATGTAACTTTGCAGCACCCACCCATGATGGGTATGTTGACCTGCCCCATACCTTGGCACACCTTTGCCTTGATCAAAGGAGAATTAACATACGTGTTGTAAACAGAGGCTTGAAAAGGAGTTTGTTCTCTTGCATATATGCCATCAAATGAGAACATTCCTAGGGTACCCTGCTGGAAGATGAGACACGTGGTGTTGAGACACAATGCTAATGCCAACCTCTACCAGTCAATAGCCAGCTAACCCCCAGACATCTAAGTAAACCTAACCAATATCAGCAAAGTCATGTAGCCAACACCCAGCTAATTACAGGTGCAAGGCAATAAGGGTGTATTGTTTTATGCCTTTGAGTTCGGGGCGGTTTATTCCTCAGCAAAAGGTAACTGATACTTACAGAAAAAAGAATAGATATCAATGATTCTGAGTTGAAAAGTGATTCCGAAAATTCATGCTCTGGATGTGAAAACGTGTTAGGAATACCTGAACCAATTTATTTTGCTAACATTTTAATTTTTTGCATTTGCACAAGAGAGCTATATAATTTAAACAAATCTGCCTTGTCAATAATATAAAATAAAAATTCTGAGAAGGAAGACAGCAATATTTTGAGGTGAAATTGCAGCTATTTTTTCTTCTTTAGTGGTACATTAAATATAGGTGGGTCTTAACAATTGGTAGTAGTCTTACATTACATGTAAATACACGATTGTAACATGTCCTTGTTCATTTCTTACCCTGAAAAGCAGAGTCCACGTCATTTATACCATTGCCTTAGCAGACCTAGCCTTGTGACTTGCACATAATTAAGTCAATAAATATTATCTAATCTGTTTCTATAGGTCAAAACGTTAATTACTAGTTAATTAGCATGCCCTCCTCACTGTCACTATCCCTTTTCACATGATTGAATGAACCTCAGTGTTAAAGGTTATCAGTTATTTCATTTGCTTTTAACATAGGATGATGTGAGGAATAGGAAGAAGATTTTGGAAGTTGACTGAGAAATTTATTTTAATTATTTCAAGATATTGTTTATTGGACATTTAGTTTTAATGTGAATAGAAAAATCTGTGCATCTCAAAAATCATTAGTTAAAAATGCATTCTCTCGATCATGAAATGTTTGTCATTGGTTGAAGGTCACTCAGTTGTGTAATTGCTTACTTTTGTTTTTTATTTTCATGTGCAATGTGTTATTGGTTTGTAATGTTGATTCTTAGTATAGTGTTCATGTTTGTAGTAGTGTCACTTGATTTTTCATGACAGGTTTTGTCAGCATTACAGGAAGAATTATAGAATCCATTTGTCCCTGATTCATTCTGCATTCTAGGTGATCCTTGAGTTCAGCATTTATAATTCTGAACACGTGGCAGAATCCTGTTAAGATAATTTCTAATAATTTCCTTCATACCAGCCTGGTTGTACGTTTTTAGAGGGAAGTGTAAGTTATCAAAGTGTTACTATCCTTATATGCCTGCTTGTCATTTAATAATGAGTTCTTGATTAGAATCCACAAAGTGAAGACCTGTGTGGGTAAATCAAAAACCACAGCTCCTTGAAGTGAGAATGTGTAATAAGAGGGACACATGTTTATTTTTGTAATACTGGAGGTGGAGTGTTTAGGCCTCCATTTTCTTTGTTTATAGGTTTCTCTTCATTATTTTTAAGAAAGTGAATTTCAAAGAAATTCAATTTGGGATATGCACTGTGTAATAGTTTAACAAAAACTCATGTATTAATACCTTAATGAAAACTAGTAAAAGTTATTGGTCACCTTTGTCCTTTGTCATATCTTCTTACGTGTTTTGTTGATTTACAATTATCAGTCAAATTTTAAATATACATTTTTGTTGTAATTTTCTTCATAAAACATTTCGCTTTGCATAAGCCTAAGAATCAGCTATGTTAGAAATGTTCTTTTAATTTTCAAGAAAGACTTTGATTACTTTTTATGAGAGGTCTAGGAATTCCTAACTTTAATATAAAGTTGATTACATGTAAGATTTAAAAAACCTCTACTTTCTTATTCTGTGAGGTCATGCCTTTTATTTTAATGCACAATGATTGATACAATTCATCTGGATTACTTTTGATGAAAAATTGTGTGAACTCAGAAGTCTGCAAAATGATAGGTTTGCAAATGGATGTCTCTTGGTCTTCGTCCATCCCCTCTGCCCCACTTTACATGTTACCAGGCTTCCAAACCATTGCAACTCCTAATGTCTCCATTAAGCCTTGTCCAACTTTCAACCTACTTTGATTTTTACTTTCTATAAGTTTTTGTTCACCCGTAGACACTATCACATAGTAATTTCCTTCTTATAATTTTATTTTGTCACTCAATTATTCCTCATATTTTTTAAAGGTATAAGCTTCTAGATGAGAAAGGTTATATTTTAAATTTTAAGCATGATATTCTATAGCAAGTCACCCCAAACAAGAAGCTACTTTTAACGTGTGGAAGAAGAGAGAGATATTCCCTTTTTTAGGCTTGGCGTCGTGGGCTAGGTGGCTGTTAGAGACTGTTAACTCTGCGTTTTTATTACAGAGGCCACCATCTTTATCTGCTTTCCCAGGATGAGAATAATTATGTTGTTGAGTAATTATGATTGCACTTAGGTAACTGTGTAGGCCATTTCCTTTACTCCTTACAAGAAGGCCGTGAGTTAGGAATCATTGCCCTGTTGTACAGGGGAAGAATTTGAGGATTTTGAAACATTAAATAACTTGTGAAATGTCAAGTTATAACTACTGGGTGGCAGATATGGGACTTAAAATCAGGTGTGTTTAACTGCTGAGCGTGTGTCGTTAATCTACTATCATGCAGTCCGGAGAGCCCTCTGTGCTGATACAAAAAGTTTGCCAAATCAGAATGGCAATTCATTACTTTGAACTGGAAAAATTAAATTTTCAAGTGAAGATTCTCTGACAAACTATTGTCCTTTAGAAACTTTATGCTTTTCTTTGTATAACTCATCAATGTGGTTTCAATATTGCATTTCATGTAGTATGTACAGTCTCTGATTAAATTTGAAGGAAAAGGAGTTTTCAGCAAAACTCTCCATAGAATGTAGGCTCATTTGTATCAGTTTCAACTTCAGGGGGTTAACATTGGATAATTCCATCCCCTAAATCAGATACTATACACCACTTAGAAATGGAATTCCTCCCTGTATTCGTTACAGTTAAAATTTATAGATTTGTAATAAAGATAAAGATATTTGTAATAGTTGATACTGAGCACTATTGCAAATTCTATACACATGTATCTTTTATTCCTTGCAAAACTCCAGCGAGGTAGTTACTATTACTATCCTCATTTTCAATAAGGAAATTAGTCTAAAATATATAGGGTAAGTTACTGACGGTCACATGACTAGGAAAAGACAAAATCTTTTGTTTGATAACTTTAGGCTTAAAAAAATTCCTCTTAAGTGGCAAAACCTGAAACATTTGATACGTTTTATTATACCTTGCCGAGGCAGGTTATACCCAACTAAAAGTCTGTATTTTATTTGCTTTAGGTGACCCTGAATGCAGGCAATATTTTGTCCTAAATGAGAACTTTTGTGATGAAACAAATAGTAAATTGTGTGATATTTCAATGAGAATGTGTTACTTTTTCACCTTTTTCATTTGAGTAACTCCAAGTCTCCTCAGATGCTTGGCATTTTTAAATAAAACAAAATTAAGAAGTCATTTCTGCTGAGTGTTTTCTTTACTTTCACATATTCTCTGTACTGGATTTCGTCTTTGTAGTAGAGTTAGTGCAATGTGTACATTCTAGTTTTATTGTTTCTCCAGCATCAAATACACCTTTAAAAGTATGACAAAGTTATGAAGACATAAAATGGCAGTTTTTTTCTTTTTTTAATGTATGATATTGAAGGTTTGACTTAAAGAAAAGCTTTACCAATGACTGCGCATTCACTTTTCAGTCACTGAACTTATTTGCAGTGAATTTTAACTAATATTCCTCAAAGAGTGGAAGATGTGGTGTTTTGTCCCTTGTTAACATAGCTGTATGTTTTAATAGTTTTCTTCAAAATGTTAATTATACTTTGTTTCACTTCTGTTTTTGAGAGGTAATAATTAATTCAACAAACAAAAATTACAGGATAATATATGCATAAATAAAAAGTCTGTAGTGTCAATTTTCATATTTCTGGTGGGTTAGGCAGAGAAGTGAAGTCGTGCATTTTTTTAAAAACAGGTTAATCGTGTACATGACAGAAAAATGAAATGTAACAAAGCTGTAAACAACAAAATAATCTTTCTCTGGCACTTTGAATAATAGTGGCAGAGTCAACTGGTTGTAAGGACTGTCCCACAGATATAATTATAAAATCTACACAAAATATTAAAAAGGAGACTATTCAGTGATGTTGGAAGTTATCTAAAAATAAGGGAAGCTGGGAGATAATTAATTCTTGAAAAACTGAAGCTGGAAGGGGAAAGAACTGTGAGTTTGTAGCTTTCTCCTTGAGGAGGCTTCCCAACCCCCGTGGCTGCAGTGGAGGAAACGGCGGCAGAAAACTAGCCTAGCGTATCAAGGAAGCAACCTAAATTTGTCTTATATTTATGTAGATATACAAGTTTTATTTTGGTTAATATTGCCTGTCATAACTTCTTCCATTTTTTTTTCTTTCAATATATTGTATCCTTATGTTTTGTTTGGGTTTCTTGTAAATATCATAAAGCTGGATTTTTTTTAACTCAATCTGACAACTTCTGCCTTGAAATTGGGATTTTATATTATGTTTATTGATATATTTAGAGCTTTCTACCATCATTCTTAGTTATCTTGATTTTTTTTTTTTTGCTTTATTATACTTCTTTCCTTTTTTGTCTTCTTTTAAATTCTAATTAGAAATTTTTATTATTCACAGTTCCAGTATTTAGGTTATTTGTGTGTGTGTTTGTAGTGCGTTCTAAGCCATCTTTTAGGCATTGTTATTATTGGTATTGTTAATTTTGGACAGTCCGTGTTTGACTAGATTTACCAGTGTGTTTAGATATTTCATTGCTCATTCTTGTTTGCATCTCTGGCCTTCATTTGAGATCATTTCCTCCTTCTTGAAATGTATGTTTTTAGCAATTTCTTTGGAAAAATTATTGGTGGAGATTTAGTTTTCATTCACCTGAAAATGTTTATCTTGCTCTCCTTCATACAAGATAAGTTTTTGCATATATAATTTTAGATCTCAGAATTTCAAACTTGTTATTACACTTCTTTCTGGTGTCCATTGCTGCCTTTGAGAAGCCTCTGTCAGTCTAACCTAGTGTGTGTGCAAGTAGAAATCTTTCATGCCACTCTGACTACTTTTCAGATCCTTTTGTTTTTCTTTTTTCTTTTTGCTCTTCTGCAGTTTCTCTACTGTATTTCTAGGGTGGACATTTTATTTATCCTGCATGTGATTCATTTTGATTCCTGAACATTTCTTAGAGATGGTTGGAAAGTACTATTGGACATGTTCTAGACTGTCCTTTTCTATCCTCCATTTCTCTTAACCCTGCTTTCAAATTTTTCATCTTGTATCTCTGTGTTGCATTTGGAGTAATTTCTTCAGTGTCTAGTTATCTCTTAACTTAGATCTCATCTTTTTTTTTTTATTGAGGTGTAATTAACATACTTTATATTAGTTTCAGATGTACAAGATAATGATTCAATATTTGTATGTTTTGCAAAATGATCACCACAGTAAGTTTAGTTAACATCATCAACAAACATAGTTACAGAATTTTTTTTCTTGTCATGAGAACTTCTAAGATCTACTTTCTTAGCAACTTTCATACATGCAGTATAGTATTAACTACAGCCACCATGCTGCCCATTATATCCCCATGACTTATTTATTTTATAACTGAAAGTTGGTACCTTTTGACTCCCTTCACCCATTTGGCCCACCCCTCACCCCCCACCTCTGGACCAATCTGTTCTCTGTATCTATGAGCTTGTTGGTTTTTTTTTTAGATTCTACACATAAGGGAAATCATACAGGATTTGTCTTTCTCTGTCAGACTTATTTCACTTAGCATAGTGCCCTCAAGGTCTGTCCATATTTTTGCAAATGGCAGGATTTCCTTTTTCATGGCTGAATAATATTCTATTGTGTATGGATACCACATTTTCTCTATCCATTCATTCATTGATTGACACTTAGGTTTTTTCCATATCTTGGCTGTTGCAAATAATGCTGCAATGAATATGAGGGTGCAGATATATTTCGAGTTAGTGTTTTTGCTTTCTTTGGATAAATACCCAGCAGTGTAATTGCTGGATCCTATGGCAGTTCTATGTTTAATTTTTTGAGAGCCCTCCATACTGTTTTTGGTAGAGACTGCTCCAATTTACATTCCTACCAACAGTGCACTTAGGTTCCCTTTTCTCCACATCTTTGCCAACACTTATTATTTCTTGTCTTTGTGATAATAGCTATTCTAACAGATGTGAGGTGATATCTCATTGTGGTATTGATTTACATTTCCCTGATGATTAGTGATGTTGAGCATCGTTTCATGTACCTGTTGGCCATTTGTATGTCTTCTTTGGAAAAATGTCTCTTCAGATCTTCTGCTCACTTTTTAAATGGATTTTTTATTGTTTGCTATTGAGTTGTATGAGTACTTGATATATTTTAGATATTAACCCTTTATTAGATATGTGATTTGCAAATATTTTACCCATTCAGTAAGTTGCCTTTTCATTGTCTTGATGGTTTCCTTTGCTGTGCAGAAGCTTTTTAGTTTGATGTAGACTCACGTGTTTATCTTTGCTTTTGTTGCCTTTGTTTTTGGAGTCAAATCCAAAAACTCATTGCCAAGACTCATGTCAAGGAGATTATCACCTATGTTTTCTTCTAGGAGTTTTATGGATTCAGGTCTTACAGTCAAGTCTTTAATCCATTTTGAGTTAAACTTTGTGTATGATGTAAGACAGTGGCCTAGTTTCATTCTTTCACATGTGACTGTCCAGTTTTCCTAACACCATTTCTTGAGGAGACTGTCTTTTCCCCATTGTATATGCTTGGCTCCTTTGTCATAAATTAATTGACCATATATACATGGATTTATTTCTGGGATCTCTGTTCTGTTCCATTGAGCTGTGTATCTGTTTTTATGCAATACCATACTGTTTTGATTGTGATAGCTTTGTAATATAGTTTGGAATCAGGGAGTGTGAAGCCTTCAACTTTGTTGTTTTTTCTGAAGAATGCTTTGGTTATTTGGGGTCTTTTGTGGTTCCATATAAATTTTGGATTTGCTTGTTCTATTTCTGTAAAAAATGCCATTGGAATTTTGATTAGGGACTGCACTGAATTTGTAGATTGCTTTGGGTAGTATAGACATTTTAACAATATTAATTCTTCCAATCCATGATCATGGACTATTTTTCCATTTATTTTATAAGATATCAGTGTCTTATAGTATTTATTTACAGGTCTTTCCATGGTTAAATTTCTTCCTAGGTATTTAATTCTTTTTGAGGCAGTTGTAAATGGAATTGTTTTCTTAATTTCTCTTTCAGATAGATAATTCTTAGTGTATAGTAGTACAAAAGAATTCTGTATATTGACTTTTATCTGGCAACCTTAATAAATTTATTTATTAATTCTAATAGTTTTTTAGTGGAGTCTTTAGAATTTTCTGTATATAATATCATGTCATCTGAAAATAGTGATAATTTTATTTCTTTTTTTAGAATTTGGATGCCTTTTATTTCTTTTTCTTGCCTGATTGCTCTGGCTAGGACTTGCAACACCATGTCAAAGAAAAGTGGCAAGAATGGGCCTCCTTGTCTTGTTCCTCATCTTAGAGGAAAAGCTTTTAGTGTTTCACTGTTGAGGATGATGTTAGCTGTGGACTTGTTGTATATGTCTTTTCTTATGTTGAGGTACATTCCTTCTATGCACATTTTATTGAGAATTTTTTTCATGAATGGGTGTTGAATTTTTTCAGATGCTTCTTCTGCATCTAATGAGATGATCATATGATTTTTTTTTTTTGTTTTGGTGAGAAAGGTTGGCCCTGAGCTAATGTATGTTGCCAATCTTCCTCTTTTTACTTGAGGAAGATTGTTGTTCACCTAACATCTGTGACAGTCTTCCTCTACTTTGTATGTTTGTATGTTGAACCATCCTTACATCCCTGAACTAAATCCCATTTGATCATGGTGTATGATCTTTTTAATGTATTGTTGAATTCACTTTGCTAATATTTGTTGAAGATTTTTGCATTTATGTTCATCATGGATATTGGCCTTTAATTTTCTTTTCTTGTGTTGTCCTTCTCTGGTTTTGGTATCAGGGTAATGTTGGCTTCATAAAATGAGTTTGGAAGTGTTCTCTCCTCTTTTGTTTTTTGGAAGTGTTGAAAAGGATTGGTATTCATTCTTTGAATGTTTGGTAGAATTCACCAGGGAAGCTGTCTGGTCCTGGACTTTTGTTTGTTGAGAGGTTTTTGATTACTGATTCAGTATCTTTACTGGTAATCAGTCTGTTCACATTTTTTACTTCTTCATGATTAAGTCTTGGAAGGTTGTTTCTAGGAATTTATTCATTTCTTTTAGGTTGTCCAATTTGTTGGTGTATAATTGTTCATAGTAATCTTTTATGAGCCTTTGTATATCTGTGCTATCAGTTGTAATGTTTTCTGTTTTATTTCTGATTTTACTCATTTGAGTCCTCTCTCTTTTTTGTTTTTTGTTTTTTTTTTTTTTTTGGTGAGTCTAGCTGAAGATTTGTCAATTTTGCTTATCTTTTCAAAGAACCAGCTCTTGGTTTCATTGATCTTTTCTATTGTCTTTTTTGTCTATTTCATTTATATCTGCTCTGATGTTTGTTATTTCCTTCCTTCTATTAACTTTGGGCTTTTTTCTTTTTCTAGTTCCTTGAGATATAAAGTTGTATTTTTATTTGAGATTTTTCTTGTTTCTTGAGGTAGGCATTTTTCCCTATGAACCTTCCTCTTAGAACTGCTTTTGCTGCCTCCCATAAGTTTTGGTATGTTGTATTTCCATTTTCATTTGTCTCGAGGTATTTTTTGATTTCTCTTTTCATTTCTTCATTGACCCATTGGTTGCTCAGTAGCATGTTGTTTAATCTCCATATATTTGTGAATTTTTCATTTTTCTTCTTGTAATTGATTTCTACTTTCATATCATTGTTGTTGGAAAAGATTCTTGATATGATTTCGGTCTTCTTAAATTTGTTAAGACTTGTTTTGTGGCCTAACATATGACCTATCCTGGAGAATGTTCAGTATGCATTTGAGAAGAATGTGTATTCTATTGCTTTTGGATGAAACATTCCATATATATCTGTTAAGTCCACCTGGTCTAATGTGTCATTTAAGGCTGATGTTTTCTTATTGATTTTCTGTCTGGATGATCTATCCATTGATATAATTGGGATATTAAAGTCCCCTACTATTATTGTATTGCTGTGTATTTTTCCCTTTAGGTTTGTTAATATTTCCTTTATATATTTAGGTGCTCCTATGTTGGGGGCATAAATATTTACAAATGTTGTATCTTCTTGATGGATTGACCCCTTTATAATTATGTAATGCCCTTCTTTGTCTCTTATTGCAGTCTTTGTTTTAAAGTCTATTTTGACTGGTGTAAGTGTAGTCACTTCAGCTTTCTTTTGGTTTCCATTTGCGTGGAATATCTCCTTACATCTCTTCACTTTCACTCTGTGTGTGTCCTTATATGTGAAGTGAGTGTGTTGTAGACATCATAAGGATGGTTCTTGTTTTTTTATTCATTCAGCCACTCTATGTCTTTGATTTGAGAATTTAGTCCATTTACATTTAAAGTAATTATTGATAGGTACGTATTTATTGCCATTTTGTTCATCATTTTCTGCCTGTTTTGTTCCTCTGTTCCTTTATTCTCTTGCTCTCTTCCTTCATGGTTTGATGACTTTCTTTAGCAGTATGCTTAGATTTGTTTCTCATTATCTTTTGTGTATCTACTATTAGATTTTGATTTGTGATTACAATGAGACTTTCATATAACAGCTTATATTTACAGTCTATTTTAAGTTGATAACAATTTAAGTTTGTACACTGTCTAAAGCTCTACACTTTTACTCTCCCCACCCATGTTTTATGTTTTTGATGTCACATTTTACATCTTTTATCTTGTGTATCCCTTAATTAATTATTGTAGTTACAGTTATTTTTACTACTTTTGTCCTTTAACCTTCATACCAGCTTTATAAGTTAGTAACCCACCACCTTTACTATATATTTACCTTTGCCAGTGAGATTTATACTTTCATATATTTTCTTATTACTAATTGGCCCCTTTCTTTTCAGTTTAAATAAGTCCCTTTAACATTTCTTGTAAGGCCCGTTAATTGATCATGAACTCCTTCAGCTTTTGTTTGTCTGGAAAACTCTCTCTCCTTTAATTCTGAATGATATTTTGGCTTGGTAGAGTATTTTTGGTTGAAAGTTTTTTCTGTCAATACTTTGAATATATTGTACCAATCCCTACTTGGAATTGAATTATTTCTTAAAATATGTTTTCTGCCCCTTTCTCTCTTTCCTTTCCTTCTAATACTCCCATAATGCAAATGTTAGTCTGCTTGATGTTGTCACCTAAGTCCCTTGAACTGTCTTCATTTTTTTATCCTTTTCTTTTCTGCTCTCATTGCTTGAGTTTTTCTGCCCTGCCTTTGTGTTCATAGGTCCTTTCTTCTGCTTTATCTACTCTGTTGACCCCTCTAGTGTATTTTTCATTGCAGTTATTGTATTCTTCATCACTGTGACTTCTGTTTGGTACTTTTTAATATTTTCTTTCTCTTTGTTGAAGTTCTCTCTGTGTTCATCTATTTTTGTCTTGAGTTCATTGAGCATCTTTATGATAATTACTTTGAACTCTTTATCAGGTAAATTACTTACCTCTGTTTCATTAAGTCTTTTTTGTGAGGTTTCTTCTTGTTCTTTTGTTTGGAATATATTCCTTTGTTTCTTCATTTTGCTTGACTTTCTGTGTTGATTTCTATGCATTAGATGAAACAGCCACCTCTGCTAGTCTTGAAGGAGTGGTCTTATGTAGGTGATGAGCCTTATCATTCAACCTGGCCCTAGCTCTTGGTTGTCTCCCAAACCTTCGTGATTTTCCATGCAGCCTAATTTGTTTTTAATAGCACCCAGTAGTTGAGGGTGTGCAAAGGTGAGTGAATGTCCCAAAGCAAAGGACCTCAGTCAGCACCTAGATTCAGGCTGATTAGAAGCCAGACCCTTAGGTGGTAGCTTTTAAAGAATGTGAACGTATACAGTCTTGTGGGACTACAAGCATAAGTCCCACTGACGACCCAGAGCCTGGCAATCTAGAGGTGTCCCCTGGGTGGCAGTCACAAAAATCAGGGTTTCAGACAAATGTATAAGCTCCTCTGGAAACACTGGTGTGCTATAGTGAGGCAAAGGGAGAGTGCAAAGATGGCATCCCGCAGCCTACATTCCCTGAGAGCACCTACGTAGCCTCTAGATGTGTGCCAAACCTGAAGCCTGCCCCTAAGGCTGAAGCTCCAGGACAAGCACGTTAGCCTCTTTCACAGAAAGGCTAGAAGTGTGTTCCAGTCTGCTGTCTTTGCATTGCCCTAGGGGTGGTAGCCTGCCAAGAACTGTCTCTCCAATTGTTTTGATCCCGTGGGACTCGACACAGCGTCCCCTGGCCACCAGAGCCAGGCAACGAAAGGATATTCCCTGGGCAGCAGCTGCAAAAACCAGTGCACTAATGTAAAAACCAGGGTACCAGACACTTATAAGAGCTCCCCTGCAAGAGATGCTCATACTCTAGAGCATGGCAGAGGGAGAGTGTGAAAATAGTGCCCACCCTCTGAGGTCTCAGGAAAGGTTTACAGCCAGCCCTTAGATGTGTGTTTAATAAGAAGCTTGCCCCTCAAGCTTCAGGTATGATTATAGGCTAATAGGCCTCTTTCTTTTTCATCTCTTTGTATCTCTGTGTTTCATTTGGGGTAATTTCTTCAGTGTCCAGTTATCTCTTAACCTGTGTCTCATCTTTAGATTGGTCCATCAATTGAGTTTTAAATTTCTCCTATTTTATTTTTCATTTTGAAAGTTCTATTTTCTGGCTTTTAAATCTGCTTTTTCATTGTTTATTTTTTATTCTATATCTATAGCTTTCTTTTTTATTTTCATATTTTACATTTAGAACATTATAAAGTATAGTTATTTTATATTCTTCATGGATAATGTCAAAGTCTAAAAATGTTTTCTATATGTATTTGGTTTTTTTGAAACTCACTTGCAATAACATTTTTCTGAATGTTATTATTTAATTGAATTTAATTTGTGATCATTAAAGATTTTTCTTCCTTGAAAAAGTCCATAAAAATATTGAAAATTGTGTCTCTTGTAATTTCCACAAGGACAATTCATATTTTACAGAGACAGTTCTTCAAAATATTGAATCCTTCATAGTGCCAAAGTATATTGGGATTTTTTTCTATAGTAGAAGTAAATTTTAATGTTTTGTTTTTCAAAAATTGGAGAGTATTGTAGTGGCTTCAAAATGATGATAGTGGTAGTAGAAATATAATACAAATGACCAGGTTAATGATAACAATAATGTCAATGTGTGGCAGTTATATTTACATATATAACTGATTCTCTCCCTTAAAGTAGCCCTTTTGCAAATGTTACTTTGTTGACTAGGAAGAGTGGATTTAAAAGCAATTTACTGTATTTGCTGACATAACCCTACTGATTAATGCTCGTTAATGTCAGATTTATGTACCAAGAACATTAAGAAATTGTAATCAGGGGGCCACCTGGTGGCGCAGCGGTTTCGTCCGCACTTGGCAGCCCAGGGTTCGTGGGTTCGGATCCCAGGCGCCCGGCGACGCACTGCCTGTCAGCCACGCCGTGGCGGCGTCCCACATAAAGTAGAGGAAGATGGGCACAGATGTTAGCCCAGGGCCAGTCTTCCTCAGCAAAAAAGAGGAGGATTAGCAACGGATGTTAGCTCAGGGCTGGTCTTCCTCACACACACACAAAAAAAGAAATTGTAATCACACCTTCAACTTTCTTACATGAATTTTGAAAATGGGTGTGCTTTGCCTTTGTCTAAATTAAAGAAAAAGACACATTTCTCAACCATGAAAGTGAGTGATTTTCTATTTATTTTTGGTTTAGCTAATAAGAATTATATTTTAATTGAATAAATAATTTCTTCTCCTTTTCCACTATATAAAATCCATCTCTATGGGTATGAATTTTATTAACTGAGTTGGAAGTAGCTCCATTTTGTCTAGAATTCCTAGTAATTCTTTAAAAATACTTTGGTAATGTTGATTTAACCCCCAAAATATAATAGGATGGTATTTTAGGAAGTAATATATTCTGCTAATACACATGCTACCTTTGACAAGTGACAGATTGTTATAAATTGAAGAGCTTCAGCAAGCATTAATTCAATAAACATTTACTGAGTGTTAAGTTGAGCTTTTTTAATTGTTGGTTTTAAATCAATGCTCGTCATTGCATCATTGCCATACTTACATGAAAATTTTAATATAATTTTTTATGGAGAGGTCAGGTCAGAGGGGAATAGGGCTAGTACTATGAATGTTGTACTATAGATAATCAATACTAAAATCAATATAAATGTTAGCTCAGTGAACCTGCCAAAATGCCTATTATTTTATTCACTGACAACATCGGGAAAAATTATTCTCTCCAGGGTGAAATTTTTGGTTAAATTAATATATTATCTTTCATATCATCAAAGTAAGCAGGTTCTAACATCCAAATCTATTTAAAATGGCAACACAATGGATAAAAAGACTGGTGACCTAATAAAACTATAGTGTTCTGTCACATTAATTTTCTTTATTTCTTTATTCCTTATGAATTAAGGAATTTCTTTTTTAATGTAATTATGTTTTGTTGTTATTGTCTTTATATTTTAATGTATTTGATAAATTAGAAAAAATAATTTCACAAATATTGGGAGGAACTCACCACTTCGCAGTGTTATTAGGATAGACAAGGACTCTTGTCTTAAAGTATGACTATATACAAAGGAAAATAAGTTGGAAAATCAGTTTAAAAATATATGTAATTTAGCCAAAATGAAAAAGGATGCAATTTATATACATTAGGTTTATCTATGAAAATTTTTACATGTGAGTAGATGATAAGAAGTAACAAATATACCAAATTCTCAAAATGATTTTGTTAATATGGAGGAATTTTGAAATTTTGTCTCAATTTTCCAACTCGCATGAGTTATCTTAAAATTGTATTATAGAATCTCATATTTTAATTTAGTATATAGGATGTAAAAGTAACTAATAGAAAATTAAATTATAAAAAAATTTACCTATATTATATTTTCTTTGTGTTATGACCTTTTATTTTTTTGGTGATTAAGATTAGCCCTGAGCTAACATCTGTGCCAGTCTTCCTCTATTTTGTATGTGGGTCATGCCTCAGGATGGCTGATGAGTAGTGTAGGTCTGTGCCTGGGATCTGAACCTGTGCACCCGGGCTGCTGAAGCGGAGCACACTGAACTTAACCACTATGCCATGGGGCCAGCCCCTGTGTTATGACATTTTTGACTTAGGTATAATTATAGAAAAAGAACATACATTGAATGAGACTTTTATAATAGCCATTCATATTACCATCTTTGTAATTTTTGTTGAATCAATGAAATTTTATAATAATTTTAATGATTTTATGTTGCTTGATTATATATTATAATGTAAATTTTCAGATAAATAATTTATTTTCAAACCAAATAATAGATGTAGTGTTAAACAGGTGGAAACAGACAGATGTTTATATAAAAGAGGAAATTAGTTAAAACTATGATATTTTAGCTATTATTAATGTAGTAATTATTATAAATAGAATTGATAGAAAAGATAAGTATTTATGATATTTCATCAGTAGATTAGAAGATATATTTTGATCAGAAAATTTTTCCAATGCCAGCTAAGTAAGAGATATTTTAAAAAATCTTAGCTCTTATTTTATTCCTTATTTCTAACAATAGCAATGTACCAAGAAAAACACTCACATCCAATATAATCATCTCCTCTCACACATGATCCATCTTTAATAGTAGAAAATTTGGGGGACTCATGAAGAAAAGTATCAGATACCTTCAGCTGAATTAATAAAAGAGTTACTGTGGTGACTGTTTCTCAATGCCAATAAAGGAAACTTAATGGCAAAACTGAGTGTTTTCAATACCGTTCACTTTCTGATTACTGAAGGAAAGTGCGCCAACTATTCGGTAAACGCCTTACAGAGATGAGGGAACATTCCACCTCCTATGCTTCTTCTAAAGTAAGTACAGTGCCATAACGTGCTAGAATTTAATTTTCTCTTTGATTTACAAAGCAAGTTCACTTGCTTCTTTCAACTAAGTTCTTAAACCTTTCAGTGAAAGCCATGCCAGATAACCTACCTCTCTTCAACCTAAGGATGAAATAGATGTGTCAGTAGTAAGCACAAAGAAAATTAAAACAGAAATCCAATAACGTTCACGTCTGAGATTCGTTCACCCCAGTGTCATTTGAGTTCATCTTTTATTTATGTCATTAGTGTTTTATACTGTTGGTTGTGTTTCATGGAAAGTCAAATCAGTCCATTGGTATTTAACAAATTTAAAAAGTAATGTGAGCAGAGTCTGTGAATGACTTGCATTAACATTCAGAAGTGAATGCATTTACCAAATGTCAGAAATTTAATTTTATTAAGATGATGGCCCATGCCACTTCACTGAAGCTTACTTTGTTCTTGTTGTAAATCTTGGTTTTCTGTAATTTCTTTTTCCACCCTGGGCAATTTGAAGTTCACACTTTTGTGCTACTCTCTCAAAAGTATCTGTTATTTTGAAAAATATTTTTGTTTTTCTAATATGTGCAGTGTTTCTAACCATACTGTCACAGTAAGAGGAGCCCCAGTAGGTAAAAAACAAATGTTTGTAAAGCCTTAGATTTTATATCGTCAACGTATGAAACAGATTTCCTTAGTGATCCTTCATTCATAGAAAATAGTGTGTTATGTACTTTGATGAAACTCTGGGTGTATTTGGAGGTTTTTATACTTTAAGCCAGATATTACTGACCCATTAACTCCACTAATTAGGTTGAAACCTGATTTGCATGTACTTTAAGGACTTTGCCCTTGAGGTGCTCACCTACTTTTACATGTCACTAACCATTTAAATTGTCCTTCTCAACTAAGGTGACCAAAACACAGTAAGTTACTCCTATAGTATTCTGACCGATGCAAAAATGAAGGGCTGCTTTTCAAACACCATACATCATTCTTCATGCATAAATGTTACTTTTGCAGCCAATATTCCTGTTGATGATTTTTAAATTTATTTTTTGTATGTTAATTGAACATGCTTCTGCTAATTTTAGATAGACTTAACAGTACCAGTTTTTCATAATAGCCAAATCTATTTCTATTTTTTTTTATTGAAGGACCATACTTTACCAATTTTGAGTTGTTTGAAAATTGTTAAACCTATACTTAACCATTTACAAGGACACTGATTAAATCTCACAAATCTGTATGATGCTTGGTTGGTACTTTGATCTACCTTTTTAAAGATTCCATTGTTCAATACCAAGTTTGTAATAAGTATTCTTTTGGTCTGATTCTAGTCTTTCAGTTCTAATCCATTGTTGCTCATTCTTTTAACAATAGCATGATTATGAGGGATGGAAAAAGTTTTGTACTCATATTCCAAGTCTAATCAACAAATATTTTGTTGGAATCTGTGTTGAGAAGGATTTTGAGGTTGCATTTGAGCTTAGCAGAAAAATATTAAGATCAATTAGTGATTTTACTGTGGCTGCGTAACTGGGGAAATGGTAGCACTTTTGCTGCATATCTGCTATCACTGGGTCTAAATGAGTGTTCCTAATTTTTTTAAAGCAGAACTCACAGTAAGAAGTACATTTTACATCATGACCCAGCACGCGTGCATGCACGTGCGCACACACACACACCCACATACACACACACACACACACTTGTGATAGCTGGATAATGTTCCCCAAAGATGTCCACATCTTAATCCCGGAACCTGTAAAGATATTACCTTACATGGTGAAAGAGACTTTGCAGATGTAATTAAGCTAAGGATCTTGAGATGGAGAGAATATGCTGGATATCTCAGTGGACCCAGTGTAATCACAGTGTCCTTATAAGGGGATGAGAGGGGGACCAGAGTTAGGAAAAAGTAGATGTAAACATGGAGATGTGAAGATGAAATCAGAGGTTGGAGTGATACGCTTTGAATATGAAAGAAGGAACCACAAGCCAAGAAATGTAAGCAGCCCCTAGAAACTGAATAAGGCAAGAAAATATTTCTTCTCTGAAGTCTTCAGAAGGAATGCAGCCCTGCTGACACAGCACATTGATTTAGACTTGGGACCTCAAGAAC
The DNA here is from genome assembly GCA_031878705.1 of Tapirus indicus. NCBI lineage: Eukaryota > Metazoa > Chordata > Mammalia > Perissodactyla > Tapiridae > Tapirus > Tapirus indicus. Next base: position 53,300,643 of record CM062931.1, on the reverse strand, counting down.
CGTAAGAGAATAAATTTGTATTGTTTTAAGCCACTAAGTTTGTGGTAATGTATTACAGCAGTAATAGGAAACCAATACAATAATAAAGAATTGAAACAAAAGTTTCATCAAATAGTATTACTAGACGTGTGTGTGTGTGTGTGTGTGTGTATGTGTATATATATCCTACTTAGCAAACTTGACTATCTGGCATGCTCTTTGATATTATTATCTATTGTATTTCATTCTTTTTCACGTTTTAAAGTGTAAATTAAAACTAATGAATTGACGTCAGTTACCCGTAATGGGTCTTGACCTGCAGTTTGACAAAACAATGATCTAAGACCTACACTTTAAAAACATAGGTTTAAATTTATTTTCTTATTTTCAGTTTTCATTATAAATCTTACCGAATCTTAAGATTTGTTATAAATCTTTAATCTTAGGTCTCTAAGTTCTACCACTTTTAAAAGTGGCACAGGGTTGGTTTTTTTTCAGTTTTTAATTCTTAGCATTCAGTATTTCTGCCTGAAAAAAATGGACGTTCAAAGATGCATATCTCATTTGCAAACACATCTGCTATAAATGTAAATATTCTGGATCGAGTCATTAGGTCCAAATGATGCATTTACTTATTAAAAAATAGTCTAACGCATTAATTTATGCAGAAGCCGTGCTGCACAATGACTAGATAGTATTGGACAAAATGGTCCTGAACCTTACAATCATAGATCATATATTTTAGTGAGAATTAAAAACTGCTTCTTTTCTAGATATTTTAATTCTTTCTAGCTTTTATTTGCATTTTACCTCTAATACAACTTAGATTTACATCAGCTATCCGCTTGAGCTCAGCAATAGTTTTATTGATGTTTATCTTGTTTTTGTCTTTGTTATCAATGGGAAAATAACTTGTTCAATGTCCTTTGATTTCCAACATAATGTAAGGTGCGTCTAATCTTTAATTTTGTTTTTGTTTTTAATAATGAAGATCTAATATTTTTTATTTTATTAGTATAAAGTTTTTGTCAAATAGACAACACAATGAGTTGGATGGGCAGAACAAAACTCTAAAAAGAAAATACAGTTTTCCGTGGTCTAATAGGTATATTGTTTTTAACTGGCTTTAAAATTCAGTTTGTTCTAGTATTACCAAAACCCTCTTGGGGTAATGATTTATTATCTGATTTGAGTTGGTTAACTGAAATGGATGCAATATATGGGATAATAAAAAATGTTTGTAATTTTAAGCACGTTAGAGACCAACTGTGAGATTTAATAGGAGTAATTCCTTTGGGTTTATAAATGCAACATGTGTCTACAGTATATAGTGGAAAGGGGTATAGTGAAAACATCTGTAAGTTATATCAAACTTGTGGTTCATAGTAATGATGCTTGACCATATTTTACTTCATAGAAGAGGTTCCACTCGTAAGTATCACCATGATAAATGTCAATTTCAATAACTATGGAAATTTAATCAGAGTCTTTGTTTAAGAGATTTCTTGTTTGCTAATGCAGAAAGAAAATAGTGCATTTCTGAAGGGACTTAAAAAAAGAATGTGTTCATTTGGCTGAGAGGTGGTTGATCTTGATGTAATGGAGAAGTTAACTGGATTTTGGTGGCCAGACATTTATCCTAATGTCAATGAGTCAAGTCACTGTCTAGGTCTTGTTTAGTTTAGTTTTTTTTTTTTAATTAATTAATACTTTCAGATTGCTCTGTAATTTACCTTAGTGCAAGAATTTTAGCAGTGCAAATGCATAAGTGTAAGAAGTCCAGAAACAAAACAAATGAGAAGATGTAGTCAAAGAAACATAAATTTTGAGATATGACCAAGCCTAAAGCTGGTTAGATACAGTTAAAAAATTAATATGCACACACATGTTTATATCTATATATATGACAAAGTTATAATTAGATGAACATAAAGTAATTGGTATGAATTTGAGGTGAATTTGGGGATAGGAAAGGTCAAGAGGAGGAGAAGGGTGTCCATTTTATCCGGTAGCCTGCAAATCAATTTCAGATGGACCTAAATTTTTATTTCCTTTAGAAACAAGGTGGCCTGTTTAATTCTTCACATGAATTTGGAAAGCACAAGAAAAAAGAGTAGACGCACAAACAAAATATATTTTAAAAATATGCTAGAGAGGAAGACCAAAACAATGTTTTCTGAAACTTCTGTGAGTATAATTTGGTTTAATATCATGACCTCAAAAAATAAAGATCAGTGAAGAAATTAGTTTTCCATTCTGGGAAGGAAACCCCCTGTCTAATTTGGCATGTTTGGCCCACTTGGTCATTCTTCATAAGATGGAGAAGGAATTAAGTATTATTTAAAACAAAAGTATAGATCCTCTGACAAAAAAAAATCTATTTTTGCTAGAGGGAATTGGATGCCTTCCAGAAACTTGGACTAGAATCTTTCAGGAGTGTAAGAAATAGCAACAATATATTGTGGGTAAAATTTTTTCAATGAAGTATGATTATAAAATAGTTGATTGAAATACTTGTTCACTGAATTAATCCACTTGCTTTTCACTCTTTAAAATTGCTTTAATTAAACTGCCTTAATGACTTTTAGTTTCACTCATGGTCTTTCAGAATGCTTTGAAGTTTTCAATGAGTCTCCCTTGTTTAGGTTTTGAATTTAACTAAATATATTGAACAAAAAATGTATTTTGTTTCTAGTACCACTGTATGCACATTAATTAAACTGTTTGATGTTAATTTGTACCTATAATTGAATTTTAAATTAACTATGATTACTGTATCTCCAAACTGGGATACTTTGTCAAACGTTGTAAACCAAATATGTAGATTCTAGTTGATTTTAGTCTCCAACTTCGTTGTCGAAAGCATTTTTCTTAGACATTTGTTGGAACATCTAATGCTTTCTGAATGTGCTGTAGTCATTTGTCTCCTCTATAGGACTGTGCATGTCTTGTGGAAGGGTGTTCTTTGTCTTTGGAGCATGGTAACTGAATGTTGTTGGAGCTTGGGGGAAAAACATATAACCTGGGCTGGAAGTTAGTTGGGAGAAGACTTTGAAAGAATATTCTCCAGAATCAGTAATATATGATGCCTCTCATTATACCCCAAAGACCTTTATTGAGGATTCAGAGATTCATAGCTGGTTGAACCTTCAAAGTGCTAATTTAATGGATTGGTGTTAAATTGGAAGGAGGTCCTAAATTAAGGCAAGATAATTTTATTGGTAGACTTAGATGGGAATGTCAATATCATGCTCACCAAATTTGCTAGAGAGAGAACTTGGAGAGAAATTGTTAGAGACAAACAGGTGTAGATAAACTTGAATAAAATAGGCTGCATCCAACTGATTCTTTCGATTAAAAGTTTTAACAGCTAATTTCAAAATGTCAGTGATGTTATTTACGAGCATCCGGCAATACATGTGAAATAGTTCTAGACGTCTCCGTTGACTAGCAGTTAAAGAGGAGTCAAGGGTGGGACAGCGTTATCTTAGCGTATTTTCGTACCTTTTCACCCAGAACCAATAGGATGATAATTATCTTCTTTCTACTGTAATAAAATAATACTAAAAAAAATTGTAGACAGTTTTAAAAGCTGCAAGTTGAGAGGAATGTTAGCAAACTAGAATTCATCAGAATGAGAGTCCAGGATAGTGACAGGTACAAAAACAAGGTTTAACTCAGAAAACGAATGATGGAAATGTTTTAGCTTAAAAATATATGTGTGTATATTTATTTAATAATTAAAAAGCTATCGTAATGAAGAAATGCTGAAGTTCTGTGTAAGTCAAGAGAGCAAAAATAGCAGCAGATAGAAGCTTAAAGTTCTAGATTTCAACTCGACTTAGAACTATGTAAGAAATAAGGGTGCTCTGAATTGGAATAAGTTGCTTTTTCAGAAGGAAAGCATTTTAATTTTGCTGTCTACCAACTGTTCTTTGATGTAGTATAATTAAAGTATGAAGTGAATACCTAGTTTTCTAATAAGAAGCCTCAGAAAAAGAAAGGTTTTTAGCAAACTTGTTTACAAAGACATTTAGGAATAGAAATACAAGGGCCAAATATTCACTTATAATATAAAACTAAATTGGATAGAGATATATATTTAAATAGTGGCTTTTCCTACTCATTTTATATGCTTAATCTTTATTGGATTCTTGACATCAGTATCTTCATTAGCCAATTTTTGAGTCCTCTAAAAGCTGCCCCTAGTACATCATTTCATTTGTAAGTTATTTGTGATACAGCACTTTTTGAATCTCTATATGAAGCTCTGATTGGAAGTTTCATCCCAAATCACAAACACCCTTTTACAAATCCTTAAAAGATTTTTAATATTTGCCCTAAAAGCAGATTAAACATGATAGTATTGCTTTTAAAAGTGATCTTTAAAAGACTGTTTACATAGCCAAATGTAAGGTCATGTCCCCAGAAATAATTATACTTGTGCTCAATTTCTTTGTCTTCTTTCTTTTTTGACCAATATTATTGTGACCTATAGGTATCTCAAGCTAGCGTGCATTGATGGAAGTCTTCATAGACTAATGTATCTTCCACAAACAGTAATTTTTTGTTTAAAATGAAGCAATGGATAAAGCCCCAACATAATATGAGAGTTTGAAAGACATGAATTTAAGGCATCTCTCTTTTCACAGAAAACTAGTGGGGAGAAGGGTGGTGAGTCAACTTGAAAGCAGACAGATACAGCATTTCATAAATCGCCTGCTGGTTTTTTTCCTCCAAAACATGGTACTAATTAACATTATCCTCCCCACACATCCCTCCCTAGATTAGAGAATTAAAGTCCAATTCCCCAGTGACGGCTACAGGGCCTCACTCGGATTCATCCTAACTCTTCCACATTACATCCTGTGCACTCCTTGCACACCTGCCTAGTGGACCTTGGCAGGAGCTTTTACTGTTCCTGACACAAGTGTGTGGGTTCCTGCCTCCAGGCCTTTGCTGGTGATTAAGGCTGACCATCTCATTCATTGTCCAACCCTGAACACTTTCGAGAGTGAAAGGAGGTACTACTAATTATTGGGTGAAGACGAGGGTGTAAGCCTGGGCTCCTAAAGCAAACAGGTTCGTGAGATTAATTCATGACATGCCTTCTTCTTGACCCACTTCCTTTTTATTTTCAAATCCCAGCCATCCTTCAAAGCCCAGCTGAACCAACACCTCTTCTATAATCCTTTGTAGGTAGTGAAAGTAGACTCTAAATGTGGTGAAAATGAAGCAAAAATAGTCACCTCTAGTCTGAAGTACTGTTTTTCTAATGTTTTGAAATGTTATATTACCAATTTTATCACTTGAAAACTGAACAATTGTTATCAATCTAATCCTCCAATTTATTGCACCTTTTGCAGTATATCTGGCCACTTTCACAAAATGAGGGACAAAGTCTCCCATTCCCCAAAGAGACAACATATACTTATCCACTTCAAAAACATCTCTCCTGTTTTTAAACTCTTTACCATGGTCTACAAAGCCCAATATTAGTTGTCTACATCTTCTAGTTCAGACCGCATGTGCCTGCACTTTATACTTTATTCTTTATGTTCAAGTCACACTGGCTTCCTTTCTGTTCCTTGAACATGCCAACATTTTCCTGCCTGAAGACATCTCCATTTCTTTACTTGCCTGCAACACCAATCCCACCTGTCCACTCTGCTCCCACCTCCTGCCCTCCCTCTGGCTCTGTGCAGTCGAGCACCTCCACATTACTGAGCACTAAGATCAGAGAACCACCCCACCAATGACCACACTATCTGAGTAATACTCTATCCCTCCGGGTCCTCCAACCCTTCTCTTTTGTTTCTTTTATTGCGCTTATGATGTGAAATATATATATAAATTTTTGCATCCTATTATTATTTGTCTCCTTCCACTAGAATGTAAGCTGAGTGGTCAGACTGGCCTTGGTTACTGCTGTGTCCCCACCTGGGACCAATGCTCCCACAGTGAAGGGGCTCAGTAAACATTGCTGAATGAATACATAGGCCCAGGCATAAATTCTCATAACAACTGTTCTTCTGACCTCTGTCACTTACCAGAATTTATCATTTGCAGATCCCTTATGCCTCCATGTAAACAATGAGCTCTCTGAGGTCAGGACCCACCCCCAAACTCAGCACAGAGTCTTCACAAGAAGGTGCATTTTAAATATTTATTACTTAAATTAACGTGTATGTTAGTGACTATTTAGAGCAGAACCATCCGTGCAATCTTTCCAGATACTTATTTTTTTAGAAAAATCCAATTTATTTCAAAAGAGGAATGTTAGAGGATTCTTAAATAAGTGTTTATATTTCCTCTTACCCGTCGGCTTCTGGAATAAAAGTAATCCACTGTCGATCTGTGCTGGCCCTGAGGCATGTTGTTTTAGAGGAGAGTTCTATCCCAGTGCCTACTCTTGTCCCACACGGGGCCTTAAAGCTCAGTGTGGCTGTACCCTTGGATTGCTCCTTTTTGCAGAAATCCTCCCTTGAGAATTAAGGCCTTATTGGAATTCCAGTGACTCTTGAGAGCAGAGAACTTGTAACTTGTCTGGTACCTTTCATTTAGCTCACAGAGAGAGTTGCTTGTGCACTAAAAGCCATTGCATTCCTGCCAGCGTGTTCGCCTAATAGCTGACAGTGATGTAAACAGCAAAATACCTTGTGGGTCAGAATCCAGCCTCAGGCTTGACTTTACTTATATTTGTGATGTGGGATAAGATATGATTACCAATTGTGGGCTTGACAGTTGTCATTGAACCGAATGTTTGAGTCAATCCATTTTCTAAAATTTTGTCTGGTTTATTCAAAGAATCCTTCGTTTCCTTAAAAGTTGAAATGCAGGTAATATTAATGTATAATGAAGTTTACATGAATTATAAGTGAGAAAATCTGTAGTATAGTTCCAGCACATGTGGATAGTCAATATATGTTCATTTCTTTACGGAGACTTAACTAGTGATGTTAGCACCATGGACAAGACAAATGAGTATATATGCTTACTTCAAAAAACCATACATATGTTTTTCTGTGGTTGAAGGATTGGAGGGCAGTTGCAGCCCCCCATCTTTGACCTGGGTTCTCTAGAGACATTCATCATTGCTGACACCACCGCCATAGGCATGCTTGCTGTTGAGCTAGCAGTGGCAGGGAGGGGCTGTGCTCAGAAGAGACTGGATTAAAACCTTGCAGACTCTATTAGTGTGTTTATCTCCATCCTCTAGCTGTAAGTTATATAGGGCAAACACTAGTTCTTTTAAACTATTATGATTCTGCTTTTCTCTTCTGTTTATGCAGCGTCCAAAGATGCTTGTTGCCCTGGGGTAAAGAAAGAGTGAGTCTCGACCCCATTTAAACATAGGTGAGTGGTGGTGAAAGATTTTCAGAAGATACTATGAAAATTACACTTGTCAGGGCTAGTGAGGGAAAAGTTCCTCTTCTGGAAACGATATTTTCTGGTTGACACGAGGCAAGATGTGCACCAACAAATATGAAGTGTTGAGAGGAACCTTTAGCTCCTCTCTCCATCCTCTTCCTTACACTTTTTCCAAAAAAGTCAATTTCACAGAGTTTAAAAGAATATTTTGCAAAAGAGCTTTCCATACCCAAGAGAAATCTTATAGTAGCTTTAGTGTCATATGACCAAGTTCCAATTCCCGGTAAACAATGATGCTTGAAACTTCATTACAGAAGGACACAAGGACACCCTTCCTCCGATGCGCTCTACCTCTCACAGGTTTCTGGTATCTCTGATGCCGGGTTTGTGTTTTCTAACACTGATAGAAGATTCAGTGAGGCTATAGAAACAAAGCAGAGATGAACTCGTCAGAAAAAATATGTTTATAAAATTAGCATTCACTTACTACAACTATAGTCTTTCCAGTGTAATTGATTTCTTTGAAAATGTAAAAATGTCCTCACTCTCCCCCATCCTTTTGTCCAGTGTATAAGAGAAACTTTCCTCTTAGACATTATCAAATATATTTTTGCTAAAACAGAGTGAAGGATGGAAAGGGAAAACAATCATGTGATAAGATATTACAGTATTCAAAAGATCAAATTCCTATGTCCCCCGTCCCCCTGGAAAGTATTTATTATCCAAGCAACAGAAAGCTTAACAGTTTATTTGATTAAAACATATAAATATATATGTTTTATATATATATAAAAATATATATATAAAAAATATAAAAGTATATAGAGATTATAATCGTATTAACATTTAGATATGATCTAAGAAGCATCACTTAAGTATCCTCTGCCCTAATCCACCCCCTCCTCTCTCTCTCACACACACACACACACACACACACACACACACACACACAATACCTACAGAAAAACACACTCCATATTTAAGAGGATCCATGGGACCAAATATTCTGATGGAAGATACTATCAATATTAGAAATATAATACCAAATATTTATAATATAATGTTATTTAGAAGATATTACAGTTAAGAATCTATGGAGCAGTCACTTCTGCATTGCTGGCTGTGTGGAGTCTAGATTAATATATTCGATCTGAACCTTGCAAGATGAACAGAGGTCCACAGGGGTTTGAAACAGGATGATAATTTCAGAGAAAGGTGAGGATTTTCTAGTGATTGGAAAATAGTGTCTGCCAAGGGGATGTCAGAAGATGAAACTGGTGGGCTAAGCCACTGCTAGATTAAAAAGGTCTGCAATGCCATGTTGAAATTGTTGAATTTTGGGTAAATAGGATATCAGCAGAGGCTTGTCAGCAGGAACTAAGAAGATCTTTCTTCAGAAAGCTAAAAGTGGCAGCGATATATATTCTTCTGCTCGTGGCATTTATTGACCTTGAGTCCAAGCTGTAAATCTGGATGCCCTCTCACACTGATCCCGTGTGTATTCTAGTCAGTGGTTAGCCACTTTATAGGTCCTAATGGTGTTTGCTTCTCAGTTTGGTTGCTTGATGGGCAGCATAATGCGTTTGTTCAAAGTAAATCCTTCCATATCATATCTTCACGGGCCAGATTGACCTGTCTGCCGCCATTGCACTCCCAGTGAACAGCATCTCTACACCTCCACCTCCGAGGGAACTTCTAGAGCAGCTTTTGTGACCTTTCTGCTGTTGTCACCTCTCCAGCCATAGTCACTCCATTTCAGCACCCTGGGTCAGAGCTGGTTTGGAATCCTATTTCTGTCCAATCTGCAGACATGTCCGGTTGCACAAGATGTCCTCCCTAGAACTGATATTCCACCTCTAAATTTCCTTTAGAACCAGGCGTTTGGCCTGTTGCTCCCTGCTGACTGGGATTCGCTAGTGTTTGCTTTTCCATTGTTGGTTGGCAGTGAGGACTTGCCCTCTCAGCATCATGAGGCTCAGAGGCAATTCTGGCAATATCTATCGGGTTAAAGATGACTTTCCTGAGATCCTCTCACCCAGCTCACTGGTTGTCTTCACTTTTTCATTGGTTCATAGGTTTCTTTTCAACACACCTTTCTTCCAGGGCCCTATTCCAAATTCAAAAGATGTCTGTCTCAGGCTTCTTTAAGCCTTTTCATCCTTGAGGACGCCTCTTCTTGAAATGGAAAACAGGATGCAGGTATCCTGGGAATCAGCATGCTAAGTAGAGTGATTTATAAAATACTTTCCATCTCCAACCCATGTTCTTGCCAAACATCTTTTGTTTTGCTTATTGCTTTAGTCAGCATGTACTCAGAACATTTTAAGTCCTCATTAATTCCGGACTACTGAGCCTTCTTGGAAACAGACCTTGTCTTTTTGCATTAGTGAAAAATTTTCAACAGAATTAATTCCAGGTAGTCTAAACATTATATTTCTTGGAAGAGCGTAATAAATGCCATAATTTATGGTGGAATAGTTAAAATAATGAATTATCGCTTTATTATATCATCAGCATCCATGGCCCTGGGAACTCTGCAGTCATACAGTTCTCAGTGCTTGAGCAGGGTTATGAAATGCTATATATCATTTCTGGAGTGGTGAGTAAAATTATGCATATAAAGCACTCAGCACAGGGCCTGGTGAGTACTTACTGGTAAGCGTATTATCCTTATTTCTAAATTCAAAATTTTGTAGATGAGAAGTCCATTGCCAATTATATTTTCCCCCCTGTAGATCTAGTTCTAAAGGCTTGTTGGTGTTTGCTTGTCTCCTTGCTTTTGTTTTACTTAAAGTTCAGGGATTTTACTGAGCTATACTTCTGTGTGGGTCTTTTTCTCTTCAATCCAGGATGGAATTAGGTAAGCTCTTATAACCTGCAGACTATGAAAAATTTTCTACTATTATTTGTTTATTTTCTTTCTTATGTTATGATTTCTCCTTGTGGAATTCCTGTTATTTACATATTAGTTTCCCTGGATCTGTCCTCCATGTCTCTCTTATTTCCTTCTTGATCTTTATCTATTCATGTCCTTTTCTTTGCATTTAATCTTTCTAGACAAAAATTTTGATTTCAATGGTTGTCTTCTTAATTTAATCTACTGAATTGTTCTGGTTTGAGTTTCCCTAGAAAAAGACAGTGGGGCAAGATTTAGTTATGTGAAGTTTATTTGGAAGGAGATTTCTGGAAATTGTGGTAGACGAATGAGGAAAAAAAATAGGAATGAAGGAAACCCATGTAATGTGCATTTTCAAACAAGTTGAACCTCTGAGCAACCGAAGCTTCTTGCACTGGGGTGTCTGAGGAAGGAGAATATGCAAGTTACCCCATCTAGGGACTGAGCAAGCTGGGGTGGAGCAAGAGAGAGGATTCCTACCCCTGTGGGCTTCTTGTTCCTGGCTGTCCTGATTTCTCCCAGCCTCAAAGGCAAGTCATGCTCAACCTACTTCTTGGTTTCTCCTCAGCTTTTTTTCTTTCCACGAGGAAGATTGGCCCTGAGCTAACATCTCTGTCCATCTTCTTCTATTTTGTATGTGGGACACTGCCACAGCATGGCTTGATGAGCAGTGTGTAAATCTGCGCCCAGGATATGCAAACCTGTGAACCCTGGGCCGCTGAAGCGGAGCGCACAAACTTAACCACTACACCAACAGGCCAGCCCCGTTTTCTCCTCAGCCTTTGAGGTCAGGGAGAGCCATTACACTCATGTGTCCTTCCCCACGAAGTCCACAGATCTCTGAGCGCCAAATTCTTCCCAGGACCCACTCACCTCTTTCTGTGTCTCACCATTAGACTCTAACACTGTTCTACGAGTGCTTTCACATCCCCATAACAGTTCCTTCTGCTAAACCTGAACAAAGCCCATTTACCTCCAGTTGGATTTGGAAAGGAAGAGGCAGAGAGACATATTTAGATAATTGTGTTCCCAGATTGTTCTATTCCCACAGTATTAAATGATGTGGGATATCTTAATTACTAAGCAAATAACTTTTAAATAAAATGTAAGGACACAAGTCTTTCATATGTTAATTCAGGACGATGACCCTTCCTGTAGGTACCATTTGGTCAAGATGAATTGCCTTCTCTTCCTTGAATAGTGAAATAACCCTTTTATTGTATTGAGACACTTTTCATGTTTCAGACAACACTCTTTCATAGTTTGAGAAGTTAGACCATCTTTGATGTAACCTAGAGTGTATGATTTGATTGTCCTGAATTGAGGTTCGTACCCTCTAGTAAACCCTCAACTTCCAAACTCAAGCATAAGGAATCTTGTTTGGCACTATCCTCTTCTCTGCTTTCAAAATCCGGACCTACTTTTTAGAATATCATCCTTGGTTCCATTGATGCTTCTGGTCCTTTACCCTTCAAATCGAGATAGTGTTAGAAGGGGTGTGCAGCAGTGAAAAGACTCCCGTCCCATGGCTGACCATGTGGATGGAGCATGGATGCCTCTAACCTGGAAGGGTTCTTGCCTCATTCAATTCAAGAGAGCAAGGGTTCGTAAGTGAAGGCGACAGAACCTGAGGTGCTCTTTAGGATTAAGTCATCGCTTCTCTATCATGTATTTATGTACATCCATTTGTAAAAAAAACCCTTTGTGTGGATAAATTTTGGACAACTAATTTGTACTGGTGTAAAAGAAATTTTCACATATGTGTATTTAAAAATGCTTTTAAATTGGTGATTCAGTCAAATCTCATTCAGGCCAAGGTATAAATAATAAATGTGTGTTTATTTTAATTTCTTGATGGAGAAAGCTGTGCAGACAATAGACATATTTATTTCTAAAGAGGTTTTATGTTAAAAGGAAGTTCCCTGGGGCATTCAGAAGACAAAGCCTGCAAAAAGCACTCTAGTACATTATAACTCTGAGGATAAAATATGACAATAATAATTGCTAAAGTAAAAACCAAAGTATAAAACTTGCATGTACTTTGTATCATGTGTTCTCAACTTTTTTTCTATTATTTGGTTTATTCCTGTCACTGGAAGAGCTACTCCTAGGAGAATAATTGGTATCTTTGAATACATTAACTCTTTTATTTCATATGTAATTTTGTATATTGTTTTGAGTCTTAGATATTTAACATAATAATATTTAGCAATAGTCATATTTGATTAGTGCTTACTATGTTATTACTGTTATTACTATCATCATTTTACAGATGAGGAATTAGAAGCCTGGAACAGTGAGGTCACTAGCCCCAGTTTACACACTTTTAAGTGGAAGAACTGGGATTTTACCCCTGGCCATCATCAACAGAATCTGGGCTGTTACTACCATGATATGTGGCCTTTCAATGTTATATAGTCTTTGTGACATACTGTGGACCATAAATTTATGATTCATTTGAAAGTTAAAATTCAAGAAAGTACACATGGTGTTGTTAATTTTTCTTTATCTTTCTAAAACCCGTGAGCTCTTTGACCTAGAGTAATTTTCAAATATAAATTCTCTTAGAGTGAAGTTATACATTTAAACTAACTTAATAATAAGTAAACCAACATCGAATTTATACACTTCTGGTTACATCAAAGCAACACTTAATTTGAAACATTTGTAATTATATTCCTTCAATGATCATAATAAACATCCATTAACATAAGAGTGTGGCTTTGGAGTGAAGAAGACCAAATTCGAATCTCTTACTTATGCTGTGGTAGTTTTCTTCTCTGAAGCCTTGATTAGAGCTATCACCTACTTTACTGAGTCCTGGCTCGAATCCTGACTAACTCTTGGCCTCTAGGAAGTTCCTTAATCTCTAAGGACCTCAGTTTCCTCATCTGCTTATATAAAGGATGGTGAGGGTGGGGGTGGGAAGAGGCAAATGTGTTTTTCAATAGCAAGCTGCATTTATCCATGAACATCAGCCTGTTGACTCAACTGCAGAGATATATAACCAGGCTTGTTTTATTGAAGAACCTTTAAAATAAGTGTTACAATTCTTATTTGAATGCCACATCTCAGAGTACACAGACCTTATAAAATTTGGCTAGCAAGTGGCCGTGAATTATCAGCTGGGAATCAGCTTAGGAAGTACTGAGAAGGGGCGGTGTCAGGAAACCTCTGATTTAACTACCCCCGTGCTTATGTGCAAAGGAAGCTGACCCCAGAGTTCACCAGCAGCAAGTATCCCAGCAGAACCCAAAGAGGAAAGAAACGTTTGCTACACCCTAGGGGTGCATATTTGTTTAATCAAGTGCTGCTTCTCCTGAGAACTGAGAACTGGGCACTAAGAAAAGCCCTCAGAAGTAAAAACTCCGGTTAGAGATAGAAAGTATGCTTAGAGAACTGCAGAGTGGATCCCCAGGCTGAAAGATGTTGCTATTTGAGAGATCTGAGTAGCTGTGGGATGTACATACGCAGGCACACCTGCCCATCTCTTTAATGGACCCTTCATATGTTGAAATGAAGGGTGTTTCTAAGCAGATAGACATGCACATTAGCATGGGTCATACAGGTAACTCATATGAAATCAATAGCAAATTTGCTTTTATTTATCTAGTTTAGGTCTATTCATGTCACTTTTCCAACTTAATCCTCACATGAAACTAAAAATTACTTTTTTATTGTTATCCTTTGATATTTAGTGAAACAATTGCTAGTTTATTGGGGAGGAAAGTCAACAAAAATATAAAAGATAAAACATAATATTATTTATGTTAAGTTTTTAACTAAATTTTGCTTCCTTGAAATCCTAAAAACAATGCAAATTTGCTTGCTAAATGAGCTGGGTTTCAATCCCATTTCGCTGAAGCTACTTAAAGTTTTTTCAATTTCCTAATCTGAAATATGTGAATAATGTGCAAAGTTATTATGAGATTAGAGATGATATGTGTAAAATACCTAGAGCACATTAGCAAAGTATGTGGATCATATGCTGACTTGCTCTGTACCGGTGCTGAATTAATCAGCCTTCAGTAATCGCTTGGCACAGTACAATGGAAAATGTGATCCAATAGAAATGTGTTGTTGGTTAAGCAAAAGATAAGTAGCTCATACAGAATCAATACCAACGTAATAGTTAACCACCATCCCTCTACTATACTCCTCTTGACCAAATCGAGGCAGCAAATGATAGAGAAAATGAGGGTATGAAGCTCTGTGATAATCTGGGCCAGTGGGAACATAGGCTGGGAGTTAAACCTCGGTTTTGCATACTTGGCTCAAACCTTTCATGGCAAACAAGTAACCTTTCCGCCACTTCTCAAAAAGTAGCTAGAAAGTCCTGGTTTTCTTAAAGAACAGTGATAATCCTTGGTTTATTATCTGCAATACCAAAATGCAATGGTGTAGACTTTAAAGAGTTAATGGCCTTTCTGTAACTTCTTTCCAGGGGTTTAGCATTTTCATTTAGCTGACTAAAATCTCTCGTAGATGATAATTATGCCAGGTTTTTAAAAAAAAAATCATTGAAACACTCAAAAATGATTTTAAAATCTTTAAATGGCTTGTGCCAGATTTTTATTTCTCAGAGGGTTTCTACTTATGGAAAATCTGCTTAGATTATGGCCTTTTGTCATATTCTCAGTAAATGTTAAATCAATGCAAAATGAGTGGATTTGTGTTTCTAAAAATAACCTCTTTCACAGGAAGAAGAACTAAGGAAGAGTGGGGAAGCCAAATATGCCCACTTGAGTGATGAACTTCATGTATTAATTGAAGTGTTTGCGCCACCTGGGGAAGCTTATTCACGTATGAGTCATGCGTTGGAAGAGATTAAAAAATTCCTGGTTCCTGTAAGTGTTTTTCATTTTTTACAAAGATGTTCCTCATCAGTTTCTATTAAAAAAACATGCTTTTCATATTCACTGCCTTTTTAGAAGGAAACGCATATTGCCAACTAGTTATCTCTACAGTTGATATGAAGGTAAAATAAAATAGGATATGAAGAACACTCAGCACAAGACCTGGCATGCTGCCACATGGTGGTGTTTTCACAGCAGTGCTTGTCTTGAGTATGTTACATGCCAGGCACCAGTTTATAGCCATGAAGAATAAGACAGCGAATGCGTAAATACAAATACGTAATTGAAGAGAACACTCTTCTCTTGTGTCTTAATCACTTGGTAGTTGACACGTATTACTGGCAAATTTTAATTAATAGAGAAAGTGTTTGCAGGTATACTGGGAGAAGAACGATATTAGATAAGTAATATTTGTAATAAGATGGTGATATTGGAAAATATCAAATGTTATTTTTATGTAATGGTAGCCAGGTGCTGGCTTATTATAAAACGTAATGTAAAATAATTAATATTAATAGAGCCAGACATTTGTTGATATCAAGTGAAAATTGGAAAACTAAACTCATTGCACCATATGAGAGCAACAGAGAATGTTCGTTTAATAAGGCAGCAAATTCAGGGCTGCATATTGAGTAGAATTCTCTACTGATTTTTTTAAGAAGTAGAGGAAAGTTAAATGAATGAAGCTTTCCTAAAGGTTGACAATGTAGCATGCTAAGAAGAGTCATTCAAATAGAAATCTTGGCATTAGGCTTAGAGCTGGGAATGAGATAATTAGAAAAGAATGCTGAGTAAAGTTTTCTGGAATGCCTGGGCAGGGAAAGAGAGAGTCCCTAAGATTAATCTGTGCCGTGAAGAAACACTGTAGATATCTGAACTAAGCAATAAGCTCAGAGGCAATGGTGGATAAGATTCATTGATTGGCAGTGATTTTCAGAATAGGAAAGGAAAAAAAAAAACAGAATTTCAGAATGTAAAAGCATCAAAATCTAGCCACATAATCTATTTATATGCCCAGTTTAAAATTTTCTGTCAAGAAAGGTTATAGAATAATCCCATACCACTCTGATTATTCCCTAACTTCATATGTACACAGAATTTCTGCACAGTTTATTATCTGGTGCTTATCTGAACACCTCCCTAAATGGATCCCATATTTCTTAAGAATGAGGATGCTATCTTTTCTCTTCCTTTGCCTCTGAACTGAGTGCCTGGTGCTACTGGGTAAAGTTTCACTACGTTTACCTCAGACCAGCCCTCTGGTGATATAGGCCATATAGAAAAAGGCTATGACTGCCTACGTTACTAACTCATTTCCTGACTGTAGACAAGTCACTTAAATTCTCAGAGCTTCAGCTTATTTGTCTTTAAAAAGAAGATAATTATAATTGACCTCTATCACAGTTACTGTGAATATTAAACGAGGTAATGCATATGAAAAGACATAGAAAATTACAAAGCACTGTATAAATGGATGTTTTTAATCTATTTTATTATAGTAGATAGAAAGAATCTTGGCATGACTTTTTGAGGTGAAATATGTAAGATGAAATACTGTTTTGTTGGTACATGTATGTTGGACCTAGGCTGTAGGTTAGGTTAACCCTCTTTTTCTATAAATGCAAGACATACATCTCACTTAACTTCTTAGACGTCATGATGCTTGTAATCATTTCATTTGCATCTTCTCCACTGAAATATATCCCCTATGAGGGCAGGACTAGCAGTGTCTCTCTTGTATTCCCATCATTTAGCATCGTGCCTGGCACAGGAAGTATTGGTTTGACAGTCTGACTGATGGAGTGGCTGCCTGGTAGGCACCAGGAGTGATGCAGAGGGATAAAATAGCTCTCTGAGTGAGGTTTGGGGATGAGTACCCCACAATCAAGATGCTCTGTATATACAGATCCAGATGAAGACCAGAAACCTTACCTTGGCCGTTGTGACGTGTCTCTGAATATCTCTGGGATTTTCTCTCTGTCTACTCACTCACTGTGCTCCAGACATGCGGGCTTCTCTTCATCCAGCACACAAGGCTTACTCCTCACTAAGGGTCTTTGAAGATTCTTCTCCAAAATATTGACAGGGCTATCTCCTTGTCAGTCAGGTCTTGGCTTACATGTTAGCATTGCAGGAAATTTTTCCCTGACCACACAGTCTAAAGCAACTTTGCTCCATTTGTACAGTTCTGTTGTGTGTTGTTCACAATATCATTGGCCATCCTCTCTAACGTTGCCATTCATTGTCCCATCATGCCCTAGCCTTCTTCACTTGTTTATTTTCCTCATAGCTCATCACCTTCAGATATACTCTGTATTTTTTTTTACTTATTTCTTTATTGTTGGTTTCCCTGCTAAAATATAAATGTTATAAGAGCAGGAATTGTTGTCTAGTTTTGCTGCTTTATTCCCCCATTTTGAACTATGCCAGGCACATAGGAAGCACTTAATAAATATTGTTTTCTTTGAGTAAATGAATGACTGAATGAATATTTAAAAAATAAGTATTCTGATATCTCTCAATGTTGTGTTAGCAAATTTTATGATCAACGAAACTCCTCTACCTGATACATTTTTCCCGTTTGCCATGCTTGCTTCAGCACCAAGCAAAGGACGGCGTCTGTCTACTTCATCCATCATGAGAACCGCAAGGGGCCACAATGAACTCCAGTTCTTTCTCTGATTGTATGAGATCACTTGGTGATCCAGGTTCCTTTTGACATTTGGTGTTAAAGTCCACAGAAACGCTAACATCTCAGGACATTAACATTTACAAACAACGTAGGTGAAGAATTACAGCCAGTAAGAGAAGTGCTGGAACAACATAGAAAGCTGATGTGGAATAGGACTCTGGGGTTCCGCTGACGTCTGATTCCTCTGCAGAGTGGAGTGTCTTTCCCTGGTTAGAACTTTTACCCTCCTGCCCTTTCTATATTTATCCAGCATTTACGCAACTTGCCCTGCATCCAGGGGCTGTAATCATCTAAGACTGCCAACTTTAGAACATACAACTCCTCATGAAATGTCTGAATGCTGTAAGACCTTGGAAACCAACACAGTTTCAGTACTTTAAGTGAATTTTTTAAGACAAAAGAATTATTATTGCCCTGGGGAAAATTTTCAGCCTGCTGGTCTCCATTCAGTCACTATGGTTTTATCAAAACAAGTACAGTGGCAGGTTAATAAAATATCAATAAAGTGAACCTTGCTAATTCTAAATCTCTAATGCTTTGAGCAGGTGCTATATTATTTTCCTAGTATTTGCTAATTTGTCTTACAAATACAGATTAGGAGCGTTAAATAAATTATTTGACAAATAATGACAAAAGGGATATAAACTCCTAAACTAATACATGTTTCAATAATGTTAATGCCCTTTTTTTCCCTCTATAAGCTGTAAAGGGATAAACAGATATGATCAGTATTATGTTTTATAATACTTCTTTCTTTATGGTTCAGGCACCAGGACTGCCACATTTGGTAGTGAAGGTTATTCCTTGCACGTTGCTAGGGGGTGGCATTCACATCGTAGTTTGTGAATGGAACCTCCTGGTATCTCTGAATACAGCTTCCCTTTTTCTAAACCTAGTTAGCCAATTACCTTAAAATAATGTCAGTGTATTTCATACTCCTAAACTGGCTGACTCTCGCCTTCAATTAAGTTGAATTAGTAAGTTTTACTAGTGCTTAATAATTAACTCCTGATTGAAACATAACATTGTCTCATAATTAGAACTCATGAAGAGTTCAGCTCATGAGTGCTGCTCATTGAATGTGAGTTTGTACATGCGTTCATAAAAAAAATGATGAAAGGAGGGGTTTCCACACAAACAGGAAATTAGATTAGGTCACAGATAACGAATAGATTACTTTGTTACCACCTCAAGAGTTATTTATTGACAGAATTAAGAGAGCACCAGTCTCCTCTCAACCCAGCCCTGTCCTAGCTGCCGGATCTTGCCCAGTGCAGTATGCTACATGGCACTGTTGTGTTATCAGAGTCAACAGAATTTGAAAAGTATTTGTCATGCCTGCCTTAAGTCTCTAATGATCATCATTAGAGATTTGTATCATTTAAAGAAAAGGCACATATATATATATGTATGTGTATGGGGGCTGGGGGTATATCCTTTGTTAGTCTCACAAGTTT